>OX352483.1:1480000-2940000 GCA_947093115.1 Brenthis daphne | reverse complement strand
ACAAAAACAATATCTGCAATCAAATTCCGATCGAAACGGTGGATTGTATAGGTCAATATCGCTACCAAACCGCACATTACTTACTCAAGGTTAACATAAAAAGGTCGATAATACTACAACCTAAGTCACTTCTTTGTTGCAGGTCGACCTACATAATTAACAGCATCGAGATCAAAAATATGACAGATTGCGTTCCGGCTGAACAGCGAATGACGTGTTACTAGTGTGAAATAAAAAAAAAGAACTGTCAATTTATGGCGCGAAAGTGAATTCGAAAATGAGTTTGGAAATTCTCAATGTTACGTGAGTGTAAGTGATATTAAAATGGCTCACAAAGTGAAAAATAATCATTACGTGGCGACACACCGTTCAGGGGTTGATTCACCCTCGTCCGGAGGATATCTACACAGAGCGCCGTCACGAGATGAAAATGACAGCCACCGAGCTCCATCTGAAAGAACACTATCAGAATATACTGTAAGTAAAATATATTAATGAAAAACATTCATACAAACTAATGACTCGTTTCGAGTATAGTAGAGTAGAATTTTGCAACAAGTTAATATTTCTATTAGGTCTTTTTACCAAACAAAAAAAAACAATAAAAATAATACGTTATCATTACTCCTTTGCTGCGTAAAACATATGTACTTTCTTATTTGTAAAATTGTAATAGATCATTCCCTGCTGTCGTAAGGTCGATTCTTGCGCAGTGCAAATGTTTATAATGACTACGAGTATGTCAATAATTAATCGTCCTAATTTATAAAGACTTCTCACAACATAAAAGTCGAAAATAAGGCTCTTACTTCTTGTATTGTAAGTCCTTAGAATAAACAACATTGAAGAAGCGAAATATTTTTTTACTATACATATAATATACCTACTAGCATTGCCCGTGGCTCCGCCCGCGTTCAGGTGACCAAAAACCAAATTCTTAGATTTTACATATTAGTATAGGTACCTACTCTTACATTGTAGTTTTTGTATTTTTTCTCAGAAATGTGACATTTTCATGCGGTAAAAAGTATCCTATATGTTGACCCGGATAACCAGCTATCACCATACCAAACTTCATCAAAAACCCTCCAGTGATTTTTCTGTGATGCGGTAACAGACAGACAGACAAAAATTGTAAAAACTATAGATTCGACCTCTGTATCGAGAATAATGTTTATTTCAATATGATTTTCTAAAAAATATTTAATGTACAGATTCGGCTTAGTTACAATTTTATTATGTGTATAGATAAGTTTTATTAAAACATGAGTTAATAAAATTGTACATCATAATAATAATTTGAAATTATAAAAAGATATTATAGTGGACACTGTATCCTGTACGTAGGGTACCGAATTAAAGAATATTGTATCCGAAAATCGTTTTATAATTGTGTATGCGTGCCGCGTGTTTGTTTACACGCCAACATACTAGTTACTAGCATGAATGCATTCTAGCGCGTGTACGTATGCTGGAACAAAGCATTTGTTTTTTCTTTACCGATTAGTTCATATTATATTATTTTTTATTATTATATATGTGAAAGTGTGTTTGTTTGTCTGTCCTTCTTTCACGTCCTAACAAAGTGACGGACTGGCGCAAAGTGAAGGGCTGGAGAGTGATATAGTCTGTTTTTACCGCAGGAAATTATCTCATTCCCACGGGAAAACACGTTATAATACAACCCACAACAACTCATTATATCTATGTCTATGTATATATATATATCGAAAAAACATGTATTACTTTACATAATATACTTTAATAGTGAGAAGGAATAGAGAGTGCACTCGTTACATCTCATCATTGTCTGCGCATACACTTGTGCACTATAATATCTCCTGCGCAGTTGGCTAGTCTCAATGAGATTGGCCGCCGAGACCGAATTCAGTGAGAATGATACCATTATCATATGAAACATATAAAATCATACATTATGAGAAAATTTTAGAACTTCCAAATTCCTGCTAAAGCATTAAATTTCTACAGAAAACAAATAGCAAGGACGTTTTGATTATATGGGTCATATGATTTTGCCAACATAAATACACCAAACATGTTATGAATAAATAACTACACGTAATAAAGTTCAACACGAAAATCTATTCGCTTTAAGCGAAAACAATAAAAATATGAAAATAACATATAAAAGCGGTCATAAACATGAAACGGTTCGATTCAGTCTCATTTACGTTCCTGAGCTCTGACGCAAACCTATTTCCTTCTACATAAATCAGCACATCCGCAGTCATATAATTAATTTCAATACCCAGAACTATCTGTATGTTTGTACATTCATACTACTTACTAATGTTATGTCACATGAAATCGTAAAATATGGCAAATATAAGGAAATTTCTAACAGTGAATTATACTGCTTTATATCTAAAACGAACTTATTTCGTAGCAACGACTCGTACTTGAGTGAACTTGATAACATATAGAAGGTTACGCGTTTGATTTCCGCGAGGTGTAAAGACTGACAACCTCAATGTTAGGATTATTTTGAATATTTTTAGTTCATTATATATCACATTTCTTTTTATTACACAATATATAATATCATATTTAGCTTTCTTTCTTCCTATATAATTCGCGCCATTATCTTTATTAGACTTAACGGATTACTTTCATCTAAGGTATCTTTAAAGACTAGACAAAAGAGTATTATAAAATATAAATAAACTCTATACAAAATATCAAAGAAATAAAAAAAAACTATTTATTTATTTTTATTTATTTTATTTATGTAGCATAAAATATATGTTATACAAAATAAAATAACAGAAAGTAGACAAAGGATAACTTGTCCCTTAAGAGAATTCTTCCGGAAACTGGTTAAATGGTATAAACTTAATATATCAGCTAATTATTATAATTATACAATAATAAATATATATGTACACAAATACATACATACAAATATATATACCGCCATATATACATTCATACAAAGATATTATCATACGGTAATAAAATAACATTTATTGGACTCCAAATCTACTGAAGCCAACTCAACCCTTTTAGGGGTTACACAAGGGATGCTTTTGAAAAGCTCTATATCTACATCTTAATTTCATCATCAGATCAGCTCAATATTATTTATCAATTATTGGGCACAAAAATATTTATTCAAATAAAGAAAATTATAAATAAACTTTTATCACAATACGGCAATTTAAATAAGAATGTCCATGTGTATATACATTATTAGTTAGTAAATTACATATTTAGTTAGTAGTTTTTTCAGTTTTACGAAAGTTATAAATAAAGAAAATAGAAGTAAGTTAAAATCATCACTAAATTGAAATCATTAACATCATCATTCGAGAAATCAAACCGACGACGGACTGTTTACTCTCAGACACATTTCCATGCAACATGTCGATAGTCTAGAATAAATATATGACCTTTGAGCAATGGGAAATGCAACTTCCTTATTAGGTAATTTAATAAATAACAGCTATACTGTCAACTTTACCACCGATGTGAATTTTAGTAACCATTAAGCTTAGTCGTAATTTAAGAAAGCACGTTTAAGTCATTTTAATACACTACCTTTAGTACTACCTGGACCATCGCGCATGTTATTTTATTCCACGTCCATTTATCATGAGCCCCACTTCGTATGAGATAGCATAGTAGGTAGAGTTCTAACTAAAACAGCATATACGATGTATAATAAAAAAACGTGTGTGTGTACTTACGAGTATATACGCACGTAAGAAGTTATACTTTTCTGGCGTAACAGAACAAAAATAGCTAAAGATATTATCATCCCGTAAATTAAAAGTCTCTGTTTGTAAAAGAAATGCAGCTAACTTCATTATGTCGCTTTCGGCTGACTTCATCATGTCGCTTTTTGGATGTCGGTGTGCGCGCGCATCGTAAAAATTTTACTCTCATAATTTTTTCTCAAAATTTAAACGCGCCAAAAGAAGTATAACTTCAAAAATATACAATATTCTTGTGTATGTTTGTTACTACTTAACGCTAAAAAGGCTTTTGGATAAATTTTCACATAAAGGTAGACTATGACCTTTTTTTTTTTTAACGTTGGGAAATGCATTTACGCACGACGTGTGGGACTCACCGGCGTAATACAGCCAGTACTACCCACTAAAACCCAACAAAACCACCCTCCCCCGTCTTACTGGGACGTCGCAGGATCGCTTACGCATTCAACTAATACGCCCCGACGGCAGGTCTGCCGAAGCAGACCACCAAAACCATGAGGTTGCTCCAAGGTCCACTCTGCTATCAGAGAAGTACCAGGAGCAACCCGCATGGTACACCGCCCCCCGAAGAGGGCCACCTCCCACCGCCCACCGAAGTGGGCAACCTCCCTGTGCGTTTCTTAGCTTCGCGCCCGGTTGGGGGTAGACTATGACCTGGAGTAACACAAAGGCTACGCACTTTGTTTGATACTAGGTTAGGTACTAGGTTCGACACTTAGGTACGCACCCGAACGAAGCGACAGTAAGTCGATAGTAGTTAATATATTTTAGACTAGCGACTCACCCTCGCTCCGCTCGCATTCGTTCCTAGTTACATTTTAACATTTAGTATAGATTTCTCAGATATGAGATATTTTCCCGCAGTAAAAAGTATCCTATATGTTGACTCGGATTATCCAGCTATCATCATACCAAATTTCATCAAAGTCTATCCAGTGGTGATCCAGTGCTGGTCTCGTGACGTGTTCTCAGACATACAGACGGACGGACGGACGGACGGACGGACAGACAGAGAAAAATTCTAAAAACCATATATTCGGCCTCTGTTATCGATAATGACTATTTCAATAAGATTTTCCAAAAAATATTTAATGTACAGATTCGACTCAGAATTTTATTATATGTACTTATAGACTCTGCTACATCTTAAATGATTCGGAAGATTTATTTCAAAAATATCAAACATAACTCCCGAATTTCGTAAAATATTACAATTAATGACAAGAAAATCGCATTTTCTTTAAAAGCTTCTCTTTAGCTATTAGGTACATACTCGTACGAGTACGTTAGCCATGTAGTCAGTAACGAGTGAAATGTTGAATCGCCAAAGCTGTACAAACAATCGTTTATTTGGCACATCAAACGTATTTGAAAACGATTAAAATGGCACGAAAACACATAACATTCGACATGCCTCACTCGTTTCGAACATTAATGATTTAAAAATAGACCAAAGTTTAAGAGAATGCCCTAGAAAATTAGAAATTTCTTTATCACACTTATAATCTATACTAATACCTATTATAAAGAGACAGAGTTTGTTTGTTTGAACGCGCTAATCTCAGAAACTACAAAACCGACTTGAAAAATTCTTTTTGCATAAGATAGTCCGTTTATTGAGGAAGGCTATAAGCTATATATAATCATGCTACTACCTAAGGGACCGGAGCAGTAATCATAAATGTAAAAACCGCGGATACTGCTAGTTAGATATAAATGCGAAAGTAAGTAAGTGTGATTATTATTTGAGTGAGAAACTATATTTATCCAGATTTTATGATAATTGTTACTTAATAAAAAAACCGACTTCAAAATCATTTTAAAGTAAAAATCCCACCCTTAGATATGGGACTTTCTTGATATGAGACCACCGTTATGGTTATTATCTATCCATAAAAAAGGAATTCAAGAAAATTGATTAATACACACAAACAAACATACAACCAAAATGAATACGTTCATTTAGTAGTGAGTAAAAAAATGCAGTCCTTAAATTAAATTAATAATTAATATAAAAGAAAATCTATATTTAATTGTACTTTTGGGTTTTTTACGGATTTATTTTGATTTTTGTTCCTGACGTCGAAAAAAAAATTCAAATATCACAAATATTAATTCTAAGAAAGTATTAAAAAAGTTTTACTTTTTGTGTAAAATAAATAACCAAACTTTAATTTCAACCCATCCCCGTAGCTTCGAATAATTCTCCCGATGGCACAATATAGTGTCTTCTACAGTATCCATGTATAAATATATATCTAGTTTACTTTAGTTTATATATACCACGATGATATGATAAATATTGAAATTTAAAACGAATGAGTGTATTTGTTATTTATTCACGCTTTAGCGTCTCAACAAATCTTGTAAATTCAATTCAATTAAATTTTCTTGTTGGCTTCTAAGCGTGCCTGTTTAGTACAGATAACTTCGCCATATCTCATAGAATGGAGAAGAAGTCTTGATTAACATAAGCTAGGCTCCTTTTTAATGACTAACAAACTAACTGTAAAACTAATAAAAAATAACTAATTTTACCTAAAAATATTCCAGGCAATAGATGAGCGCACACGCTCGCCGTCCGCTGGAGAACACAGGAATGGGCGACGGCATCCCAATGGTTCCCCGCGGGACTCCGGCTCTGAGGTGTACGTCACTAGCGCTGCGTACCGACCGCCATCTGAAATAAGGTAAAAACTTGATATAATATATTCCTAACATCAGTCTCTAGCATAAAAAGTAATTTCCAAATTTTTAAATACACTGGTGCCTAACACTTACTTGAATGTTTTTTAGAAGAAAATATTATGAAAATATTATTATTCTATTAATTATATCAAAGAGAAATAATGCTGACTTTCAAATTTATTTGAAACTTTCAAGTCAGAAAAAGGTTATTTACCATATTATTAGTAATGGCCATACTTTTACATCACTTTATGTTGGGTTTGATTGAAACAAAAGTTTAAGACTTTAGAGTTAAGACAATCACACTACGAGTACATACAATTCCTAACAATCGACTTTTACACTCGTAAGATGTTCTTCTAATACACACGGCCTATTAAAGTTCTATTTAACTTAAAATTTGAGTTAAATTTAAACTTAGTTCAAGCAAACTTTCTAATGACGTCTATATCTAAAACTCACTAAAGTAAGATGAACATTCTAGTGTAAATTATAGACACAAAGGCACCGCTATAGAGTTAGTCTCGCTTATCCTTCGACGATTCGCCTAATTCGAGCAACGGATCACGTAACGTGTCGAGCTATGGAAATATTTTCATCATAGAAGCAGACGAGCGTTTGAAACGCCTCCTTTATACATACTATAATAAAATTGTAACTAAGCCGAATCTGTACATTAAATATTTTTTGGAAAATCTTACTTATTTCTGAGGAAAGATACAAAAACTGCAATGTAAGAGTATACCATAATATACGATAATATATAAAACCTAACAATTTGGTTTTTGGTCATCTGAACGCGGGCGGAACCGAGGGCAATGTTAGCCATCTATAACGTATCTTACTAAGAGAGTCCATCACACCGACGAATGAGTTTGTCTTTTTTCTAATGTCAATAGTTTATTGTCTTACGGTGAAGTAAAACATCGTAAGGAAACCTGCGTGTCTGAGAGAACCTAGCAAGTTTTCGAAAGACATGTGAAGTCCGCCCGCACTTGGCCCGCTTGGTGGACTATTGCCTGATCTCCCTCGTATTGAAGGGAGGCCCATGCCCAGTAGTGGGACGTTAAAGAGGGCTGAATACAAAACGACTTTAAAGTCATATGACACTAATAAATATTATTCACGTTTAACTGAAACGATAGACTGTGCTCCAACTCGAAACAAAACCATCATATTAAACGCCAAGATTGATGGAAAATTACCCATACACCCATGGAACGCAATCGGTGCAACGGCGTATGACTCATCACACATGGGCACGTTACATCTCATACTATAGTTCTCGATTACTTATATTGTCAGAATAACGGTATTTTGTTATGAAAACACGAAATTACGTTACTACCGACTCACCCTGGCTTCGCTCGAGTTCGTCCCTAGGCGTCTGTCTGTCTGTTACCGCATGACAGAAAACCCACTGGAAGGATTTTGATGAAATTTGGTATGGTGATAGCTGGTTATCCGGGTCAACATATAGAATACTTTTTACCGCGGTAAAATGTCTCATTTCTGAGAAAAAATACAAAACCTACAATGTAAGAGTATACTAATATGTAAAACCTAAGAATTTGGTTTTTGGTCATCTGAACGCGGGCGGAGTCGTGGGTAATGCCTAGTATTATATATAGATTCTTAGAATGCACATAAATTTGATACAAACATTTCTGAATTAAAAGATTATAAAATTTGTCGTAATCGCCAATCGGTCAAGTGCAAATTGGATTGAAGGTTCACTGTTTTATATAAAACATGGTTTTTTTAACCTTCACAATTCTATATACATATTATATGTACAATGTACGTATATATTATGTAATAGTGTTTGTAGGTTAAGTTTTTTTATTATATTTCTTTCTTTCGCAGCAACAGTGTAATGAATGAATTTTAACATAGAGCTAGTTTATAGGTTACACAACACGTTTGGCTCAGTTTGTAGTGACCGTACTTGCTGTGCCAGCGGTGGCGGGTTCAAGTCCCGCTGAGGGCATTCATTTATGTGATGAGCACCAATATTTGTACTCCAGTCATGAGTGTATATATTTATAATATGTATGTATTTAAAGTTATATATGTGTAGTGTATCAACTATATGGTGCTGCGTGTTATTTTCCCAACAATAAATACATTTTTTTATAGGTCGTAGGGTGACAAAGCTCAATGTATACTAGTGTAGTAATTATTTGGACTTACTCCGAAAATATCTACAAATTTTTCATGAAATTTTTGAGAAAAAATTAAAAAATGTATTTCCCAAAAGTTTAATTCTAGTAACCCTGATATTTTTATTCGTCTTTTGCAGTTTTTTAATATTTTTGTATCCGCACATGAAAAAATTAACATAAATAAAAAATATATAACGTAATATAGGTATAAACATACTATGTACCTGCTGAAGTCTGAACCCTTATTCACGCGACTCCGTCTCTTACATAAGCAAATATACTGTCTTGTATAAATTATTACAATCTTTTAAAACAAACAAAAATAACTCTTAACGGTAACAGCTACAAAATTTCAAACAACCAACCGTTCAAATTCTAATTATTTCTGTAACCTAAAGTTAAATATACTGAAAACAGTACAAATAAATAACCAGCTGTAGCAAACTTTAAACCTTTCTCACGAATAAATATTCACAATGTAGGCAATCAAAGCTAAACGTAGAACAGCACATGCAAAGCGGTTGATTTATTGACGTACATAATGCAATTTATTACCGAGTAGAAGTGGATAACTAATCTGGATGCCATGATGTGGGTCAAACGGTACTCTTATTATGTCTCGGATAAATCTGCGATTATATTGTGATATTGAGATTTTCTGATATAAAATGTGTGCATAATTTTTAGGGTTCCGTAGCCAACGGAACCTTAGGCCCTGTCCGCACTGCGATATATCACCGCGCGATTTTTATTCTCGCGTATTATATTCCGTGATCGAAATTGTACTTATTACGCACTGCGAATAAAATTTCGTACGATTTTTGTCAGTTTGATGCAGTTCCCGACTGAGACAAACGTCTAAAATGATAAATCTGCTATATCTACTGAGACATTTTAGTAATCTAAAATGATGTTTTTCTACATTAAATATCAAGAGCTGCGAAAATACAGTAAAAAGTTTTTCGGATATTACAGAATGACTACAAAATCATTCGATAAACCAATAGCGTCGGTGCACGACTGAGCGAAACGCGCGAATTTTATTTCGCAGTGCGGCCATAGCCATACTTCTATATACTGTACAAAACATTCGCGCGGAAATATATCCGCGCCGCATCAAATCACAGATTTTTTTCCGCGTGAATTTTTAACCGCCAGTGCGGATACTCCTATAAGATTCAATGTGCTACAGAATTGCGAGAATAAAAACGTGCGGTGAAATATCGCAGTGCGGACAGGCCGTTATTACTAAGCCTCCGCTGTCCATCCGTCCGTTTGTCAGCGGCCTGTATGTCATGAACCGTAATAGATAGAGAGTTGAAATTTTCGCAGAGTGTCTATTTCTATTGACGCTATAACAACAAATAATAAAGTAACCAAGATGGTGAATTTCAAAATGACCGCCATGCAAATTTAAAAAATCGATTATGGTACGGAATCCTTCGTGTGTGAGTCCTACTCGCACTTGACTGGTTTTTTTACACTTCTACCTTTTGCCAAGTTAAACTGATGGAAATATTTTTTTTGTGACAGGAATAAGCAAATAAATATTTTCGCTACACACATTAATGAATTTTAGCACAAGCTTACCATAGAAGAATCCTGTAATAATCTGCAATAAATACTTATAAGATTAATATAATACATATGTATACTTATTAAATATTTAACCTTCAGCGTGACTCGAACCCACGATAACTGAAATACGAGATAACTACGACATTTACGACGACCATTATTATGCTAGAAAGTCATGGAAATTATAGTATGATTTTTTGTTGGGACTCTCTAACATCGTTGATTCGATCCCTGCTTATACATAATATGAAAATGCATAAATAACCGCCTTCCAAAATTTTATTTGTCATTTCAAATGTAGCCTTAAATTACTGAATGAAATTCATCCCATAACGTGCCTTCAAATGAAATAGTTTTAATCGAAAGAAATCGTATCGAATTATTAAAAAACTAGCTTGAGACTTGATCTCCCATGGCCCAAAAGCCAATGATCATAGTTTTTTTTTATATAAAAAAACAAAACGCACTCAGGATAATTCCCTACATCAGTACATTTCCCATGGCGATGTCTAATTTAGTTTACTCTCAACCAGTATTCAGAATCAAAGCGTGACGATGCTTCCATTAAGCAATTTAAGCAGAGAATCGGAAGGTGACTTTAGTTTTTGTGTGGTTTGATGTGACGGCATAATGTAGCTTTGAGATAGATTTTAGACGAAAAAATTTCATCGAGATGTTCCTGTCTTGTAATTTATATTAAAAAAAAATATTTTTTATTAAAATATTAGAATATTGTTGTAATACCCGCCGATGCGAAGCAAATCTAATATATTTCGATGCGTAAAATACATAATATTTACCTATTAGATATTTTCCATTTTAGTGTAGATGTCATAAGCAGGTAATTTGTAAGAAGAAAGTTTTTTAATAACATATTCGATTAAGCAACTTATTTAAAGAAAATATTTATTGTTGTTAAAAAACCGCTCGACCGATTTCGATAAAATTTATATGGGACCACCTGGGAAGTATACCCTTTGAAACAAAAAAAAAAATTCCAAATCGTTTCAAGCGTCTTCGAGTAATTGGTGAACAATACATAAAAAAAAAAGATTCCGCCTCCTTTTTGGAAGTCGGTTAAAAGTGACATTTAGGTATATCACTTTTTTTCGCCATGTTTGCAGAATATTGCATGAAATACATATAAGATAGTGTTTATTTAAAATTAAACCAGTATTCCAAAGTAACTCATAAAAAGGTTCGACTTCTAAAACCTCAAGATTTGATATTTTCTATTTAAAGTTTTTTTTGTTTTTTTTTTGTGACGTTATTTTGTTTAGTGACTTTGAAATTATTTTAGGAAGCGGCAGGACCGCTTCGATCCGTTTTTTATCTAATTGTTCTATTACAAAAGAGCTTTTTATAGAAGCTTTTGTCGACAGTTTGACATCTTATTTGTAAACACTTGTCCGTTTAAAATGACTAAGGGATTTCTTGATTTCTTTGATTACTACGAACTTTCTCTTTATAAATCTTTAAAGTGTCCACCCCACATAAAGAACCAATCAAAATAACTATCAAGACGTTAGTTTTTAAGTGGCTGTTCTGTAGTGTACAAACTCTGTGGAATTATGTATTTAATCAATTAATTATTATAAAATGTATGGAGGAAACGGTAAGAAAATAAATTTAAATGTTGCATTTACTTTTTCTGTGTAATTGAAATATTTTCTGAGAAATATATTATACTATAGGTAATTGGCAAATTTTATTATTAATTTTGGTGTTATTTTAATAATTGCATTTAGATTTGTTCAAAATAAGAAAAAAAAATATAAAAAAAAACTCTTCTTTGAAAAAAAATATATAATAAATAGATACAAAATTTAAAACATAAAATACACGCAATAAATACGTGTATGTAATGTGTACATTTCAATAAATCATTGTTTTTATTATTTGAAATTGTTCTAAACTACTGGAAAGCAGCCCTCGATGATATACGGGCCGGGCGATGTATATGACATTTTTTTTTGATAAATAAATATAAAATTAATTTTAATCATAAATGGAAACTGTTCATCAGTCAAGTATCAATGGCAGCGTTTTAATAGAGTTTTTAAACATTAATCTTCGTGGACACATCATTATCGCCTGCAGTATAATTCATATTTTCTCTACATTTGGAAAGTGAGAAATTTAAAAATATAATAGGGTATATTCATTTAGTTGTATCAAATTAGTTTTATAATTTGTCATAAATCAAAGATTATTTTTTTAATCTAAATAACTAACATTCTTCTCTAATGTATACTTACATACAGACATAGGGTCCATTCATTAATTACCTAAGGGTCTGGAGGGGGAGTGGGGGTTCTCAAAATCTCTACATGCCCTCATCTCGAATCGGGGAGGGGGTAAAAGATATTCTTACGTAATATTTTATAAGTCGAAATGTCCGATTTTTAGCATAGAGTGATGGATATTTAAGAGCTAATAGGTTGGAAAAAACAACTCTGAGATCTATTTTTTCTTTTTTAATGTTAATGTTATTAATTACAAAAATGAAAATTTTTGATTTACGTCAAATTATAAGTTTTAGTTAGTTTGTAAGAAGGGGGAGGGGGAGTACGGAACATCTTATGTGCTCTTACATGGGGATAGGGGGGATCAAAAATGGGCAAAATTGTCCTTGCGTAATTAAAGAATGGCCCCATATGTACATACATTCATAGTCGTATATGAAAGTATTATATAAAGTGATATACCACTTACAGATTTATCTTAAATATCAAAAAGTATAAATGCAGCTTCCTCTTGGGATGAGTACTAGTCCTCATAGTAGTCAGTCGACTTAGTAAAATAAATTTATTTCACAATTTTGATCCGTTTAGTATTTATTTTATAGCAGCTACACTGTTTTTGAGAAAGAATATTTGAAAATTTCTAGTACTATTATTATATGTTTATATAATTTATATTATCAAACAAAATTAATTTAAAAACAAAAATATACAATTTAAAATTAAGTAAATACTTTTTTTAAACTTACGTATATGGTCTTAAGGCCACACATAAACAACCGATTCATTAAAAAAATGTTAAAATCGATTCATCATTGGCATTTATCGATTAATTGTTACGTACTATCGAATTTAGTAGTTCTTCTTTTGAAGTTGGTCAAAAATGACCCTCAAACGAGAATTACTGAACAACATTATGTCACTCGATTGTTACATTCGATCCGACCTTGACTCGAAACTAATCGTTCGGAGTCGTGACTCGATTAGCACCATCTCGATGGACAGATGTACGTGATTGATTATTGGTTAATAAATTTAACAAGCTACAGTGAAGTCAACATTTACTCTGACCGGGGATCAAACTCGTGATAACTGACGCGTCAGAGTCTATTTAACTTTTATTATACGTCTGAAATATTTCATCCTTCTGTTTGTATATTATTCTCTTAGTTTATGCACTAATGACTCACCCCCGCTTCTTTCGGGTTCGTCCCTAGGAACGTTTTAACCGTTAGTATAGAATTCTCAGAGATGAGATATTTTCCCGCGGTAAAAAGTATCCTATATGTTGACCCCGATAACCAGCTATCACCATACCATATTTGGATCAAAATCTGACCAGTGGTTTTCTCGTGATGCGTTCCCAGACAGACAGACAAAAATTCTAAAAACCATAGATTCGGCGTCTCTATAGATAATAATGACTATTTCAATAAGATTTTCCAAAAAATATTTAATGTACAGATTTGACTCAGAATTTTATTATATGTATAGACAGATAATTTTGCTCTGCTCCTAAAGGTGGTAGCGTCATACTAGGTAGATAACCTATCTTCGTCAATAAATAGGCAAAGGCTATAAAATGCAAAAAAGTCTAATGGGACTAAGAGTTCCAGAGAATCGCACGTTTAAACAAACAAACCCTTTAGCCATCTATGTTAGTATAATTTTTTTTTTGGGACATTTCACACAGCACCATCTAGTTCCATGGTAAGCTACGAGGCTTGTGTTATGGATACCAGATAGTTGATACACTACACATAAATAACTTTAAATACATACATATTATAAATATAAACACCCATGACTGGAGTACAAACATTCGTGCTACACAAATGAATGCCCCCAGCGGGACTCGAACCCGCGACCGTTGGCACAGCAAGTAGGATCACTACAAACTGAGCCAACGTGTCGTCATAGATTATTTATTTAGAGTTATTCAATATGAAAATATAGCTGTTAGTTTCAATAAATGTCTTAATATAGGATCCAACAAAATGTGTTCAATAGATTTCTCAGAGATGAGATATTTTCCCCCAGTAAAAAGTATCTTATATATTGACCGGGATAACCAGCTATCATCATACCAAATTTCATCAAAATCTGTCCAGTGGTTGTCTCATTATGCGTTCCCAGAAAGAGACAAAAGACAGACAAAAATTCTAAAAACTATAGATTCGGTCTCTGTATCGATTATATAATAATTACTATTTCAATAAGATTTTCTTAAAAGTATATAATGTACAGATTCGACTCAGTTAGAATTTTATTATATGTATAGAAAATAGTAGCAAGGCGAAATCTGTACATAAAATATTTTTTGAAAACAATGACATACAGAATATAGACCCCAAAACAATAGTTGGTGAAATTTTTGTCTGTTTGTCTCTGCATCTTTGTGCATTTCACGCAACGGTACAGAACGATTTGAATTAAATCTTGTGTAGTGATAACTTATTATTGGGTCAACATATTTTAGGATATCTTTTACGGCAGGAAAATCTCCCGCTCGTCTAATAATAAAATCTTATTAATATAATAAATGTGAAAGTTTAGATGGATGTTTGGATGTTTGTTACTCAATCCTTCCAGAACGGTTGAACAGATCTGGATGAAATTTGGCACAGAAATAGATTATAGTCTAGAATAGCGCATAGGCTATTGATCCCGGATAAAGGTACGGTTCCCGTAGGATAGATTTGTTTTTGTTTTTCGCTAGTATTGCTGTAACTTAATATAATTAAAACAGCTATTATGTTTTATAAGAAAAAATCAATAATATATATTATGTTAATTTCCCCAACAGTCGGCAGTCGCGCGCGCCTCGTAGC
The DNA here is from genome assembly GCA_947093115.1 of Brenthis daphne. Lineage (NCBI taxonomy): Eukaryota > Metazoa > Arthropoda > Insecta > Lepidoptera > Nymphalidae > Brenthis > Brenthis daphne. Next base: position 2,924,758 of record OX352483.1, on the reverse strand, counting down.
GTCTACTCGTACCGAAGCGCGGTAGCACCCTCCGTGGCCTCTACACACCGTTCTAAAGTCTCTAGAAAGGTAAATCTTTAATTATACAATAAAATTATCATAGTGACGTAGTATTGCTATGGTACAGTATTTTTTATTATATTAATTTATTCTTTATTGGACTCTAAATCATAGGACAATAAGTACAGATGTTGTCTAAGAAAGTACATCAGACGTGCAAAGGCGTTATTACTTAAAGCAAAAACACCTTTGGGGATAGAATTTAATATATAACATAACATAAACACACATTTATCACATACGAAATATATATATATATAAAACTAAATGCATCTATATAAATACTATAGATCTTGAAAGTTTGTGAGTATGGGTGTTTGTTACTCAATCACGCCAGAACGGCTGAACGGATCTGGATGAAATTTGGCACAGAGATAGATTATAGTCTGGAATAGCATATAGGCTATTTTTATCCCGAAAAAATGTAGGCTACCCATGGGATAGATTTGCTTTTGATTCTATAGAGGCGAACCCGAGCAATGCAATTGTAATATTGTTTCTTGCTAGTGTCGATATATGTACATACTATTTAGGTACATATCAACTTTATAAATCACATTAGGGTCAAATTATTGCTGAATACGTCATGGACGTGTCATAAATAAAAAAACATTGTTCTTAATTTATCCAGATTAATAAAAGAAACTCCAGTTACTCTATCAAGTAAATTATTTTTGAGAATTATATTGTCTCTATATAAAAAACTAAAGTATCCCTTAAGCAAAGAGAATATAACAACCCCTCATAATTCAGGCGGGTGTGAAAGTAGACGCAATGGCAGCCCCCAACCCCTTCTGTCCGAACGTGAAAGGCATGTGCTGCCTCATGCTGCTCCTCAACCTGGGTCTCATCCTCGTCACCTTGGGCTTCGTCATTGTACTGCAGTTCTTTGAGCCACTGTTTGTTTGGTAAGTTTATTTTGTTAACACTTTTTAAATTTAATTAAATTAACTTTAAAGTAAATAATTGAAATACTCTAACTTTTTTTTAAATTGTGTGCTTTTTTATTTTATATACTTATACTTTAAATGTTAGTTGTGTTTTTGTAGAAGTTATAATGTTTTTTTTTTTTCGTTTTATAAAAATCATATACATTTCTCTTCATAACTTTGTTAGGTGATTTTTAGAGTAGCTTTATACAACTGTACTACTACAATTGATTGAAATATTATGTAAACGATTGTTTGTAAACCGATTCAATTCTTGTTAAAAATTAAGATAGACAGACAGATTTTTCAAAAATTACTATTTGGTGGGTTATATTGATGATGATGAAAAAAAAATTATATCTCCAATTCAATAATAACTATTTACATACATAAATAAGTCCTTATTTCTGCAGAAAACTTGATTATCCCATGAAAAAAAGTGTATACCAACTCTTTAGTTATACTCACACATAAATCTAATACCGATATGTCTCACGTAAAAGTGTAAAAAAGCGAAAATATCAATAAACAGTTCCCACGTTCCAAAACTGGGTAAACTGTTTCGAAAATCAGATCATAATGCGGTTTCTTCCACATTCAACAATAGTGATCGTTTAGTCCCTACTATGAGATATTGTCGCTATAGTGACGTTACTATAGCTGTTATAGTTAATGTATAACATTAATATTATACTGCCTCGGTGGTGTAGTGGCTAGCATGTACGGCTGCACACCGGAGGTCCTGGGTTCGAGTCCCGGTTCGGGCCAAGTTTAGTTATTGAGTCTTTCTGTATATTAAGTCTCAGTAACAGCCCGGAGTTGGGAAGTTGGCGGTGTTTCACCCCCGTGCCTCGGAGAGCACGTAAAACCGTCGGGACTGCACCTAACTCTCACCGGTCGTGTCGAGCAGTCGTCCCACCGGAGTATGAGAGTGACAGGAATAGAGAGTGCACGTTGTGTCTGCGCGTACACTTGTACACTATAATATCTCCTGCGCAGTTGGCTAATCTCAATGAGATTGGCCGCCGTGGCCGGAATCGGCTAGGAGAACATCAGTTAATGTATACATGACTGGTATAAGTAAATGTTAGTTTGAACGACATCGAAGAGGGTGGTGCACAATTTGCATTGATATTTGTTGGGTATGCTAATTGTTAAGCAATATTCGAAAATTGTGAACTTATTTTTTTTAAGGAATAGGTAGACATATAATTTTCAAAAATAATCCGTATACCTTTTTTAATAAATGCATATTTTATTATTAAATAGATGTATGGAAATCAAAGATACTAAATTTCGTTTCTTTTTTTAAAACTCAAGCCAATCTATGGGTATTTTTCATGCGACTTTGTAACATATTGTTTTCTTCTGTACATATAATAAAATTGTAACTGAGCCGAATCTGTACATTAGATATTTTTTGGAAAATCTTATTGAAATAAACATTATTATCGATACAAAGGCCGAATCTATAGTTTTAAAACTCTGCCTCGGTGGTGTAGTGGCTAGCATGTACGGCTGTACACCCGGAGGTCCTGGGTTCGAGTCCCGGGTCGGGCCAAGATTAGTTATTGAGTCTTTCTGTATAGTAAGTCTCAGTAACAACCCGGAATTGGGAAGTTTAATCAGTTTTAAAAATTTTGTATGTCTGTTTGTCTGCTATCGCATCACAGAAAAAACACTGGAGGGATTTTGATGCAATTTGGTATGGTGATAGCTGGTTATCCCGGTCAACATATAGGATATTTTTTACCGCGGGAAAATATCTTATTTTTGGGAAAAAATACAAAAACTGCAATGTAAGTGTGTATACTAATATGTAAAACCTAAGAATATGGTTTTTGGTCATCTGAACGCTGACGGAGCCGCAGGCAATGCTAGTTAGAATATATTTTCTTCCTTCCAAAATCTAATTTACACTATAGTTATTACAGGCAGATCATATTTAACGCTTTATTAAATTAAAATTATAGCAGCAACAATAAACTAACGTTACAATAGTAACATAACTGTACACCCCACACAAATGGCGTTACTCGCTAGCGAATATCGAGCGTGTCGTATGGTAGAGAGTAACATTAAAAATCAATTTACATTTTAAATAGTTAAGTTATAACGGTAAATGTAATTTGCAGTATGACATTTGTAGCGTTTTTGATTTCGACATTTCCCACGAAGTTCGAGACCTCCTTAAAATGTAGATGAAAAAATATAATGACTCTATCATTAACTTATGCCAGAATATAGTAATGAAATACGATGAATATACAAGTTTTTCTTTACCTTGCTTACCAATGACACCTCTTTGTACTTATCTTAGTAAGATATGTACAAGATATCTTAGTAAGAAATATACATATATATATTTAGTTTTTAGAGATGCTAGGGTTTGTAATTATAGTATATGTAATCAAAGTCAAATAAGTATGTATATAGAATTTGACTGTCTGTCTGTTTCTTTAAGAATATTGCTAAAATTAATGGCTGGAAGACTTTTAACAGCTTTAAAGTAAATATGTCCATTTATTCTAAAGCTATTTGTGGTATAAAATTATCTTCGTAATAAAAAAAAACGTTCGAAAACAGACAAAAAGACCTAACTAAAGCCACGGTGATGTTTATGTAACATTACCGTGCTAAAGCTTCCTCTAGCTCATATTTCTATGTAAAAAAGACATGTATATTGTATAGTGGTGATAGACCAATCTCAATGAGATTGGCCGCCGTAGCCGGAATCGACTAGGAGAACATCATCATCATAGCGATGATTATTAGCTAATTAGAATTATTTATAATTAATTACATATACTACAACTAGTAAATAAAATTGTAAAACGTATTTTATACAAATTATACGTAAGAAATAATAAATATACAAAATAAGCACTAGCTCATTTGTCCAAACGATTAATTTACCAAAAGAGTTTTTAATATAGAATTATTGACTTTTAAGTCAATTCTATAATATAACCCATATTTTACTTTAATAAGGCCGTTATAAAAGTAACAACATTTATTGGTCGTTTGAACAAATGAGCACTAAGACGATTAAATCTATATAATACAAAACAAAGTCTAACTCGAGAACAGCTGGACCGATTTTGATGATCTTTGATTTGTTGAATTTTTTGAAAAAAATCTTTCCCATACCAAGCATCAAAACGTACCTAGGGCCGAACTTGAGCAAAACGAGGGTGAATCGCTAGTCTTAGAAATAAAACTTTATTTTAAAAATAGAAAGAAAAATTACTGTAAAACACAACAAGTATTGGTCTTTCGAACAAATTAGCACTAAGACGATTAAATTAAAGACAATTAAAACTAGTTCATTCTTTCATTTCAGGATTCTGGGTATAGTTTTCCTTATATTCGGCTTCATCACACTCGTCGGCAGTCTCATATACTGCGTAGTACTTTGCCGAGAGAACCCTTACCCGAGATATCCAGACGACTTCTACTGGACCCACCACTGGTCAAAAACCATCGGCCCTTCAGAAATACACTATAGTGCTAGTGAAAAACCGTACAGACAGAACGGTCATGACCGATACAATAAGTATAACGGTAAATATTCTGACCGTGAAAGTGCTAAGGGGTATTCTGATAGAGAAAGTAAGTTAAGCAGGTACTGATCTAGTATCGTTGTTTAGTTTGAAGAACTGAAGTATAGGTTTCAGTTTTAATGCGTGGGAATAAAGAATGGGATTACAAATGGCGTGTTTTTTGCCTTCGGGCTAAAAAGTTGTTGCCTTTATTTACAATATAGACCGTTAAAATAATTTTAATATTATTTTTCAAATTTTTGAAATATTTAAAAATATATTCAATTTTAAAAAGAACAAAAATATTGTCAAAGATTTAAAAGACAGTAGTATCTGCTTTTTCGTTTAACTTTATCAGATACTGGCACTTCTCCAATATATCGTTATTTTGAGAAGATACGTTGAGTAGTTTTGACATACGCCATATTAACGGTTAAATGCTGTATATGTTAAAGTATAGCGGCCGTAAAATTAAATTTGTTTTTATGGTATTTTTGAGAAATACTATGAAATAAAAACTTTTTATTCTTATCAATGAATTGAATGATATTGTTTAGGCAATTATTTTACTCTAAATAATATAAAATCAACTGAGTTAAATAAGAATTAGTACGGAACCCTCCGAACGAAGTCAAACTCGCACTTGTCTAATCCCATTCAATATGTACACTACGATTTATGTAAAGAAGGCAGATTATATTATGACATTTTGTAAAATTCATATAAAGCTGCCCTTAAGCAATATATAGGAATAAAACCCACATCTATATATTCTTGCCGATATCATAATTACAACGGCAAATGTGTAATAACATTTTCAAATTTGAAAGTATTAATTATAATATAATAAACGTTTTTCTTAACAATTCAATAAATGAATGTGTTATTTTATATAATTATAATGGCGCGAAATATATTTTCTATAATTTCTTTAAATGGCGGAAATAACTATGGACGGTAGAGGTAAGGAGTCTCTTAGGAGACAAGTTGAAAAGTTTCCGACTGTACGCTGAAAATAGATGGCGCTGGCGTACGAAAATCTACGATAAGAATTTAGCTGTTGTAGGCAGAGTGTAGCGTGCCGAGTTCAAAAATATAAAATTTTTCATGACTAAAGTATTTAAAAAAACCTCAAGTATTTACCCTTAATGGACGCGTTTTGATAGACATTTTTTAATACACAGTAACTCGTTACCTCTACGCTCCATAGAAATAACTGACCAATAAAATCACTATTTTTAATCTATGCAATGTTCAGATATGTATAGATAAAAATATGTAAAAGTAACTAAATAAAGTAATTCCAGTGCTACTAATATTAGTAGTACTATAAAGTACTTTCTGTCTGTCACTAGAAAAATCTTTAATTGAAAAAGTTGTGTAAATTATGAAATTGTCGAATAAATATGAAACATATAATGGAATGAAATATTCTAAATAATATTTGGATAAAACAATTCATAATAGTTCAAAATCGATGTAAATGTATTTATAAATTTGTTCTCACTTCACTAATTATTTGTATTCTTTACTTAGATTTAAATTTCAGTTGCTCATTTACGAGCACATGTATGTATTTTTAGTTTATTAACGTTAGGACATACATTTATTGGTAAGTAATAAATTGATATTTCTTTTTTTATTTATAATATTTTATTTATTTTTTATTATGAATTTAAAATTTTTAAATAATATTTTTTATATATGGTATTAATAATTTCAGGGTTGCCAGATGAAATAATCAAACAAAAAAAGAATTATCTAATATCTATGTACTTTCATATTTTTTCATTTATTGATCAATATAACTCATTAAATATTTTCTGGCAGCCCTGATTATATTAAAAATAAATCAAAAATTTACTCACAATGAATAAATTTCTAAATGTTCTATTTATCTATGTAACTAAACCTACATAATATAACTAATCAGAAAACAAAATATACAAAGTACGTGTCTATTGTAAATAATACAACTAAGGTTCTGAAAATGCCATATTAATTTACCTGTTATTTAAAATTCTAAGGAGTAATAATAGTTGAAATTCGACTCCGATATGTTTGGAGTATGGAGTATATAATAACTATATAAGAATGTATTTACATTATTAAATGTCTCTAATAAATGATTTTATTACTACATGTGTTCTTTTATTTAATAACTATATCGACTTACGCTCGCTTCGCTCGCGTTATTCCCTACTGATAAAGAAATACAAATCTATCCCACGGGAACTGAACATTTTTCCGGTAAGTAGCCTAAGTGTTATTCCAGACTATAATGTATCTCTGTGCCAAATTTCCTTTTAGGATCTGGATGAAATGAAACACCTAAACGGTGTTCTGGCGTGATTGAGTGACAAACATCCATTCATCCAAACTTTCGTATTTATAATTAATGGGGTACCTATTAATATATGTATCTTTGAGTTCATTTTTAATCTTATTGTTCGAATTTACACAAAATGGCTTTATAAATGGCTGGTCAAATTTGGATGGAAGTTAGATCACAATATTAGTGTACAAATGCCTCATCCCATACAATGAAATCGGACAGCGCTAATTCGGGCAATATTCAGGCTACTTTTGTTTGTTTGAATAGATTTATATGTCATTGTTTCCCAAATAGTTAATGTTATATTTTATAAATACAAACGTGCAAACTAACGTGTGGTAAATATTGTAAAATTCATCCTGCGTTCGAATAAAAATCTGTGATTTTAACAAAAAAGTAAAAGCGCCATCTGTGAATACACACTACAAACCCATCAACTGATAGCCGATGTTTCAATAATCGTTAAAATTACGTAAATTTGATTTACGTATCATTTCATTTCCTTCCCTTTTTTCGATCAGCTTTTTTATTTATTGTTACTTTAATAACAAATCGATACACGCAACGTCATCTATTAACATTTTTTGAACTAATTTTTCTTTGTTCGTGATGAGACCCCATGTTTAGAGGATGGACCGAATTCAAAATTTCAGTTATCAAACAAATTGAAAAACTGTGAATACTAAAATAAAACAAACATTTACTTATAAAATTATCACTATTTATTTACAGATTATTTTAATGAACAATCAAGACATTGTCACGTGAAAACAGTTCAAATAATATTTGTAATACGAGACTCCAAGGTAAAATGTTATTACATTCGACATACCTTCACGATAATTGACAAATAAATATAACATATTTCATTATAAATATGGAATGAAAAATCTTAAAAATGTCATACAAATAGTCGTGAAAATTAAAATTGTACTACAACAATAAATACTACGACACATGACACTTCAAAATTGCCTTTATTTTCAAAACAATCTATAGGAAAATACACAGCTAATGTACGAACACAAAAGAAAAAGAAGAAAGTAATTAGAATGAGAAAAAAAAAATTTGGCCAAAAATGTTACATACAGTAAATCCGAATAACTTTAGTATAAACAAAACATACTTTAAGCCTAAAACGGTCAAACGTTCATTTTCACCTAAATATAGTCAATATCTAAGAAATTTCTTTAATACAACGAACGGTCAATATCAAATATATTATTATATATTTAATTCGAAATTAATTTAAAAATTTATATCTAAGACCATTTAATTTCGTACATAAATGTTATAATTAAAGTTAGTCCAATTTACTCAGTTAGCTAAAAAAAAAATAATGGCAATTTCATCGGGTCACACACCAGAATGAAAACATTAAACATATTAATAATTAATAATAACTCTTAAAATCTTACAATATTTGTGCCTATCGTTTTAAAAATAAAATGTAAGAGACACAATACCAATAAGTAATAAAATAATCCGAGTCAAAGATTCAATATGAATATAACGTCGTATAAAAATCTCTGTAGCTCTCAGTGGCTAACACTTGCAGGGGTTCATTTTACATCACAACAATTGTCTTGAGTCACACTGGAAAGGAGATATTTTTTCAATTAATTATAGTAAGTAATGTATCTATCTATCATATATGGACCGACAGACGGTGTCCTGCCACCTATGGGGTCCAGTTGCAAAAAATTTCATCCAAAATTTTAACAAATTTGTATCTCTTCGGTAGTCTGGTGTCTAGCAGGTACGGCTTCAGATCCAGAGGCTCTGGGTTCGAGTCCCGCGTTGAGCCTAGTATAATATTATTGGGGTTTTCTATCAATAAACTCTCAGTAACAGCATGGAATTGGGAGAGACCTTGTTTCATACACACATCACCTTAACAGATCAAGGAACATCTCTACAACAACTAAACGGATTTGAATAAAAATCAAAATCATGATAGCTTTTATCAGAATTAACGATATAATTCTATCATATACATATCTATAATTAAAATTGTAGTGTATGTTTGTAATGTCAAAATAGCAGCGTTTTAATCAATGCATATGAAAGTAAATACTGTACTAATAAGAAAAAAACAATTTTTTAAATTTTTATCTGTCTGTCCTGAAATGGCTGGATTTTGACGGGACTTTCACTGGCAGATAGATGATGTTATAAGGAGTAACTGAAGCTACTTTTATTTTAGAAAAAGAATCAGGTTCCACCCAAATATAAATTAAACATATGAAAATGTCAATAAAATCGTACCTAGGGACGCACACGGGCAAAGCGACGGTAAGTCACTAGTATATAAATATAAAAAAAGAAAACAAATTCTGTACCACATCAATCAGAGTCGGAGCCATCACTGAAGTGATACTTCTTCTGCGGACGAGAACGTGCATTGGGACGTGGTGCCACCGGACTGCTCGGGATCTCCTCACACTCGCTGTCACTGGACCTCTTCTTCACTTTCTTCTTAGGATTCGTCTTCTTTTTCTCCTGTGCATAGTCAGAATACATCCGTATTAATATTATAAATGTAAAAGTTTGTAAGTATGTATGGACGTTTTTACTCTTCCACACCAGAATGGCTGAACGGATCTGGATGAAATTTGACACAGAGATCTTCCACCTGCCGCTACTTTATTGGCTGTTATGTAAAACTCAATAAATGGGCTCAATACATGCAAAAAAACATTATCAAACCATACTTGTAGTTTTATAGATTAGCATGTTTAAAAGAACAACCAAACATTTACATACCTTTTTACTGTCAAATATACTGTCATCATCATCACTATCCTGACTTAAGAGTACTTTAGCGGGTCTCTTCTTAGGTTTTTCCTTTTCCTTCTCTTTTTCCTTCTCCTTGTCAACATTCATCAATTTCCTCTTCGGAGCCGGTTTCTTTTTGGGCGGAGATTTCGGCGGCGGCTCTTCTTCGTCACTGCTTAGTACCGCCGTGTCTACATCATCCTTCTTATGCGATTCTTCTTTCTTTGTATCTTCAATAAGGGAATCGAAGAGGCAATCTGTAATAAATTTTATATTTTATTTGATATTTGGTGAACATGAAATATCAGAAAGAAAAATGGTATAAAGTTTAAATTTGACAGTAAAATGTAATAGACACTACTTATAATTTACGAATAAGTAATAAAATATTTAGCAATAAGTAATAAACTGAAGGAGTAGATATCATAAGGAAGAAATTTTGGAAATTAAATTCCTAGAGGTAAAAAAAAACAAAATTCGTCCAGCAATTTCAGTGTGAAAGATCATAGGAACTTCCGCATTTAATCGACATATCGTCATCTCAGGGCTTATTTGTCCAAACGAATTTATCGATGGAGTTTTTAATATGGAATTATTAATTTTTACATATCAATTTTTATTGGTATAAATATAATACACATCTTACTTTAAGAGCTGAAAAAAATTTATTTATCTATATATGTACGTATATAAATCTTAGTAATAACGCTTTGTTTTTAAATAGAGTTCAAAAATTCCCTACTGTAAAGTACAATAAGAATTGGTCATTTGTGCAAACAAGTGCTAATGCGACGATTCGTGTAGCCGAATTTTAAAGTTATGGCTATCGTGATTTAAAATGATGATATGTATATCCTTTTTTATGGGAGCTGTGTATATTACATATCTATGTCGTTGGATCCGTATTAAATAAGCTAACACATTGAAAATGGTTTATAAGCATTACAAGAAATTAGCATGAAAATTTTGACAAGTTACCGCAGACAAATAAATTTACTGAAACACCCACCCGAGTCCATCTCAGCCGGTTTCTTATCACCATGCTTCTTCACATTGAAGTCATCATCGTCACTGAGGGACATGGCCCGAGGAGCTTCACTGTCTGATCCCAGCTTGTTATCGAGCAACTCCACTTCCGAGCCAGAGTCCGAATCCTCCGAACCATCCTTGTATTTTTGCACCTGTTTTTGGAATCTCATAATCAAATTAAAATGTCTAACTTTATACATATGTCTAGTGAGAATTTGTTTATTGAATGTATTTATTAATTAATCTACACAGATAAATCAAATTGAAGTGTCTGTTTGTAAAGTCAAAATATGTAATAGCTTTTTACTAAATGCAAATATGGAATGAATATAAAGTACTTTTTAACATTTTGTCTGTCTGTCTATTTGTTCAGGCTAATATCTGAAACGGATAGACCGATTTTGACGGGACTTTCACTAGCAGATAGCTGATATTATAAGTACTTACTACTATACTACTACATACTTTTATTTTAGAAAAAGAATTAGGGTTCCGCTTAAAGAAATAAAACATACCTATGAAATTTGAATTATTACGAAAAATTAGGGTCTACACTAATATAGAAAGAGGTAAAGTTTGTATGTAGATGTTAGCACCTACATACAAACTTACAACTCTCTTATTTTAATAATTAAACTAATTAAGGAGAGATTTTTTTTCAGTAATCAGAGCTTTAACCGCAGAGAGGTATAGGCAATTGTTTACTTCAATATAAATGGTTATCACAAAGTCAATAACTTAAACTGAATTCACATATACAACTTTAAATACATATGTATTATAAATATAAGCACCCATGACTAGAATAAAAAACATTCGTGCTCATCACACAAATGAATGCCCCCAGCGGGACTCGAACCCGCAACCGCTGGCGCAGCAAGTAAAGTCACTACACACTGAGCCAAACATGTCAAATCATGATGATAGTAGTGTTGGTTGTTATGGTGATAATGACAATAACCTTAGTAGCAGCCCGTCTTGTGGTCTGTCTCTCGCGGGGCGCGGGCGGCTCTACCATTTCCACATCGGAGCCCGACATCTCCCCCGAACTGCTGCCGCTGAATGTCATCTTCTTTTGTGTCTGTATATAGAGACAATATTATATTATATATAACACTAGCAATGCCCGCGGCTCCGCTCGCGTTCAGATGACCAAAAACTAAATTCTTAATTCTTAGGTTTTGCATATTAGTATAATCTTACATTGTAGTTTTTGTAATTTTTCTCAGAAATTACATATTTTCCCGCGGTAAAAAGACGTATCCTATATGTTGACCCGGATAACCAGCTATCACCATACCAAATGTCATCAAAAACCCTCCAGTGATTTTTCTGTGATGCGGTAACAGACAGACAGACAAAAATTCAAAAAACTATAGATTCGGCCTCCGTATCGATAATAATGTCTATTACAATAAGATTTTCCAAAAAATATTTAATGTACAGATTCGGCTTAGTTACAATTTTATTATAATATGTATAGGTTACTTATGTTAATGAGAGCTATAAATAAAAAAAATATAAAAATAAAAAATAAATGCGAAAAAACTGATATGCTGAAAAATGGACAAAGGAATATATGCAGTCAGACATATGTATATATTTTATACTTGTGGGTTTTTATATATAAAGATATAAACATCCATTTATAATTTACTCAAATAAATAAGAACAGTGTGAAAATGAATATTTATAATATCAGTGTAACTAATATTTAATCCAAAATAATGTAATAAATATTATAAATGCGAGAGTTTGGATGGATAGATATTCGTTACTTAATCAAAACGAATATTAATTATTAATAATTAACCAAAACGGATGAGATTTGGCAGTGATAGATTAGTCTGGAAAAGTACATAGTTTACTTTTTAACCCAGAAAAATGTAGGTTCCCGTGGGATAAATTTGTTTTTGTTTTTCACATTCCATACTAACCGGTAAAATGTACATAACCCGAGCGAAGCGAGGGTGAGTCGCTAGTATGATATGTATTCTATATAAAACAAAAATATATAAAAGAAATAGTACCTTCTTAGGTTCTTTCTTGAAAGAGAGCTTGGTTTGTTTCAAACCGTCCGATTTCTCCGCCTTATCGGCTTTCTCCGGCTTCTCCGGTTTCTCTTTCTTTACGCGCGCTTTTGGCTGTTTCTTTTCACCACTGACCGGACTGACACCAGTTGGATCATCCTGAATGACAAAAAATTGTAAGTTTTCAATGTTTCCTTTATAATTTTCAGTAACATATACCTATTATTATTATTATAGTTATTTAGCTTTATTTTGTATCCAACACAGTATCTTCTGTTATTAATTTTTTTTTTTATTGTTTATTTGCCTTTGGGAAAGGCCATATTTAACCATTTATCTCTTCTCACATGCTTAAAAATATTAAATACATTCAAACATATTTACATAAAAAGAAAACCTAATAACTAACAAGATACTTTATTGATCCATTCTCATCGTCATCATACCTCTTATACTATAAATAAATCATAAAACATGTATCTTACAGGGTCATATTCTTTCTTAACTTCTTTCTTGATCTTAGCCTTCTCAGCCGCCTGTATCCTCTTGATGAGTTCTTCTGAAATCTTGGGTTCCACTCTCCGACCATTGTCTGAGGGGCCTATATCCAATATGGACTTGCGGTTCTTTTGGTTCTTGCCCTGTAACGTGACAATAATAATAATAAATAAAATATTTTAATAAAGTTGATAGAATGTAAAAATATTACATATTATATTTTGTTGTTTTTATTGTTATTATCAAAAACAAATCAATGTAAAAAAAACCTTAAGATATCTCAACTATAATTCTAAATAAATTGTATGTTACCTTCATCCTTTCCATCTTTGAGCATAAAAATTAAAAAAATAATAATACAATTAATTGAATATTTATTTTTTAATTAAAAAAATTAATTAAAAACTCACAGAATTTAACCAGTTTAAAATAAAATATATAAATACCACAGCTTTGGAAGTTTTCTTGTTACTGCTGGACTCTTCTTGTCTCTCCTTCTCTTCCAGATCCTCGAGGCGGATCAAGAACGTGTCTAAATCTTCACGCCATAGCATTGATGGTGTTTTCGCCCTAAAATATAAACATTTTTGTACAAATAAAACTAGTATCATTATCACAGGTCTTCTATACTTCATTGTTTAAAAGAAACATACAGAATTTCAAATAAAATTCAGGTGTGCGAAATGTTGGTTTTCATGGCAATTTAAATAATAATATAATTTCTTTTTTATTTACAACTACCGACTTACCTTTGCTTCGCTCGGGTACGTCCCTAGGTATGTTTTAATTATTTTCAGCAAAACCCTAATTCTTTTTCTAAAATAAAATAGCCTAAGTTACTCCTAGTAGTAGTAGTCAAAACCAGTTCAGCCATTTCCGAGATTAACCGGAACAAACAAGCAGACAAAAATGTAGTAAAAACCTGTTATTTTGACATTACAGACACTTCAAATTTATTTATCTGTATAGATAAATAAACACATCCAATAAACAAATTCTCACTAAATTCAATAAACGTAAACAGAAATAACTAAAAATAACATTATATAAATAATATGTAATTACTTTAATATGGTCAGTTCGGACAACTTCTGATCTCTCTGCTTGAGCAGTTCATCTTTCTTCTCCTTTGTGAGCATCCACATGGACATGCCCAAGAGGTAGTTGAACTTTTTCACTTCTTTTAGATTTTGGAAGGCTTTTTCTATAAAACAAAAATATATATATTAAAATATATCCATATTATTCAGCCATTTTTAGCATCCCACTGCTGGGTACAAGCATCCCTTTAATACGAGGGGATCATGCTATAGTCCACCACGCTGGCCAAGCGCTTGCAGACTGAGCATGTCATTCGAAAACATGCTCGATTCTCTCAGACACGCAGATTTCCTCACGATATTTTCCGTCACTGTAAGGCAAGTGGTAATCATATTGGAAATAATTTACACATATTGAAAATATCGCGCGACCCGGGGTTTGAACCCGCTTCACTCGGTTTTCCAAGCGAGCACGTTACCTATATATACCTCAACAACAATACATAGATGAATTTTTATGACATCTAGAAATATAGTGCTACTAGTATGATGATATTTGAGAATTACATCTCCTCTAAATCTCAAAAATATTGTCTCTTCTAGGGCATACCCAAGTAGAGCAAAGGAACTACTACTAAACTTCCTCTAATAGGAAATTGTTAAAATTTTATGAAAATAGAAACCAAACATATTATGTCTTACCGGGGTCAGCAGGTTTCCCCTTAGTCTCTTCCGGTTCTGGTTCATCTTCAGACTCTACTGGTTCTTCTTCCTCTTCGAGGGCAGTGAGCCCTTGCATCTTGGTGGCTCGCTTCTTCCAGTCCGCAATGGGGTCCGGGGCATAGCCTGGTGTACACATAGTTCGTTTAAGTAAAATCATTACAACAGCAATAATCTATACAGATAAATAAAATTGAAGTGTCTGTTTGTAAAGTCAAAATAACCGCTTTTTACTAAATGCATATGGAATGATATACGGTATTTATAAGAATAACACAATTTTTTAAATTTTTGTCTGTCTGTCTATTTGTTCCGGCTAATCTCCGAAACGGGTCGGCCGATTTTGACGGGACTTTCAGTGGCAAGTAGTTAATGTGATAAGAAGTATCTTAGGCTAATTTTATTTCAGTAAAAGAATTAGGGTTCCGCTAAAAAAAAATGTACCTAGGGACGACCCAAGCGAAGCAAGAGTGAGTCGCTAGTAATATTAATAAATGTTAACAACTTCATGTTAAAAAATATATACCTAAGTTTGATTATATTTCCCTCAGTGATATCAAATGAATTTCGTATATCATATCAAAAAGTTCTAAAATACATATTGAAATGTTTAAATATTATGGAAGTAGCTCACCTCTCTTGATGAGTTCATCGACCAATGCCTTTCTCTTCTTGTTCTCAACCACAAGCCCCTTGTCACATTTCTCCACAATAAACCTCGCTTGGTTTGTCAGTTTGTCTGCTTCGGCTTGCAATTGTCCCTCGAGGAACTCCTTACGTTTAGAGTAATATTTAAGCCTCACATCGTAGAAGTCACGAAGAATTTCTTCTACTTTGTCGAACCTAATTAGTAAAGATAATATAAAAAGAGGAAACAAAATATAACATTTATTATTACTGTATGATCAATAGATTTTTTTTTCATCATGTGGAAATCAAACTCGTAACCTATGGCTTACAACCAAATATTTGATTGCCTATGCCATCAATGGTTATTATAATAATTATTAATAATATGAGTCGTTAAAAAAACGTGTGTGTGTACTTATGTATGCATGTAAGAAGTTATACTTCTTTGGCATAACAAAACAAAAATAGCTAAAGGTTTCATCCCGTATGTCACAACTCTGTAAAAAGATTGCAGCTAACTTCATCATGTCGCTTTTTGGCTGTCACTGCACTGTAAATATTTTACTCTCATATTTTTATCCAAACGTGCCAAAAGAAGTATAACTTCAAAAATACAATACATATCATTTTTGTATAATTATTTGATATTACTTACTTCTTCAAGCAGTTATTGTGGTCAAACGCGTTCATACACGTCATAGAAATGGTTGTCTGAAGTTTGAACACTTTGTGGATGCCCTCCGCTTCAACTTCAGCCAATTTGCCCGGCAACAGAGACACTACGAATCTTACTGTAGTATCCGTGTTATATTCCTAAAGAGTGATGTTATTGATTAGTTAAATACATCATAAAAAAACTAATATTACATATTAAAAAACAAGTCTGTCTGTCTGAACGCGATAAACTCAAAATCTACAGAACGGATTTTCATACGGTTTTCACCAATAAGTGTTGAAGATGTCGAAAAGTCAAGCCAACTTGTTTCCAAATAGAGTAATATGAAGAGGAGTATTATGGAGTTATTATATTATATATTATTATCGATAGATAAAAATCACGTCGTCGATTAGCACAACTAAAAAAACAATAAACTTTATGTTATCGATAATAATAAATACATTTTTTTTTTTGTTTTATAAGGAAATCTGCAAGCAGTATTTACTGCTGCAGTAAATACAAATATGTTTTTTTTTTTTAATAACAAAACTTACTCTATATTCCGATATCAACGGCTTGACTTTGTCGGTTCCTAGCATGGGCTCCAGAACATTCTCCTTGTAGTTCTGCGTCCAGGTGCCGACCGGAAGTTCCGTGATCTCGATCTTCTCGTTGGGCAAGATGGCGGCCTCTCCGGAAATGACGTATTTGTCGCTGAAGCCCTCGATGGTGCCGCGGAAGTTCTTGTACCAGGGGTGCATAGGTACTGGTTCCTCACCATCCAGCATGCGCCTGTGAAATATCAACACAAAATAGTAATACTTCATTAACCTTTGCATGAGGTATTTAACAATATTTACTTATATACTAATTATAAGGAGGTTGTTTATTTGTTTTTACGTTCTAATCTCTGGAACTACTTATCTGATTGGAAAAATTCTTTTTGTATTAGATAGCCCGTTTATTGAGAAATGCTATAAGCTATACATATATCATCATGCTACTACCCAAGGGAGCACTAATCATAAATGTCAACGAATCGGGCAACTCCCATACATTAATGTAAAACTGATATTTTGAATCCAACAAATTCAGCGCAGGTCAAACCGCGGAGCTCAGCTAGTTAAAGATAAATGCAGATTAATTTCCAATAGAAATAACGCTCCACAAAATAAATACACACCTTTTTTTTAAATTTAAACTATATTTAAAATCTTAGTAAAAACAAATCTTACCGTATATTAGCAACAATATCCCTAGGATTGTAATTAGGTATCTTAGTGGACCAGCCGGTGCCGATGCCCTCTGCTCCATTCACTAGCACCATTGGCAAGATTGGGATGTAGTGGACAGGTTCAATCTTCTGGTTGTCTTCAAATTCATGCTGGAGAAGACAAGTATTTTATGAATAATATTAAAAATATAAATAAAATTTGGACAATTAAGTATTTCTTCATAGTTTTTTTTCTTTTTTGTTGAAAACAACACTTAGCTCGAAAAACAGTGAACACAGCATTATGCTACTTTGAAGCAGTAATTTTGGATCACAGACAGAAAACTAAAAACATACTAATTAATTAAATATTATATATATCTTGAAACTTACCACAAGCAATGGATCATCATGGGGATGAAACACCAGCCTAGTTAGGGGTGACATGAGGGTGAATATATAACGGGGACTGGCCGCGTCTTTACCACCGCACAGTCTGGTACCAAACTGACCGCGGGGTTCCAATAGATTGATGTTGTTCGAACCCACATAGTTCTGTGCGAGATTGACTATAGTCATCGCTAGGGACTGTTCACCTGTTGAGTTGAAAATAGTGTTAAAACTTTTTGTATGTATGCATGTGTGGTTTTTTTTGTTACATTTTCTAGTGAAACAGTAGAAAATTTAGTACACAGTTAACCCTTGTATACCTGAAGTAACACATAGACTACAGTTTATAACAAATTTTGACAAAAGGTGTGGCTACTCATATAATATTACAAATACAATAGAAAGCGAGGGTAGCTATCAAAAAGAATTATTTTTTAAAATGTAGATATTATTCTATAAGTTGGACTTTAAGGATTCTATAGTATTTTTTCTAATTATGAATCAATTTATATATTTTTTTAATGAATTCAGTTTTGTAGATATGGCTAGAAATGTAGATCATCGAAATAAACGCTAATTAAGAAGCAACTAGCGTTACAATTCGAATAATCAGTAATGTTGCACCGCATCAAAGGTATCCAGTACATCAGTACTGGCACCCCTCAATGGTGCGTAACATAAAGACATTAACAAACTAAATAATTTTTAAACTATGATCCCTTTATTTGTATTTTTTTTAATCTACAATAAGTAGAATAATTCAAAATAAATTAGTCAAGGTTATTTATAAATTAATTTTAAGCATTAGCATTTAAAATCATAATTTAGTTTAACAAACCCTACAATAATCTAATGGCGCCATAATAACATATAACCTCTATCCCATCTCTCACAAAGTAAGAGATCGAAGTGACGTGTACATCGAAGCAAAGAGATATAAAACCAACTTTCCAAACAGGATACAGGCAGTTACCGAAAAAGTTTTTACAGAAAACAATACACATACATAAATATATACATTATCCAACCTGGTATTCTGACATTCTTCAGTATCTGTGACCAAACGATCACCTCAGTGCTTATTTGTTCAAATTACTAATAATTTTTGTACTTCACATCATGTTTACAACTCTATTTCAAAGACAAAACTTTATTTCTAAGATTTATATACATATGTATTTAAATAAAATACATATTTTCGGCTTTATTAAAGTAAAATGTGTATTTGTTACTTATAAAAGTAGTAGAAGCATAATAGTCAATAACTCTGTTCTAAAAACTCTTTTGATAAATGTGGACATTTTGCAGTTTGGACAAATAAGCACTGTGAAGACATTCCACCAGACCAAGGACCCAGCCAATAAGTAGGTTTAATAAAAAAAAACTAAAGCCTCCTGGCGGATGTGAAACATCGAAAATATTTTATATAGAAAATATGCACACAGGATGATTTTTAAAGGCAGTAAATATGACAATTATAAACAAAATATTCAGATTTTATTAAAATAAAAAAAAAATAGATTTAAAAAAAATAAAAATACATCTTAATTTCATACCAAAACTAAAAATTACAATACGAGTTCAACACAGCGAGAGAGGAGGGAATCGCCGAGCCGAGTGGGAGATTCTATGAGGCACTAGCCAGCAGCCATTTTGACCCGCCGTATTAGATGTTTCACATCAATTAAAAAAATATATGAAAAGGGTACTTGCCGTGATGATATGCAGAATGTTCAGCAACTGAACCAGCCAGCTGCGCCACTTTGACTTCTCTTTTATCATTACGCTTTATGCAGGTAAAGATTACTTTACGCTGACCGGGTTTCAAGCCATCTATCATTGAAGGTATTGATCTGAAAAAAAATAGTATATTTATAACATACAAAAAAAATCTTTTCGGATTTTTTCGTGGATATATTTTGATTTTTGGTTCCTGACGTTTCAAATGCTTTACACTTTAACATCAATCATGGTCACGGGACAGATTAAAGTTTTAGAAGTTTCAAAGGTTCTCCCGTGACCATTATTGTTGTAAAGAATTTGAAATGTCGTCAGTTATATTTAAAATGTCAAATGTTCACATAAACCTAGGAATGTACTATGTAAAAAGTTTGTATGTCGCTACATGAAACGGCTGAACAGATTTGGATGAAGTTTAATACACAGATATAGTTATAACCTGTTAGGCAGAAAGGGACGCAACCAAGCGAAGCGAGGGTGAGTCGCTAGTAATTAATATATAAAAGAAATGATAAAAGAGGAAAATTGTCTCATAATTCGTGAAATAAGAAAATAAATTATCATAAAATAAAAATCTTACCTAACATTGTCACCATTGGAGAAGAGAACCAGCTCCAGATTAACAAAATCCGAATAGGAAACTGCTTTAGTATCTTTTGTGTATAAATATCTTTCAGGTAGACCAATCTCCTTTCTCCGTTTAACTTCGTCCATGTGATTCGTTAACCACTCCTTCCGTTGATCTGCACCTTTCTTTGAGAAAGCCAGTTCTATATGATGATCATCCGTTGCACCGCTGTAGCGGAAACGGATTCTGTGCCTGTCCATGTTCTGAAAATATTCTTTAGCCTCCTTTGAAGTGGAGGTACCCAAACCTTTGTAGTACTTTATATTGTATGTGTGGTTATTCTCTGTTTCACGCTTCCACTCTTCAAACTCTGGTAACGAATAAAACGATATTTCTTTATCTTTTTTCGTGGCTTTAACGATAGGTGTAATAAATTCTTCTAAAAATGGCAATTTTAGCAGTTCTGGCCAATTGTGATGTATGAAATTAATTATAAGTCCCTTTATGTGGGAGCCATCTTGATCCTGATCAGCCATTATCATAACTTTGCCGTATCGTAACGATTTGAGGTCGTCAACAGAGTTGTATTTCTTTTTGTATTGTAATCCAATAATTTTGATTAAGTTGTTGATTTCAACATTTTCCAAGACTTGTTTATGGGAAGCGTCCCTTACATTGAGAGGTTTACCCTTCAATGGGAATACACCATAGTGATCTCTGCCTACTACACTGAGTCCTGACACAGCCAATGTCTTTGCCGAGTCTCCCTCAGTGAGAATCAAAGTACAAAGATGTGCATTTTTGGTTCCAGCATCGTTAGCGTCTTCTAACTTCGGTATACCCTTTAACTTACTCTGTTTCTTACCAGACGCCTTTACGAGCTCAGTTTGAGCTTTAAATTTAGCCCAAGTTAATACTGATTCGACTAAACCCGATTTTGATACTGCATTTACGAATTTCTCAGAGAAATTACACTTAGAACCAAAACTCTTTGCTTGGAGAGTCATATTTTCTTTAGTTTGCGAATCAAAGGTTGGGTTTACAATGAGACAGTTAATGAAAATCCACATGTGATTTTTGACTTGAAAAGGCTTTATGTTTACACCACCCTTGTTTTTCTTCTTTAAAACTTCAAGAACGTTCTTAACGACACTATCCGCTACAGTGTCAACATGTTTGCCCCCTTTAGTGGTAGCAATAGAGTTAACAAATGATACTTGTTGGAAACCCCGATCGGAGAGTGTAAGAGCTACCTCCCAACGATCATTGACTTTTTCATATACAACCTTCAAAGGCTGTCCATTCTCATCCTCTTTGCCTTTAATATACAAATCTATGTAATCTTTGAATTTGTTTATTTTTAGTCTTTCTCCATTCAAATAAACTTTCACACCATTTGAAGATGCGGCTACGTCATACGCCCTGCGCGACATTAGCGCTACTATATCATCTTCTAATTTATCCATTTTAAATTTAGCCAAATCAGGGCTAAAAGTCACTTTTGTAAAGTCATCATCTTTCCCAGATTCTTTCACTTTAGGCTCTGATGCCTTCGTCATGTTCGCACCCCAAGTCTGCTTAAAATGTTTCTTATACTGTTTAGATGCAGTTTCTACAGTAAATTTTGTCGAGAAAATATTACACAATTTTGCACCGTAACCATTCCTTCCACCGGTAACTTTCTCCTCTTCGTCATTATAATTTGATGATGTCAATAAATGTCCAAAAATCATAGTTGGCACATACATTTTTTCTTCCTTGTGCATTACAACTGGTATTCCACATCCATTATTATATACTGATATAGTATTTTGTTCTTGATTTATTTCAATTCTGATTACATCCATTTTAGGATCTCTTTGCTTATTATCAGCTGCATTTACTAAAATTTCGTCATATATTTTGTATAAACCTGCAAGTTTATAAAAATGCTTTAGTTCTTAAATATTTTACATATGCACATAAACAAATAAAAAATTACCATTAAAACAAATTTTATCATATTCTTATTTATAGAATTCTAATTTTATATATAACAAAAATACACTTACCTGGTACATAAGTGAGTTCCCGCTGCACCATGCACTCCTTAGATTTGTCATACACCCACATAGTCTCAGTTGCCCGTTCAACGGACCCAATATATGTGTCTGGACGCAGGAGGATGTGCTCAAGCTGAGATTTCTTTTGATATATCTTCTCAATGGTACCTTTTTGGCCCTTGGTAGGAGCTTCAGCAGTACCATTTTGAGTACCATTACTCATTTTTGCAAGCATTGACTAGGAAAATTTATAAAGTTATTATTATAATTTAAATATAATTATTATTAATGGTGGTAACAGAATAATTAAATATATTTTTATTTAATTTCAAAAGACAATCAATTTTCAATATACCTTATATTTTATTAGTAGGAAGTATAGTCATTTACCACAAAACAAATGGTATCATTATGATTTAAAGCTATATTATAAAAATATTATTTAAATATCCTATACAGATAAATAAAATTGAAGTGTCTGTTTGTAATGTCAAAATAACAGCTTTTTACTAAATGTATATGAAATTATATATGGTACTAAGAAATACACATTTTTTTTTGTCTCGGTTTGTTTCAACTGATCTTCAAATGGCAAGACTGATTTTGATGAGACTTTCACTGGCAGATAGGTGATATAATAAGGAGTAACTTAGGCAACTTTTATTTAAGAAAAAGAATTAGGGTTCTGCTCAAAAAAATTCAAATGTACCTAGAGATGACCGAGTGAAGTTAAGTTATTAAGTTTATAATATATTTCTATTTGAACACATAGCTAAAAGCTGCTATTAACAGCAAAATGCTATTTAACATTCCCCTAGAAGGCTATATAACAACATAAGATCTAGAAGTTTGTTTATAGGTATATGAATTATAAATTAAAATGTACATAATTACATGATTGCTAACTGCATGATTTAATATTACCTTCAAATACTGATTTGCTTTAATATATTTATCGAGCCAAAAGCATTAAAAGCCCTTTCACAATTTTAGTTTCAAATATTTAAATTATAACGACTAATTATTATTTTTTCAGTTGTAGGTAGTTTAAAAAACAGAGGTTCATTTTCAATGTCCATAAATTAATAAGATATTTATTAATAAATGCAAAACAATATACATCATACCAAAATAAAATTATAGGTACAACGGGATCATAGTATTATGTATTATTTTAACATATTAATATAAATTGATGTAGGTAAGTACATACAAATGATTTTATTTCTCGGGTATGAATACCGTTTCATTCATATCCAAGACATTTTAAAAAAGTATTAATTTTTGCAAATAATAACATATGGATAAAATTATAAACAATCTTAATTTTGACCGTTAGCAATCAAAATGCCGCCAAGATCAGACCGCTTACCTTTATATCAGCCATCTTGTGTGTCGTGCTTTTAAATCGTGCGCGATCAACGCTAAACACGAATTGTCTTGAAAACAAGACTATACAAGATTTAATGCTATTGGCTTTTGTAAAACAACATTTTATTGTTGTAATTTACAATTAGCACAGTCGCGACGAAATAACGAACTTGACAAAGACGCCGTGAATATGCGTAGACTATAAACTTTTAACTTACTTTTTATTGTCTCTGAATTGATGACAATGATATTCTAGAATATTTTTTGAATTACAATACAACGTTTCACATCAAATATTTAAATGATGCAATTTTAAAATAAAAGATTTTTAAAAAATATATTTTAATACCTGAAGTGATAAATAAACAATTTAATAATAATCGCCTTTTTCATGTTTTTCACAAAAACATATCTATCTAAAGTAATGAATAAAAATGTAAATTAATCTTGAGCTGGGCCTTTATCAGTAACCCTGATTGATTAAGATTTAAGTTAAAGAAATATTTAAAGTTATAAAAATATGTACAGTGTCCAATCTTATGTTTTACCATTAAAAACAATAGACATTACTGGAGAAGATTTCTCCAAAGAAGGGCGCCACACGTATCGCCTATTTACATTCAGGCTGAAGTTAAGCACTTTATTATGATGTCTCTTGTATAACTGGTTTTTTGCTTCTATTGTGTTCGCATCTTACCTATGCAATGTATTGTACCTGGACCAGTTGAAGGAAGAATTGAGAAGGTGAGGTGCATTCTGCAGTAGTCCTAACTGACTGATGGATCACCACACAGCCTAAGCCGCTGATCAATTGTCATAGAAACGTGAAATTTGGAGAACGTATTCCTTATAAGGAGCAGGCATCTAATAAGAACGAATTTTTCGAAATTCATCTCCTAAGTGGGTAAAATAAGAGAATAGAGATTGTATGAAATTATTTCATTCTTAATCTGAAATACACAGGAAGTGATATTTAGCTTTAAGATAAAAAATAATAAATATATTTATTAGATTTTTTTCGAAATTCATCCCTGATAAAAGGGGGTAATAGAGTTTATATGGGCAAAGAATTCTTTATGATCAGAATTACTTGAAATTTGGTATTAATGCTCTTCAATACGATTAAATAAATACATGTTTTAGCATTTTTCAAAATTCAATCCCATAAGGGGATAAAACGGGGGATGAAAGTTTGTATGAAACTCTGTAATTATTATATAAAAAAGTAGAAAAAATGAAAATAAATATTCACCTGTAGATGATTTAAGATTCAACCGAGATGATTTTAAAATCACTTTCTTTAAAATTATGTGCACATGGCCTTAAATTTTTTTTTCATTTTATTTAAAATTTAATTAAATTTGTCAATTTAATTAAATTTGTCAATTTAATTAAATTTTAAACGAAATGAAAAGAAAGCCATTCGCGCTATAAAGCTTTACAATATACTGAGGGCTATAATGATCGCGTCGTCTGCCGGGAGAAAAAGGCACAATGCTTCCCTATTCTTTGTAATAAAAATTATAGTGAGGACTTTGCCTATTTAATGTCTAATTGAAAATTGACATTGACATCACAGGTTACTAATAATTGTTGAGCCTTGAGGTTATGTTTTCACTATTTTTGTGGCTCTTAGAAGTATTATAATGTCTTTATTGACCTATGCATCTTTTGTGTTAAAAAGAGCTGCTACATTTCGTTATCCTTTTAACAAAGCTGTTAGTCAAATAAAAATTAGTACTAAGCAGAGTTCACAATCAGTTATAACCAAAACTATTCATGATGTGAATACGAATGTAGCCAAAGATGTTATACTATTTAAGTATGAAAACCCTAAATTTTACATGTATATGAACATTTTTGCCGTTGTTCAGTACATGTTTTGGACATATTTGGGTCTTTTTGCTTTGCAAAATTTAAGAGATGCCCCTGTAGATGAATCAAAGATAACTGACGATACTCCTTGGTTTAGAAAAATTAATTTGGGGCAAAACAAATATAGGAATACCTTAGGAACATTAGCAATAATCATTGGTAAATGTTTATTTATTATTTACATATAGTAATTAGCAGTATAATTATTATACATTTAACAATTGAATGAACTATTTTATTTACTAATAATATGTTAACAAACCATCTACTTTATTATTTTTTTTACTACTATTAATTCGATTTTTTTTATTGCTCCAGAATATTTTTTCTTAATTTTCTCATTATGGCTTTTAAAACAATTTTTCGCTATATTTTTGTCTCTTCTACTATATCCATTATTCTCATCGTAATTACTTTAAAGGTACTGGATCATTAGCAATGATATGGATGTATACATTAAAGTCAGTGCGATACTTGATTTTAAACAAAGGTGGAAAACATCTAACATTTGTTACATATGCACCATTTAGCAATAATAGAATTATGAAAGTTCCAATTGAATTTGTATGTTGTAAGGAAAACAGGAAGACGGCAAAAGTTCAGTTACCAGTAAAAGTTAAGAATACTTTAATGCATTATATGTTGGATATGAGGGGCGAGTTCAAGAACCCCTTATTGTTTGACTGTACTGCAGGCCTAAAGAGAGTATGGTAAAATCAAACATTAAATTATTAAATTTATTGTTAGTGACATTTCATTTGTAAATAAATAAGTGTGAAATAGTTTTCTTTTAATTATATCACTTAGCTGTTTATATATGTTGTTTAACAATTCTGGTAGGAAATAAAATGAACAATAGATATCATTTGAAAAATCTTTATTATTTTATTATAAACTGAAAGCAAAGTCTGAATCAACACAAAATAAACAAGAAGTACAATTGATAACAAAAATAAATTTTCTCTTCATATTTACAAGTCTGCTTTCATATAAGACACAAATATGATAAATTTTATTTATATTAGCAATTAATCATTGATTTGTTAAAATTTCATATGAATGTTATATTCTTTAACAATGTTGTTAAAATTTAACAAATTTGTGCCTATTTTTACATGAAAAACAATGACAATCCACAAAATATATACCATAGACGAGTGATAACCTAAAGAAACTACTGATCGCTTACCTTAATACTACAGATAATTTTCCATTTAATTCTACAAATGCTTTAACTAGCTCGCTACAACAAGCTAATGAGGATTGACGGAGATAAAACATTCAACTGCTTTTATATACAAAAAAATATCATGAAGCTTACTATTTTTATCTTCAAAAAAGTAGAGATTTTTTACATATTATATCAAGAAGAGAATTATTAGAATTCTTATATTAAATTAATTGCATCCATCAACCCCCAACTTTTAAGTACAATAATGATCCTTATTTACAATAAATTAATATTTTAAGTTTCTACCAATAAATTACAAGTAAGGCTCTGTGTGACAACACAGGAAAAGCAGTGCATATATTTTTTTTTTAATCATCAAAATAATAACATGGACATGATTTGTCTAGAGAGAAACATTTATACATTTGACACATACAAGTTAATATCCATCTTTATATTTTGGTGATTACATTATGTAACTACATATATATCTAAGTTTTACATATTGCTAGTAGGGCTGTGATAGTGCAGACATATTGTCTGTCTGTCACAAAAAAGAAATTATTTCATACTGAATGGTTTCATGGTTGGTGAACTGTAACCATTCTAGTAATAAAAGAGATAGAAGCATTTTTCATATGTTGTCTCACTTACTCCCTGAAACGTTTGAGTATGAGCGATACGATAGCAATATACGATTATTAGATATAAAATATTATACAGGAGTTTGACATTCATCAATCACAGATTAAAAAAATAAAATATAGACTATATATAATATGCATTGTCTCTCACTGCATTGCAGTTACTTATAACACTTTTGACTTCACCTCCGACCTATTGATACATCATCCAAATTCCAATACAAAATTAATGTTATTGATAATTTTGTGAACTTAATATTAAGAGTGTATAAAAATAATTTACATTTCGTTATGGTTTCTTTGTGCTGTGAATAAATTTGACCTTGAAAACGTTTAAATAATAACTAAGCAACTAAAGCACGCTACGCGCATTACAATTTATTAAAATATATATATATATATATATATATATATATATATATATATATATATATATCTGTCTGTCAGTTAACTCGAATGACTGACTTATGAAGTACTTATTATAAGTTAATGATAGAATTACTCCCATTGAATTATCTTAAAGGGGAAACAAAACTGATGTTTTCTTCATATAATTTAAATATTGTCTTTGCCTTTCTGATTTTTAAATATGAAATTAACCGCACATTCTTCATTCAGTCTCATATTCTTAAGGAAAAATCAGTCATATCATATCTAAATAAGTCGTGATTAAAAAAACAAAATAACGCAGCATTTACTGCGCCGTGTCACTATGTACAGAAAACTTGCTTGTTATTATGTAAGAATAATAATTGATATATAATTTCTAATAACTTTAATAAACTCCTATATGTGAGTGTAAAAATATTTCAATTCTAAGTTCTTACTAGCGTTACCATTGTGTCATTATGATTTTTTTTCGGTGGTGGCGCCAAAAGCATATCTATTGAAAAAAATATTAAATATGTGCGTACACTCAAGGTGAGTGACTCTAAACTTTAACAGCATGAAATTTTGCACAAGAAGGATATTTAGAAATGTCTTCTAAAAAGTTATATATGAGATGAAAAGAAAATGAGTTCTAACATTACCCAACGGCATTACCCATCTGTCGTTGTTATAATATTTATCTTTATGTATGTATGTAGTGCACAGTAAATCTATGTATGGATATAAAAAAATCAAAAGAAAACCATATAAATGCGAAAATTTTTAATTTTTTACCTCCAAATATATTTTATCCATATACCAGTTTCATTGTGCGCCTCTTATTTATAAAAAAATAGTATCATTATGCCATAAAGGTTCAATTAAAATCTGAAAATTATTGTAAGAGTTAGTTTGATTATTCTAGTCATGGGCGCCTGTAGAGGAGTGCAACTCCTAATACCATGAAAGAAAATTTATAGAAATAAATAAATATAAATATTACAAACATTAACAAACAGCACCACCTAATTCCATGGTAACCTACGAGGCTTGTGTTATGAATACCAGATTGTTGTTTGTTAATTTGTATTATAAATATAAACATCCATGACTGGAGTACAAACATTCGTGCTCATCACACAAATTAATGCTCCCAGCGGGACTTGAACCCGCGAACGCTGGCACAACAAGTAGGGGTCACTACAAACTAAGCCAAACGTGTCGTCAGAAAGTTTTCGACAACGCATGCTAGTGGCACCACCTGTGTACTTATTTCTTGTACATTATAAATATTAGTATGTACAAAATGAAGTATAACCCCTCTAACGACCTTAAGTACAATTTGCATTAACTCACGAAACTTGTTTAATATAGGATGTAATACGTCCATAAAAAACCTCATCTTACGTAAGATTACATAATATATGGGTAACATCGATCAAAAAAGTACTAGATACACAATTCCATGCAAAAGTACTTACCTTTATTAACTTACCTTATTGTGTTTAGGTAATTATTCTAGTTGAAATAAATATATAACAATGTAAATTGAACCTTAAGTGCAATGCCTAAAGTTGTTTTCACATAAAAAAAATTAAATGAGCGCTCAAGTGTTCAAATGAGCGCTCATTCGGTGAATACATTTTTTGTCGCTGATTGTGTATCTAGTACTTTTTTGGTCGATGATGGGTAACCATTTTCATGACTGTACAGATTTGAGAGATCAAATTATAATTCGAGAGAACAATTCTAAATAACGTATAACGCAAAGACCATAATATTTTTCTGTACAGTTCTTTCGAAAACAATATTTTTTGATATATTCTAAATTTTTTCTAACTTCTTTTCAATGTAAATGCCATTATTTTTAAATATTATAAATTTAATAATTGTGTCAGTTGAAAAATAAATGCGATATTACGAATTTTATATGAAACATTACTTAATATATAATAAAGATCTATTTTTTTACAATAAATTTTAATATTTACATCAATAAAATTATAAACAAATTCAACAATGAATAACAAAACGCGTATATCAAAAATCACAAAGCACAACGAATTCAAAAAAAAAGTAATCATACAATTTTATGAAATAATACAAAATTTTTAAACCAACCACTTTTTTCAAAATTCTACTAAATAATTTAAAATCTTCTTCATGACGTCGTTTAGATAAATATTAATATGTGCCATATTATATGCAAAATAATCACTTTGTTTGTTGATAACGTCAGTAAAGCAGAGCGATAAAGAAAGTGTATCAAGTCGTAGTTAAATCGATACCTGCAAGTAACAACATTGCCACTCGGCATTTAAAAAAAAATATATGTACCAAAATAAAATAAAAACCTAACTGCGTTAAAAGCGAACTGGAAAGATGGAAACACACAAACAAATGACGAAAAAAACATAATATTATGCAGTCTGAGAACATGTATATATGTTTGTATGTATGTCTGTCTCATAATAGCTGCGTGAAAACTGGCGCAAACGAGTAAAAAAAAACATTGAAAGAAATATATTTAGCCATAATACTGAGTTACCATATTGTTCTTTGCACCTCTTCATGTCATCTTAGACATAATATGTCAAATTCTAGTTATATTTAATAAATACAAAGGTTAATTTTATGTTCAACAACCAATTTATACTTGACTATACATTAGTAGTTTATGTAACCGACATATTTATGCCTAAATATTTAGAATTACATTTTTAGAATAATAAGTTTTTTTCTGAAAGACACTTTGGATATTCAGATTATATCTTATAAGATCAAATTTTTTACCAGTCAGTTATTTATGTTCAAGCCAGTAAAGATATTTCATTTATGTCTTAGCTATTTTAAAGAGTCTGAATTTGAGATATTAAAAAATAGTGAAACTTCAATTATCCCCGATCATTTAAACTACAATGAAATATTCTTTATTTACATTATGTCCGACCGCCCGTCTATCGAATCTATAAATCTATATTTTTAAAGTAACAAAATACACATATCTTTTTTTTCTAGTTTTGTACTTTCCCACGCGATCACACTTTTGTTTTAAATAGTGAATGCAAATGAAGAATGGGATTAGAAATTTAGGTTGTACTATAATCAGAATACACTATAAGCATTTGCCATTATAATAATAATGATTAAAGAAATATGCCATTTTTAAACATTATTTGGGAACTATTCTGATGGTTATAGGACTAATTGTACCTGTATTAATATTGAAATTACGATATTTTGATGTGAAATGATATTGCACCAATATGATTTTTTATTAATGTCAAAAGTTTTGAAATAAACTTAAGTAGTCATAGAGACTGGACTAAGCATGTCTTTGCCAGCCGTTAGATAAAAATAGCGGAAAAGCGCGACAGAGACAAGACGAATGTGCGGCCAGAAGTCTTCTGTATTAATTGAAATACGATTAATGAAGATATGTATAACCATTTTACATTCCATTAATAATATTATAATTTTCAATAATATTATTATTTTTTCACATTCCGTTTATAAATTCAAATAGGAATAAAAGCGGGTATTGGCCGCACGTTCCCTCTCTCTCTTTCTTTGTCAATTTTGCCCAGTCTATGAAATTAAACTAGCTATTGCATTATAATAAATACTATATTTTGTTTGTCCTGTCTATATGGATGTGCAAGTAAGTCGGCAATAGATTCCGAGTGAGAGGTGAATATAGACGACGCCATTTATAATCCCATTCTTTATACACACGAATTATAAATTACATAATTTAATATGTCCCGCCTCTCCAAGTTAATTTGCTTTGATATTTGACATTTGAGATCATTGAATAATAGGTAGCATTTTTCAACATTTGATTTATTATTCGTCGTTTAGTCAAAGAACAAAGAACACATAGAAGCGCCACCTATATTTTTTTTATATTCATCGATCAGTTAAACTTTTAAAAAATATTATGTATTGCACAGATTTTTGTGATAATATATAATCTATACTAATATTATAAACGTGAAAGTTTGTGAGTATCAATGTTTGTTACGCTTTCACACCAGAACGGCTGAACGGATTAGGATGAAATTTGGCACAGAGATAGATTATAGTATGGAATAACACATAGGCTACTATTTATCACGAAAAAATGTACAGTTCCCGTGCAAATGTACGGATAGGTTTGATTTTGTTTTCCTAGAGGCGAACCCGAGAGAAGCGAGGGTGAGTCGCTAGTTTAATTAAATGTTCTTTGGAGAGGCTGATCATATAAATAGCCCTAATGAAACGTCTTTATACGAGTCAATACTATCTTCGATTAATTATCAATCAGTTACAGCTACAAAATCTATGTTTTACATTTTTATTTAATGTACAATCAGTATGAAAATGATTTTATTGATACCAGACTTTTCTAAAAAAATTTTTTAATTTTTTCTTTTGAAGTAATTAGATTAAATAACTTTTCTTGCTGCAGATTAAAATCTAGTTATTTTCCTTTTTTTTTATAATGACACTACACACTTTCATGATTGATTTACTTCTATACTCATAAACTTCTTACAGATATTACGACGAAGCAATCTTTTACATATTATATGTTATTTTCATTTTTAACATTTGTCGCTTCTAGTATCTTTGTTGTCTGTTGACATTTTTTATTTGTACCGACGATGTTCCACATATTTAAATATACTATATTTATGTAAAGTAATATATTATATTCATGTAAAGTCAATTTCGAACATATAACTTCAAGCCCATCAATCATTCACATTACTCTTAACTCAAATATATAACCCATCCATACAACTTAAGTGCGTATAACTTTGCACATACGGTTCACATCCCCATACCAAATTCTCTTTCTCTACGCATACATCCTACAACAACAGATTAGACATCCAAAAACGTACAGACAGCTTTAGTACGTATTACCAGCGTATAAAGTCCAGAATCGTTTAATATTTACGTCAGTCGGAGTACCTCGCGCGAGTAATGTCGTCGTCGTCTCGTCCGGGACTGATGCTTTCTATTTCGTCGACTTCTTCAAGATTCTTTGTATTCGGATTGCAGAGTCTGAAAGAATTGCATATTTTTTCTTAATCTTAAGTAAATATTATGAAGTAGTAATAGTTGTATTATATTATTATGTATGTATGTATTTTAGATCATAAGCATGTTCATGCAACTCATGGATATAAACAGACCGTCCATCTGTCCGTCGTCGTATTACATACTCTAAAAATGTTCCTTGAAATTATAATTTTTTTATAACAGCTTTGAAAATTTACATTTTTTCGAGTACCTGTCTAAACATATTTAACTCATTTCTTATAAAAATTTTGGAATAATATTCTACTCTTGGACATGCCTTATTATTGTAGTTGAAGTTTAAGTCATTTATTCATTCATTTATTTGTTCATTAACGCACTCAATTTATCATAAATTATGATGAAGTATATAATATTACCTGCATTTACAACAAACGATGCAAGGCGCGGCCAGCAGCAGCAGTGGACTGGCCACCAGTAATAGAAGGCCGAAACCAGCGAATATGCCCACCACCTGAAAACATAAACCATACATTATTATTTATATGCATTCTATACGGATATTTCGATTTGATAATAATTACTTTTAACCGACTTCCAAAAAGGAGAAGGTTCTATGTTCGTATGTATGTATTTTTTTAAAAGCTACACGGAATTCAGAATCATTTTAAAAGTAATTCTGCCCTCGGCGATATACATATATATTTTTTTGAATTAATATCGGATCAGACCCTTGACAATGGTGTCAAATAAAATTATTTTTTAAGTCTATTTTCATGTTTTACTCTGTGCATTTTTTTTCTTTCACCGTTCTTGGGCAGCGCCATCTATTAACAAGTTCAAAACTTACATGTTCTTATTTTTTGCGTATAAAGTGTCGTTTAGTTCACATACTAGTAATCCCATTAGAGTTAAACTAAACTGTCTAACTAAATAGTCATAAATAGTATCCATTTTATATGTTAGTTCAATGTGGTATGTCTGTATATCTTGTTTCATATTAGTTTATTCAACGATTCCGTCGTTATTAAATAAGACACCACAAAAGATCTCATAAACTTCCTAATTTAAATGTTAATTGGAATATTACAAAACCATTACCTGTGCACGATGCCATAGAACAGAAGCTCTTGAATGTCCAAGTTTATTTTTACACGGTCCCTTATCGTAGTGTCGAAGTAAGAAGTCGTCCTGAAAGCATAAATAAAAATTCTTAAAATTCTAAACAAAACTATATAGTAGCTTTTTTGTAGACAAAGACGAATCTACAAGCAAACTGCAAAAGTCACTTCTTTTTGGAATAAATATCATAGTACACTAGCGCCACTCTGACCATACTATGAAACGAATCACGATAATTATTATGGAGCGTAGAGGTATGGTGGAGTCACTGTGTATGAAAAAGTGTCCGTCAAAACTCGTCCAATAAGGGTGGCGCTGCGGTAGCGTAGGATAAATTTAAAAGGAAGCGTTAAAAGTAATTAGAGACAGATAGAGAAAAAACAAGTACTAAATCATTTTAGACTACTTTAGGTTTTGTATACTTATATTTCATTAAATACTTTAGTCATGAAAAATTTTAAATCCTTGAACTCAGCACAATTTTTGAACTACGCCTACAGCAGTTGAATTCATATCTAGTTTTTCGTACACCAGCGCCATCTATTTTCAGCATACCGTTGAACACTTTTTCAACTTGTCTTATGTCTCACATATAAGAGACTCCTTCTTACCTCTACCCTTTAAAACGATAATATTAATTTACTAAATACAGACATTTTTGCCCTTATCGATCTCGAAAGGATATAAAATATGCGTTTTTTTTTTCAGAAAAGACACGTATAGATAAACTTAATAAGCAACAGCGACATTTGATCCAAATCATTAGAGCCGGTTCCGAGATACAAGAAATAAATTTTTATATATACAAGAATTGCTCGTTTAATATTAAAATTCTCTCTTGCGTAGTAATCTAAATAAAAGTGACTTCTATATAGAAGATTGCAAACTGACAATTTTGAGATCACGATAGATATCACTACGTATCGCTTTTCATGCGCTATAGAGAGATAGAATGGCCAATAAACCTGATGTACCTAACATTTTATTTTTCATGTTTTGACGATTTTCAGATAACTACTGACTACCTCCCATGGAACCATTTAAAATTCAAGGATAAAAAGTTGCCAACGCTACTCGTTCTATAATCTACCTCTACGTAAAAAATAACACACATTTGTTGCTTTATTTCCGTAATATATATATATATATATATATATATACACGATGACACCAACAATAAATAAATAAACACAAAAAATGGAGCGAGGAGACGCCATAGTCAATTTTATTAAAAAAAAACATGTTTATTTTTTCGAATCATTTTCGATGTTTGAATATTAATAAGAAAGACGTTGTCGAATATAAATGGAGCGCTTATTAAAAATACATCTTTATTAAGACGACCTTTTGCTGTTGTTATTGTAATTTAAGAACATATAAAATAATTTTGAAATTTTAAAGAATATAAAAATCCTTCAGATAACTAATTAGTCCGATCGAAATCCGGTTTGGGAACAAAGAAATTGAAACCTAAAGTTTTATGGTTTTAAAACGGTAGTAGGTATATAAGGAATAGACATTCTTAAAAGGTCCCCGATGCCCAGCTACCCCCCGAGAAATGGGAGAACGTAAAGCGTTGAAAAAGTTTTTTTTTTCAATTTCCGGTCGTCGAAATGTCGGGAATCAAAAATCTAAATAAATCCACGATAAAATCCGAAAAGATAGTTTTATTTAAAATGTCAAATATTCGCGTTAATCTAAGAAAGTATTAGTTTGTTATTATTAAAAACAAATTATTTAATAACACTATTACTACATACATTTACAAATGAAAAAATGAAAATTTTTTTTTTAAATGAGATGTCGTGAAATAATGAAAAAATTGAAAGTCACCATAAAGTATACTCGTTGTATATTTTTTCCCGTAGAATCTATTTGTTTTAATTTTTTCGAATTTATTGATATCTTATTAATTTTTGATCGTTTATAGAGTTAAATTTATTGTTTTTTTTCTGAAAAAGTAGATTTTAAGGTAATAACAGAAAGAAATGAAATTCATTTATACTCGAAGTACAATCTAGTTTATTCATTAGTTAAAAATATAATATAAAAAACAAGTTGATATTTACAAAATTTAGTCATAGATTTGTTAAAAACCATAAAAAATGTAATAAATAAATAGTTGATCCGGATAACCAGCTATCACCATACCAAACATCAAAATCCCTCCTCCAATGGTTTTTCTGTGATGCGGTAACAGACAGACAGACAGACAGACAGACAGACAGACAAAAATTCTAAAAACTAAAGATTCGGCCTCTGTATCGATAATAATGTCTATTTCAATAAGATTTTCTAAAAAATATTTAATGTACAGATTTGACTTAGTTAGAATATTATTATATGTATAGATGTATATATAGATTATATAAAGTTACTTAATTTGCTATGAAAAGAAAGCAACATAAAGACCCTGTTCCGCGACTATTTTGACGTATCAAAAACCAGTTTGGCAAATAGAATAGAAAGCGTTATACTTTCTTGATATAAATATTTAGGTATATATTAAGGCCTGAAATACGTATTGGACTAAGTATGATTACACAATACATACTAATATTATAAATGTGTAATTTTATGTCTGTCTGTAAAGTTTTCACGCCTAAACCCTTGAGCCAATTTGGATGAATTTTGATATAGAGACAGATGGGACCTTGTAAATGGACATAGGTTACTTTTTGCCGAAAGACATGAAACTTGAAGGGTTTAAAATGAAAGTACATGTTTTTGCTGGAAGAGACATAAAGACAAGTTATATATTCTGGCATATTATATTTATAGAAAATAAATAAATAATAATATTTACTACATGGCTTATTATTTATGTACGAAAAAATTTCAATTCCTTTGTTGTGAAATTTCCTTTAAATTGTCATGCTTTTTTTAAAGTTGGTAAAAAGCAGAATATCAATATGGAGTCTGTTTTTATAACTTAGTAAACACTTAAAATATATTATTAGCCTGCTGGTATATTACCTATATGCTCGTAAATTTACACCGTAATGAGTGTCAAGGAGATTGGTATTCTAATTATAAACATGACCAGTCCCTGTCCTGATTTAGCGGATACTTTAAGTGTTTTGTTACACCTCCTACTGCCTTTACGAAATTATTTGTTTAAATGACAAACATATTTATACTTTATATATATATATATATATATATATATATATATATATATATATATATATATATACTTTTACAGTATCATCGTAGCCATTGTTGTTTACTGTATACTTATAAGAATTGATACTAGATAAATAAATTTCAATTTTCAATTTCAAATTTCAATTTCATATTAGAAACGGACGATTCTTTTATAACTAAAGTGAAAACTTCTATAAGCAAGTTTGGATGAGGAGTAAATTCATGTAAGTCATCATCGACATGGTCACGTGACGTGTTAACGCTAGCACTCAAGAGTGCCGATAGATGTCAAAACCAGATAAATGTAAACAGTTTTAATTTACAAATTTAAATTTTTCAATTAATTTGAATATCCAATAAATAACAACTTCTTGTTTATAGTTTTAAGTTTTCACTTCTGTCGGCAGTCCTCATGACTGCTTTTTTTCTACATCAATGGAGCAGTCATTTAAAAAAAATCTATATTTCGTATTATATATCTATTTCTCAGAACAATAAAAAACCTAGACAGTTGTTCTAACATTGTTAAACTTCGACAACACGTTTGGCTCAGTTTATAGTGACCCTACGTGCCGCGCCAGCTATCGCGGGTTTGAGTCCCGCTGGAGGAATTCATTTGTGTGATGAGCACGAATGTTAGTACCCCAGTCATGGGTGTATATATTTATATGTATGTATTCAAAGTTATATATGTGTAGTATATCAACTATCTGGTATCCATAACACAAGCCTCGTAGGTTACAATGAAACTAGATTCGGCTGTGTGTTAATGTCCCAAAATATTTATTTATTAAAATTTATCGAGCCAAGAGCCACATTTCAGTGTCAACGATAGTAATATATATGTATATGTTCAACTAAAACTTAAGTACATATATTGATTGATCTTCAGCTGAGAAATGCATTTGAACAGAACATTCTTGTTTAACACCTCCAGGTAAATTTCTAAAAATTAATTTAAATTTCTAAGAAATCTATTGTTAACTGACACGCCGGCGTGTCCGCGGTCGTGGAGCGATTAAAAATTTGGCAAGTGTCACAGACGATTCATGCCCTCATATTTCGATACAACATCTATCAAACGATATCTATCAAATAAGAACAGTTCGTGTATTAAATGGTACTTAGATATATTGAGGCACATTATTTATTGATTTATTTAAATTTTGTTGTTAAAAATATATAAACTTTCTTATTTATCGTTTCAAGTAAAAAAAAAATTATTATTGAAGAAAAATAGAGAATATGAATTTCAACACTTATAGTTTAGAAATAAAATACATGTACAAAATCATACTCACGTCTAACGAGGCTAAACAGTACCAGCAGAACACGTGTTTGCATCGCTTGCACATCATTTGAGCGCATCCCTCATCTTTCTCTATCGGCACTCTACACATAGGGCAAAGTTTTATCAATTCTGAGTCAGGCAGTAAGGGAGCTCCAGCGCCTGCCATAGAAGATGATGCTGCCGCTGCTTCACAGGAAATGCCGCCATGCCACTATAATATAAATTAAGATATTAATTAATAAATAATATTCTTAATATTTTATACATACGACTAAATCGTGTTGTAATTGTGTGTTAGCGCTTTATTCGTAAGGAATAATTGGGGATGTAAAAGAGATGTAATAAAATATTTAGATACATATATCTTCAATTTCGAAGTGATATTGTGCTCTTAAAAAAAACAAAAAATATATCTATACATATAATAAAATTGTAACTAAGCCGGATCTGTACATTAAATATTTTTTGGAAAATCTTATTGAAATAAACATTAGGCCGAATCTATAGTTTTTAGAATTTTTGTCTGTCTGTTACCGCATCGCAGAAAAACCACTGGATGTATTTTGATGAAATTTGATATGGTGATAGACGGTTATCCGGGTCAACATATAGGCTACTTCTTACCAAGAGAAAATTGCATTTCTGAGAAAAAATGCAAAAACTGCAATTTAAGAGTAGGTATATTAATATGTAAAACCTAAGAATTTGATTTTTGGTCACCTGAACGCGGGCGGAGTCGCGGACAATGATAGTATCCTATATTTATGTACTTCATAACAAAAAATACAAGTTATGGAATATAAATTTCTCTATTTTAAAACCATACCTTAATCCCTCGACGACCGCGGACACGCCGGCGTTACAGTTAACAATAGATTTCTTAAAATTTTAATTAATTTCTTAGAAATTTACCTGGAGGTGTTAAACTGTAAATACTATGTTTTCCCCTAAGACAAATCCCCATAACATAACATCGATATGATTTCGGAACACCATCAGGAGCTCTACAGGTACTAGTTTAACAATAACAGTGTAATTTCGTCCATCATATCAGTAGATAACTATGCAGATTACGCTCAATTAAGCTGCCATTGTGCTACAATATGACAGGCGACGTGTAGTGCCGAGGTTATTATTTAATTGAAGGCGTTATTATATTTATCTCGTGCAGTACTTTAAGATTAAATTATAGTATTATCCTAGTAACTTTCCTACATTTCTAAATATACTGTTATTTTTAAGATATTACAATGAAAATTGCATAATAGATAAATAGCAAAAAGTAACTCAGACGCGGGTGAAACCGCAATCAAGAGCTAGTTTTGTATTCAGTCCATTTTAACGTCCCACTTATGGATACAGGCTTCCTTTCAAGGCGAGGAATCATGCTATGGTCCACCACGCTGGCCAAGTACGGGTTGGCGGTAATCACATGTCTTTCAAAAACTTGCTAGGTTCTCTCAGACATGCAAGTTTCCTTACCATATTTTCCTTTACCGTAAGTCAAGTGTTAATCATCTTGAAAGCGATTCGTACTTAAGAATATCTGATGTACGAGACCCGAGATTTGAACTCGCTTCACTCGATTTCCCAAGCCAGCGTATTACCACCGGGCTACCACTGCCTAGCTAGTTTTATTTTTTTCTTATAAATAATGACTATAATAAATAATAATATACTTCGAAGTTATTAAAAACAACACGTTATGACCCTGGTGCTTAACAATGATTTATTGTTGGGCATTAGAATAATTCGCCACTCTGTAGTTATTTTATGCCGGATTACGTTTCTATTTAGAAATATACTATACTAGCGTTTTCCTGCGGCTCCGCCCGCATAGTACATTAATCACCAACATATCATATACTAAAACCTTCTCCGAAACACGCTGCATCTTATGGTATGAGTATTATTCCGATCGGTTCAGTAATTATCGCAGTATAATCGAACAAAAAAATCGGTTCTCCATTTATTAGTACAGATATTTATATGACATAAATCAATGTCAAATATATGTTAACCCGGATAACCAGCTATCATCATACCAAATTTGATCAAAATCCGTCCAATGTTTTTCTCGTAATGCGGTCATACACAGACAGACAGACAAAAAATCTAAAAACTATAGATTCGTCCTATGTATCGATAATAATGACTATTTCAATATGATATTCCAAAAAATATTTAATGTACAGATTCGACTCAGAATTTTATTATATGTATAGATTTCCAATGTGCATGTTCTCGAAGTAGATATTAAAAACTTGAATATGCTTATACCCTCTTAATATATTAAAAAAAGAACAACACAAGTATAATATTTAACTATTTCGTTAACTGTGTAGAATGCATAACTTCATCACATTACTGTTATATATGCACAAGTTATTATGTATGTTTGTGTGTGTATGTTTTTAATCCCTCACGCTGGAATGGCTGGACCGATTTTGATGAAAAATGCACAGATAGGCCTGCAGTATCACAGGCTTCGCTAGCTCTTTACAATATTATAAGTAAGAAAGACACATCAGTCGCTAGTATTTTTATACCTAGGCCAGAATGATCAACGTCAGCCATTCTAACATTTTATAATGCGTTTACCAAATATAATAATAACTAATTACGTTTTAATCGAATCGATAGCCCCCAAGTTCAAATTTAAACCCATTAGCCATAGTAACTGCGTGATTAAAGAAATGAACGTGACCGAATTCTATTAAATGTTTAATTTTTTCCAAGAACATTTTGGTTTTGTAACCGTTTATTCAAATAGCCTGCGAACATAAAATTCGGATCGTTATGACAATCTTTTAGTCAATAAAAAATAATGGCAGTAGGTACACTAACATACATATTTATATATGTAAATATTTCTTTAATGTATGTAAATGTACCTATATAAATATTTCTTTCTGATATTATTTTAATTATATAAAACTTCTTTAAAAATTCATGACGCAAATACAGTAATTAGCATTAAATTAAAGTCCAATTCACAGAATAGCGATTACGATAGTTTGGACCATTCAAGTATATGCATAATCACGTTAAACTGGATACTAGAAATAAACAATGAATTAACTTTAATAAATATGTAAATAAATAAATATGTTGGGATATTAACACACAGCACCATCTAGTTCCATTGTAAGCTTCGAGGCTTGTGTTATGGATACCAGATAGTTGATACACTACACATATATATCTTTAAATGCATACATATTATAAATATAAACAGCCATGACTGGAGTACAAACATTCGTGTTCATCACACAAATGAATGCCCCCAGCGGGACTCGAATCCGCGACTGCTGGCACAGCACGTAGGGTCACTACAAACTGAGCCAAACGCGTCGTCAATGACTATACTTTTAGTTTTTTATCATTACTGCCTCAAGATATCAATCATTGTAATAAATCAATCACAGTCCACAGCCTGTACTGTTTGTGTTGGAGGCTAATATTTATGATAACGAATAATAACTTTTAAGTACTCGTAAATGACATCTAAGGAATAAAAAACAAAGATAAAAAGAATATCTTTTTTGGCTTGAACTCATAACCAGAACTGTCCAACACAAATCTTTCTAATATTATAAATACTAAATATTGCAAGGGTGGATATTTGTTACTCTCATCGCCAAAACTACTATACGGATTTTGATAAAACTTTGCAGTAATATAGTTTATACATCAGTGTAATACATAAGCTGTAATTTATAAAGGTATAGAAATGCATAAACGAAGTACGCGAGCAGAGTCTCAAGTAAACGCTTATCAATAATAATAATTAAACGAGATTTGTCGCTTTTGATTCTCGAACAGAGTAAACATAATCTATACATACAATAAAATTCTAACTAAGTCAAATCTGTACATTAAATAGTTTTTGGGAAATCAAATTGAAATAGACATTATTATCGATACAGAGTCCGAATCTATAGTTTTTAGAATTTTTGTCGGTCTGTCTGTCGTCTGTCTGTCTATCTGTTACCGCATCACAAGAAAACCACAGGACAGATTTTGATGAAATTTGGTATGATAATAGCTGGTAATACGGGTCAACATTTAGGCTACTTTTTATCGCGGGAAAATACCTCATTTCTGAGAAAAAATACAAAAACACAAAAACTGCATTGTAAGAGTATTGATACATGTAAAACCTAAGTATTAGGTTTTTGGTCATCTGAACGCGGGCGGAGCCGCGCGCAATGCTAGTATATAATAATACCCTAATAACAATAGCAATCTGCGTAGCACGGGGAAACTACATGATGCATACAAGTACGTATAGAAATGTGTGACGAAATTTTAAGTAAAAGTTTTTATTTATTTATGTATCAGAAAGAAAAACATAAAAGTGAAAACAAATACCATGTGTACAAAGTATGACTTATCTCTTTAAGATCTTTCTACCAAAAACCCTCAAGCGTGAGAAAATATAATAATCAACAAACATAAATATTAGTATAGAGGTTAATCTGTCGGTGCTCCGTCTGATCTCTCATCGATCGTGTCGAATTTTCATCGTATTGGACACTGAGAGTGCAAATGATAGAGGGCATTTGTGTTTGCGCACTTTGTGCACTATAACTTTGAGTGCATTTGGGTGAGTTTAGATTAAACGTCTCTACAATGGTAAAATCGAACCAAACGTGAAGAGCAAAGCAGAAGACGTCACTTTATATATTTCTCTATAATTTTTTCTGTGAAAAACTAACGATATTATCAAACTAATGAAGATTACACATATTTTATAAGTATAATATTTTGATTTAGTGGCCCTTACTATAAATAATCGATTTTAGCATGCACTTTTTTGTCTGTTTGTAAGAATATCTTTAAAGAAGCTCAGAACATAATTTGACTGAAAAACTGTTAGATAGGACTCTAATAATTTTTTATCTCACTGTTATAGAAAACCACATTTTACACTTCACCAAAGTCAGGGCACTTTTCTAGTGTTATTTTCATAGATCCAATAATTAAAAAAAAACGTGTGTGTGTGTGTACGCACGTAAGAACTTATACTTTAACAGTAACAGAATAAAATAGCTAAAGATTTCATCCCGTAAGTCACAACTCTCTGTTTGCAAAAGGAACGATAAATTAATAAAATAATTAAATAACGCATACTAGGCATTTTACAATCATATATTTATAGAATATCATTTAACGATATAATATAATATTATATTATATCGTTTGTCAGACAATAACAACGGTTACCATGGCAACAAACAGTTATCAGCTAACTCCATCATGTCGCTTTTTGGCTGTCGATGTGCGCGCGCATCGTAAAAATTTTACTCTCATATCTTTTTCCAAACGTCCCAAAAAAAGCACAACTTCCAAAGTTACATATTTACATAATATGCTTTAAATTTAAAGTAACAATTATATAGAAACTAGCAAGCAAAGTAAAAACTATTTCTCAATTTATAAAGACTATGTATGAATTGTAGGTTTATGCGAGCAGTGAGTACTAGGCGCTCAGAATGCCCGAGGAGTGCGACGCGATGGCTAGAAGGTTGCTATCGTTGTGTGCGACACTTGAATGCATAAAGCTTGTACCACATTTATGTACGTTACACTATCGTGACTACAGTTAATGGTTGGAAAAATACGTGTTAGGATAATTATTTAGTTATTTATTGGTGCCAAATATACGATCGAGTATATACTACTCGTATATGTATATCTGATTATATATTATGCGATACTTTGAAAATAGTTGATAGCATGGTTTTGGTCATTGAACCCAAACCGAAAAGCTTTTCGGTTTAAGATTTTGGTTACATTCTTTAACCAGTTATCCTCGTGAATCGTTTTTGACAAATTTACGTTCCATGATCAAAATTAACCGGTTAAAAAGAGTTTTTTTGCGTTTACATTCAGCGAATCTTGAAAGGTAACGGCGAATTGCTTAATAGAAGGATACATGTACGTTTCTTACTTATGAATAAATTAACCGGTTTGTTTCAGTATCAAAACCGAAATCCATCTAAGATGATGGTTAACGGTTATCGTTAACCATTATTATTTCAGTTTACTTAACCGTTCGTTTTCATTAACCGGTAAATGAACGAGCTATGAATTAACCATTAAACTACCGAATTAAAGCGTTTTTTAACCGGTTCCGAGCCCTGATTGCTAGATTTAAGTGTGACATGATTATCATCTAATCTAAAGCAACATCAATATTCAGTCATACCGCACTGAGTTTGTGTTAGTTCTGGCTAATTTTACTGTACTAATTTTCATACAGTTTTCCCCAAAAGAAAGATACATGACTTAGGAAGTTTAGTTATCTATACATATAAAAATTAAAGATTGCGTGTATGAATGTGTACACGCGCATGAAGTAAAACGTCTGTAGGTTATGCTTACTCTTTAGGAAATTCAATTTATG
The DNA here is from genome assembly GCA_947093115.1 of Brenthis daphne. Classification (NCBI taxonomy): domain Eukaryota; kingdom Metazoa; phylum Arthropoda; class Insecta; order Lepidoptera; family Nymphalidae; genus Brenthis; species Brenthis daphne. The sequence goes on along the minus strand of OX352483.1, from coordinate 2,880,126 downwards.
TTTAAAATAATTAGGATAGGTGAGATACTAAAAAAACGTGTGTATGTAGTTATGTACGCACGTAAGAAGTTATACTTGTTTGGCGTAACAGAACAAAAATTGCTAAAGATTTCATCCCGTATGTCACAACTCTCTGTTTGTAATAATTAAATAACGCATATTAGGCATATTACAATCATATATTTATAAAATATCATTTAAGGAAAGAATATAATATTATATATCATTTGTCAAACAATAACAACGGTTACCATGGCAACCAACGTTCGCCTCGCCCGATTACACTTTTCGTAACGCTCTCGTCACGCATTCACCAGCTTACTCCAAAAGTCAAGAGTGCGTAAAGAAGTTTTACTTCAATTTTCTAAGTGAGTCGAATCTCTACATTAAATATTTTTCGGAAAATCTTATTGAAATACATTATTATTGATACAGAGGCGCAGAATCTAAAGTTTTTAGATTTATGTTTGTCTGTCTGTCTGTATGGGAACATCACTGGACAGATTTTGATGAAATTTGGTATATAGCTGGTTATTCGGGTCAACCATATAGGATACGTTTTACTGCCGCAAAATATTTTATCTCTTAGAAATCTATACTAACCGTTAAAACATATCTAAGGATGAACAAGCTAATTACTAGTAATATTTATTTTAATATTAAAAAGCTAAGAAAATATGCTAAAGTAGATATCATATAATAATTCAATTTAATGTATCTAATGGTCCTTTCTATTTAGAAACGTTCGAGCCAGTTGGTATGACACCACCGGTTTTGAAAGTAGATTCTGCTGAGAAGAGCCAGCAAAAATCTACATATACGTATCTAACCCCTATCTATGGCTATGACTTACAAACCTTTCGCCGATATTTTAGAAACTAGTTCCAGCGTGTGTATTTTTGATCAACTTTAAAAATAGTAAATATAATCAATTTGTGTGTATATGTTTGTGTAACGCGATATCTCCGTTTATTGTAAGAGATTTTATTTGTAATGCCATCCCATACCTAAGTTTCAAAATTAAATTCCGTTCCTAACACCTACGTCAAATTTGAAATGAATTTGAATTTTTTTTTTAGTTATAATGCATTTTAGGATTAAAGTATGTTATGTTCTATTCTCGTAGATTTTTTTTATTCTCGCGACTATATGTACATCGTGTCCCGATAAAATCGTTTAAACCGTTCCAGGGACTAATTTATACAAACAAACTGACATTTTTACCGGCAATTCATGATTTTATATTACGTAAGTAAGTATAAGACCTACTATTTATAAAAAAATAATAATAAATCCTTCTAAGAATATCTTTAGAGTAAAAAATAAGTTAACCAGAAAGTCTTTAGCCAACTCAATTAATTGCAAACCAACATCCCATATAACGTGTAACATTTTCATATAAAACCTCACTCTTTATGAAGTTTTCCCATATTAATTTTGAGTAGTGCACAGTGTTCTGCATAGCAACGGCCTGTTCTAGGCGGATAGCGCTCAGAAAGCTAATGGAGTGCAACCGCAGGAATGTTGCCAAGAGCAGAGTATTGCACTCGACCTACATTTAGCCGCCCTCGCCCTACACGAGTTGTATTGTTTCTTTAATGCTCTAAAAGCCTTTTCACTTTCCAGTTTGCCTTCTTAAGGTCTGCTTATTTATTTTGTTATCGACGTTAATTGGCGCCATCATAGAACGCTCGACCGATATCGATAATTGGATTAATAATTTGATGTAATTATTCAACGGTTTATCGATTAATCATATAATAATAATGTTTTATAATATTTAGTTATTTTAAATTTATATTGTGATTTATTACCTTATAATCGTATATTGTCGATAATTGATTTATTTATTATGGTTATGCCATAAAATATATTGTTTACAAAGGTCTGTGACCAAAAGATGCCTTTGAAAGATAATATTCACTTCGACAGTAATGTTTTGAATATTATGTTTATATAAAAGCGTTGATCGTCCCTTACTTAGTTACGTTTTAACGTTTAGTATAGACTTCTCAAAGATAAGATATTTTCCCGCAGTAAAAAGTATCCTATATGTTGACCCGGATAACCAGCTACCATCATACCAAATTTCGTTAAAATCTGTCCAGTGGTTTCCTCTGATGCGTTCCGAGACAGATAGAAAAACACAAAAAATCTAAAACTATAGATTCAGCCTCTGTATCGAAAATAATGACAATTTCAATAAGATTTTCCAAAAAATATTTAATGTACAGATTCGACACAGCTAGAATTTTATTATTTATGTATAGATTTCGTTTATATTCAATTATACAAATAACTATAAGTTACAAATTATATATTATTACATGCAGAAATCCGTTCGGACATCGCATCTGCATTTGTTTGCAAGGCATTTACCAGCAACAATAGGGGGGCCCTTGTTCACAGCCGTCGATGCCGAACGAAACGTAAAGAATGGGTGGAAAGTCGCCTTTCACAACGAACAATGGTTCGCACGGTTAGAACATAAACGGTTTATTGAAAACGTACTGCGAAACGGTAACGTGAAGACAGTACATGACACTTTTGGTTACGCGATACTGTACGGTCTTGTAGGAGTTAGATGCAATTATAGTCAGATTTTTACTTCGACGGAATTCTGACATTTCAGAAATGTTGTCAACTTTGAAACATTGTCAATAAGAACGGAAAGCATTTTAGCAAAATAAAAAAAAAACCTTTCTTGAAGTTAAGGTTTCAATTAGAAAAACTAAGACTTAAAAAATTATTGATAACTCTAAAATGGTATTTTTTTTTATTATCATATTATTGAAGTTACAATAATTATTAAGGAAATTATTTTTCTATTACAGGAATCCCTGTCCAATAATCCATAGATTGCCAGCCTTTTTTAGTAAAACCCCTTTGTTTGTAAAATATTTTGTTTTACTCTGTTTTATTCATTTAACCATTAAAAATTTACATTATATTTAGCGTGCATTGATTGCACAAAATAAAAACTATTTACAATGTCATACATATAGTTTACTTGATCTAATTCTGTTTCATATTTTTTGTTATTTTATATTAAGACAATAAAAAGCAGAAAAGGTTTATAGTAGGGGAGCCCAAGAGGGGATTTTCTGTAGTTACTCGAGCGCGGCAGATTAACATAAAAGAGGTTACCTTGCACTCTATTGAGTACTTTCACCACAATATAAGTCTTCTATATAAAGGGGCGCGTCTAGGGAAGCCGATTAAAATATTTAAAAAATGTTTTGATAAGGTAAAAATACTTGAAACCGTCAGATTAAGGTGTGGTAGGCTAGTCACATCCTGAAAAGTGTCCAATTTAATAATCTGCCGATTTGCACAAGCCTAAGAGGCAAAAATGATCATAAACTTTATAGTCGATTTTTGCCTCTTCGGCTTGTGCAAATCGGCAGATTATTGAATTGGATACTTTTCAGGGTGTGACTAGCCTATCACACCTTAATCTGACGGTTTCAAGTATTTCTACCTTATCAAAACATTTTTTAAATATTTTAATCGGCTTCCCTAGACGCGCCCCTTTATATAGAAGACTAATATTATGGTGAAAGTACTCAATAGAGTGCAAGGTAACCTCTTTTATGTTAATCTGCCGCGCTTGAGTAACTACAAAAATCCCCTCTTGGGCTCCCCTACTATTATGATATCTAAATTGTCAAAGAATGATAGCTGTCATATTTCCGTGGAATTAAAAATCAGACCATAAATACTTGTTTTAAACCGTTAAAACGTTAACTTATGTATAATAAATGTTTTGTTTAAACTTTATGGGTATTTACCCGACTGCCAAGGAAGGTTTATGTTTTTCGCGCGTATCTTGTGTTTCTATGTAAGTATGTTTGTAAATTTCTTTATTACCTCGTATCTTCTAAACGGCTGGATGGGTTGCGACAGTTAAGATATCGTTAGATTCATCTAAAAAACCCAGGTGTCCTTAGATAGGTCTTTTAAAAAAAAAGTTTCTTAAATTTTTTTCAACCGAATCAGTTGAGTGGGGTATCGTAATACAGGTTTTTAAGAAGCGATTACAAACATATATACAACTTATATATTTAAAAGTAATTTAGGATAAGAAATTGTTAAATAAAATTGAAAAGGGACATACCCCAATCGATAGATAGGTTTGGAAGAAAAAAATATTATACAAGGTACACAAATTGGCCATCGCGAAATCCGCCATTTTGATTTATAACGATAACCAATATCCATATAGTTATAGCCAATAACAATCGCGTTATCAAGACGAATCTAACGACGTGTGAATGAATCATTAAAATCGATTAAGCTGGATACATTACATAGTATTTACTATATATATATATATATATATATATATATATATGTTACATAGGATCGGACAGACAGACAGACATATATACATACAGGTCATACACATAATCTTTAGACTTCGCCGCAATCGGGTAATAAAAGTAGTTTTCTTTTCTCTTTACCTAGGTAAGTACGGATTACTTATTTCTATGTTCCATCCATCCCCACAAATAGTGCCTTACATAAACTGATACTAGGCGTGCATAAACGAAAAGAGATGTTTAGTACCTACAAAAATTGGCGGCGGAAGGAGCTATGACAATTTATAGAGACGAGCCGTTATAGGTGTGTCTATCTATATGTTTTTATTTTATATATACTAGGAAAGTATAATCTGATAAGATATACTACATATAGTATGTAAGAGAGAAATATGAATTATATATGAAGGTCCAAACATCTATCCAACAAATTACATATACAACTTACGAGGTTTGTCTTACCTACAAAATAAAGAACCTTGTTTAAGTTTTTTTTACTGCCTAAAACTAAGTAAAATTAGAAAAACCCAGTCTCCTTCCACGTTAAAAGTTTTTACAAAAGATTTTCAGGAATGGAAAATTGTGTATTTGGGGGTTTTTTTATCTATACCAATATTATAAAGAGGTAATGTTTGTGAGTTTGTGATGTTGTAGGGGTAAGGGTAATCTCTGGATCTACTAAGTCGATTTAGATGAAATTTGGTAAGAAGATAGTAAGAGACTTTTTATCTTATGGGGGTGACAATTGGGATGAAAGTTTGTATGGGGAAGCAAGCCAGGGACGAACCAGAGCGAAGCTAGGGTGAGTCGCTAGTATAAAATAAAAAGTTACTTGTTCTAACCGTTTCATTTTATTACAATATACATAATATATTTATTTTATAATCTAATAATATATTTTTTGTATTGCAATTTACTGTGCGTGCGTCCGCGTTATAAGTTTATTTTTATAAAAAAAACCATATATCGTACTATTAACTCACAATTTAAGAAAGTACCTAGGGTATACAGAAACCATCATGCTAGATTAACAAGAGGTATCCTAGATGTTGCTGAGATACTGGGACAGCATAAACTATAGGATATCGTCGTATATGAATGTAACTGGATAGATATATGTGCTAACATTTTTATTCAAGCTTTATGGTTACTAAGAAGTTGATACAAATCGATTGCTTACGTGAAAGTTAATATTTTTTTTGTCTATACTAATATTATAAAGGGGTAAAGTTTGTAAGTTTGTGAGATTGTAGGGGGTAAACTCTTGATCTACTGAACCGATTTAGATGAAATTTGGTAAGAAGATAGGTCGAGACCCTGGGAAGGACATAGGATACTTTTTATCGTAAGCATCATCCCTTAAGAGGCTGAAAATGGGGATGAAAGTTTGTATGGGGAATCAAGCTAGAGGTAAAAAATAATCGTAATGAAATTTGGTATTTTTAGTACATATTTTACAACCTAGACTATTTAAACTACAATGGTTAGTAAAATACAAAAAAAAAGCAATAACACACTCTAACCACGTGACATAACGCCAGATGTAACGCTGTAATTTCATACACTTTTACTTTTTTTATTGGCGATGACAATGAAATATTCTATCATTAAAATATCTATCTTAAGTCCTCCAATAGGCTTATATTCACCCCTACTATATATTATGCTATTTTTAGGGTTCCATACCCAAAGGGTAAAGCGTTACTGAGACTCAGCTGTCCGTCTGTCTGTCACCAGGCTTGTATGTCATGAACCGTGATAGACAGTTGAAATTTTCACAGATGATGTATTTCTGTTGCCGTTATAACAAAAAATACTAAAAAACAGAATAAAATAAATATTTAAGGGGCTCCCATACAACAGACATGATTTTTTTGCCATTTTTATAGATAATGGTACGGAAACCTTCGTGCGCGAGTCCGACTCGCTCTTGGCCGGTTTTTTAATATTTTCTATTGGCGATATCGATATTGACTGTGTTTTGTATTTAATACAATAATGTATCTTGTCGAGTCCTCAAAATCTACTAATATTTACCTCCTGGTTGCACTGCGAACAGAAGTCATGTCTGCACGTGGGACAGTGTGCGGGGCTCGCGGCGCGCACTTGGACCACAGTGTCACATCCCGGTCGGGGGCAAAACGCTCGCATTGCGTCCATTGCCACTTCTGAAAATAAGAAAAAAAAAGAATTATTTCAAATAATTTCAATATATTATACAATACCATAACAAAATAATAAAACGTAATAACTGATTTTCAGGTAATCCAAAAGTAAACCGACTTTGAAATCACTTAAAATTTATTCCATCCTCGAGAGTAAAATATTTTGTTTTGGAATTTATAAGCGTAGCTACCTTGAAATATGATAACGTAATCAATGAAAAAGAAATACGAAAATAAGTTCACATCTCATAACATATAAATTCTTTTTAAAGTCGGTAAAAGGGGCCCATTCGGACATTCCTAAGAGAAACGTTTTCAAGTCGGTCGGTCGCTACCGGGGACTCGATTTGACTAAACTATACTCACTTAAGTATACTATATATGATGACCCTGCATCATATTATTAGCATCACTAATATTATTACAAAAACAGATAAAAATTCTTACCAAGAAGTATGTTAAATGGCTTTTGTAAAAAATATTAAGGCCAATCTAGTACAGTCACGGGCGTGCAATGACTCTACATTGATAAACAGATGTTTATGAATTTAAACACTTCCATGCACAAAACGTAACTCCTATATGTCAGTCGTAATACGATATTTCATCCGAAAAGTGTGCTACATTTTTTGCAAAGTTTTAATAATTAATCATTCGATAGCTATAATTCATTAAATATAAAATTGTGTTTTGACATTTTTAATACATGCAAATAAAAAAAAGTATCTAAAACATTCGATTAAAAATATCGATTCCACTTCTTTAAACATTGATAAAATTGTAGTATATTTGTAAATAGGATTTGCAAGGCGAAAGAAGAAATGAATCAATTCAAACCATGACTAATTTAGAACTATTATATATTGATTAATTGAATAATTCATTTCTATATACATACATAGGTATTTTTTTATATTTTTACAGATACCTTAATTTTACATATAAGTACGCATACTTATCTTATATGTGTAATTTATTTATTTTATAGATTCGGCTTCTGTATCGATAATAATGACTATTTCAATAAGATTTAACAAAAAAATATTTAATGTACAGATTCGACTCAGAATTTTATTAGTATATCTATACATATAGATATTAGATAGACTAAGGAAAAACCTTATAAGACCATAAATTATTATAAGAGGAAAATATGCATTTGCAATATTAGAATTTATAGAATGTATAAATCAATGTTACATATTGTATCTATGAGGATATACACAAGAGTAGCTAAGTAGAACAGATACGAGTACGTCAGGTAACTGTCTAAAGCTTAGAAAATTATTCTGAATCGAGAATATTACGTTTTAATTTTCTATATAATATATTACATCAACATTAGTATATAGTTCTTTTAAATCATTTTTATCCATAAACGTAGAACTTTTTAAAATTTTAAATAAAACTTTTTTTTCGGATTTTTCCACAGATTTATTTTCATTTTTGGTTCCCGATTATTTAAAATGTCAAATATTCGCGTAAATCTAAGAAAGTATAATGCCAAACTTGTTATTAATTGGATATCTATCGAGTTCTAATAGATCTTAGAACCAAATTCTCAATAAAAAAAAGAAAAACATACATATGTACATACTTACAATATGAATATTATTACAACTAAAACACTTGATACTTTATAAGTTTTGCGATCACTATAGAAACCCACGCCTACATAAATGAAACATATTAAAAATATAAATAAATATAAGATAAGAGAATCAATGTCTCACGAATCGATTTTACTTCTTATTTCTTTACACAACACACGTGTTGCAAAAATAATATGTAATAATAAATAATAAATGTTGGGACATTAACACACAGCGCCATCTAGTTCCACGGTAAGCTACGAGGCTTGTGTCATGGATACCAGATAGTTGATACACTACACATATATAACTTTAAATACATACATATTATAAATATTAACACCCATGACTGGAGTACAAACTTTCGTGCACATCATACAAATGAATGCCCCCAGCGGGATTGAACCCGCGTCCGCTGGCACAGCAAGTAGAGTTACTGCCAACTGAGCCAAACGTGTCGTCAGACAAAAATAGGAAGCTAATACCAATACATAATTATTGATTTGTATTCATTTTGCTCTTATAGTAGTTTATGTGATGTATATTACAAATGAAAGTGAAACACGTTGTATATGAACGAGTTCCGGTCGTTGACATTAATAAACTTGATTGGAAGACGTATCTGCAGTCGCTACTGTATTACACTTCCGCCTATGAGTAAGTGAATTAAACACAGCTACAAAGTTTTTTTTTGTATATAAATGATAAAAAATTTAACCTTCGCATTGAGTGTCCTTACTTGAGTATATTACCAATGTAAAATATGTCTCTTTATCTGTTTGTTACCTCTTCAGGGTTAAAATGACAATTCAATTAGTATAGATAGATTATTATACGAGAATCTGCAAGGATTTAGATGTATTTTGTGAAAGTTAATACATTTTTCTTTTAATTTAAATATTATATAAATATAAATATATAAAAAAATAACATGGAACTGTCTATGTGCTAATAGGGAATATGTGTGCGATTTAAAAAAAGTGAAATATGTTTTTTTTTTAATTTTTATTACTTTTGAATTATACCTATATTAATATATTTTAATGTTATTTCTTTTTGATTAAGAGAATAATAAATATTAAAATGTATAAATTATATAAATGGGAAATTCAAAGTAAACTTAAAGCAAAAGTCGTCATTTCTCTGTGTATAAATATACTAATTTTTAGTTAGTGTTTTGGAGCTGGATATTTTTTTTATAATTATATAACGATGTAAGGTATGGTATAAAAAATGAAAAAAATGACATATATTCCCTATTGTAAGCTAAAACCTGAATGTTCGTCGTAGTAAAAGGAGAACGTAAATCAGTGACGGCTTATAAACAATGTTTCTGTGTTGAATGGACTTTTAAATAAAACTTAAAAAAATTAAAGCGTACAGTATAAGAGACGGATAAATCTATACATATAATAAAATTGTAACTAAGCCGAATCTGTACATTAAATATTTTTTAGAAAATCTTATTGAAATAGACTATACTCGATACAGATGCCGAATCTATAGTTTTTAGAATTTCTGTCTGTCTGTTACCGCATCACGGGAAAGCCACTGGATAGATTTTGATGAAATTTGGTATGGTAATAGCTGGTTATCCGGGTCGACTTAAAGGATACTTTTTACCGCGGGAAAATATCTTATTTCTGAGAAAAAATACAAAAACTGCAATGTAAGAGTATACTAATATGTAAAACATAAGAAATTGGTTTTTGGTCATCTAAACGCGAGCGGAGCCGCGGGAAATGCTAGTATTAAATATATTTTAAGAGCTTCATAAACGGTTCAAGTATATCGTGATTAAATTTAAGAATGTACGTATTTTATGTAATTTTTAAAATATTCTTACTTTCTTTTCTTTTTTTAAATCAACGATGTATCATGTACTATAGTGTAATTTCGAAGAAATGAACTAATTTATTATTAGAATAGCTCCTAGACTATACCTAATGTGAAGTTTGGATAAGGAATGGCGCTCTGACTCGACGTGAACTTTTGCCATACATTCACGCGACTCCTAAGTAATTGAAATGATAAATCTACCTTACCATAATATACAGAATTGCTGTAGTATCGAGTTTAATTTTAGGTTCGTGTCGTATGGAAAATTTTATAACGTCTCTGCGAGATAGAAAATTATTTGTACTTTCCTATCGTAAAACTAGGTTATAAAAATATTTTACGTGTCAAGCTAAGTATACATGGATAATAAAATAGAGTAAACATGAGTATGTTTGTATATTAGAGCAGATACAGGATGGATGCTGACGTAAAGTATTATACGTAAGGTAGATCATAAAATATATAACAAATATTTGGATAAGAGAAAATTGTAGAGATATTGAGGTATTTTTGTTTAAAGTTAGAAAGCTATTTTAAAATGAACTCTATCAAAAAATTATGAATTTAATTCAACAAATAACGTAAAACCTCAGTGATAAATATTTAATAAATAAATTTTAATTTTTCAACTTAACCCACTACTATTTGTGATTTTTATAAACAAAAAAATAAATGGATTATATACAGTATTATGTTAAAGCACAACATATATTTAACATGTATAAATGACCGTTGCAAAAACGACTTGAGTGTATAAATTAGTTTTTATATGGTCTTTGTTTTTATGTATAATTGTTTCTTCTTTTCTTGACATTTACACTACATAGTGTACGTAATAATAATTTTAATTTATAACTAGCGTCTCTACATAGATTATATTTTCCAACAAACTAATATTCCAACCGCATTTTTACCTATAACATAAGTAACGTAAAGGAAATGACGATTATCTAAAACAATTTAAAACAAAAAAAACACTCTAGCTCTTGGACTATATTCCATGGGACTGAGGAATTCGAAGTACCTCAATTAGTCAGTTCAATTATGACATAACTTCACAGAGAATATTAAAAATCAATTTGTGCTAGATAATTGAATTAGGATATTGGATATAGTTTAAGAGACATAGAACTTATAATTACAATATCCTTGTAGGTACTACCACGTTTTTTTACTATATAAAGTAAATATATATATATATATATATATATATATATATATATATATATATATATATTATTAGAATAGCTCCTAGACTATACCTAATGTGAAGTTTGGATAAGGAATAGCTGCATTTAAATTTTAATACTTCAAGTAACTGTAAAATTTTCCATCTTATTTAAAATATCAAATTTTATATGTCAGATATTCCCAATATAATAATAAAATTTGATATTAAAGTATAAAATACATTCCAGAAAATATTTTTACAGTTAAGTTGGACTAATAAAAATAAAATTTTATAGTATCTTCCATGTAGTTTCATATAACATTGTTTTCAACTGTTGTTGAAATATATTTAATACGCTATTGCAGATCTAATAAGAAACGTCTCAACGGAGTATCCGTCGCAAGGAACGCAAAGTAATTGAATTTTATAAATCCACTGTCCCTCCACCTTCCACCTTAATAAGTTCTGAATATATTTCTTATTTTAATAGAATAATATGAATAAAAAATTAATTCTTTACATTGGTTTTGTTATAATAGGGTCCACCCAAGGCGATAGCATGTGTCTATCTCCTAACATCCAACATAACTATTTTTATCTATTCAAAGTTCGCCAAAATCAATATTTTTGTTGTATAACTAGCGCCTATCAATTGTACTAACATTCCACAGGAACTATATAATACATCATACATATAGAGTACCAGAATAAAAATTACTCACTACTCAATGTACCTAATGGATCAATATGTCTATGCAAAAAGAAAATCTGTCGTCCATTATTAAAAGAAAATAAGATGATCGAACTAACAAACATACATTAACAATATTATTAAACGCATAAAACACTATTTCCTATAAATATATTGTTGTAAATAATTAAACCAGCAGCTGATAAAATGTTATGACAAGCACAGTAATATATTTTTTATTCAAACCGACAGAGATTAAGTCCACAAAGTTTCGGAAACCGTGAGAAGTGAGAACCGGTTCAAAACGTGTCACTGACAGTGGAACCGCTTCTTTAAAACTTGCTCAAAGGGAAAACAAATTGGTATTATCTCAAAGAGACGTCTAAGAAAGAAATTATTCGAATAATCTAGAAGTTAAAGTAACAGTGGATTGGAAGTAGAACGTTTAATTTAACTTTATAATTTGAAATATTATTACTGGAAATTATATTTACGTAAACATTAAACGATAGTAAATATCACGAGTAAAATTAATTATAAGCTTTTACAATAAATTGAAAGCTATATCTGCTTTCACGTAATTAAAAATAATAGCGCAATAGTCACGGCTTCGCCCGCGTTCAAACAACTAAAATAACAAATTCTTTGACACAACGACAGCAGCGCCACCTACTGGGTCCAATTGTGTTTTCAAACCATCCAGGAGCCCATTGAAGTATACAAACAAAATTTTATCCAAATCGGTCCAGCCCTTTAGAGGAGTAAGGTGACAAACACACGTAAATATTATGTCTTCATGTATAAAATTCAGGTGTGCGTGTGTTCGTAATAATTCACCTCCTAAACGGCTGTACCGATTTTGATGATTGTTTTGTAAATTGCGGGGTCACTGTGATAGTTCTTAGCTAAAGTTAGACCCAATAGGTGGCGTTGTTGTAGAGATCCTGATTTCTTTTAGCTTTCCGCCCAAACTTAGGGTCTCCTCTCGTCCTCCGAGTCCGTAGTATTACTATAATATTTTAGTTAAGAACAAAATATTTTTGATATATTTACTAAATTAGTTATCCATTCTAAATTTTATACACATTTTCTCGATATCGGCGGTTTGAATTTTTTAATTAAAAAAGAGTAAACGGTACTCAATTTGGGTGTATATTATATTATGAGTAAATATTACGTGTTATCTTCCCAAAATTGGATGTTTGATTGAAATGGACCGTTTTCATGATTATTATCTTAGAAAGTAACTTGGGTCAGTAAATTACTTATTAATATTCATTAAGCCATGTAGGCACACACAAATATACACACACATCCTTTTTAATACTTTTACATTTATGATTAAGACCTTTTTATTAAACTTTTTATAAATTACGTTTTTGTAGAAATTTATAAAAAAGAAGAAAATAGTGACATTATAAGGCATATAATATTAAGCACGATTTTTATTTCTATTTTTAATCAAATAGATTAAAATAATTAAATATGCTGCAACGGCCATAGCCATATACCATAAAGAAAAAACTCTAACAATGCCTTACAAAATTATGAAATACACGAACACACATACTGTAAATTTTATAATATGCATACATATACTCGTATATATAAATATTTTCTTTCTTTTTAAGCGTAAGAATTCCGGTCCCATTATTTTATAGGGTTTCTACCTCCAGAATAGAAAACATAGAAATAATAAGACACGTGTAACGATCGCGGTAAATAATCTATTGTCGACTTCAAGGTAAAATTATAGCTTTATTTGTCTTCCACAACAACCCTTTTGCAATATAAATACTGTAATTATAGCCACAGCAGTAAAATTACATTTTCTTAGAATCACCAACTATAGCCTATACCAGCTATACTCAACCCGCGGCCCGCCGGGCCTTTGTTATTGGCCCATCTGAAGTTACATCTCATGACGACACGTTTGGCTCAGTTGGTAGTGACCCTACTTGCTGTGCCAGCGGTCGCGGGTTCGAGTCCCGCTGGGGGCATTCATTTGTGTGATGAGCACGAATGTTTGTACTCCAGTCATGGGTGGTAATATTTATAATATGTATGTATTTAAAGTTATGTATGTGTAGTGTATCATCTGGTATCCATAGCACAAGCCTCGTAGCTTACCATGGTACTAGATGGCGCTGTGTGTTAATGTCCCAATTAACAAAAAAAAAAGAAAAGAGTTGGCTTCCGTTTTAAATTGCAATTATTCAAAGTTATTTGATGAATTCATCGATTTTGAAAACGATACCAATCTAGAAGTTCTGTTTAAAGAAAAAAAGGGAAAAAATAGACCATGATTGAAACGTGTTTGTGGCCCTTATAAAAAAAAGGTTGAATATGGCTGGTCTATGCCTAAGTAACTCCATAGATAATAATTCGTGACGAATAAACTTTTAATGGTTATTAAATGTGAATCATTTCTTATGTTAATTGAGAGTATTAAAATGACGCTGCCTCTGAGATAATATTATAAAAAAATTGAAACTAAAAACATTACTCATGTATAAATACAGTTTATTTATAGGAGTTATAACGTAATTGTATATAATTTGTTGAGGATCTCGCTTTTTAGCGGAACATACAAAATTCTTTTTTAAGTCGCTTGGGAAAACCCTGGAATAGAAGGAAGGAAAAACAGAAGACGTATCTGCCGGAAGTCAACGGGCAGTCTCTTGACTCTTACTAAAACCCACAGTGTAATTTCTACATCGTTATATTGGAAAAACCCACAGAACTCTAGGTCAATATAAAATTTATCAGGCCGATTTAAGTGAAACTTAGCTATAGTTTATTATTCGCACATATACCATAACAAAAAAAATCTATAAAAAGAACCGTCCATGCAGTTTCTAGTAACAGCTTGGCAAAAATCTGTAAGCTATTTTTTTTTAATCTTTTACATGTAAAAATCAAACCAAGTCTCAAACAAAGATTTTTCGGTAAATCTATACTAATACTAGCGACTCACCCTCGCTCCGCTCGGGTTCGTCCCTGGGGTGGGGTCTGGGAGGACCACCCTTATCCTTATCACTTAGGGGTATGGAAAATGGATAGTAGCCGATTCTCAGACCTACTGAATACGCATATAAAATTTGGTAAAAATCGGTAAAGCCGTTTCGGAGGAGTACGGTAACAAACATTGTGACATGGAAATTTTATATATAAGATTATAAAGAGGTAAAGTTTGTGAGATTGTGAGTTTGTGTCGTTGTAGGGGGTAATCTCTGGATCTACTAAACCGATTTATATGAAACTTGGTAAGAAGATAGTTTGAGACCCTGGGAAGGACATAGGATACTTTTTATCCCGGAAATCATCCCTTAAGAGGTTGAAAGGGGGGATGAAAATTTGCATGGGGAATTAAGCTAAGGACGAACCCGAGCGAAGCGAGGGTGAGTCGCTAGTATTTAATCATTTCCGTTACTGTAAAATTTTACTTTATGTTTATATTACAAATAACAAGTAGTTATCTCCCGCAGCATTGTCCATTATTCAAACCACTGAATAACCAAAACAGCATCGAGCTTGAATGCACTAAATTTTAGTTGAAATGTTCTACGTTTTGCAGTTTCAAAAGTAATAATTCAAGGTATTAAATGATCGTGGGCTTTATCCCTAAAGCAACGACGGCATAGCGTCGCCGTGAATTTCTATGGAGGAGAGTGAAATTACTGCCGCATTCAAAGTTCAGCTCTGCTGTTCAGTTATTATGTTATATACTTTATAATTATATGTACATTTTGAAATGGCTCGGTAAAGTATCTACTATATAAGGGTACTGTGTTTCAGATATACGTGATTTAGTACTGTTCCTTCATTTCACTAATTAAGTCTTCAAAATCATCATCATTAAGTTACAAGTAATGTAATTAGATACGAGGGTATTGTTCTAAAAATGTGAAACAATGGATGAATTTCGTTTTCATTTAAAAAGCCCTTCATTATAGCAGTCTGTTTTAAAACTTAATTGATTTAAGGCTAATTTACATGGGTTCCAGTTTATTAGAAGATGAATGAATGATATTATTATTTCAGAGACAGTGGTAGCCCAGTGGTAGCGCGCTGGCTTGGGCAACCGAGTGAAGCGGATTCAAATACCGGGTCTCACAACTCTGTTATTTTCATGTGCGAATCATTTTCAACATGATTACCACTTGTCTTACGGTGAAGGAAAACATCGTGAGAAAACCTGCATGTCTGATATGACCTAACAAGTTTTCGAAAAACATGTGAAGTCCGCCAATCCGCACTTGGCCAGCGTGGTGGACTATGGCCTGATTCCCCTCGTATTGAAAGGAGGTCCGTGCTCAGCAGTAGGACGACAAAAATAGGTGAATATACATAATTAGGTATTATTTAATGAATTTAAATGCTGTAATATAGTTAAAATTGTAACAATGAACTAATATAAACAAGACGATGAATTTATTAATTCTTGGCAAAAATTGTTTGAAAAGACTTATACACAAGGTCAGAATTCAATTTTATTTAAAAAAATTGCATCCATAATTAGCAGCTTTTTTAATATTATGTTATAGTGTAAATGAACCTTCAGGTAAATAGTAACGTCTAGAAAGAGAAATGTAAGCACTCCATATGGCATAGCAAATATATTACGGTAAATATTTTCGTTAGCATGGCAGGGGTGAATATTATTTTTTCGCGTGCCGCTCGAGTGCCACGAGCTACTAACCGCCCACATATCCATACCCTTCATTGCAACCTAAGCAAGTTGATATAGAATGTGTTTAAGACTTTTTATTAAGCTTGAAACAATTTGAATTTTATTTAATATTTAACCGACTTCTAAAAAGGAGGAGGTTCTCAATTCGTCGGAATCTTTTTTTTTGTATGTAGTTCACCGATTACTCAAAGACGCCCTGAATCGATTTGGAAAAATTCTTTTTTGTTTCAGTGTATACTTCCCAGGTGGTCCCATATAAATTTTATCGTCAAGCGGTTTTTTAAAAAGTCGACAATAAATTATTTTTTCAAATAAATTGTTTAATCGAATATGTTATTAAAAAACTTTCTTCTTACAAATTACCTGCTTATTAAGTCTACACAAAAAATGGAAAAATAAAAATTTTCAGAAACTTTTTTTTTATGTTTTTTTTGTCACAACATTAATGGTGAAGAGCACTAATTTATGGGATTTATTTATGGTTTTCGACGTAGCCGTTTTCTTTGAATTTTTGTTATGATTTGATAATTGATTATAATATATTTAATACTAGCGACTCACTCTCGCTTCGCTCAGGTTCGTCCCTAAGTACGTTTTGACGCTTAGTATGGAATAGATTTTTCTTTCAATTTTTTTTTCGTGATTTTTTCTATTGTTTAAATAGTTAAAAAATCGGTAAAAATCGGTCCAGCAGTTCTAGAGTACTAAATTTTGTAACAAACCCGACTTGGTTTTATATATATATAGATTTCAACAACGTAGCGTATTATCGTATATTAATAAGTTACACTACAACATATATTCTGTGATAATAATTCATACTTTGGTTGAAAGCTCCGTCAAATATGTCGGAAACTTTGCCCTTTATTCTTCCTTTGACTTGAAACACGGTAAGTCACTGCTTTTCAAAGTCGTAATTCCATTATTTAACTAAAGCAAGTTACCTTTTGACAGAGAATAGTAAACTTTAAGTTTATCACTAACTAAATAAAGTTTGAATAATATATATAATAATTTCTTTCTGGTATTGACCAGAACTTTATGATTTATAATATTTAATAGAATTACAAAGACGATGCAAGAAACTTAAATACATTAGTTTAATATTTATACATATAATAAATTTTTATGGCGACTTTTGGCACTTTATTTCTACTGGTGTGCCTAAGATTTCTACCAAAATTCAGCTCTGTCGGAGTTTTTGTTATTTGATCATCACTATTTTTATGTCTAGTTTGACCGGACTAATAGTTGTTACAGACAGAATATACGCACAAAATTATACAATAATTTGGAAGAAATAGAAAAATAGTTTTATTTAAAATGTCACATATTTGCGTAAATCTAAAAAAGTATAAATCAAAATTTTACTGGTATGTTGGGATTTCTGAACGACAACAACGAATTTCCTGAAGGTGACCCTGAGTGAACCTCAAACTATAAATATTTGATATCGTCCCGTCGCGTCTGTAAGAGTAGTTACATTACATACTCCAATATCCCAGACTTTGCTCCGATAATCCCTTCTTTCTATGTAACCTTCCACCGAAATCTTACCATATACGAAACTTATACCTCTACTATGAAATATTACATTTACTTAACTCTAATATCAATACTAATATTATAAATGTGAAAGTGTGTTTGTTTCTTTGTCTGTCCATTTTTCGCGTCGATCTTGTGTGGAGATAGTAAGAGGGCTGGAGAGTGACGTATGTTACTTTTTACCGCGGGAAATTATCTTATTCCCACGGGAAAACACGTTATAACACCACCCACAACAACTCATATCATACCTATGTATGTATATATAAAACGTACCTACGGACGAGTCGCTAGTCATATATATAAAGAGCAAGAAGGTTTTTATTATAACTTGTTTTTCTGTATATACGTACAGAAAAATAACAGCTATAAATTATTTTTATGAATATTCCGTTTAAAGTAGACATAAAAAAAAGCTAACGGCGACCTACATTAAACCATTTACCTAATTTTGCAACTTTCTTTATCCCATAGTTTCCTTGAATAACAATTTTTACACTTTAAAATTATTTATAAATATTCTTAAATTAATTGCATTGGATCCATTCGCTAGAAACACTAATACATTAATATATAATTATAATGTAATCGCTAACAGTCTATCGCATTAACAATTTGGCACAACAAAGGCTTGGCGGTGTGACTTTAAGCTAATGACCCCTCTACATGCAACGGTTTCACTAACTACGGTTTACCGACCGAATTTTCGGGGCAATTTATGCTTTTGGAAAATTCTCCCAAATTCGAATGCTTCATTTTAATCATTTGCAATATATACAGTATCTATACGATATCTATTTCAATAATATGTAGTTATTGAAATAGATATCTACACTATATTTATTCTATTCTATTTATCCCACGGGAATTCACTTCTAGTACTGGGATCAAAAGAAGACTATAATATATAAGAAGTTTCGTCTAAATTGGTTCAGGCGTAGAGGACGATACAAATCAACTGTTATAATATCCGTAATAATTAAAATATTAATATAATTTATTATAATCATTATTCTTCCATAACATAGGTAGATATATAATACAATTTAAGTGAGCTATAGTAAATTTTCCGGTCGTGTTTGTTGTACGAATATATAGCACCTTCCATATTGTGTTTTGCTGATGTAACGACGAAGGTAGAAAAAGTTCCAGAATAAATGCAATTTCAAATAGAATATTAAAATAGGTTTCGGGCAGCGTTCGGTAGTTGACTGCTTTAATATTTAAAATTGATTATGCATGTAGAGTCAAAGTAGAGTAAATATTTGACATAGCACGAACGATATACAAAAACGATAAAGCAAAGTGTTTGATATAACATCGCTTAAGAAACAAAAATAAACATGTACATTTTCTTTGATAATATCAAAGAGATATTACTTTGGAAAAAAACTCGTTTTCCTTTTGATATGTATAAAAAATATATATTGTATGTTATTATATGTATTATATATATAATAAAAAAAAGGCAGTGGTAGCCCAGTGGTAACGCGCTTGCTTGGAAACCGAGTGATGCGGGTTCAAATCCCGGGTCTCGCACCTCTGACATTTTCATGTGCGAATCATTTCTAGCACGATTACCACTTGCCTTACGGTGAAAGAAAACATCGTGAGGAAACCTGCATGTCTGAGAAAACTTAGCAAGTTTTCAAAAGACATGTGAAGTCCGCCAACCCGCACTTGGCCAGCGTGGTGGACTATGGCCTGATCCCCCCTCGTATTGAAGGGAAGCCCGTGCCCAGCAGTGGGACGTTAAAAAGGGCTGAATACATTATATGTATAATATTTTATATTTTTATATTTATATAGATATTATACGTGTATAGAATAATTAATCTGTGCGGGAATCAAAACTGTGATTACAATCACGCCACAATGTTCTCGTAGTGAATAGAATGTATGACTGTAGATCCGGAGGTCCTGGGTTCAAGTCCGGGATCGAGCTAAGTTTAGTTAATAAGGTTTTTTTTAAATTAAATTATTATCAGTAACCGCCCGGAGTTGGGAAGTTAGCGGTGTTGGACACCCCTGTGCCGTCAGTCCTGCACTTAATCTCTCACCGGTGATTCAAATTGTCGCCCCATCGAAGTATTAGAGTACAGGAATAAATAGTGTACTTGTGTTGTCTTTTGCACATATGATTAATCCCAGTGAAATGGGCCGCTGTGACCAAATCGGTTAGGAAGACCCTGACCGATTTTGATCATTTTTATTAGTTTGGATTATTAACTAGTGTATTTATCTGCTTATAACATGAACTCACCATGATTAAGTCTGAACTTGAGATGTTTTTCCATGACCGAGGGCGCTACAAGGGCCGAAATCTCGTCCAAGGAGAGCGCTGCGCCGGCCGAGCATCTGTCGTCCGGGCACGACACCTCGTAGGCGCCGTTACACACTTCGAACTCTACGTACGCCTTCATACACTGTGGACGAATAAAACGATGAGTATTTTCATAATACTTTCTTAGATTTACGCGAATATTTGGCATTTTAAATAAAACTATCTAATCGTATTCTTTCTGGGGCTTATTTCGATTTTTGGTTTCTGATGGTTCTAATGCTCTACAGCACTCATGGTCACAGGTCACAAGAGAGACAAGGTTTTTTTTAGCTTCATATTTTATAACCAAACAAAGCTCCCTTATAAAATAAAATAAAAAATAAAAAAAATAAAAAAAAAAATAAAAAAATCAAATATTTTTTTTTTATTTTTTTTATTTTTATTTTATTTTATTATTTATTTTATAACCAAATAAAGCTCCCTTATATAATAACTAATTAGGTTGAATCAAAACCATAGTTGCGTTAAAGAAATATTGACAATGTACATACTTTTGCATCCACCTACAGCAGGTAATTAAAAAATACTCAATGACCAATGTAGTAAACAATTATTCATAGAAGACATTATTTTGTAATTTTATAATGATTTAAATTTTAATTAAAACATTATAATTTAAATAGTTTAATAAAAATTATCAGCTAATTTAATTCAATTTTCTATATAAATAGAAATGAATGTTCGTATGTTTGTTCTCTTTATATTTCTAAACCATTGATCCGATTGTGATGAAAATCTGGTGGGTTTTTCTGTATACGCCTGCAAATGTTCCTATCGCAAAAAGAATAATTTTTCTTTGTAATTTTGTCTTTTATACGTTCCTAAACCATTCAAGCTTAGGGAAAGCACCCGAGCGAAGTGGTAATAAGTCACTCGTATATACCTAATATAATTTAAATAGTTTAATAACATAAGAGTTCCGTTTTAGACTTTTAGCTACTGAACCCTGAAAATCACTGCCATATTTCAATTTGTTACTTCTGCCATCCGCATTACGTATCAAAAGTAACTTAATATTATTTACGACTCAACCCACTATAAAATAAAACCAAACATTTAGAAATATAACTTCATTTTCTATAGTGCTTAATAAAAAAATTTACGATTTGACATCAAAGCAAGCGACGTAAAACTCAAGCACCACATAGTAAATAGTAAGTATGACATGGACGGAAGCCACGTTAGTCTTTTATATACATCTATTCAGACTTTCATGAAGATCGCTGAACTAGAAATGGGTTAGTTGGGTCAACGACACTACGAAAACCAAATCTATAATATATTTCGTATAGTCAACTAAATAAAAACATGACTAAAATAATTTTCAAATGCTTCTTTACATCTATACATATAATAAAATTGTAACTAAGCCGAATCTGTACATTAAATATTTTTTTTTGGAAAATCTTATAGAAATAGACATTATTATTGATACAGAGGCCGAATCTATAGTTTTTAGAATTTTTGTCTGTCTGTCTGTTACCGCATCACAGAAAAACCACTGGAGGGATTTTGATGAAAATTGGTATGGTGATAACTGGTTATCCGGGTCAACATATAGGATACTCATTACCGCGGAAAAATGTCTCATTTCTGAGGAAAAATACAAAAATTGCTATGTAAGACTATACTAATATATGTAAACGCGGGCGGAGCCGCAGGCAATGCTAGTTAATATTTTTAAATATTTATTATCACTACGACACTTCGAGTTTTAACTAAATAATTGAAACTTCATTCTATGTCACGTAGTTCCTAAGAAGATAGCATATGAAACGTTTCAGCATATATTTAGATTTTTAATCAAGCCAACATATTTGCAAAAACTATAACTGAAATGACAACACAATATCACGTAATGTGTTATAGTAAAATATCGATATACTGAAAATTTTTAGAGAGTCTGTAATTTTTGTGAAGTCATTCTGTTCAAATGCTGCTTAAAATAAGTCGCCTGAAAATGATTTATGGGAGAAAATGTATCAGCGCCTTTTATTTCTTAATAAAAACTCGTATATTGCTACAGCAAAGGAAACCTTTTCAAAGAACACAATTTATTGTATACGCAATAGATATAAATATTTTCCTCTTATGTAATGATTTTGGTAATTTTAAGATACCTATACCTAGAAGGCAGTGGTAGCCCAGTGGTAACGCGCTTGCTTGGGATACCAAGTGAAGTAGGTTCAAATCCCAGTTCTCGAACCTCTGAAATTTTCATTGCGAATCACTTTCAACATGTTTACTACTTGTCTCACGGTGAAGGAAAACATCGTCAGGAAACCTGCATGTGTGAGAGAACCTAGCAAGTTTTCGAAAGACATGTGAAGTCCGCCAACCCGCACTTGGCCAGCGTGGTGGACTATGACCTGATCCCTCTTGCATTGAGAGGAGGCCCGTGCCCAGCAGTGGGACGTTAAAAAGGGGTGAATACAAAAGGCCTATATGAAAATAAAATTTTAACAAATGCTTTTAATTTGTGGTTCCTAGTTATAATAAAAAACCAAACCAGTCGATTAAATAGATTATTCTTTATAAAAGCAAAGTAACGTGTGCAGTCGCGTAAACAGCGTTGATCAGATAAACGCGTTTACTAATTGTGCATCACATACGGCCACACGTCGTGCCCACTTTGTTTATTTATGCATTAAGTATAATATTGGTTTTCCTCATTCCATCTGATATCATAATACTTTAATTCAATAAACTACACTTGGTAATAATTGATATACCTTAAAATTTCTATACAAAATTCCATATTTTTTTTCGACGACATGTTTGGCTCAGTTTGTAGTGACCCTACTTGCTGTGCCAGCGGTCGCGGGTTCGAGTCCCGCTGGGGGCATTCATTTGTGTGATGGACACGAATGTTTGTACTCCAGTCATGGGTGTTTATATTTATAATATGTATGTATTTAAAGGTATATATGTGTAGTGTATCACCTATCTCGTATCCATAACACAAGCCTCGTAGCTTACCATGGAACTAGATGGCGCTGTGTGTTAATGTAAAAAAAAACCTAGAAAAGTCGTCTAGCACAAACGTCAGTGAAACGTTTGCCTAATTAATATTGCTAGTTAAATTCTCGCCCTGTATGTAAAACGTGGATATATTCAGTGTGTTTTATAGAGTTACAAAGTCTTGGTTACAGTTATTGTACAATATACATACATACATACTTGTTGTTTATGTTTAATACCTTAGTGAAAATATAGTAAATATAAACTTTATTAAAAAAATATCAGATCTATAGTTATATTTATATCTATACTACTACTGTATAATCTATAATCTATGGTACTAGCGACTTACTGTCACTTCTCTCGGGTGCGTCCCTAGGTACGTTTTAAATGTAAATAGTTATTGCGAGTGTACCTTAGGAGATATACACACACATGCTATCACGGACTTTTTTACACCTTTTCAGTATATCTTTTTAAGACCTACAATTTTTTAGTGCATTCTTTTTATATACATATCTCTGAGGTTTAATCAGCGTTAGCCATGTAAGCGTATGAAAACTGTATTTAAAAAAAAAAATGCTCATCCAATTTAATCCAATTAAAAAAAAACAAAAAATTTGCCGGTACGACACTTGAGCCATCTGCTGTAAGTTAATTGTAGTATTAATACCTATAACCTTCACGCAAGTTTTATCGCAATCGAATGAACAGCGAAAAGCAGCTAATGATATACGAACAAACCAACAAACATTGATTTTTATATATTACATTTTAGAGTTCACTTATTATATAAATCTATCAATATACTTATAGCAAAAGTAACAATTTCTCATAAACGGTACCAATATGCGGCTATTACCTGTGGTTAAGTAAACAACAATAAATTCGCGACGTAGATTGTCTTGCAACTGTGGCATCACGTGCTCAGTTAACTGATTCGTAATGAGATGATAACTAAGTACAAGCCACACGTTACAGCATCTGTTTATCTAAGCACGCGATAGTGACGATATATAATTTACTAGCATTGCCCGCGGCTCCGCCCGCGTTCAGATGACTAAAAACCAAATTCTTATGTTTTACATATTAGTATACTTTTACATTGCAGTTTTGTATTTTTTCTCAGAAATGAGATATTTTCCCGCGGTAAAAAGTAATCTATATATTGATTCGGATAACCAGTCATCATCATACCAAATTTCATCAAAATTAGTCCAGTGGTTTTCTCGTGATGCGGTAACAGACACAGACAGACAAAAATTCTAAAAACTATAGATTCGGACTCTGTATCGATAATAATGTCTATTTCAATTAGATTTTCCAAAAAATATTTAATATACAGATTCGACTCAGTTACAATTTTATTATACGTATAGATTTACTTCTATTTTTAATGGTTCACGTACCCATTATCTTTTGGTATCACGACTGTAACTCTCTTTGTAACAGTCTACAGGCATAATGACGGCGTCTAATTATATTAATTAGATTGATATCAAGATATTCAAGATATGTTATAATAGTACAATTATTTTTAGTGGGTGGATTCGAACCCACGACTAACGTCACGGTTTCCATTGCTGGTCATGTCGAGTTGCGATCGCTATGTTCATATACTAATTGTAAATAATGTCTTGGGCCATTTTTAACATAACGAATGTCAAAGAGACCAGCCATTTATATAGGAGTAGGATAGTTCAGGAGGAGTATTAGGTAAAGTATGTGCGTACACGCAGCTTCTATTATTTTTTGTGTTCTTCATTAAAACAAAACACTGGTAAGTTTTCAACACTTTATTGTTGACAAAATTCTAAATCATAATCGTACGAAACACAAAAAAACTTTAATAATGAACCAATTATTTTGTACTACCAACTAACTACATACAAACACATATTTTTTTGGAAAACAAAATTTATGGTGTAGTCAAAATTTATTTTAAAATATATCCGAAAATAGCATTAAAAATTTAAGTAATAGTATAAAAAATGTTTTAAAAGACAACGAAATCGAAAGTGCATAATAATTACAAGACTTCCGCGACACCATTCAGACAAAGAGAGACAATAGCATTCCCAAGGAGGGTTGACGTCAGGCAGGCGGCCGGTCGTGAAACTTTTGCCAAATCCTATCAGCAGTACAGAAGATGTACTGCGCCGACCCCAAGTGATTGGGAAATGGGCAGGGAGAAGATTTATTTGGGAAATGTCGGCAAAATATGCTCAAAATTAGCTTCACTTGCAATGTGAATATAGCCACAGCTAATATTGCCTGACAGTGATAAATCTGTTTTACCAGAAAAACCAATACACTGAATGGCATAAACGAAACAATAAATCAACTAAGTATAATAATATAAATAAATAGCGACACTCATGACATCTATTCTTTAACACGTATGAGATTTAACTTGATATAGTCAACACATTATAATTTATAATCTACAATCTACATGTTCTATCTAGGATGTACATATGTAACATTTGCAATAAGCAAAAACCTACCATTTTTACACACAAACAGACCACACACGCACACACGCGCACGCACATACATATACACGCACACGCAATTGCACATACGCACACACAGACAAGCACAAATTTTCGGATTAATAAATAAATATGTTGAGATATTAACACACAGCACCATATAGTTCCATGGTAAGCTACGAGTCTTGTGTTATAGATACCAGATAGTTGATACAATACGCATATATAATTTTAAATACATATATATTATCAATATAAAAACCCATGAGTGGAGTAGAAACATTCACGCTCATCACACAAATGAATACCCCCAGCGGGACTCGAACCCGCGACCGCTGGCACAGCAAGTAGGGTCACTAAAAACGTGTGATGCAAAGGTCAACCAATGTGAATATCCAGGATGATGAACAGTAATCGAATAACAGGATGTTAACACTACACAGTATACACGTAATAAGACATGGTATCTAACATGTACCTGGTCAACAACAAGATATACCTATACGTAAGTGCCATACAGTACGAGCCGGAAACGATAACTCAGTAATATTTCAAATTACTGGTAAGTCATCTAAGGAGATTAAATATGAGATAAGTGTCGCGTCTTTTGTTTAAAGTTGTTCTCTCATTTTAATCCGGTAATAAATATTACCATTTATTACTATGCAGTAATAATAAAAGATTCACGTTTAACGTTCATAAGTTATATTTTCAGTGTTATTTTATTTTGTTATTTATTTTTATAATTATTAGTTAGTATGTTTTACATAAATTATTTATGAAAACGTGCAAACTTAGTACAAACTGCGTATTGTGCATGACCTGTAATTCAATTTACCTGTGTTTTAAGCTAAGCAATGGAAATTAATTCCTGCTATTTGCTTCTACTTATTTATCGACAAATTATACATTTTTCTTTAATAGATACGTTCTATAATCGTTTAATTATACATATAATAAAATTGTAACTAAGTCGAATCTGTACATTAAATATTTTTTGGAAAATCTAATTGAAATATATATTATTATCGATACAGAGTCGGAAACTATAGTTTTTAGAATTTTTGTCTGTCTATTACCGCATCACGAGAAAAACACTGGACAGATTTTGATGACATTTGGTATGATCCGGGTCAACATATAGGATACTTTTTACCGCGAGAAAATATCTCATTTTTGAGAAAAAATACAAAAACTGCATTGTAAGAGTATACTAATATGTAAAACCTAAGAATTTGGTTTTTGGTCATCTGAACGCGGGCGGAGCTGCGGGCAATGCTAGTTATAATATAATATCGTTCGAATAAAATTACCAACAATTTCAATACAATTTATGAGCATACTATTATTAGTTTATCAAACAAAAAATGTTAATAATAAGAAGTTAACAACTTAATAACTACCAATTGATTTATGACGAACAAACATGTTGAGTGCAAGAAATGTAAACACCGTGAGCAAAAAATAAAGGAAACTTTTCATGTGCTTTTATAGAAAATGATAGCATAAAAACTCTACAAGATCTTTTTTCCTTACTCTTATTAAGAAGTAAAAACGAGTACAGAAATAAATGAATCTAATATATTTATACAATTATAAATATAATAAAATTGTAACTGAGTCGAATCTGTACATTAAATATTTTTTTGGAAAATCTTATTGATATAGTCATTATATTCGATACAGAGGCCGAATCTATGTATAGTTTTTAGAATTTTCGTCTGTCTGTCTGTATAGGAACGCATCATGAGAAAACCACTGGACAGATTTTGATGAAATTTGGTATTTGGTATATAAAATACTTTTTACTGTGGAAGAATATCTCATCTCTGAGAAACCCATACTAATACGTTAATTTCATAGTTCAATAAAAATTCAATCAACATTCAATGATGCATGTTTCCCATGAAAATTTTCAATTAGAACCTTTTTTCTTCCGAAGGAAACTGTAACATTTATTTAATAGACTTGCGTTTCAAAATGTTAAGTTGCTATAAGTACCTATAAATAATTTACTATCAAACCACGTTAGAATACCTGATCGACCTTGACAACTCAAAGCATCGTGACATATCATTTTCTAACTTGCGAAATCTGTATCAATTGAAGGATAGACGTAACGAATATTCGGTTTCTAGTCACTACGGCCATTTAAAACACGCTCACAGGTAACAACACGTAGTATGACGTAACAGAGTTACATAACTATTATTAGAGTGGAAAAACGAAAATGTACACACGAAAATACAATTTATTCGGCAACACCGCAGTGTACTTGACATTAAAGGCCAGAAACCGAAATACCGGTCTCTTTAAACGACCGGAAAGTACCTTTTTAAAACCAGTACAGCGATCAGGGCTTGTAATACTACGATATTTATACAACAGTTTCGTTTAACGATACAATTTTTGCAGCGGTTTTTTTTTAACGGCATAGCTAGAACACTTCATAACAATCAAAACGAAAGTTACATAAAACTTTATTATTAATATAAACTTAAAATGCAGTTTCGATTCTCATCACAAACTCTAAAAAAGTTTAACAAGGCACTTGCTAAGAACTGCCTACTTGACAACCCTGCGCAGGCTAAATGAATATATACATAGTAAGTATTAGATGAATCCTATTTAAATTATTATAAAAATATTATATAAAAATTTGAAGTTTGCAAGGATGTATGGATGTTTGTTAGTCTTTCACGCAAAAAACAATCCATTCCATTCAGGATAATTCATAGGCTACTTTTTATTCCGGAAATACGGAATAATGTACGGTTCCCGTGGGATAGATTTGTTTTTTAACCGACTTCTGTTATTCTAGACACAAACCCGTGAGCTGATAGTGGTACAATTTTTTTTTTACTGCAAGCATAAAAGTATTTAAATACCTAAGTTATTATGAAACATGTTGTAGCTTGTAAACTCGCAGAGATGATGTATCGAATAGAATAGATTTATATTAGGAAGGAAAAAATCATGTCACCAATTATCTACACCCTCAATCAATCCTACTATAGCTACCTACAGTTTATCAAAGTGAAAAATCTTTATCGACACCAAAACACCTATATTTACCAACTAGCAATACTTAGTCCTTGTACTGGTTAGCATTTTGTTTCAGGATCATCTTCAAAACGTCAGATTTATACTGTGTTCCTATTTAGTATCTTAGATTGATATAACCAACATACCCCCCTCCATCTTTATAATAATTTTAAAGTCGATATACCTTTTTATTAAAAAAATAATAATTAAGAGTTTATTAACGCGATTAATAGCCGATCTAAAATAATGTGAATAAAATACTTTTATAGTACGTGAAGTGTGTTTATTTATATACACGTACTCATACACTAACTTAATAAGGACTAAAAATATTTTAATGTGTTAAAAGAGTTTAAATATACTTCTTACATAAGCTGTAACCAAAAATTATAATCAAATCTCATAATAAAAAAAAACAAAGATCAAGGATAACTAAGACACAAAAAAAAACAAAAACAAAAAAACCTAATAAATAAAAAACAAAAAAAAAATTAAGCTCCTTTAAACCCTTTAAGAATCCTTGTTCGCTCAACAGGTACCAGGACGGCATAATCGTGCAAGAGCTCGGGGCTTACCGGTCAATCTACATATAAGGCTAAATAAAACGTTTCGTACACAAGTGTGCGTTGGGAGTGGCGATTTATGACGAGTTTGCGAGTGTGCATTGCAGAAACCTCCGCACCGGTCATGGTCTCCTGGTACTAGAGCTGCTGTGAATAGCGGTTTAAAATTGCTTTAATTTTTGCAATAATTTGGGTCAATCAATATATATTAAGCCGGTTATTTCGTACATTTTTAATTTAGATAAAGAAAATATAATACGTAATGTTGGTACTGCTATTACAATATTTATAGTATTTTTGTTACGTTGGCATTACGTGGGGAAAAATATATTTTTTTCAAGTTAAAAACACTAATGTCCGATTTCACCAACATCCCATAAGCAACATCCCACCTACGTATGGGATATCCCTAGCTTAAAAGTTCCCCTAAACTAGCCCCTAAATTAAATTTTGTTTTACCATCGTCAGGGCCCGTATTTCTAGTACCTATATTTAGGTGGCATTTTAACATTTAGGTGACCCCTAAACGGTCAGTGAAACAGAAACTGTCCCCTAACAGCCCCCTAACCATGCTTAGGGGATCCCTTAAACTTAGGTGACGTTGGTGAAATCGGCCATAAGCCCTGTTGTTTATACAATTCTTGAACAGATTAGTTAAAGAAACTATCGAATAGAAGCGGTGATGAGTTTTCGGCACAGACTGGTTCACTGTCAATAAAAATATTTATGCCTTAAAAACTTTCTTCAAAACTGGCGAATAAGGAAAATGACGGATAGTAATCCAACTCATAAGAATTATTATAGTTGCTACATCAAAATTATTAAAAAAATCTCATCATCATGAAATTAAAAGTTTAAAAAACAAAAAAATATTTGCCTTCATTTCAACCTCAAAGTGTAAAAGGAGCAAAATGTGTAGTACATTTTGCTCACATTTTTAACTTGCACTCGTGCAATTATAATGTGCTATTATAAGAAAAATAAAATAATACTTTCTTAGATTTAGGCGAATATTTGACATTTTAAATAAAACTATCTATCTTTCCGGATTTTTCGCGGATTTATTTTGATTTTTGATCCCCCACGTTTCGATTGCTTTACAGCAATCATGTCTTAGATGTCTCAGATCAAATATACTCGTATAATCGAATATATAATGTCTATGAAACATCTAACACCTCAGTCTCTCCCGTGACCATGATTGCTGTAAAGCATTCGAAACATCGGAACCAAAAATCAAAATAAATCTGCGAAAAAAACCCAAAAAATATAGAAAAATAAAAAAAAATTATTTTGCAATACATTGTTAACTAAATAATTTAAAACTTACCAATAAATATGAAAAACACGACTAGATTGTTATAATATTACTGTTATTGACAGCTTCGTTTGATTTCGCTTATCTTTTCCTCTTCGTAGGAGGTATAAACAAAAGTATCGTATTGAATATTTTCCTCTACTTTGAATTTATCGAGCAAAACCGAAGACAACAGCCAGTATAACAATTTAAGCTCTGAACAATTAGTTCACTAACCTCGAACCTGATATTTTTATTTGCCATAAAAAACCAAGTTCCGTTTTCGTCGATTGAAAATAAAATTGCCTGAAAGCTTATGCCAACTGGTACGACCGGTTACAGCACATCGAAGAATCGTTTAGTTCTTTTAAAATTTTACTATTATATAACTGTATTGTGAAGTTATAAATATAAATATATGAATACCACAATTAAAATAACAATTTCCCTATATTTTAATATCCGAAGGGCACAAGTTGATAAATCGTAAAGTAATTTTTCCATGGCAGATAGTACAAAATTCGAGTTTCTTCAATTTAAAAGAAAACAATTTGTTGCAAAAGGAAGTAATTTTAACTTTATATTTAAAAATTCTAGAATACCTATTTAGTGTAATTATAGTAAGATTTTTAATCATTACTCTATTTCCGTTCAATGTTATTTTTTTTCTATAATTATATGACGTCTGACTAATAATTTAATAAACTGTATGTAAAAAGTTAAACTGCTCTATTTAACGCACGAAGGCATTTTGAAGACAAATACAATAAATTGTTACATAACTACTACCAACACGGACGCTCCATTATTACATTACTAACTGAACCCGCGGTTACGCCCGCGTTCAATTTACAATAAAAAAACTCTTTGGCTTTATGTTATCATCCCCTATTTTACTCTCTTAGGGGTTGAATTTTAGAAAACCCTGAAATACGTAACTCATTATTTTTGCCGTACTCAATTCATACGAAATTTCATGCAAATATGTCCAAGGAATAAAAAGTTTCATACAAACTGTTATCCCCTATTTCACCCCCTTGGGGGTTGAATTAAAAAAAAATCCTTCCTTAGTGGATGCCATCGTCATATGAGGAATACGTGTGCGAAATTTCAATTTTCTAGCCTTAATGGTTTGGCCTGTGCGTTGATTCATCAGTCAAACACTTTTGCCTTTTATATAGACAGATAAATAATGACAAGTTTTAATCTATCTATATAAAAAAATCTGTTCGCTGTTTGTTTGTTTGTTTGTCTCCTACTTGTACAATTCAATTCTCTTTTTTGTTAATAGCTTCAAAGGGTGCCAGTTTCCTTCTTGTTAATGCTGTTATTTGCTTCTTGACATTTTTTAAGTTTTGTACTTTTTTAGTAATTACTTTTATAGCTACATTTGGCATTTGGAGAATCTTTTGATATACACAAGCTTATTATATAACCTTCATTTACCCTTTGCGAGTGCATTTTTTTATATGTATTTCATTCGACCTTAACCTTTACCAACAGAATTGCTTATCCGGGTACAAATTTATTTCACTATTATTAAAAAGTTACTTGAGCAATAAAGTACCTTAAATCTATACGTATAATAAAATTGTAACTAAGCCGAATCTGTACATGAAATATTTTTTGGAAAATATTATTGAAATAGACATTATTATCGACACAGAGGCCGAATCTATAGTTCTTAGAATTTTTGGGTGTCTGTCTATCTGTCTGTATGTCTGTCACCGCATCACGGAAAAACCACAGGAGGGATTTTGATGAAATTTGGTATGATGATAGCTGGATATCCAGGTCAACATATAGGATATTTTTACAGCGAGAAAATATCTTATCTCTGAGGAATCGATACTAACCGTTAAAACGTACCTAGGGACGAATCCGAGCGAAGCGAGTGTAAGCCGCTAGTTATTAATAACTACCTAGATAATAGACTGACCTCTCTCTCCGGTGACCATGATTGCTGTAAAGCATTCGAAACGTCGGAAACCAAAAATGAAAATAAATCCGCGAAATAATCCGAAAAGATAGTTTTATTTAAAACATGACAGTATTACATGATTACTTTACTATGTAAGTATATAATCTGCATAAAAAATATTTTTCCATATGCCATTATCTTTGTCGAAAATCTTAAACAACATAAGGCCTTGAATGTTCTAATATTTTTCAAGTCAGAGATGAATTTTAATTAAAAATACTTGATAAAGTGGAACGTGCTCGCTCAAGCACGGGCATACAAGGATATGACCAAAAAATAATTTAGACCATCTTAAATCTAGTTTTTAAATGAACTAAAAGTTTTACATATTACGTTTTAGTTAAAATGTTTTAGTTAAACAAATTTGCCACAGTTCAGTACACTAAAATAAATATATAATAATTTGTACGAGATAACTGGTTTAAAAATAAATTTAATTAAAAATAAGAGTAAACATAACATTAAGATGATTAATTATGTTGTTTTTCGTCTGAAAATTTTGAAGCGTTAAATTATACTTGTTTTTAAATACTTATCATTTATATATGTACTTAGTACTTACTAATACTATAACGATAAAACGTTTCATGGTAGTTCCTTGCAACAACTAAAGAATAACTTGATGTGATTTTTCATATGTGAATTGATAGTCTACAGGCCGATAATCGACAAATAAATAAATAAATAAATATGTTGGGACATTATGACACAGTACCATCTAGTTCCATGGTACGCTACGAGGCCTGTATTATAGATACCAGCATAGTTAATTCACTACACATATATAACTATAAATACCTACATTATATACCTATTATAAATATAAACAACCATGACTGGAGTACAGACATTCGAGCTCATCACACGAGTTAATGCACCAGGGAGACTCGAACCCGCGACCGCTGGCACAGCAAGTACAAACCGAGCTAAAATGTAAAATGACTTACTCTTACAAACACCATGTAACACCGTCGTCTAAAACCGAGTACTCTAAGTAAACCCGTTGAAATACACGTAAGTGCTATAAAAGTTAACTTCAATATTGAATCGTATCGTGTAAACATGAGACTTGACCGATACGAACTTAGGTTCTATTAGACTCGCACTTGCGAACAAGTTGCGTAAACACTTTTTTATTTATTGAAACTGTTGTTTACTTGCTGTTCAACAATATTATTAATTTAAATGTATAACAATTTATTTATCTGTTTTTGTACAGTGATATATACACTGGCCAAATTGGCTTTAACAAAAAAATGTACAAAAAATGAACATCTTAAAAAACTTAGTTTAAATCCTTTTAACTATCTTTATGTAACGCAGGTATATAAAACAAGCAATAAACGATGGAATTTTCCATCTGCAATATACACCAAAGACGAAAGGATCTTCTGACAGAAATCAATTTAATAATTTTTTATGAATCAGTGTTAGAGTTTTATTAAGTACAATATGTAACAAATAAATCTTCTTACAAATAAAACTAGCGGCTCACCCTCGCTTCGCTCGGGTTCGTTTCTAGGTTGATACCCCATACAAACTTTCATCTCCATTTTCACCTCCTTGAGAGGGGGATTTCCGGGACAAAAAGTATCTTATGTCCTTCCCAGGGTCTCAAACTATCTTCTTACTAAATTCTTCTAAATCGGTAGATCCAGAGATTACCCCCTACAAACTCACAAACTTTACCTTTTACAATATTAGTATAGATAATGAAAACATAGCCAACCAACCATACATACATACATACATACATACATATGTATATAAGAAATATTAAAGCTCCATTCCTGTCACGTTCATGTTACCCAAACACTGTCATGTTTAATATATGTGGACTAACATTAAAATAAATACGCTGGTAAAGAAGCACGCAGTAGGATCGGAAATCAAAATCATACAAACTATACTATCATTTGCCCGCGGCTCTGTCCGCATAGTTCATAGATTACATAGGGATAGATTACTAACATAGATATTCATACAAACTTCTTAATTCTCCTTGTAAATCTTTAAACCTTTAGGAGTCAAATTTCCAAAAATCTTTCCTTAGCGTATTTCTGCTCACTATTAGGTATATCAAGTTTGTAGCATTTGTACTACTTATCGAAGATTTCGTGATCAATTAGTAAGTTGTATTACGCTTATATATTTATAGGTAAATAGGTAATATACATATGTTACGGATTTCAAAACATCTCTTTATATATTTTTTTACATATAAAACGTACTTAAGTAAAATATAATTATAGCATTTAACACTATTAACATATCGACGATAACTTTACGAATATATATTTATTCCTATGATGCAATACGCCATTGTCAATACTCATTATCAAGTTATTATAAATATAAGTGTAGAGTCGATTAAAGATAATACTCATATGTATATCTTTTATAATATAAAGGATAAAAACAAAGCAAAAACGTTATTTTTATTTTAAATGCTTTCATTTAAATCAAATATCAAAATTAACAAATGTATCTATTTTAATTTTTGTGTACTAAATTTTATTCAAATCCTGGATAGATTCAGCGTGAACGATAAACCAACATACACACACATACATACACTTTAGCATTTATAAAAATATCCCCATATAACTTTAATTTAATTAAAAGTAAGTACAGTAAGTTTGATCATGTAAGTTAAATGTTTAGTCTCAGACTATACATACTTATAATATTATAAATGTGAAATGTGTTTGTTTGTTTGTCTTTGTTTCACATACCAGTGACGGATTGGCTTGATTTTTTGTGTGGAGATAGTTGGAGGGCTGGGGAATGTCATAGGCTACTTTGTACTGCGGGAGATTATCTCATTCCCACGGGAAAACACGTTATAATACAACCGACAGCAACTCATTATACCTATGTACATAGATAATATACTAGCGACTCAGTCCCTAGCTTGCTTTCCAATACAAACTTTCTTCCTTATTTTACCCCTTTAAGGGATGATTTTTGGGATAAAAAGTTCCCAAGGTCTCAAACTATCTTCTTACCAAAGTTCATCCAAATCGGTTCAGTAAATCCAGAGATTACCCCCTACAACGTCACACTTTACCTCTTTATAGTATTAGTATCGTTAGTTTACCTATTCCATACTAACCGTCAAAACGTACCTAGGGATGAACCCAAGCAAAGCGATGGTGAGTCACTAGTGAGAATAACATTTTAGACAGTTGTATGTATTTAGGCAGTTGTAGCCGAATGGTAAACTTGGAAAACCGAGTGAAGCTAGTACAAATCTCGGAGTCTCACACCTCTGATATTTTCTGGTGCGAATATTTTTCAACCTGATTACCACATATCTTATGGTGAAGGAAAACATCGTGAGGAACACGACATGTTTGAGAGAACCTAGCAAGTTTACGAAAGACACATGAAGCCCGCCAACCCGCACTTGGCCGGCGTGATGGACTATGGTCTGAACCTCCTCATATTGAGAGGCCCGTGCCCAGCAATGCGACGTGAAAAAGGGTTTAATATATAGTTAATGTATTCTAAGCTTAAGATTTGCGAATGCGTTTGTATTAATTTTTCGGTTTTTAACAAATAGTCGATAAAAATAGCACTATTCAACAAATCGCGTTAAATTCTTGGATGTGAAAATTACATACATACGTTTTTATACACATTAAATGATGATTTATTTACCTTTATTCGGTTGCATGACGCTTTCACTAAATACCTATTAGATATTCAAATTCGAACAAATCTAAAAACTACTGTACGGATTTTCATTTCGTTTTCACTAATGCAAAGGACTTAGGAATATAAGCTATAATTTATGAACACTTTGCGAAAAAATCTATTAGTATCATGAAAAAATCGTATTTTCGATGGCTTTCAATTATTATATTACAAATACGAAGAGCGCTAGTATAATAACAAAATGACAATACCTTTTATAACTAACTATATGTGCATATTACATACATATCATTTTCATAACTATCTTGCGACTTAACCTCGCTACACTTAGGCGCATTTTAAATGGTTTAGGAACGTATAAAAGACAAACGTTCAAAAAAAATTTTTTTTGCGCCAGAAACCTTTGCAGGCGTACCTATACAAAATGACCCACCAGAGTTTCATCACAATCAATGGTGTGGGAAAGCAACATACAAACATACGAACATTTTTTTTTTATAGAAAAAACTATAATTATCGATTGATACATACATCTAGTATATACATAAAATTAAAATACCTGTGATTATAAAATGACCCGATCATCTAGAGATTAACATGGTCATTACACGATTTCAAACCCAATTTATCTGTCTGTCTACGACCGATAATTAAATACTAAATCAATTATCCATAATGGATATACATTAAATAAAGAAATCAATTTCAAAGGTGAAGAATGAAACTTTCACTTGTGCGTATTTTTCCATACATAATATGAGCGTAACTGGTTTTGTGAACTTTAAACCTCACCCGGAAGGTTTTGGCATTGAAGCAAATGTATTAACGAACATTACGCTTGACGCTTTTTCTCTTCCGTGTATGTACTATATATAATATTATGGACGGTAATTCCGCAACCTACACAAAAGCTGGAGAAAAATGGAAAAATCAGTTTTAACAAAGAAGTCCAAAATTCCAGTTTAATCTTAAACTACATAATATATTATGTTCTACGGAAACAAAGTAATAAATATATAATTCACCAATTTATTTTTCCAAAAAATCGTGACAACGTCAAAATAAAATTTATGGTGTAATCAAAATTTATTTCAAAATATATCCGAAAATAACATTAAAAATTTAAGTAATCGTATAAAAATGTTTTAAAAGACAACAAAATCGAAAGTGCATAATAATTACAAGACTTCCGCGACACCATTCAGACAAAGAGAGACAATAGCATTCCCAAGGAGGGTTGACGTCAGGCAGGCGGCCGGTCGTAAAACTTTTGCCAAATCCTATCAGCTGTACAGAAGATGTACTTTTTTTTAACGTTGGGAAATGCATTTACGCACGAGGTTTGGGACTCACCGGCGTAATAAATCCAGTACTACCCACTAAAACCCAACAAAACCTTCCCCCGTCTTAATGGGGCGTCGCAGTATCGCTTATGCATTCAACTACGACGTCCCGACGACAGGTATGCCAAAGCAGACCACCACAACCATGGGGTTGCTCCAAGGTACACCGCCCATCGAAGTGGGCCACCTCCCTGTGCGTTTCTTGGCTTCGCGTCCGGCCGGACTGCCGGACGCTAATGAGCCCCTCCCGCCACCACCACGATAATCCCTACTCGCACAATACCAAATAATATTTTACTTATATTCACAATAATTTAATATAGAGCTTTAAAGCTCTACTTTACTTACTAACAAAGTAAATCCCGCGATGAAAGCAAACAAATAAATTAACGCTCTCTACATCTTAATGCAATAAGGTAGAGCTCAGCAAACAGTTCTCACGTAGCTCTTAATAAATGATACGACAAATAGCAGGTCACTGGGACGGATTTGTAAAACCTGAACGAGATTGTACTCTGTTTGTTCTTCACGATTGTCGTCTCGCTAAAAGATTAAAACATATGATTTATTTTTAGTGAGAGCTCTGTATTTTCTTGGTACGAAAAATACTTTATGGTTAAATTTTACTTATATAAATTGGCTACATTTGTTGCTATGGTTACGTATATACTAATTTTTAAGATTTATAAAAGAAATAAAGCTAGAATGTATACAAAAAGTTAATTTCTACGATTTTTTTTCTTTATAGCTATTTAATAAAATATACAAGAAAAATATCAATGACTGAAATCTACCATCAATATAAAAAAATAAGATAAAATCGATATACCTAATAACATTTCCTAATTTTAACTCGCCTCTTTTATGAAATGTACACACAAATCATCCAGCTTCCAATTATGTTCGACTTTCGAAGATGCGATTCCCTGTAGTGTTATGTATACATATGTATTATTACATAATAAAATTGTAACTAAGCCGAATCTGTACATGAAATATTTTTTGGAAAATCTTAATGATATAAACATTATCATCGATACAGAGGCCGAATCTATAGTTTTTAGAATTTTTGACTGTCTGTCTGTCTGTTACCGCATCACAGAAAAACCACTGCAGAGATTTTGATGAAATGTGATATGGTGATAGCTGGTTATCCGGGTTAACATATAGGATACTTTTTACCGCGGGAAAATGTCTCATTTCTGAGGAAAAATACAAAAACTGCAATGTAAGAGTATATACTAATATGTAAAACCTAAGAATTTGGTTTTTGGTCATCTGAACGCGGGCGGAGCCGCGGGCAATGCTGTGAAGTATAAAAAAAAAAACATTTTTTTCCCCTTAAAATAAAACAATAAAAAAGTAACAGAATAAATAAAAAATTAACTTAATTTATAATAATAAGCAAAGGGTAATAAATAACTATATTAATAAGGATAATAACTTTATTAATACATAATTAGTCGACACGTTTGGCTCAGTTTGTACTTTGTAGTGGCCCTACTTGCTGTGCGAGCGGTCGCGGGCTCGAGTGCCGCTAGGGGCATTCATTTGTGTGATGAGCATAGTGCATAACCAAACCAATTTTGGTTTTTGAGAACCAAAAATCAAAATAAATCCGCGAAATAATCCGAAAGGATAGTTTTATTAAAAATTAAAATAACTACTAATTACAAACGTAAAACATTCTTCCACTGACTATTGACCATAAAAAATTTACTACAACTGCAACACTCCAATTAACTACATTACGGTCAAACGAGACATTCTGTACATATTTATGAAACGGAAACAATCTACATATACATGTATCGATTCGCTACATATTCATTATTGACGAGGACGTTCGTTCTCATAAATGGAGCTTATAAGTAGGTAATACATCTAATTTTCACTTGTTCTTGTTCTTCCACAATTTCAGGGTAACATCACTTCACTAATTTATATCGCAATAGAAAAAAAAAACTAGTGATAAATCATAATTTCGGATAGCACGTTTTGTTTTAGCTTAATGATTGAAGCAAAATATGTTCACGTTGGGAATTGAAGCTGCGAACGCCTCCGTAATAGAATATACAAATTACACACCTTGTCCTAGGTACCTATAGCGTTTTGCAGTGAGTGCGAAAGCGATCCTGCACGCCCCATTGCACTGCGGCGAAGGGTTCCGCTGTGGGTTTTAGTGAGTAGGAGTCTCACAGTACCCTGCCCATGACGGCGGCAGGGTCCCCATGATGGGTTTCCCCAGCGTCAAAAAAAAAAGGTACCTATAGCGTTACGTCATCTTTTATATACTGCTAATATATATACAAGTATAAAATAGTTTAAACCTTTTCAACGGTACTTAAGACTCGGTTTCACATAAATTAAATAATTTGCTAAAATTTGGCTTTAATCAAACCCTATTAAAGACCGCTATGTTTTTTATTTGTTGCATAAACTATCTTATCAATGTACCACGCAAACCGACCAGTAAACAAAAACTCATACTATAACAAGATTATGTATAGGAATGGAAATTATATAGGCTTCTTCGACCTACCACGAACGAAGCCACGGGCTAAAATTAGTATTGTATAAAACAAGAACACTAGGTGCAAATAAAACACACCTTACTCTAACACGGATATTCATATGTATGTATGAATATCGTTACGCTTAACGAGTTATTCAATATTTACGGCATGCACACAACAACGTATCTCAATCTAGTGCATATTAACGAGGGCGCTTGATTAAACAGACGTACATACATAAACATTACATATATATATATATATATATATATATACAATATACAGGCTGAAAACTCTAAAAACCAG
This sequence comes from Brenthis daphne, assembly GCA_947093115.1. Classification (NCBI taxonomy): domain Eukaryota; kingdom Metazoa; phylum Arthropoda; class Insecta; order Lepidoptera; family Nymphalidae; genus Brenthis; species Brenthis daphne. The sequence continues at coordinate 2,839,597 of OX352483.1, read as the reverse complement.
AGGGCTTTAATATAATAAATATTTTATAGAAAATAGCACGCCCTGCGAATGATGTGATCGCTGCCGGGCCCATTAATTTGGAATTTAAATATTTTAATTTATCCCATAAATATTATAGATGCGAAAGTTTGGATGGATTGATGTTTATTACTCTTTCAGGCCAGAACGACTGAACGGATCTGGATGAAATTTGGCACAGAGATAGATTATAGTCTGGAGTAGCACATAGGTTATTATTTTTATCCCGAAAAAATGCACGGTTATACCTAGAGCAAAGTCCAGGGTGAATCGCTAGTGGGTACTTCATATAAAAAGTTAGAAAGGAGAACTTGCTGAATTTCATTCGAACTGATGGTGAATTTTGACAAACAATAAGTCTAATTCTGCAATACCATCGTTAACATTTGAATAGGGGATATTTTCTTTTTTAATATCTCTCGGGAATATATTCTCTCGCTGGTTAAATAGTAGTTATGTCCATTTTGCCCAAAACCTCATTTTTTAACGACAGATCGATCAATGGTATCGTGCGATAATATATAATGTAATAGCAATTATCACGCAGATACTTCAAAATTATTTGTGTATAGACATCACTCTAGGTTTGCATATTCTAAAATATATATGTAGATTGTAGGTACTAGGAATTAAGAATAAATAAAAAGATAATTAAATAAATTAAGGTAATAAAATATAATATAAAAGATTAAATATAAACATAACAGACAGGTAGATGTAGTAAGTTCTTACTGTGTAGATCAAAGTGACAGCATATCAGATTAATATTTTTCATTTCTCATTTGTAAAAGTATATAGTAATAGTGTTGCTTAGTAAGTTGTTTTTAAATAATAGCAAACTAAATTAAAATAATTATCCTTAATTAACTTTAACTTTTTAAATTACACATAGAATAATTATATGGCTTAAATAATTAACACTATATTTTATATTTTTCTTTATGGTTATAAATATAATAATGGCAACACTAAATATAGATTACTAATTAATATTTTAAAATTGTAATAATTATAAAAATAATAGCAAAAATTAAATAAATAATATTCCATATTCAATTATAATTAAAATTATAAAAATGTTTAAAGTTAAAAAATATTGTAATGTAATTGGTGCAATTTTCATTTTGTTAATTGTGGGTAGGCTGTCTGTAACAACTATACCTCCAAGACATGTAACACCTCAGTCTCTCCCGTGACCATGGATGCTGTAAAGCATTCGAAACGTCGGGAAACAAAAATGCAAATAAATCCGCGACAAAATCCGAAAAGATAGTTTTATTTAAAATGTCAAATATTCGCGTAAATCTAAGAAAGTATTATATAAAAGATTAATTTGTAATAAAACGGTTGGGTGCGTTTACATTTACCGGCATCCAAGTTTATATGGCGATGACATCAGTCAATATTTTTAAAATATAAACCTCTATTTAGTAGGAAATATATCGTAATCTTCTATATAAATAAATATGAACGTTGCTAAGCGCAAAACTCGGGAACGGCTCGACCAATTCAGCTATTTTTTTCGTATGTTCCTTAAGGTACACGGAAAGTTTTAATAAAGAGAAAAAAAATAAGGTAAATATATATACAACATAGTCGTGTTAGTTACACCATTTATGACTCAAGAACGGCTGGACCAATTTTTATGATATTTGATTTTTTGGATTTCTCTTAGTCCGGAATAGGATAATAAGTATTAAAACATCAGAAAAATCGATAGTCTATATACATATAATAAAATTGTAACTAAGCCGGATCTGTACATTAAATATTTTTTGGTTTTTTTTTATTGAAATAGACATTATTATCGATACAGAGGCCAATACTTTAATTTTTAGAAACCTACCTAATCTATAGTTTTTTAAAACCTCTGGAGGCATTTAGATGAAATTTGATAAAGTGATGATAGCTAGTTATCCGGTTCAACATATAGGATACTTTTTATTGTGGGAAAATATCTCATTTCTGAGAAATCTATACTAAGCCTTAACACGTAAGTAGGAACGAACCCGAGCTTTCTTATGTATTATTATGCATTAGCTATATTTCTGTAAATTTTCATCAAAATGCGTTCAGTGGTTGTTCCATGAAAGAGTAAAAAACAAACATCCTCAAAAACTTTCACGATTGTTATATTAGTGGGCTATTAAAAATAATAAATAATAATGTATATATGTATTTTAAATTTCTTTATCTTTTGCGGTAGAAAGAGAGATTATAAAAGGAAGAGAACATACGAGTAAACATCAATAACAAAGATGCTCAGCAGCAAAAGTTATTTATTCCACGCGAAAAACGAATTTGTGACTTTACTCGTAGTAAAATGTCCAAATAAGACATTTTCGTCACGATATTGCAATTTCTAAAGCATGCAGCTCAAATTATTTTAAAGTGCCAGATATTTATATTTTACTTGGAAAACAAATTTATCGTAACAACATTACTTACTACAAGCAAAAGCATCGTTTCATGAAACAAAAATAATTAATGCTCCATTTATTTAAAAAAAAAATTGTTGTAGTAAAAATTTTAAGTGCCTTTGTATGATTTTAAAACAACAAATTGCTACAAATTCAAATATTTATGGCCATGATGTTTAAATTTATTTTTTTAACAGTTTGTATAAGTTTTAAAATTATATCATGAAATTATAGGCTAGGAATATAGGCTTCTGTAAATGAAATAATATATATTGTACTGATTATACAAAGATATATCTTTATATACATACACAGCTTTATCTAATACAGTGTGCTTATATTTTCTTTCGACTTTCACATTAAGTTACATACAAATTAAAAAATTAACTTTAAAATCACATTTAATTAGACGAATATTATCGCCATTCACTTCAAACTTCAAATGGCTGAAGTTTTTGAGGTTTATAATTTTATAATAGACGTTATATACCTATCTTTCATTGCCAGCTATATATTTTTTTATGTTAATCAAAATTTTGAAAGAGTGGAGTGATTTTTGTATACCATACAATTACATCTACGCGGGAGGTTATGACTTCTAATTTTCCTCTGGACAATAATTACTATAATATTATTGAGAAATTAACATGCCAGCACTTTGTCTCAGGTATACGGGATGTGTTATAGGAAACGTTAGATATAAAACATCCTTTCAGAATATAGACGATAGACAGCCTAGAATATTAGCAATACATTTCAAGACGGAAGGAATATCGCGACGGAAGTTTCTAAACACGTACTTCTGACGTTTGCTCTGGTGAGAGTGATCGCTACTTATGTATTTAATATTAACTTTTATACTCAAATTTTGGTCATTTTTCTAAAAAAAAACAGAGAGAAATTCTTAACAGAAAAACTCAATAACTATATTTAGCCTAAGTCGGGACTAGAACCCGGGACCCCGGATCTGCAATCGTACATGCCAGCGGTAACGCGCTCGTTTGGGAAACCAAGTGAAGTCGGTTCAAATCCCTGGTCTCGTACGTCTAATATTTACATGTGCGAATATTTTTCAACATGATTATCATTTGTCTTAAAATCATTTTTCTTCCAAATAAATAAACGTGGTGGACTATGACCTGATCCCCCTCTTATGACGGGTCTCCCATCAGGGAGGTCCGTGCCCAGCAGCGAGACTTTTAAAAGGGCTGAATGCATACAAATTAATTAAAGCTAACGTAATCCAAGAAAATCTGAATCGACCAAGTAGCCCACGACTACTCAGATTACGAATTTACATACATATGTGCAGTTCCAAAAATATACAATTTTTATATACGTATTAATGCAGTAAGAAATGAAGCTATTATATATATATATTTATATATATATATATATATATATATATATATATATATATATATATAAAGAACATTTACACATTTAAAAAAATAAATGTATGTAAAATTATAGCAAAATAGTTTAAGATAAGACGTCTTGTATGGACGCTTCGCCACTGAGTCTATGTTTCGATATAAAGTTAGTAGGAAAATGAATGAAAGTACAGTTAGTTTTAAACCGTTTGTTTCTTTATAGGTACAGATCACTGAATTTCACCGAATATATTGGTACATTACTTATATAACAGGGCAACGCTCGTAACATGGGTGCATGCACCAAGCATGTCATCATATCTGTTGACGGCTGACGCATAATAATCGACTATTAATAACTAACAAACATCAAATTAATATATAAATGAAATATTCATTGAATGATAACAATTATGTACGTAATTAAACATTGTTATCATCAACAGGTCAGTTGTTTAGAGTGCAATTATTTATTTATATTTTGCATTTCATTCGAACTAACAACATGTGCAAATAGGTAAAAGCTAAAGCTTAGCTTTTGTGTTAACTATGGTATTGTGAAAGCTTATCAAAGTGTAAAGTTTGAATAAGCTTACAGCAAGTACCATAAACTTAAAAAAAAAACCACTGATTAAAAATGTTAATTGAGAATAACAGCTTCTTCAAGTTAAAACGTAAAAGTATTTTTTGATAAAACTATTAGACCATACTAATTTTGGAATTGCATTTTTACAAATTTAACACATTACAAAACATAATATATATATATATATATATATATATATATATATATACACACACACACATAGCTTTCTATGCATCATTACCCTCTTTATGGGTCACTCGAGTGAACAAAAACATGCAAAAAATTTACATAACTAGAAAAATCGATAAGATATAAATGAAATATTTAAAATAATAAAAAGAAACCTAGAATGTTAATGCGGTAAATAAAATAAGGATTATCGAAGTTTGATAATATTTATTTATATAAGACTACGTCCGTAAGTTTTAATTGGCACATTTTTTTTAGAATCAACATGTTTTTAAAGGTCAAAACACCACTAAAATCTCTAATCGTAAGAACAAAAAAGTCATAAAAATAAATTTGGTATTTTTAAAGTTAGGTAATAGTAAAAAGTGGTTACGTGAATGTAATTTAAATACTGTATATGTTTACTTATTGTACTGTATCTGATTGCTACCAAACTTCACAGGATCATCCGCTGGCCTAATTTGAAGATTGCCTGAAAATTTCATCAAAATCGCTCCACCGGTTTTGGAACCCATAGGGAAAGAACACACATCGATTTTTATATACATGCATGCATATACTAGGATATAGTAGAATCTCTTCCCATACATCGACACTTTCCATCAGGTGAGCCTCCTGCCCGTTTGCCCCCTTAGTCCCATAAAAAAAAACATCGACGCCCACGTTTACGAACAATTTAACATTTTTTAATCAACCTTACAATTTTTTAATCATACGAAGAAAGCGCTAGTAAATATTTCTTCGCGTTATACTCTACTTGGTGTTGACGAAACATAAAAAACTTACGTTGCGAGGAAAATGCATGTTTAAAAAGAAATTCCGTTTCGTACTAAGATTGTAACACCTCTTCAAGCGTCACTAGTCACGTTTTCTCTCATGAAAAATTTAATTAATTAATTAAATTATATGTTACTATATAATGTTTGTATGTATGTATGTATGTGTGTATAAATATATTTATTTTTGTGTAATTATAATATTTATTTGATATATTTTATACCATTTAATGCTGTACTACATTCCTACACCACATGAAATTTTCATTATTATTATAAAATTGCACTTATTTCCTCAATTCTGAAGGGTTTCTGGAAAAAACCTCTTAAAGAAGTAAGTTATCCTTTGTCGACATTCTGTTACTTTATTTTGTATGACATAGTATATTTTATGGTACATAAATAAATAAATAAAAAATGAATTTTTTTAATTCATTAATAATACTGTGCTAACACACAAATATTATACCTTTAATTATAATATACGAGTATGTTAAACAGTTTATTTATCAATCCCAATTATTGTACATTTTATCAAATTATAAATTTCTTCGCCCACGTTTAAAGAGATTAGCGCGTTCAATCAATCAATCAAATAAACAAACAAACACACAAACAAACAAACTCTGTCTCTTTATAATATCTAATACATTAATGTACAAATGTAGGTATAACAAATATATTTGCATTGGCAAACCAAAAAAGCTTTTCTAGCAAAATAAAAATATCTATCAAATACCAATTTAAATTAAAACCAAGACAAGGGTGGTTCAAACGCTCCCTGTCATTAGTCTGAGACAAACAGAGCGTGCCGTTAAATTTCGCAACAAATCTTTCATTTTGTTATCTATACATATAATAAGTCGAATCTGTACATTAAATATTTTTTGGATAATCTTATTGAAATAGACATTACCGATACAGAGGCCGAATCTATAGTATTTAGAATTTTTGTCTGTCTGTCTGTTACCGCATCACAGAAAAACCACTGGAGGGAATTTTGATGAAATTTGGTATGGTGATAGCTGGTTATCCGGGTCAACATATAGGATACTTTTTACCGCGGGAAAATGTCTCATTTCTAAGAAAAAATACAAAAACTGCATTTTAAAAGAGTATACAAATAAGTAAAACCTAAGAATTTGGTTTTTGGTCATCTGAACGCGTGCGGAGCCGCGAGCAATGCTAGTTTTAATTAAGTCCGTATAAAATCATTGGTTTCGAAATTCACTCCAAGGTTAACTATTCGTGAGGCGATTATATGTTCAAATTAACTATCGAGACCTTGACAATCTTTACAATTCTTATCTAAGTAACTAACTGTAACTCATCGTAAAGACTGGTAGAAAAAAAAGCTCGTTCCAGTTTCATACATGTCGATACGTTGCTCACCAAAAATACATTTTGGTCGCCTGTACTGTTGTCATTATTTAAGTTATACCCACTTCTTTTGGCACGTTTAAAAAAAATATGAGAGAGTAAAATGTTTACGATGCGCGCGCTCACCGACAGCCAAAAAGCGACATGACGAAGTTAGCTGCTTTCCTTTTACAAACAGACAGTTGTGATGTACCTACGGGATGAAATCTTTAGCTATTTTTGTTCTGTTACGCCAAAGAAGTATAACTTCTTACGTGCGTACATATGTAACTACAGACGCACGTTTTTTTTATTTTCTAACGGCTTGCCCTCGGTTTGCTCGTATGTTTATGGTTTTATATAGCATTAGTATTATATATAGATTTTTTTATTACTGACAGTAGCTTATATATTACTACAGGTCATATCGTATCTGTGAACTAAATGTTATCCAAATCCATCCAGCCATTTAGCGTGACAGAGTAATAAATAGAGTAAAAGATTAAAGCGGAGAAAGGAGAGTTAACTCACTTTCTTTTATGATATATGGGATATATGGAAAAAATACCGTTCCGAGGAATAATTTAATATTTATTTCCAGGTATTTTCTATGTAAGCACACTGGCTCAGCTAAGGTACAAGGTATATTTAATATTTAATTTTAATCTTCCGGACGGTCTGCTTTGAACGAGTCCCTTATGTATATGAATTTCTTATTTCACTGCCGTCTTCCTAATAGCAAAACATTCTGTGTTATATTGATTAGAAAAATTGTTTTGGTAAGATTATCTCGCAAAGTGATAAAAAATAAGTTAAGAAATATAAAATACTCGATTATACGTATTTTACGTTACTTAAATGACATATTACATACGGGTGGGTGGGTTTGAATAAACTCATTTTACAACTGTTGAAGAGTATAACTCCTTTAAAATTGGTTAAAATGTAGAAGTCGTTTAGAAACATCTATGATTTTTTTAAAGTTATCTAAAAATTATTCAAATTTATGTTCACTTAAAGTCTCTTTTCAACCGACTTCAAAAAGGAGGAGGTTCTCAATTCGACTGTATGTTTTTTTTTTATGTTTGTTACCTCAGAACTCCGTCATTTATTAACCGATTTGGATAATTTTTGTTTTGTTTGAAAGGGTATACTTCCAGATTGGTCCCATTTAAATTTCAAAAAAAAATACCACCCGTAAGGGTGGAAAAACAACTAATGATTAATTTAACCTACTTCTAATTGTCATATTGACTTGAAACTTTGCAAGTATTTCTATTTCCGTTGATAGTACAGTGGTTCGGTGTTGTTGACCTGATCTGATGGCAAGGCCAGAAGGTGGATAGGTGGAACTCTTCAACGGCTAATAGTAGATACTTTGAGTTTTGGGCTTATTTTGTTTGATTTGACAAGCCTAACACGTTAGAATCCTTACTTTTCTACTACTGTCTACACTCAAAAGGGAAAATTAAAAACTTTTTAACAAAAAAATAAAAACCGACTTCAAACAAAAGCACTAAAAAGTAAAAAATAACTGATTGGTAGTTTTCATTTACTATACATACCTAATCAAATATTTTCGAAGTCGGTGTGCTTTGGCTAAGTAATTAAAGCCTACCTATTAAATACATACTTAATCAAATATTTTCGAAATCGATGCCAGCCCATACAAAGCAAAGCACACCGACTTCGAAAATATTTGATTAGGTATGTATAGTAAATGAAAACTACCAATCAGTTATTTTTTACTTTTTAGTGCTTTTGTTTGAAGTCGGTTTTTATTTTTTTGTTAAAAAGTTTTTATTATCTCCCAGTTACTGAAAAAAAGAAGGATGGCGTTGTAAGTACTCTTTTTATTGTTTTTATTTCTCTTAACACCTCCAGCTTTCTAAGAAATTAATTAAATTTCTAAGAAATCTATTGTTAGCTGTAACGCCGGCGTGTCCGCGGTCGTGGAGGGAATTATTTGACTACTAAATTGTTTAGCGGTTCACATGACACACCTACATTGTTCATGATCTATAGACAAATAGTCTCCGAGGGATATTAAACAACTACATGTCCCAAACTATATATGTATGTATGTATGTCATACTCACCTCATACTTTACTAAGGTACATAGATCATCAATTTTTATTAACTGTGTAAATGGAGTTTAACTCCAATAAAATAATATTTAGTACTCAATAATATAAAAAGGCAGTGGTAGCCCAGTGGTAACGCGCTCGCTTGGGAAACCGAGTGAAGTGGGTTCAAATCCCGGGTCTCGCACCTCTGATATTTACATGTGCGAATCATTTCTAACATGATTACCACTTGTCTTACGGTGAAGGAAAACATCGTGAGGAAACCTGCATGTTTGAGAGAACGTAGCAAGTCATCGAAAGACATGTGAAGTCCGCCAACCCGCACTTGGCCAGCGTGGTGGACTATGGCCTGAAGCCCCTCGTATTGAAGGGAGGCCCGGGCCCAGCAGTGGGACGTTAAAAAAAAAAGGGCTGAATACATACTCAATAATATAAATCAATTATCATTAACGTCCATAATAATGATAATAACATAAATTAATATAAATGAAAAACATGTTGTATTTCCTTGAAAAGTAATTAATTAACACAGTATATAATTTATTTTGTATTTGACCTCACTGGCGTCTAAACTAGGCCGAGCATGTATCTCAGATGCAAGCCTCTTTGACACCTTCCAACAGGTTTCTTACAGAGGGAATATCAAAAATATTTTCCTTTTAAGCCCGCGGGCAATGAAAGGCTTACATCGCAGATATTAAAAAGGGTTTTTAGGTAAAATCGACTGAGTTTACTCCGTAAGTAAACCAGGTGACACGACCCAGTAAAGCGACCCATTTAGTGGCTACATGTCCAATGCGAGGTCAGCGAGGTGGACATATGACCTAATTTCTACCTAGGCATTGCATTGGGTGAAACGACCATCATATAAACATTAAGGACACTTTCTATTTCCGCAAATTACCCACCCTGTAGGTAGTTAGCTTTGTAATGAATTTACATATATTAATTTCGACTTAACTGTTTACGATATAACGGGATTGTATTATATTTAAATGTATATCCACTAGTTTTACCAACATGCAATAAAAGATAATGTAATTCTAGCAATTATAATAAACGATTTATTGTTAGTGATGTTCAACGATTATATATTAAAAAAATTACGATTTATTGACTGCTAATACGAAATTAACGACTGCTAATTACATATATAGTATATATGAAACGTACTTTTTTTTTACTTCGACCTTTCTTTAACAAATTTAAGGAAAAAATTTGTAAATATTTCAGAAATATATCTATACTAATATACTAATACTAATAATAATATAAAGTTTGTGAGTTTGTGACGACGCTGTATGGGATAATCTCTGGATCTACTGAAACGATTTAGATTGGATTTTTTTTTAATTGAAATTTGGTAAGAAAATAGTTTGAGACCCTGGGAAGGACATAGAATAACCTTTTATCCTGGAAATCAACCCTTAAAATTAATGAAATAAATTATGAAAATGGAGATGAAAGTTTGTATTGGGAAGCAAGCTAGGGATGAATCCGAGCGAAGCGAGGGTGAGTCGCTAGTCTATACTAATATTATAAAAAGGTAAAGTTTGTGAATTGTGAGTTTGTGACGTTGTAGGGGGTAATCTCTGCATCTACTGAACCGATTTCGAGGAAATTTGGTAAGAAGATAGTTTGAGACCCTGGGGAGGACATAGGATACTTTTTATCCCGGAAAGGAAATCATCCATTAAGGGGGTGAAAATGGCGATGAAAGTTTGTATGGGAAATCAACCTAAGGACGAACCCGAGCGAAGCGAGTTTGAGTCGCTAGTATAATATAAATAGGTATCAATATTTTGTAAAACCGTACGTATTTTTGTTCCTTAAACCAATACTAGTAGGTCAAACACGTGAGTTAAAACTCAGAATCATTTGTTAAAAATGGGTGCTGAACAACAGTATTGCTCACATAAAGCAAAGAGCTACTCGTAAATGCGAGCTGAATCGTCAGAATGTTTGTACGCCAAAGTGGTGATTAAACTTTTATGAAGCTTTAAAGCAATGCATCGTTACTTTGGACAAAATGTTTTAAGTAATTTTAAAATACGACTTAATAAAATTTCCTTTGACATTCAAATAGCTTATTATATTAACAAATATTTTACTTTATAACCGTCGAAGATAGAAGATACCTATAACTACTTCAACGCAAATGTCTTTATATACTATTTGTGTATATATATATATATATATATATATATATATATATATATATATATATAAAACATATTTTGTAATATTATGTTATTGAACAGAGAGCTTAATAATTCAATATTATATGAATCAGGCCGTTGTTTACTTTCTGAGAGCCATAAATTATAATAAAATAAATAAATAACAAAGGCAAAGAGTATTATTTATTATAATAAGAAGTAAGGGTAGAATATTGTTTATTTATGGACAAAAATTGTGTTTATGGGATGTGATATTCCGATTTTTTTTTAATTTTTGACTTCATGTTTCATCACCATCCCACTTCCCCTCGAGAAAACGAGATGAAAAATGAAGGTATTTTAATATATGATGTTTTATTATACAATTCGTTTTAACCTAATAATAAAACTAAATAAACTAAATGTAAATGTGTATGTGTAATCTTGATAATAACATAACTTGATATCATCGAGCTTTAACGATAGAGTCAGTTATAAAACACTCTAAAATAGTCAGAAATAAAAAATTTTACTTGGGCTCACTTGATCCGTTGAAGACTCTCATAGTTGGCAAAAAGTGCTTTTATAATTTTTAAAACTATAAATATTGTTATAGTACATACATTTTGAAATAATACCTGTTCGGTGTAGTGTCATTATACCTTTCAGTAAACAAACAAATATGTACGTTACGCAAAGCATTTCCCGTTAAAGTGTTAATTAACTTTTAATGAATTCCAATATTAATTCTCGTCGAAACGCCACATAATTTCTTGAAGTCATCATTGGCATTAAGACAAAACTGTGTAAATGTTAAATTACAAATTAAATCTATACATATAATAAAATTGTAACTAAGCCGAATCTGTACATTAAATATTATTTGTAAAATCTTATTGAAATAAACATTATTATCGATACAGAAACCGAATCTATAGTTTTTAGAATTTTTGTCTGTTTGTCTGTCTGTCTGTTACAGTATCACAGAAAAACCACTGGAGGGATTTTGATGAAATTTGGTATGGTGATAGTTGTTTATCCGGGTCAACTTATAGGATACTTCTTACCGCGAGAAAATATCTCATTTCTGAGAAAAAATACAAAAACTGCAATGTAAGAGTATACTAATATGTAAAACCCAAGAATTTGGTTTTCGGTCATCTGAACGCGGGCAGAGCCGCGGGCAATGCTAGTTACAAATATTTTCCTAAACAAAATATTTTATTTGAACAAACAAAAACTAGCATTTCGCTAGTTGTAATGAAATATCATCTAATAGTCATAGTTACTTTTACAGCAGCTGTAATTTAAACTTTCGTTTATAACAAAAGAAGTACAAAGAAACGCGTGTTCGGTGCCAAAATTGAAGTTACATATGACCTATTTTTGGCTCGTACTCTAAAAACACAGTCAACAATACGTGCATTTCAAACTTTAGGAGCAACTTTCGAAAGAGTTGGCTTTGACAGTGCACAGTGTTAGTACACAATGTGTCTTGATTTCAGAAAACATTAGAAATTTTTTTACTTAATACAAAGTGAAAATGCTACTTTAGAATCTACCAACTTTTCCTTACTCATATTCAATTTTAAAAGTAGAATTGGATGGTTTTTAGTTTAATGTGGCTCATATTTCATCAAAAAAAAGATACCTATTTAATATTCTAATGGAACTTTTGACCCAGATTTAGAACGATGCACTTTAGAATAGTCTCTACACAGAATATTTGATTAGCTATTTTTAATCGTTTAGAATAAAGTATTGTTCTATTACTGTTCATTAAAAAAAACTTACAAAATAATATAAGAATAAAAACATTTTATAGAAGTACAACGGATTCTTAATCTTATAATACATAAGGAAACTACGAGCGAATCAACCTCGCTTCGCTCGGGTTCGTCCCTAGGTACGTTTTAACTGTTAGTATGGAATAGATAGACTAAATATTATTTTTATACATAATTATGATGAGTGGTTGTGGGTTGTAATATAACGTGTTTTCGCGTGGGAATGAGATCTGAGACAAAAAATCACGCCAATCCGTCACTCTTGTTTCGACGTAAAAGAAGGACAAACAAACACACTTTCACATTAATAATATTAATTTAGATTTATAGCTTATCTAAAATATTAATTTCATTTATAGCACAAATTAAATTGTATTTCATATTATTTCTTAAAAATACAATGAAATACTTTAATTTTACGAGCACTAATCTAACACAGCATTTCACTGCCGAACGAAATTTACCATCTACCATACCAATAAAATATCTTTCATTAAAAGTAATTTGAAAGCTATTTATCTTGTTTTGACAAATTTTTTTAGAACTTACCATCATTCTTTAGAAGTTTATTGTTACAGAACATTTAAAATTTTATAAGCTTACAATTCGGCAATTATTACGATTAAAGATTAGATCTTTATAGTATCTATTTCCACTCATTTTTTTCTTTCCCAGGTAAGGTACATATGGAGAGTAAATTTTTTTTTTTTTTAATATCTCCTCGTATTCATATAACATTACCGAGAGGGATAGAGAACCCTAAAAACTGTATATATGTGTTCGCTTTAAAACACCAGTTTGCACCAAAAACGCATTTTATGTATTTTGTGAATACTAAAGTTATTTATAGTCCATAAATCAAGCCGCTGTAGCAAAAGTCGTATTCGCATACTTTTGAACTGAATACAAAAATAATAAATATGTTTTATATAGATAGAAAATATTGTTATTGTGAGTGTGTATGTCCTTACACCAAAATAATACAGCTCGCTAACGACTTAAACAGTGTATGTATATGATAACTGTAAAGATAGCTGTCAATCTACGTCACCATGAAAAGATTCACCCAGATTGGGGTGCATAATTGTTTATATTTTTCGTGTATTACACGATGTGATCGCCATGAATTCATGGTATGATAAAGAATCGCCTTTTTAAAAGAATAGTATAATAATCCTTCCATGACTGCGGACACGCCAGCGCGGCGTGTCAGTTAACAATAGATTTCTTAGAATTTTAATTAATTTCTTAGAAATTTACCTGGAGGTATTAACTTCATTCTAACGGTAAAGTTTATTCTTTTAAAATGATTTTGGAGTCGATGTACTTTTCAAGTTTTACAGTAAATATTATTCTTTATTTTTCTTTCATTTAATGTGCAAAATTTAACGATAGCTCGTCATGGTGTCGCGCATTGCCTATGAATGAAGGTTGACCATAAAAAGACTCTGCGTAGCTAGTCTGAGGTGATCATTCCCTTGTGCATCGCAATTAAATCGCATATTGTTTACAATCAATATTAAAATCCTTATAATTATTACTCGCTTATTGAGGAAAACTGTTAGAAATAAGCAGATTTATATTATTGTCTAGCGGCTCACCCTCGCTTCACTCAGGTTCGCCTCTAAAAAAAAAACAAAACAAATCTATTCCTCGGGAACCGTACATTTTTCCGGGATGAAAAGTAGCCTATTTGTTATTCCAGACTATAATCTGTCTGTGCCAAATTTCATCCAGATCCGTTCAGCCGTTCTAGCGTGAAAGAGTAACAGACATCCATACATCCATACTCACAAACTTTGACATTTATAATATTAGTATAGATAGATGTTACTCGTATATCGCGTGAAAAAAAGAAATTTCGTATAGGAACATTTTGCAGGACCCGTAGGTAAGGTAGCATGTATGTACCTATATATGTATATTGTATATCATACATTAATATATAACATAGGTAATTTCGTTATCATCAATGATAAATAATTTATATGAAGGTACTCGTATGTAAATATTCCGATTCGAACGGTTTTTTATAAGAAAACACAACACAAAAGAGCCTTCTTCACTTCATTATGATTACGCAAGTATATTTTACTATGGAATAATAATGGTCTATTTTATATTGCTGTTAAATATACATCTATACATATAATAAAATTGTAACTAAGCCGAATCTGTACATTAAATATTTTTTGGAAAAACTTATTGAAATAAACATTATTATCGATACAAAGGCCGAATCTATAAGTTTTTTGAATTTTTGTTTGTCTATCTGTCTGTTACCGCATCACAGAAAAGCCACTGGAGGGATTTTGATGAAATTTGCTATGGTGATAGCTTGTTATCCGGGTCAACATATAGGATACTTCTTACCGCGGGAAAATGTTTCATTTCTGAGAAAACTATATACTAAACGTTAAAACGTTGGGACGAAGTGAGTCGCTAGTACATTAATATATAACATACATAGGTAATTTCGTTATAAATAATAAAAAAATTATATGTATGTAAATATTCCGATTCGAACGGTTTTTTATAAGAAAACACAACTCTATTTTACTATGGAATAACAATGGTCTATTTTATATTGCTGTTAAATATACATAATTAAAATAAACATAATAAATATTCCTATAGTGTCGTCGTGGTGGGTCGAAATTTGACCATAATCATTATTGAAAATTTGAGGAAAACATATACGAATAGTTATGTAAAATCTATCTACAAAAACCCGTTCCCAAATTTTTTTATTGTTAATAGTAGAGCGTTTATAGCTACTAAAAAAAAAAAAGAGAATATCAGTTGAAAAACAGAGGAGGATAAGGTACTGAAATGTTTTGTCTTTGCCTATTTATACATATATAGACTTAATAAAATTGTAAATCGAATCTACTATACATTAAATATTTTTTGGAAAATCTTATTAAAATAGTCATTTTTATAGATACAGAGGCCGATTCTATAGATTTTAGAATTTTTATCTGTCAATCTGTCTGTGACCGCATCACGAGAAAACCACTGGACAGATTTTGATGAAATTTGATACGATGATAGCTGGTTATCGGGGTCAACATATGGAATACTTTTTACTGCGACAAAATATCTCGAAGTATAGAATAAAATATAAAAAAAATAACATTCTAGAGTTCCATTTCACGGTATAAGAGTGCCCTTCATAAACAAAGTTAACCTTATCCTCGTATATTTTGCAGATGATATACTTATAAACGATATATAGTCGATTTCAGTGTATAGAACATTGACCTGACCTTTAGATATGACTGGTACGACAAGTGATAGAGTCTACTTACATTCAAATCTGGTTTGCACTATTCTGTTTCTGCGAGTTTATATTTTACTTAAGTTTAATCTATACATATAATAAAATTGTAACCAAGCCGAATCTGTACTTTAGATATTTTTTTGGAAAATCTTATTGAAATAGACATTATTATCGATACAGAGGCCGAATCTATAGTTTTTAGAATTTTTGTCTGTCTGTCTGTCTATCTGTTACCGCATCATAGACAAACCACTACAGGGATTTTGATGAAATTTGGTATAGTGATAGCTGGTTATCCGGGTCAACATATAGGATACTTTTTATTGCAGGAAAATGTCTCATTTCTGAGAAAAAAAATACAAAAACTGCAATGTAAGAGTAATGAACGAATTAACCACAATTCGTTCATGGTAAGAGTATACTAACATGTAAAACCTAAGAATTTGGTTTTTGGTCATCTGAACGCGGGCGGAGCCGCGGGCAATGCTAGTTGTATATACTTTTTATTCTAATATATATCTTAATATGTATATAAAATTCTCGTGTCACGATGTTGGTTCGGGAAGAACTCCGAAACTACTTATCCACAGGCAATGCTAGTAATATAAAGGACTAAGGAATAACATACACAGAGCATCATAGAACTAAACTTGAAGCCAAACACAAATGTCTTAAAATAATATGTTTTAACATACTATACAAATGAAAGTTTGAATACTGAGTGATAAGTAAATTAACGTGAATACATAAAAATAGCTAACGAATTTTATTATAAAAGATAAAATTTTAGTATAACAAAAACTAAATAAGCTAATATTAACATATCTCTCTTTCAAAACAAGGAGAACTTTAATGTTAATACTATTTATTATTCATATTTTATTCTCAAAAATTATATATTATTTTAACTAATACAAATATAAATTTTCTACTTTAACGACACGTTTGGGTTAGTTTGTAGTGAGCCTACTTACTGTGTCAGCGGTTCGGGTTCGAGTCCCACTAAAGGCATTCATTTGTGTGATGTGTACGAATTTTATACTCCAGTCATGGGTGTTTATATATTTATAACATGTATGTATTTAAACTTATATATTTGTAGTGTATCAACTATTTGGTATCCATTACACAAGCCTCGTAGCTTACCATGGAACTAGGTGGTGCTGTGTGTTAATGTCCCAACATATTTATGTATTTATTTTGCCAAGTTCCCTCTGTATATATAATTCTTAGTCTGAGTATATAACTTATTAAACATATTAAAATTTAAAACCCGACTATGTATAATCGCACTCTAAAAACTACAAAACAAGAAAATAATGTTTTTCTTAAATTCATATTTAACAACTTCTTATTAAATTGTCAACCAACTTCCAAAAAGGAGGAGGTTCTCAATTCGTCTGAATCTTTTTTTTATCACCTAGGGAATAAGTAGATAACTTACGGATATATAGATAAAGATGGATGGATGTTCGTTACTCAATTACGCCAGAACGGCTGAACGGATCTAGATGAAATTTGGTACAGAGATAGACTGTAATAGCACATAGATAATTTAATACCTCGCAAAAATTCAGGGTTCCCGTGGGATAATTTGTTTTCCTCTAAAGACAAACCCGAAGCAAAGCGCGGGTGAATCTCTAGTTTTCAAATTGGACTGATAGTTTTAGAAATTAGCACGTTCAAAAAAACTAAAAAAGTAATCTTTTCAGATATCGCGTAACCAATCACAATGAAATAGTTGGTTTCGATCTAGTGGGACCAAAAAGTTAAGTTTTTTCATCGGTTTTACGTAACCATAACGACAATAAAACTCTAATGATCCATAGTTTTAACATACACACATGTAACTTTAATAATAATTGTTATAATTTACATATTTTTATTAGCACTGCGCAATAGTAAGATTGCACTTAGACACTGTATTTTATGTATTTTTCGTATTAAAATATACTTTGTAGTTTTATGCGGTCATAAAAACAGTGCAGCGATATAAATTTTTACAACTTGTTGACACTCTATGGTGTTTATTTTTCTGAATAATATTAACTATAAATTATTCTCTAGGAAGCACACGTTCAATTGAAATTAAAATTTTTTATCACATAAAAAATATTATGTACTAAATGACGTCAAACAGCACACCGTATCGGAGGTCAATAGGCACATAAACATACACAGTAATGTATACAAGTCTTGCATTATACAAATATTTTCTAAGAATGGAAACCAAACTATCCCCGTACACAGAATATGAAATTATGTTTATACAAGTAACAAAATAATATTTTTTTAAAAAGCTACACCGATTTCAAAATAACTTCAAAAATATCACCCTAACAATGGAGAAGTTTCCCATTATTATTTTTTTCGTATTAATTATAAAAACGTAAGCAAAATATGTATATAAAATATCTCAACAAATAAAAAAATAATGGAACTAGAAAGTTGCGTTTGTAAGAATAGTGTCGCGACGTCACACAACCTGAATGACCGAAATTTAAACGAATTTCTCAGCCATTTAATACTTTCTTAGATTTACGCGAATATTTGACATTTTAAATAAAACTATCTTTATTGGTGCCATTTTCATTTTGTTAATTGTGGGTAGGCTGTCTGTAACAACTATACCCTCGAGACATGTAACTTCTCAGTCTCTCCCGTGACCAAGGACGCTGTAAAGCATTCGAAACGTCGGGAATCAAAAATCAAAATAAATCCGCGAAATAATCCGAAAAGATAGTTTTATTTAAAAATTCTCAGTCATTTATTGATAGATTTCCAAAAAAAAATCATTGATTTATTAGTTTTGATCTATATTATAATTCCACTGGGTTAAATACGATATTATTTACAGGAAACATCTCCTTTGCGATCGGAATTTTCGTGAACAGTATAATATGTAGTACAGAGGACATAATAAAAACCGGAGTCATAATAAATGGATTCCTCTGTATGTATATATTTATTTAAAAAAAAACGTTGTAATCTGTCCATAAATGGGGAAGATATTGCATAGGATTAATTTTTTTTTGATATCTGTCAAAAATTGTTATAAGGTAAACTTTTAATATATCTCATATCTTTGTATGATAATTTTGTTTCCAAGATTTTATTTAAGACGTAAGCAAACCCACAAAATCTTTTGTCTATCTGTTTAATCGTTTTTACTAAAGAACATGTACAGAATTGCTAGATCGATTTCTGGGAGGTTTTTTTGGTTAAGTAGGTGTAGCTAAATTGTCTATAGGTCGAATAATTACGAATTTATATGTATGTACATATGTTTTCAAATTCAAATATTTGTTTTCAGCATTAAATTATTACAATATTTTACTGAACGTCTTGAGTTTATTACCAGTTCGGGAAGAAAAAGCCTCAGACCTGAGAAGAACTGGCGAAAGAAACTCAGCGGGACTAATATTAGCTCGGTATCTTTTTTTAAAGTTAAATTGTAACTTACAATATTTCTATCAAGTTGAAATAGCCTGGAGGCCTATACATATACGAGTATATAGAGCCCTCTGTGTATCTATATAAAACGGACATTCATTTTAAGAGGTGAGGTAAAAGGATTCAGTAAATAGGATCTAGTACCTATTGATCACAGGAAAAGGTCTCTGGGGATAAAGTGTTTTTACCCCTTCCGTTTTATGACTTACTAACGTCTCTTAGTACTTTATAATATAATACATTGTCTACATGGTGTACTAAATTTCCTACAAATTAGCCCACACATACAAAAAAAAATCGCATTTATATTTTCGCACTCTTTCTCAGTATATGTCTCACTACTCTAGAACAAACTCCCTAAACACACGTACCTTCGACCCCCTGATACTTTGCCTCAGATAGTTTCACATAGTTTCTCATGTATACATAGTAAAATGTCTAGTTGTAATTGTAAACCCATAGATAGAACCAAAATAGTCACTTACCTTGGGATGAAAATTGATGAAAACTTTTCCTGGTCCTCTCATATAGAACACATATGTAATAAATTGAGAGTACTATTAGGAAAATTTTATCACCTAAGTCTTAGAGTACCTCCTAGTACCCTTAAATGTTTATATACATCACTAGTTGACTCAATAATAAGCTATGCCCTTGACTGCTATGGTCTTACATTTAAAAGTTATATACAACAATTAGAAGCACTACAAATAAGATTTTTAAAATTAATTGTATCTAAAAACACCAAAAAGGGCTGTAAAGGTGATTATAACAAGCTGTTTAAAATTTGTAATATACTTCCTGTTAGCCTTAAACATAAATATTTACTTCTAGTAAACAACCATGGCAGTCTGGAGCGCTCTTTGTTGGTGACACATGCGCAAGGTACCAGGTCAGTATCAGCGGGAAAATATATTGTTCCAAGGGTACATAATTATTATGGCGATCGAACGCTGGATAAACGTCTACCGTATCTCATGAACAGTTTGCCCGCTGATATTAGACTTGAACCAAGTAAAAGTAAATTCGCCAAATTGTTAAAAAAATATTATATGGACAGCTTAACATAATTTAACATACCTACTCAAAATAACATAATGTAATATATATAAATGTAAAATATATATAAATATCCTTAAATATTATAATGTAAGATTAATAACTGTGCGACTCTGATCCCACAGACAAACTGTGCAAACAGTTTTGTGGGTCCACTGCAAAATTAAAAGTATATCATATAGTGTAATAAAAAAAAAAAAAAAAAAAAAAAGAAAAAACACATCCAAAAACATGTGAAGTAAAGACCAAAGTATATATATACATACATATATCGCTAGTATGTTAATGAAGGCATGTTTGCAGCAATGCAACGCGGAACCCAATTACCATTCCACACGTACATATGTATGTATATGATCAACATAAACAAATGCCGTCTACCGTGATGGAATCTTCATTCGTGATATGCTTGTAAATATAAAAATTAAAATTTATAACTATGTATTTCATGTGTAAAAATAATAATGTCCTCCAGACCGGTTCCGGTTACGGCGGCCAATCTCATTGAGACTAGCCAACTGCGCAGGAGATATTATAGTGCACAAGTGTACGCGCAGACACAACGTGCACTCTCTATTCCTGTCACTCTCATACTCCAGTAGGACGACCACTCGACACGACCAGTGAGAGTTAAGACAGGACCAACGGCTTTACGTGCTCTCCGAGGCACGGGGGTGAAACACCTCGAAATTCCCAACTCCTGGTTGTTACTGACGCTTACTAAACAGAAAGACTCAATAACGAAACTTGAGCCGACCCGGGACTCGAACCCAACACACCTCCGGGTGTGAAACCGTACATGCTAGCCACTACACCACCGTGGCAGCTATTACATTATTCTATTTCATATGTAATTTGTGATCGTAAAACTATTCTGAATAACACTCGCTAATAACAGACTTAATAAATTAACGTAAACCTGTTATTTATTTATATATATATATATATATATATATATAATCAATACACGTACCTAAATGTTTAGTGATTTAGTCAATCTTTGTAGAGTCATGACGTCAGCTTTATTTCACAGAAGGGAGTAAGTAATATCGTTAACTATCGTAAAACAACTGATACGAGTAAAACCTAGAGATCTGAAAGATAAAGGAAAATCTAACTAATGGTATGTACAATGTGGGACATCTATACATATAATAAAATTGTAACTAAGCCGAATCTGTACATTAAATATTTTTTGGAAAATTTTATTGAAATAAACGTTATTATCGATACAGAGGCCGAATCTATAGTTTTTAAATTTTTTGTCTGTCTGTCTGTCTGTTACCGCATCACAGAAAAACCACTGGACGGATTTTCATGAGATTTGGTATGGTGATAGCTGTTTATCCGGGCCAACATATAGGATACTTTTTTACCGCGGGAAAATGTCTCATTTCTGAGAAAAAATACAAAAACTGCAACGTAAGAGTATACTAATATGTAAAACCTAAGAATTTGGTTTTTGGTCATCTGAACGCGAGCGGAGCCGCGGACAATGCTAGTATATTATACATTTCTGGCAAAACAATTATGTAAATGTGCTTGAGTTAAATTGGCCTCTTGAAATTACTACTTAAAAAAGAACCTTCATACCTACAAAGGTTCTATAGACTATATTTTTTTTAATTTATTAATAAGTTTTTAATCATATTTACCATATGTAGCTTCCAATCAACACTAATATATATTATATGGTATGATTTGTAATTAAGTTTTTGATGTCTCCTGCATCTCTAAAACTAATGATCCGGTTCTGAAAATTCTTTCGCTAATAGAAAGCTAACATTACCGGCGAGTGTTATATTTTATTGCAATAAAACATGTTTACTGCGAGAAATAATAATAACTTTAGTTGAAATGCGAAAAAAAAACAATCTCTTGAGTTGATCTATTGTCGTGTACTGGCTAAACAATCTATACTAATATTATTCTATACTAACATTACAAAGAGGTGGTTTGTGAGTTTGTGACGTTTTAGGGGGTAATCTCTGGATTGGATTGGACAGAGTGGACCTTGGAGCAACCCCATGGTTGTGGTGGTCTGCTTTGGCAGACCTGCCGTCGGGGCGTCGTAGTTGAATGCGTAAGCGATCCTGCGACGCCCCATTAAGACGGGGGAAGGTTTTGTTGGGTTTTAGTGGGTAGTACTGGCTGTATTACGCCGGTGAGTCCCACACGTCGTGCGTAAATGCATTTCCCAACGTTAAAAAAAAAAAAAGGGCGAACGAAAGGTGAGTCGCTAGTTCGAAATAAAGCAATGAAATTTACGGCAAATAGCTTAGGATGCACCTGAGTGAACCGTCGGTAAGTAGCCTAGCGCTAGTTCCATACAAAGTTGTTGTAGATAGATAGATGCTTTATTGTACACCACAAAGAAATATACAAAAGTAGATATAAACAATAGATGATGCACAGCAGCCGGCCTTATCGCTATAAGCGATCTCTTCCAGGCTACCTTAGGGCGTAGGAGAAATTATATGAAATGGTAGGCGGTGTACTTACTACATACAATTGCATATCCTAAATACAGACATACATAATACATACATACATACATACATACATACATACATACAAACATACATACATACATACATACATACATACATACATACATACATGCGACGAATTAACTTCTGTCTGTAAAGTTTCACGCGAACTACATACTAAAACTCGACTGTTGTGTAGGGGTGCGGGGTCAACTAACTCAGCACAAGGTTACGAGTCCGACTCCCAAATGGATCAAACGATTAAATTGACCTTAGATGTGGGATGTGTGTTTCGATGTAATTAATATTCTGGCTGAAATTAGAACTTACCTGCTCAGCAAGGACAATGTACGTGAGTAGAGTAGACAATCAAAAATATAAACCTAAATATCGATGGAGTGATGTCATTAGATGTTATAAATGAAATATTTACAAGTTATCATATTAATAGTTTTTACCTATCGATCAAAAAACTATCTACTAGACTAGATACACAATCCCATGCAAAAGTTCTCTTAATACTGTCACCAATTCTCTTTAGGTGTAAATTCCACCTTTTTATGCATTGGTTAAAATTGTCTTCACAAAGAAATAATAATTAAAAGCGCTCAAATGTTCAGATAAGCGCTCATTAGATGAGGACATTTTTTGTATCTGATTGTGTATATAATACTTTTTTTATCAATGTTTTTACCCTAAAAGTAGGTACGTCGATAAAAAAAATGTCTATAATGTTAAAACTAATAACAAGGATAATTTAAATCTAAGCTTTTCACTCAAATCCATTGAGCCGTTACAGCGTAAATATATCCATGTGCAACTAACTAATGATAGTAAACATATTAAATCAAACACTCAGTTGTAAATGCTTGAAATACTACTAAATCTGGAGATCAAAAGGTATCGTACGAACTACATATATCGAAGCACCTACACATATTTCTTTTACTATATACATCGAACATTATATAGTCGTTTATATATACCTACCTACATATCGCAATGCGGAAAATCGACAAAATCGATCGAAAATCAAGTTTTAATGTCTTTTTTTTTTTTATTGTCGCTCGACAAGATGACTCCATGACGCCTGATGATAAGCGACAGTGGAATCCAGAATGAGATCCATCGGTTCCGGGATTTGATCTCGATTCCGATCAACCTCACCTCGTCGGCCTGCAAATGTGCTTTTTCACGCTCCGTTTAAACGACCCAGGATTATAGGAAGGGGGAAACACGTGAGACGGTAATGAATGTCTTTGAACAATTAAGGTAAATTAGAAAAACCCCGGAACGTGAAAGCAGAAGGCACACAGCCAGAAGCAACTTTATTACGTATAATATTAAATCCTCTGTGTTTAATCTCGCAGCACAAAAGAATATAAAGGGACTTCCTATAATCCCTGTATTTTAATTTCGTACCCAAATATATTTTTGCAGAGTTTTAAGCAACAATAAAAATGGTTGTAGTTTCAGCTGGTATGTTTTAATAAGTAATTTATTTACCCAGTAAATAAAACAAATAGAAAATTCTGTATTTTTATAGATTATTAATAGTTATTTTAAAAACATCCATAACGATTTACGACAGAACGTTTAACGGAGAAAACCTACGAATATTTTAGCCAGAACTTAACATTGCATCATTGTGTTAGTGTTTAAGATCATAAAGTGCATACATACATTATGTCTTATAGGCCCCTTTGGCTGAAAATTGTGGGTACTGTTCCCTTATAACTAACTGGCTTTATCTAATAACTAGCGGCTCACACTCGCTTTACTCGGGTTCATCCCTAGGTACGTTTTAACGGTTAGTATTGATTAGATAGACTATATATTATATTACTGCTCTGCTCCCTTGGGTAGTAGCATAATGATATATAACCTGTAGGCTTTTCCCAATAAACGGGCTATAATACGGGATATAAGAATTCCTGAGATTAGCGCGTCTAAACAAACAAACAAACAAATAAATAAACAAACAAACAAACTCTGCCTCTTGATAGTATTAATATAGACTAGTATAAATATATTATGTAGATCCCGGTTTGGCTAACATAAAGCGATGGGAGGAAACTAATAGCTACGTGTAGGCAATACAAATATACTTTTACATTTCCATTGTTCTCTTACAATATAAGAGATTGTCAATAATTTGTTGAAATTACTTATTCTTCATAACCAAAATATAGTATTTTAAAAATTCAATGTATAAAATAAGAAAATCAGAAACTCTCTGGTTAACATTCATAATCTATACACATAATAAAATTGTAACTAAGCCGAATCTGTGCATAAAATATTTTTTGGAAAATCTTATTGCAATAGACCATGAACGTAATTCGTTCATGCAATAGACATTATTATCGATACAGAGGCCGAATCTATAGTTTTTAGAATGTTTGTCTGTCTGTCTGTTAACGCATCACGGAAAAACCACTGGAGGGATTTTGATGGATATGATGGTAGCTGGTTATCCAGGTCAACATATAGGATACATTTTACCGCGGGAAAATATCTCATTTCTGAGAAAAAATACAAAAACTGCAATGTAAGAGTATACTAATATGTAAAACTTAAGAATTTGGTTTTTGGTCATCTGAACGCAGGCGGAGCCGCGGGCAATGCTAGTATACGATATTTTAAATACGTAATGCCGCATATAAAATAAGTCAGTAAAACAACAAAACAAAATAATAATTAATCTGTGACAATGAAAAAGTAATACACAGTAATTGTGCACATGACATTCTGGTCTTTATCAATATTCCAATGATGCTCTTTACAACAGAGTCGTCAGGCTGTTTAATTAGATGTTTCGAGAAAACGTTTAAAAATAAAGATGACTATGTTAACCGGATTGCCAACTCTAAGAAGAATAAATATAATTCATACTTAATATTATAAATGTGAAAGTGTTTGTTTGTCTTTCTTTCACGTCGAAACGGTGTGTCGGATTGGCATGATTTTTTTTGTGTGGATATAGTTGGAGGCCTGGAGAGTGGCATAGGCTACTTTTTATCGCGGGAGATTATCTCACTCCCACTGGAAAATACGTTATAATACAACAAAAAAAAAAGTATCAGAATTACTCGAAACTTGGTATTAATGATCTTCAATACATTTAAAGAATATCCTAAAGAATAATATCTTGTGTATATACCCAAGATTTGGTCTCATAAAATAATTTGGACTTTTATATTTTCTTTTTTTTTAAATAAATACCTGTAATAAAAATTCGCAATTCTTTGCTTTGATATAGATATTTAAAAAATATTTCTAATTATTAAAATAATATTTTTAGTTAAAGCTATACAAAATGTTCTGTCCAATCCAACCTACGAGTATCTGGATTTATCTAAATCTGTTTATGTATACATTGTATGATGGATATGAATAATATAACCTTTTGAAAGAGCAACTGTTGAGTTTTCTGCTGGCTTTTTCTCAGCAAAACTGCATTCCGAGCCGGTAATAGCTTCCTCACAGACTTGTTATAGTAAATTTTGCAAAAAAACTAAATATGTAAGAGTTGACTCAAAAGTGTTTATAAAAATATTTATGAATAAAGTATACGAAGTTTTGAGTTTATGTTTAAAGCACAATCATACACTGCATTCCAAGAAGCTCTATAATAAAAGCCAAACATGATGAAATTTTATAACAAATTTGACCTTTGGTAACATTTTGCAACAGACTTATTCAAAGTAAACATTTACAATAACTAACATAAAATCTAACTTAAAAGGAAATTTTCCGTCCTTGGACTACCTTGACAAAGATTACAACATAGACATAATAAAAAACGTTATTATAAAAGTTAACACTGCGTATTATTGTTTGTTACATTTCTTTACGCCAAAGAAAATACATACAACCGAGTACTGTTGCTTTTTGAATTCCATCGAAGTAAAAAGTACTAGATACACAATCCCATGCAAAAGTTCTCTTAAGATTGTCACCAATTGTGTTTTGGTGATTATTCTAGTTGAAATAAATATACAACAATGTAAATTGAACCTTAAATGCAATGCTTAAAGTTGTTTTCACAAAAAAAAGCGCGCTCAAATGTTCAAACGAGCACTCATTCGTTGAGGACATTTTTGTCGCTGATAGTGTGTTTAGTACTTTTTTAATCGAAGTTGAATTCCTATGCGAAAAATTATGCCATAATACAGGAAAGAAGACGAAGAAAAAATATCGAATAACAAACAAATAAACAATTTTAATCAATGAATATTAGATAAATTATTATATCAATATTGCACTACTTAAGTACACTATCAACCACTTGTACAAGTCGCCAAGCCGACTCGTTTAGACGATTCGAGAACTCGCAAACGTGGAAAATGACCACCTCCTAGATAAGTATGATGATGTTCTCCCGACCGATTCCGGCCACGGCGGCCAATCTCATTGAGACTAGCCAACTGCGCAGGAGATATTATAGTGCACAAGTGTACGCGCAGACACAAGTGCACTCTCTATTCCTATCACTCTCATATTCCGGTGGGACGACTGCTCGACACGACCAGTGAGAGTAAAGGCGCAGGACCGACGGCTTTACGTGCTCTCCGAGGCACGGGGGTGAAACACCGCCAACTTCCCAACTCCGGGCTGTTACTGAGGCTTACTTATACAGAAAGACAATAACTAAACTTGGCCCGACCCGGGACTCGAACCCAGGACCTCCGGGTGTGCAGCCGTACATGCTAGCCACTACACCACGGAGGCAGTTAGATAAGTATAACATCGATATTATTAACACGAACGACGTGAGATGAACGGTTGAAAACAATTATGTTTTATCCAACTACCTCAGAAGGAGGGTAATGTTTATGCCATTAGCCTATTTTAAATATAATATTATTTTAGTATGGAAATTCATAGAATAAGAACGAAAAATTAAAGATTATTTATACAAGTATTACTACTACTTATCTGATCTATTAATCAAATATCTAGTACAATTTTGATGTTCAAGAAATAAACCGCCCACATCGAATAACGTTTTATTTAAATAAAAACAAAGTTGTTTCTTGTGCCAGTTTCGACAATAGATATTGAATATTTCATAAACATTCTATATGATGTATCAACTATCCAAATATATTGACTTACGCCCGAACCCATTGAACCACGAAATTGAGATAGGTTATTACCTATCTCAATCCATTTTTGACCATCTGAGATAGAGATCTTAATATATTTGTTACAAAAAGTGTGCCAATAACCAATCGACGGATTGTAAAAGCCATCTGTCGATACAAGATATCCATGGGAGGTCGGATCGTTGTCTTTGGATAGACCTCTCTATGAAAATGACAGTTCAAGTGTGCCAATATCGTATCTTTAAATTTCGACCGATAGTTTGACGCGTGAAACAATCTGTATTTGCAATCTCAATGATTTCAGTAAATCAATAAACTGATTTACTGAAATCTCTATCAAACTATATACATATCAAATAATATTAAACGAACAATTCTTGTATATACATTGTACAATGTACGTACACATAAATTTATTTTGTGTATCTCGGAAACCGCTCTTGGGAATAGAATTAAATTTTGTATTTAAATAAGGTTTGGCTTTAAATTTATCTATAGGTAAAGACGTACTTTTTGAAAAAAAAAACGCTATTTTTTATATACACATATATATATATATATATATATATATATATATATATATATATATCTCGAAAAACGCCGAACGAAGCTTGGCCGTCCAGGAACTCATACCAATCTCATAAGGACTTATGTTTGTGTTTGTATGAATGTGTTCTATCTTTACTCTATAATGGCTCAATAGATTTAAGTGAAATTCAGAATGATGATATTAAGTCTATTTTTATTGACCTACATACCACGAGCCTAGAGTACCTATAGGTATTATAATAAAAAAAATATAAAAATATTTCATTTCCCATTGCACAATTCCAGAAGGTACGAGGGGGAAATATATTCTGTTCCATCCTCAAACGTTTGAGCTAAAATTTTACATACAAGCTTTTAATATCTAATGAAAGTGTTTTGATGCTCTTATTTCAAGCAGAAATTGTGCTAAGGATCGATATGGTATTTTCATACTATAGTTTATCGATGAGATTTATCCTGATACAAATGATTTCCAAAAGTAGCGTAGTGTTACATTTCTTTTGGCTGATAATATTTAAATTATAAATAAATTATAGTAAAAGAAATTTACGATAACAGTGGAAAAGCTTTAAAAATGTAGACCGAAACTGCGCGAACGTGTTCTCAAGTTCTAGGTTAACATTGTGTCTATCCCGACGGGTCGACGACCGGAGCCGGTCTTGGACTGCATCTACAGATTACCATGGATGATAGGCGCAAAGGAAACGACACACTGGAGTCGGTATAAAAACTTTACATCGGATCTTATTTTTGTTACGTAAATGTATTGTTTCGTATCAAAGGCCTAATTAAAATGGATATGTAAAGAAAATTCTGAAAGTATTTAATTTCCTATATAAAATATTCATCACATTATTATATAAATGCAAAATTTTATATGTATGTTATATTTGCTTTTTCACGCTGAAACAGCTGGACGGTTTTCACATAATGTTGGTAGGAGCTAAAAGGTGGCGCTGCATGCTTAAAAGCCGCATACCTGCACCCGCACCCGGACGCACCCGAGCGAAGCGAGCGTAAGTCGCTAGTATGTTATATACTTTATTTTAAACTATATAATTATATATTAATAACGCTAGTATGTCAGCGCTGCTTGCGATTTCGGTCTTAGCAGCATTAGCTGAGTTATTACCTTTTGCCATAAGTTACTCTAAGCTTTACTGATTCTGTTAACTTTTTTTACTCTTTTTCATGGCAATAAATACTTTTTTATTTTTTTTTATTTTATATACTTTATTATATTTCACGACACGTTTGGCTCGGTTTGTAGTGACCCTACTTGCTGTGCGAGTGGTCGCGGGTTCGAGCCTGCCGGGGGCATTCCAGTCATGGAAGTTATATATGTGTAGTGTATCAACTATCTGGTAACCATAACATAAGCCTCGTAGCTCACCATGGAACTAGATGGTGCTGTGTGTTAAAGTCCCAACATATTTATTCTCGCCTTTGTCTTTTAATCCAATTACAAAGCGGAACTGAACGCACTTTCTATATAGAAAATATAGTCATAGCTCATTTGGTTTTTTATTAATCTAAAACACGCTTAAAAGCTTTATGTCTTTACAAATAGGGTCTCCAATTCAATTGTTCTTCAATTTCCTTGTATTCATAAAACGTATCTCGATTGTATGGCTTTGGTATTAAACTACCTTAGAGCTTCTGACACTGTCTGTTTAAGATTGATAAGATCGAAAGATAATTTATTATACTAGCGAGCGGTAGTTTAACGTTTCAGCTTTTAGTATAGATTTCTCAGAGATGAATTTTCCAGCAGTAAAAAGTATCCTATACGTTGGATTGGATTGGACCCGGATAACAAGTTATCGTCATACCAAATTTTATCAAAATCTGTCCAGCAGTTTTCTAGAGATACGGTCACAGACAGAAAGGGAGACAAACAGACCGACAAAAAATCTAAAAACTATAGATTCGTCGTCTGTATCGATAATGTCTATTTCAATAAGATTTTTCAAAAAATATTTAATGTACAGATTCGGCTTAGTTGCAATTTTATTATATGTATAAATAAATAAGGTAAAGGACGCGAATGACGTAGCTGAAGTCAATAAATAACACATTTTAATAAGCAAAACTTAAGTATCATATTTCATAATTAGTATACAAATTTACCTTCATAATTACATAAGATACTTATTAGCTAATTATATACATACATATTATAAGTATAAACACCCATGACTGGAGTACAAACATTCGTTCTCATCACACAAATGAATGCCCCCAGCGGGACTCGAACCCGAGACCGCTGCCACAGCAAGCAGGGTTACTACAAACTGAGCCAAACGTGTCGTCAAATACAAATACATTAGTTTGTAATATTTATGACATATAAAATACCTATATAAAACTTTATATCTGCGAAGACAAAAACCTACATAAAATATATTCAAGTCAAGGAAGCGTGACTCAATTCTATCCACTTAAATAAAACTATAACTTTTAAATAGGGCCAATAGGTGCTTCATGGTGTGACTTTGTTTTAAAAGTAAATGACCACTTCATAGAGCAAAAACTCAAGCAAATTTTATAGGTCGTTATTTAAAACTATGTATATTAAAATATACCTAGCACATAAACTTGAAACGAGATTCATATTGAATAGCTTCAGACGAAATCGAAATAATGAGGCGAGATAACTCCAAAGTGTTGTCAACTATATATATATAAAGAAAATATTGGGTTAGAAGTTTGTATGAAAATGGGTTATTTTTAACCTACGCGGGCAGAGCCGCGGCAAAATGCTAGTAAAATATCGAAGGAATTACATACCCTAGTGCAAAAAGAGCAGCCGCATCCTGAGATGAGTGTGATCTTGTCAGGTGTTGCGTCTTCTAAACAAAGTTTGCAATTGATAGGCGCGGCCGGTACGAAGCCTCCCCCCGCACCGTCTAGGGAGTACCTGGAACAAATAAACCAGTTATTTACACATTTAAAATTTACCTATATACTAAACTATAAGCTCACTTCACTTGGGCGAGTTCCTAAGATTCTTTTTGAATTCATAATGTTAAATATAGGCAACGCCACCGTTTGGCAAATTTTGTCACTAACAGTAGCCTATATGCGACTATAGGACATAGTCTATCTGTATACCAAATTTCACTAAAATCTGTGCAGCCGTTTCAAGTTTCAACGTGACAAACAAACACACATATACACACAAAATACCTTATTTTTAATAGTTAATTTAAACTTATCTACATATACCTACATATTATATTAAAACAAGTAGAGAAAACGCACAACCGCTTACGTAGTTTATTTATGTATAATTATTCCCCTTCTAAGAACTGTAACGTGGTGTTAGATAACCTATAACCTGAATCAATCTATTCTAATATTATAAAGAGTATCGAAAAGACTCCAAAACTACTGAACCGATTTAGATGAAATTTGGTAAGAAGATAGTTTGAGATCCTGCGAAGGACATAGGATAGGTTACTTTTTATCCCGAAAATCATCCCTTAATGGGGTGAAGATGGGGGAGAGTTTGTATGGGGAAGCAACCTAGGGACGAACACGAGCGAAGCGAGGGTGAGTCGCTAGTTTATTATAAAATAGAAGAATTTATTTGTTTATTTGAAAACTTCGGGTCCGATTTAATTTTTATAGTTTTCATACATTTTATAGTTTACTAACATCGATCACAAAACTAATTACACAATCCTATGCAAAAGTTCTCTTAAAACTATTACCAATTGTGTTTAGGTAATTAATAAAAGTATTACAGTTGAAATAAATATGCAACAATGTAAATTGAACCTTAAGTGCAATGCATAAAGTTGTTTTCCCAAATATAAAAAAATAAAAAGTGCGCTCAAACGTTCAAACAAGCGCTCATTCGGTGAGGACATTTTTTGTCGCTGATTGCGTATTTTGACTACTAACGACTTACCCGAGTCAAGCGAGAGTACGTCCCTAAGTTTAAATGATTTATGAACGCATAAAAGACAAAAATATAAAAAAAATATACTAACGTATACAAAATAACCCAACAGAGTTTCATGACAATCGAATAAAAGGTTTAGGGAACGCACAGAGGACAAACATACTTACGAACTATCATTTTTATTTATATAGAAGATATATAGATAGAAGACTTACCAAGAAAGGTCACAGTCTATAATAACTTTGATAAAAGAAGTTTGCTAACGGTCAACATTATACGTAATGTTTAACGGTTATATTTGAACCACTGAGTGAGTACTAATTTTATTATAACTCGAAATTATGCAAGTCAATAAGTGGCTTATCGTTTACTTGAAAACTCATACCATATGTACATTTCACATACATCCTCTGCAATTTTCTTTAATATTTAATCTAAGATATCGTGCAAGAAATCAATACGTGAAGCAGTCGATATTAGTTATTATGTTAAAAAACTGGATTCAATTCCCGAGTTTATTCTGTCAGAATTTTTAATACCCGCCCTTAGTTGCAGTCCATATTATTAGTTATAATGCTAAAACTGCCGCAAATGTGAGGTTCTGGGTTCAATTCCCGAGTTGATGCTGTCAGTTTTGAATACCAGCCCGGTGTTAAAAATTGAGTAATGTGACACCTACATTTTCTAATAGTACAAGGCCTTTGAAGCTGCGTCTGATCACAGGATAGGTCATGTAGTGATGCTTTCCCAACGGACTTTCTGGGTAAAGGAACTAACAGCAGATATGTGTACAAGTAAACTTATGCACTAATATCTTTCGCGCATAGCTAGTCTAAGTGGGATTGGCTGCCTTGACAGCAAACCGGTTGTGAAGTTATTAATATTAAATCAAAAATAGTTGCTAGCAGTCATTAAGTACAAAAAAAACGGCCAAACTCGAAATAAAATGGAAATATTTACAACGCGGCAAAGGTTATAAAAATTGTAAGAATGCATTCTTGGTTTATTACACTATTAAGTCTTAATTGATTACACAGATTTTTATGACGCATATTTCTCCCAATCATGACCAATAATAATAGTATATTCTTTATTACGACAATCATCACAATATGATATGTTATAAATGCGAAGTAGCTATCACACAGTGATCGAGTTTGAGTGTGCATATTTTTTTATTCTGTTAAGATTAATTGGTTCAGATAGATTGGAGTAACCCATAAGCTCATGTTAGTAATAAATTTCGCCAAAAGATGGCGCTACCTATATAACATTATATATACGAAAGACATCAAATGTGACTATTTGTATCAACATACCTACCACACAAGAGAATCCGAAGCGAAGCAAAAAACTTAAATTTAAATCTATACATATAATAAAATTGTAACTAAGTCGAATCTATACATTAAATATTTTTTGGAAAATCTTATTGAAATAGACATTATTATCGATACAGAGTCCGAATCTATAGTTTTTAGAATTTTTGTCTGTCTGCCTGTCTGTTACCGCACTACGAGAAGAGCACTGGACAGATTATGATGAAATTTGGTATGATGATAGCTGGATATCCGGGTCAACATATAGGATACATTTTACCGCGGGAAAATATCTCATTTCTGAAAAAAAATACAAAAGCTGCATTGTAAGAGTATACTAATATGTAAAACCTAAGAATTTGGTTTTTGTTCTTCTGAACGCGGGCGGAGCCGCGGGCAATGCTAGTAGTTTATAAAAATCCGTATTTAATGAAAACTCTTCTATAATATGACGTGAAGGCTAACGTCGATTAATATATAACTGAATCGATATTACATTAAATATTAAAAGGAAAACTGCAGAGGCAGTATGCGAAACGTACACATGTTATATTACGTTATAACTACCATTCAAGCAAGTTCCCACCATACCATGCTGTAAAACATTCGAAACGCCGAAAACCGTAAATCAAAATAAATTCACAAAAAAAATCCAATCAAAAAAGATAGTTTTATTTAATTTCTCAAATATTCGCGTAAATCTAAAAAAGTATCACGTTCCCATATTTAATAAAAAAAAAAACCAAGATTTATATATATATATATATATATATTATATATATATATATATAGATTTGGAAAACCCATTAAGTGAACATTTAGATAAAGTTATCTATCTATACATATAATAAAATTGTAACTAAGTCGAATCTGTACATTAAATATTTTTTGGAAAATCTAATTGAAATAGGCATTATTATCGATACAGAGTCCGAATCTATAGTTTTTAGAATTTTTGTCTGTTTGTCTGTTACCGCATCACGAGAAAACCACAGGACAGATTTTGATAAAATTTGGTATGATGATAGCTGGTTATCCGGGTCAACATATAGGATACTTTTCACCGCGGGAAAATATCTCATTTCTGAGAAAAAATACAAAAACTTAATTGTAAGAGTATAACTAACATGTAAAGCCTAAGAATTTGGTATTTGATCATCTGAACGCGGGCGGAGCCGCGGGCAATGCTAGTATAACAATGAATTGGTTAAATTATAGGCTTAATATTAGTAATTGCTCTATTTACAAAGAGTCACGAATCAGACGACCTTTAGTAATGAGTTTTAGTAGGAATTCGCGTAAAATTGGTATTTGTGTGAAATTAGGTTAATTTCGTCCATATTAAAAATAATCCTCACTAATATCATAAATGCGAAAGTAGCTCTGTTTGTTTGTTTGTTACCTTTTCACAAGTAAACGGCTAAACGGATCGTGATGAAATTCGGCAAGAAGATAGATATCTTGACAGGATAGTTTTCATCCCAGAAATTATCCCTTAAAGAGGCGAAAAAGGGGGTGGAAGTTTATATGGGGAATCAATCATTTCAAGTTTTTTAATATAAAACACATCATGTCTATTGTTATAGTCTATCTATTCCATACTAAGCGTCAAAACGTACATAGCGACGAATCCGAGCGAAAACGAAGCTGAGTCGCTAGGTTATACATATAATAAAATTGTAACTAAGCCGAATCTGTACATTAAATATTTTTTGGAAAATCTAATTGAAATAGACATTATTATCGATACAGAGGCCGAATCTATAGTTTTTGTGATTTTTGTCTGTCTGTCTGTCTGTCTGTCTGTCTGTCTGTCTGTTACCGCATCACGGAAAAACCACTGGAGGGATTTTGATGAAATTTGGTATGATGGTAGCTGGTTATCCGGGTCAACATATAGGATACTTTTGACTGCGGGAAAATATCTCATCTCTGAGAAATCTGTACTAAACAATAAAACGTAACTAGGAACGAACCCGAGCGGAGCGAGGGTGAGTTGCTAGTAAGTTATAAAACTACGTTTTTATTTCTAACTAGCTATTGTGCGCAGCTTCACGCGGGCCTATACCTATTGTTTATAATCTTTATCCTACAGATTTTTCCTTTGTGAGATTATAATATTAATAACCAATAAACTTCTTCTTAGTTAATACTTTCTTAGATTTACGCGAATATTTGACATTTTAAATAAAACTATCTTTTCGGATTATTTCGCGGATTTATTTTGATTTTTGGTTCCCGACGTTTCGAATGCTTTACAGCATCTATGGTCACGGGAGAGACTGAGACTTGAACAACTGCTGCTGTCTGTAACAACTATACCTTCAAGACATGTAACACCTCAGTCTCTCCCGTGACCATGGATGCTGTAAAGCATTCGAAACGTCGGGAACCAAAAATCAAAATAAATCCGCGAAATAATCCGAAAAGATTGTTTTATTTAAAAGTTCCTCTTAGTTTTTAAATAAAACTATCTTTTCGGATTTTTTCGCGGATTTATTTTGGTTCCCGACGTTTCGAATGACCAAAAATTAAAATAAATTCGTGAAAGTAAACGAAAAGACAGGTTTAAAATGTCAAATATTCGCATAAATCTAAAAAAGTATTATTAGCTTAAC
This sequence comes from Brenthis daphne, assembly GCA_947093115.1. NCBI lineage: Eukaryota > Metazoa > Arthropoda > Insecta > Lepidoptera > Nymphalidae > Brenthis > Brenthis daphne. The sequence continues at coordinate 2,803,051 of OX352483.1, read as the reverse complement.
TTTTTATATCTATTCATAATTTTATAACAATACACTTGTTCTGCAGTAACAGATATGATTAACTCGAATTGCAATTAAGCCAATAATAAACAAAAAGTAACAAAAAACACATACATATCGTAAATATAAAATGCATTAGGATTTAAAAAATAACTTAAAATGCAATATCACAGATGAAGAAACACGTGTTCCACTGCTTAAACATGATAATTGTAAGATTAGTTAATACCTAAAAAATGAATGTTACGGCCTTGGTTAAGATTTGCACATTAAGATACTCGTAGATAAGATGCGAGTTAAACGACCTAATTAAATGTTTGATTATTATAGACTAAATTGTGAGAAATAACTAAGAACATAGCTCTAACATGTGGGAAATATCATATAAGGATAACTAAATATAATATGTACATATTTCAACGTCAATTTCGTTAGCAACTGTACGTGTTATATACAAACAAATTCAAAGGGACCCTGTTATTTAGAGAGTTTCCAGTAGTAAAGTTGCATGGCTGCAAATTTAGGATGAAACAATACAACCGTTTTGTTTTTACTGCTATAACGAATGGGTTTATGGAGGAAAATTTGAGTTGTTAGGAAAGACTTTGTGACGAATGCTCAATATTACCTTTATGGTATAATTTCCCAATAAAAATTAAAAATTATTTTTTTTAACATGCAACGTTCTTTGCTTCACGTCTGCTTACTTTACAAGAACACAAAGTACAAGCATTATTTTATTTATTGTAGACAAGGAAAAGTATACAAAAAAAGTTACTCTTCAAATAATATAATCTAAGTGACAAGAAAGTTTGGTAAAAGGCACACATATACATATAGATTTTATCATAAAATTTATTGGAAAGAAACAAATGCAGGAATTCTATACACTTATCATAAGCACTTTTAATTTTTTATTTTTCAATCTTTCAGTTTTCCTTAAAAATATTATCATTAGATATATTAATATATGTAATATGTTAATTTGTGTTTTCCATTTTACGTGTTATTGGCGAAGTAATCTGTGCTCAACTGGCACGCTTTGAGGCCATTAACAAGATAATTGTTATGAATTAATTAATTTATTTCGTACAAACAAAAATATCCGTATTATTATTATTATAAATGTGAGAGTTTGTGAGTATAGATGTTTGCTACTCTTTCACGCCAGAACGGCTGAACGGATCTGGATGAAATTTGACATACATAGATTATAATCTAGAATAACACATGGCTACTTTTTATCCCGGAAAAATGTACGGTTCCCGTGGAATAGGTCTGTTTTTGTATTCCTAGAAGCGAACCCGAGCGAAGCGAGGGTGAGCCGCTAGTCTAAATATAAAACTAGAAAACATTGAAAAGAAGATACATAGTTCCGGTTATTAAAGACTCGTTTGTACCAGGGACCGGTATGCGTGTTTATAACGTTTAACCAACTCGGGTCGTAAATACACAAAATTATAGCGAGTTTCACCGTAGATTTGTCAAATCCCGATTTAATTATGTAAAAGTATATATATATATATATATAATTCTTAAATTAAAAAATATTTTACCTTTAGAAACAAAACCTGATTAAAAACTTCTGATATTTCGTGTCAAGATAAAATGAAAGTAAACAAATGATACGATCTTTTTATAAAGTATTATTTTAAGTGAGTTACTAGTACTTCAAAGTTAATATATTCATATAAAAAATAACAGCGTTCCGATTTTACATTATACAATTTGATATTTAAAACAATAGTTTTCTTTTAAATATTTTTTAACTTTACATAATACATATACAACAAGCGACACACTCTCGCTTCGCTTTATTTCGGGTTCGTCTCTAGACAAAAACAATCCCACGGGAACCTTACACTTTTCCGGGATAAAAAGTAACCTATGTGCTATTCTAGATTATAATCTATCGCTGTGCCAAATTTTTTCAAGATCCGTTCAGCCGTTCTGGCGTGAAAGAGTAACAAACATCCATCCATGCATCCTCACAAACTTTCACATTTATAATATTAGTATGGATATTGTATTAACTGCTTATGACGATGTCTGCTTCGCACATATCAATTTTAGTATATTGTTGTCACTCTACGTATCTACATCTACCATTCAGACAAAGAGAGATAATAGCATTCCCAAGGAGGGTTGACGTCAGGCAGGCGGCCAGTCGTGAAACTTTTGCCAAATCCTATCAGCAGTACAGAAGATGTACTACGCCGACCCCAAGTGATTTGGAAATGGGCAGGGAGAAGAAGAAGTTGTCACTCTACGTACCTACTTGCTACAGTTCAGCGTTTTTATTCACGTGTATGGTTTACAGCTTCCTGCTTGAGTCTTTCGATCAAAATACTATATAACTTTCAAGGAATGAACTATACTGACACTGACAAACTAGAAGTTCTTGAAAGTAACCAAATAATTAACAGAATCTAAAAAAAAACAGCTAGAACAAAAAATACAAAATCTTTACCTATATGAATTAATAGGAAATTCAAAATCGTCAGACTAAAACAACTAGTCCTTGTACAGCCATCATTATGACTTACGTGACAAGTATCTACTCGTAGGAACAATAAAAGGGACCAGAAAGCGTCTACGTGTCAAGTAACGCAGGCTTCGTATGAACTCACAAAACACAAAAACTAAAACTAGAATGTGAAAAATATACGCTCACTTACTGAGAAAAATAAGATTTACTTACAACTTTAAAAAAATATTTAAAAAAAAGATCAATTGATCCGTCGAAGAGATGGTTAGTAAACATAATGAATGAATCTATTCTAATATTATAAAGAGGAAACATTTATTTCTTTGTTTGTTTGTTTGTATCGAATAGGCTCCGAAACCACTAAACCGATTTACATGAAACTTGGTAAGAAGATAATTTAAGACCCTGGGAAGGACATACAAACAACAGTAAAGACTGTCAAAAGCCACTGAATAAACTAAAAAAAAGGATATCGGTTCAGAAACAGGAGAAAAAGGTACTGGACTGATTTGTCTTAGCCTATTTATGTATTTATATAGACTGTAAGAAAAAATGCAAATCTTTATATATATAATTCTTCTGTGAGTGTGTATGTCACTGAACTTCTCTCAAACGACTGGACCGATTTTGATGAAATTTTTTGTGTGTGTTCAAGGGGATCTGGGAATGGTTTAGATTCACAATTTTGTCCGCTGGACAATGTTTTTTTAATTAATTTCTAATTTATTAGTAGTTGTTGATTTTGGAATGTTTTACATTGGATCCGACAGACGGCGCTGCCATCGCAGTGTCAAATTTTAAATAATATTCGAATTTTAATTTTAGTCTGTCCCGACAGTTAGCGCTGCGATCAAATTAAAAAAAAGTTTTGTTATCATTGTAGACAGGACAACGTCTGTCGGGTCCGCTAGTATAATATAAATAATACTTTTACGTTAAAACTAACAAGTACTTATATGTATGTATGAACTTATAAATCTATCAAGTGTAATAACAGTAATTAACCTTGTATTTTAGTGGTCGACTGCGATAAGGAGATTGACACTGTTGTGATAAGTCAAGCTCCCGTATTTAATTATGACTTATGTTTGTATCAAAAAAGTCAATTTGAGCCAAAAAATTAGATTGATTTCAAGATATAGTCGTTGAAAAATTATATAGACTTAAAAATGGATTTTTTATCCATACTTAATATTATAAATGTGAAAGTGTGTTTGTTTCGCTGTTTGTTAGTTTGTCCTTCTTTCACGTCGACACAAGTTTTTTTTGTGTTGAAGACAATTGGGGGGCTAGAGAGTGACTTCTTACCGCGGGAGATTATCTTATTCCCACGGTAAAACACGTTAAAATAAAACCTAAAACAACTCATCATACCCATTGTATATATACATACATACAGTCTATCTATACCATACTAACCGTTAAAACGTACCTAGGGACGAACCCGAGCGAAGCGAGGGTGAACGCTAGTTGAATATACCTATGTGACCACTCTTGAAGTTATAGCAGACTTTGAAGATTCCAGGTCACAATCATACATTCCTCCTTTTTAAAGTTGGTTATAAGTATGTGTAACACACAATAACCATATTTAATGATTTTTACGCGAAAAAGTACTGTCATTAATAAATTACTAACAAAATTCTAAAAAGAAGGAAAGTAACATTAATCATGTCATATCAACTTTTCCCACCAAGAGAATTGTTATACGATGTTCCATCAAATTTCTCGTGGGAGCTCTTAATATTTGTAATATTTTATCCGTGTGAAATTTAATCGAGAATATTCCAATGGATTTGAAAGGTAAATGTAACAAACAAGATGGCGGTTAAAGACACAATCTCATATATAATATAGTAAGAACAAGGGCTAATCATGCAAAACAAATTCGTCATAACAATTTTTACTACTTTAATTTAAGCTTTATAGTGCGATAGTGCGAAACAAACATCTCAATCCTGGACTGTAATTGAAAAATCCTTTAAAGAAAAGCTCAGCAACTACCTACATATATTTGACCCAAACTATGACTCGAACCCAGAACCTCTAGATCTGCAGCCGTGCATGGCAAGCAAATAAACCAAATAGTAGTTATTTATATTTATTTATAACTAGCGACTCACCCTCGCTCCGCTCGGGTTCGTCCCTGGGGTGGGATCTGGGAGGACCACCCTTATCCTTATCACTTAGGGGTATGGAAAATAGATAGTAGCCGATTCTCAGACCTTCAGTAGGTCTGAGAATACACATATATAAATACGCATATAAAATTTGGTTAAAAAGGTCAAAGCCGTTTCGGAGGAGTACGGTAACAAACATTGTGACATGGAAATTTTATATATAAGAAGAGAAACCCAGTAAAAAAATCTACTAGAGGAAAAAATCATATCAAAAACTCAGTTAATTGCTGTCATTTAATTTCATGATTAATTAACTACCTCAAAGGTTTAATATGCCGTGTAATTAGTCAGAATTTAATTAATATATAATTTTAGCGCAGTAAATCATACCACCCATGTAATGAACCAGCGCTAAATGTATTAACTTAGTCTTAACAGTACATTGGATCACAATATTAAAGACATTCCTCAACTGATAGATTTATTAATCAAAATTTTGTACTAATGCCCGATTTCACCAACAACCCATAAGCTACCACCTACTCGTACGTATGGGATCCCTAGCTTAAAAGTCCCCTAAACTAGCCCCTAAATTAAATTTCGTTTTACGATCGTCTTTAATACCATATATCGAGCACCTAAATTTAGGGGGCCTTTTAATATTTAGGTGACCCCTAACTATCGGTGAAACAGAAACTGTCCCCTAACAGCCCCCTAACCATGCTTAGGGGATCCCTTAAACTTAGGTGACGGTGGTGAAATCGGCCATAAGAGTGTTAAAGTTACGTAAATATCAAATAGACGTTATGGAAAACCGTGCATAATATCTAAGAAAGAATAAAACTTCGCTAAAATATAACATTGTTAAGTTTTTATTCGTTTACTAGCGACTTTAGCTTCGCTTCGCTCGGGTTAAAATGCTCTTTTGCGAAAATTTATTACTAACTGTAGCCTATGTGTTCCTCTAAGTCATAGTTTATTTGTGTATTAAGCTTCATCCAAATTCGTCCAGCCTTTCCAGCGTTAAGGAGTAAAGTTATACACTAACACACACATACATACTTAAGTAATTATAACAGTCATTCTATAATCTCATAAAAATCTAATTTTATAAGCTATTTAATTTACCTGGACCCGCCCGCGCCCGCGAGGGACAGTAGCGAGGAGCATCGGGAGCAGACGGAAGGCGCGCGCAGTCGGTTGTGAGCTCTGATCGGTTCCGGGGCTTTCTCTCTATCCGTTAGCGCTAAGACAGTCGAGCATTTTCTTAGACCTGTAAAATAAAAAAAAATTAAGTATACCAAATCTATTACTGCAAATTAGAAACTATAGCCACATACTTTTCGAAAGAAAATGAACAAGTCCTGAGAAAAATTGGCGAAAATACCTACTTGTAAAAAAACAGTAGGGCTCTTGAATTTTCTTTATATTTTCCTTATATAAATTGCTTTTATGACTAAAGTAAAAAGGTAATGATTTGAGGCGACTCTTAAAGTTGGTCTTCTTGTCTATATTTAATGTATTAAATGTAGGGGAAGCGACAAACATTCATTAAACTTAATAAAAATGTTAACCATGACCTATTATCCTATAAATATAAAAAAAATGTATGAAGACGTCTGGATATCTATTAATCAATTACACATAAACCGTTGAACGGGTGTAAATGAAAGTTAGCATACAACACTATTATTGTATTTTTAGTGTAATCTAATTTTAGCCTTATTGTAACTCTGCTTTGTGTACAATGTCAATCTTAATTAATACTGTATCGCTGTTTGATTACCAAATCTATACATATAATAAAATTGTAACTGAGTCAAATCTGTACATTAAATATTTTTTGGAAAATCTTATTGAAATAGACATTATTATCGATACAGAATCCGAATCTATAGTTTTTAGAATTTTTGTCTGTCTGTCTGTTACCGCATCACGAGAAAACCGCTGGACAGATTTTGATCAAATTTGGTATGATGATAGCTGGTTATCCGGGTCAACATATAGGATATATTTTACCGCGGGAAAATATCTCATTTCTGAGAAAAAATACAAAAACTGCATTGTAAGAGTATACTAATATGTAAAACCATAGAATTTGGTTTTTAGTCATCTGAACGCGGGCGGAGCCGCGGGCAACGCTAGTTTGTATATAAAAGAAAAGTTCCATACAAATAAGTATCTAGCAAGTGTGTACAGAACTACATACTACCTACTAAGCATAGTACAATTCGTCGAAACGCCGAAGGATTATTCTAATATGATAATATAAGTAAATTTTCGAAAGTAATACACAAAGTGAAAGCGGTGAGAGGTCATGTTTTATTGTTTAGAAGTGTTAATGTACGGACGGACTGGTTTTTTTAACGTTTGCCTAATTTCATTCCTTTTTATGGTATAATAACGTTTTTCAGGAACATTTTGGATGAGGAAAGCAAGGTATAGATCGTTGTGGAGAACATTATTCCAAGTAGGTACTAACGCTGACTTTTAAACGGTATTCTAATGTATATTTATAAGTCAACAAACAACACTTCATTAGCACCGAGACACGATTCATTATTATATCTATATGAGCTCAAAGTTCGACTACCAGCTTAATTTGCTTTTTATCTTTAAGTCACGAGTTTCAATCTTATAATATATGAATTACTAGCCGAACCCGCGCCTTCGCTCGCGCTAACACTACAAAAAAAACTAAAAATAAGTAGGTTTCATACAAACTTTCATCCCCTGTTTCTGTGTCCCCTTATGGGATGAATTTCGAAAAATGCTAAAACACGTATTTATTTAATTATATTTATACCAAGTTTCAAGTAATTCTGATCATAAATAATTTTTTGGGTTGTATTATAACGTGTTTTCCCATGGGAATTAGATAATCTCACGCAGTAAAAAGTCTATGTCACTCTCCAGGCCTCCAACTATCTCCACACAAAAAATCACGCCATCCGTCACTCTGTTTCGACGTGAAAGAAGGACAAACAAACAAACAAACAAACAAACAAACAAACAAACAAACAAACAAACAAACGAACAAACAAACACACTTTCACATTTGTAATATTAAGTAGGTACGTAAGTATGGATTTGCAATACACGTCCTGAAAAAAGTTTTTTTTTTTTTTTTTTATTAGAAATGGGCTCACTCTTGACCTTTATCTTAGCTCGAAGGCACAGATAAGGTCTACGATCTAGCGAGTTTGCCCAGGAGAAGCCTGTTAACACGCACCTTAAATAGTTCAGGTTTAATAGTCCGTATAATTTTAAATTCATACACAATAGTACCTGTTATTTGGCCAATGTCATGTAGTATTAAAAAAAATACAATGGAGCTTGATTAGTTTTTTATATTAAAAACATTTTTGACATTATAATTACTGTTGAGGCTATGTAAAGTTTAGTAATAAAAAAAATTGGCAATTATTAAATCCAATAATTAAAATGTATTATTTCCATAGGGCCAAAATAAATTGAATAAATTAAAAAAAAACGATTCATTGTTCGTAAATAATTACATCCTGTTATGTTCACAGTGGTGACAATTTATCGTGACAGCGAATTTAAAATGCTTTTCTAAATCACTGTGTGCATGCATGTATGCGCGTGCGTGCATGCGCGTGTGTGTGAGTGAGAGTATGTGTGAGTGAGTGTGAGTGAGAGTGAGTGTGAGTGAGAGTGAGAGTGAGAGTGCGAGTGGACTTTAACCTGGGGTAGCACATAGGTACTATTAGGCGCTTAGGAACGAAACCGAAAGTTACCTTATATGGCTTATATGTTTGCTTTCACTTATACCTAACTTTATTATGTAATCAAATCTTGTAAGTCGATTTAAGCATACTTCTAATAATCTCCATATCGATTTCTAATTTTGTAATTATTTTAAATTGGATTTCACAATAAAACAATTTGATACCATCAAGTGTATCTGATGATGGAACAGAGGTAGATAGAGCAGCTCGAGTAACCTTACCTAGAGTTGAATCTCATTTGATTTTCTTTGACGACTCCCATACAATATACATTATAGTAGGTCATAACGGAATCTTTGTTGCCTTTAAAACTATAATTATTAGGAACATATAGGTACGGTAGATAAAAAAATATAGAATAACGCATATAAGATAAATCATCGTTTTTAGATAGCAATTACTGCAATATCTATTCGGTCACAGTGAGATTTTTCTCACCTTCAGTAACTTTTAAAACGTTGAGTTCCAAATTAACAAAGATTAATCATTTTAAATAAAACTATTTTATATATATATATATATATATATATATATATATATATATTTTCGCGTAAAAATCCGAAAAGACAGTTTTATTTAAAATGTATTAGAAGTATTAGAAGATTAATCATTTAAAAAATTTAGAACTAAACTAAGCTCAATGATAATTTATTGAGTTTAGTCTATACTTTACCAACTTTTTTAAATTTATCTAACTGATAAGAGGTATATTTGTTACATTTAAATGAAAATATAGGGCATTTGTTTTGAAGCCATTTATTTGTATTTTTATCAACATTTATTTAAATAGAGCATTATATATTTAAACAACAAGTAGGACATTAGTGGGAGATAGTCTTATGACAGATAAAAAACAGTATTTCACGCAAGTATATTTCAAATTAGAAATTTATTTAAAAATATTTTTTCTGAGTAAACACATATAATAATAAAATTATATTGTATAGCATCTACAATTCTATACTAATATTATAAAGAGGTTTAGTTTCGTAAGTTTGTTTGTAGGTTCTATCTCGTCTCTGGAGATGCTAAACCGATTTAGATGAAATTTGTAATGAAGATAGTTTGAGATCCTGGGAAGGCAATAGACTAGTTCTAATCCCGGAAATCATCCCGTAAGAGGGTGAGAAGTGGGATGAAAGTTTGTATGAGGAATCGATTATTTGTCAAGTAAGAGTTATGAAACTGAATCATACCTATACAGTATGCATATACGTATATGTACTATTATATATAGTCTATATATTCCATACGAACCGGTAAAACGTATCTAAGGACGAACCCGTACGAAACGATGGTGAATCTCTAGTATACCTATATAATAAATTTAAAAAAAAGATAAAAAAAACATAGACGATTATTTTGTGTCTAATATAATTTAAATCAAAAGCAAAATCCGGAATTTTATATATATATATAATATTATATATATATATATATATATATATATATATATATATATATATAACTGCCACGGTGGTGTAGTGGCTAGCATGTACGGCTGCACACCCGGAGGTCCTGGGTTCGAGTCCCGGGTCGGGCCAAGTTTAGTTATTAAGTCTTTCTGTATAGAAAGTCTCAGTAACAGCCCGGAGTTGGGAAGTTGCTGGTGTTTCACCCCCGTGCCTCGGAGAGCACGTAAAGCCGTCGGTCCTGCGCCTTAACTCTCACCGGTCGTGTCGAGTGGTCGTCCCACCGGGGTATGAGAGTGATAGGAATAGAGAGTGCACTTGTGTCTGCGCGTACACTTGAGCACTATAATATCTCCTGCGCAGTTGGCTAATCTCAATGAGATTGGCCGCCGTGGCCGGAATCGGCTAATAGAACATCATCATATATATATATACATTTCCAGATAGCGAACTCCCAAGAAAAGCGTGTGATACGTTTAGTGGCAGTACTTAATTAATTCGTCTTCTCAGATCCACAAACATTACGTCAATTAGTACAATCACTGATTGGCTTTCTTAAATAATATATACCTACTGATAATATCATCTATACTGATAATAAATAATAATATAAAGCTAAATAGATAGGATTTTTGTTTCATTGCAATAATCTTTGGAATTACCACCCAGACTTGGGAAATTCTTTTTGCATTTTATCTACAGTCTACGAGTATACATATAATAAAATTCTAACTGAGTCGAATCTGTACATTAAATATTTTTTGGAAAATCTTATTGAAATAGTCATTAATATCGATACAGAGGCCGAATCTATAGTTTTTGGAATTTTTGTCTGTCTGTCTGTGAGCGCATCACGAGGAAACTACTGGACAGATTTTGATGAAATTCGGTATGATGATAGTTGGTTATCTGGGACCACATATAGGATACTTTTTACTGCAGAAAGATACCTCACCTCTGAGAAATCTATACTATATATAAATTGGGGCAGATACAGGCTAAGTACGTCAGTTATTACAATTACCGATTTGCTTTTTATAGTCTTGTATACATTCAAGGAGCTATAAAGCTTTCTATAATTAGGCCGCGCGCACTTTGGACACGAATTTTGATCATACGTAAACGTACGACCGTGGTCGTACGAATTAAGTGCGCACATTGAATACGTTTTTCTCCATCAAATAGGTAGTTTTCCGGTGATATCGCGATGAATAATCTGTTATCTTCAAGATAATTCTCTTATAACTCGGAGACTGCGGCAGCGTCTTCGCTATGGTAGAACCGAATGGGTGCGTGAAATATATTCAAAAATACGTGATCTCGGTGAATTCTATCTATATCTATTATGGAAGACTCATATAATGACCACATACTGTTTCATGATTATGTTTCATAAACTAAGTTTATAATTTTTTCTACACCTAGTTTTAATTTTTAACGCACGAAAGCGTATTAAAATCCCAACAAGTTCTAATTGTATTCGGACGTCGCAACTACACGCACGTATACGTACGACTAACTCGCACGCAATCTGCGCGCCCCCATAGTACTTGAAAAATGCGGATCATTCGTGCGTGTTCGTACGACTAAAATTCATACGAAAACGTATCCAAAGTGCGCGCGGCCTTATACATAAATGCGGCATAAATGAAAAACTTAGCGAGTGAAACCGCAGACGAAAGCTAGTATAATGCTGATCTCAGCTGATATTTGCGAGCCTTATTTGCTTTATATGCACGAGCTAAGCACTCTGAGCCAATATTGATTGCCTTTAAACACTGAACATGAGCAACATCCGTTTAGATTGGCAGCATGAGCAAATGTTTTTGAATAACGTATCAGTAAATACCACACGTTGTTCTGGTACAAACTTAATACTCAATGTTAATAGTGTTATTGGTGAGACTTTGTTTATCAAATTGTATAAGTATACATAGTACATACTATGTTTAAGATATAGAAAATACACTAGTATATAATATAAATGTTAATTTGCATGTGTGTTTTTGTTTGATTTTACTTCAGGATAAGGCCTAGAAAGAAAGCTCCTTTAAAATAAACCAGCCAAACCATTCATAATATTAGCGAGTTTTAGCAGACGGACAAACAGAACGACAAACATAGACGACACGTTTGGCTCAGTTTGTAGTAACCCTACTTGCTGTGCCAGTTGTCGCGGGTTCGAGTCCCGCTGGGGGCAATCATTTGTGTGAAGAGCACGAATGTTTGTGCTCCAGTCAAGTGTTTATATTTATAATATGTACGAGTATGTATTTAAAAATATATATGTGTAGTATATCAACTATCTGGTATCCATAACACAGACCTCGTAGCTTACCATGGAACTAGATGGTGCTGTGTGTTAATGTCTCAACATATTTATTTAAAAAAAAACAATACTTATGTGGTATTTTAGGCTTCAGTATAATTTTAAATTAATGATCATATAAATAACCGTACGAAGTCTACGTTGTGTATCTGTTCAAAATACGACAGACATTTCAATTTTATTTACATATAGGTACATACTTATATAGACAGGCAGTTTTAGCCCAGTGGTAACCAAACTTAAACTTGAGAAACCAAATGAAAAAGTTGCGATGCATTTTCAACATAATTACCAATTACTAATACAGTGAAGGAAAACTTAATGAGGAAACCTGCAATTTCGAAAGGTTTGTGAAGCCCGCCAACCCACACTTCGCCAGCGTGGTGGACCATGACTTGAGTCCCTAGCATTAAGAGGCCAGTAAATAGCCATGAGACGTTAAAAAAGGGCTGACTAGGTAACACATAGATAATATAGATTTACCTTCAAGTAACGGCTGAGGTTGAGACAACACAGAGTCTCGCGAGGCCGCTCGTCTCACAGGCTTGGCCGGCCGCGCTAACGACTTTAGACCGCCACTGAGGATCAGCTCTAACGCTCTCCGACCGCCTGGGCCGTTCGCGCCTGCTCCCATCTGGATAGAAAAATTAAATTTACTAACACACATACATTGACATATTCTTAACTAGTGTTTTCATTACATATTTATATCCCTCTCTCCTCCGCCTCTGTGTTATTCTGAGGTATAAGCTATATTACTGTAAAGTTTCATTAAAATCTGCTCAGTAGTTTTTACATAAAAGAGTAACAAGCAAACATCCACAGGTACCTACATCTTCACAAACTTTCACTTTTATATTATTAGTAAGATGTATCCATGTAGGTACCTATAGTCTAAAGAATCACGGACCATACATATAAAATATTGTATTTTTTTACAACATGAATATTACTTCATGATACAAAAACTTTTAGAAAAGTACATTTCTACAATCGATATGGCTAAGAGAAAGCTAAAGAATATTTGATAATGAAATATTCTGACCACGTAATAGCGCTTATAGGAACTAATATATCATTTTGTTTTATTTTGTACTTGTAGAAATTTACTAACTAGTAAATTTCTCAGAGCTGAGATATTTTTCCATAGTAAAAAGGATGCTATATGTTGACCCGCATAACCAGCTATCATCATACCAAATTTCATAAAAATCCCTCCAGTTGTTTTTGCGTGATGCCGTCACAGACAGACAAATTTTAAAAACTATAAATTCGGCTTCTGCATCCAATGAGATTTTCCAAAAAATATTTAATGTACATATTCGACTGAGAATATTATTATATGTAAAGATATTAAATATTCGCTTTAATGAATGAGTAATAAATAATCTTTTAAACCAATACTTTACACTAAAATTATAAGTGTGAAAGTTTATTAAATTTAGTATTTATATGAGATCGCAATAGAGCAACGAATTGACGCAATTTTAGCTCCTTCCAAATAGTAGTTCAGCTGATATAGTGAAATTAGAACCACAGTTAACAAGTAGGGCAGCCAAATTAAAACCCAACCAGCCATAACCGCGAGCTTTTGCGTATATAACGAACAACTAACCAGAGCGGCGGGGAATTTGTGACAGTAACAAATCAATAACCGAATTGAATAAATAAAACTATCTTTTCGGATTTTTTCGCGAAAATATTTTGATTTTTGGTTCCCGACGTTTCGAATGCTTTACAGCAATTATGGTCACGGGAGAGACTGAGATGTTAGAAGTCTCTAAGGTATTATATAGTTGTTACAGACAGCCTACCCACAATAACAAAATGAATGCAAAAAATTAAAAAATGGCAACACAGTACCTTACAATATTTCTTAACTTTAAACATTTTTATAATTTTAATTAGTTATATAATTGAATATGGAATATTATTTATTTAATTTGAGCTGTTATTATTATAATTTTGTTTTTTTCGGCGGGTAGACACAAAAGAGTACAGACGCGATTTTAGTAGCTCCACAGTATTTAATATTTTAAAATATTAATAGTACATATGTATTAAAGTTTACATTACCAGTGCTTAAGTTGACTGTAAACTCACTTTCACACAAACTTTCCTCACTGAATTATGGACTCTCCAGTTGAACAGCTTGTGAAGAGCATGGATGAACTATCTTCTATGTTTAATATGAGAATGGTTGAGTTTGAGAAAAACCTCCAACAACCTGGTTCCATTGCTCCTAATCCAACTGTAAAAGCCTTGGCTGCAGAATTTTATACTTTCAAGACTTTTATATGGAAGTCGCTTGGTTTACTCAAGTCTCAAGTCGAGCTTGTTGTAAATAGTCTGGATCGCTTGGAGACTCAATCAAGAAGAAAGATTCTTCTCTTTCATGGTATCAAGGAAGATAAGGACGAAGATGCTTCGAAGAAGATCATGAAAGTATTAACCAGCCAAATGAAGCTGTCAGACTTAAAGCCTGACACAATTGAATCCTGTCACAGGTTAGGTGTAAAGAGGGAATCTGCCAGGCCCATTCTAGTGCGGTTCACGAACATGCAAACACGCTCCATTGCATGGAAGGCTAAAACTATGCTGAAAGGCACTAAAACAACTGTGACGGAATTTTTAACGAAGACCCGGCAAGATATATTTGTTGCTGCTCGTAGTCACTTTGGGATGAAGAAATGTTGGTCTTCAGACGGTATTATAGTCATTCTTCTCCCTGATAAGTCCCGAGTAAAGGTTACTTCTTTATCTGAACTCAAAAACTTAATGATACAACATAGTAAAACCGACAAAAACTAACAAATTTATTTCTGTTTATACTTTTTGATATGGTCGGCTTATATTGTAGTGTCAAATAATCATTTAAATGTATGCAGGGTAGTTTTCCACTTATATTATAATTTTCGTTAGATTTCATAGTTTAAACTTTAAAACCTTTTTTTCCTATTATTAAAAACCTATAGTACAATGTCAACTGTCAGTCACTTTTCTGATTTCTCTATGCAATTATTGTCAAATGCCAACTGTCATTAATGATATGCGCACAGATACAAAATGATTATTTTTTGTCAACGACTAACGTGGTATTGTGCTTATTCTGTTTTTTAATTTTTCATTTCACTCTGTCTGTTTATTCACTTGTTGTTCATCTTTAATTATTCTTTAATTATTATTTTTTTCTTAATAGTTCTATAATTATGTCTTTAACAGTTAACTTGTGCATGAGTATAGTGAGTGTTATTCTTCGATATTTTTTATTTATTTATTTTTTTAACTGCAAGTATTCTTAATTATATATTTGTTTACTTTTATTTATATTTGAATGTAATCTATCTATTTATATTATATAAATATTTTAAGTAATAATAGTATTATGTATAAGGATGAATATTTTTCTTGTTCTTCTTCGGAAGACTTTGGAAGTGCTGAAAGTAGCTTAAACTCTTCTCTTTCGGATCAAGAAACACTTGAAGACAAACTTTTAAAGGTTTTCCCTAAAAATTCTAATTTCCTTACCTTAGTGCATATTAACGCGCAGAGCATTCCTGCTCACTATTCAGATCTTCTCACATCTTTCAGTAGCGGCGTAGTCGATTGTATACTGGTTTCTGAAACCTGGCTTAAACCTTCACTCCCGTCGACTAGCTGCTCTATTCCAGGATATCGGTTCTTCCGTAATGATCGCACTGGTCAGGGTGGTGGCGGCGTGGGTATTTACCTTCGCAGCAGCATTCCTGCTTCTGTTGTTTCCCACTCTGTTTCACTCTCAACAGGTACCCTTGAATATCTTTTTCTGGAACTGGTAATTCATCATAAAAAAGTTCTACTTGGGGTTTTGTACTGTCCTAACGACAAAATTAATTATTTTAAGGAATTAGCAGATATCCTTGAGAGCTTTGTTCCTAATTACGATCATATAATTTACATGGGCGATCTAAATACGTGCTTATTAAAAAATGACGCCAGGGCACAAGCTTTAAATGATCTGACGACTTCAGTTAATTTGCATATTCTTCCCCTGAATTCTCCCACTCATTACTTTCCCAATAGTCGTCCATCTCTCATAGATATAATCTCTGTCTCTCAACCTACTCTCACTGTTTCGCATGGTCAAATGACTGCACCCTTCTCACATCATGACCTTATTTACCTTGCTTACAAAGTGCGTCCTCCAAAGGTTAGAGGCAAGGTTATACTTCAGCGCAATTTTAAGCATATGGATCTAGAACGTTTGAGAGAGGATGTTAAAAACATTGACTGGTCAACAATAATGTCAGTAAATAACATTGATAGCATGGTTGCCTCTTTAACTGCTGAGCTGATTAAATTATACGACAAGCATGCTCCGATCAGGCCGGTGCGGATGAAACATGCTCCCGCTCCATGGCTATCACCAGTGATCAAAAGAACTATGGGCAAACGTGATAAGGCTAAATCCAGGTACAAAAGGCACCCATCTGCCGAAAATCTTGATGCATATAAAAAATTACGTAACATCTGCAACAGAATGTGTAGGGATGCCAAACGCCGCTATATTCACACAACGATTCAGGATCTTTGTCAAGCGCAAGTTTGGAGATTCCTATTGTCACTGGGTGTGGGCAAGGCCCCAGAAACTTGTCAAAGTTCTGTGGATCTCAATACTCTAAACTATCATTTTACCACTCCCCCCATCACTTTAGATTCGCATACAAAAACTGAAACACTTTCATTCTTATCGAACCTTGCTCCCCCTGACATACCACCATTCGTCTTTGAAACAGTTTCAGTAGATGATATAAAGAAGTGTGTCCGCTCTATTTCTACAAAAGCCATCGGTAGTGACGACCTCAGCCTTGACATGGTGCTTCCGGTACTGGAGGATATTGCACCTGTGATTACTCACATTATTAACTTTTCATTCACAAGTAATGTCTTCCCGTCATTATGGAAGAAAGCCTTCGTTATACCACTACCTAAGTCCTCGAATCTTACGTGCCTCACTCAATACCGTCCTATATCGATCCTTCCTATCCTATCCAAAGTCATAGAATCCTTGGCTCACAACCAACTTTACTCCTATCTGTCACTCAATAACCTCTTATGCCCTTTTCAGTCCGGTTTCCGCTCTTCCCACAGCACGGTTGGGGCACTGCTGAATATTACAGAGGATATTCGTCACGCAATGGAT
This sequence comes from Brenthis daphne, assembly GCA_947093115.1. NCBI lineage: Eukaryota > Metazoa > Arthropoda > Insecta > Lepidoptera > Nymphalidae > Brenthis > Brenthis daphne. The sequence continues at coordinate 2,785,768 of OX352483.1, read as the reverse complement.
AACACCAAGCTCACCGCGATGGTGTTGCTAGATTTTAGCAGTGCTTTCAACTCAGTTGACCTTGACATTCTTATTGGAACTCTCCGCGCGGTCAACATTTCTCCTACTGTTATAGACTGGTTTCACTCTTACCTATTCGGACGTCAGCAGTGCGTGAAAACTAACGATACATCATCGGATTGGTTAGATCTTACTGCTGGTGTACCTCAAGGCGGCGTACTTTCCCCTTTACTCTTTTCTATCTTTATTAATAACATATCAAAAATCATTTCTTCTCCCTTCCATCTGTATGCAGATGACTTACAGTTATACCGACACTTTGAGCTGACCGAGTTGCATGAGGCTATTGGTGCATTAAACTCGGACCTTGTTGAAGTTCAGTCGTGGGCTGAGTCTTTCGGCCTTCTTGTGAATCCCACCAAATCGCAATGTATAATTTTTGGCAGCAGCAGACTGAGGTGCAAAATCGACTGGAACTCAATACCTCAAGTCCAGTTCTCTGGCGTTCCAATCCCTTATTGTAATAAAGTGAAAAACTTGGGCCTAATAATGGATTGTAACATGACCTGGGTAGCTCATGTCAACGAGGTCAGCAAACGAATGCATCACACTTTCCACTCTCTCAAACGTCTCCAATTTTTTCTCCCTTTTACAACCAAGATTATGCTAGCTCAATCACTCCTTCTCCCCATACTTGACTACGCCGATGTGTGTTATTTAGATGTGACTGAGGAGCAACTCAACAAATTAGAGCGTCTCCAAAATCTCGCTATACGCTTTATTTTTGGCTTGCGTAAGCATGACCATATATCAAACTTTCGTGCTCAACTTAAATGGCTCCCAATCCGTCTTCGCCGTGATATGCACATCCTTTCGTTCCTTTTCAATATTCTTAGTGACCCTAATTCTCCTTCATACCTCCGTTCTCGTTTCCAAATACTCCCTACTCCTTCACGTTCCAGGCGGCCTTGCATCACTGCGACGCTCGATATACCCAAGAGCAACACAAAGTTCCTCCTGCATTCTTTTTCGGTGTATGGCGCATTGCTCTGGAACAAACTTCCTAAAGAAATCCAACTTAGTCCCTCTATTGATTCTTTCAAAAAAAAATTAAAACAGCACCTTCTCACTCAATTAAATCAAAAATTATCTTAATTACTATTATTATGTATTGTATTATATAGATATGTATTTATGTAAGTAGTAGTGTGTATGTATATATGTACATAAGTATGTATGGTATAAGTAAGTAGTGTATATTATATGTTATTATATATATTATGTAATTAGCTATATATTTTTGAGTATCTATATATTATTTATATAACTACGACTGCACGAATTTAGCCCGCTTTGTAACACTATTTCTCACTACCACAGGTTGGCTGGAAGAGATCTCTTCTAGAGATAAGTCCACCTTTGTAAATAACAACTGATTTTAAATTACTGTATTGATTTTTTTTTAAAGTGCAATAAAGAATAGTATATAATTATTACAATTTTAAAAATATTAATTATTAATCTATATTTTTAGTGTTGCCATTATTATATTTATAATCATAAAGAAAAAATCATAATATATTAATTATTTAAGCCACATAATTGATCTATGTATAATTTGAAAAAGTTAAAATTAATTAAAAATAATAATTTAAATTTAAATTTGCTATTATTTAAAAAAACAAATTACTAAGCAACACATTACTACATACATTTACAAAAAATAAAAGATTTTGCATACAGGTAGGTACTTCAATACGCAATATACCTACTGGGTATTTAATGACAGTATCATACCTAGTACTTACCAATAGGGAAATATGCTGATGTTTTTAAAGGTGAAATATTTTTTTTATAATCTTTATTGTTTTTGAATTAAGCCTTTATCAATATTTTTATGTAATTTCTTTTTGATTAAGGAAATAATTATTAATAAGAGCAAATATAGATAGAAAATTCAAAGTAGTTGAGACGCACGACATCGGTAAACAACCAAATATGACGTCAAAGTATTATCATAACAGAGCGATTAGAGAATTTGTTATTCTGTGTATATACTGTGACGTCAAGCGCGCATAATGCCGAGCGATTAAAGTATCCATATCGGCATAATATATTTTTATACTAAATTTTAGTTTTTTGGGGCTGAATATTTCTTTTACAATTATATAACGATGTTAGTTATTATATATGTTAGTTAGATATTATATATTAGTAAATAAAATAAAAAAAATCGCGCATATTCCCCATTTTCTTATACCCATATTCTTATTTATTTTGATTTATGTACATATTTTATCTAAGATAATATTAATTAAATATAAAATAAATTAATAACAAGTATATTTTTTTAAAGTTTTATTAATTACAAATAAGTTATCCTTTATTACAGCAATTATTTAATTTATATAATCAACATTCTATGTGGTTATATTATAAAACATGTAATTGGCGTTTAAGATACGAATAGTTACATGGCGATTATTATACCTGTAACTTTGCGAACGTATTCAAAAAAAAAATAATATTAAAAAATATTTTAAAACAAGCTTTCATATCATATAAATTGGGAAATGTAATTAATCGATGGTTAATTTAATTTAAAGTTTATATTTTAGTTATTTATTCGTATTCTTCTCAGCAAACTATTTAATTTGATATCAATATCATGGCCATTATCCAGTCATGTATAATTTAAAAACATAGTCCGCCATCTTTGGGAGTCCGTCATATTGGATTTACAGTGACGTCACTTAGCTAAATATGCATTGTCATCCAAACTAAATGTGCTAATAACTAATGTAACTAAATTTCAGCTCAATTTTGAGGATAAGTGCTTTAAAATCAGTTGCAAGATTTGACCCGAACAAACAAACATTGCAAGTTAAATAAAAACTTGTAAATAAACCGATTACGCGCTAGACATCTAAGGGCACGTGTAAGCATAGTGAGGGTGGGTCGCTATTATGAGATCGAACTAATAAGGTAAAGTTTAAAAATAATTATAAGTCCAGATTATACTTTTATAGATTTACGCGAATATTTGTCATTTTAGATAATAAAATGTCAAATATTCGCGTAAATCTAAGAAAGTATTAAGTTCCCTTGAAATTAATTTATTCCTATAAACAGATAATATATAGTTTATAAATAACAACCTAGAGTCAGAACCAGTGATGGTCAAAGTACGGCCCGCGGGCCTAGTCCAGCCCGCGAAAGTATTTAATCCGGCCCGCCGAGGGTCCATCGACATGGATAGTATATGGCTAACTGTCAGTTACTTTAACAGCTAGTATATTTACTTGTCAGTTAATTTAACAGCCAGTAAGTTAAACTGTCAGTTAGCGTGACTGTCAGTTAGTTTAACTGTCAGTTTGTTTGACTATCAGTAAGTTTAACTGTCAGTTTAAATTACTGTCAGTAACTTTAACTGCCAGTTAGATTAACGGCTAGTTAGATTAACTGTCAGATATTTTAACAACCAGTAAGTTTAACTTTCAGTTTCATTTACTGTCAGTTAGGTAAACTGTCGGTTAGATTAACTGTCAGTTTGATTAACAGCTAGAAAGATTAACAGTCAGTTAATTTAACTGTCAGTTAGTTTAACTGTTAGTTAGTGTAACTTCAAGTTAGTTTAACTGTCAGTTAATTTGACTGCCAGTGAGTTAAAGTGTCAGTTACCTTGACTCTCAGTTAGTTTAACTATCAGTAAGTTTAACTTTCGGTTTGAATTACTGTCAGTAACTTTAACTGCCAGTAAGATTAACGGCTAGTTAGATTAACTGTCAGGTATTTTAACAACCAGTAAGTTTAACTGTCAGTTTGATTTACTGTCAGTAAGGTTAACTGTCGGTTAGATTAACTGTCAGTTAATATAACTGTCAGTAAATTTAACTGTCAGTTAGTTTAACTGTTAGTCAGTGTAACCTCTAGTCAGTTAAGTATAATATTAATTCATTTATCGAAATTTATTTCAAACAAAAAGCTTTATCAAGAAACAAAAAGACTGAATGCAAACATATTTTTTCAAATCAGAGTTCCACAGATTAGCACGTGCAGACAAACAAAAAACTTTTCAGTTTTATGAAAAAATACTATACATAAAAACTGATAGAGGTTACAGGTTATCTAACATCGCGCTACAACTCTTAAAAGTGTAGTAATTATAATAACCCACGGAAGCGGAGTTGCGGGCAAAAATAAGAAAATCAACTTTAGCTTTCTTCATATAAAAATTAACTATGCCAAAGCTCATACCTTTTGGGTTCGCTTCTTAAAATCGAATATAGAGTTTTATTATGTATAATGTATTTACTAGTATGTATTATATATGTAGATATTTTAAATCTACATCATTTAGTTAATTTTAAATTTAAATTACTGGGTATAAATTTTAGCCATATCTATAATATATTTGATAATAAAAACTGTTTGTCGCATTATCTATACATATAATAAAATTCTAACTAAGTCAAATCTGTACATTAAATATTTTTTGGAAAATCTTATTGAAATAGTCATTATTATCGATACAGATGCCAAATCTATAGTTTTTAGAATTTTTGTCTGTTTGTCTGTTACCGCATCACGGAAAAGCCACTGGAGCGATTTTGATGAAATTTGGTATAATGATAGCTGGTTATCCGGATTAACATATGGGATACTTTTTATCGCGGGAAAATACCTCATTTCTGAGAAAAAATACAAAAACTGCATTGTTAGAGTATACTAATATGAAAAACCTCAGAATTTGGTTTTTGGACATCTGAACGCAGGCGGAGCCGGGGGCAATGCTAGTGTTTTTCATATAATTTTACCATATACTGTCAAGTATAAGCATTGATGTGTCATTAGAGCTCATCTATAAATAACTGAAAAGATTATAAATCAAGAATCATTAAGCACAATTGCGGTCATAAATGAAGATTTTTACAAACAACGATCATTTACAATAAATATTTTAAAAGACAGTATCTACTTAAAAATGTATGAATAATTTTTATTTAGTAAAAAAATAACTCTTCGTTTTACTTTTATACTATTTTATTTATTATATTTCTTACTTTAAAAACATGATTCACACTTTTAGTAATTGCGGAAAATAACGTAAAAACAAACGTTACAATCATTATTTTTATGACAATTTGAATAAGTAATACCTATATATATTATTTACTATATTTATATGAATGTATAATGCCAATTAAAATTCTATTTCATTTTTCCTCTTTTCTTCTTAGTATTTATTATATTACTAGCGACTCACCCTCGCTTCGCTCGAGTTCATCCCTAGGTACTTTTTAACGGTTAGTATGGAATAGATAGACTATATATTATATAATACTAGCGACTCACCCTCGCTCCGCTCGGGTTCGTCCCTGGGGTGGGCTCTGGGTGGACCACCCTTATCTTTATCACTTAGGGATATGGAAAATAGATAGTAGACGATTCTCAGACCTACTGAATACGCATATAAAATTTGGTAAAAATCGGTAAAGCCGTTTCGGAGGAGTACGGTAACGAACATTGTGACATGGAAATTTTATATATTAGATATAGCCTTCCTCAATAGACGGGCTATCTAATGCAAAAAGAATTTTTCAAATCGGATTAGTAGTTCCTGGGCTTAGCGCGTTCAAACAAACAAACTCTGTCTTTTTATAATATTAGTATAGATTATGATTATGCTTATAACAAGTCAATAATAATTAGCCATTATATAAAAAAAACAGCATGTTTTTTAAAATATTTGAAAATTTTTCAACTTACCCTTCAAAATCAAGCGATAGAAAACAATGAATATCCAATTTTATAGAACAATAGATATATGCATGATTATGTCCTATACAACATATTCCAACATACAATAAGTTATCTCACACAGTGACCGATAGGTACTGCTCTTTGTCGTTTATCGAATTTTACAGATAACATCTTATGTAATGCAATCAGCTGTAAAATTTATCGTTATGTAAACATACATATACATAATAAAGTTGTGTCTAAGCCAAATCTGTACATTAAGTTTTTATGGAAAATCTTATTGAAATAGACATTATTATCGATACAGAGGTCGAATCTATAGATTTTAGAATTTTTGTCTGTCTGTCTGTCTATGACCGCATCACGGATTTTTTTTTGATGAAAGGTATCTTATAGGGTCCGAGTCAACATATAGGATACTTTTACTGCGGGAAAATATCTCATCTCTGACAAAACCTATAGGTACTAAACGTTACAACGTATGTGGGGTCGAACCCGAGCGGAGCGAGGGTGAGTATACCATTTAATGTGTCTACACACATAAACATTTATTGAGTAACAGAACTAAACCAAGCATCTTCTTACTTTTAGAAACAAGCCATATGGCCCGTGACCTTGCATTTAACAGCATTTATCACGACTCATACTAGCGACTCACCCTTGATGATAATATTGTGATGATAATTGATTGAGATGATAATATTGTGCTATGTAGAAAATCACACGCGAAACTTGATATATACCGCACTTAAGTGTCACTAATAATTTCATCATTGGCCAATATAATAGATTACTTTATAATGTCATCATAAAAAAGAATACTTAACCTATTAAACACGTTTGTCCCGTCGCGTAGTTGAATTTTGATTGGAATCCTGCTCTAAATGGTGCAACAATGTTGTCACTGATACAATTATTATTAGGTGTTTAGTGATAAATTAATTTCAAATAAATGTCATTCTATCGCATTCCAATATACCTACCTATCATAGGTAATAGGCAATAGCTACAATATTGTAGAAATCTTGAACTTCAAACTTTAACAAAATTATTTATACATAATATTTAGTTATGATATAAAGCACGATAATTACAATATAAGCGTAATAATATATGAAATACTAATAACATTTTATATTTAGTGGTAATTCTTTAAATTGACGTAACTTTTTTATTTATGAACCGATTAAAATAAAACAAACACTAAATGTTAAATGATACTTACCACAACATAATAGTGAAAACCGCATTCAAATCAGTTTAGCGGTTTCTGAGATTAGCGCACACAAACCCACAGACAAACAGACGAACCGACAAAAATCCTAAAAATCATTGTTATGGATTCCATTGCGTAAATAAAGACCCCCAATGACAGTTTTTCTCAAATATCTTCCATGTACAGACAGCGATCAGTTACACTTTTATTATATTTTACTATATATACCCCTAAAGTTATTTTTATTATTTTACGTACATATGCAAATGTACTGCAAAAAATTGTAATTTGTAAAACGTTTAGGAGAAAAACTATAATCTATTCTAGATTATAGTTTTTTCTAAAAATAAACTGATATTCACATGTAGACAATCTTTATATAATAATCTGACCATGAAGTAAATCTGGTACGTTTGTTCTAAATTAAGTCTAAGCCACCAAATAGGACCATTGCTTCTTATAACACCACTTAACCCAGAAAGCTCGTGAAAGCTAATGCTGAAATCGAACTTTATTATGACTTTCTCACAATGTCTCAATCAATCTCACTTACGTAAGAATTTACTTCGGTGCTGCAATTATCTTAATTGCCAATTCGGAAAACTCCATAATTCCGAAGAAGTATCAAGAAACTAATCGAAATTATTAATGTTTTTGTTAATAATAGATTTTAAGTTAATTACTTCAATATGGGCGTAAAATTTTTAAATAATTATTTTAATATTATAAATGTGAAAATGTGTTTATTTGTTCGTCCTTCTTTCACGTCGAAACAGAATGACAGATTTTTTTTGTAGAGATATCTGTAGGACTGGAGAGTGACATAACTACTTTTTACCGAAGAAGGTTATCTCAATCCCACGGGAACACACGTTTTAATACAACCCACAATAACTCATCATACTTATGAGGGTGAATCGCTAAAAAGTACATAAATTCTTCGGTTTCATTGAATAGTAGAGAGATATCTTCAAAAATCTTAACTCGTGCACATAACATATACATACATACATACATATATATATATATATATATATATATATATATATATATACATATATATAAAATATAACAAAATAATACTATTTTAAATAAAACTATCTTTTCGGATTTTGTCGCGGATTTATTTGGATTTTTGTTTCCCGACGTTTCGAATGCTTTACAGCATCCATGGTCACGGGAGAGACTGATGAAATAATACTATATATAATATTTATATAAAAACAATAAATAAGCAAAAATAAATTGGGCATTTCCCGGCCAAGTAAGTTTCATCAATACAATTCCTTGGCACGGTGCCGGGTTAACATCGTGTTTTCCGCTCTCTCATCCAATATTTTAAGCAGATATAATCAAGTTGTAAGCTATTTGGGAATTTCCCGTAATATCTTCATACGAAATCTGTTATTTGCGGGAATTTTCAGTAATTAATCATCATCAATTACTATGCTTTATTTTTCCTTGTAACTACTCGTAACTAATTTCTAAATACTTATAATGTTGCTGCAATTTAATAAATATTGTGTGTGTATTAAATCTGGATGGGATGACAGTACAAAATATTTTGATACCATAGAGGTGATGAAGCTAGGAAGCGGATAGTGTAACGCTTTAAGTAAAGACCTTCTAGTCAGGGCTCATTACATTCATTTTGACAAATTCTTTATTTTTTTTATAACTATAAAATATTAAAAAAATAAAAAATAAATAATAATCATCCACACAACTGACTAAATAAATAATGACACATCTATACAGATAAATAAAATTGAAGTGTCAGTTTGTAATGTCAAAAAAACTTCGTTTTATTAAATGCATATGAAATTATACACGGTACTAATAAGAAAAACACATTTTTTTAATTTTTGTCTGTCTGTTTGTTACGGATAATCTCTGAAACGGCTGGACTGATTTTGACGGGACTCTCACTGGAAGACAGCTGATGTTATAGGGAGTAACATAGGCTACTTTTATTTTAGAAAAATAATTAGTGTTCCGCTCAAAAAATTTATAATATAATAATAATAATAAGTAAGTAATTGTCACGAGCAAAAGTCGAACCCGTAACCTTCAGGGCAGCATTAGGGGTCGCCTATACCAGACAGATGTTTAATGATTCAAAAGCTTATAATAGATAAGCTATAAAATGACTAAAGAACAAAACAAAACTTCACCGCAATTACATAATTATTGTTTTGATATCGAAAACTTTACATAGTAACAATTCCTATGGATATATGTATTTAAATAAACAAGACTTACATGAGTCAGTTAAATTAAAGCGAACTTGTTATCACACAGTTATTGTCCCTAATTTCTGAGAATTTAAGGTATCAATGTAAAAAATATAATATGTATTGACATAAAAACAAATTTTTGTATTATTAATAATATTACAAGTTCTGTATCACTAGGGGCAACGTGCCCGTTATGAAGGCTGATGTTGTGAGATAAACAAAAAGAAGCCCTTTCGACCGTGGAACATTTAAGAAATCGAATGAATTACACAAAAATACTTAGCCAAGAACTTGTTCGTTATTTATTCTTTTATATTAATTTTTCTTTTTTTTTTGTCTGTATGTACGCACGTTTATTTAGAAAACAAAAAAATCTTCTAATACACTGTCACAATAAACAAAAACCTTAGTTTACTCTAAAGTCTAAATAGAATAAAAACAAAACATTGTATAGTCAACAGCCTATATCTTTATATATATAATTCTTCTGTGAGTGTGTATGTCACTGAACTTCTCTCAAACGACTGGACCGATTTTGATGAAATTTTTTGTGTGTGTTCAAGGGGATCTGGGAATGGTTTAGATTCACAATTTGAATAATAATTTTCATCAAAAAAATTATTAAAAAAAGTTTGAAATTTTCAAATTAAAGACGTGTAGACAGGACAACGTCTGTCGGGTCCGCTAGTACAATTTATTATAGTTAGACGTCACTAACCTTTCACAAACCCTCAATACGCCATTGTGGGAATCCACGGCCTTAGCTTAAAAGTTGCTAAAGCCAGCAAAAGTCGATTATAAATACGAAACTTACTGAAAACTCATTTTAAGCATATTTTTGTGTTAAGACAATGCGAAAGAAATGTTCAAAAACAAAGAGTTACATTGTAATACGAACGATTGTATGTACCCTGATGTACATATTATAAATATTTACGACACAACGCGCGTGCACTGCGAGTAATTTTAATAATTTTATTGTTTTGCTTATATACTCGCATACCTACCATAGATTTACATGGATAAACCGTAAATAAGAATCGTACGTTTATCACGCTGACCTTAACTAGATAACGAAATACCGAGCAACATTCATTCTAACACATTCTTCGATTTACGCGAATATTTGACATCTATACATATAATAAAATTCTAACTAAGTCGAATCTGTAGATTAAATATTTTTTGGGAAATCTAATTGAAATAGACATTATTATCGATACAGAGTCCGAATCTATAGTATTTAGAATTTTTGTCTGTTTGTCTGTCTGTCTGTTACCGCATCACGAGAAAACCACTAGACAGATTTTGATGAAATTTGGTATGATGATAGCTGGTTATCCGGGTCCACATATAGGATACTTTTTACCGCGGGAATATATCTCATTTCTGAAAAAAAATACAAAAACGGCATAGTAAGAGTATACTAATATGTAAAACCTAAGAATTTAGTTTTTGGTCATCTGAACGCGGGCGGAGCCGCGGGCAATGCTAGTTTTAAATAAAACTATCTTTTAAAAAAAATTGTAAAATTGTGGGTAGGCACAGTGTGTAACAAGTATATAACGCCTTTGAGACGTATAAACCTTAAGTCTCTCCCGTGACCTTGATTGCTGTAATGAGTGTAAAGCATTCGAATCATCGGAATCCAAAAATCAAAACAAATCCGCGAAATAATCCGAAAAGATAGTTCTATTTAGAATATCATTCTTTTTTTACATTTTTCACAAATTCGTCGTCGAAACCAAATAGGAGTGTGTGTGTATTTTTATTCTAAAAATATAACATTACTTGTTGCGAGTAAACACGCCATCTTAACTAATCGAGTATACGCACATACATATACATAATATGTAATAATCTATACATATAATAAAATTCTGAATCGAATCTGTACATTAAATATATTTGTGGAAAATTTTATTGAAATAGTCATTATTATAAATAAAATATCTCACCTCTGAGAATTCTATACCAGAAATTAAAACGTAAGTAGGGAACCCAAGCGGAGCGAGGGTGAGTCGCTGTTCTAGTATAATAACAATTTTATCTGTGATATTGTTGAATGAATGGGGTGTAGAGATGTATCAATCACAAAATAATAATGGTAGAGTCTAAAGAAAAAACTTATTTGAAAAAAAAGCATATTTTTAGGTATACAATATATGTACATAACATGATGTTCTCTCCTAGCCGATTCCGGCCACGGCGGCCAATCTCATTGAGATTAGCCAACTGCGCAGGAGATATTATAGTGCTCAAGTGTACGCGCAGACACAAGTGCACTCTCTATTCCTATCACTCTCATACTCCGGTGGGACGACCACTCGACACGACCGGTGAGAGTTAAGGCGCAGGACCGACGGCTTTACGTGCTCTCCGAGGCACGGGGGTGAGACACCGCCAACTTCCCAACTTCGGGCTGTTACAGAGACTTACTATACAGAAAGACACAATAACTAAACTTAGCCCGACCCGGGACTCGAACCCAGGACCTCCGGGTGTGCAGCCGTACATGCTAGCCACTACACCACCGAGGCAGTGAACATATACACTATACATGTGTAACGTAACACATATGTACTTATGTAGGTATGCCAAGTATAATCTTTCCATTGTGAAAAGGATTTTTGATACAATAAAATACTTATTATACCTTCGTAACATAAAAATGCCATAATTATAGCTTTGCAGCATCCATTTGGACGAAAATATTTGAAACCCGCGTTTACGAACCGTGTAACTTATAAGTGTGTATACACATAAACTGTCGAGGGATCGGGATGCAAAAAAATCTATAATAATATGCTAAAACTGTACATGACTCATCATTAAGCATAGGTTACGAGTGAGAAAACCACTAGACAGATTTTGATGAAATTAGGTATGATGATAGCTGGTTATCCGGGTCAATATATAGGATACTTTTTACTGCGGGAAAATATCTCATCTCTGAGAAATCTATACTACTTACTAAACGCTAAAAATTAACTAGGGACGAAGCCGAGCGGAGTGAGGGTGAATAGCTAGTTTAAATATAAACATGAAAATAGAACAGTTTATCATAAAATATGCGAGCGTCAATATTTATTATTGTAGCAGACTGTTTTATTTTGAAAAATATAAAGTTAAATCTCACTTTTAATATAACTTTACGATAAACAAAGATGTTGAATAAAAAGCTTCTCGACTTCAAAGGGCTTGTGGCGATGATGAGATAAAATCCCATTCAAAATGCATTAAAATCAGCGTCGCTCAGTAGAAAACTTTGAAAAAGTCGCTGTAGTTAAATTACTTGTTCTTAATGGAATGAAAAGAATTGTCTGACTCACATTGCTTTCTACGCCGAAAGCCGCGAGTTTGATTCTCGGTATTACAGATGATGAATGTTTTAATCTAGTTAAATTATAAATCTTATTCTATTGGTAAGTTTAAAGGCATTAGCCTTCAAACATATTAGAAACTAGCATTGCCCGCGGCTCCGCCCGCGTTCAGATGACCAAAAAGCAAATTCTTAGGTTTTACATATTAGTATACTCTTACAATGCAGTTTTTGTATTTTTCCTTAGAAATGAGATATTTTCCCGCGGTAAAAAGTATCCTATATGTTGACCCGGATAACCAGCTATCACCATACCCAATTTCATCAAAATCCCTCCAGTGGTTTTTCCGTGATTGTTTAACAGACAGATAGACAGACAGACAAAAATTCAAAAACTATAGATTCGGCCTCTGTATCGATAATGATGTTCTCCCGACCGATTCCGGCCACGGCGGCCAATCTCATTGAGACTAGCCAACTGCGCAGGAGATATTATAGTGCACAAGTGTACGCGCAGACACAACGTGCACTCTCTATTCCTGTCACTCTCATATTCTGGTGGGACGACCACTCGACACGACCAGTGAGAGTTAAGGCGCAGGACCGACCACTTTACGTGGTCTCCGAGGCACGGGGGTGAAACACCGCCAACTTCCCATCTCCGGGCTGTTACTGAGGCTTACTATACAGAAAGACTCAATAACTAAACTTGGCCCGACCCGGGACTCGAACCCAGGACCTCCGGGTGTGCGGCCGTACTTGCTAACCACTACACCACCGAGGCAGTTAAATAATAATGTCTATTTCAATAAGATTTTCAAAAAATATTATATATTCAGATTCGGCTTAGTTGCAATTTTATTATATGTATAGATAACCATTCTTATAAACAAGAAGCAAGTGTGTTTGTTTATCCTATTTTCGAGGTCGCTATCTTGCTAAAAGATACGTAAACTATTATGAGCCCAAGGGCACGGTATTGTTGACGTCAAGCCCCATTTCATCATTCCAAATTCAACTATCTTATTTGATAAAAATAATGAAAGCTTATTTATTGTAGGTGATATGATATTTAAAAAAAAACGTCCAAAAGCAATGGATCTCTGTGAAAAGTAGAAAATAAAATGAATTCTTTACAAAACGCGATGACATCACGTCTTATCGGCGGCCAATCAGCTGAGAGCGCGTTTCACGATATCAGCCTTTGCTGACGTAAGATATTCATATTAGTGATTGTGAATCGTACCAGTATGCTTATGTATACTTTGATATTGCCTCCACGTTAGGACATATCTGTCTCACTAAACTTAGACGAAGTTTCCTACAATATTTTATATTTAACTGTATGATATAATGTCAGTATAAACGAGATGTATGTAATGTAAGAGTATCCTAATATGTAAAACTTAAGAATTTGGTTTTTAGTCATCTGAACGCGGGCGGAGCCGCCGGCAATGCTATTATAAAAATCGTAATTATTAATATATTTTTGTATTAAAATTTATATTTTAAAAACACTAATATCAATATCAAAAAACTTTAATATTATATAAAGCTAGCGACTCACCCTCGCTCCGCTCGGGTTCGTCCCTAATGTGGGCCTACCCTTATCACTTAGGGGTATGGAAAATAGATAGTAGCCGATTCTCAGACCTACTGAATACGCATATAATATTTGGTAAAAATCGGTAAAGCCGTTTCGGAGGAGTACGGTAACTAACATTGTGACATGGAAATTTTATATATAAGATATATATTATGATCATATACATAGTACCTACGCTTCCTTTATGAAGGGCATTAAGATATTCACGTACACTAAATATACCGAAATCTTTTTCATAAATGTGATTTTCCGTCGAAAGTCCTATTAAACAATATATATGTACATCAGGTATACATATTATCTTTACATAAAAGATGTGTTTTTGTTGTGAAACACATCTGATATGAAAATGATATCCGAAAAATAATGAGAAACGAAATATACGTAATACCTATCATGTAACAAAGGCACGTAGCTGAATGTTTTTCTTCATATGTCTAGTAGCTTGAAATAAGTAACTCTAAAAGGAAATATGTAATTTATTACGAAATAAATTAAAATCAATACTAATTTCTGGCTTCAAAAATTTTTTAAGTCTTTAATGGCTTCAAAAATTTTTGTTGTATAGCCTATTTATTGAGCATGGCTATAGGCTATCTTATTCGGACTTCGAAAATATCTGATTAGGTATCTATTCTAAATGAAAACCTCCGTTTAGTTATTTTTTTCATTTTAGTGCCTGGAAATCGGTTTTTTTTAAGTATTTATTTTTCCATTTTTAGTGTACACGAAATAAACAGGTAATTTGTAAGAAGAAAGTTTTTGAATAACATATCCGATTAAACAATTTGTTTGAAAAATATATTTATTGTTGATTTTTTTGTAAACCGCTCGACCGATTTCGATAAAATTTATATGGGACCTGGGAAGTATACCCTATGAAACAAAAAAAAATTCCAAATCGGTTCAGGCGTCTTCGAGTAATCGGTGAACATACATAAAAAAAAGAAGAAAAAAGATTCCGACGAATTGATAACCTCTTCCTTTTTGGAAGTCGGTTAATAAAACGCTAGTTCATATAAATGAAATAACATAGATGGTAACTTAGGAAATACACGAAATGGATATTAAAACCAAGGTTGAGGTTTAGTTTTAGCAGAAATCGTGCATTCGTCAAATACTTCTTTAATTAAACTTTAGCAAAATTTCTTATGTCTATCGCAACAATGGTTAACTATTCACATAAACATTTGAAATAAAAATACTGATTCAATATTAATTAGGTATACCTAATGCTTTTCCTAACTGCTTTTACTTTAAACTGTAATTGTAATTTTCTGAAAGACCAAACGTATACTTTATTTATATTATAATACTAGCGTTCCTTGATGACATTGGTACAACTTTGAAATTTGAACAATTGCAAAATTTAGTTACCACGAAAAGATCTTTTATACAGCCTATGTCAATCCTGAAGGTGCACTATTTATATTGGTCTAAAATTTTGTGATATAAGATGAGAAGTACATAGCTCATTTTATATTTTTTCTTGTACATTTTTCTTTTTTTCTCTTGTGGGTGTACAATAAAGAGTATTTATTATTATTATTATGAGAAGTTACGAAGATCCCCTACATCCAAACTTACAAACTTTAATGCCCGATTTCACCAACATCCCATAAGCTACCACCTACGTATGGGATCCCTAGCTTAAAAGTTCCCCTAAACTAACCCCTAAATTAAATTTCGCTTTACCATCATCAGAGCCCGTATTTCTAGTACCTACATTTAGGTATCATTTTAACATTTAGGTGACCCCTAACTGTCGGTGAAACAGAAACTGTCCCCTAACAGCCCCCTAACCATGCTTAGGGGATCCCTTAAACTTAGGTCACGTTGGTGAAATCGGCCATAGGGCTTTGTAATATTAGGGTATATTCATGTAAATACAAATATAGATAAGAGATTGCTAAAATACGTGACTACACAAATGTTGACAATAATCCTAATAATCCTGAAGCCTCTTTCAACTATGACGACACTCAGATTAATAAACTTATACTACATACCCTCGCTTTGCTCGGGTGCGTTCCTCTAGGTACGTTTTGATTTTTTCGAGCGGAACCTTAATTCCTTTTCTATACATATAATAAAATTGTAACTAAGCCGAATCTGTACATTAAATATTTTTTGGAAAATCTTATTGCAATAGACATTATTATCGATACAGAGGCTGAACCACAGTTTTTAGAATTTTTGTCTGTCTGTCTGTCCATCTGTCTGTCTGTTACCGCATCACGGAAAAACAACTGGAGGGATTTTGATGAAATTTGGTATGATGATAGCTGGTTATCCGGGTCAATATATAGGATACTTTTTACCGCGGGAAAATATCTCATTTTTGAGAAAAAAATCAAAAATGCTATGTAAGTGTATACTAATATGTAAAACCTAAGATATGGATTTTGGTCATCTGAACACAGGCGGAGCCGCGGGCAATGCTAGTATACAGATAAATATAATTGAAGTATATATAGTGCAGTATGTAGAAATAAAAGCTTTTTACTAAATGTATATGAAATTATATACGGTACTTATAAGAAAAACACATTTAAAAAAAAAAATGTCTGTCTGTTTGTTCACGCTAATCTCCGAAACTGCTAGACTGATTTCGACGGGAGTTTCACTGGCAGATAACAGATTTTATAAGGAGCAGCTTAGGCTACATAAGTTTTAGAAAAAATTGGGGTTTCGCGCAAAAAAATTAAAACCCATGAATTTGTGAACAAAATCTGTGAACCTAGGGATGCACACACATTCAAACTTTCGCATGCATAATAGTCATCTGAATAGCGACTCACCCTCGCTTCGCTCGGGTACGGCCCTAGTGAAAATCAAAAACAAATCTATCCCACTAATCTAATTTTCTGGGATAAAACGTAACCTATATTCTATTCCAGACAATAATCTATCTCTGTGCCAAATTTCATCCAGATCCGTTCAGTCGTTCTGGCGTGATTGAGTAACAAACATCCATCCAAACTTTCGAATTTATATAGTAGTAAGATAATGAAATAGAATATCTATATTTTCACTAAATTCAAGATAAGTGGTAGCTTTTGAAACCAACCAATTAATAAACTTTGAAAAGAAAAAGAAAAACGTTGCGAAAAAGTTGGCAAGAACCGTTATCCAGAGTCGCATTGCTCCCGCGAGTGCGGAAGATTTCGTAACAGTGTAAAACGAGTCAAGGTCACGAGATTTATCCGACGATATAAACTAACCTCTGTGTAATGTGTTATTTGGGATAATGAGCATTGCATTGGAATGGCCAAAGTAAACTTCCATTTTCTATTTCAAGCTTCTGCATAAGTTAAGCCAATAACAATAACTTTTGCAAGCTTTTATGGGAATAATGCGTATAACACGAGGAATACCTATGTCTAAATTTTAGTGCTATAACGTGGTTATGTTAATGAGAATAGTGTTTCAAACACTAGTAGCGGGTTTAAAGTATACATATATTAGAACATTTTTTTGGTTTATACATACGTACACATTAGATGTTCTATAAACTGTGGTGAAGAATTTTGAGTTATACAAATCAATGGTAAAAAATTTTATTTATTTTATTTTGTTTAATAAGATAATTTAATTTATTGCCTTTTTTCTATTTATTTTATTTATTTATTACATAGGTTGTTAATAGAGCATACATTCTCACAGCGCAGGTACAATGATATAACAAAAGAAAGATCTAGACTAAAGATGCCCTAATTATAAGCGACACTGCATTCTAATTAGACAGCGACATAATAATTAGATAATAATACGTTATATTAGCGAGTAAAAATAAAATTAAAATTCTAAGTAACACAAAAATGAAATGTCTCATGTAAGACCTAAAATCAGTTTTTTTTCCACTAGGATGGGAAATAGATATAATATAAATATATATAAATAGAATATGAGAAAAAGAGCGGTAATAATAACAATGCGGTAATAATAACAATTAATTAAATAAGTAAAAAATAAGTATTTCAATATAACAATTAATTTTACCAAACTAATCTCTTTGAATTCATTCTCAGTTTAAAAAAGTGTAATTACGTTTTAGGTTCAAGATAAAAATTTAAAAGCATTATTTTTAATGACTTATTATTGTCTGCCATTTCGATTGCTCGATTATTTCTATGTACAGTCCATCCGGTGGCCTACTTCGTACTGAGGCGTGTAATACAAGAAGCTATAGTTATATCAACTTTACCTGTTATTTACTTATTCAAAAAGGGTGTATCGCGTTATTGAATCATTTTTAACTATGGGTGGAGCAGGGGTGGATTGTTTTAGGGTAGATTGGTACCGCTCTAGATGTATGTATTCAGCCCTTTTTTAACGTCCCACTGCTGGGCACGGTCCTCCCTTCAATACGAGGAGGATCAGGCCACAGTCCACCACGCTGGCCAAATGCGAGATGTATAAAGTAATTAAAAAATATATGAAAATCGATTAGCGAAAATATCGGGTAACACAACAATCGAACTGAGTCGAATCGACCTTTTGAAAGTCGGTCAAAAATGAAATTTACCTCAATATATCTTTAACTAAGACCTACTAAACAAAAAAGTGCCATTAAAATACATTTAATTTTTTTCAAGATATGCAGAAAAACAGACAATCAAAATTTCGAACTTATGCAGACTTACAGCTTCTTTTGAGCCCTAAAAATATAAGATTGTTTACTTAAAAAAATAATAATCCACGTATTTTGACCCCGTTACAACAATACTATATAGATGAGTGACTCACTTGTCCTTTTTATATAGAGATATAAACTTTCACCGCATGCGAAAGCCATGACTGGGTACATAACTGTAATACATTAGGTATAGTGTAAGAGCAAACTTTCCGTCCTAATTACATTGACCCGTTCATTGTATTAACACCGTAATATGTAAAACGTTATAATGTGACTAGTTACGTTCTCATTGCTTCTACTTATTTAACTTGAAAATGTTCTCTAAGCCGTCATTCGCATAAAAAAGATAAAATCAAAATTGAGTTTAGATTAATATGTAAATATTCACATTACTTCAGCACTCGATGCACTCCTTACAAAAATGTCATGAAACTTTTATATTTATCCAGTGGAAACAATATTTTTTCTATAACAAATTTAAAAAAAATGTTAAAGAACGTTTGTGTGCTAAAGGCTATTTATTATACAATAAATGATTTGATAGAAGATAGCACGCCTTGGGAATGAAATGATCGCCTCCAGGCTACTTCAACTTGATAGAAATATTGTAAATTATAATTTTACTTAAAAAAAAGATAACTTAATATTAGTCCCGCTGAGTTTCTTTCGCCAGTTCTTCTCAGGTCTGAGGTTTCTTCTTTTCGAACTGGTAGTAGTCTCTCATGAGTCTACGTTCAGTAAAAAATTGTAATAATTTAATGCTAAATAAAATATTTGTTTTTTTTTGAATTTTGAATAAAAATTGCTTACATTCTTTTCACTTACATTAACTATCTAAAAGTTAAAATCCCGTCAAAATCGGTTTAGCTGTTTTGAAAAACAGCGAGCTCAAATTGACAGACAGAGATAAGTATATATTTAGAATATTTTTTATTTGACACAATTTTATAACGTATCGATCATATAATTTACTTTCATGCAAAGGCAAGGCAAGGCTGTGAACGGCCGCTTAAAAGTTCTTAAGTTCACATATAACAGGCACTTATATTTGCATAATAACTAGTGAAAAAACTGGAACATTGTTACTGCATACTTTATATATACTTTATATATACTTTTTGCATAACATAGAGCATATATCTCTTAACTATGTTTTATTATATATTATAAATGTATTTATTCAACCCTCTTTGACGTCCCACTGCTGGGCACGAGCCTCCCTTCAATACGAGGGGGATCAGGCCATAGTCCACCACGCTGGCCAAGTGCGGTTTGTCGGACTTCACATGTCTTTCAAAAACTTGCTAGGTTTTCTCAGATCATGCAGGTTTCCTCACGATGTTTTCCTTCACCGTAAGACAAGTCACGGTAATCATGTTGAAAATAATAATAATAATGTTTTTATTGGGAACAACAACGGAACCATTTTTGTTAGTAACACTTTAGGAACTACACTTATGCACTAGGGTTAGTAACAAATACAAATACAGATTTAATGATTCATGTACTTACGAGGCATTTCATGCAGGCAATGATTCCGCATGAGATGCCTCAGCACAGGAGCTCTCGGGTCCTCAGCCACGATTTTCAGGATGCTGTTGCTGTTGCTACTCCCTCGAAACCTTGTAATAAGCGAGGTCACCTTTTTCCTGATTAAAGCGTGGAAACTATCCGTACGTGATTGGGCAAACATCCCCGAGGTACTACAGAATCGAGGGAGTTTCAACATCATCCTAAAAACATTGTTGTATTGGACACGCAGTGCGCTTAGCGCCCCCCGTGAACAGCTGAACCACAGACTTCCCGTGTACAGGCCTTGACAGTACGCTTTAAACAAGGTTATTTTGACGTCATCGGTACAACGATAAAATTTGCGTGCCAGCATGTTCCCGCGGACAGCCAACGCCGTGCGCTCCCTCTCCCTCCCAACGTCGTCATCGTCTCTAAGGTCGTCGACAAGTATATGACCCAGATATTTAAACTTGGTCACCTGCTTTATATTAGCACCGTTCAGAGTAATTGAAGGAATGGTGTCTGGGTACTTGCCGGCGGCCCTGAAGACCATGAGCTCGGTTTTCCTTACATTATAAATAAGGCCATGTGATGCGGCGTATTTTTCACAAACCTTCAGCATCTCTCGGATTGATCTCGCAGTCGGGCCCAGCAGCACCATATCGTCCGCGTAGCTGATGTTGTTCACACAAACACCCCCCCACAAAATGATTCGCACATGAAAATATCATATCAGAAGTGCGAGACATTGCGGGATTTGAACACGCTTCACTCGGTTACCCAAGCGAGCGCGTTACATTATAAATGTGACGCGGTCCATATATTTCTTTTAGAAAAAGTAATTTTTGACCATTAAGACTAAAACATAACTCGATATTATAAATGTGAAAGTTTGTAATTTAGTGAGTGTGTTTGGTAATTTAAGTTAATAGTTTAGTTCAGTCCAATGGTAACGAACTTACTTGAGAAATGAAATGGTTCGGTTTGATGGGTTCAAATCCCGGTTCTCCGATATTTATGTAAATTGTTTTCAACGTGATTATCACTTGCCTGAGGGTGAAGAAACAAATCTTATAGAAACCATGCTAGAGAGAACCTAGCAAGTTCACTTATTTACCAGCCGACCCGAATTTGCAAGTGTGGCGGAGTATAGTCCATACATTGAAGGGAAGTCCAAGCCGAAAACACAGTGGAATATTTAAAAAAAGGCTAAAACGAATGTGATCTTTATTTTAAATATAACTATCTTTTCGGATTTTTTCGCGGATTTATTTGGATTTTTTTTTTGGGAACCAAAAAATCCAAATAAATCCGCGAAAAAATCCGAAAAGATAGTTTCATTTAAAATGTTAAATATTCGCGTAAATCTAAGAAAGTATTATGAACTAATTTCATCACGCTGTAACACCCCAAAGGATTTAAGTGAACCCAAATCAAGATAGCTTGTATTAATTTAATTTTCTTGTATTAATATACTTTGTAGCCATAGAAGAATATTATCTCCAGGGTTGACAAGAAGATTACATTACAAAGCATTACATGGGAACATGCACTGGCAAAATGCATTGTGCTCAAAGTCCTACTTCTGTTTTTTCGATCCTAAAGCAAAATAAATATACCGTTTGCGACCGATGTGTACAAATATTATGTATTAGAACATAAATGCCCGATTTAATCAACAATCCTTAAGCTACCACCTACGTATGCGATTCCTAGCTTAAAAGTCCCCTAAACTAGCCCCTAAATTAAATTTCGTTTTACGATCGTCTTTAAGCCCATATTTTAAACACCTAAATTTAGGGGGCCTTTTAATATTTAGGTGACCCCTAACTGTCGGTGAAACAGAAACTGTCCCCTAACAGCCCCCTAACCATGCTTAGGTGATCCCTTAAACTTAGGCGACGTTGGTAAAATTGGGCAAAAGTCCTGAACACTTAGAATCAGCCAAAAAACCTAAATATACAAATAGTTCTATGATATTTAAAATGCCTAGAAATTTTTAATAATAAAACTTATTCAAATTAATCAAGTATCCTTTCGTTTCTATCAATCTTTATTTGTTGTGATTTTAACATGTTAATAATAAAATCTCATATTAGCCGGAATTAAACAACCGGCGACAATGCTAAAACTGAAGATTACCTACTGTCTTACACCCCGGGTCGCTAGAGTTTAACTATACAGACTTAGCTTATAAGGCTCCTTTTGGAAATAAATATGACATACAAATATGATACAAATACGTTAATACAAATCATCCACAATAACAAAAAAGATAAGTACCTATTACTAAGTAAAATTCTGCAATCTTTATAATTCGCATGATAATGTTATCTACAGATAAAGGCTTAGTAGTTACAATTTTTCAAAATTTACGTGTGTGAAATCGAAACCGATTTCATATTGGACTATTTTAAAATTTAAACATAACTTGATGCTTTAAAACTAGAAAAAAAATGGGAGTTTATTCTAATTTTACAGTTTAACGCTTAAATTTTCCGTCACATAAACACGTGTTTATGTTTATGTAAGTAAACAATGTGATACATGACAATAATTCAACTTATCAGCAGATGACGCATAGCCCTAATATTCACGGGTCAGGGAAATGATAAATCGTGATAACTACAAAGCAAATAATTCAAATTTATTATTAAAAAAATAATTTAACGTTCACAATTTTATTTTATTCATTTTTTTTTTCAGATAACAGAAAGAAATATGAAATATTCGTAAAATATTGATTGTGTCAGTACTCACTCTAGTACGGCGCATGTCATTGGGCATTGTGTAGATCCCAATTATCAAATCACTCGATAACAAATCCTGACACACAAAATCACAACACCAATCACATACCACTCGAAACGAAATCGTAAGTGACTCAATTACGCGGTCACATGCGCACGCGTCCGCACGGTGCGAGGGCGATCCGTTTAATGTCATCGACTCCTATACTATATCCCGTCATTTCCTTGATAAGGCAGAAAAACTGTTAATTAGAGTTCCGTGTCCGTACTTAGCACTTCCTCAATCTGTGAAGACGTTGTTTTGAAGCGTTTGACAAGGTTCTCTACGTAAGAAGGTACTTTATGTTTAGTTACAATTAACTATATAAAAACTTTTTATAAGGTCACTTTAATTTAATTAACAAACGGTAGTGGTCTGTTTGGTTGTTTTAGCTCGAGTACTGGCTCGGGGAAGAATAATAGGTACCTACTAGGTTTTTTGTGCATGTATGATATTGGGTTTTTCTATCAAAAAGTCTTAGCGGAAGCCCGCAGCTCGTAATTTCCCTGTTTCAAAACCTCGTTCATCGAAGATCACGTGTAGATCTTGCGCCTGATCATTCACCGGTCATATCCAGTTAGTCGTCCCATCCAACTTTAGAGTGATAAGTATGGAGAGTAATTTCACTCTCACTGGGATTGGTAAGGGTCAGAAAGACATTTTTTAACTGCCAAAATAAATATATTTGTCCCGATAAGATTGTTCCTTCGATTGGAAACCAGTTATATTACATTAATGGAAAGCATTGAACAAAACAATTTGGATTAAGACCTCTCCGTTGACCTTGCAAAAAAAGCGTGACGCCATACAAACGTATGTAGGTACTAAGCAAGTTTTATGTTATAATTATAATTGAAAAAAAAACTTGATGTTTATGAATAATAAAGAAGGAAACAGGTTTATAATTTAATCAGCTTAAATATTAAATTTTAACTATTTTTTTATAATTTCAAAGTCGAAACATAATCGGAGTCACTCATATAACGGAGTGACCAAGATTTAAGATAAAGTGTCAAAGGCATCTGACCTCACTTAATTTAGCCACGAACAATGGAGTCTGACCCACATCGCTGGCATTACACGGATAAACGGTAGAGTGTACATGAGACGCAAGTACGTACAATATTTATTCATAACTTAAAAGACCAAGTAACGAATAAAATTTTTAATTTATGGCAACAAGTTAATAACATTCAATTAAAATGTCGAATTGTTATGTAAGTTTTTTAATTTGTACTATCCGTTTCCTGCTTCACTGTTGTTTATGGAACAAATTATAAATATTCTATGATTTTTAGCATGTTGATTAAAAATACATAATTATAATTTCCCAAACGAGTAATAATTAATTTTATATGTTAGATAACTGTGCGTACGTCAATTTAATTTCATATCATATTCTCTCCTAAACTAAACTAAACAAAAAGATATACTGTAAAGAACATATGTAGATCATAACGGGAAAAATCGCATCAAATTTGCTAATTTGTTTAGTAATTTTAGAGATTAACGCTCTAATACGTACCGACAAATGGACAGACGCTATCCGGGGAATTCCGTTTAAATCTATACTATTATAAAGAGGTAAAGTTTGTGAGTTTTGTGAGTTTGTGACGTTGTAGTGTCTCTGGATCTACTGAACAGATTTAGATGAAATTTGGTAAGACGATAGTTTGAGACCCTGGAAAGGACATAGAATACTTTTTATCTCGGAAATAATCCCTTAAGGGGGTGAAAATGAGGATGAAAGTTTGTATGGGGAATCAACTATATAATTATAATTTCGTACGCTTACATCACTGTGGCTCACAAATTATATCTATGCAATAAAACCCAGTTTTAATAACAATATGTTGTACGTGATTAAATCGCTTATTAGATCTGGTATCTTGTACGAGTCTAAAGCAATCTACAGACTGAAAGAGCGAAACTGTGAACTAGTAAGACATATTGAAGTAATCAGATCTCTGTTGAAGTATAGTTGTATAACTATTGCCTTAAACTTTACGCTCAACATCTAACTAGGCGTTTCGAGAACAAATTGCTATTCATTATGCGCACAGTTGCTACACATGGCGCCAGCTTCGAATACCAAATGCATGAACCCATTTTAGACTTTGCGAATTTATTGTATCCGACTACAATGTTAAGAAAAATGTTTTTTTATCTATACATATAATAAAATTGCAACTAAGCCTAATCTGTACATTAAATATTTATTGGAAAATCTTATTGAAATAAACATTATCATCGATGCAGAGGCCGAACCTGTAGTTTTTATAATTTTTGTCTGTCTGTCTGTGTGTCTGTTACCGCATCACAGAAACACCACTGGAGGGGTTTTGATGAAATTTGGCCTGGTCAACATAAAGGATACTTTTACCGCGCCAAAATATCTCATTTCTGAGAAAAAAATCAAAAACTGCAATGTAAGAGTATACTAATCTGTAATACCTAAGAATTTGGCTTTTGGTCATCTGAACGCGGGCGGAACCGCGAGCAATGTTAGTATAATATATGTACATGTTACAGTCAGAACTCTTTCCTGGTCAAAACTTCTTTTGACTGACAAAAACAGTCAATTTTTTTTACCGTTGGAAAATGCAATAAGGCACGAAATACGGGGCTCTCCGGCAAAGCTAGTACTACCCACTAAAACCCAACGGAACTTCCCTCGTCTTAATGGGGCATCGCAGGATCGCTTACGCACTCAAACACGACGGCAGGTCTGCCGAAGCAGACCACAACAGCCATGGAGCTGCTCAAACGGCCCACTCTGCTATCGGAGAAGTACCGGGAGCAAAATATCATACTTTCTATATTAATGTAATAAAGAGGAAGGATTTGATGTTTTTCGTTTGTTTGTACAGAATAGGCTCCGAAACCGATATAGATGAAACTTGGTAACAAGATAGTTTGAGACCCTGGGAAGGACATAGGATAGTTTTTATCCTGGAAATAATCACTTAAGTGGGTGAAAATGGGGATGAACGTTTGTATAGGGAATCCACCTAGGGACGCACCCGAGCGAAACGAAGTGAGTCGCAAGTTACAAATACACCCAAAAAATAGCATTAGAAATGAATACCTACTTTGAAGTTTGAAGTCGACCAAAAAATTGTATTAAATAGGATATTTCGGAAGTAATAAAATCTTAACATTTTTAGAATTTTAATTTAAATCACTTGACGACGGCCACAAGATTTTCTTTCGTTTAGGTAATTAGTTTGAATAACATAATATCTTAGCTCTCTGTCCTTCACGCTGCTGTTGTCATGCATACTATGTCGATATTTAATATAGGTAAGTAATAAAAGGAAACCGCAGTCAATTAATTTTATCCATATATATAATAAAATTTGAACTGAGTCGAATCTATACCTAAGTACATAATAATTTTTCGAAAAATCAGAAGCCGAATCTATAGTTTATAGTATTTTTGTCTGTTTTCTGTCTGTTTGTCTCTCTGTCTGAGATCGCATCACGAGGAAACCACTAGACAGATTTTGATGAAGTTTGGTATGATGATAACTGTTTATTCGGGTCAATATTTGACCCAGATAACCAGCCGGTTTATCCTAAAGGATACTTTTTATTGCGGGAAAATATCTCACCTCTGAGAAATCTATACTAAACGTAAAACGTACCTAGGGATATTTTATTATGTACCGAGAGGAGCGAGGGTGAGCAGCTAGTAGCTTATAAAAAATTTTCATATAACGAAATCAAGTTTTAAATATAGAGAAAGAGATGAGATATACTCACCGGTTCCCAATTTTTTTCAACCCTAATTGATCATAATTTTTTTAACAGTTCCCCATATTGATAATAACTAAACTGATTGTGTTTTAGTTAGGATACTTTCTTGTTAACTGCCTCCGTGGTGTAGTGGCTAGCATGTACGGCTGCACACCCGGAGGTCCTGGGTTCGAGTCCCGGGTCGGGCCAAGTTTAGTTATTGAGTCTTTCTGTATAAGTAAGCCTCAGTAACAGCCCGGAGTTGGGAAGTTGGCGGTGTTTCACCCCCGTGCCTCGGAGAGCACGTAAAGCCGTCGGTCCTGCGCCTTAACTCTCACTGGTCGTGTCGAGCAGTCGTCCCACCGGAATATGAGAGTGACAGGAATAGAGAGTGCACTTGTGTCTGCGCGTACACTTGTGCACTATAATATCTCCTGCGCAGTTGGCTAGTCTCAATGAGATTGGCCGCCGTGGCCGGAATCGGTCGGGAGAACATCATCATCACTTTCTTGTTTGACTTGAAAGAACAAATCATAAATGAAAAATGATTTTTTTCCACATATTTATTTATAAAGGCACTAAAATGAGGCTTCATGTCTGACAACGTTTTATTTAACCTTCGGGCGGAACTCAGAACCCCTGTGACTCTTCCACGGAACCCTAGGGTACCGCGGACCACCATGTGGGAACCTCTGGTATATCTCATTATCAATAACTTCACAACACTAACAAAACTGTTCATAGGTTTCTAGAAACCTAAGAAAATCCTAACTTTAATTGAAAACCTTTTAAACAAAAACAGAAGCTTTCCCTCAGATTATTTGTTTTTATTATTAACTCACAAACTGCTCTGGCTTCTTGTAGGCGTATTTTTTATCGTGGTATCTGTTCGTTTTATTTCGTACGTAGTGTGTACACATTTTATTTTATTATTTACTAGCGAGTGAGTCCCTTGGTGCCTGACAGCAGCCTATGTGTTACGCAAGCTTATAGTCTATCTGTGTAATATACATATATATTACACACACATATATAATATTTCACATTTATAATATATAGTAATCTGACATTACTTATTTTAGAATATATTTTACTTAATATTTCCTTCCATACGATATAGTGGCTAACATGTACGGCTGCACATACGGAGATCCTGGGTTCGAGCTCCGGATCGGGCCAAGTTTAATAATTGAGTCTTTCTGCTATGAAAGCTTCAGCAAACGCTTTAGTAAAAGAGTCGGGAAGTTGAAAGACAAACGTGTCGTCAAACTTACGCTTGTGCACTATAATATAGGACATACTTCTTAGTTCTACTTTTAATTACAATACAGTGCTGTTATGTAACTAAAACTGAATTATTTTATAAAACTTCAAATTTGCATCGTAAATTAATTAAAATTCATCTTTACGACAAAAAGAAAAAATAAAACATTTATAATTGAAAATAAAAGTACAACTGCAACATAATTACAAATTAATTACACGTACATAAGACAAAAAACATATTATAGTATAAAAATATACGTATAGACAAAAGGTATACCTAGTAGAATCCATATCGACCCGGCACGGTCTGTGCTAAGAACATTGGGCAAACCCAAAGATAACGGGGAAGGAACGGCCTCACTTAACAATATATAATGAAACCTACCTATTAGTAACCATAATCAAAATTCTATACCCTTCAGCTATACTAATATTCTAAAGAGGCAGAGTTTGTTTGTTTGAACGCGCTTACCTCAGGAACTACTAATGCCATTTGAAAAATTCTTTTTGCATTAGATAACCCGTTTATTGAGCAAGTTTATAAGCATATATCATCATACCTTCTCTAGGGAGCGGACCATTAACGAATCGGGCAGGCTTTCATACATTATTGTAAAACTATGTATATTATTGTATAATATATACATAGGGACGAACCCGGGCGAAGCGAGAGTGAATCGCTAGTAGTAGATAAAAGGAAACTTTATAAATAAAACTATCTTTTCAGATTCTTGTGCGATTTTTTTTTAAAATAAAAATGTCAAATATTCGCGTAAATTTAAGAAAGCATATAAAGAAACTTCATTTTCAATAATGTTCGGACGTTTGCGATTCGATTCAATATTTAATATAGATTCGTTTTGTTTTCGATGTGATATCTTTACATAGTATAAATCTGTCTGTTCGCTTAGATCTTTTAAACTACTCAACCAACCGATTTTAATGCAGTTTTCAGCAATAGATAGGAGTCATTCAAGAGGAAGGATTATATGTAGGTATAATACATGCATATTATATTACAGCAATACCGACAACAAATTCAAAGATTTGTATTTTTTACGAACTGTCAAAACTTACCTAGGAACGAACCCGAGCGAAGCGAGGGTGAGTCGCTAGTAAGTATATCATTGATGAGCAAAAATTCTCATTTTTTTATTATCTTCTAAATCTGTTACATACTGTGAAGGGTAAATTTTACCTCTGTTAAGTGCTTGTGATGCTATTATAAAATAGAAGAAGAATAATGTATTTTATAAGGATTAAATTATAAGAAATTCAAAATTTAGATGTAATTAACATTAGTTACTTATAATAACAACTTAGCAACAATTAAGACAATGCTTAAACCAGCATTTGCGCTGGTATTTCCCATAAAAAAAATTGACTAGACGGAATCCATGACATACGATCAGTAAAAAAACCATAATGATAAAGTGTTTAGATTTCCCCAGGCGAGATGTGTATATGTATGTGAGAAGACGTACAGAAAACACAAATGAAATATATTGTTGATACAACAAAATTTACCAAAAAGAGCGATTGATATATAAATAAAACTTGCACGAAATGACATTCGCAAAATATTCATTTATATTTCAATCCTATTTCAATATAATATTAAATTTATTATTGTTTATTAAATTCTTAAATCATAGAATTTTTTATCTTGCTAATGATTTACCGTCGTTTCGTCAAATGCATCCGTAGACGCCTTACAGTAAGTAGCCAATGTGACGCTCATAGTAAGTATGTACATCTGTACCTATCATCCAAATCTATCTAGCCGTTTTAGCGTTAAGAAGTAGCTAACAAACATACACACAAATTTCCGCAATTATAATAGATACCTAAATAATAACTATTTTATAGTTATTATATTATACAGTGGAATATAAATTATTAAAAGTGATTTATATTACACCACTATACACTTTGGCATGCAATAGGTAGGTACCTAACTTAGCATGTTTTTTCCTTTATTCACAAATTAACACGAAAATTTTACATTTATTCAAATTACAATATGAACTCGCTCTCTACGTCATCCATAAAAAAAAATATGTTTGAGAGTGTTTGAAACGATGAATTCTAATCAACCATCTTTATTATAATACTTTCTTAGATTTACGCGAATATTAAGAGTTTCGGAGTCTCTTTCCTAAGACCATGATTGCTGTAAAGTATCCGAAACATCAAACTAAATCAAATTGAATCCACAAACAAATCCGAAAATGTAGTTTTATTTAAAATCTCTATTATTTATTCTGTCTGTTTGCAGGTAATTCAAGATCATAGATAAATTTCATTTCTATCGCCTTGTTAGATTTTGATAACTCGAGCCCCCTGTTCTTTAAGTTCTCTTATAAAGGTCACATTAAGTGGTGGTGACCGAAACCGTAAGTAAAAATATGATGGAAGATATTTCTTTTCATAGAGGAAAGCGAACTATCTCATCCTCGCTACAAGCTATGAAAGCTTTGAAATCTATTTATCGGAACGACGCAGGCAGTATGTGGGCATTTGATAGTACGTATTCTGTTTCCATAAGAATGAGTATATACCAGTAAAGTTTAAAAAGTGTCATAAACTCAGAGGTCAACTTAGAGTAAAATACACATTTTTGTTACAACAACATCAACTATTATTAAATATTTTAGTCATAGTTCCAGTGTTATAGCCCTAAAAAATAACTCAAATCTAACTACTATTACAAATGTAAAAAAAATATATAAATAAGATCAATATTAAATACCTTATCTCCGTCAGTTGGTAAGGTCCCATATCCATACCAGCTTCTTGCAGGCCTTAATCTCGGCTCATCTTTTGGAGACAAAAGTCCACTTCCCCAACGAACCACCCCTTCGGCGACCGCTGCTACTCCAGGAGTTAGAGGACTTCCGTTTGGCGATTTGGGAGATACTCCCTTCTCAGCCACAGGCGGTAGTGTAGGACGAGCACACCCTGTCCTTCTCTCGTATATACGTTTACAAGTATCATCTATATCAGTCTCGAGCAATCCCTTTTTATCTCCTCCTCGTTTCACCTCGAGACTTCGCTTACTCTCATCCTGCCGCTGCAACCATTTAGGATCAGAATCACGCCTCTTCGCACTGTCGTTCGAGTCTTGCCGGCATAGCAATGACTTTTTCAAACTTTCACTGGAATCTTGTTTAACTATAGTCTTTTTATCAGATTCTTTTATTGGGCACTTTTTGTCGTCTTTAGACAAAAGTGCCCGTTTCAAACTATCAGATGAGTCTTGCTTGTTTATTAGTTTCCTTGGACATTCTGTGTTTAGGGAGTCGGTGGTTTTCGAGATGAGGAGTTTGGGGTAGTCGTAGGGTGCATGGTCGTTGGACGGAGGGTTTAGCTCTAGAGATCTTCGGTTTTTCTTCTTATCTGCGGGTGCTATTTGTGCCTTAGCCGGCAGCAGACGCCGCGGCAGGAGGCTGCGATGATCAGCGAGAGGTGATTCTGGTCGCAACATTTTTGGCGGCGATGTGAGGCTGCCGCTTGTTATATATCCCCTGAAACAAACAAAAGTACATTTAATATTATAATGAATACTCGTAACAGAAAGCTAAAACATTTTTATTATGGAATGTTATTTATATTATTTGTATTAACTCAGAAAAAGAATTTTTTTTTGTGTAGTTTACTTCAACTAATAAATGAAATTACATTTTGGAATCTTTTAATGTTTCTTTTATGCTATATTAAAAACATTATAGTAAATTTTAGTTTAAAGAACAGAAGTTCATATTTTTCATGTAAAATATAGCGCAGTTACTCATATAAAGATTTTGTTAGATCATAGTAACACGTCTGTACATGGAAAATATTTGAGAAAAACTATAATAGAAAGTTAACTATTATTAAGAGATTAACATAATAGAACCCAAAACAATATTTTTTAGATTTTTTGTTTATTTGTGCGTATGTGCGCGCTAATCTCAGAAACGGCTTACCTGATTTGAGTGCGGTTTTCCCTAATGTATTGTAAGCTGCGCTTAGCATATAGTACATGTATCATTTCAATCAGTTCATAGATAAAAAAGTTATGTCAATTTATAGAGTCACCCAGGGACGAACCCGAGTGGAGCGAGGGTGTGTCGCTAGTATATAACAATAAATGGTATGAAATAGGTATCTTCATGGCATATTAAAATAATGAGTGATGACTGTACACGTCTCTTAAACGCGAGTAGATAAGTCACGAACATATGTAAAAATATAAACTTATTATAATAGAACTTGTTGCGATGAACTCATTTATGCTAATGGATCTGTTTTCGTGTTAAAATTATGAAGCAATAGTTTTTCAGTATATTTTCAGTTGGAGGATCAATGACATAATTTCTTTATGAGAATCGAATTCTAAACACTAATTGGAAACAGTATTAATAATACGTTCTTCTAAACGATTTTCCAAAATGGTGGCCCATCTTATTATAGTTTAGTAATGAACCGTACAAAAATCGGCACCAGCACAAGTTCTCCATGTCTTTGATTTTCAAAGCCTCATTGAACTATGAGAATAATATATAGTTATATGTATATATGCGATGACTACATTTTATTCTGTTGAATAAAGATAATAATCTTTATAGTATACTAGCGTCTCACCCTCGCTTCTCTCGGATTCGTCCCTAGGTACGTTTTAACGCTTAGTCTAGGAAAGATGAACTATATATGTATATATCATTTTTTTCTAATTTACTTTGACGTATTGTTGTACATGGTAGGTCCACCACTATTGAAAGTAATCCGAAGTACTGATTCCCATATAAAATAACCAGTTCTGAAATTTTCGATTTTCCAGCTGCTCTTATGGGTTTTTCCTATTTTTTTTATATTTAAAGCATCCCTGATATACCTCTAACAAAACAAAAAAAGAATTATTCAAATCGGTTCAGCCATTTTCGAGTTTTAGCGAGACTAACGAACAGCAATTGATTTTTATAGGAATCAACTACCCGACCTTCAGCTTGAACGGTAAAGGTTTTAAAAGCTTTAGATTCCACAAGTTTAACCTAAAACCTTCTCTACGAAAATAATTTTATTAAATCCTCTTTGTAGATTAAGTTCAATGAAAAGTATAGGTATGAGAAGCGAAAAAGTTTTATCTTATTAGTGTGCTGAAATCAATGCTCTTTGATAAAATCTCTAAGGACTTTACTTAAGAAACCCACTTAATTTCTTAGATTTTTACCAACTTTACTAATATATCTTAAGCAAAAGGTTCACCTATACAGATAAATAAAATCGAAATGTCTGTTTGTAATGTCACAATAACAGCTTTTTACTAAATGTATATGAGGTATATGCGGTACTAATAACAACAAAACAATTTTAATTTTTATTGCCTGTCCTAATGGCTAATTTCCGAAAAGGCTGAACCGATTTTAAAGGTATTTTCTTTGGCAGATAGCTGATGTTATAAGGAGTAACTTAGGCTACTTTTAGTATAGAAAAAGCATAAGTGTTCCGCGCAAAAAATAAAAATAAATAAACATAAAATTGTAAACAAAATCAGCTTATAGAGAGGCACCCGAGCAAAGCGGGGTCAGTTAGTTATAATAATAAATTGATAAATCCAATACTAAATTCTTTACTTATTACTGAACATAGACTTTTAGGACTTGTCAAAGGCATAACTAATGCATTATAAATATTCAATTACCATTAGAATATGATCAGTCGTACACAATAAATTCCACGATTATTACGTCAGAAATTAACTATTTAAGTATTCTTAACTTTCATAAATTATAACACGATGTATTTGAAAAACAGACAATCATTTAACTATTAAACACTTTAGCTAAGTAAATATGTATTATTTTATTATCATCTATTGAAGTCCATGAAGTCATTCTATACAACATTAGAATTGTAATTAAATATCAAGAATATATGCGTATATTTATAATATTTTACTTAACACTAAATATAACTCGATTTATATACAAGCTCAAAGAACGGAGACCTTAATCTTTAGTTTTTTACCCGACAGCGGCGAAGCTTAAAAGAGTGTTATGTGTAAAAAACAATGTACAACGTTGACCTCGTTACATATATACATATGATGTGTGTGCTTTATTTCCTTCTGAATAGTTTAATGCGGGCAACATTATTTTACGTGATATGTCAGACCAATACTGTTAATTAAAATTATTTTTCACGTGTTCGTCATATGGTAACCTCAGCTTTCATCGCTACTATTCAAGATACCTGTAAAACCAAAATTCCTCCTGGGTGACGTCAGAGCCGGGTGACGTAACGAAATTTATATTCAAACCAATGACTAAGTATTTATTTATATTTGTTTATTATTACTAAGCAGATTTTGTGTTTACTTTATTTTATCTCCCTCAAAGCTAACAAAACATACATATTTTTTTCATTTAAAATAAATAACATATTGATGATGATGATGTTCTCGTAGCCGATTCCGGCCTTGGCGGCCAATCTCATTGAGACTAGTCAACTGCGCAGGAGATATTATAGTGCACAAGTGTACGCGCAGACACAACGTGCACTCTCTATTCCTGTCACTCTCATACTCCAGTGGGACGACTGCTCGACACGATCAGTGAGAGTTAAGGCGCAAGACCGACGGCTTTACGTGCTCTCCGAGGTACGGGGGTGAAACACCGCCAGCTTCCCAACTCCGGGCTGTTACTGAGACTTACAACACAGAAAGACTCAATAACTAAATTTCGCCCGACCCGCGAGTCGAACCCAGGTCCTCCGAGTGCGAAGCTGTACATGCTAGCCACTAAACCACCGAGGCAGTTAAATAACATATCATAGGTATGATATTAATGCGTAAAAATCAGCAAGATCGCGAATTATCTGTATACGCCAGATCATAGCATCCCAGCTTCCAGTGTGCCGAAAACAGGAAAAAAAAACAATAACGCTATCGCGATTCTTTTTCCAGAAGCCTTGGAAATGACGAAGAAGATATCCTTGATAACATAAAAAATATTAATATGGTACCAGTAATCGTGGAGACCAACAAGTTTTAGTCATACACCGTAAATCTTTGTTATTTAAATTTCACGCTTTTTATACTGCGTAGGTATAAATAACATCGAATTAAATCAGTGTAGAACGTGTAACGATGTATATTAGAACACTATAATATTTATTTATTTTTAACATTTAACACACAGCACCATTTAGTTCCTTGGTAAGCTACGAGGCTTGTGTTATGGATACCAGATAGTTGATACACTACACATATTATATAACTTTAAAATACATACATAATATAAATATCAACGCCCAAGACTGGGGTACAAAAATTCGTGTTCATCACACAAATGAATGCCCCCAGCGGACTCGAACCCACGACCGCTGGCACTGTAAGTAGGATCACTACAAACTAATATATACGTATACCTCATAACTATTTGAGTACCTACGATATTATTATTTTTTTTTAGATTTTAATTTTAGATTAAGTATGTATTTGTTAGATTATTTTCCATTCAAAATGTGTACGGTACATGAGTGGAGGAATAAGACAAATAAAAAAAACACAGCATCTCGATCTGTCTCTGTAATTTATAGTTTTTTTTTTATTAACGGATATAACGATAATGTCAATATTATCATATAATTGTGAGATGTGAGATACGATATTTCGCGTGTTCTTTATATCTATTTTATACTAAAACATTCCCATTCCATCATAAAAATAATATTAGTGACCATGAATATTTAAAAACTTGAATTAGCATATTTACCTTATTAATAAAAAAGAAATACATAATAATGACTTTACGGGTATTGTTATTTAATATAAAGACATATATATAATATATATAATATAAAGACATATTATGTCATATAAAAGTAGCAGAACCCGCGGCTTCTCTCGCGCTAAAATTACAGAAAAAAAACTCTAAAAAGGTAGGTTTCATACAAACTTATATCCCACTATTTTACCCCGTTATGGGATGAATTTCGAAAAATGCTAAAACGTATTTATTTCATTGTTTTAAAGAGCATTAATACCAAGTTTTAAGTGAGTCCGATCTAAAATATTTTTTGGGTTTTATTATAACGTGTTTTCCCGAGGGAATGAGATAATCTCCCGCGGTAAAAAGTAGCCTATGTTACTCTCCAGTTATCCACTCCTCCAATTATCATCACCAGAGAAAAAATCACGCCAATCCGTCACTCTGTTATGACGTGAAATAAGGATAAATAAATAAACAAACAAACAGAATTTCACATTTATAATATTAGTATGGATATGGATTTTCGTGACCGTGTTCGAAATTCATCGCTACCTAAACGGTTTGATCGATTTTAATGACTTTTTATGTACGTACGGGGTCATCTGAATGGTCATGTTAGCTATAGTTGGACACGGTAGGTGGCGCTGTTTTCGAGATCCAGTTTTTTTTTTTTAAATAATCTGACTAAACGATACCTATGACAGCATAACGTCTGCCTATTCGTCTTTCGGGTCCGCCAGATGTTACATCACACTAAAAAAATCTCTTGAAAACAGCACAAATAAACTACATGCTGATACAAATATGACGTTTTTAATATCGTCCAACGTCTGCATTACTTCGCACAAAAGTTTAAAGTAATCTTTCAACTAACTGCTTTGTTTGATAAGAAAAACCAGTGAATGTTTTCTGACTCACAGCATTGTTCGATACTAACTTCTCCTAATATTACTTCACACTGTAAATCGGCTTATCAACATGCAATGAATGAAGATTGAGAAACATACATACTATTACCATTCTTTGCCTAATTTTATCATATTTGTACATCTAAGTTAGGAACGTCTTAAGAAGATATGTATGAACATTAAAAATATTTCAATTTAGTTTTAGTTCCTGTTGCTTCAAATATAATTATGTAAATAAGGTAATTTTTACTGATTTTTTATGGTAGCAAAAATGTAGATATTGGTTTTTAATATAAAAATAAGAACAAAAATTCTATACTAATTTTTTAATGCTAAATTGTTTGTTGAATTATTGAATAACTAATCTCTGGAGCTACTAGTCCAATTTTCATGAAAACGCGTTGGTATACATCTTTATATATATAATTCTTCTGTGAGTGTGTATGTCACTGAACTTCTCTCAAACGACTGGACCGATTTTGATGAAATTTTTTGTGTGTGTTCAAGGGGATCTGAGAATGGTTTAGATTCACAATTTGAATAATATTTTTTATCAAAATGGTCCAGAATGTTTTAGCTTATTAAAAAAAGTTTGAAATTTTCAAATTAAAGACGTGTAGACAGGATAACGTCTGTCGGGTCAGCTAGTCTATGTATACAATTCTAACTGAGTCGAATCTGTACATTAAATATTTTTTGGAAAATCTTATTGAAATAGACATTATTATCGATACAGAGTTATTGTGACAATATCAAAATAAAGTCACATAATATTAAATACGTTACGCCATTTAATAATGTATTCTTTAATAAATGCAAATATCGCAACACAATATATCGCATATATGTCAATGTCAATAACCTATGAACTTTTATATCACCTTGTACTCTTTAACACTCACGTATTTTACTTTTTATAAGCTAATAAAAGAGAGTCATTTAATAAAATATTATCTGTAAAACACTTGTGACCATAATGGCACTGGTAGCCCAGTGGTAACGCGCTCGCTCGGGAAACCGAGTTAAGCAAGTTCAAATCCCGGGTCTCGCACCTTTGATATTTTCACGTGCGAATCATTTCCAACATGATTACCGTTTGTCTTACAGTTAAGGAATACATCGTGAGGAAACCTCTGAGAGAACCTAGCAAGTTATATAAAGACATTCGCAATCCGCCAACCTGCACATCGCCAGCGTGGTGGGCTATGGCCTGATCTCCCTCAAAAAATGGCTGAATATGATTATAATACTTGTGACTATTGCAAGGACAGATAAGTGTAGGAATTAGTATCAACAATGCGGTGCAATGAAGGATTGGAGTCTTGATAAGCTTTAACTTCCGCATTAGTTATTGACTTAAATGTATTTAGTACCTAGTCACCCACTATTTGCAAGGCTGCACTGAACAATTCGACAAAATTGTTACAAACAATCATAATATTATAGTTATGAAAAGCCATTATTACGGAGGTCACATGTTCGATTCCAAACATATGTATTGGCTCACACACAATGATGGAAAAAATAAGTATTTCTCTATCTATATTTTGCTTGAAAATTATCATAAGCATTCTAAACTTATCAACTATAGTCTAACATACATTTACAATTAACATATTCTAGATATTTAATTAATTTTTATGATACCTACTACTCAAATGTAAATGCTGTTATATCTTGCTTGCTTAAACAGCAAAATTACGAGCAGTATAATACCTAGTAATTTTTTCTTTATGTAATACCATTTTTTCTTTTTCCGGCAGTCACTAAAAACACTCAAAACTTATTAATAATACGTTCGAACGAAAAACTGCTTCGTGAGTGCGATTATCAAAGCTTTTTGTCAAGACATTTACTATCAAATCCCGGACTTTAGACTTTGAAAATAAGAAAATAGCGTGCAATTATGTATATAGTTTTACGTAGCAGTTATTTTAAAAGGCCAGTAGACTCAATAAAAATTGATTAACAAACTGTCAAGAATGAATTCTAGCGAATCACCCTCGCCTCGCTCGGGTTGGCCTCTAGAAACACAAAAAAAATCTATCCTACGGGAACCGTACATTTTTCACGGGATAAAAATTAGCTATGTATTACTCTGATGTATGAGCTATAATATTCTAAAGTTTCATCAAAATCTATTTAGTAGTTTTTGTGTGACAAAGTAACAAACATCTATACATCCAGATATCCATACATGCTCACAAACTTTCTGCATTTATAATATTACTAGTATTAAATACGAAAAAACATCACTTAAATAATCAATTACTCAACGCTCTTTTGTAGAATATGTTTTAATATTTATTATTTATGCAAATACTATATATCTAAATCAACGCAAAGAGAACATATTCAACAACTTGTTTGTAAAACGAGTTTTACCTGACATATAAAATTTATCTAAATTTCTTGTTAAACATAATATGTATAATAATAAGTACTAAAACACCAAAAGAAACAAAAAATAAACTGTAATCTATTAGACTTTTATTGTGCAATCTAATGAGTTTCAAGGATATTCACTTAATAACCTTTGATATACCAATAAAAACAAAACTTTTAACACTAGCGGCTTACCATCGCCTCGTTTGGGTGCTTCCCCAGATGACTTCTGTATCAATAATCTATACATATAATAAAATTGTAACTAAGTAAGTCGAATCTGTACATTAAATATTTTTTGGAAAATCTTATTGAAATAGACATTATTATCGATACAGAGGCCGAATCTAGTTTTTAGAATTTTTGTCTGTCTTTCTGTCTGTCTGTTACCGCATCACAGAAAAACCACTGGAGGGATTTTGATGAAATTCGGTATGATGATAGCTGGTTATCCGGGTCAACATATAGGATACTTTATACCGCGGGAAAATGTCTCATTTCTGAGAAAAAATACAAAAACTGCAATGTAATAGTATACTAACATAAAAACCTAAGAATTTGATTTTTGGTCATCTGAACGCGGGCGGAGCCGCGGGCAATGCTAGTATTATATATGTATACATATATGTATCGTACAAGTAATAGTATTATATATGTATAGTACAAGTAGCGCCACCTTTTGGCAAATTTTATAACTAAGAGCAGCCTATATGTAACTCCAGGTCGTGGTATGTCTGTGTAAATTTCATTCAAATACTCGTACGTCCAACATATCAGCGCGAAGGGGTACAAACATACAAACTTTCGCATATATATAATAATGTGATGATGATGATGATGATGAGCGAGGAATGACTGTATTCTCTGTGTGTGTTTTTACTATATTGTTTCTGTAAATTAGAGATAGTAAATATATAAGAAAAAAGTATAAGTAATGATCTATAAATTATATTTTCCAAGTTTCCACCAAAAATGGCGACTTTAGTAGCTGTCACTAAGCAGTTTAGGACTGTCAAGTATTGAAAAAAAAAATTATGAGCAAAAAAAAAACTTTTAAGAAATAGGCCATCAAGGTTGTGTCCATGAATATATTTTTAACATTACACATCATATAAAACATACTGACGATATGATGATTGAAATGTAATATATAAAATTTCCATGTCACAATGTTAGTTACCGTACTCCTCCGAAACGGCTTTACCGATTTTTACCAAATTTTATATGCGTATTCAGTAGGTCTGAGAATCGGCTACTATCTATTTTTCATACCCCTAAGTGATAAGGATAAGGTTGGTCCTCCCAGACCCCACCCCAGGGACGAACCCGAGCGGAGCGAGGGTGAGTCGCTAGTAATTATATATATTCCTTTATAGCAGTTTTACATTTCACGATGAGTGCCTAGCTTAAAAGATAAAAAAACTAAATATTATTTCTAGCAATTATAAACAGTTATATTTGTTTAGTCAGTAAAATCAAACAACACATATCATATTTCTTATGAATCAATGTTTTGGCAACTAATAGGTATATATGATTACGTTCGCATTGACGCCAACAGCTTTGAATCTCACATTTAAGTATATGTGTGTACTAGGCGGCGCCAAAAATCCATAGCGTTGAATCAACATTAACATAACTCGAATACAAATATAAGAAAAAAAAAACTGCACTTACTATCGAACTACTACTTACAAACGTGATAGTTTGTAAGTGTATGTTTATGTGTTTGTTACTCCTTTACGCCGAAACGGCTGGACTGATTTTGATAAGATTTAAAGCACAGATAGTCTGTTATATAGAGTATTATATAGACTTCTGTATGTACCTAGGGACACTTAGACACTCGAGCAAAACCAGAGTAAGGCCTTAGTTATATTATATTACTGACAGATTTCGAATCTAATAATAAATTATCCTAAAATTATTTACCGCGTAGCGTTTGGTCTACATGACCCTGAAAAAGCACTAAATACATATGAGGCCCACTTTATTTGCGAGATTTACTTAATCGAAAATCGAACTTTGAAATGGAAATTACCATGTTTTTTTAATTAGACTGACATTTTTAACCCCCAACGCAAAGAGAGGGGTGTTATAAGTTTGACGTTGATGTCTGTCTGTCTGTGTCTGTGTGTCTGTCTGTGGGTCGTAGCTCTCAAACGGATGGACCGATTTCGATGCGGTTTTTATCATTTTAAAGCCAGTTTCCTTGCGGTGGTTCTTAGCTATGTTTGGTTAATATCGGTCCAGCAGTGTAAGAGAATCAGTTATTTTCCAAATTGATGTAAGGCATTTTGGCGTATGATTACTCGATTAAGTGCTTCACGCGTGCCAGTGTAATCATTCTTCTTCTTCTTCTTCTGACGCGGCTTTTTCCGCACTTAGGCATCCTTGCCCGTTGTGCGTGAGCTTGTGCTGCTGTGTGTGTTATTCTTTCCATCCCAGAGCGTCCCAGTAGTCTAGCAGGCTGCCGGTGTCCTGGAAGATTTCTGGGATCGATCTATAGGGGCCGAGTTTTTCTTCGCGTAATTGTTCCAGTGCACTGCATTCAGTTAGAATGTGTGCTGGTGTTTCATCTTCTTGGAGGCACGCTCTGCATAGGGCGCTGTCCGTGTGACCTATGTTAAAAAGATGTTTATTGAGTTGGCAGTGTCCTGTTATCAGTTCCATCACCATTTTTAGTTTGGGTCTATCTAAGCGTGTTAGTTTCATTGTTAATTTTTTGTTTAGTGTGGGGAAGGCTTCTTTCGATTGACGGCAATCTGTGTTAGCCTTCCATAATGTGTTAGCTGTGTTATCGGTGAAGTTTCGCAACCATGTTTTGTATTCGCAATACGGAATTGGAGATAGAGGTGTAGGCCCCTGAACTTTCAGTCTAGAGGCCTGTTTGGCTAGGTTATCGGCAGTTGAGTTGCCTTTGTTATTTGTGTGACCCTTTACCCAGGAGACCTTTACTGTGTTAGTATGGGAAAGGTGTTCCAGCGTTTTGTGACATTCTAATATGTATTTAGATTTTGTTGTGTTTTTAGTTAGTGCTTGTAAAACCGTTTTGCTGTCGGTTTTTATGTGTATAATTGAATTTGTTATCGATTTATTTAGTAGTTCTTGTGCTCCAATTGTGATGCCAACGCATTCTCCTTGTAGCACTGTGTTGTACATACCCATATGATGGTTGGTTTTGATATTGAGAGTGGGGCAGAATATACCTGCACCTACTCCTTCCTTGGATTTGGATCCGTCTGTGTAGATGGTGTGGATTGGTACCATTGTTGGGCTGTTGTCTGCATTTCCGTCCTCTGATGTGTTTAATGTATAATGTTTTTCTATGATGTGTGTTTTACTTATTCTGTCGTTTGGCCATTTGAGCTGTGGAAATTCTGCCTCATAGATGTCGAGGATCTTTGTGTGTAATCGTTAAACGACAATTAATTTGCGTAGGGATTTTATTTTATTTTTAATTTATAATTTTAAATAAAAACTTCCACTGAATCGTTTTTAAGTGACACACATGAAAAAAAAATATGATTAGTTTTTTCTACATAGTATCTACTACTGGCTTCAAAACTTTGTTTTAAGGCGTCATGGGTCCTATGATATTTTTTCTTGGGATAGAAGTCCCCAAGAAGTTAAAATGATAGAGATATAATGAGATAATGTATGATTCTACTTGAAATAGACAAAGTATTAATTAATATATTTTTTTAAAATTGTGATAAATAAAATAAATCTTTATAGATTTAGAACTCGGAAAACTATTTTTCGAGCAAATGGGCAAGTTTATACCTAATTCATAAGTACATATATTTATATTATATGATAATGTGTCCGTAAGCAAATCAAAATTTGATACTTTCTTAGATTTACGCGAATATTAAACCTTTTAAATAACATATTTTAAACAATCTTTTCGGATTTTTTCGTGGATTTATTTAGATTTTTGGTTCCCGACGTTTCGAATGCTTTACAGCAATCATGGGCACGGGAGAGACTCAGGTGTTAGGTGTCTCAAAGCTTTTTACACTTGTTACAGACAGTGCAGCTATCCACAATTGAACAAAATGATTTCAAAAAAGGCATCAACGTACGATAAGTTGAATCGAAATAACAGTAAAAATAAAAAGTATTTAAAATATCAAAATTTAAATTAAATTATATTACATACCATTAGACCCCAAAAAGTTTGAAACTGTGATTAGTCTACTTAATTAAACATTCGTTCATGAAAAAATAATGAAAGTTCAAAAAAGTTTTATCAGAATTTGCGTTAAAAACGTTTTGTCAACAAATTTTCATTTCACTCCCGGGCTCTGCCCACGTATCACCGCATATAGCCCCTATTAGCGCTTGGATTATTTTTAAATATTCAATCCGGCAGCATATGCGTCATTTAATAATACCGTTGAGACCAGCTGATCAAATAAACAGTACAAGCTAAATATAATTTATACTAGCTTTCCTCGTGGCTCTGCCCGTGTCCTTTAATTTCGTAGAATTATTCTCTCTTTGTAGTCATCTACAACTAATCACTACATAGTATAAAACAAAGTAGCTTCCCGCTGTCTGTCTGTCCCTATGTATGCTTATATCTTTAAAACTACGCAACGGATTTTAATGCGGTTTTTTTTAATAGACAGAGTG
The DNA here is from genome assembly GCA_947093115.1 of Brenthis daphne. NCBI lineage: Eukaryota > Metazoa > Arthropoda > Insecta > Lepidoptera > Nymphalidae > Brenthis > Brenthis daphne. The sequence continues at coordinate 2,741,991 of OX352483.1, read as the reverse complement.
ATTCAAGAGGAAAGTTTATTAGTATAATAATTGCATAATATAGTAGAGAAACACTGATAATTTTGGAGGTTTCTAATGGGATGTCGTAAATAAACACATTTTTTTGCGCTTACGAGAACATTGCAAACGCTGCGTAAATCCTTTGAGATGTAACAAAATAATGTATGGTGGAATTGTGTATCTTATATAGGTCTACAGAAAAGTCCGCGATGGCATATGTCTATCTCTTAAGGATAACATACTATATCAATTATAATACCTAAGGACGAACACGAGCGAAGCGAGGGCGAGTCGCTAGTTCTTAATAATTCTTCCTCAAGTCTTGCTCCATAAATCTATACATATAATAAAACTACAATGTAACTAATCCGAATCTGAAAAAAACTTTTTTTGGAAAATCTTATTGTACAAGACATTTATTACTCATACAGAGGCCGAATATATAGTTTTTAGAATTTTTATCTGTCAGTCAGTCAGTAGGGACGAACCCGAACGAAGCAGCGAGGGTGAGTAGCTAGTTGTAAATATTACTAGAAAACGTAAATGTTAGCTAAAATTAACGGCATATAATGCTAAATTTTCATCTTAGTGAAGCTCGACCTGTGCTGAGATTATATATATATATATATATATATATATATATATATATATATATATATGTATATACGTATATACTATAATATTTGTGTAGACATCATTACTAAGAAAAGTATATATGTGCTTCAAATGGCAAACTAACTCAAAAACAACTTTGTTTTGCCGTAATTTTACTTGTTGACACTCAATGTCATGTTTTTGTACACGCTAGAAATATGCCATCTCCATGGATTTTTTCGTGTCCAAATCTTAATCTTCTATACAAATAATAAAATTTAGGTGCTTGTATGTAATTCAAAATAACAGCTCTTTACAAAATGGCTATGAAAGCGTATACGGTACTTATAAGAATAATAAACAAATGTTTAATTTTTTTTGTCTGTCTGTTTGTTGGGGCCAATCTCCAAAACGTCTGGACTGACTTTTACTGGCAGATAGCTAGTGCTATAAGTAATAACTTAGGCTACTTTGATTTTAGAAAAAAAGTCAGAGTTCGCGCAAAAAAATTAAAACCCATGAAATTGTGAACAAAATGCGCCTACCTATGTAGTAGGTCACACCCGAGAAAAGCGAGGTTAAATCGCTAGTCTATAATAAATGTAATAATAGTTAATTTGACATAAAATGATGTTAAGGTCAAAAATAACTATAAGAAACATAAATTTTAAATTTACAAAGCGACTTATTGGCCATTGAATCAAACAAAATTCATTACGTTATTTGATTATGTAATAAAGTAATTCTTATTCACAGAACAACACGCAATACAATAGACACAATCTAACAAACCGAAACGGGCTAAAAGACGACCTTGGTTGGCTTTTCATGAAGAAATAATAAAACCGTCATTAACGAGACAGTTCGCAGTTCACTGAGGCGAAATATATGTACAATTCACGGAGATTATCTACTGAAGCTTTCGTTCATTTTAACTGAAGAATCCTTATTTATCTATTGGATACATAAATCTTAATTATGTTAATAATATTAAATATATATCCATACTAATATCATAAATGTGAAAGTGTGTTTGTTCGTTTGTCCATCTATCACGTCGAAACAGAGTGACGGATTGGTGTGATTTTTTGTGTGGAGATAGTTGATGTGCTGGAGAGTAACATAGGTTAAATAAATACGTGTTTCAGCATTTTTCGAAATTTATGCCATAAGGCGGTAAAATTTTGAATGAAAGTTTGTATGGAATCTACTTTTGTAGATTTTTTTTATTTTTAGCGCGAGCGAAGCCGCGGGTTCTGCTAGTAATAATATACCTATGTTTGTTTATTTGCATCGAGTTTTTTTTGCATTTATTATAGCCTCTTTATAGACAAAGATTATAGGACGTATTATAAGTGACAAGATTACGCTTCAAAGCTCACTCGTTTGAAGTAATTCAAAAAGAAAGTTGCTTGCAAATCTAAAGACTAGAGCTTACACTTGGTCCTGGCGATCCTATAAGAAGAATATCGTTAAGAGGTTACAGAATAAATAGTAATTAATTGATCAACTAAACTTGACAATACCTACAAAACAAAAATTTTAACGTCGAATCTTACCGGTACAATGACTGATGGCACGATGGGACACATTATATTAGATCTATATAGTTACCTATTTCACAAAAAACCGTTGTAAACAACCATTTATCACGCTTCTTTCTCCTATATTTAATATCGGTGAAAAGCGGAGAAAAGGTAAAGCCAAAAGCTCTTTGAAAATGTCTAATTGAATGAAATATTTAGAGTTAAAACTAAGTTACGAGTTGTTTAAATGGAAAGTATTGTAAAACGGTTCTTCGTACAAAGTTGTAACTACTTTAGAAGGCATTTAAATAGATTAACCGAATAAGAGTATACCGACGGCTAACTACACATAAATATAAAATTTTTACATATATACAATTTCTTCCAAGATTTTTAAATTTCCTTAATCGTCTGATACACTGTATATTTCATATATAGAGCTGTTTAAATTCGCCGCGAGAGGCGCTAGTGTAGAGTGAGATCTCTAGAAATGTCAAATGACACTGAATGTTTACTGTTTGCGAGCTTTTCATCGCGGAATTTCAGCAATTATGAATTATTCATGATTATTTCAAAGATTGTGCCATTCTTGATTAATTATGGCAGACACGGTACGTCTCAACAAATGTTATTGCTTTAAAAGAAGAGCTAAGAAAACGACAATATTTTATATATACGGTTATTATATATTAACTATTTATTCATATAAACTGATGCGGTGTCAGTAATTTTTTTTATTATATTAAACTTATTTCCCTGCCGCACTAACAAATACTTTTTTAGGTAGGCGATAGGACCTTACTCGCTAGTTGCGCCAGCTGGTGTCACCAGAAACGATAGTTGCCTACGTAAAGCCACTATTAAAAACTAGCCTGAATTGTAGAGATTGGACATTGCAACAAAGATAGCCGCTACGATATAATTTTTTGAAATTCTAACTCGAGTTGTATTAAGCCCCTAAAAGAGTAAAAGAAGAAAAAGTTGGAAAAAGTAGCCTATTATATGTGAGAAACACAATATTAAAGGCTACCATATAAAAAAAAATGAATTCGTTGACTTTTTTTCGGAGCAGGCTATTTTGAAAAAACCACGAAACTGTAATATATAACTAAGTACTATTCATGTCGATTTATGACAGCGTTTAGTCCTGCAACGTGTTAATTGCTGGAGACGTGGCGATTGTAACGGGTCGTATATAAAATTAATAGCAGATAGCTATAAATCAACACCGAGGAGATCGATAATTGGACGATAAGCGTCTATTAGCATCCAGTCCAACGGTTCTAGTTGCCAGGAAACCCGCCCCATAGGCCAGATGACTTTCTACAATCGATATCGCTAAACGAAATCAGTGTTTAAAATAACGATCATGAGCCATAACTCTTAGATATATACCTAGCATCTACAAAAAAATCTGGTGTGCTATTTTATTTAATAGAGATGTCATAGTCTCTAGCAACATATTTTAAATAGTAATTTTTAAATTCTCATTTACTTTCTATTTATAGACATAGATCAATTATTATCTTGCAAATGTTTTACTCAATTATGTAATATTTATATATAGTATACAGCCTTTATTAACGTCTCACTGGTGGGCGGCCCGGCCCCCCTTCAATACAAAAGGCATCAAGCCATAGTCCAACACGTGCGAGTTGGCGGACTTCACATAGCATCTTTCAAATACTTGCTAGGTTCTCTCACAAATACAGGTTTCCTCATTGTGTTTTCCTACCCCGTAAGACAAGTGAGTGGTAATCATATGAAAATGATTCGCACATAAAAAATATCAGAGGTGCGAGACCCGACCGAGATAACACTCGTTTCACTGGGTTTCTCAAGCGAGCGCGTTAGCATTGGGCTATCTCTATCTATAACTAAGTAAGGTTTTTAAAATATATAACCACTGAAAATCGAATTCACTAATCCATACTAATATTATAAATGTGAAAGTGCGTTTGTTTGTTGATCCTTCTTTCACGTCAAAAGAGAATGACGGATTGGCGTGTTTTTTTGTGTGGAGATAGTTGAAGGGCTGATGAGTAATATAGGCTACTTTATATTGCGGGAGATTATCTCATTCCCTCGGGAAAACACGTTATGATGCAAACCAAAAATTATTTATGACCAGAATTACTTGAAACTTGGTATGCAATGGTTCAATACAATTAAATAAATACGTGGTTTAGCATTTTTCGAAATTCATTCCATAAGGGTGTAAAATAGGGGATGAAAGTGTGTATGAAACCTACCTTTTTAGAGTTTTTTTTACAATTTTAGCGCAATGGTTTCATTTAAATTAACTTAATATAATGTATTATGCAATCTCTAACTTCACACAAAAAGTTTTTTATGACATCCACATAAGGAGAGAAACATATTTATAAATTTTACCCAAAAATTACTACGTAGTACAAAAAATAGCATGTATAAAAATTTTGTATCTATTTTCAATTTACATAAATGTGTACATATTTGCTGCTACGGTATTAATTTATATACTTTGCTGTTCTAGAACTCTTTCTCTTGAATAATTAATAAATAAAGTTTTTTAAATAACTAATATATTATAATCATAATAAAAAGCTTGCACGCAAGTAAACAATTAGCAAAGTATAAAATAATAATTATTATAATACCATTATGAAGATGTGGCGTCTTGAAAGTCCTCTCCTTCGTTATCCTGTAAATAAAAAAGAACATATTATGACCCTTTCAAGTATATTATTAATATTAAATATAAACATAATAATATTTTAACACAAACAACCTGTTCTCGTTACTTTAAAATAAAAATTTCATTATCGTATTTACCGTGCAGTATTTTTTTTTTATTGAAACTTATTCCATGTCAGTGAACTTAGCAGATCATTGTCCAGCAGATCAAAAAAAAAAGTGAGTTCTATTCGCATGCACGAGAGTTCTATAGTTCCTGATACTTTTTAGAAATAGTTCTGGCGTTTTTACCTTAAAAAAAGTCAATTGACAAAATGATCTGCTAACTTCCCGTAGCAGATCATTTTGCACAAAATCAAATACAAATGTGAGTTCTTCGCGGAAGGAGCTGAGTTCTATAGTTCCTGATACTTTTCAGGAATAGTTCTGGACTCTCAACCAAGTTCCAGCAGATCATATCCGAATTTTTGAAAAGTCAGAACATACCATTTTTATTGTTTCAAATTATTGTAAAAGGCTAGAACTCTTTCGCTTATCACCGATCTGTATCAGAACTTTAATATAGAACTCGATTCGAGTCCAGAACTCACGTCCAAGTGCCAGCAGAGCATACCAGAACGTTGGAAAATGTGAAAAAAAAAACTATTTTCATTGTTTTAAATTATTTAGAAAGGCTAGAAGCTAGAACTCTTTCGTTTATAATAGATCTGTACCAGAACTCTAATATAGAACTCGATTCGAGTCCAGAACTCACGTCCAAGTGCCAGCAGAGCATACCTAAACGTTGGAAATTATGAAAAAAAAACTATTTTTATTGTTTTAAATTATTTAGAAAGGCTAGAAGCTAGAACTCTTTCGTTTATTATAGATCTGTACCAGAACTCTAATATAGAACTCGATTCGAGTCCAGAACTCACGTCCAAGTGCCAGCAGAGCATACCTAAACGTTGGAAATTATGAAAAAAAAACCTATTTTTATTGTTTTAAATTATTTAGAAAGGCTAGAAGCTAGAACTCTTTCGTTTATAATAGATCTGTACCAGAACTCTAATATAGAACTCGATTCGAGTCCAGAACTCACGTCCAAGTGCCAGCAGAGCATACCTAAACGTTGGAAATTATGAAAAAAAAACTATTTTTATTGTTTTAAATTATTTAGAAAGGCTAGAAGCTAGAACTCTTTCGTTTATTATAGATCTGTACCAGAACTCTAATATAGAACTCGATTCGAGTCCAGAACTCACGTCCAAGTGCCAGCAGAGCATACCTAAACGTTGGAAATTATGAAAAAAAAACCTATTTTTATTGTTTTAAATTATTTAGAAAGGCTAGAAGCTAGAACTCTTTCGTTTATAATAGATCTGTACCAGAACTCTAATATAGAACTCGATTCGAGTCCAGAACTCACGTCCAAGTGCCAGCAGAGCATACCTAAACGTTGGAAATTATGAAAAAAAAAACCTATTTTTATTGTTTTAAATTATTTAGAAAGGCTAGAAGCTAGAACTCTTTCGTTTATAATAGATCTGTACCAGAACTCTAATATAGAACTCGATTCGAGTCCAGAACTCACGTCCAAGTGCCAGCAGAGCATACCAGAACGTTGGAAAATATGAAAAAAAAAACTATTTTTATTGTTTTAAATTATTTAGAAAGGCTAGAAGCTAGAACTCTTTCGTTTATAATAGATCTGTACCAGAACTCTAATATAGAACTCGATTCGAGTCCAGAACTCACGTCCAAGTGCCAGCAGAGCATACCTAAACGTTGGAAATTATGAAAAAAAAAACCTATTTTTATTGTTTTAAATTATTTAGAAAGGCTAGAAGCTAGAACTCTTTCGTTTATAATAGATCTGTACCAGAACTCTAATATAGAACTCGATTCGAGTCCAGAACTCACGTCCAAGTGCCAGCAGAGCATACCTAAACGTTGGAAATTATGAAAAAAAAACCTATTTTTATTGTTTTAAATTATTTAGAAAGGCTAGAAGCTAGAACTCTTTCGTTTATTATAGATCTGTACCAGAACTATAATACAGAACTCGATTCGAGTCCAGAACTCACGTCCAAGTGCCAGCAGAGCATACCTAAACGTTGGAAATTATGAAAAAAAAAAACCTATTTTTATTGTTTTAAATTATTTAGAAAGGCTAGAAGCTAGAACTCTTTCGTTTATAATAGATCTGTACCAGAACTCTAATATAGAACTCGATTCGAGTCCAGAACTCACGTCCAAGTGCCAGCAGAGCATACCAGAACGTTGGAAAATATGAAAAAAAAAAACTATTTTTATTGTTTTAAATTATTTAGAAAGGCTAGAAGCTAGAACTCTTTCGTTTATAATAGATCTGTACCAGAACTCTAATATAGAACTCGATTCGAGTCCAGAACTCACGTCCAAGTGCCAGCAGAGCATACCTAAACGTTGGAAATTATGAAAAAAAAAACCTATTTTTATTGTTTTAAATTATTTAGAAAGGCTAGAAGCTAGAGCTCTTTCGTTTATTATAGATCTATACCAGAACTCTAATATAGAACTCGATTCGAGTCCAGAACTCACGTCCAAGTGCCAGCAGAGCATACCTAAACGTTGGAAATTATGAAAAAAAAACCTATTTTTATTGTTTTAAATTATTTAGAAAGGCTAGAAGCTAGAACTCTTTCGTTTATAATAGATCTGTACCAGAACTCTAATATAGAACTCGATTCGAGTCCAGAACTCACGTCCAAGTGCCAGCAGAGCATACCAGAACGTTGGAAAATATGAAAAAAAAAAAACTATTTTTATTGTTTTAAATTATTTAGAAAGGCTAGAAGCTAGAACTCTTTCGTTTATAATAGATCTGTACCAGAACTCTAATATAGAACTCGATTCGAGTCCAGAACTCACGTCCAAGTGCCAGCAGAGCATACCTAAACGTTGGAAATTATGAAAAAAAAAACCTATTTTTATTGTTTTAAATTATTTAGAAAGGCTAGAAGCTAGAACTCTTTCGTTTATTATAGATCTGTACCAGAACTCTAATATAGAACTCGATTCGAGTCCAGAACTCACGTCCAAGTGCCAGCAGAGCATACCTAAACTTTGGAAATTATGAAAAAAAAAACCTATTTTTATTGTTTTAAATTATTTAGAAAGGCTAGAAGCTAGAACTCTTTCGTTTATAATAGATCTGTACCAGAACTCTAATATAGAACTTGATTCGAGTCCAGAACTCACGTCCAAGTGCCAGCAGAGCATACCTAAACGTTGGAAATTATGAAAAAAAAACCTATTTTTATTGTTTTAAATTATTTAGAAAGGCTAGAAGCTAGAACTCTTTCGTTTATTATAGATCTGTACCAGAACTATAATACAGAACTCGATTCGAGTCCAGAACTCACGTCCAAGTGCCAGCAGAGCATACCTAAACGTTGGAAATTATGAAAAAAAAACCTATTTTTATTGTTTTAAATTATTTAGAAAGGCTAGAAGCTAGAACTCTTTCGTTTATAATAGATCTGTACCAGAACTCTAATATAGAACTCGATTCGAGTCCAGAACTCACGTCCAAGTGCCAGCAGAGCATACCTAAACGTTGGAAATTATGAAAAAAAAAACCTATTTTTATTGTTTTAAATTATTTAGAATGGCTAGAAGCTAGAACTCTTTAGTTTATAATAGATCTGTACCAGAACTCTAATAAAGAACTCGATTCGAGTCCAGAACTCACGTCCAAGTGCCAGCAGAGCATACCTAAACGTTGGAAATTATGAAAAAAAAACCTATTTATATTGTTTTAAATTATTTAGAAAGGCTAGAAGCTAGAACTCTTTCGTTAATAACAGATCTGTATCAGAACTCTAATGTAGAACTCGGTTCGAGTCCAGAACTCACGTCCAAGTGCCAGCAGAGCATACCAGAACGTTGGAAAATATGAAAAAAAAACCTATTTTTATTGTTTTAAATTATTTAGAAAGGCTAGAAGCTAAAACTCTTTCGTTTATAATAGATCTGTACCAGAACTCTAATATAGAACACGATTCGAGTCCAGAACTCACGTCCAAGTGCCAGCAGAGCATACCTAAACGTTGGAAATTATGAAAAAAAAACCTATTTTTATTGTTTTAAATTATTTAGAAAGGCTAGAAGCTAGAACTCTTTCGTTTATAATAGATCTGTACCAGAACTCTAATATAGAACACGATTCGAGTCCAGAACTCACGTCCAAGTGCCAGCAGAGCATACCTAAACGTTGGAAATTATGAAAAAAAAAACCTATTTTTATTGTTTTAAATTATTTAGAAAGGCTAGAAGCTAGAACTCTTTCGTTTATAATAGATCTGTACCAGAACTCTAATATAGAACTCGATTCGAGTCCAGAACTCACGTCCAAGTGATTTAAACGAAAGAGTTCTAGCTTCTAGCCTTTCTAAATAATTTCAAACAATGAAAATAGTTTTTTTTTTTCACATTTTCCAACGTTCTGGTATGCTCTGCTGGCACTTGGACGTGAGTTCTGGACTCGAATCGAGTTCTACATCAGAGTTCTGGTACAGATTTGTTATAAATGAAAGAGTTCTAGCTTCTAGCCTTTCTAAATAATTTAAAACAATAAAAATAGGATTTTTCTTTCATAATTTCCAACGTTCAGGTATGCTCTGCTGGCACTTGGACGTGAGTTCTGGCCTTGAATCGAAATCTACATTAAAGTTCTCGTATAGATCTGTTATGAACGAAAGAGTTCTAGCTTCTAGCCTTTCTAAATAATTTCAAACAATGAAAATAGTTTTTTTTTCACATTTTCCAACGTTCTGGTATGCTCTGCTGGCACTTGGACGTGAGTTCTGGACTCAAATCGAGTTCTACATCAGAGCTTTGGTAAAGATCTGTTATAAACGAAAGAGTTCTAGCTTCTAGCTTTTCTAAATAATTTAAAACAATAAAAATAGGTTTTTTTTTTTCATAATTTCCAACGTTCAGGTATGCTCTGCTGGCACTTGGACGTGAGTTCTGGACTCAAATTGAGTTCTTTATTAGAGTTCTAGTACAGATCTGTTATAAACAAAAGAGTTCTAGCTTCTAGCCTTTCTATATAATTTAAAACAATTGAAATAGATTTTTTTTCATATTTTCCAACGTTCTGGTATGCTCTGCTGGCACTTGGACGTGAGTTCTGGACTCGAATCGAATTCTACATCAGAGTTCTGGTACAGATCTATTCTAAACGAAAGAGTTCTAGCTTCTAGCTTTTCTAAATAATTTAAAACAATAAAAATAGGTTTTTTTTTTCATAATTTCCAACGTTCAGGTATGCTCTGCTGGCACTTGGACGTGAGTTCTGGACTCAAATTGAGTTCTTTATTAGAGTTCTAGTACAGATCTGTTATAAACGAAAGAGTTCTAGCTTCTAGCCTTTCTAAATAATTTAAAACAATAAAAATAGGTTTTTTTTTTCATAATTTCCAACGTTTAGGTATGCTCTGCTGGCACTTGGACGTGAGTTCTGGACTCGAATCGAGTTCTATATTAGAGTTCTGGTACAGATCTATAATAAACGAAAGAGTTCTAGCTTCTAGCCTTTCTAAATAATTTAAAACAATAAAAATAGGTTTTTTTTTTCATAATTTCCAACGTTTAGGTATGCTCTGCTGGCACTTGGACGTGAGTTCTGGACTCGAATCGTGTTCTATATTAGAGTTCTGGTACAGATCTATTATAAACGAAAGAGTTTTAGCTTCTAGCCTTTCTAAATAATTTAAAACAATAAAAATAGGTTTTTTTTTCATATTTTCCAACGTTCTGGTATGCTCTGCTGGCACTTGGACGTGAGTTCTGGACTCGAACCGAGTTCTACATTAGAGTTCTGATACAGATCTGTTATTAACGAAAGAGTTCTAGCTTCTAGCCTTTCTAAATAATTTAAAACAATATAAATAGGTTTTTTTTTCATAATTTCCAACGTTTAGGTATGCTCTGCTGGCACTTGGACGTGAGTTCTGGACTCGAATCGAGTTCTTTATTAGAGTTCTGGTACAGATCTATTATAAACTAAAGAGTTCTAGCTTCTAGCCATTCTAAATAATTTAAAACAATAAAAATAGGTTTTTTTTTCATAATTTCCAACGTTTAGGTATGCTCTGCTGGCACTTGGACGTGAGTTCTGGACTCGAATCGAGTTCTATATTAGAGTTCTGGTACAGATCTATTATAAACGAAAGAGTTCTAGCTTCTAGCCTTTCTAAATAATTTAAAACAATGAAAATAGTTTGTTTTTTCATATTTTCCAACCTTCAGGTATGCTCTGCTGGCACTTGGACGTGAGTTCTGGACTCGAATCGAGTTCTATATTAGAGTTCTGGTACAGATCTATTATAAACGAAAGAGTTCTAGCTTCTAGCCTTTCTAAATAATTTAAAACAATAAAAATAGGATTTTTTTTTCATAATTTCCAACGTTTAGGTATGCTCTGCTGGCACTTGGACGTGAGTTCTGGACTCGAATCGAGTTCTTTATTAGAGTTCTGGTACAGATCTATTATAAACTAAAGAGTTCTAGCTTCTAGCCATTCTAAATAATTTAAAACAATAAAAATAGGTTTTTTTTTTCATAATTTCCAACGTTTAGGTATGCTCTGCTGGCACTTGGACGTGAGTTCTGGACTCGAATCGAGTTTTATATTAGAGTTCTGGTACAGATCTATTATAAACGAAAGAGTTCTAGCTTCTAGCCTTTCTAAATAATTTAAAACAATAAAAATATGTTTTTTTTTTCATAATTTCCAACGTTTAGGTATGCTCTGCTGGCACTTGGACGTGAGTTCTGGACTCGAATCGAGTTCTATATTAGAGTTCTGGTACAGATCTATTATAAACGAAAGAGTTCTAGCTTCTAGCCTTTCTAAATAATTTAAAACAATAAAAATAGGTTTTTTTTTTCATAATTTCCAACGTTTAGGTATGCTCTGCTGGCACTTGGACGTGAGTTCTGGACTCGAATCGAGTTCTATATTAGAGTTCTGGTACAGATCTATTATAAACGAAAGAGTTCTAGCTTCTAGCCTTTCTAAATAATTTAAAACAATAAAAATAGGTTTTTTTTTTCATAATTTCCAACGTTTAGGTATGCTCTGCTGGCACTTGGACGTGAGTTCTGGACTCGAATCGAGTTCTATATTAGAGTTCTGGTACAGATCTATTATAAACGAAAGAGTTCTAGCTTCTAGCCTTTCTAAATAATTTAAAACAATAAAAATAGGTTTTTTTTCATAATTTCCAACGTTTAGGTATGCTCTGCTGGCACTTGGACGTGAGTTCTGGACTCGAATCGAGTTCTATATTAGAGTTCTGGTACAGATCTATTATAAACGAAAGAGTTCTAGCTTCTAGCCTTTCTAAATAATTTAAAACAATAAAAATAGGTTTTTTTTTCATAATTTCCAACGTTTAGGTATGCTCTGCTGGCACTTGGACGTGAGTTCTGGACTCGAATCGAGTTCTGTATTATAGTTCTGGTACAGATCTATAATAAACGAAAGAGTTCTAGCTTCTAGCCTTTCTAAATAATTTAAAACAATAAAAATAGGTTTTTTTTTTCATAATTTCCAACGTTTAGGTATGCTCTGCTGGCACTTGGACGTGAGTTCTGGACTCGAATCGAGTTCTATATTAGAGTTCTGGTACAGATCTATTATAAACGAAAGAGTTCTAGCTTCTAGCCTTTCTAAATAATTTAAAACAATAAAAATAGGTTTTTTTTTTCATAATTTCCAACGTTTAGGTATGCTCTGCTGGCACTTGGACGTGAGTTCTGGACTCGAATCGAGTTCTATATTAGAGTTCTGGTACAGATCTATTATAAACGAAAGAGTTCTAGCTTCTAGCCTTTCTAAATAATTTAAAACAATAAAAATAGGTTTTTTTTTCATAATTTCCAACGTTTAGGTATGCTCTGCTGGCACTTGGACGTGAGTTCTGGACTCGAATCGAGTTTTATATTAGAGTTCTGGTACAGATCTATTATAAACGAAAGAGTTCTAGCTTCTAGCCTTTCTAAATAATTTAAAACAATAAAAATAGGTTTTTTTTTCATAATTTCCAACGTTTAGGTATGCTCTGCTGGCACTTGGACGTGAGTTCTGGACTCGAATCGAGTTCTATATTAGAGTTCTGGTACAGATCTATTATAAACGAAAGAGTTCTAGCTTCTAGCCTTTCTAAATAATTTAAAACAATAAAAATAGGTTTTTTTTTTCATAATTTCCAACGTTTAGGTATGCTCTGCTGGCACTTGGACGTGAGTTCTGGACTCGAATCGAGTTCTATATTAGAGTTCTGGTACAGATCTATAATAAACGAAAGAGTTCTAGCTTCTAGCCTTTCTAAATAATTTGAAACAATAAAAATAGGTTTTTTTTTTCATAATTTCCAACGTTTAGGTATGCTCTGCTGGCACTTGGACGTGAGTTCTGGACTCGAATCGAGTTCTATATTAGAGTTCTGGTACAGATCTATTATAAACGAAAGAGTTCTAGCTTCTAGCCTTTCTAAATAATTTAAAACAATGAAAATAGTTTGTTTTTTCATATTTTCCAACCTTCAGGTATGCTCTGCTGGCACTTGGACGTGAGTTTTGGACTCGAACCGAGTTCTATATTAGAGTTCTGATACAGATCTGTTATTAACGAAAGAGTTCTAGCTTCTAGCCTTTCTAAATAATTTAAAACAATATAAATAGGTTTTTTTTTCATAATTTCCAACGTTTAGGTATGCTCTGCTGGCACTTAGACGTGAGTTCTGGACTCGAATCGAGTTCTATATTAGAGTTCTGGTACAGATCTATTATAAACTAAAGAGTTCTAGCTTCTAGCCATTCTAAATAATTTAAAACAATAAAAATAGGTTTTTTTTCATAATTTCCAACGTTTAGGTATGCTCTGCTGGCACTTAGACGTGAGTTCTGGACTCGAATCGAGTTCTATATTAAAGTTCTGATACAGATCGGTGATAAGCGAAAGAGTTCTAGCCTTTTACAATAATTTGAAACAATAAAAATGGTATGTTCTGACTTTTCAAAAATTCGGATATGATCTGCTGGAACTTGGCTGAGAGTCCAGAACTATTCCTGAAAAGTATCAGGAACTATAGAACTCAGCTCCTTGCGCGAAGAACTCACATTTGTTTTTGATTTTGTGCAAAATGATCTGCTACGGGAAGTTAGCAGATCATTTTGTCAATTGACTTTTTTTAAGGTAAAAACGCCAGAACTATTTCTAAAAAGTATCAGGAACTATAGAACTCTCGTGCATGCGAATAGAACTCACTTTTTTTTTTGATCTGCTGGACAATGATCTGCTAAGTTCACTGACATACTTATTCCGACATCGAATTGGGTACTCGTTTTTTCTTTAGAGAAGAGTCGTTACAACTCACAATGTAACAAAATATCAAACAAACAAAATAACCTTTGTATATAGTGAAAGATACTTATTTTACGTTTCCACGTTAGATATATAGACATCTGTTGGCAATATCGTATGTTTAATTAATATAAAGATTTTATTCGTCAGTTAGTTTTTTTTATTAAGTATATAAAATGATTAAAATGCAAAAATTTTTGCTCGTATTTTTGTTTTTGTTGTATTTGCCTTAGTGCCTACAAAAAAACTGAATACCGGTTAAGATATTTTTATATTCAGATAGCACACAAAGAATATTTAATCTATACACATATAATAAAATTGTAACTAAGCCGAATCTATACATTAAATATTTTTAAATCTTATTGAAATAGACATTATTACAGATACAGAGGCCGAATCTATGGTTTTTAGATTTTTGTCTGTCTGTCTGTTACCGCATCACAGAAAAACCACTGAAAGGAATTTTGATGAAATTTGGTATGGTGATAGCTGGTTATCCGGGTCAACATTTATGATACTTTTTACCGCAGGAAAATATCTCATTTCTGAGAAAAAATACAAAACTGCATTGTAAGAGCATACTAATATGTAAAACCTAAGAATTTGGTTTTTGGTCATCTGAACGCGGGCGAAGCCGCGGGCAATGCTAGTATTATATCAAAATGGAACAAGTTTCTCCATCATACTCGTACGTAAACAGCAATCACGTCTTGGAAATGACAAACAATAAATTATAATTACTAAGAACACGCTGTTTTAGCACAGCTATTGTTTCTTTTTTAATTAAGGAGAATTGAAGTATTAATAAAAACAGAACAGAAGTAAAGTTACTATTCATCATCAATATATCATAAAATGTTTGAGTGGTATAGTGGGTAAGCACGTACGGGCACAGATCCGGAGGTCGTAGGTTCGAGCCCGGGTCGAACCTGTTGTATATTATAAGAGGGTAATTACATAGTATATAAGTAAGAGTTAAGTATTAGTATGCTTTGTATGTAGGTAGTACTGACAGTTGTAAAATAAACGCAATACATAACGGACGTGTTCTTATTTAGCAGTGGCGACGAGGATTAAAAAAGTTAAAAAAAATGGTGTTTGGACAATTGCAAGAGTTTGACTTGAAGAATGGGAGCTGGGCAGCGTATAGTGAAAGAGTGGAGATGTATTTACTTGCCAATAAAGTTGAAGAAGATTTAAAGTTAGCAACGTTAATAACGGTCATGGGGGAGGAGGCATATCAACTTTTGTCGACACTGGCGAGTCCAAAAGCACCATCGACATTAACATATGCTGCAGCGGTAGCGCTTATGTCGGCACATTTACAACCGAAACCGTCCATATTAGCAGAACGATATAAGTTTCGGCAACGGCGTCAAGCAGAGGGAGAAACCGTTGCAGATTATGTCGCCGTGCTAAAGAAATTAGCCAAGGATTGTGATTTCAAATCCTCGCTGGAAGAAAACCTCCGTGATCAGCTCGTTTGCGGTATCAGCAGCGAGTGCACTCGGCAGCGGCTTTTCGCTGAGGACGATATTACTTACAGTAGGGCAGTTAAGTTAGCGTCGACACTGGAAGCAGCGGAGAGGAACGCGGGTGCAGTTGAGGGCACTAGCACTCAAGGTGTGCACAAAATGCAAACGTTCGCTACACGGCAGGCCAGGTGTATGGCTTGCGGAGTGAATGGACATACAACGGATAGTTGCAGATATAAGGCTTTCGAATGTAGCTATTGTCGGAGGCTAGGCCACCTAAGAAGGATGTGTCCGGACAAAACAGTTGTCGATAGCGCTAAATTCGAATCGGTCGGTAATGATCGCAATGGTTCACGCGGATACGGCGTGACAGGCGCGGGGAGAGGCAGCAGCGGCGGCGGTGGAGCGCGGGGAGGCAGCGTCGCACGCGGGCGGGGCCGGGCGCGCGGCGGCGGTGCGGGGCGCGGGTACGGCGCGCGCGCATACTGGCTGCGGGAGCCGACGAGTCACGACGAACTCGAAGCGGAGCAGAGGGATGACGAACAACTCGACGAACCGATGTATCAAATGTCGTTAGCGAAATATAAGCCGGTGGGTCTTACGTTATTAGTTAATAATAAACCATTAAAAATGGAAATCGACACGGGATCATCATTGTCATGTATAAGTAATAATACATACTGGAATAAATACGGTAACGTTAAATTGCACCCGTGTCGATTAACTCTAAAGTTTTACGATGGTTCTATTATAAAGCCTTTGGGTTATATCCAAGTAGAAGTCCGTTACAAAGATAGGAAAAAGATGTTAGATTTATATGTCATCGATAATGGTACTACTACTTTGTTAGGGCGTCAATGGCTTTCAGAATTGAGCATTGAAGTCCCACCACTTAGTTTTAATAATATCTCTTACGAAAAAGTAAATAAATCTAAATTAATAAATGACTTAATTTGCAGGCATGATTCATTGTTTGACGGCACACTGGGGCGATATACGGGGCCGGAGGTGCAGTTGCATTTGCGCGAGGGTGCTTCGCCGGTGTTTTGCCGCGCCCGACCAGTGCCGTATGCGCTGCGCGCGCGCGTCGAAGCGGAACTGGATGCAATGCTGCGTGCCGGCGTCATCGAGCCCGTGGCGCGCTCGGACTGGGCAACGCCGCTCGTTATAGCAAGTAAGGCAGATGGTGGTATACGTATATGCGCTGACTATAAAGTAACACTGAACCGATTCTTAATGGTCGACAGGTATCCCGTTCCTAAAATGGACGATTTGTTTAGTGACCTTAGTGGCAATGAATATTTTACGAAGTTAGACTTGTCTCAAGCGTACAATCAACTAGTTTTGCATGAGTCATCGAGATCTTACACAGTGATCAATACCCATAGGGGGTTGTTCAAATATAATCGCCTTGTTTATGGGCTAGCATCAAGCCCAGGTATCTTTCAAAAATTTATGGAAACTTTATTTAAAGATGTACCCGGAGTAATAATATTTTATGACGATATTTTAATCAAAAATAAGGATATTAAGAGTCATTGTGAAACAATTGAACAAGTGTTTGATATTTTAGAAAGGAACGGGCTTAAGATTAAAAAGAATAAATGCGAATTTTTTGCTGAAGAAGTGCAGTATCTAGGTTTCATTGTAGATAAAAAAGGAGTACGAGTAAATCCGGATAAAATACAGCCTATAGTAAATATGCCACCTCCGCGGAGTACAACGGAACTAAAATCATTTTTGGGAATGGTTAATTTTTACGGCAAGTTTGTTAAAGGTTTAGCATTGTATTTAGCCCCACTTTATAAACTATTGAAAAAAGGTAGACATTA
Organism: Brenthis daphne; assembly: GCA_947093115.1. Lineage (NCBI taxonomy): Eukaryota > Metazoa > Arthropoda > Insecta > Lepidoptera > Nymphalidae > Brenthis > Brenthis daphne. The sequence continues at coordinate 2,724,485 of OX352483.1, read as the reverse complement.
TCAATGGGGGAAAGAACAGCAAGAGTCATTCGTTATCGTGAAAAAACTTTTGTGTGGTACAGATGTGTTGGTTCATTATGATATGTCCCGGGAGACGGTGGTGACGTGTGACGCGAGCGCGTACGGATTAGGCGCGGTGCTGGCGCAGCGCGCGCCGGACGGCTCGGAGCGACCGGTCGCATACGCCTCGAGGGCGCTTACGTGTGCTGAAAAAAATTACAGTCAAATCCATAAAGAGGCATTAGCTATAATATTTGCTGTAGGTAAATTTCATCAATATTTATTTGGTAGAAAGTTTGTGTTACGGACGGATCATAAACCGTTAGTTAGTATTTTTGGACCAAATATTGGTATCCCAACAACGGCAGCGAGTCGGTTACAGAGGTGGGCGATTAAGCTTTCTGCCTACGATTTTTCCATAGAATACATAGACACGGATAGAAACACGGCGGATGCGCTTTCGCGGTTAATAAAAGCGCACAAAGAAGAAGCGGTTCCCGGCGCCGCCGCCGAGGAACAAGTACCTGAACAGACATACTTACATTTCGCTACCGAAGCGCTCTTATTAGATTATAACAGGTTAAAAAAAGAGACCGTTAGGGATCCCTTACTTAGCCGAGTATTGAGCTATATAACGGACGGATGGCCGGACGACGTCGAATTAAGAGAGCTCAAACCGTATCTTAATAGAAAAACAGAATTGTATAACGAACTAGGTTGCATCATGTGGGGGCACCGAGTTGTCATCCCGTCGGTTTGTAGGAGTAAAGTAATAGAGGAGTTACACGAATCTCACATGGGCATGGTAAAAACAAAGGCTCTAGCGCGAAGTTATGTGTGGTGGCCCGGATTGGACGAGGCTATCGAGGCGGCTTGTCGCGCATGTGCCGTGTGCGCGAGCGTAGCCGACGCTCCTCCAGCTCACGAGTCTCGCCCATGGCCTTGGCCGGATCGCCCATGGTCTAGATTACATCTTGATTTCTTGGGTCCAATACAAGGGGTAACTTATTTAATCATAGTAGATGCATGTTCAAAATGGATTGAAGCAGTTAAAATGAAAGGTACTAATGCCAGATCGGTTATCGCAGTGTTGCGAGAGATATGGGCGAGATTTGGCTTACCAAAGCAAGTAGTGAGCGATAACGGCCCCCCATTTTCTAGTGCGGAGTTTAGTACATTTTTAAACAATAACGGAATAGGTCAAATTTTCTCAGCCCCCTACCACCCCGCTTCAAATGGGGCTGCAGAAAACGCGGTGAAAGTGTGTAAAAAAACTATTAAAAAGGCAATCAAAAGTAAAATTGATATAGATACAGCTTTATGTCGATTTTTGTTAGCATATAGGAATACGGAACACTATAGCACAGGGGAAAGCCCAGCAAAAATTTTACAAGGTAGAAATTTACGTATGCGTTTAGATAAATTGAAACCAGATCGTTCGCAACGCGTGTTAGAACGACAAACACAGAGTCAAGGGGAAGGCAGGGTACACCGAGGTTTTGAGCCCGGAGAATGTGTTTGGTGTAGAGACTACCGCGTCGGTTCTAGCGATAAGTGGGTGCCAGGTAAAGTCACAGAGAAATTAGGTAACACAGATTATAACATTCGGTGTCAAAACGGAACGGAGGTACATAGGCATGTCGACCAATTAAGAACGAGAGTTTCAGACCCTACGGTCGATGTAAGTGTACCACCTAAGCCACGTAGAACTAGCACACTCATAATACCCGAAAAAAGTCCAGTTGAGCCTGAGGGCCTGACTGCGCCGCCGGTGGCGTTGTCGCCAGTTCCGCAGCCCTCAAGCCCCAGTGTGACGGAAAGCGAGAAGTCGCAAACAGAGACGGAATTATTTCCGCAAATTAAGAGAGTACGAAAACCCCCAGTACGCTTAGGTATAGACGAATTTGATTAAGTATACCTAGATATAATGATTGTAAGATAATTTGAGAATAAATAGGTGAAGATAATAGTTCGTAATATATTGTTTTTTTTTTTGTTGTTGTCATATTAGCTTAATATTTAAATTTCTTAACTTTAATTATATATTAAACATAGGATAATAATAGAAGAAGGGGGTGAAATGTGAGAAGTATAGATCTGTAAATAGATTACATGAACTTATTGATGTGTAAACAATTTATTATAACATGTATGTATGTAGGGTTAATTAAGGGTGGAGGTGTTGTATATTATAAGAGGGTAATTACATAGTATATAAGTAAGAGTTAAGTATTAGTATGCTTTGTATGTAGGTAGTACTGACAGTTGTAAAATAAACGCAATACATAACGGACGTGTTCTTATTTAGCAGAACCAAGTTCAGTTATTAATCTGTCAAGAAATTCTCAATAACATGCCGGAGTTGGGAAGTTGGCGGTGTTTCACCCCCGTGCCAAAGCAGAAGCCTCAACTATCACCGGTTGTGTCGAATAGTCGTCCCACCGGAGTATGAGAGTAACCGGAGTATGAGAGTAACAGGAATAGAGAGGGCACATGTGTCTGCGCACACACTTGTGCACTATGTGATATATCCTGAACAGTAGGCTAGTCTCAATGAAGGATGACCGCCGTGAACATAATCGGTCGAGATGATATTATTTATATATTTTTATTATCACAGATACGAAAGCACACTGACAAAGAATTAACACATCATGATTCTTCCTTATTAAAATGTGTACATTAAATATTTTTGGTAAACTTAATTGAAATAGTCATTATTATCGAGACAGATGCCGAATCTATATATTTTTAGAATTTTTGTCTGTCTGCCTGTCTGGGAACACATTACGAGAAAACCACTGGTCAGATTTTAATGAAATTTTGGTATGATGATAGCTGGTTATCCGGGTCATCATGTAGGATACTTTTTACTGTGGGAAAATATCTTACCTCTGAGAAATCTATACTAAACGCAAAAACGTAAGTAGGGACGAACCCGAACGGAACGAGGGTGAGTCGCTAGTAGGTAATAATATATATAACATGAAAGCTTTTCTTGTTGAATTTTTTAAAAAGCGCTAAGAATTGTATGGAAGAATTGTCTTAAGAAAACGGACAAAGGCCAAGTAGGGGAACAAAAGATTTCCACACTATATTTGTTTCAGTGAGATCTACAAAACAATATAATAGCACAAGGGCGACATACGTCTGGAGAAAACTGCAGCTCGCCTACAACTTTACTAATTATAATAATGAGTTTAAAAACTTGAATATTAGGCAACAGTTAATCTTAAGTCTATTTTTCTATAAAGATATATCAAATAGTTCTTACTTAATACAAAAAAAAAAAAACAAAAAAAAATGTGATGAAAAAACTAAAAGGAAAATGAAATAAAAACTTGTCAAAACAAATAATGATGGTTAAGGCTATACCTACATAGTTTTTCGTAGTTTATATGACAACATGGTAGTACTAAAATGTTATAAATTATAGCTTGGAATGGGCTATAAATACTGATTTTTACTTAATATCCATAATGTTAAAAATAAATTTTGAATTCTCTCAATCGATAAAATTAATAGAGCGCGCGTAAGAAATATGTATACCTACAGTTCAAAATCGATAAGATTATCATTCTTTTTTGACAATCGGATATTAGAAAATTCTCTCAAATAACAAACATTAAAATAAAATCAAGAAAATCTATTTATAATCGCAATTAAATTTTTATTTCGCCTACCTTAAATAAAGGTACGAAGGTATAATAGGTTAAAGATAGTTAAAAAAAAAAAGACCAATGTTATAAACATACGTCCTATATGACGTCAAATACGACCAATAACAATAATAATATCATCACGATTTATTTACACATAATAAAATAATAAAAACAATAAAAAAACAAACATTTGCTTACGGAAACTTTGATAGACTATCAGTGTACCTATGATGGAACTATATGTATGTAATATGTATGTCAACTATATGTGTGTATGTATGCATGTCATATCACTTTTCAAAGTTTATTATAGTAATTGATCAGATAGACGAATTCATTTTTTTTAAATTTACTTAGCAATTTTTTAATATAAATTTAAAAACTTTAAAAGTTGTAAGTAACTAACATTTAAAAAAATATCATTTACAACCTATACATATACATAATATAAGTAATAAGTAAATTAAAACAAAAATTTTCAGCAAGAAAAAAAAGTATAGTATCTAGCAAAACTTAATAATAAAAAAAAAACAAATGAAAATGCTATGTAAATTTGCTTCATACTTGTCCTAGTAAGTAGTCAGACCTTTACTAATTAATAGAATTTTCCATTACAAATACAAACATTACTTAATATAAAATAAACGTGAATGAGACGATACGAGCAACTTGTGCACTTTACGTTTTTCATGATCTTTGATACTTATTGATCGACAAAAGGTTTAGCATCGGTGTCCAACGACACCGACTTTATACTAACACTAGCGACTCGCCGTCGCTTCGCTCGGGTTCGTCCCTAGCTTTCTTCCCAATACAAACTTTCATCCCCATTATCACCCCCTTAAGGGATGATTTCCGGCATAAAAATCCGGGGTAATATCTTATGTCCTTCCCAGGGTCTCAAACTCTCAAAATCTTCTTACCAAATTTCATCTAAATCGGTTCAGTAGATTCAGAGAGTATAGATAGATGTACATCGAAAGGTTCACGCATATTTGTCTTAAATACGTTTTTATCGGAAACAGAACTCGACAAAGAATAGCAATTCGCAGTTTGTCCTTCATCATTAACATCACTAATGTAGAATTAAAACTATACTTCATTTTACGGTAATTACGTGAGATTTCATAGATTACTTTGATTAGATAGTGTTATCTTACATCTGATACGATATCTTGACCTTGTCTCCACTAATACAATGAACACACATCACTTATGACAAGATAGACATTCATAAAGACAGTTATTATTATTATAACTTGAGATTTGCTGAGTACTTGACTTTAACTGGAAGGATTTTAATGAAATCTGGTATGGTGATAGCTGGTTATCCGGCTCAACATATAGGATGCTTTTTACCGCAGGAAAATATCTCATTTCTGAGAAAAAGTACAAAAAAAACTGCAATGTAAGAGTATACTAATATGTAAAACCTAAGAATTTGGTTTTTGGTCATCTGAACGCGAGCGGAGCCGCGGGTAATGCTAGTATATTATATATTACATACATGGTATCTAAAAAAGATATTCATTTTTTCAGATTTTTAGTGGAAACTTCATAATAGTGGTAAAAGTCGTTTGCTAATTAAAATTTACCATGACGCTTACAACAGTGGGGATACATCATACATCGGTAACTCATAAACGAAAGCGAAAAACTAAATAAGCCGTTACACGTAATAAAACGTTCTGGTAGAACGTACTCTATAATTGCTTTGGACTTGTCAAATCTTACATTTTTCTATTGTAACTGAGTGTACCCTAGTACATCTAAGGTCAATTAATTTAAATCGGAAATACATTCTGAACTCAACGCAAAAGGAATTATTAAAATTATTAATAAGTAAAGAAATTATGCATAAACATATAGCCAAACTGAAAATCTCCTTTTTGAAGTCGGTTAAAAAAACTAATTAATAATTATTTAGCCCTTTTAAGGTTCTTGTATCACAACAGTCTCCCTTCAATGCGAAGCGAATCAGGCCTTAAACGAGACCAAAGTCTTGATGATAGCCAAGAGCGAGTAGGCAGGGGATCTTTCAAAAACTTAACTCTCTCGGACACGATATTCTCAAGATACTAATATTATTCCTCGTATTAAACGGTAATCACGTTAAAACCGGTGGTAGGACTCTGTCAAGCCTGAGGAGTCCGACTGGATGGCTTCCGCCAAGCAACAATGATTACATTGTCGTGTTCCGGTTTGAAGGATAAGGTAGCCAGCGTAATTACAGGCAAAAGGCACAGATATCATCTTAGTCCTCAGTGACAACGCACCTGCGGTTCTGCATTTTTGTAACATAAAACCTAAGTGCATTAACCGTGCTTAGTTCCATGGTAAGCTACGATATTTGTGTTATGGACACCAGATAGTTGATACACATTCATATATAACTTTAAATATATACAAATTATAAATATAAACATCTATGACTGGAGTACAAATATTCGTGTTCATCACACAAATGAATGCTCTTTGCGGGACTCGAACCCGCTACCGCTGGCACAGCAAGTAGGGTCACTACTAACCGAGCCAAACGTGTAGTCATCAATTCGTTATCTAAAGCAAACTGATTCAAGTATTTTTTCCTTTATGAGGTCAAATTATTATTAAGGTCCCAATTAGGGGAGAGTTTTGAGGAAATATAAGTTACTAGCAGAACCCGCGGCTTCGCTCACGCTAAAACTACAAAAAAATCTCTAAAAAACTAGTTTCATACAAACTTTTATCCTCTATTTTACCCACTTATAGGATGAATTTCGAAAAATGCTAAAACACGTATTTATTTAATTTTATTGAAGAGCATTCATACCAAGTTTCAAGTCATTCTGATTATAAATATTTTGTTGGATTGTATTATAACGTGTTATCCCGTGGGAATTAGATAATCTCCCGCGGTAAAAAGTAGCCTATGTTACTCTCCAGTCCTCCAACTATCTCCACACAAAAAATCACGCCAATCCGTCACTCCGTTTCAACGTGAAAGAAGGAAAAACAAACAATCAAACACACTTTCACATTTATAATATTAGTAAGTAGTATAAATTTATAAAACCTATAACAATATTTTCTAATAACCAATATGTAATTTAAAGGAAAATTAAATGTTAAAGCTATTTAGGTTAAAATCTATTTATATCGTATTGTATCGGTCAACGGCTGAGAATAATTTACGCAATGTTTTGTTATTAACGACCTGTCTGCGGTCAGTGCGAATATGGCTATTGCACTGATTATTTCTAGTTCGTAGTTATGTATATTGTATATAATAAATGTTATAATATTAAATGAGCAATTCTTGTATATACATATCTATACTAATACATATTATAAAGAATCACAGTTTGTTTGTTTAAACGCGCTAATCTCTATCGGAATCCGAATTACTAATCCGATTTGAAAAAAACTGTTTTTAGATTAGATAGCCCGTTTATTCAAGATGGCTAATTAAAGGCTATAAATCATCATGCTACTACCTAAAGAAGCAAAAGGTTTAGCTTTTTAAATTTATCTATATATTTACATCTAGATAAACACAATTTTAATCGGTATACGTATAGTATACTGTCACTCAGGTACTCTAATATAATATGTAATATGTAAAAATAAATTAAAGTATATTATTTAATTACAAATCAATATTATTTATTCATATGTGATAGAGTGGATTCGTTTCCGTCGAACGCGAGCGATCGGCGAAAGTTGTCAGGAGCAGGTGAAAGTCATCGAACGTAACCGGCGATACTGCAGCTTTCTTCCCTTCGCATAGCTCCTGATCAATACTATAATAGCCAAGAAACTATTTATTAAAACATGTTACATAATACTAGTAAAACTCGCGAATCTGAATGAATTAAATTAAAAAAAAAACTTTTTAGCCCATTAAGTTTTAAGTAATTTTGAGGTCAATGTACTGTACGCACACTTCAAAAGCACCTAAGTAATTATTCCACGCACAGTGATGAAGAGCTGGTTTTTAAAACTTATAAAGAACCCTTGAGAATCTAACCTAATATAATAACTGTGCAAAGTGATTTGCAATAGATATTAAATTTTAACCAGAACTAAGTAAAATAGCTTCCACAATAAAAAATATTTAATTACTACTCAATGAGAGATTGTACTGTCCTTTATTAAAAAATAAAGGAGTCTATCTCCAGAAAATGTGCACTTTGGTGTCTAATGTCATTAAGTTCAACTAAACTGGAGTTAAAAAAGCAATCAATGAGCAGCCACAATTAGTAGGGATCGACATGTTATAGTGTCATAGTATATTTTTAACACAACATTAATATATATAATTTAATCACAAAACAGGTACATTAAACAAATATGACTTATACTTAATTTATATATAACTAGCAACTCACCCTCGCTTTGCTCGTGTTCGTCCCTACTTAAGTTTTAACGTTTAGTATCGATTTCTCAGAGATTAGATATTTTCCCGCAGTAAAAACTATCCTATATGTTGACCCAGATAACCAGCTATCATCATATAAAATTTCATCAAAATCCCTCCAGTGGTTTTTCAGTGATGCGGTAACAGACATACAAAAATTCTAAAATCTATAGATTCAACCTCTGTATTGATAATAATGTCTATTTCAATAAGATTTTCCAAAAAATATTTAATGTACAGATTCGGTTTATTACAATTTTATTATATGTATAGATTTAAAATATAATTCTATATCAAAATAAAAAATATCAGTATCCAATGATACAAATAAAATATTTTCATCAGCAAGAGAAAGTTCTATAACACCATATAGATATAAGTATTTTGTTTATCTATACAATTTTATAAACTTTATTTTACAATCTAAGAATTTTTTGGCTATATGTAACTTGATTTTACTTTACACTATCGACTCGCTTTGCTTGGATGTGTCCAGGTATGTTTTAATTTTTTTGAGGGAGACCCTAATTTTTTTTCTAAAATAAAAGTAGCCTAAATTACTTCTTATAACATCAGCTATCTGCCAGTGAAAGTCCCATAAATATCCGTTCAGACGTTTCAGATATTACCCGGAAAAAACAGAAAGACAAAAATTTTAAAAAGTTTTGTTTTTCTTATATGTACCATGTAAGTATAATCTCATATGCATTTAGTAAAAAGTTGTTATTTTGACAGTACAAACAGACACTTCAATTTTATTTATCTGTGTAGATAGAGAAGTTTCTGAAAAATTTAATTGATAAAAGTAAGACATTCCTTGATTCTTAGGTAAAAATATATTTAATAAATTGTGTGCAATCATAAAACTTCCCTGTCATAATAATGTTTATTAAGTCAGTAGGATTGTACTTTTGATATTTTTTTGCTAACAAAGTAAGTAGTAGAAAGTTGTCTGTTTGCTTATATTTTATCTTATCAAACTTACTTATAGATTGCTTGGTTTACTCTTTTAATAAACTTTGATATTTTTGCAATATTTTATATATAATTAAAGTTTTTATAACATATACATGCAATCATTATTTAATTAATATTATGTGTTTATGGTTGATTTATGACTTGCAATTATTAAATAAATATCTTACTATAAAGACTTCAAATATCTTACTATAAAGATCAACAATAGTATTGTTGATCGAAGTGTAAAAATATAAACATACTTAAAAAAATTTTTTCATAAAACAGTGTCGTTACTTTTTTACATGTTTAACTCATCACACATCTTATTAGTAAAATATTTTGAATAAGTATTTTATTTTATTTTTAAAGTTAAGTATAAATTAAAATTCTTGTGGCATACCCACTTAAAGTTTTAAGACCACATTAAATGTTTTACCATGTTAACTGTTAAAGAAAGTTTATATATAATAACATATATGGGATCTCTGAAATGTAAATCTACATGATGATGTGATTACATTTATCTTGTATCTGTGACATGTTTATTTTTTATGATAATGACTGCAATGTCAAACTTTGATAGCATTTTTAAAATAAACCATACTTATATGACCCATCACTTTTTTATTTTGATACAGTACAAATAAGTTATATATTTTTTCTCTTTGATGTACTGTGTAAAGAACATGACAAAGTAATTTAATGCCTACAAAGTATATTTAATATGTAAAGTAAAATTAAATAATAGCATAATTTGGCAAAATATTATATTGTTAATATACAATTTGGTACACCTGCAAACAGATTTTTTATTTATTTATTATATGAGTGATTCTTTGTAATGCAATAAGACAATAGCTAGTGACCTTATTCTCATGTATTAATGAAATTGCACTACCATATACATCTATGTACTGTATGTGTATATTTATGGATATTTATATACAGTACAGTTTAAGTCTTTCATTGTTATTTTAAACCAATAATAATGATAGAGAATTAAATTTTATTTTTCTAATTATAATAAACAAATGGTTTTGGATACTTATAATAAATAATAACTCATTATTATTATAGAAATTAACATAACGGAGGAAAAAAATTAATTGTTATATAAAGCATAAAAATATATTCATACCTTCATAGTGTTGTTGGTAAAATTTAACCAATATATCAGCATTTTTTACTTGACACAAGTACAGAAAACAACATTCAATACCCTACAATATACTTTCACACGTTAAACGCCTATATTTATAACATGTATAGGTAATATCAATCAAACAGTTTCTTTTACCACAAACACTACACAATTATCACAAAATTACACCTGGCGGATGTTTTTCACAAAACGTACACAAATAAAAACACCTCCGTGGAAACACTAGAAACTACTTGCGAAACGATATGTCAATCGACGTCAAATTATCTTAAATGTATTAACTAAAATATTTTAGATAAAACACAAACACGGTTAGTTTTAACCTTACCAGAAGATAATGTATTTAATTAAGATAATATAAACGCTTACGAAGTAAGCAAATTTGAGGCTATAAAAAAATCCGAACGAACAATCCACCACGGCACAACTCTATCGACAACTGGAAATGCGACCAGTTTTACCAACCAAAAATATCATACTTACTGACGTTAGTGACAGATGACAATGATGGGGTTGGCAGTGGTAAAAAGTAATTTAAATATAAAGGATTTCTTTGTACTGTCGTCGTCGTCGTCGTCTCAGCCCAAACACGTCCACTGCTGGACATAGGTCTCCCCCAAAGATTTCCACGATAACCGGTCTTTGTACTGGTATGACCAAAATTCTAGTTAATATATTTCATAGGAAAACAATTTTATAAGCTTGAAATATAAGAAAAACATGTCTAGAAAATCGAAGTTAAAATACGTAGATATTATATCGATTACAGATCTGTAATAGCAAATCTGTATCGCTGTTTTAGAGATAAGGCCGCCCCTTGTACATAGTTATTTTTATATTTTTCTTGTACATTTCTCTTTTTTTCTTTTGTGGAGGTACAATATAGAGTATTTATTATTTATTATTATCTTACAAGTATATCGCACACAATGTATTATAATAAATTAGTGCTATGAACCACGTTTGATGACAAGATTTATGAAGAGAATTTTTCTTAGAATTTAGGTTTATTTAGTAGTTTTACTGCCATCTATATTATTATGTCAATTATTATTTGCTAAGGCAAACGCTAGGCACGGAAGGTAATATTTTTTTTTTTACTAAAATAAACAACCCGACTGCGTAAAGAGCGAACTAAAAAGATGAAAAGAAGTTTACTGACTGACTGATGAGTATTATGCAGTTGGAAACATACATATGTACGTGTATTATAATAATTGCGTGCGTGTTAATTGTCTCCGACTGCATATTACTATGTTCTTTAGTCAACTTGTTTTCATCTTTTTAGTTCGCTCTTTACGCAGTTGTGTTTCTTTTTAGCATTTCTCATTCCAAATTACATTAAAACATATTAGTTGCATATAGTTTTGTAAGCCATTTATGAAACTTTTTAATTTGATACCCCATTCAATAGATTTTGAAGAAGAATTTTTTTGAAGACAATTTGACGCCCAAAAACGTCCATTTTAATATTTATACTTTTGGTATATCCAGTGTCACTCAAACAATTAAAACGAGTCTAAAGACACCTCTCAAACCGTTTAGGCTATATATATTAGGTATATAGGTGATAAAGAAATATACATTCGAAAACATAACCCTCCTTCTGGCGCAGTCGGGTAAAAAATGAGAGAGAGAGAGAAATGCTAAGGCGTGACGCGCGTGTCATTAATAAGTGTAACAACGCTTATGTGGTGCCAGTCGGCAGTCATGTTCTAACATTGCGTCAATGTTTTTGTTCTAACACAGCCTATAGTAAATGTAGACTGTGATATACTGTCTAGTATTAGTAACAACTAACAAGTTATTTACTCCCGCTTCACTCGCACCTACTAGTGCGGCTCTTATAACTTTATATAAAACTATTTACTTTGCTTTAATTTTTAATTATCTTGTCATGTATGTATTCTTTTGACAAACGATAACTGCCCATTTTGGCAAATTCTATTAGTACCATTAGCTCAGACAGGTTGTGCTACTCCAGGTCATAATCTATCTGTATACTAAGTTTCACCTAAATCCGTCGAGCCGTTTAACCTTCGGATCTTAAGACTAATAGATTCTTTAAAAGCCAGAGTGGAAAAGTGAAAATAACATAAGAATGCCATCTTCATAAATTTTCATTTACTTTTAAAGAAATAAATAAAACGACACTTTTTATTCAATCATTGCTTTCTTTTAACGCACTTTAAAACAGAATACACCAGTACTACAATAAAAAAATATTATATAATTATATTTATAAAGAAAAAACTAAAACTAGAAAGACCCGTGAATTTATAATTTAGAATCGTCGTAGTTCTATTTTGTCGATAATGTTTTATGTTTGCAATGTTTCGAGTGTTGCACTGATATAGTCTACCAATAAATTCGATGGTCGGTTTTATTTGAACAGAATATTTTTGGACAAGGTTATTTAAAACACTTTCTTAATTATTTATTACGTGTTTCAATATGCAATTTAACAATTTGCTTTAAATGTTTATTATTTATAACTGCAATTTTCCAAAAACTTTTTTTAAGGTGCGATTACAACAACTACGCATTATTTTTTTTTTTTGTAGGTTTTGCTATTAAAATTATCTATGTACAAAAAATTATAGATCGTGAAATCCGGAACTTTGAGTTGAGACTATATTTACACAACGACAATAATCCACCAACAGTTTTTAAATACAACTATATTTTCGGTATTTTTCGCGAACTTATTTTGATTTTGGTTCCCGACGTTTCAAATGCTTTACAGCATTCATAGTCACGGGAGAGATTAAGGTTTAAGTTGTCTCAAAAGCATTATATAGTTGTTACAGACAGCCTACCCACAAATTGGCAAAATGAATTCAAAAAATTCAAAAATGGCATCAAAGTACCTTACAATATTTGTTATATTTCGTTTCTATAATTTTTTTATAACTTTAATACACCAAAGATAGTAGTAAACCACCAAGAGTTCTAACATTAACTAACGGGATTTTCGGAATATAATTAATAAAAGCCCGTAGAATAGTGATTAATTGAATAAAAACCAAATATTTACAATCACAATGTATGACATTGCACATATTTTCATTTTCTCTCGAGACAGTAACATAATCAGTCTTATATTTTATTCAAAAGAAGTATACTTCCGGGTAAACTAAATGGTCCTAGTCTAGACCGGACATCGACGGCCCTCACCGCGAAATAGTATTTATATCCCGCCATAAATTCTGTCAAAGTGCATGCCATAGGCAATGGTAGAGCTTTGACGTCACCAATTTTCTCCCATAGTGCTGTATTTGGGGGTAAAGATGTCTCCCGATATGCGTATAACTGATAACTAGATATTTCTTCATAGTTTTCTTCTTGGTAGCCATCTATTTTCCATGAGATAAATATACCATTTTCTACATTAGATAGTTTAAGTTCAGGTGCGGGTGGTAAAGCCTTCCAGTTATGAGGTTGATATTGTTTCAAAGAATCGGGTAAGGGCGCTGGATGCCTTGCAGCTATTCTAGATATTCTTACTGAGGTACCAGATTTCGGCAATAAGGCAGGTCCTCGTAGCCTCGGATCTAAAATAATATATTTTAAAATAATATATTTTAAAATAATAATGTTAACACCTTAAAACCCTAATGATACGATTTAAAACTAAGAATTGACTTTAAAATAAACAACAATAATAATTTTCAATAAAAAACTTAACTTACCATGAGGAGAGAGTTGTTTTAACACAACAGCCTGTCTAACTTGATTTTGTGAACCACTTATGGGTATATACACTTTTCTTGGAGTATTTACTGAATTTGCGAATTGTGGTCTTTGAGGAGTTAGTAGAGATTGTTGTGGAATCAATCTAACAGGTGCCGCTATATTTCGTTGATCAACCTTTGAAGGAGGTTTGTCATCTGTAAGATTTGGTAACGGCTTTGACGATAATGTGCTATCTAGTGATGGTTTTTCTTCAGTTTTTTCATCTTGCTTATCATCTTTACATTCCGTCTGTGTAACTTTGTCGTTCTCGACTATTGATTCTGACTCAACATCTGAGAATAATGAGTTTAAACGATATATATTAGAAACTTTAAGTTTTTCAAAAACAAAAAGGATAGTATTTTGTATACATAGTCTTACAAAATCTAATATTTCTTTGTCTGTTTTACAACTTTAAATCATGAAAACTAACTTGAGGGAAGAGGGCAGGTCGCTTGTTATTTAATGAATAAAAAAAAATATAATTCTAGTACAATGGCATCGTTACCCGCTGGATGCAAATCAAATATGGCGCCCTGTATACTCAAGAATACAACATATATATGTAATAACCCAAGTTTTAATAATATTACAAACTTGTATTTTATAATACTTATTCAACATTCTTAGTTTAAAATTCTTAATGACAGATAATCTAGACTATGATTATGCATAAATAATGTGAATGTAGGTACGTATGTACGCACGTAAGAAGATATACTTCTTTGGCAAACTTCTTTGGCTTTGCTTTTGTTTCGTTGTGCCATAGAAGTATATATTATTTGGCACAACGAAACAAAAATAATTCCTTAGGTACATAATTTCTGTCAGAATAACCATACGTTTTGAAACCACAACCAATCACATACTGAGCATGGATGTCGAAATTAAATGTTTGAGAAATTTATTTTGAATTCCGGGTGAGATCGTTCAAATTGATCATAATTGCTATACGGTAAAGATAGACTTAAATTCATAACAATTTTCTTACCAGTGGAATAATTAATTATTAAATGATCTGACGACTTGGAATTAATAATGTGTACGTCTGATTGAGGCAATTCCTGATCCGTGATTACGTCTTGATTTAACGAATGGCGTTCATCATCCAGTACAATGTCTTCATTAGACAAGACATTTATAATCGAAGCATCAGCTATCTGTTGACTATTTTTTCGTGCTCCAGGTCGAGGACTTTGGTCCGTTTTTGTTGGTGTAGAGTTTTCCGATATTGTACGGTGATAACCCAGCACGGAAGAATTTTCTACAGGCACATCAGGTTGCACAATAATACAGTGGAAATTATCGTGTACTGCAGAAGACAACGATGGATCGGTAATTATAGGCTGAGGCGGTGGTCCGGAAGTCGTTGATGAATTCTCGATTTGAATATCAGTTTGCTCAGTAATACAGTTGAAATTATCGTGTACTGCGGTAGACAACGATGAATCGGTAATCACAGGCTGAGGGGGCAAATTTGAAGTTGATGGTGTACATAAAATTTCATTCACAGAAGATTGGTATCCTTGTGCAATCTTTTTTTTACGCAGCCTATACGCCCGACAAAGTTCCGCGTTTGTTTTTGCTGACCGCTTTTTTTTTACGCTTTTACTTTTGTTACGATAGTAATATGCTCTGCAATTCTCTGCGTTAGTTTTTGGCATCTTGAGAACTGAAACCGAAATTTAAATATATATATCTGCTGATACTGGTCTATGAGAAAGCTGGAAGAGATTTTAATAAATAAGTATTTATGTAGAAAAAAAATCTATTTTCCATGAGATAAATATACCATTTTCTACTTCAGATAGTTTAAGTTCAGGTGCGGTTGGTAAATTCTTATAGTTTGATGGCTCATATTGTTTCAAAGAATCGGGTAAGGGCACTGGATGCCTTGCAACAATTCCAGGCATTCTTACTGAGGTACCAGGTTTCGGCAATAAGTCAGGTCCTCGTAGCCTTGAAACTAAAAAAATACATTTTAAAATTATTAATGACATTAAAAGTACACAATAATGATATTAATTATTTAAAAAGTCACTAAATAAATACGATGTATATTTAAAATTAGATATTCCATACCATGAGGAGAAAGTTTTTTTAACACAATAGTCTGTCCAACTTGATTTTGTGAACCGCTTATGGGTATATACACTTTCCTTGGAGTGTTTACTAAATTTGGCCTGTGAGGAATTAGTAGAGATTGTTGTGGAACCAATCTAACAGGAGCCGCTATATTTCGTTGAACAACCTTTAAAGGAGATTCGTCATCTGTAAGATTTGGTAACGGCTTTAACGATAACGTGCTATCTAGTGATGGTTCTTCTTCAGTTTTTTCATCTTGCTTATCAACTTTAGATTCCGTCACTGTAACTTTTTCGTTCTTGACTATTGATTCTGACTCAAAATCTGAAAATAATGAGTTTAAACAATATATATTAGAAATTTTACGTTTTCTAAAAACAAAAAGGATAGTATTTCGTATACATAGTCTTACCAAACCTAACATTTCTTTGTCTGTTTTACAACTGTAACTCAAGAAAACTGAATTGAGGGTAAGGAAGGCTGGTCGCTTGTTATTTAATGAAAGAAAAAAATTTATAATTCTAGTACAATAGCAATGTTACCCACTGAATGCAAAACAAATATGGCATCCTGTATACTCAAGAATACAACAAACATATTATGTAATAACCCAAGTGTCATTAATATTACAAACTCGTAATTATGTTCAACACATTCTTAGTTTTAACATTTTTAATGGCATATAATATTATGTATAAAAAAAGTGTGCGTGTACCTATTTATGTACGCACGTAAGACGATATACTTCTTTGGCATAACGAAACAAAAATAACCCTACAGGTAAATAATTTTTGTCAGAATAACCTTATGTTCATCAGATGTCTTTTTTAAATCGTTTTGAAACCACAACCTATCTCATACTAAGCATGGATGTCGAAATTAATTGTCTGAGACGTATATGTTGAATTCCGGATAAGACCGTGCAAATTTATTATGATTGCTATACGGTTAAGATGAATTTAAATTCATAACAATTTTCTTACCAGTGGAATGGTTAATTATTAAGTGGTCTGAAGACTTAGAATTAATAATTTGTACGTCTGATTGAGGTAATTCCTGATCCGTGATTACGTCTTGATTTAACGAATGGCGTTCTTCATCCAGTACAATGTCTTGGTTAGACAAAACATGTATAATTGAAGCATCAGCTAACTGTTGATTATTTTTTCGTGCTCGAGATCGAGGACTTTGGTCCATTTTTGTTGATGTAATATTTTCCGATGTTGTACGATGATAATACAGCATAGACGAATTTTCTACAGGCACATCCGGTTGCACAATAATACAGTGGAAATTATCGTGTATTGCAGTAGGCAACGATGACTCGGTAATCACAGGCTGAGGCGACGAATTTGAAGTTGATGGTGTAGATAAAATTTCATTCACAGAAGATCGATATCCTTGTGCAATCTTCTTTTTTCGCAGCCTATACGCCCGACAAATTTCCGCGTTTGTTTTAGGCATCTTGAAAACTGAAACCGAAAATGTATACTGATACTGGTCAATAAGAAAGCTGCAAGAGATTATAGCTTAATAAATGAGTATTGTAGAAAAAAAAATCCGATTTAATTGATGATTTAAACTTAATAAATTTTGATTATTAATTAAAATTTATCTTGATTTATTTTAGTGACTTAATTGATTTCAAATAAAAAATAATTAAAATGAATTTTAATAACAAATAATTAAATTTAAAAAATATATAATTTTTGGAAAATCTTATTGAAATAGATATTATTATCGATACAGAGGCCGAATTTATAGTTTTTACAATTTTTGTCTCTCTGTCTGTCTGTTACCGCATCACAGAAAAACCACTGAAGGGATTTTGATGAAATTTGGTATGGTGATAACTGGTTATCCGCTATAACTTTTTACCGCGGGAAAATACCTCATTTCTGAAAAAAATACAAAAACTGCAATGTAAGAGTATAGTAATATGTAAAACCTAAGAATTTGGTTTTTGGTCATTTGAACGCGGGCGGCAATGCTAGTATAATATATAGTAAACTATTCAATATTATTATAAAAAGGAAAGCAAAAATTAAATTCATTAAAAATATTTTTTGAATCAATACAAAAAGTTACCTACGCATTTTTTTTATTAAAATTTTTGAACTTATTTTAAGTGGGTTAGTAACAGTTTCTAAAATTTGTCTACAAAATTCATACTCATACAAAATTAAATGGTTTTTTTTTCAATATATATCCAACATCCATACCTACATGTAAACAGTTGATATATAAAAGACAATCAAAATAAAATATTTGCTTATTTATTTTATTATTGAGAATGGCTACCAACAAGCAAAAGGAACTTTTACTATTTACATGTATATATAGAAAATTAAAGTAATCAAAATAAATTATTTATTTATTTAAGTAATAATAATTTATAAATAATGTAAAAAAATAATACATACATCAGTTAACCTCGATGATACATAAAACAACGGTTACGATGGCAACAAACAGTTATCAGCTAACTTCATCATGTCGCTATTTGGCTGTCGGTGTGCGCGCGCATCGTAAACATTTTACTCTCATAATATTTTCCAAACGTCCCAAAAGAAGACAGTATAACTTCAAGATCTCTTTGAAAAAATTATAAAAACAACTTTAATTACTTATATTCACAATTAATCAATGTTTTTAAAGATATTATTATATAAAATATTCACGATAATTATTTGATATCATTTACCATCGTATGTAATAATTTTTATTTTTATCGATGTAAAAGACGTGTTGCGTATATAGAAATACCGGAATAAATATCTTGAAAGTTGGATACAGACATCACTTCACACTATACTAAAGGGAGATTTAACGACTAACTTAATACTGTGGTCTAATAACGGCTAACTTCATACTGTAATCTAATAACGACTAACTTCATACTGTAGTTTTATATTAGTCATCCATGCAGTATTCTAATTACGTCGCTTTACGCGAGCATCATAAAAATTCACTCGATACTTTATTTATTCCCTAACGCGCCAAAATAAGTATTACTTTAAAAATTCGAACGCGCAATTCACCACGAAACAATTCTATTGACAACTGGAAAGTGGAAACGCGACCAGTTTCACGATCCAAAAATATCATACTTACTGACGTTAGTGACAGATGACAATGACGGAGTTGGCAGTGGAAAAATGTAAAGATTTCTTTGTACTGGTACTTTGTCCAAAATTATAGATTTTATAAGAACACAATTTTATAAACCGAAAAAGTAAAAAAAAACACATTTAGAAAGTCGACCTTAACTTACGTACTATACTGTACTATACTGTATTATAAATCGATTTGAGATCTTACAAATATACCGCACATTAAATTATAATAAACTAGCATTGCCCGCGGCTCTGCCCGCGTTCAGAAAACCAGAAGCCAAATTATTAGTTTTTACATATTAGTATACTCTTATATTGCAGTTTTTGTATTTTTTTTTCAGAAATGACATATTTTCCCGCGGTAAAAAGTATCCTATATGTTTACCCGGATATGCAGCTATCATCATACAAAATTTCATCAAAATCCTTCCAGTGGTTTTTCTGTGATGCGGTAATAGACAGACAGACAAAAATTTTAAAAACTGTAGATTCGGCCTCTGTATCGATGTTTATTTCAATAAGATTTTCCAAAAACTATTTAATGTACAGATTCGGTTTAGTTACAATTTTATTATAAGTATAGATTAATGCCATCACCCTGGTTTGATGTTAAGATCCATTAAGAAAATATATTTTCATTTAGGTTCATTGAAATGTTTTATTGTCAGCTATATTCATATGACAATTCTTATTTGATATATTTCTTCGATCAACAATACTACTGATGATCGAAGATATAGGTACTTATTTAGTCAGCCTTTTTTATGTACATTTGTAATTTACTTAAATTGAATTCACATACTATTCTTTAAATACGTATAAAATCTATAATATGGTTTATATTATTAATGCCTAGGGACACGGTTGCACTTGGGACTTGGGAATGCGACTGCAGGTGTCTTTTGTGACTTATAAATTTTTATAATATTAAATTGTCACACATCTATTTTGATTTAATTTTTCATTAATTGTCACGTGTATTCATCTTTTGGCAAACGATCCCTGCCACCTTTTGACAAATTCTAATAGTATATTATGCTGTGTTAAGTAGGCCATAGCCTATCTGGTAGGTATACTAAGTTTCATTCAAATCCGTCGAGTCGTTTCAGCTAGAAGTTATAAAATAAACATACACCGTTATGTATATAATTTGTAGGATATACCGATGTTTGTGATGAACCCCTCACTCTTTTTCCAGACGAATTTTTTTAACCGTAAAACATATTATGAAACACAACCCAGGGTTGTCACCAAACTTTCCTCCAGGCTATAATAAATAAAAAAAAATATCCTTTTTCGAGCACATTACCTGACATCCAGGTATAAATAGCCTAGGTATATTGAAGTAGTTCATTGTTCGAAGCAAGTATCAAAATGTATCAAATTTTATAACAAATATAATGATAAAGGGTTGTCATACCAAAATATCACCAGACTAGAGGTTATCTATTAAAAAATATCTGGAGAAAAATTTTTGGTCGTGTTTTTTTCGTGTTTTCTGAGTCGTGCTAGTCAATATGTTTTATGGTTAAAAAATATACTTCGTCTGATAAAAGAACGAGATGTACACAGTACATAGATCGGGATCTCAGACTAATAAGATTCTTTAACAGTCAGAGTGGAAAAGTCAAAATATGACAAGAATGCCATCTTCATAAATTTTCATTTACTTTAAAAGAAATAAATAAAACAACACTCATTATTCAATCATTGCTTTCTTTTAACGCACTTTAAAACAGAATACACGAGTACTACAATGAAAAAAATATTACATCAATACACATAGAAAGAAAAAACTGGGGCTAGAACGACCCATGAATGTAAAATTCTTCCTTCAGAATCGTCGTAGTTCTATTTTGTCAATAATGTTTGCAATGTTTAGTGAGTTACACAGATATAGAGTAGCCAACCAATTTTGATAGTTGGTATTATCTGAACAGAATATTTTTGGACAAGTATATTTAGTACCAATTTTTAATAATTTTAAGTTACAATAATTATAATATAGGTAACTGTAGTTCTCCTCATCTTTTTTAAAGTGCAATAAAAACAACACCGCATTATTAATTTATCCTTGTAAATTTGCTACTTAAAATTATCTATGTACTAAAAATTATAGATCGCGAAATCCGGAACTTTGAGTTGAGACTATATTTACACAACGACAATAATCCACCAAGAGCTCTAACATTAACGGGATATATATTAATATAATCCCGTAGAGTAGTCATAATAATAAAAACAAACATTTCCCAAATATTTACAATCACAATGTATGACATTGCACATATTTTCATTTTCTCTCGAGACAGTAACATAATCAGTCTTACATTTTATTCAAAAGAAGTATACTTCCGGGTAAACTAAATGGTCCTAGTCTAGACCGGACATCGACGGCCCTCACCGCGAAAAAGTATTTGTATCCCGCCATAAATTGTGTCAAAGTGCATGCCATAGGCAATGGTAGAGCTTTGACGTCACCAATTTTCTTCCATAGTGCTGTATTTGGAGGTGCAGATGTTTCTTGATATGCATATAACTGATAACTAGCTATTTCTTCGTGGTTTTCTTCTTGGTAGCCATCTATTTTCCATGAGATAACTAAACCACTTTCTACTTTTGATAGTTTTAGTTCAGGTGCGGGTGGTAAAGCCTTCCAGTTAGGAGGTTGATATTGTTTCATAGAATCGGGTAAGGGCGCTGGATGCCTTGCAGCTATTCTTGGCATTCTTATTGAGGTACCAGGTTTCGGCAACAAGGCAGGTCCTCGTAGCCTCGGAACTAAAATTACACATTTTAAAATTATTAATTTTAACACCTTAAAACCTTAATGACAAAATTTAAAATTAAGAATTGACTTTAAATAAACAATAATAATAATTAAAAATCATTAAATAAGTACGATTTATATTTAATATTAGACATTCTAATAAAAAACTTAACTTACCATGAGGAGAAAGTTGTTTTAACACAATAGCCTGTCCAACTTGATTTTGTGAACCGCTTATAGGTATATACACTTTCCTTGGAGTGTTTACTGAATTTGCGAATTGTGGCCTTTGAGGAGTTAGTAGAGATTGTTGTGGAACCAATCTAACAGGAGCCGCTATATTTCGTTGAGCAATCTTTGAAGGAGGTTCGTCATCTGTAAGGTCTACTGTAATAGAATTCCCTTGCTGCATCTTGCCGTATGATCTTTTTTCAGGTTTTGGTGTTGGCAGTGAATTTTTTATCCCATTTGGTACATTGTTTTGCATCTTTGGTGCTATTGGGGTCGGAGTTGGGGCTTTATTATTTGTATTGCTATTGTTAACAGCTGGGACTAATCTAGGTACAGGGTATTGTTGGTTATTCTGATTTTGACTTTTTGGTGTTTTCGGACTTTGACATTTTGCTGACTTGACAGAATTGGGGGGTAGCGCATTTTGGAACTTATTAGGTGCCATAGACTTTTTTCTTGATGTCTCCATCATCAACACCTGCATACCAACAGAACGAGTTATTTTCAAAGGAGTAATTGGTTGTCCGGAATTTTTCTTTTGTTCTTCTTGAACTGATTTTAAAACAACTTGCAAGTCTCGGTTTTGTTTCATGAGTGTATTGGTTTTTTTCTTATAATCTTCGATGTTATGTGCCATAGACTTTAACTGTAAGTTCATTTCGCTTAAATTACTTCGGTCGACAACGCTTTCTACGATTTTAAGAACACAAAATTCTTCAAGTTCTTCTCTTGTCATTTCTGCCAAATTCTTTTTGCATGATTTAAGGAAATTTACTGGCAGTAACGGCTTTGACGATAACGTGCTATCTATTGATGGTTTTTCTTCAGTTTTTTTATCTTGTTTATCATCTTTTGTTTCCATCTCCGTAACTTTGTCCTCCTTGACTATTGATTCTGGCTCAACATCTGAAAATAATGAGTTTAAAGAATATATATAAGAAACTTTATATCTTTTTCGAAAAAAATAAATAATGGATAGTATTTCGTATACATAGTCATACAAAAGCTATTATTTCTTTGTCTGCTTTTGCAACTATAACTCAAGAAAACTAACTTTGGGGAAGAGAGGGCAGGTCACTTGTTATTTAATAAAATAAAGACATTTATAATTCTAGTACAACGGAATCGGAAAACCGAAACAAGTATTATGGCATCCTGTACATTTAAAATACAACATATATACCGGAGAGTTATTAATATGACTTTGTTATTATATTCAACATCATTAGTTTAAACATTCTTAATGACAGATAATGTAGATTATGAATATGTATTAAAATTAAAAAAAAAAAGATTTTGTACCTTGATCGTTATTAGTAACATCTATTGAAATATCTTCTTTTAAATCTTCAGGGCCCTGCTCTTTTTCATTTTTTTTCGTGTCTGTTCGTGATGGGATCGTGATATCATTTTTATTGGTATCTTTTGAAGTTTCTTCATCAATTAACATTATGTCATCATCATCTTCTATGTTTATGCATTTTTTTTCAACTGTAGATTGAACTTGAGATTCTTCCTTAGAAGGTTCTTCTTCATCATCAGATAAAATATCTAGAGTATTAGACAATTTACTTATATGTAAGAGTGGTTTCTTTTCTTTTATGCTACTAATATACGTGCTGATTTGTTTAATTGATTGACTATTTGTTACATCATCATCAAGCGGAGTTTTTAAGTTTTTACTTATTTTCATTTCTTTTGAATGATCTGGATTTTCACTATTTTCCTTGCTTTCTGCACTAACAACATTTTCTTGATCATCACATTCAATATCAGTCTTCAGCTTTGTATTTTCACTAGACACTAAATTATCTTCTAAATCTAATATTTTTTCTGTTTCTTTACCGACTTCACACATATCTTGATCTATCACAGTAATACATTCTTCATCCTTTTCATCGGCTATATCTATGATTTCTTCATTTTCAACGCAATTGTTACTTTCCTTATTCAATTTAAGTTCCGTTTTTTCTAGGTCTTCTGAATCTTCTTCCTTAGTTTCAGATTGTATTTCATTTTCTAAGGATACATTTTTAACTTCAGTGACTTCTTCATCGTTCGCTTTATCTAATAAATCAGTACCTGTAGGTTCATTTTTTCTTTTATCTGATTTTTCTTCAAGTAAATTTTCTTCATTTATTTCACTAACTTTCTTTATCCTCATAAAAAATTCACTTTTTACAACTTCCTGCCTCTCTTTTTCGCAACTTTCATAAGTCGTGGCAATTTGTTTTTCTATTTTACATTCTTTTTCCGTATCACTATCCTCGTTGAAATCTTGTATATTTACATCATTACATTCTTTATTTTCATCATCAATTCCCTCACACGTAATAATATCAGATACTGAGCTCACTTTTTCTTGATTCTTGTCTTCGTTTTCAATTTTATTCTCTTCGCATATATTTGTTTCTTCTCCTTCAATACTTTTTTCATTAGTTTGAGAAATGTCCTGCAAGTTTAATTCTATTGGATTGCTCATTACTTCTTTATCTTTCTCATTTTCATTTTCTAAATCTTTTAAGACAATTTTGTTTTCTAGATGTTCTTCATCTTCGTCATTAACATCTTCAGTAAGAATTTTACTATCTTTTAATTGTTCACTAAGTTCATTTTCATCTTTATTTTCAACACTCCAGCTGATATTATTTTCTGTCACATTTAGCTGTTCTACTTCATTAATTACCTCAATACTATTATGAGACTCTTTTTGGTTGCTTTCATTGTCACTGCCGTTTTCTTTTTGAGTCTCATCATCATTTTTCTCTCCTAAATTTCTGCTGTCTCTTTTAACATTATCAGCTATGGAATCCTCATTGTTCGGGCAATCATCTGAATCATTGTCTATGACGTCTTCCATAAAATTAGGGATATCATTTTCGACTTTGTTCTTAACGTCGTGATTAGTAAATTTTCCATCCAATGAAAGTGATTCTTGTTCAATTACTGACATGTTCCTTGGAATGTCTATGTCTGAATCAGTATTTAAAATTAATTGCATTGTTCAACATTTCACTAGTCTCCTTAACTGAGTAAGCCGCTCATTCTGAAAATAAAAAAAAAATTAGGAGCTGTTACATTTGAATAGAATCAGTTTATGACTATTTAAACATAAATACATAATTTTGTTCATTTTAAATATTTTAATGCAGCCATTAATAGATTGTATAGGTGATGATTTATTGCTTTAAGATAACTTCATAGCCCGGTTCAAATTCAAACTTCCGATATAAACATCAGTTTTACAATTATGTATGGAAGCCTGCCCGATTTGTTGACATTTATAATTACTGCTCCGCTCCCTTGAGTAATAACACGATGATATATAGCCTATAGCTTTCTTCAATAAACGGGCTATCTAATGCAAAAAGAATTCTTCAAATCGGATTAGTAGTTCCTGAGATAGCGTTCAAACAAACTCTGTCTCTTTATAATATTAGTATGTATATCTAAATTATAGATTACAATTAAAACTTCGCAATTTATCGCACCATTTACTTGTCATTGGAACAGGACATTATTAATTCTAAGATTACTCATATGTATTTGAGTGAAAGTTAATAAAAAAAATGATTATGAGTATTAATAAAAAAAAATCTGAACAACTGGCTAACTATTTGACTTGTAACTATCTATACATATAATAAAATTGTAACTAAGCCGAATCTGTACATTAAATATTTTTGAAAAATCTTATTGAAATAAACATTATTATCGATACAGAGGCCGAATATATAGTTTTTAGAATTTTTGTGTCTGTCTGTCTGTTACCGCAACACAGAAAAACCACTGGAGGGATTTTGATGAAATTTGGTTTGGTGATAGCTAGATAACCGGGTCAACATATAGGATCAAACTAATTTTTATCGCGGGAAAATGTCTCATTTCTGAGAAAAAAATACAAAAACTGCCATGTAAGAGTATACTAATATGTAAAATATAAGAATTTGGTTTTGGTCATCTGAATGCGGGCGGAGCCGCGGGCAATGCTAGTTAATAAATAAAGTTGTAAATATTACTGTAATAATAGCACAAAGAAATTTTGTTACAGTATTTTTAAAATTATTCTGACGATCGTAAACATAGAACAAATAGACGTAATATTAAATTGGCCCATTTATTTTATTTAGAAAGATTTTTGTTTTGCCAAAGTAGTTTAGGTAGTAGGTAGGTACCTACTACCTAATCGGTATGTTTTATCTATGTGTCTTTCTTTACTTTATAATGTTTTTTAAACATTTCAAAAAGTTTGGGCACTTGCCTAATAAATTAATAATTAACAACAAATTCCGAATAGTGATGTACGTCAACTGCTACGTAATAACAAGAATGTTAAGGTTTTATTACCTATTTCTTATTGTTAGTTTACAATATAATATTGTAAGTAGCAACCAATTTTATGTACATAAAATGATTTTAATATTATCCACGAAAAATTAATATATATTTCAACATAAAAAGTACATTTTATAAACATAATCATAATATGTAATTATATTCTGGGTAATATTTGTTGACCAAACGATTTAAAGAATTTCTTTACGTGGAGAATGATATAAATACAGTTAAAACCGTTCACGACATCGTTTAGACCAACATACCGGTAATATTGACCAAAATCATAAGTCCCGGCTGAATGCTATATGACCGCCTTATAAAAAACACTGCTTTTTACCAAATTACTGATTATGATTTACCTCTTAAACAATTTCAACAGGTAACAGTATCCACATCTGACACAGTATAATACTCAATGGCTATTAAGATCACAAAAGTAAACAAAAACATGTCAAGTTTAGGGTTTTTTGTATTTACATATATTCCAGTAAATTTTTTAATCCTTATTTGTCTTAATTTTTTTTCTTAAAACAAAAATTATATCATCTTTAATCAAGTTAAAATTATAGAAACTATAAAAGATATAAACGAAAGTTCAAATTTATTTAAAAAACATTTTTTTTAAAGATAAGAATATCCTGGTCTTATTATTTGTAGTTCTAATGAAAAATAACAAACAAAGGTTAAATTACATACGATATTATAATTTATTTATTATAACGAAAACAAAGAAAGCTTAATTTAAAATAACTTCCAGACATAAAAAGGAATTACAAAAGTATAGAAAAAATCATTGCATTTAAATCACATTCATAATTTATCAGTGTCTTTTATTGTCGTTTTAGTGTCCTGTATAAGTAATAGAAAAAAGTATAAATTAATAAAAATCGAAAAAGTAAACAAATATAAAATGTCGACGTAAATAAAACATGTCGTCACACATCACTATTAGGTTATCGTTAAAACAAAATGGCGGCCGAGCGGTTAAAACACCGTGAACAGGAATAAATTCCGCATTCACTGGCGTAGAGCTGCACTCTAGTCAGTCTTTCGACGACGGAACCAGCAAAGTCTGCTATTTCATAAATGTCATTGATAAAGCACCGCGAAAGAGTGAGATAGACTATGAAAAAAATGAAGTGAAGGTGGAAATGACCGATATGGTCTCATATTGAACGAGGAATAAGACCGAAAAAAAACATTGATAATTGATGAAAGTCTTTCAGTTTGAAGATGGGCGAGACGGTTATTTATCTCCAAGGTCGATGCTGTCTAAAAATATAATAGCGCTACGAGACTGCACAATTTTTTATTTTTTTTAGTAATATATTTTTATTATATTAATAGATTTATGGTTCTTTTTTAAGTAAGCATAAACGGAATTTGGAACATCGTTCAATAAGTTGGCGCGCGAAGTAAAAGTACCTACTGAACATATTTTAATAAAACTTTTCCCTCCGATATTTTAATTATTATTTACTTAATTAAACTAAGAAAAAAAAATACAATATTCATTTTAAATAGCAGAAGAAAAGAAGCAACGTCAAGGTCGTTCAATTTTATCAACTAAAAAAAAGAAAAACAATGCAATAGTTATCAAGAATTTAGAAAAAATTGTGTATATATAATTAAATATTAAATATATACCATAAATCCACCGGAAATCCCGATGAAATCTAAGCACAAGTCACTCCAGAAAAAAGAAGAACGAATAAGAAGATACATTTAATCACGATATACAAACGCACAACAACGCGACTTGAACCATACTGGCAAGCAGAAGGAGAGAGAAGAAAATGGCCGCCGATAAAGTAGCTACGCCGCTAGTGGCGGGAATGGAAACTAAAATTCACAGTGAAAATATAGCTCAGAGACAGCTGTACCAGTGTTCAGAATATATGTAGGCCCGCGAAAGCGAGATGCCTATCATAATACTCCGCGTGGTAGAAAGAGACAACAAAAGATCACAACGTTATCGGAATTAATATATTCAGAGCGTTCATTACTCTGCACGAACACGATTAGTACAAGTGTACTGTGAAGATACTCCGGTGATATCACAACACCGACTCATTCTCTTGTATTCTACTATTTAGTTTATGCCATCTCTGTTGTCAAAATCAATATTTGCAATTTTTACACATTATGCAATTCTGAAATCATGGAAATGAGAGCTGAGCAAATATTAAGTTTTTTTTCTACTGCTGAATTAATGTACCCAGTAGAAAAAATTAAATAAACAATGTTAATAATTAAAACCTTGTATTCAACGAAAATGCCCTAAAAGAAAAAAAAATAACCATAATACAGAATTTATTATTGAGAACACGCGACGTTGCCGTTTAGCACAGAACAGGGCAACGTCGTGTGGGCTGGCGGACTCGATGCGAAACTGCCCGAACAAGGCCGAAAACTGCCGATACACGCCTAGTCAGGTCAGACCCAAACGTCATCACTAAAATAGATATTTATCTGCTAGCAGATTTATATGACGAATCTAGAGTAATAGGACTTTCTGGAACATTTTCCGATGATATTTTTTGTATTAATTACTTATTTTGTTAAAATTATAGAGAACTTCTTAATGTTTCTGGGCCAAAAATCTTAATGATGTCAAATTCCCAGTTTGCTGATGATAAACGTAATAGTGGGCAGTACTACGTTTATTATTATACGCAATACATATTAATAGGAATCAAAAAGCCACTTAGTTGCAGATTTTAAAAATCGTTTAAATGTTTAAGAGATTGAGAAAAATGACGATTAGTTAGATATGTACCTAAAATATGATGTGCATTTACTTACTTTTTTTTGTTCACATTTTTATATGAAATCGAGACAAAAGAAATATGGCACATATGGGACTATGCCAAAATGTATTGTAGGCAACTTAACTTTAATAAAATTTGCGTAATCAGTTTTAACTAATATTAATTAACCAACCAAACTTTTACATTCATACCGTACAATCCGTTACTCAGAATTTCAAAAACAATATGGATAGTATACATTGCCGCCTTTGTTGGTCCGCGATTTGAGAGGAGCTTTCGCTTTAGGCAATATATATAGAACTTGTAAATTCAATACGTAGAAGAACTGGTAGAACTCGTATTTCCTTAGAGAGCCACTGCTTGTACTTTAACTGTCGCTTCTAAGTTCTATGCAAAAAATATTAACTTTGGACATTTTACAAAAATATTTTTTATAAATCGAAGTTTTACATATTACTATTAGATGCATTTTTGCGTTTGAACATATTATTATTGATAGTAGGTATTCGGAATATTAAGAGCTCATTTTGCAAAAATAATGTGACTTGTGAGAGATTTATTCTTTCTCTAAATAGTTATTAATAATTCGAGCCAACAAAGCGAAGCAAGAATTTGCGTCGGACGTAGGATATGAAGTTCATTAGAAATCAAAATGGCGGATGAAGTTATGAAGGTTAAACGTTTTGTAGGTTAAAATACTATTCTTTGGACTTAAATTTGTTAATGAAATAATCTTTTGTAGATAACTAACATTTTATCTGCATTAGATAAATCATAACATGACCTAAAGACTAAAAAAACCGCATTTAAGTACTTAAAATGAAAAATGATCTAAGGCGACTGATTACCACCTGATTACCAATATCATAAATATGACGAGGAAAAAAAGAAGAGAAAGAAAGTGGACTAGGTACTCTAAGATAGAGGACTTATCATACCAATTTAATTATAATAACTAATAAGATACAAATGTACCTAAAATACGAAAAATATTCATTAGATAATAAGAGTTAACATTGAACGGCATTTACAAAGAAATATTACCTATTTCGTGATTATCAATTCTTAGTGCACATTTTGTGCAATGTAAATTTCATTATCACAGCACAATATAAGTGTGTGGCCAACCGGGCACCATAGAGTATATTGCTACACGGGCACGTAATCACATGCCAGCAACGCCGCATTCGCCAGGTTGGAAACAAAATGCGGCGTTGCCGCTTCGAACTCTCAAGAGGCAGATATAGGAACGACGATCGTTGTTAGGTTATATTATACGTAAGTTATTGATAACGTCAACCTGTCATTTTGTACTAAACTGTCTAAAAAAATTTCAATTTGTTTTAATTGGAAAAAAACCCTATTTGAATATAAAACGATAAACATATGATTGCCATTCGAAATCTGGTCAATGAACTGTTAGTGAAAAATATACATCAGTAAAAACTAAGCGAAAGTATGTAAGTCGCAAGATATGTAGGTACATAATGAATGGAGGGAGAAGAAAAACAATGGGTTTAAACTTTAATCTCATGTCCTAATAAAAAAAGAAAAATGTTTCAACTAGACGAAAAAGGAACCGATGACTAAAATCCCTTCAGGATTATAAGAAATAATAATATTACGTCTTAGTCATTGGTAAAATTATGGAAGATATACAACAGAAGATAGAATTGGCTAAACCGGTTTAATGGAAACCAGTTAATTATTGAACATCTGAAATAAAGAAAAGTCATTAATTTCGATACTTACCAAAATGCAGGTGCACTGGCAAAATATAGTTGTTTGTTGGCGTATTCTTGATTGAGCAGATTCTCGGCCGAAACCGCGGTCGAAGTACCTCAGGGGAGAGAGGGTGATCGAATGCACAGTCGTTCGCCGGTTCGGCCCGGAACGGCTTACCGCCATTTTGTTGTCGCTTGTTTCATGAGTCAGAAGAGGGCAAAAATAATACTATCTCGCTCTTTTCACTAAAAAACCAGCAATAATTTATTTGTTCTACTTACTTCTTTCCTACGCTAGTTTCTTCTTCATTCATTGTTTTAGGTTGTCGTATCCATTACATTCTGCGCAATGTTTTAACCTAAAACTACTTATTTAGTATTTGACATTAAATACATTCAATTGTTTTTATAGGTTTTATATGTTTTGTAGCTGGCTGATCAAAAAACCTCTACATGAGTATCATTTAAAAGTTGGTTGTCAAATTTTATTATGCTTTTAGTTTGATATGGATGCCATATAAAAGTCTAAAGTTATATAATTAAAATATATCATTCTTTTGTGATACTTTTATACGTTATCATTCTTCGTAATGGAAAGAGGCATTAAGAGAAGCTAAATTTATTGTTTTTTTAATAAATTGTTACGTAGGTAATCATAAAATCTATAATTATCAGTGCTTTCAATGTGTTACAACGCCATCTGTGTACTTGTTTCAAACCCACTATAAACATTGAAAGCAACATTACAAAGTACTATTTGCAACAAATAGAGGGCGCAGATTTTATTTATATTTTATTACTGTTCATAATTTAGTACATGTATTCATATAAATAATTACTCTATTAAATGTTTTTGTTATTAATTTTAAAATATCAATTAATTTTAAAATTCAATCATTAGTCGTAAAGTCTATGTTACTCGAGAAATTATTAATTTAAGATAATAATAAATATTAGAATAGAAGAGGACTAGTTATTACTTAAATATAAAGTAAATAACTCTAAAAATTTCCATTGTGTATAAGTTCCTAGTAAAAAAAGTATTTTACTTTCATAATTAATTTTGAAAGCAATGCATTAATAAATCCTCTAGTTTTTTATTTTGTCATATATAGATAAGTCAAGGTATTTTAAATAGTTGTTTTTTGTATTATTTGATATTTATGGATTTAAAGTAATTAGTGACCAGTGATTTAACATAAAACAAATAATAAATATTATAGGGGTGAATAAAGGTTTGTATTGGAGGAAATATTTTTTAGATGCCATTTCAAAATAAGCTCAGGACATGTTGTTGCTAGTACTATACAATTTTATAGAAATGAAAGATAATTATGATTTACTAAGGAATTCCAACAAAAATAATAGTTTATCAATGGTTTTTATTTTATTAATCAAATGTGTGACGAGATAATGAATCTGTTTTGATTGACATATCATGAAGAAAAAAAACGAATGTCAAATGTCAATACTCAATTGTCAAATATGCCTAATGTAAACAAAACAAAATTCATTCAAATTTCAATCACAAAATGATTTAAATTTTGTACATATTATATAAGTAGTATTAAATATTATAAAATGTTTGGTGGTGTATTAAATTGCAGAACTTTCATGGTACTTACTGTAGACTAATATTTTAATAATAAATTATGGAGACTGTCGTGAAACTTATTTTAACCTCAATGTTTTAGATGCCGCGGCTTAGGTTATTTTCATCATTACATCGTCATTATAGCTGTACACTAGAAACCAACTACACAGAATCCCAAAAGGAGAAAATATTACAAGTGTTGAATGAAGATAGTTCTTTGTTAACCAGGTTAGGACCAGGTTTTAAGTCATATTATTTACTAATGCTTCCCACATCACTTTGTCTCTAAAAAGACAATGCTACTAATTTTTACTTAAGCTTTTATTTTTGTTAGTTCTATTTTTTAATTTTATATTTTTTTAAATTAATGATGATTAATTTCATTAACTTACTAATTAATTATTTTATTTTTTATTGTTAATCATCATGTTTGTTTTCTTTGATAGATGTTACTTTAAATATTATAATTATTCCAGATATGACATAACAAAACTTCGAGTCAAGAAAATATCAGATTTTTTGGGAAAAAATGGAGAAATTAAATCAATATCTGATATAGAGAATATGGAAGGATTTACAGAAAAAACAGCAAAAAAGCTCTTTAAAAGTATTTTAGATGGGCCCAAAGAGAAAATAGAAAATTTAAACAAAAAAATTAAAGGACAAATTTTACATCCATCTTTAAGTGAAAATCTTCGACAGGTATTGCATGATTTTAGTTTACTGTTTTATAATCAACTAGCGACTCATATTCGCTTCGCTCGGTTTCGTCTCTAGGTTGATTCCCCATACAAACTTTCATCACCATTTTCATCCCCATGTGGGATGATTTCTAGAATAAAAAATATCCTATATCGTTCCCAGGATATCAAACTATCTTCTTACCTTTTATCTAAATTGGTCCAGTAGTTTCTGAGTTTATTCATTAAAACATACAAAAAACAAACAACAAATCTTTCCTCTTTATAATAGTAGTGTAGCTGTGTAGATTACAAAGTATAATTAAATTTTCAATATTAACTTATATGTGCCAAATTAGAAATTTTAATTTACTAAAACCAATGTCATTATATTTAAAAGATCTTTATCCATACTAATATTATAAAGTGAAAGTGTGTTTGTTTGTTTGTTTGTTTGTCCTTCTTTCATGTCGAAACGGAGTGACGGATTGGCGTGATTTTTTGTGTGGAGATAGTTGCAGCATTGGCGAGTGACATAGGCTAATTTTCACTGCGGGAAATTGTCTAATTCCCAAGGGAAAACACGTTATAATACAATACAAAAAAAAATTATTATTTATGATCAGAATTACTTGAAACTTTATATTAATGGTCGTCAATAAAATTAAATAAATACATGTTTTAGCATTTTTCGAAATTCATCCTATAAGGATGTAAAATAGGGGATGAAAGTTTGTATGAAACTACCTTTACTTTTTAGAGATTTTTGTAGTTATAGCGCAAGCGAAGCCGTAGGTTCTGCTAGTTAATAATAATATAATAATATGTTCTAGTAACTGCTGCAAAATAAAAAAATAAAAAATATTTTTACTCTTTAATCATTTTTAGTCTTGTAAAACAGTGTTAGCAGTGTATATAACAGTGAATTCAGTTTGTTGGGTGTTAATAAATAGAGAAAATTATGTAGTGGATGAATGGAGCTACCACGGCATTGACTATCCTGATGGGAAAAAGATGCAAATCACTGATATCCTGAATATGGTAAGGACATGAACATTTTGAATTTCAAGACAATTTGTATTATTTGAATTTCAGAATAGACGCTCATTTGTGTTTATCGTGTTACATTGATATACAAAAACTCAAGATACATAATTAGTGTCTCGAAAGTATCCTCATTAAAAAGTGCATGATTCGAAATTGATATGCGCTTTTTTCAAATCTCTTTTGTTTATTGCTTTCGAGATGACAAAATTAAAACGCACAGTGTTTCATTTAAAAAATTACATTATGTGGTTTGCATAAGTAGTGTTTTCGTTTATTTGTGTTTTAGACCAATCGGCATCCGTTTATTCATAAGAGATTTTTTTTTACTGAAAACCTTTACACACACACACACCTTTACACTTTTAAACTTGAAGTTTTATGATTTTAAAATGTTAGCATACCTGTATTATATATACCTATCTATCTATAAATATAATAAAACTGTATAGGTCGAATGTCTGTACATAGAAAAAAATGCTAAAAATCGAGTCAGTTATCTTCTTACATCCCGTAAGAAGAAAAATAGAACAAATCCAGATTTTTTTCACTTTTTTTTGTTTCTGTCTGTTTGTCTGTTTGTACGGGCTAATCTCCGTAACTATTGGACCGATTTAAATGAAATTTTGCATGGTGGTACCTTATATCCCCGGTCAACATCTTAGACACTTTTCATCCAAGAAAATTAAAGAGTTCCCGTGGGATAGTTAAAAACTATAGTATCTTATACAACTTAGTACACAACAGCTTATGCACCTAATTTAGTAAAATTTGGCATGCTCATACTTTATATTGCCGGTCAAACAACAGGTTACTTTTCATCCCGGAAAAATGAACGGTTCCCGTGGGAACTAGTAGATCTCTATTAGTGTTTTTCTAGGCGAACCCAAGCGAAGCGAGGGTGAGCCGCTAGTATAATATATACCTATATATAAGGAATTGAAATTCGTAAAGTACCCCACATGCCCAGCTACCCCCGAGAAATGGGGAGACGCAAAGTGTTTTAAAAATAGTTTTTTTCAATTTCCGGCTTACTGTGATGTACGATAGAAAAATGTTTTCTACAAAATTTGTAGGTTTAGTAAAAAATCTACATTTATAAATAACACTTTTTACAATAACCTCAGTTTTCGAGATATTTGCAAAAAACTCGGTTTTTAACTTTTTCTTGGTTTTTTTATTTTTAACTAGCATTGCCCGCGGCTCCGTCCGCGTTCAGATGACCAAAAACCAAATTCTTAGGTTTTTGGTCAGTCAGTCAGGTCAGTTTTTGTATTTTTTCTGAGAAATGAGGCATTTTCCCGCGATTAAAAGTATTCTATATGTTGACCCGGATAACCAGCTATCACCATACCAAATTTCATCAAAATCTCTTCAGTGGGTTTTCTGTGATGCGGTAACAGACAGACAGACAAAAATTAAAAAAACTATAGATTCGGCCTCTGTATCGATAATAATGTTTATTTCAATTAGATTTTCCAAAAAATATTTAATGTACAGATTCGGCTTAGTTACAATTTTATTATATGTATAGTTTTCTAGAATAATCTTTTGATTTCCATGAAACTAAGGGAATGTAATCTTCGAAATACATATTTTGTTCCCAAACCGAATTCCGATTGGACTATTTAGGTAATTAGTACTTACTTTTGATTATTGAATTTTATTTTTTGTTTTGACTTAACGTCACATTTTGAAAACATAAATATTTGTTAGAACTGTGTATTTATTTATAGTTTCATGAACATGCTTGGGGGTATTATTACACACATTTTCAAATGACATCTGCAAAAAGGAGTAGGTTCTCATTTCGGTTGTATGTTTGTTTTTAAGTTTGTTATCTCAGAACTCATCATTTATTAACCGATTTGGACAATTTTTGTTTTGTAAGTGTTTGAAAGTGTACACTTTCTAATTAGACCTATTTTAATTTGAAAAAACTACCACCTCTAAGGGTGGAAAAATAGCTAATGAAAATTTAACCTACTTCTAATTGTTATATTGCCTTGAAACCTCGCAAGTGTTTCTATTTCCGTTGATAGTGCAGTGTTTCGGTATCTTCGACCTGATCTGATGGTAAGGCCAGTAGGTGAAAACTAATATAGTAAATGAAAACTACCAATTAGTTATTTTCCTGATCAACAACAACCGTTTTTAAATTGATACATATTAATAATAAATTACAGATAGAAAAACATTCATAATCTTTTTATTTCACTCGACGCTGTAACATGGCTCTAACTTAATAGGTTGTAAATCTATAACAGATAAATAAAATTAAAGTGTCTGTTTGTAATGTTAAAATAACAGCTTTTTACTAAATGCATATTAAATTATATACGGCACCTATATGAAAAGAACAATTTTTAAATTTTGTCTGTCCGTTTTTTTCGGCTAATCTCCGAAACGGTTGGACTAACGGTTGGGCTGATTTTTTTTTGATTTTGTCTGATTAGTACCAGTAGTATCCAATATAAATGTCAAAATATTCATATTAGTTCCTAAGTACAGTTCCATAACACATAGTCTACCTAGGTCACAGATCCTTTCAATAAAAAAATGAATGAAAATGTGTATGTGCAATATATTTTGTTTCAGGCATGGACTTTAACAAATAATATGCCACTTGCAGATTTATATGTGATGAAAGCCGAGGCCACCAGCCTCAGAGCAACTGGTAGCGACCCGAACAACCCTAAAGTGTTAGGTGTTAATCTTCAAAAAGCACAGTTAGTTGCTATGATGGTCGCTCTCATAAATGCTAAGAATAATAATATGGAAGTGAATAAGTATGTATTGTGTACTATTCTTATTAGTTGTTTTACTCTTGTTGAATTTTCTTATTATAAAGGTATAAAGCTTTTTATATGGCATTCGAGTGGATGTATATTATACACTTACATACAGAAATATCAGAATTAAACATAATTTACTCCCATATATTTACAAGAATATCGTTTTTTTATATATTTTGTTGTATGAGTAGTATATATATAGAATAGAGATGTAAAAATTAAAATACATTATATGTATAAAAAAAGGCAAAAAATAATTTTTAATATCATGTGAACCACAGGTTTCAATCTATACTAATATTATAAATAGGCAGAGTTTGTTTGTTTGTTTGTTTGTTTGTTTGTTAATTACGTTTGCAGCAGTCAGGAGGTCGAAAAAAAACCGAATAATTAATAATTATTTATTAATTTTACATTAATACAATAATTATATATCTTAAAACTAACGACTTCTTTACTCGAAGTATGAATAAAGAGTGATTGGAAAAGTATTACAATTAATAAAATTACTAAATTAAAACAATGCGGCATTACAAAACTAATTCGGGGAACTCTGCGGTGGTCGCCTGGGAAACGTACATTTATTTGATATGTCAGCATATTCGTGGGATTAGGGTTCCGTAACTCCTCCACCCCTAGAGAGGCAACTATTTGAGAATATTGAGTGAAAAAGTTGCCGGGATACTTGTGTCCTTAAGATTCTCTGGGTTATCTCCATTTTCTAAAATTTCTTCCTTTTTTGCAGTAGTTTTCTTATACTTTCTATAGTGTAATAAAATGATAAGTGCACCTGCACTGAATAATATTGCGTATACTGGTATGGTTGTATGATATACTGTAATATCCTTTTCGCGTTCAATTTGTAGCGGTGATTGTATCATAATTTTGTCCTTGAGTCTATGGAGTCCTTGGATATTTATAGATGATATATTAATAGTTGTATCTAGATGCGCAATTTCATCGGGTATCTTCATCAATTTTAAGGGCTGTCCTCTTACTTCGTTGTTGTCATTAATTAACGTAAATTCTTCGGATATGATTTTGCATCCTAGGGGAATAGTTATTAGGTAGCTGCCTTTTAATGAAGTGAATTCCTGTTTACCACATGATATTTGTATCTTTTGATGCTGGGGGAACGATATAAGGTAGTGCATATCGTCTAGTTTCTCCATTGATTCTCGTAGAAGATTGACTGTAGTTAAGTGACAAGATTCCTTCAAAATCTGTTTAACAATTAGCTCGTGGATACAATCTGAATTTGTACGAATCTGATGATTGAGTTCCATTTCACAGAGATACCAGCTGCTATGTCTCGGGCATTCGGCCTCTATGTACACGAATGAATTCTCGTTAGTTGCAATGAAAGGAGAGGATGGGATAAGAGCCTGCGATTTTTTATTAGGTACTACTGCTAATCTATATAATAAAAAATTATCCTTAGAAATAATAGGAAATCGGAATATAAAAACTATTTGCTTATTAGCATAATAGGAAGCTGGTTGGATTATATTATAATATTCTCTTAATTCTAAATTTAAAATACACTCTTTTCCGTAGATATCCTTAAGCTTATCTATCATTGAACTTAATACATCTATACTAATCATGGAATGGTGCATGCTTGATGCATGAATAAAAGCTAAACTATTTTCTATTCTTAGTAATTCGTTCATTAAATCGTCTATGTTCTCACTTAGTATTACTAAAAGTTGGGCAAATTTGGCATATTTAATTAAAGTTGTATCATCTATATTGTTAGAAAGTATTAACATTAAGGTGCTATTAATTTTACTTTGATTTTCTACTAGTTGAGTCAAAACGCTATTATATTTAGTGATCCATTCTTTGCTTATGCTTAACTGATTATTAAGTTCATTTGTAATTTTTTCCTGATTACTTTCTAATAATTTTATAGCTTCATTATACCTTAAAGCATCCGTATAATCTAAGTTTCCTGTAATACTTTTTATAACTGTTCCGAGTCCATCAATAATCCCTCTTTTAGACCTGTTGGGTTGTAAGGATTTAATTTGATATAATATGTCATCTAATTTGTTGAGCAAGTAATTTATTTGAATTTCATATACTGAATAAGTGTCATTAGGTAATTGATTTTTGTAATTGTGCAAATGGTTTTGTAGACTGTGTGTTTTATCTTCTATGTCGTCGAGTTTTATGTATTGTAAGAATGTGTGGTAGTGTGTCGTTGTTTTCATCGGTCCAAGTTTGTAGGGAAGTATTCCAGGTCCATCATCAAGACTCTCGAATTTAATTTCCTGAAGATGTACCAGGGGTAGTATCATGAGCACCAGGATTCTGTAACAAATTCGCTGCTTTAGGGATTCGCTTTAGTCGCGACTTTGCTATAGGGCCACGTTTCTTTTTAGTGTAAATATGTATAGGTAAATCGGCGAGGACAGTGTCCTGTGTATATCTTGGGGCTGTTTTTTGTCTTTCAGCTAATGGGTTCCTTACAAAGATCTGCTGATCGGGCGCATACTCTATCTCAGGTTCGCGTGTCTGATTCCTATTCTGGATAAGGGTCGTTCGGTTACTAAGGGACGATTGGTTGACGATGTCATATACTTTTTTCATCTGTTCTTTATGTGTCTGTAAGTATTGCTGTAACGTTTGTTGAGTAAGGTCAATGTCAAGGCAGTCTCTAGGGTCAAAGTGTCCGTTTAACAAATCAAAGGGTCTACATCTCGTGAAACTGTGTATAGAACTATTGTAAGCTATTAAAGCGTAAGGCATAAGGTTTACAATGGGTTCGTCTTTATGTTGTAATTTTAAAAGTCGCAGATGTTCAAGGAGAGTCGAATGGAATTTTTCAATATTTCCGTTGCCATTAGGAGAATGAGCTAAAGTTTTGTGGTGGTTAATTTTGTGAAGTCTAGTAAATTCGTTAAATAATTGGTTAGCAAATTCTGTTCCATTGTCAGTAATAATAGTCATAGGGACGCCATGATGGGTACAATATTGTAAAAGGGCTTGTAACACGCTAACGGCTGTTCCATCACGTAAGTAATAAGCTTGTCCGTATTTGGTAAAGACGTCTATGAAAGTCACGTATTTGATATTCTGTATTGTCAGTAAGTCTATGTGAATAATTTCAAATGGTTTTGTCGCTGGAGGTACAACGTTAAATTGAGGTCTGACCGGATTTCGATCGTACTTGGCTTGCCCGCATATAGTACATTCTGTGATAAATTTAGTTATTTGATCTTTCATTTTCGGCCAAAAGTAATTTCGTGATAATGATAAATAGGTTTCATTGATTCCTCGGTGATTCGTCTTACCCTCATGATAATGACGAATGATTTCCTGCTGTCTAGGGTATTCTTTAACGTTTTCTATTTCAGTTTTTACTAAGACTAGATTCATTGCGGATGATTTAAATTTACTTTGTAAAATTGGAATTATTGTATACATATCTAAAGTAGGATTAACTAAAATAGCTGTCTTAATTTTAGAACTAATGTATTCCTTTACGGCGTTAACTAAATCTTCCTCTAAATTAGATTTACTTAACTGGATGTTAATTCGAGTGTGTTTTTCGAAAGGCTTTGATACTGAAGCTTTTCTTTTTATACCGTCAACTATAGTAAAGATTACTTGTCTATGAAATTTATTAAGAGGTTCATCA
Organism: Brenthis daphne; assembly: GCA_947093115.1. Taxonomy (NCBI): domain Eukaryota; kingdom Metazoa; phylum Arthropoda; class Insecta; order Lepidoptera; family Nymphalidae; genus Brenthis; species Brenthis daphne. Next base: position 2,683,773 of record OX352483.1, on the reverse strand, counting down.
GTAATCGGTATTTCTAAAATAGGGTTTTCGTGACTACTGTGTGCCGTTAATGTAGAAGAGTTGGATTGATGAGATGCGGAAATTGTTGAAGAGTTTGATTTTTCAGGAGCAGATATCGTAGAAGAATTTGATGCTCTGCGTAACGTATACGATGGATTGCCTAATAGTGAATTTAATTCATCGATTTCTTCTATTAATGAATTTGTTTCTCCTGCGTGTATTTCTATTCTAGAGAGAGCGTCCGCGTTAGTATTACTTTTACCCTTTTTGTATATTACTGTATAGTCATATTCGCTTAAACGTAAACGCCATCTTGTAAGTCGTGAACTCGGTTCCTTTAAATTCATCATCCATTGCAATGGCTTATGGTCAGTGACTATCTTAAACTTCCTACCAAATAAATAAGGCCTAAAGTATTTTGTAGCCCAAACTATGGCCAATAACTCTTTTTCTATGGTACTATAATTTTGTTCGCTATCGTTAAGAGTCCTAGAAGCGTAGCAAATTGGTCTATCGGATCCTATAGGGCCTTGTGATAAAATAGCCCCTATGGCCACGTTAGATGCATCGGTCGTCAGGTTAAATTCTTTATTAAAATCAGGGTATTGAAGTATTGGATCATTCGTTAAAACTGTTTTACATTTTTCAAAGCTTGATATATATTCATCATTTAAAATAATTTTCCTACCTTTTTTTAGGCATTGTGTAAGCGGTTTTGTTAGTTTTGCAAAGTCAGGAATAAATTTACGATAGTATCCAACTAAGCCTAGGAATTGTTTTATTTCTTTTGGTGTTTTTGGTATGGGGTATTTCTCTATTGCAGCTATTTTTTCGGGGTTAGGTTTTACTCCGTCCGCGCTTATAATATGGCCTAGAAAAGCTGTTTCATGTTTTAAAAATTCCGATTTATCCATTTGGATTTTAAAGTTAGATTCGCGGAGTCTCTGAAAAACTTTTTGTAAATTTACTATATGCTCTTGTAGGGACGTACTATAGACAATAATATCATCCATATAAACTAGACAAATAGAGTTTTGTAGGCCTTTCAGCACATCATCCATTACTCGCTGAAAGGTCGCCGGAGAATTTTTTAATCCCATGGGCATACGAAGGAATTCATAATGTCCATGCTCGACATTAAATGCTGTTTTATGTATGTCTTGAGGATCTGTCTGTACCTGATAAAATCCGCTAGCTAAATCTAAAGTTGTAAAATACTGGCATTTTCCTAATTTATCTAATACGTCATTTATGTTAGGGATTGGATATTTGTCATCTATTGTTTTTTCGTTTAATTTGCGAAAATCAACTACTATTCGCCATTTTCTTTTACCAGATGCGTCTACCTTTTTTGGCACAACCCAAATAGGTGAGCTCCAAGCCGAATTAGAGGGCCTTATTATTCCCTGATCGAGCATTTTACCTATTTGCTCCTGTACTTCCTGTCTATGAACGTATGGGTATCTATAGCTTTTCGTGTGAACGGGGACTTCATCGGTAGTTTTAATTGAATGTTTTATTTTATTTGTAAATGTAAGGGGTTCGCCTTCTAGATAAAATACATCAGCGTACTGGGTACACAATAGTTCTAAGTTTTTACGTTCCTCAACGTTAAGATGCTCTGTACGAAGTCGTGTCAGAACGTCTTTTACACGTCGGGATTGTTCAGTGCAAGTGAAATTTATATTGTTAATTTCAGCAGAGACGGCTCGGTCCATTGAAAATATTACATCATTCCTACTGGGATTTTTAACTTCTACAATACCCCTGCTATTTTTGACTGACGTAAGGCATTCACTAATTACGCAATTTGAAATTTTTTGTTCTTTTACGTATGCTTCGCCGTCGTGCATATTAATAGGGATTTTTAACAATTTCGATTGACCTGCTGGAATTATATCTTCGTATAAATTTTGATTACGGGAATCGTGTACGTGTATGGGGTTTGAAGCAGTTTTGGTAATTAAAGTTTTATTTTTATAATCTATTACTGCTTCCCATTTGTCTAATAAGTCAGTTCCTATAAGTCCATCGAAAAAGTCATGAAATTTATATACATAAAATGTTATATTATTCGGGTCATTAAATTCATAAAAGCTTGGTATAGTTATTGAATAGTTACTTCTAGTTTTGGCATGAACATTACATACTTCAAACGGATCGTAGTTTAAAGGAAAATTATACAAATATTTTTCTACAACTGCTGGGCTTAAAAAGGATTGGTTGGCTCCCGTATCTATTAATAATTTTAGTGGTGGTGATAATATTTGAATATATGGAAGGTGACGTTGTGTATGTAGATTTATTTCTATTTTAAGGTGTCGGATTTGGAAATTTTCTGAAAATCCTGTTCAGTATTGTCAAGTGTACTATCGTTATTGGTTTCTATTCGTGACGTAGTGGGATTATCTTTGAAGTTTTGGGAATAATTCTCATAGTCATAGGGATATTCCGTGTATTCGTCACTGTTATAATAAGATTCAAAGTCTGTGTAATAATCGTACGGGTCGTAATCGTCTTCGCAAATATTAAAATTCATTTCTCTTGATTTAAAATAATTTCTTGGGGGAAGGTTACCGTATTTTTGCCAATTATGTCCTGTAAGCGTATGTTGTGTTGGTGGCAGTGGTCGAGGCGCAAAATGGCTCACGCCACTCATAGGCCTGGGAAATCCATTGCCTTGATTAGGCCTGTGTGTAATATTATTTCGAGGTGGTAACCTAAACATGTGACTGTTAGGGTTGTAGTTCGGAGGTGGTGCACCGAACATTCTTTGTGTGTGTGTGGGTTGTCTAGGGTGCTGGTGTTCATTGTTAAATTTAAAAGGCTGTGTGTTAGGTCTAGACGGTGTCTGTCCTATACTTGGTGGAAATATGCGTGGTGTGAATGTGTGGTGAGTAGCGTTGGGTATAGTGGTTACGGTTTTGTTAGATTTTGAAACCTCGTAACGGCTGTGCATATACATAGTATTCAGTTCTTCCTGTACATATTCAAGAGCTTTTTCTATTGTTAGTGGTCGCATACAACGAATGCGGGACCCTAATGGTTCCTTAAGACCACGAACATAGGCCTGCATAGTTACTTTTTTATACAAATCGCGTTTTGCTTCGATAGTGGTGGATAGTGTCTCATGCAGTGTAACGTACGTCATTAACGTGCTAAACAAATTTTGACAATGGTCATAGAATTCTTGAGGGCTTCTATTACCCTGTGTGGCTAAGGAGAGATCATTGTATAGGGCGGTTTCATCCCTTTGATCGGAAAAGTTATTAATTAAAAGTGTTTTAATTCCTAGCCAACTGTCGGGTATTCCGTTTGAATTAATTTTGCTTGCTGCTGTGCCTGTTATTTTATTTAAAATTCCATTTAATAGGCAAATGTTAGAAAATTCACTACCTGGTAAGTCGCTTAGATATTGGATCGCTAAATGGTCACAAATTTGGATAAATCTAGTTAAAACATTTGGGTTCCCGTCGAACTCCGGGACAAGGCGGAGGGCCTTAAATATGATATCCGGATCGTGAGACATATTAACTAAATTAATTAAATTAGAAGGACTACAATCTAAATTTAAATTTATAATTTCTTCCAAATTAATATTTCTTATGCTATCTATACCTAACCGACGGGCCTGCCTAGATTGAGGCTCTCGGATCCTAGATGCTTTAGGATGGAAAATTTTGGTAGCTTATGGATAGGCTTAGGTCTAGAAAGGAGCAACACGAGAACAATTCTTATGTACTCACATAAACTGCATTATCTGGTCTCTTTTCAGTTGAATCGATTGTTGGATTCCACTCCCGGCTGCCACAGGTTCGTAGATTCTGGATTCTCGAACGGTGCTTGGTAGCCACCCGGGCGGCACGCGACGTGATAATTATCGAGTAATTAATTTAGACCGATCGCGAACCGGCCCGCGAAAATCCTACCGACTGCGCCAATTACGTTTGCAGCAGTCAGGAGGTCGAAAAAAAACCGAATAATTAATAATTATTTATTAATTTTACATTAATACAATAATTATATATCTTAAAACTAACGACTTCTTTACTCGAAGTATGAATAAAGAGTGATTGGAAAAGTATTACAATTAATAAAATTACTAAATTAAAACAATGCGGCATTACAAAACTAATTCGGGGAACTCTGCGGTGGTCGCCTGGGAAACGTACATTTATTTGATATGTCAGCATATTCGTGGGATTAGGGTTCCGTAACTTGTTTGTTTGTTTGTTTGTTTGTTTGTTTGTTTGTTTGTTTGTTTGTTTGAACGCGCTAATCTCAGAAACTACTAATTCAATTTGAAAAATTCTTTTTGTATTAGATAGCCCGTTTATTGAGGAAGGCCGTTTATATAGATATATATCATCCCCGAAGAATGTTCGGTTTCCGTGGGATAGATTTGTTGTTGTCTAGGGGCGAACCTGAAGCGAATTGAGGGTGAGTTGCTAGATTAAATATAAAAAAAATCACATTATAAAGTTTACAAAAAAAAACGCGTTTTCTTAATATTTGAGAGAATATTTAAATAGATTTGCAATATTATAAAATGTTAATAATAATACATATTTGGTTCACAGAATCAATGAAACAGAAAGTCAAACTAATCAGGAGCTGAAGCAAAAAGTGTATTTCCTGCGGCCAACACTACCTTTTAGGTAAATAAATATTTTGTTTTTTACTTTTTATGATATTGGGATATGGCAACAATAAATTAACGTCAAATTAACGCCGTAATATCAGTGGAAGTTTTAATTTCTATGTTAGGAAAAATCTATAAAAAAAAAAAGTTTGTGTAAGAGCGATGTGTGTAAAAGCAAGGTCTTACAGCACAACTAAAGTTAAATATTCGAAAAATAAAAAAGTTGAAAAATTAAGGTAAATTTTGGTACTTACAAGTTTTCGCGAAAATATAAATTTGTCGAAACGAAACTTTTTATCGTGTTGACTTCGGACCTTGATTTTTATACACCTAATAGGGACTATAGACTTCAGTATCTGGTATTTTTAACTTGCTAGGTCTATCAGTTCCTAAGAAAATCGATGGTGACACACGGACATACAGACGGACAGACGGACAAGAGAGTGATATCATAAGATAAAAACCTTTAGAGGTACGGAACCCTAAAAAGACGATGATATCACGTGACAACTTCTCTTTTTATACAATGAGGACCGTGCGCTAAATGTATAGGGCAGCACTATTGCTCCCTCTCTCTCCTATCTCCTAGTGTTTTATACCCGAAGATAGTGAGATCAAAACATTCATTTGTAAACACAGAATATTTATAAAAATGGAAAAAAAATAAAATATGGATTTCAATCAGTTATCAATATATTGTACATGGTCAGAATAGTGAGAAAGGTAAAAAATTATTCAAGTCCAACCATGTTTATGGTGTAGTAGAAAAAAATAAAAAAAGTGAAACTGTCTTAACCGCAAAAGTTGTAGCACAAACGAGTGTGTCAAATGTTTATGATGTGAAAATTATTGTATTTATAAAAAATACTTTAAAAATACTTTGTGTAATTAAATTAAAAAAATAACTTTTTTTTCTTGACGTTGACATTATTGAAAAATGATCCCATTAAATTCAGGTGTTTGCTACTAGTTGGCATTAAAGTCTAGACTTTCGGTCCCTATTAGGTATTGGATGAGATATTTGTTCTGCTTTTTGTGCCATTTTCTTAATGGCAATTAATAAGAATAATGTGATATGAATTAATTTTAAATATTTTACAGATTATATTAAAATTGAAGAAAATAGTCGATATGGTTTTAGTTTGAAATGATATTATAGATGTCGCTACTAGTCTTGATAGTGTTAGTGTTCGCTAGATGTCGTCAATAATTTTATAGTAATTTTAAGTAAAATAAAATAATACTTTCTTAGATTTAAGCGAATATTTGACATTTTAAATAAAACTATCTTTTGGATTTTTTTCCGGATGTATTTTGATTTATGGCTTCCGACGTTTCGAATGCTTTACAGCAATCACGGGAGAAACTAAGGTTTTAGACGTCAAAGGTCATTAAATAGTTTTTACAGATAATTAAATCCGCGGGGAAATCCGAAAAGATTTCCGAACAATGTCAAATATTCGCGTAAATCTAAGAAAATATTCGATGGCATTGATTTGATTTATATTGGTTTGATTTATTTTGATTTTTGGTTCCCGACGTTTCGAATGCTTTACAGCAATCATGGGCACGGGAGAGACTGTCAGTCTCTCCCGTCCTAAAATTGATGCCATCGAGATAGTAATAAGATGATGAGATAATGGAACTTTTTAATAGCTCTTAGTGAAACCTAAAAATATAGTTTCGTTCGTTTTAAAGATTTTTTATTGTTTGTAAAAAGCGGGTTATTTTGGTTTCATAAATTACTAATTTTCAGTTTGATTTATCTTTACAATATTTTAACTAATTGCGATTCTTTCAAGATGTAGCGAAAGGCAACTCATCTCATCTCAATCCCCTAGAAATAAAATATTTAATACGGAATATTAACATGTATTATAATATTAAATATGTATTTTTTTAATATGTTTAGATAAATTGTGGAATAGAAAAAGCGGCTTTAGTGATATCTTATTACATTTTTGTAGCTCTTAAAACAAACCCTATTCTTTCACCCTTTAGTTGACAAAATCTCACGAAATCTTACCAAGGAGGGAGGGAGTATCGAAAAAAATTGTCTCACGTAATTAATAGATGCTCCCTAGGTACAAACATACATTTTTTTTATTATTAATAATAAATTTGATTCTCACTTCAGCGACACTAATTTTTACAATGTATTGATTTGCCCTTCAGTTACGCCCAAAGAAGTTTTACTTCAATAAACATAATGTTATATTTTTATTTATTTTTTTAGGTTATATGGAACTTTAGTAGGTAACGAGCGAGTATCAACAGACCAAACTGTTATAAATTTATTACAAGAAGCCGCTTCTAGGGAATCTAACTCCCACGTGTTTGTTCCTGAGAATCTTGTCAATGATTACGTAAGTCAGAAAGAATTACAAAAGGACATGCTCGGGCAGTGTTTGTTGCTCGCGTTGACGTTTATGGATATATGTATATATAAAAATAAAGAAAGTATCAATAAATTGTTGAAACGTATTGAATGAGTGTTGTTATTGTAATATAGTGTTTTAAAAGTATTGTTGTTTTTTTTTGGTCCGATAGTGATTAGTAGGATTGGGTATTGATATAAGTATGAGAGTAAGCTTTGAATTTTTGTAAGTAGTAGAAACATTGTGTAAAATTCATTCAGTTCACTTCTTTTGCTGATTATAATTTACTTTCTGATGTTTTGTTTAATGGAAAAATAAGATGGACGTAGATCATTCAAAAAATCTTCTATACATAATATAGTAAATTCATTTAATTAACACTATTTCCCACATAAATACTAATATTATAAATTTGAATGTTTGTGAGTATGGATGTACGGATGTTTGTTACTCGTTCACGTCAAACCGGCTGAACGGATCTGGATGAAAGGCACGATAGATTATAGCCTGGAATCATGAATGAATTAACCACTGGACTAGACATATAAGCGGACGTACCTTTATCGGTCTTCTCAGTAACCAGGAGATTTTAGGCTTGGTCGTTTGTTTTTTGCGTCAGTCTCAAGCACTTATTTGTCAACAAAACATCTCCCAAAAATGACTAAATGTTCTGTTAAATGATGTAAAAACTATAACGGCGGAAGCAGCAGTATATCTTTTCACTTGTAAATACATTATTTTATTACATTTATTGTTATTTATCACACAATTTAATTAAATGTAAAATAAAATGTCATATTATCCAACTATGTTAAATATAGTCGATATTTCTATGTATTGTTGACATCTGACAACCATCATAAAATCCCTGGATTATACCATTCAGAACAAATGACTAAACTGTCGAGTAAGTCCATTTGACATCGACTAGTGCTTGACAATGTCGAAAAATATATCGATATTTGACGAAATTACTAAACGAATTGTGTTATTTGTACAGTACAATAACATAAAATACTTTTACCACAGTATCCTACAATCTGATGACAATAAATTTATAAAAATATTTTCTAAATCAAATAAAAATATAAATGCAAAAATTAAAATTAGTATGTGTACTTAATTTTTTATTTTATTTTATTCTACATTTATATACTTTGGAATATTATTCCATTGTAATAATAATAAAGATCATTTTATTTCAACACAAATTACACAAAATCAAACAATAATGTTTTAGCACTAAACTTCTGGGTTGGCGATTTGTAATAAAACACTTTACCACTTGCACTAATTATTTTACTTTCACGACTCAACACTCACTTTAATTTGCAATCACTTTTTCTTTTTCCTAATTTCACAAATGATTATTAAGAACTGAGCAATATTAGTACAGTGCCACATTTTTATAACTACCCGAGATAATCAATTGCCAATTAAAATAGTTCAATAACAGAATCAACCAAATCACTTTATTTAATTAAATTAGCTTAATATTTTTTTAATCTTTACAAAATAATATTTATTATATATTAATGGAATATATACCCGATATTCATTTGTTCATTAACATTATTATAGGCCAACAGAATGTTGCCATCAATGCCATCGTTTTTATATAAATCAAATTAAAAAATAATTATTATTTGACACATTATTATTGCCTCTTTAATTCATTTATTTTAATTTATTAAAATTAAAAGAAGAAGAATAAATTATAAGATGTAAAATATGATGACTATGCTAACCAATGTCTAAAATGTCATTAATTGGTTCATCGATATATGTATTTTATCGATTACGTTCAAGCACTAGAAATATTGTATTGTGTATCAGTGTTTATAATAATGTAATAAAATCTTTGTGTGCGTTATGCGTCACTTGGTTGAACTAGTTTTCATACATTTGTATTTTATGTCAGGTCCAGTCTCTAATTCGTCCATGCCTGGAATATACTTACATTTTTATTACATAGGCTACTTTTTAGCCCGGAAAAATATACGGTTCCCGAAGGATAGATTTGTATTGTTTTTCTAGAGGCGAACCCGAGCGAAGCGACGGTGAGCCGCTAGTATCACATAAGAGATTGAAGTAACAGGATACCAAAGGAGTCGATCTGATCGACTCGACTTTTGTAATAGAAAAAATGTATTTTAAAACGTCAGAAAAGGGTAAACGCAAGGGGCCCCGAGAATTGCATTGCCTAGGGGCCTTGATAAGGTTAATCCGGCCCTGCATTTCATTTATTCAAGCAAAACAAATCTAAGTGATTTTAGCATTTTTTAAATGTGATAATGTTAATTATTCATCTATGAAGGTAATCAATTCATGAAATGTAAAAAGCGCCATCTATGAGCATCTATGTGTACTAATTCTTAAGTAAAGTTATACTCATTACTTTTCAGATTCTTCAAATATTAGCAAAATTATGCAAAATTTTAGAACACATTATTTTATTTGGCTATAACTTTGTTATGTAAAATAACTAAAATCAGAATATACGTTTTTTTTGTTTAAATTTTTTTTCTAATATTCCAAAACAAATCGATATATATAACGCCATCTATTGACATTTATTTGAACTAATTTTTCATTTATAGTAAACTCATTTATGAATTCTGGAAAACAAAGAGTTTCCAGCGAAAAATAACCAACAAAATATGTAAAAATTTCCCGAGATTACTGTATAATATTAAGTAATGTTTTATTTGGCACATAAATCATTCTAAATACTTGTTTTATACTTTCTTTCGATTAAATTCAATTATGTTACCGAAATCATTAGAAAATTATGCAGAAGTCACAGATGTGACAATAAAATCAGTCCAGAGGAATCATGGTGTAAGATATCTAATGAAGACAAAATTGCGTTTCGTGAATAATGAAGAGGGCGATGAAAAAGTGCATTTCATGCGGTAAATCTTATTAGCCGTGACATTTTATGGCTTCTATGGTTAGTGCTTCTGATTTACTTTGTATCATATTGAAAGTTCTGTGTAGATATGTTGGTACTTTTAATTTTGGAAAGTGAAATAATAATAATAGTAGAACTATTATGAATACGAAAGTTTGTAAGTGTGTATGTATGTTTGTTACTCGTTCACGTTGACACACACGGCTGGACTTGGATGAAACTTAGTTTATAATTTTTTTTTTAATATATAATCTTTATGTAGCAGGCTTGAAAAAATTATTAATAATAAAGTTTACCAGAAGGTAGAGCTGCCTTTATATAAAGCTAGCGACTCACCCTCGCTCCGCTCGGGTTGGTCCTTATTTACTTTTTAACGTTTAGTGTAAACTCAGAGATATTTTCCCGCAGTAAAAAATATCATATATGTTGATTCGGATAACCCGCTATCATCATACCAAATTTCATTAAAATCTGTCCAGTGGTTTTCTCGTGATGCGTTCCCAGACAGACAGACATACAAAAAATCTAAAAATAGATTCGGCCTCTGTATCGATAATAATGTCTATTTCATTAAGATGTTCAAACAAATATTTAATGTACAGATTCGACTCAGAATTTAAATTATATGTGTAGATTAAAAATGCAAAATTCAATTAGGGATGCACCCGAACGAAACGAGAGCCTAGTCGCTAGTTAGAAATACATATCTATTTTGTAAAATAATATAAACCCATGCTATCGTCTCTTTTAAAGTTTACAGTTTTTATTGAATGTTGTTTTAATGAATGAAAGGTTGCTTTTTTATTATCATTTAAATGGTTTGTTTTTGCCGACTTCAAAATATATTTTTATACATAGGTACAGACGAATATTCTCGACTTTATTGCGTATGTATGTGCCTAACGTAATATCTTCGCCAATTTTCAACCAATTTTATTCTTCTCCTTCTTCTCCCTGCCCATTTCCCAAATCACTTGGGGTCGGCGCAGTACATTTTCAGTGTACTGCTGATAGGATTTGGCAAAAGTTTTACAACCGGCCGCCTGCCTGACGTCAACCCTCTTTGGGAATGCTATTGTCTTTCTTTGTCTGAATGGTGTTAAATATTATGCACTTTCGATTTTGTTGTGTTTTAAAACATTTTTTATACTATTAATTCAATTATTAATGTTATTTTTGGATATATTTTAAAATAAATTTCGATTACACAATAAATTTTGTATTGACGTTGTCAATTTTTTTTTGTTTTTTTTTTCAACCAATTTTATTAATTCATTTTTTATTAATAGATTATATCTGAACGGTGGTGGTTATAAATAAATATCCAAAAAACCCTTATGGATGGAATAATTACTATTAAGTGATTTTGAGTCAGTGGATCTTGTTTTATATGTAAATATTATTTTAGTACATTTTTCAGTTTTTTTTTTCAGTTTTAAGTATATTATTTATTTATCTGATGCGCTAGTAATGTGCTTACGTTACTAGATATACTTTTCTATCTAAATATAAAACAGTTGTCTCTACATAGGTACTATATAAAAAAAAAGATCATAAATAAAACTGCCTTATATTGCTTCAGTTGGACTAAAAAGTGTTTATTTGATAAAATACAACGAGCTTACTTTTTACAACATTTTACTTCTATTAATGACAAAAAAAAAAAACAAACAAAACTCTTAATACAATAATAATATACATAAATACGATGGTATCAACTTCAAACGCATAATACGTAACTAACATAAATGCAAATCTAGGCAAGATCGTTACAATTCAATTAAAATATAATCTAAATAAAATGATAATATAATTAAAATATAACTATCATAAAAATTACACCGAGAAGGTCTAATGCAAAATTCCCTATAGATCACACATACATTTTTGATCTAACCAAAGTCGAATTTTGTATTTAATACTGATATCATTTTGGAAGAACTAGAAAAATATTTACAATTTTTATTTTTAAATATGCCAACATTTAATTTTTTTCGCCTGGATCTTTGTGACCATGTCGCAACCAACTGTAAAGAACTCAAACGTATGGACAAAACTATAATCGTAATCTGTTTCAACTGTTGTGTGTAAAAAGTTCGATCTTGTATTCTGGGATTGTCTAAAATCAATTTCATATAGTCTATTTCGGTGTCTTGTATGTAAGAAAATATACTCTATTGTAACTTGTGGACGGGCTGGCGAGAGGTGACTCTTAGGCCTCACTTACAAGCTATAACTGGCGGTATTGGCGTCTTTGCGTAAACTATGCGTGTTATTGGCGATGCGTAAATCTATACCGGTAACTCGCGAAAATAATTGAAAATCACTATTTTCTTTAAATATAACGCTTAAAATTATTCACAGACAGATGTTAATAAGTAAACAGTAGCACTTGTAAGAATCGCGAATAAATTGATATAAATAAATGACTGTTTTGCAAAATTAACATTTATAATAAGTTCTATCAATAATATATTGGCTATTATGAAACAAAATATTAAACTGTATGAAATTGTGTTTTTCAAGCAGTACAGCCAAGTCAGGGATGCTGCGGCGGCACTATTGACTACACCTGTTCGCAGATGAACGCAAATACCTTATCAAATCTCGCCAGCCCTGGTGGATACATCTGTAGAAACCTAACAACATTGTAAAATTACCAGTCTATTGTTGTATATTACAATAAATATGTACAAGTAATAATATAACAGCACCCATTTCACTGAAACCATAGGTATATCGCAGAAGCTCTCGCCGCCTATTAGGCTTTTTATAAAAAAAATCTTTCATATATCACGGCTTTGTTGTATAAAAATGTATTGTATAGTTTGTAAAATCTGTATATCTATTGTACTATTCGGTATAACGGTATAAGTAAACTTTTCTGTAGTAAATAAGTATTGTAGCAAAAATAAGCTAAATAGGCGACGCGGCGTTCTCATCGAATCTAATAAAATCTGTAAAAAAATCTCAATCCAGACTACAAGATCATATATCTAATATGTTTTATCTTTTATAAAAAATTCAACAACTCTTATTTTATCGTGGAACTGTTTCAACAAGTCTCTATTGTGATAGAAATTAATTATTTTTAATTATATATGTGACAGCGGTTGGCGAGAGTGGCAGTGTGAGCTAGTGCACTTGCACCTTCGAAATCATAGGCCGTCCATGTTGGCTACCAATTATTCGAGGAGATACTTCGAGCGACCGCCCAAATAATATACACAATGTAACGCTCAAACAAACGTGTATTGCACTATTCCGGTTCCATTTAAACTATAAGATGTGAACATTGGAAACTACGAACGAAAGCGGAACAGATAGTAACACTATACATAAAACTACAAGAAAATGGAAGACGATTAAATAATTCGTAGCCAACTATCAAAATACTTTCCGTTAGTCACTCGCGTGGTTGGTTCTATATGATATATTATACATAATTCAAAATTACGTTTAATCAATACGTGTGATGAGTTGTGCTTGGAAAATACTCCGCTTTATAAAAAACCTAAAACTCGCAAAATAGAATCTCTTTATGTACGGATGGTAAAAGTAAATAAGTTTATATATATATATATTTATTGTTTATGTGCATTGGTTGTGTTTAAACATGTGTTATATTTGTGTGTAAATAATAATATTGTATGGATCGATGTGTATTAAGAATAACTGATGTGTCACAGTTATAACACGGTTCAAACGAACGGTCAACCCGTGAGGCTACCTTCAGTTCATTTGCACACTCACGTACCGGTCTATTGTTTAACAGCAGTGTTACATAAAACAGCACATTACAAAATAAAATCTAAACAAACTGTTCGGAAACACATCCTTAATTTTACACTTGCCAAATTTTCTTATATGTAAAAGATTTTTAATGCCTGAGATCACTAATAAATGCATATTATTTTGAAGGAATTTCAACTAGCCGACTACCATTTAATGTGAAACAATTATTATGCCAAATATTATTTATTTAACCCGAGAAAAACGTGATTTTTAGACTTTTTGAATGATTGTGCCCCAATTTTTTCAAAACTAAGGGCTCTTTCGAATGTATGGTAGCCAACTAGTTTGACAAAAATATTCCGCTACTAATGCGTTCAAGACATCTAGATATCTTAACTAAATTATTTAAGCTTAGCACTGGTTATTTTACTTAAACATTGTATTTGATACAATTGACGCTCTTGATCCCTGTTGAAAAACTCCAATAGAATCCCATCGAAAGCGAGAAAAGCTACATGGAAACCATTAAATATTTATTAGTTTCCATGTGGCTTTTGTCGCTTTTGATGGGTTCCTATTGGAGTTTTTAAATAGGGTTGATAATATATATAATAATTATTTATGCAAAGTATACTTTCACAATGCAATCTTATTCTCTCCTTTTATTTGTTAACAACTTAAACATACGTGTACATGAAGCGGGTGTCACTTGACTATATTAAAAGTAAAATACTTAAAGATCGCAGAAAGATATATCCAAAGTATTATATTTTATAAGCAGGTATAGTAGACGCTAAACGGAATTTGATTCCATTTTAGAAAAGAAACAGCGCAGCGAGAATAAAAATATAATATAATGGAATCGCCATATTTTATTTTGAGCGCCTTTGAGAAGTCGGCGATTGGTGATATAAATAAATATTACGTATTTTAAGGCTAGGAACATGGTACGAACCTAACTAAATGTCAGTGGAATCAGCTGCAGCGTTTTATACGATAAGCTAATTTTAAAGCAAATGAAAAATGATCGAGCTCTCGACAAAAAAATCGGACGGCAGATACGTAATTCAACATCAAATTGTATTCTCTTAAACGTACTCCTTGGTTGACATTAACTGCCAACATTTATTATCTGTCTGCATGTTTATTCGAACTTAGCTTCAGAATAAGACTGTCACTGACAAGAATAACTCAAGCTCTTAACAAGTAGTAATTATAAGAAAAGCAAAACCGTGCTCTCTAGTAAGTATTATACAAAAATTAAACGATACATAAATGACGTATAAACTAAGACGAATAACGGTAGGTATACATACACGAGTAATTGAGCAAAACGTAACGAAACAGTGAGCAATATGAGAACAACAGAACAGATCGGAATACGGGTTTAGTGATGTGCCTCTAAATATAATTACTTATTCTGGTTTAAAAGGTTAAAATATCATTCCACACTAATAAAACGAGCTGAGACGATCGTAACCGATCACCAGAACAAGGTTTCGAGCTTGCACCACTGTCTGTCTGTGATATGTATATACAATAACCACGCTGAAAAATTAACGTTGCTAGATACATTAAAACCAACGTACCCAAGTTCGAGACGCAGGGGTAGTCGTGAAAAATTGAGCGCAATTATAAGTTAATTTCAATTTGCCACCACTCGCCGCGTGGGCCTGCCCCTCGTCGCGCGGGTCATGTCGGGTTTTAGCACGTCGCATACACTATAATTTAAGTCTATTCCACATTTAATAATATTGTTTGTAATAAATGTATAAAATATCATCTTTAATCTCTGTATACTTAATCACTTTTGTTTATATTTAAAAATTAAATCCATTTGTATCGGTATAAAAATCTAATAAGTATAAATTTGAGGTTATTTCACGGCTATGGCACTGTGTTGTATGTTTGTATTCAAACTTGCTACGGCCCCGTGCGCCGCTCCCGTCGGTCATAACAGAAATATTAACCTTAAACTGTATAAAAATACTTATAGCTATTATTGTTAAGGCTGCTGTATTGTGGTAGGTACATATAATTAAAATATATAAGGTTCAATTTTTTCATCTGACCACGCCTGGAATTGGCGGTAGTGATCGTCGAAGCTTTTTTAATCTATGACTCTGTTGTGTCAAAACTCTCGCTGACTATAGATAAGTAAATAGTTTGCTTTTTTCATAAGACTTTTGGTCTATACCTTCGACGATTACTGTTTGGACGCGGTCGGACAAGAAAATTTACCTTCAAAAACTGATCCTAGTCTATTGTAGTGTATACCTCGGGAGCGGTACACGGACCCTTAGGAGGATCACACATTAATGCTGTGGAAAATTCTAGTCACGGAAGATAACTGTATCAAATTTTCTTCGAAATGGTGTTTTTTTTTCTTTGTAAACCTCCAAAAGTTTGATAGGAAAATCAACCAGAAACATAAATGTGTCGGATCAGCTCTCCAGTTTTGAGACGAAACTTTCAATTCCAAAGTTGGTTTCATTAGTGCTACATATTTTAGTCTAATCCATGAAAGTTGTAATGGTAATAATCTCACATGTAAAAAATTTCGCGTCTCGAGTATTCTAGCGTATTTGAAAGTTGGCTCTCAAAACTGAGTAGCATATAATTTTTCATAACTGTCCAATGAGCGATAATTTGTCAGAATTTTACAGAATTCACTTAAAATAATATTGCGTTGATCACTCAGACGAGCGACAAATCATAAGAATTGCATTCAAGTGTTGTGACTCCAAGACTCCCACTTGCACTTTATTACACTACTAGTTAATACGTAACATTCCTTATGCGGTAGGAAAACGAAACCATCACAATAATATCGTAAAATAAGCTATATAAGTCGTCTATAGATACAAACAGAGATGATAAAACGTTAAAAAGTCCGCCGAAATGTTCTGCCACCGCATTCACTGTTTATAGTCACTGAGACTCGAAAGAGCGCTTTAACAATCGTCATCGTATCAAAGTCGATATATTTAATATATCTCTTTGCTTAAAACTTATATTATAATGTCATCTGTAATGAAATAAATGTGGAGTCTACCTGTATCTATTGTGGACGCGACATGACCGAGGCCTCGTGCGGTGTCAGAACACTTCAGCGGACTTACAAATTCATATATATCTTTATTCTCCCTAAATCTTAAATTTATTTCGCGATGAATGGTCGAATTGCTTGGTAATTCGAAAGACGATAGTCTAAGCTAAAATTAAGTAAAACATTTCTCTGGCTAACCCTCCCTCCGAACCCTACATCAAAAAGCACTTTGCGACATCACACGCGTTACCTAAATTGGTAAAATTCTCTAATCTCACTCTTGCAATAACTTTTATCGAATCAGTTCGAACTCGTCCGGCGCGAGCGCACGGCGGCTCTAAACAAATGCAAAATTTCGATTACTTTAGGAACATAAATGTAATTTAAAGTTTGGCTAATTGAGTCGATCTCTACAACAAAAGTACGAAAGAACAAAAATAATAATTTCAAAACATTCACTCGACTCCAAAAGGATTCACAATCACGTTTCGTCACGATACACGAAATTTTATATGCTAAGTGAGCGAAATAGACGCCTAACTTATCTAGCTATCACAGTCCTTTCTCAGTCTGACCCTTTCCACTTCCACGTAAATGCATCTCAAATTGTCATATCGTTGAAAAAACTGGTAACAACCTAAACTAGGCCTATTGACAAAAGCTGACGGAGCAAATTCAAAAGTTACGTTATTTGGCACCCACAGTTTACACGAAACGTATACTACGCTTCATATCCTTCAGACAAAATGCATCCATTAAAGTAACAGATTACAGAACAATTGTAAGTACTAATAAACATAATATGTATTGATGGCAAAAGGTAACCTATGTTTTTGGTCTGCATTCTTGCTTTTCCTTTGAATCCTAATTACTTAAACTTTTCGGCAAGAAAATTTCATTTTTGGCCTAATTTTTACGCGATAATAACTAGATTTAACTTAAAGAATTTTGAGCATCGTTTATCAATTTCCGCTTCCTATAACTGCCAGATTTTATATCCTAACACTCCTAAATAAAGTTAACGTAACATCTAAAAAATATGTATATATTTATTATAAATAGGCACAACGATGTACCGAAAGCATTCATCGCGAAATACTGTTGTAATGTGGTAAAAGAGCAAATCTTATTTCTTTATATTTCAACGAAGAGTTTTAAACCTAATCTCTGGTTCGATCCGCTTAGATATTGACGAACGCATCGACAGAATCACCCAGAAACCTAACTCTTACGTGGTAACTTAATATTACGGGGCAAAAATGCTATCTATACTCGCTTTTTTGAACGGTAACACTATTTATGGTGTACATACTCCACTGTACATTCGCGGCAGACCTTCATAGAGTATATAGAATATCATTATTTACAGATCGAAGCGTGTTTTACAGCGATCCGATTAACAATTACTTTTGATTGTAAAAGCTCGCGTTAACGAGTCGTATACTGAATTCCGCACCGGATGAAGCGCTCGCGCGTAGTTAGTCGCAGTCGAAGAAGAACTTGCGACTTATTGTAGGCTAAAAACTTTGATTGCAAAACTGCCTATTCACAGTCGTTTTATTGAATTACTACAACTTGAAGATGGCTCAAGTGGTCATGTGTTAATCTTATATCTGTACACATACACACTAAAGTAAATTCGTATGACTGAAATTCACTAATAAAAAAGTTTTTGTAAGGACAGTTTTGCACCCAGGTTACAGCTGTTTGCTTAATCAATAGAGGTGAGTGATAGTTTTATTGGTTAATGGCGTCTTTACATTTCTTCTGTTTTCGTATGAACTTTTGACTTGATAACATTTAATAAACATTAGCGAAGTATTAATGTACTCGATTTAGATTTTTATATTATCTGTCATATTTGATTGGATCTTATCATTGGAAGTAAACGTTATCAAACCAAGAACAACAAACAATAACATTTCACAATAACAACAACGAATCATTAAATCACCCTCCTCTATAAATTAATTTAGTTGTAAAGTCGATCAGTAATGTACAGATCATGGTGGGGGGTGTGTGGGGCGTGCGCAGGGTGCGGGGGGTGCGGGGGCGGGGGCGGCCACCGCGGGGGTACGGGTCACTGCGCCGGCAGGCACGTCACCGAGCTCGGCCCTACTGTGGGCTTGAACTCCCCGGTCGACCCTGGGAACTGCTGGAACGGGGGCGCGTAGCATTGAGGGAAGTATAACTCGGGCTTCACGACAGCCGCCGGTGGCAGAGGGCGGGGGGTCTTCGAGTCGCGTCGAGTCTTCGCTGCGTGCGGGTTCATGTGGTTGTCAATGTGCTTCTTCACCTCTGGCTCTGTCGCAAACCGACGTCGGCAGTTCGGCATCGGACAGCAGAACGGTCTATCGCCCTGGTGGGTGCGCGTGTGCTGGTCCAAGATTGCCTTTTGTCGGAAGTCTTTTCCGCATTGCGTGCATTTGTACGGTTTCTCACCCGTGTGAATGCGGAGATGCTGATTAAGTATCGTTCGTTGCCGGAAAAATCGAGGACAATAAACGCACCCGTAAGGTTTTTCATTTGTATGGATGCGTAAATGTTGGGTTAAGTGTGATTGCTGGCGGAAACGCTTGCCGCACTCGGGGCAAGGGTACGGCCGCGACTCTATATGTATGCAGCCGTGTTGTAGCAGCGTTGATTTCTGTTTGAATTCTTTTTGGCAGATTGGGCAACGAACGTATAATGGCATCGCTCGACCACCAAGCACATCGGGCAATTTCCCACCTTTAAGATACTGGAGTGAAAGCCCTGATGATCCGAAGACGGCGTGATTGAGACCCTTCGTATCTTTGAAGTACGCAGGATACTGAGCCGTATCCCCTGGTGAAAAGCAAGATCCCCGTTGATCTCCATTCTGGCCGTCGGTGTCTCCAAATGTCGACTGCACCTCTTCTTTATTCTCATCCGGTGGAAATGGTACGTCTTGGGGCCACAACGTCGGCGTCGTCCCATTCTTGAAGATAAGATGCGGTGAAACGTCTGGAAAAATTGAACATTTTGGTAAGTTACGGGTCCGATTTGTCCAGAAAATAATCGACGAGTGGGTTAATCGAACTGAGGACGGTTACGGGAGCGTCCGGCGATCGGTTCTCGCGAGCGCCCTTCGCTAAGTGGGCGACAAGGGGACCGAGAATTTGTTTGATAGGAAGGCCAATGGATGCGAACCGAACGTGTGGGGGGCGGGTGGAATCGCAAGCGACGCCGGCAATGACACGAGAGTACCGTGTCAGTGCGGGCGGCGCGCGCGGGGACCGGGGCGGGGCATATATTTGTGAATAGCGCTCGCCTTGGTGTGTGCGGACGTGCTGGTTCAGGATGGCCTTCTGGCGGAAATGTTTGCCGCACTCGCCGCACGTATATGGCTTCTCACCGGAATGGATGCGGAGGTGCTGGTTGAGGATGGCGCGCTGCCGGAACGAGCGCGGGCAGTACACGCACGCGTACGGTTTCTCGTTCGCATGGATGCGCAGGTGCTGCGTCAGGTGGGACTGCTGGCGAAACCGCTTCCCGCACTCTGGACACCCGTACGGCCGCGAGTCCGTGTGAATCCGCTCGTGCTGGAGTAACGTCGATTTTTGCTTGAAGTCTTTGCCGCAAGTCAGGCATTTGAACAGGCGGAGTTCTGAATTTGGATTATGTTTCCGAGGCTTAGGTGGCTCGGCTTGCACAATGTCTGGTAAGTGACGCAAGTCTGGCGTCGTATATTGGTCCAGCGGCCCCTCTAGAGATAGCACGCCGCCATTTTGCTTTAAGTAGTGCAGCGGAAAGCCACCTGTTCCTAGCATGTGGCTCGTTGGTCTCGTCTCTTTAAAATATGGAGTTGCGTATTGTTGCTGTAAGTCTGGTTGCGGAACGAAGCATGGAGTTCGGTCGAGGTGGTCTTGAGACGGAGGCTGTGATTGGTTTTGCAACTGTTGGTCGACTTGCAAGTGTTCAGGTGAGGTTTGTTGTTGCTGTTGTTGTTGCGCTTGTTGTTGCGCTTGTTGCTGTGCGAGTTGCTGGGCGGCCTCGTCCGCCGATTGGTCGGGAGGGGGCGGTGCGGGGGGATACGGTGAGGGGGCGGGGGAGGCGAGTTGAGGTTCTGGCTGCGGTGAGGGTCCGCCAGGGCTCTGGTGCTGCATTGCTTGGTAGCCTCCGTCCAGGACTGCGCCACCCCATTGCGTGCCAGGCGGAGCACGCTCCACTCCATCTTTATATAGCACGTAAGGCGCTGTCGTGTCTGAAAATAACAAAGAGTTCACAGTTAGAACAAGTAGACAAGTAAATATGGCTAAAATTCGGGAATAGTTAAGGTATACACCATGAAAAGGGGCGGTAAATCAAAAGTAAGCTGTTATAAATCGGCGGAGAATCGCGACTATAGCGTGCAGTCGTCGGGACGTCGCGTGCCGCGCGACTGCAACACTCGCTGCCAAATAAGAATTTAATAAAATGTCACATTCCATACTGTGTGAGACATTTTGATGGTTACATCATTTCTTGATATACCCGCTGAATAGGAAAACTTAATAATGCGAAATAATATCTTATTGCTAAAGAAAATAAACTTATGTTTTTATTCTTCGACTGAACAAGAAAAGTGTTGTGATTACAAATTTAACTATTTTAATTAAGCTTTGTAAAACATTGAGTTGAAAAGTATCTGCAGTAAATTATCACGTTGCATAAGCTGTAGAAATTATATGAAAAAAAGAAGTGTGATTTCTAACGTTTTACTTTCTCAATAGATTGAGATTATATAAAAACGTTGTGACCATTTTCTTTTCCCGCCAAAAGGAGAATGCTAATACGAGTGTGCTCGTATTCTGGCCATTACCGTGTTGACGCTACCGCGTTGTTACTCGATTAAATCTGAAATATTATGTAAATTCTCCTATCTGCCAGAATAAGAAAACTGTAATGTCTGTTTTTTTTTCAGTTAAGCGGTTTTTAGGAATGTGAATTATATTTATGAGATGTTTTTTTAAGTCATATATTTTAATGGCATTTTTATATATATATATTCCAACGTAATGTGTGTGTACATATGTATGTGTTTTTTCTTTAACGCCTTAACCGTCCCAGTTTAACCGCTGTACTAAATAAATTATTCTATACAAAATATAACATTTAAAACATTAAAAGATTTTTGTGTATTCAAAGACAGCATAGTTATTTCTTATTCGATTTTGGGCATATTGTCCATTTACATAATATGAATTGGGTGGTGTTATGTTTTGTCTCACATCTATATTAAATATAGTCAATACAAATATTCATCGCGAGGCGAGTATAAAAGAACCTGTTACCTCCGTCTTAACAAGTACTGCCATTCAGAACCACGCCACCAAACCTTGATTTATATAAAAGCTAACAGCTACAATTACTCTTTAAGTGTCAAAATCTAAACAAAAGATTTTCCTTAGAACACTAACATAATAAAAAATTTGATCCGTCTTACTCGGGCATCCGTCTTTAATAACTGCGATGGGTTAAAGGCTGATAAGATCGCGCTACTAAGGCTACCACAGTTATCGAAGTCACTATCGATTTGTCGATATCTCGATTCAAGACGATCGTGACTTAACTCTTCGGTATAAAATATCCAATTAGTTTACCAACGTTTGAAATATTGGTTGCGCTTGCGATATTCGTAGATACTTTTATTTCATACAAATTGTAAGCTTTAAATGAATATTGTTCAAGTATTTTTATTAAATTGTTAGAAATTTCTATAGTTATGATTTAAACAATTAATGAAATAAAATCCCGTGCTCATATTTTAAGGAGTTTTAAGCTATTATTAGGTAGAAGGAAAGGTAAAACAATCTATACAGATAAATAAATTGTCTGTTTGTAATGTCAAAATGACAGCTTTTTACTAAATATACGTGAAATTATGTACGGTACTTATAAAAAAAACCCAATAAAAAAAATGTCTGTTCGTCTGTCTATCTGTTTATTCCGGTTAATCTCCGAAACGGTTGAACTGATTTTGACGGGAGTTTCACTGGCAGATATCTGATGTTATAAGGAGTAACTTTTATTTTAGAAAATAAATAAGGTTCCGCTCAAAAAAATTACATGTACCTAAAGAAGCACTCGAGCGAAGTGTGGATAACTCGCTAGAGTATTTATATCTTTCTTCTAATTACACTACAAATAAATTATTTAAGTCTTTACTGTCAAATGGCTTCTTGAATAAATTCGCAATAATATATCCATAGCGAAACTGACGCAGAACGCTACAGACACACAGTACATTACCGTACGTCTTTTCATGTGCCATGAGACAAAGATTTATAGTCGAATAACATCTGTTTATAATCTCTCGGATAAATAATACGGGAGGAAACGTGAGCGTCCAAACTCCAAATGATTCGTTCACTTGACAGCGATGTTTTAATGACGTCTACTACAGCTTAAATCTTGTATCTTCGGGCGGATGGATCCACATGTGGGGTGTCATTTCGAATTAAGATTTTTTTGTCTTAACCCTTTTTAAATTATAGCGTTCGAGTGACGTAGAGTCTATGGGAATGCGACTCCCCTTTCCACGCTATAACTTGTTTAGCCGTTTTTTGTTTTATATTAAAGACGTAAAGCCGTTTCGTTTTCACTTGTGACGTTGATATCCTACTACGGGACTGCGTCGCATATGTACGTTTACGATGTAGACCGTAAGAAAGTTCTGAGAACCAAATTTAATTGCATCTAAATTACATTTTAATGTGCTACCAGTTAATAACTAGATATGTTATTTGGAATATGACCGCGTAGTTATTTGAGTTATTTGTAGATGGCAGAAAAAAGTGTATGAATGTAGTAGAGGTGCGCTCGCGAGGTGATCAAGTGGTAAGCCGTGGCCGTGGCGGGCCAAACTGGTCCGAAACGAACCGCCCCTTCCTGCGTTTGATCCTACATCTTGTAAAGACAGCAAAAAAAAAAATACATTAAGAAAATTTAATTTATGTTTGTTTAATATGTGATTGGGATTCAATATTTTATGTTTAAAATAATTATGTTCAATAACAAATAATTTGAGTCAAAAATATACTATTGATTATGACAAGTAAACTTATAAGTAAATATTGCTTTTATATACTATTTTATTACGTTGAAATAATGATATTATGGTTCTTAGAAAAATAGCGAATAGTTAGAAAAATATTTGCCTCGATCATTTCTAATGAAATGGTAATGATGTTATCAGCAACCAGACAATATCCTGTTGGTCAGTAGGTTGTTTTATTATTACTAATTATAATCGATATGTATAAGGCATTTATTATCCAAGGTAAAAATTTAAAAAATAATTAAATAATAATATATTTATTACGAATAATTCAATTGCACACCGTACTCAGGGTTCACGGATGGTCGAACCCGTCACCCGCCGAACAACGACTCACTGGATTAAACCCCGAACAACTTTTACTTCAGACTCTAAAACTTAATTTCCACCCTTATTCCTTAAGTTTTAAGACTTATAATATATTTTATGACTATATTCAACCTTTGCTGTTAAGATCGAGAATCGAACGAGTAAAATAACATAATCTACATGAGTTTTTGTGGTTTTGTCCACTGGTTTTTGGACAATTATTTTTGATTACCGAATAGTTGGCGTTTTCGGGTACGCAATGTGTTTATGTGGTTTCGTTTAAGTTTTTTACAAATATATATTGTTCAATAGTTATAAGTTAGAAAAATATCATAGCAATTTATATTTAGATATATAGGTAATTATATAAATAAAAATCGTGTGTGTGTACTTATGTACGCACGTAAGAAGTTATACTTCTTTGGCGTAACAGAACAAAAATAGCTAAAAATTTCATCTCGTACGTCACAACTCTCTGTTTGTAAAAGGAATGCAGCTAACTTCATCATGTCGCTTTTTGGCTGTCGGTGCCAAAAGAAGTATAACTTCAAAAAATATACATTTGTTTATTTGTGTGTTTGAAATCGTATGCCTTACTAAATTCTATCTCATTCTAATGAGTTTTTGGCGAGTTGTAAGTTTGCATGTATAAGTTATAGACTATGTATGTATACAGCATGTGTATAGAAATTCAAATTTATGTGTATTTTTAAATTACTCATACTCTATTGGTTTTCCCTCCATTTGGCGAGATCATCCTATGTTAGTTTTAAAAGCGTAAAATGTAGAAAATATAGCGTAAATTCTTCAGAAAGTATATATTTTGACTTACACAATTCGTTAGTGCATGACCAGTGGTTATTTTAGCCGGTGATTCATTTGTTAACTTGCTGATCGACAATAAGAGCAGGATGCTGGGATACGCTGACTCACGCTGGTACAAGTGTGTTTTAAGTTGGACGCGACGCGGTATACGGCCCAACTTAGTTTAATTATATTGAAGAAGAAAATATGAACCTATGCCGTTTAAAATTATTTAACAGTATATTAGACACTTATGCGAGTAACTGGATATGCAAGTGTAATAAAGGGTAATTTAAAGTTGCTTACACAATTTTTCTTTCATTCGACAATATAAAAATAAAGCTTACATTGGTTATATAACTTACTAAGTCCGTTCGTCCATCCGTCTGTGTCAGAAGGCTGTATCTCATGAACCGTAATAGGTAGAGAGTTGAAATTTTAACACAGTATGTATTTCTATTACCGCTATAACAACAACTATTAAAAGACGAAGATGGCGAATTTCAAAAAGGCAGTCATGCAAATTAAAAAAAAAACGATTATGGTATGGAAACCATCGTCTGCGAGTCCGGCTCGCACTTGATTTTATGTTATGAATTATAAACATCTTAAGTGTATTTTCACAATACCTGTAAATTAATATTTAGCTAGTGTAGGCCGTACGATACAATATTTATTTTAGTGGTTTCTTGACAATAATGAGATGATGTAGGTACAGGTTTTTTTTGGAAATTCTTAAACCTGATAAATGTCTTAACCCATAAGTTCAATTTCTACAATAAATGTCTTATTAATAAGATAGATAACTTTAACGTACTTGAAGGCAGTGGTAACCCAGTGGTAACACTCTCGCTTGGGTAACTGAGTGAAGCGAGTTCAAATCCCGGGTCTCGCACGAATCATTTTCGACATGATTATCACTTGTCTTACGGTAAAGGAAAACATCGTGACCAAACCTACATGTCAGAGAGAACCTAACAAGTTTTTGAAAGACGTGAAGTCCGTTAACTCTTGGACAGGGTGGTGGCCTGATCCCCCTCATATTGAAAGGAGTCCCGTCCCCAGCTGTAGGGTGTTAAAAAGGGCTGAACAACAAATAACTGATTTACTTAATTTTTACTAAATTCTCAAAATCCATTTTTCTTAAATTATCAATTTAATTTTAAGATTATATGCATTTTTTACATTTTCGTTAATAATATAGATATAATAACAAATATCTATAAAAAGCATTATAAAAACTTTCTATGAAGACAGTAAGCGTTATTCTTCAATACGTTACAAACTTGTTTTCACAATAACATATTTACTATCGCACAGTATGTAATTATTTAAAACAAAGATTCAATTCATTCAAAATGAATAAATACAACGACTTCGTAATCGGGAAACTCCGTTGAATGAAATGAAGACGTTTTATAAAAAGTCAAGTGTCAACAGTGCATAAAAAGTGGAACATACGTGAACACACGCGTTTAAACGTCCATTACGCGGAAATAAAAAGTGTCAACTTCATCGCGCCTTGCCTTGTGTGTGAAGGGCCCGAGTGCCAAGATATACAGTAATCTATACGAGTAGATGACGTGAATGTGACAGGTCGTTTTGGTGGGAGTGCACAGCTGTCTGGCATTGGGTTCTTTATGGCAGTAATTGCAATTATGATAATATCGATTTTGTTAGTTAAAATTGATTTAAGTGAACTTCCGGATTCGGAAATCGATAAAAAAGAATAAAGTACCTAAAATAGATAATGAGTACCATGAATTTTATATGTATCTAGCGATTTATCCTCACTTCCCTCAGGTGCGTCCCTCGTGGACTAAGAGTAATCTATGTGTTGAAGGAGTGAGAAAGGAGGAATTATATTTTTTTTATTTAAATTCTCTATACATAGCGAATAGATATAAATAAGAGAAATATGAGGAATCCCTGAAGTCAAAAGCGAATCGGTGAGTCTTTATGATACATCCCTAATTCCTTATCGAAACATCGGTACCGGTTGTACGCACGCGGCACGACACTGCGTCGCGACAATTTATTTCGGTGCGGGGCAATGCACTTCGCACGCAGCCCTGAGATCGTGGCGAATAAACGAGAGTAAACATGAGACGGAGAAAAAAAAATCAAGGCTGTTAAAATTAGTTGACATCGACGGACTTTTGAACTGAACGCGAGTTGTCTTTGCTTGAGAGGTGTTTGTAAACATTTTGAGTCATATAAGACACATTTTATTTATTTATTTATTTATTTATTATCAGTTGGGAAACAAACAGCTTTTATAATACAGAAATATGTAAATACAAACTATTCTTCTCATCAGCCAATAAAGTTTCCACTTATAAGTAAACATGGAGTGAAAAAAAATACAAACTATACGTAAAATAACTAAACATAATCTTTGTGCATAGAGAGGGTTGCAAAACACATATTATATCAAGGATGATCGAGTTTATGCTTAATGCTTTGAGAAAATTTGTTGATGTTACTATCAAATATGTCAATTTGGTTATAATATGTATTGTGCGATCTACAAGCTCTAATTACAAAACAGTTCTTGGCATAATTTGTTCTACACATAGGGACACAAAAAGTATCTTTAGAACGGGTGCAAAAAGTTGGGCATTTGAAATTATTATTTTCAGTTAAAAGCAATTTATTTTTGCTTAAAACTGTTTTTACATAAAATAAATTTATGGAAAAAAGTAATTATTATGTATGTTCGAAACTTAAATCATACTTTTGTGTAACGGTATTTCACTACTACAACTATTGGCGTTCATTTAAATTTGGTGTAAAATATTTTTTATGGAAAGTAGACTGCTGTTTCTGTTTAAAATTTTCGAAATAAATATAATAAATCTTTTTAAATGGTTTTTGTTGTAATTAACGGCGTGTTCGCACTCGCGCCTAAAGAATGGCACTGAAGGCAATAAAAGTTTAATACAGCCGATGTTACATGGATGCACTTTGTTATTCCTGAAATAAATGGACCGACCGCCCTAAATCGTACTGCGACACGGAAAAGCCATTTAACACATGCTAATTAAAAGCGTTCAATAAACGTCGCAATTTTTTTTAACATGGCGTATAAAATGAAAAATGAAGAAAAATGTATTCATATGTGTATATAGTCTGTGCGCGTATGACAGGTGATTTGTCATGTTTCGCGCCAAATGTGACGTCGCACAAATCTTCGTAATGGCGTTTGGGTGCAATTAAAGTGAGGCTTGCAATAACTGGGCATAAAGCAGCGATGCATTGGTGACGCGGCCGGCTATTTCCGTCCACCGCCCCTCGGCAAATGCTAATGTCCTCTAGGACTCAGTGCCGTTGATGTCATGATTGTAGCTCGATTATAAACATTTTCCTATTAATCTTATATGATGTGATAATATTTGTATCGAGAAACGCAAGTGGATTGGAAACATTTGATAAGTATTTATTACCAGCAGAACATTATATTTACGTTAAGCTTTGTGAGATATAATCACAGAAACAGTAAGACAGCTAATGTACATAACGAAGTTATCATTTATACTTAAATTATAAAAGCAAATATGTGTGTATTAAAGAATATATATATATATATATATATATATATATATATATATATATATATATATATATCCAACTATGGTGATAGCTTATGGCTTGGGAAGTGACATAGTTTTATTTTTATCTTAATGCAGCAAATGGTTTCCATGGTAAGTATTATCTATTGCGAAAATTAACTTAAGGAGTGCCTTTGAGGCTGAGTTACCTATTAAAAAAAAGTCCTTTAATTAAAAAAAACAGCAAAAAGTTTATTTTACCGAAACATCACTATAAACTACAAACGTAGAGTATTTCGCGATATCTTATATGGACTTTTTATGTGACAAAATCGTTTATAGCGAGTGTCGTCGTAGATTTTACGAGTAGCCGTACATTAAAAAGCGTGAAACAGGCAGCTGCCAGCAGTTAGATTTGAAACGGTTGGTTAACGCGTAATCATTGATGCGAATTTTCATGATAAACGGATAATCTTTTAATTTGTAATTTGATTAGTAAAACTGTCTTGTAAGAATAATGTGAAATATATATTTTATGCCCTTGATCAAACAAGTATATGATCATGAAATATTTATTAGACGAAAGTTGTTTAGCTTTTTTATTGGGTAAGGGTCATGGGATTATGGTTTAGGATGAGTTTAAATATATATTATACGAGTATACTAGCGACTCATCGTCATTCGTTCCTAGTTACGTTTTAACGTTTAGTGTAGATTTCTCAGAGATGAGATATTTTTCTACAGTAAAAAGTATCCTATATGTTGACCCGGATAACCAGCTATCATTACACCAAATTTCATCAAAATCTGTCCAGTGGTGCTCTCGTGATGCGTTCCCAGACAGACAGACAAACAAAAATTCTAAAAATATTGATTCAGCCCCTATATCGATGATAATGACTATTTCAATAAGATTTTCCAAAAAAAATTAATGTACAGATTCGACTCAGAATTTTATTATATGTATATATGTACATACATCTACTTAAATGAGTACGAGTGACAGAAACTGTATACTACTGTTTTAAATAGCTTACTAATTTAGAAAAAAATATGACGAAAAAAGGTACCTACTTCACAATCATAATTATTCCATTCTCTGCTCTTTTTAAATATTTTTATGATGAATCAATGAATCAACCTTACCTGTTTTTAATCTAATCATAAAATAATAATTATAAAAATCGATTTATGTAGGTATTTATACTTTGGATAATTTTTAATTTTGAGATGTCTAAATTTTCGAAAGCACTCAAGGTTAGTTACTGTGGTGGGTCTTCCACAAAATGGCAACAATTCAATGAGATATTTGCCATTATTAATATTAATTGCCGCTCGAACCAGTCCATGTTTTATAACCGAATTATCCTTCCGAGAACGATCGTGACCGTGACTGAGTCACAGCTCGCTTTGTCCTATCGTATAAGTTCAGGGTGATGGACTTAACTATGAAAGGTTAATTTAGAGTTCTCTTTTCTATAAATATATACATATTTTACAAATTTATTATATACTAGCCAAACCCGCGGCTTCGCCTGCGCTAAAACTACAAAAAAAACTCAAATAAAACTCAATTAAAAAACCACTAAAAAGTAAAAAATAACAGGTTGGTAGTTTTCATTTGCTATAGATAGGTACCTAATGAAATATTTTTTGGCTTTGATTTATACCGGCTGGCATCGACTTCTAAAATATTGAATAAGTTATTATAGTAAATGAAAACTACCAATCAGTTATTTTTTACTTTTTACTTTTTAGTGTTTTTTTTTGAAGTCGATTTTTATTTCATTTTTTATATTTTTTTATTTTTCCCTTTTTTGTGTAGACATAGTAATAGCAAAGTAAGAAGAAACTACTTAAATAAAATGTTCGCTTAAGCCGTTTAAGTTAGTTAGGTAAGGTTAGTAAATTACGGAGTTCTGAGGTAACAAACATAAAAAATACAGCCGAATTGAGAACCTCCTCCTCTTTGTAGTCGGTTGAAAATTATTATATATGTGTGTATAGGAGACTTTACAGTGACTTTATAGTGTATACTTCAAATCTGAGGACATATGATTATAAATATTATAATCTTCAATGTACAAACTTATATACATATATAGGTCACTTCACACCTGATGAAAGCATGCGCGATTAGTATTTAACAAAATTCAGCAATAAATTATATCGAATTCATCATAAGCTATTATTACGAAAACTTTAAATGTATATATTAAAGGATTAAACGGAATTGGAAATTTAATATGGCGCTATGCTCAATTATGGTAATGGCTCATGAAACTAGCGGTAGTAAATTATACGTATAGTAATATCTGGGCTTCTGAATATTTATTTCAATATTTTCAAAAATATTTCATAGCTTTTTAAAGAAAATGCTATATGCACGACGACACGTTTGGCTTAGTTTATAGTGATTTTACTTGCTGTGCCAGCGGTCGCGGGTTCAAGTTCCGTTGGGGGTATTCATTTGTGTGATGAACACGAATGTTTGTATTCCAGTCATGGGTGTTTATATTTATAATATGTATATATTTAAAGTTATATATGTATGTGTAGTGTATCAACTATCTGGTATCCATAACACAGTACCACACAGGCCTACCATGGAACTAGATGGTGCTGCGTGTTAATGTCCCAATATATTTAATTATTTATATTAATTTGTCGTACTTAATATTCTATATCGTCACTCTAAGCGGTCGCAATTATAATTTTCATATAAATATAATAGCTAAATTATAAATCACCTAACTTATGAAGAAAGGTAAGGAAGTTAAATTTACTAAACGTAATTTTGTTATCTACATCTAAATAAGAAAAGATAAAATACTTTAGTACCTTTTTTTACTCTGTTTGTAAACCGATTTTTATCTTGTTTTGTAGCTATTGACGAGCTTTAGTCGATACATTTTTTTGGAAACATCTAGTTTTCTATATAGATAAATAAATTCTATTTACTTATATACGTTATTCGCGAGTTTTAAATAATGATTATAGACGAATTTCGATCAAGTATTTTTAAACATTTAATGAATTCGGTACGCCTTGCTTTGAAGTCGGTTAAGACGGTAATTTTCATACTTCTATGTTTTTAGTTTTACGTTATATATTTCGGTAAGCATCAATATTCTACCAGTAATTATAATAACCACCCTTAAACTTGAACTTTTTTGTTGGATATTTTTCTAAAACTTTCATTTATTAATAGATCTCAATTAAATAGTCAATATGTATATTTTCAAAGACATTTGCTTCATCGTTTTTGAAATATTCTCTACTAGCAGAACCCGCGGCTTCGCTCGCGTTAAAACAGCAAAAAATTCTAAAAAGTAGGTTTCATACAATTTTTCATGCCCTATTTTACCCCCTTATTTTTTTGAAATTCATCCCAAATTTCAAAAAAATACATGCTAAAACACGTATTTATTTAATTGTATTGAAGAGCATTAATACCAAGTTTCAAATAATTCTGATCACAAATATTTTTTTGGGTTGTATTATAACGTGTTTTCCCGTGGGAATGAGATAATCTACTGCGGTAAAAATTAGCCTATGTCATTCTTCAGCCCTTCAACTATCTCCACACAAAAAATTACGCCAATCCGTCACTCTGTTTCGACGTGAAAGAAGAACAAACAAACACACTTTCACATTTATAATATTAGAATGGATATGGATATTGTTAAGTAGCAATAGTAGTCGAATTCATATGGCAAATTATAAACGCTTTCCCATAGGAACTGTTTTCAGTACAAGCACAACATACTACGGTTCTTTGACTTTTTATTTAAATTAAATATATGAATTATCTACCTCACTTTGTAGACTACAGTGAAGGTACACCAGTTTTTAAGTTACAATGAAATTATACAACGGGTAGGGCGAAACTAAGTAAACGAATAAGTTTACTTACTTTTGAGAAGTTTTGTTTTTATTTAGAACACCCTTTCCTGGGATTTAAGTAGGTAAATATTTTTAATTCTAACCGTTTTGTTTATATATCTCATTCTTTTATTTACTTGAAAAAATCTTCTATAATATAAAAATGAATCGCTGAATGTGTTGGTAAGAGCAAATCTCGAGAGCAGCTGAACCGATTTCGCTAATTCTTTTTTTAGAATATTCCTTCAAGTACGAGGATGGTTCTTACGGAGAGAAAAATTTAAAAAATTGCCTGAAAAAGTCTAAAAACAACACTTCTATACTCCCATACAAAAGATTCGTAATAATACTTAAAAGTCAATTTGAACTTTAATACCATACCATAAAGTTTAAGTGTTAGTGAAGAGGTTTCGGGAAGGCAAAACAATTGAGTGACGTTAGTACCGTAGGTATAAATATTAATGTCAATATTATTAACAAAAAAAAAAAATATATATATATATATATATATATATATATATATATATATATATATATATATATATATGGCTAACGCTGGCTAATAACTATTTATATCTATTTAAAACGTACCTAGCGACGAACCCGAGCGAAGCGAGGGTGAGCCGCTAGTATATATATATAAAATAATATTAACAGAATAAATAACTACATATATGAGCTGCGTAAGTGTCCATTACCGCGATTCATCCGTTATTATATCTAGATTTGACAAAAAAGTGTAAAATTACAGTACCTAAATTAGGTACATATATAACATATTACGTACATATATGTATAGTAAAGAAAACGTATGAACGTCTGTGCTTTGTCTCAATACATATAAGTTATCTATTCATTGTTTTATATAAATAATATTAAACTCTTTTTCAAAATGTAATGAAGAATCAATGTATTTTTAACTGACTTCCACAACCTCTTTCTTTGAGGTCGGTTAAAAATAGATATTTATATTCCCTTAAATCCGTCTGTCTGTTGCAAAAACTTAGATTACGTGTGTCTCAGTAACTCGTTATTTACATTAGACATATAAAAAAATATAACAATTGCTTGAAAACTTAAATAATTTACTTCCACGATAATTTACAATTGAGTCGAGAATAACTTCCTATGACTAATGCTAGTTTTCTTTTAGTGTATAGTTAGTCGTTATGAGGTGCGAGAGGATGGGCACTATGCATGCATCTGACGGTGGAACAAGACGGTTTTATTTTGGGCTACTTATTAGAAGAACGCTCAGTGGCCGCCGTCAAGTTGAATATATCACTCAGTTCGTAAGTTCGATTATTTCTGTAATTAGAAGTGGTTAAAGGTCGGTGAGTTGTATATTATTTATGGAGATGATTAAGAGTTTGGTTTGGTATTTTTTTGTTTTGAAATTATAAGTTGTGTTGTTTTACGTTTAGAACAAAAATGATAAGTTTGCAATTGAAATATGTATATGTAAGTTGCTAATTACAAAGTTATTTAAAACTATCTTACCAAATATGTAAAAGAGTTGTTTAGTTTGTCAATAAAGTATGTTTGTTCGAACATATTTAATTATTAGTATAAAATAAAATTATATAGTAAAAAGCTTGTAAAAAATTGTAAAACCCTTTAGATTCATTATAAAATATAAGGATAATAATTTTCCTTAGAATAAATGAAAAAGTAAACAAAAAATATTTAGTAAAACAAACCTTTTAATTTAGCTTGCTCTATCCTGTATAGGTAGAGTTAGATTGCAAATCCAATTATTTTACGATTGCTAAGACTTCAAGTAGAGTTACGTTAACGAGAAATATGAGTTTTGTTTATCTTGTTTCTTAACGTTAACAATCTTTACATATTCACCCTCCGATGTTGTTAGGAAAATTCTAAGCACAAAAAATCCGCTGCATCATTGTATTAGTTATCATGGTTGTATAATAAAGCATCATTGAGACAAAAATAAAAAGCCTGCAGCCTCACAGGCTTTGACGATGGTTCTTATGTGTTTCACCATAGAGGTTACAATACATTGAAGTATATGTCAACATGTGGTGTCGTAGACAACGGCTCTCGAGCAGAGACAAGGGGCTCTATTTTTAACAGATTATGCACGGGACGCGCTGACGAAGCGTGCTGAAGATTCGCTGGTCACAATGCCTAAGGTTTTTTTTGTGTGCTTGACTTGTTTGACAGAACACGACTAATTTAGGTTACCGCTTTAGTGGCCCGTAGGAGGATTTTAAAATTTCTTGTTTATGTTACGTAAACTTTTTTTTGACTAGCATTGCCCGCGGCTCCGCCCGCGTTCAGATGACCAAAAACCAAATACTTAGGTTTTACATATTAGTATTGCAGTTTTTGTATTTTTTCTCAGAAATGAGACATTTTCCCGCGGTAAAAAGTATTCTATATGTAGACCCGGATAACCAGCTATCACCATACCAATTTCATCAAAACCCCTCCAGTGGTTTTTCTGTGATGCGGTAACAGACAGACAGACAGACAAAATTTCTAAAAACTATAGATTCGGCCTCTTTATCGATAATAATGTCTATTTCAATAAGATTTTCCAAAAAATATTTATTGTACAGTTTCGGCTTAGTTACAATTTTATTTTATGTATAGATGACAATTTGTACGAACAGACAAATAATTTTAAAATAAATATTAGCTTTTCAAACTGCAGTGCAGTGCAAACTTTAGGACTTACTGCCATTGCATGTCTTATTGGCAATAAATTAAAAAGTAAAAGTAATAAATATGGCTGGGATCAACGAACGAATTCGTTTGGCGCCTCACACGCGAACCTTCCGTGCATCGTGGATACAAAGATCAATTATGTGCCTTGTAAGAAAAGGGTGGTCTAACGCGGTTCTGAAGATTTATGGTTTATAACATTTTTAACTTAATGAATTTTCGACATGTTATTGAATAACGTAATTTACTTATAATTAGCTATATTACTTTTAGTCGTGTTTGGATTAAAATAATATCTTACTTAATTTATTTACTACGTTGGTGGTCGCGACTTCTATATCCGGACAAAGCTATATTAAAAATATAAATACTTTTCTTAAATGTATCACTTTTAGAGAGAGAAAGAGTGTTTTATTACAAAAATTAAAAGGTTAGTTTTAAAAAATGTCTAAAACTTTATCACTATGTGAAGTTCGCCAACCTGCACTTGGCCAGCGCGGTGGACTGTAGACTGATGGCCCTTGTATTGAAGGGAGGCCCGTGCCCAGCAGTGGGACGTTAAAAAAGGCCTATTACATATACTTATTTAACATTGATTATATATACATACATTATTGAGACAGATTTGTTTTATTTTTTGTTTCATTATTTTAGTAACTGATATTTATTGTTTAAAAGATATATATGAAAATGAACGTGAGTTTATCTGCAAGATATATTTCACTGCCTAATTTAAGAAATGCAAATAATTAAAAAAAAAAAGAATCAAATTCAATTTCACGTCATTCGTATACTATTTTAAATTTTAATATACAACTTTAATATTTTAAAAAAATGTAATAATACATCTTAAAGGGTAATATGCTTTTATGAATATTTTCTTAAGATTTGAAACATCAACCGATCGACTGACATTGAAGGCGACAGACAGCTTCTTGTAAAAAACAATTTTATATATTTTTAATTTAAACCAAGTCGCAATATTCAAGGTCTTGGTACAATGTATACATATAATAAAATTGTAACTAAGCCGAATGTATACATTAAATATTTTTTGGAAAATCTTATTGAAATAGACTTTATTATCGATACAGAGCCCGAATCTATAGTTTTTAGAATTTTTGTGTGTCTGTCTTTCTGTTTGTCTGTCTGTTACCGCATCATGGAAAAGCCACTGGAGGGATTTTGATAAAATTTGGTATGATGATAGCTGGTTATCCGTGTCAAGATATAGGATACTTTTTACCGCGGGAAAATATCTCATTTCTGAGAAAAAATACAAAAACTGCAATATAAGAATATACTAATATGTAAAACCTAAAAATTTGGTTTTTGGTCATCTGAACGCGGTTGAAGCCGCAGGCAATGCTAGTAAAAAAATATAATTAACGATGAGACAACGGTATGAAAATAATTAGAAAAAATGAATGCATAGAATAAGAATATCTTTCAATATTTATTTTAACTACTGTCATACAACATTGTCATTTAAAAAAAATCCACAATTAAAACAAAGGGTTTCGAGCATTTTCTTTCTTGTCGAATACATTCAGCGTTTTCAAAAGAAATCCGTCAAAAGAAAACCGAAGCGATTTCCTTGAAAACGTGACGTGTGAAAATGGACCTTACTCCCTTTGTATAGGCAACAAAAGTTTGAATAAGGTTTATATTTACGCAAAGTTTGGTAGTTTCGTTAAAGGATAATAGGCTTTATGTTTATAAGTATAAGATATGGCAAGGTGAACGAGATGTTTGTAAGATGTCTGGTCGGGTGAATGAACCCTGAAAGCGCGCGTTTCAGAAGTTTGAGACACGCCATCACTTCCTGAAGCTCCGAGTGCTAGAATTTTGTTTTATACTTTTATTATACTTTTATTTATAAGGACGAAGGTTGCGGTGACCTCGCGACAAGTTGTGTAATGTGTTATTTTGCTATGATTATATAAAAATATTTTAAAGTTATTTTGCAACTATTAATTGAATTATCTACCCTAGATACGAGTACTTCAAACGTGTTCTATCGTTAACGAATAAAATATTCAAAATAAATCTGGACATGTACAATTTGATATATTGTATTATATTCATATTTACATTTAAATGGCTTGTAATATTAATCAGAAACTAAAGTTTAACTAAATGTTTAAGTTGCGTTTCAATAACAATTTAATTTTACATTATATTAATAGGTAGTAATCTGAGTCTCTCATACTCAAGTACATAACATTTTAAACTAAAGTCATAAAATAATATAATTAATATTAACTAGCGGCTCACCCTCTCTTCGTTTGATTTCGCCTCTAGAATAACAAAAACAATTCTATCCCTCGGGCACCGTATTTATTCCGGGATAAAAAGTAGCCTATGTGTTATTCCAGACTATAATCTATCTCTGTGCCAAATTTCATCCAGATGCGTTCAGACGTTCTGGCGTGAGTAACAAACATCCATACATACACACAAACTTTCACATTTATACACATCTATACAGATTACTGACAGTTCGAGTTGAAAGTCAATAATAAAAACAAATATTCTTTTTAACATAGTAGAGACATCCCTAATACGAAGTAACTTTCGTTTTCAGGATGCAAAGTGGAAGTTAAACAATGCCACAACATTGTGTCACTAGTTGACTGTTGCCCATAATCATTAACAGTTTTTAGTTTGTTCATGTTAATTTGTGGTTTATTATTGATAAGCTTACTTATAGTTATTTTTTAACTGCTTTTTAAATGTTTTAAATGATTTTTACTTTTTGATTCTGATGTTTTTCAAAAGAAGCTTTAAAAGTTTTATATGATGTGTTATGTCTTTGATAAATGTTTATTTTGTTGAAATTTTAAAGTTATAAATGTAACTATAATTTTCCTATAATAAAAAAGAAAGTTTACTTTATAGCTGAATTCGTTTAATTGCAACTTGTGTAGGATGATACTAATAAAACTTCGAGATATTCCTTGCCTTCGCATTCTTCCTTCATTCTTATATTCAGTACTTATGCAACATCAACTTAATTGTAATTTTATAATCGTGAGTATGTTTGTCCGTATGGAAGCTACCACCGGCTTGGAAGATAGTTCTGCTGAGAAGAGCGGCGAGAAACTCAACAGTTGCTCTTTTAAATAATCATTTAAATAATTTATATTAACAATTTTCATTCAGTATTACAAACAATTCATGACTTGTCACTGCAAGGTGTTACCGACATCTCTCCCAAAAGCGCGGGAAAGAAATCAAAATTCGCGCTCATTTTTTTTTCATACATTCCTATCAGCCAAGATCACATAAATAAATGCTTTATACATCATTAAAAATTAATCAAATATATTGATTTCTTTCATTAAAACGCTCATGTAGAAAAATACAACCTTACAATTGGTTACAAAAAATAGGTTTTTAAATTACTTAATTAAATTTTAACCCGCCTACACTACTATTTTTGCATTTGTATCTATCTAGTTATTGAGATATCTATTTCCTAAAATTCATCTGTTTTTAAACTATGTCACTATAAATGATTACATATTAGAAAATTAATAAGTGTATGAAGTCACTAAGAAAATTTACTTTACTCTGCTTCCTAAAATTAAATAAATTGTTTTGTAACTTAATGTTTTAAACACATACGCAGTATTGACGTATATATCTTGAAATAGACAAAGCAGTAGCTGTCATATTTGACAGTTTGTCTGTAACACTATCTTAACTTCCTATTGAGTCAATTTTAAGAATCAAGTTTGAGAATTAAACATTAGTGAATTTGTTTTTCTATTAGTTATAGGAAATAAATGTAACCATGTTACTGCATGTTGTGTCAATTATAGTTTTCATTTTTTTTTAATAATTAATATACCTTTTTACATATGTCCACCCTAACCTTATTTCATAAAATTAAAAAAAAAACCTAAACAAAAACACTAAACTTTCCCGACGTGGCACATTAATCCACGCATTATCATTACCGAGTGCGACAAATTTATTGAAGTGGCAACATCCATATTCATACAGGCAGTAACGGACGAAAAACGCTATTTGCTTTGTCCAATGCTGCGCCATTAACTCACTCGGCCATTTTTCAATTATGCCAAATGTGTATAGCGTATATAAATCATGTCCAACACATATGTACCTGTGGGGAGCGGACGGGGAGTGTTTAATTTGTAAACGGAATGGATCGAAACATTACGATAGCTTATCCGATATCAGTCTGGCCGGTTGGGGTGCATCAAATAATATGGATGAGAGGAATTTATGGGGATTTTTTCATGGAATAGGTATTCGTTTGATTTATACCTTTTAGGTATATACAGTATGGACAGACCAAAAGTTTAATCTACTCACTATATATTTGTTAGATCGTGGTACACTTCCTTAGTACTTGCTATGTATATGATGTAATGATGATGATGTCCTCCTGACCGATTCCGGCCACGGTGGCTAATCTCATTGAGACTAGCCAACTCTCCGAGGCACGGTGGTGAAACACCGCCAACTTCCCAACTCCGAGTTGTTCTTAGGCTTACTATACAGAAAGACTCAATAACTAAACTTGGCCCGACCCAGTACTCGAACCCAGGACCTCCGGGTGTGCAGCCGTACATGCTAGCCACTAACCACCGAGGCAGTTATGATGTAATAACTTAATAAGTAATAATAAAAATACAAGGAAATGCTACTTCTGTAAACATGTTACGACGTAGTTACCTAAGATATATTAACCCTATCTTTTTTATTATGAATCTTTGTACTAATAAACGTATTACGTATACATTGTTTTAAAATTTGCGTTGTAAATTCAATGGAATATATGGGTAAAAGAAAATCGTAAATAATTAAAAAATGTAGTTTATATATAAAGTGCATATAATATATTTCAAAACAAATCATAAAATACTTTATTTATAAATGTTAAATATTACATAATCTATATTAAAAACAAATATAGGAAACAAAAACCTTTTCCATCAAAGTTCAATTTAAAACTTGAAAGAAAAAAGGTAGCATTCGAAATTCAGATCGTCTAGGTGGCCAGTGGCACGTTAATTCCATCGATCATTACTCCCTGCAATCCGCCAATCGAAAAATAAAAACACTGGCAACCCCACCTGCATCCCCCGACAGGGAGATATGATTTTTTCGAGCGTCACCCCCTCTGTCGGTACCTATTATTATAATGATACTCATATGTATTTATTTCCTGTTAATTTGATGTATGTGTGAATTGTATGAATACAATGAGGTATCGAATAAGGTTTTATTGCCAATTACATAAAATTATAAATATTTATAGTGTTCAATTGTAAGGTAAAAGCTTTTATTCGAGCTTTTGACTTGCTTTCATTTCTTGTTAAACTTTAATCTTATGGCACTAACGCAATCAATAGTTTTACTGAAATTATGTTATTTGGAGAAGCTCAGCTATTACACTAACAAGTAAGGAACTGGGTAAACGAGTCGTGTAATGCGTAAGTGCTACGATCTATGTAGCGTTGTTCTACAAACCTCTACGAAGTGCAGGGCTCTTATGTACGGTCTAGTGACTTTTATACGGATTTTCAAAAGGTACATTTAATTTTTGTTTCATTTATTTCTGTTTTATATTTAGATTTTTTTTTTATAAATTATTTTGTCATATACAATTCAAATGAAAGATGAAAAGAGCATTTGCTATGTAATGGTAACCCATATGAACTGTAGCCTAAAACACCATGGGGCTTAGTTATCTAACATAACGATACCCTAATTCATTTTGCATGGACAAGTATTAACAGACGGGCATGTGTGGGTGTCTGCAGAATCGAGCTCAGGCTGAGCTTCATCGCGTGCAAAACGCCATGCAAAAATGTGCATTATACATACCTACCACTACCCATGACCCCCTACCCCTCCCTCCACGCCTGAACAAATAGGTCTTTTGGAGGAAGTTTTG
Source organism: Brenthis daphne (assembly GCA_947093115.1). Taxonomy (NCBI): domain Eukaryota; kingdom Metazoa; phylum Arthropoda; class Insecta; order Lepidoptera; family Nymphalidae; genus Brenthis; species Brenthis daphne. The sequence goes on along the minus strand of OX352483.1, from coordinate 2,642,826 downwards.
TTTTATGTACAGACCAACTTATAGCGGTCAGGGTGAGGGAGCAACCCCTTTATGTGTCATGTAGTTTTAAATTACGAATTATCTGCATGATTGTTTCGAATGCCATTGAGATTTAAAATTTGAATAATGTTCATTTTGAGTTATGTTTGCTTGTATTATTGTATTGTGCTGTTATATTTTGTTTGAAATAAAATTATTTTATATCTCCAATTAGAATTTTTGTAATGTTCATATATAAAACCATATTTACATGTTTTAGAACACACCGAGCAAGAAATAAAAATATTTAACGCTGATTATGAATTTACGTCAAAAGATATCCACGCCGGCCGACGTACAAAGGATTGTACCTTAGTAAAAGTCCATATAGGTCCACTTTTAAAAATTCTATTCAGTGGGTATTATACTATGTTCTGAAAGTCAATTAAGAAACGTATTTTTAAGCTCCGTTTTCAATTTTAAAACCGTCCTTTCAAAGCGCCTTTTACTTTACTCAGCAAAGTATAGAATTTAACGAAGCCGTAATTATAATGCTCAAAAGAAAAATCTTTTTTAACAGCAATTTAATGAATTACCGGTTTTTCTTAAGACTGAATGAGTGGATGTACACATTTACTCATAAATTTCGTAATTGACCGAAAAAAGTTTAATTAAAGTTCCATTGTCTGTAGTAAGTTCAAAGTTTGCACGATTCCTTGAATGGCGGCAAAAGTTTGGTACACACGGCTCGAAGGAGATGCGAAAAAGCTAAAAAAAGAAAAGGAGGCGAGAGAAACTGTGTTATGAGGTAAGAAGGAGTGAGGCCACGGGCACGATCGCAATAAAACGATACTGCGTAAGGTCGGCGTCGGAGACCGGAAGTTTTTATGGACACTTTTTTTTCTATTTCTATATGCTCAGCGGGAGAAAACGTGGAGAAGAAAATCTCCTTGAAAGCGTCGAGTTGAAATAAAATTATTCTAGATTTACCTTTTTGAGGCATTTGTTAGGGAAATATCGCTTAATATATATTTAAATTTAAAACTAATAATAAAAATGGCCAATCTTTTACTTTTTAGGTATTTCAAAGTACGATTTGATAAGCAAATATAAATAGTATTTCTATTATTATACACGTAATATCAACTTATATTTTTACTATAAACAGTTTCGAACAGTATTGCGTCCTTAACCTACACAATAAGGATACAAGCTTTACTAGTTTTTACAGACGTGACGCCATCTGATGAACTCTGAAACCAGTTCAGATGCTGGTCTTGCTTTATTTTGTTTCGCCTTTTTAGAATTTTATATATATGTATGAATTATATTTTATTACAATATACTATTACAATATAGTCTTTACATGAGGTATTATATATGTATAGTATTATATATTTTTATATGTAACTAGCGGCTCACCCTCGCTTCGCTCGGGTTCGTCGCTAGGTACGTTTTAAATAGATATAAAAAGAAAAAATCTTTCTTTCTCACATTTTAATTATATGTTTTAATACTTACCTATTCCGGACTAAGAGAAATCCAAAAATTAAAATATCATAAAAATTGGAACGCGGTCGAACGGGATAAAAAGTATCCTATGTCCTTCTCCTGGCTCTAAACTACCTCCCTGCCAATTTTCAGCTAAATCGGTTCAGCCGTTCTTGAGTTATAAGCGAAGTAACTAACACGACTTTCTTTTATATATATAGATATATGTATCTATATATGTATGTATGTATGTATAAGAGTGATTGTTATTACCTTTATTTCTGGTATATATTTAGTAATTTTTTTTGCACTATATTGCCCGCTGACATCTTCTTCCACAACCAGGGGATGACTGGAAGAGATCTCTTTTAGAGATAAGTCCTTTGTGAACTATGTTTACTTTGTTATTTTTTTTCTGTCTCATATTTTAAGTGCAATAAAGAATATAATAATATTATAAAAATATGATTATTATTATGTCTAAAATATGGGGTTTGCAATGATCAAAGCTTTCTCTAAGGACTAGATCGTTTGTAATGTAACTAATTGATAGATTTATTCAATGACTAGCATTGCCCGCGGCTCCGTTCGCGTTCAGATGACCAAAAACCAAATTCTTAGCTTTAATTATTAGTATACTCTTACAATGAAGTTTTTCATTTTTTCTCAGAAATGAGATATTTGCCCGCGGAATAAAGTATCCTATATGTAGACCCGGATAACCAGCTATCATCATACCAAATTTCATCTAAATCCCTCCAGTGGTTTTTCCGTGATGCGGTAACAGACAGACAGACAGACAAAAATTCTAAAAACTATAGATTCTGCCTCTGTATCGATAATAATGTCTATTTCAATAAGATTTTCTAAAAAATATTTAATATACAGATTCGGCTTAGTTACAATTTTATTATATGTATAGATTACCGCTTTCTTCTACAATGGACTTCACATAATGCGGTACAAAATACTTTTTCATAGATTCGAACTTAGATATTATTTATCTAAGTTTAGCTTCTTCGAATGCTATGTTTTTTTATTAGAAAAGAGAATTCATTTAAAATAAAGTATGTACATACATGCATTTATAAGCGGCAAGACTAATCTGTTGTCTAACTTTCGGATTATAATGTATAACGTATTAGAGTATTTATTTTCTTTTGGCATCTTGAATTAGAGGCGATTGAACTAAGATCTTGATACTAAATTTGGATTACCAAAACTAGCCACCTGTTACTTTATGATTAACAGAGCGCTAATGTAGACGGTGAAAGGTGCAGAGAAAGGCGTATTTTATATTTTTTTGCTTTGTTAAGTTATGTTATTTCAGTGTCATTTTTAATTTACTCTCTTTTATAGTTTTATATTTGAGCTGAATAGTTGATTTCATTTCTATTATCGAGTAATCAAAAATATTTATTTAAATCAGACCGTATTATCCGTATACGGTCAGACGGATATATTATTATAATAATTGCAATATATACACTTGTGAAAGCTTAATTCAATATTAAATCTAAGTATTTTACTATAATATAAAAGAGTAGATACTTAATTCACTTCCTGTTTATAAAAAATATATTTTGTGCTATTTTAATACCTATATTGACTTATGATCGGGCAACTCTAAAACAAGCATTACGACGCACACAACTGCAGTGGCACGGGACCACCCCCACCCGAATCGGCGTTTTTATATTTTTGCACATTCAAAAAAAGCGCGGTAGACAAAGATGGACTGATGACGAGATCCGAGCCCGTGTACTCGTAACAATAGGGTGCAAGCGGGACGGAATCACTTCTGACACGGCCGATGCGAAATAAAAATGTGCAAAGCGTTTCTTTTTTAGATGTGATGCTTTTTTACGTTAGTCTGCGTTCGCAATTAGTGATGTGCGGTTGTCGCATTGAGCATTAGGAATATATGCAAATAGAGCACTATAGAATTCGTTAGGGCTCAAAAGCTTTTGTAGGATGTTTATTCAGAGCTTTAGAATTGCGGAAGCACGTCCAAGGTCGAGCTTTTCGTGTCGAAAGAATTAAGTTGGGCCAATATCACTTATAGATAATGACGTCTGTGCTCCGTTAAAAACAATCTGTTCCTTATTTAACCGCAATCCTTTTAACGGAACGAGTTATGGCGATCTCTTGAAGCGAATTTGAACAAAAGGCTCGCGATAAAATGTTTTAAATTGTTTCATTTTGTAAAATTGGAGTATAGCTATGCTTTAAACATAATGAGCGTATTGTTTCTTGCCCTGAGAGAAACTGAGAGTAAAATAAAATTTAAACATCTTCTTAGAACAAGTATTTACTTTATTTCATAATTATTATGAAAGCGCATTTCGTTGATGGCTTTAAAAGTTAAATGGTTGTTACTTTGTATTGAAATACGCCATAATACTGTACATACAGGTACTGTTATATTCTGTAATTGTATATCTGGATGACCGATGGCTGAGCGAGTATTTCAGCAATTTAACTGTTCCCCATACGTTGGCAACCCTAAAAGCCTCGTCAAATCCACTCGAGTCCGAACGCGAGCCGAACCTGCGTGAACTCTTCAGGTGCATCCTAATCAAAGGTTCGTAACGTCGGGTAGAGCGCCTCTACAAATTTTAATGCTAAAAGAAAAAACACTGACAACCCAATGCAATGCGCGCGTGTGTGCGTGTGGCACACACACATCGGCGGGGCCGTGTCGGTGCATGCTTTACGCGCGGAAAAAAGTGCTGCGTTATTGATTTTTCTCTACAGCGTCGAGGGGGGTCGGGAGCTCGCCCGCGGCCTGAAAAAGTGTCTGTTGAAAAAACTGAGACGAAAAAGCACCCCTCCCTTTTTAATTGGTAACGTAGTGTCAATAGGGCTAATCCTGGGGCCGTAATAGCCTGCTTTTGTCTCACGAATGCATTTTTCAGTGTTGCCAGGCGACGGTTTTGAATCGCGGGTTAGCTCCTTTTAGGCTTTTTAATAAAGAGTTCCAATTGTAATACTCGGCTGCTTTGCATTGTTTCGGATAGTCTGTTGAGGAATAGTGATGTTCTGCGTCCTATGAAATATGCACACGTAGCTGAATTAGAATTTTTACAAACTAATTTAAAGATTTCATTAAGTGAATATAAAAACTGTTTGCTGCTCAGGTATCAAATATATACTAATTATTATCAAGTTCAAACTGCTAGATTTTATATTTAAATCACGAACTGACTATTAAAAATAATTATATGAATGTATTAGTGAAATTTCCATTTCATGTACATTATTAAAAGTATATTGGATTAGCAAATACGTTAAGGTCTGACTCCGATAAGCTAAAGTAGGTACACAAAAAAGTATTAAGCTCAGTTAAATTAAATTTAATTCATTTATTTCCAAAAAATAATTTCATACACTTGTTAATATTGTACATAGTATGTCGTATATACTTTACATACATTTGTATATAGTCCTTTGAAAAAAACAATATACATGCTAAAATATTTTTTTTTTATTATTTATGCATTGATATTAAGAAATCTCATTTCAAAGGTTATAATCATAAACGAATATTCAAATTAAGGTAAAATAAAATGTGTAAAACTTAGTAATTTACATTACAAAGAAAAATATTTTCAAAGCCTCAATTGGAATCCATTTAGTAGTTATAACAGAATTAAATTAATAACCGTTATATGAATAATTAATTTAATTAAACAAATACTTCTTGTTTGTGTTTGTTTGTTTGTTTGTTTGTTTGTTTTTTTGTTAGTTGTACCTTCATGGTGAACCAGCTGAAAAAATTTGGGTGAAACTTAGTAAAAAGATATGAAATGGAGTAACACATAGGCGTTAGTACCTACTAAAATGTGGCTAAAGTTAGTACTAGCTGTATATAGTATTATAAGTAGAATACACTCGAGGAAAGCGAGGGTGAGACCTTAATAATACAAATAATATTACCTAGTTATTATCCATAGCTCCGCTCTCGTAGATACGTTGATAAAAAGTTTATCTTTGTCTTAAATTCAGGAGAAATGGTATCTCCGTTCCATACTCTCAAATACGTAAGTCGTTACATCATGAACAAATAACAAGCATGAGTGAGCGACTCACAAAATTTCGCATTTATTTAATACTTTCTCAGATTTACGCGAATATTTGATATTTTAAATAAAACTATATTTTCGGATTTATTTTGTTTTTTGGTTCCCGACGTTTCGAATGCTTTACAGCAATCATGTTCACGGGAGAGATGAAAAAGAGTTTTATTTAGAATATAACCATAAATATACTTATTTAAACCAGTTAAAACTTATTAAAGCCAGTTTAACTAAAAGATTACTTTTTGGTAAAGGGAAAAAACGATTAACATTCACGCAAAAGTAAGAATAATGAATGGAGTATGGGATTATATATATATATATATATATATATATATATATATTTGCTTTGTATGGGCTGGCACCGATTTCGAAAATATTTGATTAGGTATGTATTTAATAGGTAGGCTTTAATTACTTAGCCAAAGCACACCGACTTCAAAAATATTTGATTAGATATGTATAGTAAATGAAAACTACCAATCAGTTATTTTTTACTTTTTAGTGCTTTTGTTTGAAGTCGGTTTTTATTTTTTTGTTAAAAAGTTTTTTTTAGGATAAAAAGCCTATGTACTATTCCAGACTATAATCTATTTCTATGCCAAATTTCATCTTGATCTGTTCAGCCATTCTGGCGTGATTGAGTAGCAAACATCCAAACATCTAAGCTTTCATATTTATAATGTTAGTATAGATAGACAGACAAGTTCTAAATAAACTTTAGTAAAAAAGCTCATGTGATATTTAAAATAAAGGATGCAAACACACTTGTAATGTCAATAAAGCTTTTGTGTGCATAAAATTGAAATTTGCAATTTCCAAGTTGTGCGTAATTGCAAACGGAAGTGCGTGACGTCACGTCCGTCAATTGAGCCACTTGTAACCATTAGCGAGGTCAGGGTTTGTGCGTTTGATTGTGTGTATTAAAATGCTGGCCAGTCACTTTCTTCTTTTTACTCGTAATCTAAAGTTCAAAGAACTTCAAAAAAATGTAAATAAACTTCTGAAAGTTCAGAATTTGGTAAACAATAATTAATCAATTACGCAAAATTTTCAATAATACACAATTTAATCTATACATATAAATAAAATTGAAGCGTCTGTCTGAGATTTCTAAATATCTATGTTTTACCTTAACAACCTTTTTTAAAATTTTTGTCTGTCTGTCTTTCTGTCTTTTTTGGGGTAATCTTTGGAACGGCTTAATCGATTGTAATGAGACTTTCACTAAAAGATAGAGCAGTTTGAAGGGCTATATATGTATAGGGTATATTTTATTCCGGAAATATTAAGAGTTCCAACGCGAAAATGGAAAAACCTTAAAAATTACGCAAAATTCGAATTTACAATTTCTCAAAAAAGTCCACAATAGCATGTGTATCTTTAAAGGTACACTCACAATAACTATTTTTATTTACTGAAAACGTATGTACTTAGGGACGCACCCGAACGAAGTGAGGATAAGTCGTTAGTTGTAATAATAAAACGTATGAAAGCTTAAAGCAGTGTAAAAGTAAATTATGCATATATGTAAATTTATACGATGAATTGTTCTAAACACGCACGGCGGCATTGACCGCGCATTACGCAACTACTTGACATCAATAAAACGCAGACAGACGGACAGACGGCGAACAAGTTCATGTTATGTGATACTCGGCCATTGTTACTATATATATGTCATAAGATATTGAACTTTAACCGCTATACAGTTTGTAAGACGTATGTGCTTTTGACATTAATAAACCTTAGATTGTATCAAACTGTCGTTAGTTACGAGTTTAATACTCGTAATTAGTGTAGATACTTCAGTGATTTTGGTGTATACGTGCTTTGCTTTTAACCCCCGACGCAAAAAGAGGGGTGTTATAAATTTGACGTCGATGTCTGTGTGTGTCTGTCTGTAGCATCGTAGCTCTCAAACGGATGGACCGATTTCGATGCGGTTTTTTTCATTTGAAGGACAGTTTCCTTGCGGTTTGGTTAATATCGGTCCAGCTATGTAAGAGTATCATCTCTTTTTCAAAATGATGTAAGGCATTTTGGCGTATGATACTCGATTGAGTGCTTCACTCGTGCCAGTGTAATCGTTAAATGACAACTAATTTGCGTATGGGGTTTTCTAAATTTTTAGTTTATAATTATTAATATTATTGCTTCGACTTTAGGTTCATGGAAGTTCAGTGTAAACTACAACTAATTAGCTGACTCAAATCAATTTTCATTAAAGGGGTGTGACTGTAAAATGAACATTTGTATGTAACTAGTTACTATTTTAGTTTCATACCATGGTTTCTACTTCCTATGGAGCCTTAAACTAGCATGCATTGTATCAAAATTTAGGGAGGATGACAAACAGGATGGTGGGTTTCCACTTTATACTCTTCCCAGATTTTTAACTTAGAAGGATATCTTTTTTAAAAGTCATAATTTAATAGCTGCCTAACCATACTTTATGTCTTGTTCCAGGTCGTAGCCTATTTGTGTATTAAATTTCATCCAAATCTGTCCAGCCGTTTTCCGTCGATTTGCTGGATTCTGATAGAGCTTAAGTCAAATTAATTTTCTCATAAAATGTTAGTATGTAATAGATATAATATAAAGAAATCATGAAATTATACACATCATATATTTCGGAAAGAGCAAAATAACGTCTGCCAGTTACATATTACTTAAAGTTAACAAGCAATTCTATAACTGGTATAGATTAAGTTGAACATCAATCATCAATAAAACGCAGACAAGGCTCAGACGGCGGCGTACGCACGATATCCGATACTGTGGTATTGTTATCGTCTTCAATATCTTTCTTTTGTCATTATATTCAATAAGTTTTTTTTAAATATACTAGAAATAATAATTATTTTATAACACTGCCATTGTAAGTTGATTGGGAAATAATAAAATTGTCTATTTGGGTTTGATTTTCCTTTGTTATTTACTTAATTGTATGTAAAGTTTCATATACAAACAAATTCAAAACTTGTCAAGTTTTGACAAATTTTGTCCTGTACCTATTATTTCAATGACTTGTTTATGATCTTTGAGGTTAAACTAAAATTGTATCGAAAAAAAGCACTTTCAGTTTTCAAAGTACATATTTGTCCGATAATTGAATGGAAAAAAATTATTTTTCGATTTATTATGACGTTCCTATAAAAAATTAACCCTAATTTATTGGGTTGCAAAAATTTTCAAGAACATTCATAGTTTAGTTCCAATAGTAAGTTCTGAATAAGATCGAAAGGTCTTAAATATAAAATATTTACAGCCTGGCAGGACTGCTATGTTTTCTTATGATGCAGAAATATTGCTTAGCTTCGTGGGTTAATGGCACTTTTCTTTTTTTGCACATAGAAACTATTGCACGTAAAAATCAATTATTTTATTTGAGTACTAGCGGCTTACCCTAACTTCGCTCGGTTTCGCTTCTAGGAAAACAAAAACAAACGTATCCCACGGGAACTGTACATTTTTCCGGGTTAAAAAGTAGTCTATGTGTTATTCCAGACTATAATATATCTCTGTGCCAAACTTCATCCAGATCTGTCCAACCGTTCTGGCGTGAAAGAGTAACAAACATCCATACATACTCACAAACTTTCACATTTTTAATATTAATACGGATAAAAAAGTGGCAGATATTCATGACAAGCTGACAATAGGCGACTGATAAATATTATCGGACGAATAATTATAACTTAACTAGCAACAGCATTCAGTTTCTCATTTTAATTTTTCCAATTTTTTCCCCTAAAACCTCTTTCTAACTATCTACATAGAATAGATATAGAACATATTCATAAAAAAGTTATAAAAAAAAAAACAAATCGGTCCAATTTTTCTCTATTGCTGCGCTTACCAACGCATTTAATCTTTATTATATAGATCTGCTAAGTTAAATTGATTAAAAGTTCGAAAAAAAAACAATTTAAAAGAACTTCTTAATTAATTTAATATGATATTAAAAGTTTTTAGTATTCTTCTTATCATTTAACATATTTACAAGGGTAGGTGTAAAGCAAAAATCAGTACATCAAGCGTCTACTCCACCGCCATAAAACTGCCGATATAAAATCACAAAACTTTAAGCACTATATCGCGTTATACTTCGCGGAAACTTGTTGCGTGGTGCAAGTGTTAGCGATTTGGCAGAAATGCAAGATTATGAGTTATTTCATTTTCTTGTAAATTTAACATTTTTCGTTTTTTTTACTAACATGTTTATATTTTTTTAATCAGGGATTATAATTAATAAATATTTATTATTTTGAGTTAAATTAATTTAAAAATAAACAATAATGTTATATTTTAATATTTGATTTATTTTAATGTATTCAAAATTTTGTTTAATTCAACACATTTAAGTTTTTTAATGTAGCCAGTACCTAAGTTTGGGCTTGTAAAAATGTATGTTCGTGAGAACGAACGAGGCCCAAAAAAATAATGCTATATTACTTAATTTGAAATGAAATCAAAAGCATCTCTTTACCCATCTATTTACTTAAATAAAGCAGATTTAATATGATAGTAGCATTTTATACCCTAATTTCATTTCATTCTTTATATTCCAGAACTATTTGTAACTATAAGATAAAAATGTTCAAACGTTGTCACGTTCTTTACACCATACGTAGCGTGCTTCCGTGGTTTCCCGTGAACACGCGACGGTATGCTTCGCTTGTACAATCCTCCAAGCAAGTTCTTATCTAGATATTCATACGATTCAAAGTAGCTTGCGACACTATGTTGCTCACTGTACAGAACAGACAAAAATTGTAAACGCGGGTCGGTTATGACTTATTTATGCCATTTTGTTACTTTATTTATGTGCCGATGTCTGATTCTACTTACGTACGTATGTAGTTGAATTAAAATTAATGGAGTCGTTAAATGGTTAGTTTTTGATGATTGCGTTAATATTGTCCTTTAATGCCATCGGTGTTTTATATAGTTTTTATATTATTGAACAGTAAGATTTTTTTTATTAAGTTTCAGAGTATTTTAATACCGTTTTTATAGAGCTTTTGCTTCTGATACAGTGTTTTAATAAGATCACATAACTATAATCTCTTCACCCAATATCTATACTATAATAAAACAGTAGAGGTCGAATGTCTGTACATAGCAAAAAAATGCTAAAAACCGAGTCAGGGGGATGTAAGAAGACAAATAGAACAAATCCAATTTTTTTTCAATTTTTTTGTTTCTCTGTCTGTTTGTACGGGCTAATCTCCGAATCTATTGGACCGATTTAAATGAAATTTTGCATGATCGTACCTTATATTCCCGGGCAACATCTTAGATACTTTTTATCCCGGAAAATTAAATAGTTCCCGTGGGATAGTTAAAAAACTATAATAACTTATACAACATATGCACCTAATTTAATAAAATTTAACATTCTGAGACCTTATATTGCCGGTCAAACAACAGGTTACTTTTTATCCGGGAAAAATGAACGGTTCCCGTGGGAACTAATAGATCTCTATTAGTGTTTTTATGATAATAAAATTGTAACTAAGCCGAATCTGTACATTAAATATTTTTTTTGAAATCTTATTGAAATAGACTTTATTATCGATACAGAGGCCGTATCTATAGGTTTTAGAATTTTTGTCTGTCTGTATGTTACTGCAACACTGAAAAACCACTGGGGGGATTTTGATAAAATTTAGTATGATGATATCTGGTTATCCGGGGTTATATAGGATACTTTTTACTGCGGGAAAATATCCCATTTCTGAGAAATCTATACTAAACGTTAAAACGTAAGTAGGGACGAACCCGAGCGGAGCGAGGGCGGGTCGCCAGTAAATAAAATATTTTACTCCATATACATATGTAGTTATGAAACTTATGATCTTGCGAAGCTATAATGCCAGTCAGACACGGATATGAAAGAAAGAAAAACCAAAGCAATAATGTATATATCATAAGATGTTTATAACGAAAAATAAACCCTATTTTATTATATGTATAACCGCACTGAGGGTTACTTTATGACAATATAGCTAATTCGCAGTGCCAACATATTGTGACATGTCTAAACTAAATAGAGGGTCTATTTCTATTAGGGTAGGCTATATAGGGTGTCTATTTGTCTATTCCAATACAATAACAGCATATGCTGATGCGTGTTGAGATGATGAGATTAGCTCGCTTTGATTAAGTTGAGCCTTTAGTAATTGACTTATGAAGTAACTTATTTGAAAACGACACCTTAAAATTATACAAACAAAATGGTGAATTTGTTTTTTGTAAAACAATTAAATTATTGAAATACATTGTATTGTATTGTTTTCAGCCCTTTTTAACGTCCCACTGCTGGGCACGGGCCTCCCTTCAATACGAGGGGGATCAGGCCATAGTCCACCACGCTGGCCAAGTGCGGGTTGGCAGACTTCACATGTCTTTCGAAAATTTGCTGGGTTCTCTCAGACATGCAGGTTTCCTCACGATGTTTTCCTTCACCGTAAGGCAAGTGGTCATCAAGTTAGAAATGATTCGCACATGAAAATATCAGAGGTGCGAGACCCGGGATTTGAACCCGCATCACTCGGTTTTACAAGCGAGCGCGTTACCACTGGGCTACCACTGCCAAATAAATTGAAATACATTATATGAGTATTATTTTAAACTAGGGAATTACCCACTTCACTCTAGTGGGTCCATTAGATGCCTTTTGTTTTTTTAATATACTATACAGGCAGCGTCATCTCTAGTCAAATTTTATTACTAAGCGTAGCCTATATGTTACTCCAACTATATATATCTGTGTACTTAATTTCATCTAAATTCGTGAAGGAATCAATAAACAGACGTATATACAAACTTTTGCCTTTATAAAGTGTAGTGTAGTATATATATATATATATATATATATATATATATATATATATATATATATATATATATATATATATAGTTAGCGACTCACCTTTGCTCCGTTCCGATTCATCCCTAGTTACCTTTTAACGTTAAGTTTAGACTTCTCAGAGATGAGATATTTTCACGCAGTAAAAAGTATCCAATGTGTTGGCCTGGATATATACCAAATTCCATTAAAATCTGTCCAGTGGTTTTCTTGTGATGCGCTCCCAGATAGACAGACAGAAAAAATATCTAAAAACTGTAGATTCGGAATCTGTATCGATAATAATGACTTATTTCAATAAGATTTTCCAAAAAATATTTAAGTAATGTACAAATTCGACTCAGAATTTTATTATATGTATTGACTATAAGTAGTGTAGATAAATAGAAAAAATAACAATATAAAAAATAAAACCCCATTATTATTTGTTCAACATTTTTAAATATTTCTTAAAAAAATGTCATATCTTACAAAAAAAAATTATAGCAATCAAAAAGAATTTTATAAAGTGACTTATTTCTAAGCGTATTTAAGAACAACTGAATAAACAAGCGTAACCCAAACATTACAAACCACCCCTATTACAATTTTGAGGGTTAACGCATATCGTGCGTATTGACCCGAGGGTTGTCAAGGCTGGGATCAAGTTCAAGGACGGGACAACCTTAGTGCAGGTGGACTTTCCTTTCTATAAAGCTTCCTGTTACTTCATATTTTTTACCCGACTGCGCGACGCAAAATAGGGTAATGGGTTTTTCAGTCTTATTTACATTTTATTATATACATATGTATCTGCTGTGAGTCTCGCCACGTGTATTGTCTCCGACTGCATAATACTATATTGCTTGTTTTCATCTTTTTCTTTCGCTTTTTATGCAGTCGGGTTTTTTATTGTTGTAATTTTTTTTATTATATAGCCTAAGTTAGCGACTTTGTCCACTCTATAGCATTAAATACTACTAATAAAACTAGGTAGATTAAGAATTACGGTCTAAGTTAGTTTTTAAGTAAGTTTTTGACCGGCTTTTAAGTTAGACAGATACACATACGTATATTTCTAGAGGAAATAAAATGTAATAAATTCATCATTTCGCTATGAGGTTTTCGTTGGATTCAAAACATACTACATATTATTATTATAAGTGTATGTAATACTTTTTAGCGGAACAACGGAGCGAGTTGATTAGATTTTTTACATATATTACGCTAGAGTGTTTTGTCTCAAATGAATAATGACGCTGCCTCTTTCTAACGAACGTTGGCGCGAAATTCGCGTTGTGTCTCTGTTCACGATAAAATATCAAGTATTTATCATCGTTTGGCATATTTAGTTTAATTTGACAGAATTTTGAATTGCGTCGTTATTCTCGCAAACCAGCGATATGTACATATGTAGTTAGTTTGAAGCAGGATAACGACAGAAGTGCATCGAGTGTTTCTTATTGCATGAAGTTATTTAAGTAGGCGGTTATCGGTTCTCAATAAATATTTACTTTTAAACGATTTTCAAACTGAAACATCTAACGTAGTAATGTTAATACGTATAGATATTGTTTGATAACTTTTTAGAGATAGTGTTTAAAAGACATTGTCGTTTTCCATTTCCATTTAGCCCTTTTCTAATATCCCACTGCTGGGCACGGACTATCCCTTAAATGCGAGATTGATAGTATTTTAGCAGTACTAATATAATCTTCAAGATCATTTTAAACTATATTTTTCGCCAAAGAAATAAAAGACAAGTGTAAACTCTAAATTGACTCTAACGTTTATGATTAAATTAATATGGTCGTAAAAACACTTGGCTGCGCTTCAAATCTTCATCGTTCATTGTTCACTAGATAGATAAATATGCAGATAGATAAATTTGACAATGCTGTAACTATCTTTGATATTAGTTATTACTTCCTTCGTCCATTTTATTACCTGGCTGCGGCGAAGCCAAAAGGAGGGTAATGTGTTTGGCCTATATGTATGTATATATGTATGTATGTATATCCGATTCTGTTCCCTCATAATTACTAAACGGCTTAATCGTCGTCATTCGATTTGTTTTTATAACGCGAATATTATAGGATATATAGATATCATTAAAAATTAAAATGTCTCCGACTCCATAATATCATGTTCCTTCGTCAACTTATTCTCTTCTTTTTAATTCGCATTTATATTTCTATTTAAAGCGAAGACAAGCCACCAAATATGACCCCTGCATTTATGTAGAATGGGGAGAGTAAACTGTGTCTTTGGATCTACTGAACGAATGGAAATAAAAAATGTTATAATTTTAATGATTAGTTCTCAAATATACAAATATAAATACTATTAATTTGATTTTAAAGCCTTTTATTATTATGAGCTCGCTAGTCTATTAGATGTTAAGTGTCAATAACATTTTGAAATTATTAATCCAGTCTTACTGCAAAACAATTATTTTTCACTGTCTGTTTCTAAAGAGCGTAGAAAACAAAGCATAGTAAGTATTTTATTTGCGCTTAGATATGAGAAACTTAGTACATGTAACAAGTCTCTTCACATGCTATAAATCAGACTTTCAACAGTCTCTGGGGATGATCCACTGTAGTTCGGAACTTGGCGGTGCACTAACGTGTACTCAACATACATTGTTTATGACAAACCACCCTTACAATGTTGAGAGTAAATAGGGGTAAGGCATATTCGTGCGTATTGACCTAAGGGTTGCGAAGGTCGTGTTCAAGTTCAAGGACGGCAATCTTATCAACAGGTGTTTGGAATTTGTTGACGTACTTATATAACTTTGGAAGTATTGCGTAATATATTTCTTTTACAAGTGTTTGGGTTACAAGTAGTATACGAGTATATTATATGTTTAATTATTTATTTTTAGTGCAGTAATCCTTTTAATTCTTGTGTATTTTAATGTAAACTAGGAGAATCCGCGGCTTTGCTTGCGCTAAAACTACAAAAAAACTCTAAAAAGTGGGTTTCATAAAAACTTTTATCCCCTATTTTACTCTCTTAGAGGTTGAACACGTAATTCATTATTTTTGCCGTACTCAATTCATATGAAATTTCATGTAAATATGTCCAAGGAATAAAAAGTTTCATACAAACTTTGATTCCCTCTTTCACCCCCTTGGGGGTTGAATTTTGAAAAATCCTTCCTTAGTGGATGCCTTCATCATATAAGAAATACGTGTGCTAAATTTCAATTTTCTAGCCTTAAGAGTTTGGCCTGTGCGTTGATACATCAGTCAAACACTTTTGCCTTTTATATATATAGATGATTATTAAGATGTATGATTTTCCTTAGTGATTAGACCATCTTGCGTTGCCACCGTCACCTGTCCTTAGTGAGTGCAATATACTTATGTATATCATATAAAACGAAGAGCTTTATCTAGAGCTAGAGCACTCTTTGATCCCTAAACTATCTGTATGCAAAAAATAAAGTCTTAAAAATAAAGTCACAAAGCTTCTAAGTTTCTACGTGGAACAAGTAAAAACTAAAAACACCTTTAGAAACAAGCTTTGTGATATTTAATTTTTAGAATTAAAAAATTTACTCCGCGTTTTCAGTAAACACAGAACTTTCTATGGAACATGATTATGTTAAAAAAGCTCTGTTGAAAACTTTTTAGCTATGGCTAAAATGACACATTTTCAGTCTTATATTTTATCAGCATTGCCCGCGGCTCCGCCCGCGTTCAGATGACCAAAAACCAAATTCTTAGGTTTTACATATTAGTATACTATTACATTACAGTTTTTGTATTTTTTCTCAGAAATGAGATACTTTCCCGCGGTAAAAAGTATCCTATATCTTGACTCGGATAACCAGCTATCATCATACCAAATTTTATCAAAATCCCTCCAGTGGTTTTTCCGTGGTGCGGTAACAGACAGACAGACAAAAAGACAGACAGACAAAAATTCTAAAAACTATAGCCTCGGCCTCTGTATCGATAATAAAGTCTATTTCAATAAGATTTTCCAACAAATATTTAATGTACACATTCGGCTTAGTTACAATTTTATTATATGTATAGGTAACGTATTAAAATATTCTACGCGAAACTTTAATTTGTGTATCCATTTCAATTACTATTGATATATGTACAAATATCATTGGTATATAAATAAAATATTCTAGACCAAAAACTAAAAAAGTAAGAAAAAGTAACTAAATCCTACTAAAAATCAATAGAGTCCTTATCGTTTGTGACGTAATATAACGTAAATGGGTAATTTATATACTACTTTACGTAGTTTAAACGTTAGAATTACAAATAAGCTATAAATCTAACCGTTTATTACAAGTGTTAGGAGTATTATCGCGGCCGGACGTCTGATAATTACAAGTTTGTAAACTCAAAGGCGTGATGGTACACGTGATGTTTGTAAACTTTTCTAGCGCGGAACAGCACGTGATTCTGATTAGTGGTGATAAGCTATAAGACTTTTGATAATTGTTCAACCTAAAGGTAAAGTTGACTAATACACCCCCTACCCCTGTTTAGATAACTTTCTACAATTAATATTGCTAAAAGAAACCAAATAAAAACTTTTTAACAAAAAAATAAAAACCGACTTCAAACAAAAGCACTAAAAAGTAAAAAATAACTGATTGGTAGTTTTCATTTACTATACATACTTAATCGAATATTTTCGAAGTCGATGTGCTTTGCTTTGTATGGGCTGGCACCGATTTCGAAAATATTTGATTAGGTATGCATTTAATAGGTAGGCTTTAATTACTTAGCCAAAGCACACCGACTTCGAAAATATTTGATTAAGTATGTATAGTAAATGAAAACTACCAATCAGTTATTTTTTACTTTTTAGTGCTTTTGTTTGAAGTCGGTTTTTATTTTTTTGTTAAAAAGTTTTTATTTTTCCCTTTTTAGTGTAGACAGTAGTAGCAAAGTAAGGATTCTAACGTGTTAGGCTTGTCAAATCAAACAAAATAAGCCCAAACTCAAAGTATCTACTATTAGCCGTTGAAGAGTTCCACCTATCCACCTTCTGGCCTTGCCATCAGATCAGGTCAACAACACCGAACCACTGTACTATCAACGGAAATAGAAATACTTCCAAAGTTTCAAGTCAATATGACAATTAGAAGTAGGTTAAATTAATCATTAGTTGTTTTTCCACCCTTAGGGGTGGTATTTTTTTTTGAAATTTGAATGGGACCAATCTGGAAGTATACCCTTTCAAACAAAACAAAAATTGTCCAAATCGGTTAATAAATGACGGAGTTCTGAGGTAACAAACATAAAAAAAAAAAAAAAACATACAGTCGAATTGAGAACCTCCTCCTTTTTGAAGTCGGTTGAAAATATACGAGTATTTATGCAAATGACATAATGACATAATGATCATGTGTTTCAAACAGCCTTTTGGCTTTTTTATGTTTATTATTCAGTTACTAGCGACTCATATCAATACCAAACCAAACATATCATACCAAATTTCATCAAAATCTATCCAGTGGTTTTCCCGTGATACGCTAATACAGGACAGACAGACAGACAAAAAAATCTAAAAACTATACATTCGGCCTCTGTATCGATAATAAAGTCTATTTCAATAAGATTTTCCAAAAAATATTTAATGTAAAATATGAAAAAATGAAATAGTAAAATATGAACAAAATTTTCTTTCAATTGACGCTTTTTGATCAATATTAAAAAAATAGCAATTTGAATTTGTCTCATGTAAGTTACCGTAGAAATAAACGTTTATTATTATAGAAAAAAACAATCGCAATAACACGTTTTTTTTACATAAATTACGTTATTCCTATGCTTATAATGTTACAGTAAAACTGTATATAAGACTTTCTCGAGAACCAATGCTTATTATTCTATCCAAGTTCTTTAAGATAGCACACGGGAAAAACTATTTAGGGAAAACTAGAGGTGATATGGTTATTTTGCGAATGATACGGTTTCCAGTGGCTATATTACGCTAGTAATTGGTCAGTCCAGTTCGATGGAAGCGTGAAGTGGCAACACCTGATTACCAGCGTACCGTGAAGCAGAACATTGGCTCTAATCTATACGAGGAGATTGGGTAAACCACACTCTAACTGTAACGCTTAGTAAGTAAATAATATGTAATGGATTATATTAGTGCTGTCTGCGTCTTTATATAGGTTGTTATAATATTATTGGAACGTATGTATGTTGGCTTCTTCCTCTTTTACGCTATAACGGCATCGATTCTACGTAATTTTTGTTAAGAGTTAGTTGAAAGATTTCAAAATGGATGAAGCCCAGTACTTTCCGTAGGATTCTAATTTTTAAGTCTATTATAGATATAAATAATAATACCTTAATTTAAAAATTAAGTTAAATTATTATTACTTATGCATTAGAAGTAAAGTAATAATAATACAAATTCTAGTTCCAACTACTCAATGCTGCAATATAAAATTGAAGATCTTCTGATGTATGAATATCAAAAACAATTATTATAATAAAAGAAATATACAACTATATATTTTTGGTTTGTTTATAAGCTAGAAAACAAGTATAATAGTTTAAGTTTATTATATATTAAGCATTAGTGTCTAACATTATAATTTTGACATTAAAACAATTATGATGTAATTTTCCTGTATTCTTTAAACTTTTAAATACAAAAAAATATTTTAAAATATTTTTATATATATACATACAGATATGGTAATAAATCTTTTCAAATAACTCTGTAAAGCCTAGTAAGTGGGACTTAAAATACCAGGGGATTTGAAACACAGGGGATGTAATTGATCAAGCACGTGGAAATTAGTATTTCCGTAGGGAAATTATATGACGGTATAAAACAATGGTATAGAAAGTTGTTGTAAAAACGCAAACTACTTTAAAAATATCTTATTAACCCCCCACGCAAAAAGAGGGGTGTAATAAGTTTGACGTCTATGTCTGTCTGTTTGTGTGTGTGTTTGTCTGTCTGTGGCATCGTAGCTCTCAAACGGATGGACCGATTTCGATGCGGTTTTTTTTCATTTGAAAGCCAGTTATTTTATGATCTAGACTACTATCTGTAATCGGTCAATATTTCTATTGCTCTTTAAAGGTATTTGTCGCTATATTTCACAGATCTAATGGTAAAAGTGTTTTAGAATTATAGTTAAAAGGCGTATTTTTATAAACAGAGGTCTCTGATTTTTCATTAAACCTGAATAATTTTTACTTAATCTTTAAGTTAAAACATTTATCCTTAAAGCTGTTCTTAGCGAATAAAAGTAAATTGATTGATTATATTTTATATGAATTTTTGCCCGCGACTTAAGCCATCTTGTGGGTATGTCCATAAAAATTAGTCTATATTAATACAAGATATAATCTATTTCCATTAGGTATTTTGCTGGATTCCGTAATGCCGTTACAGTAAAAGGAAGTAGCAAGTGCCTTTACTCACTTACTCAAAAATTTTCCTATTTAGGATATTGTTATAATTAGCTTTTTAATACATAAGCTTTTAAAAAAAAGCTCAAATATGATTAGCGATGTATAATAAACAGTAATTTAAAAAAAAATAAGCAGTAAAAAAAATCAGTCTTTTATATTATCTATAAAATATAAATAAAACTAAACAACGTGTCTTATAAATACCAGTACAAATAGCACTAAACGACATATACGTATACGTAGATATACTTATAAGAAATAAACCACCTATGAGAAATAAAAATAAAACGGTTTTTTACGTGGATTTAATTTGTTTTTTGGTTTCCGACGTCTAGAAAACAATACTTTTATATAAAACTAGCTTTGCCCGCGGCTCCGCCAGCGTTCAGATGACCAAAAACCAAATTCTTAGGTTTTATATATTAATATACTCTTACATTGCAGTTTTTGTATTTTTTCTCAGAAATGAATCATTTTTCCGCGGTAAAAAGTATTCTATATGTTGACCTGGATAACCAGCCATCACCATACTAAATTTTATCAAAATCCGTTCAGTGGTTTTTCTGTGATGCGGTAACAGACAGACAAAGATTCTAAAAACTATAGATTCGGCCTCTGCATCACTAATAATGTTTATTTCAATAAGATTTTCCAAAAAATATTTAATGTACAGATTCGGCTTGATTACAATTTTATTATATGTTCGCGTAAATCTAAGAAAGTATTAAAAAAAGTACATCCGAAATATCCCAAGAGCAGTCACGGGAAAGAAGCTAGCTACAATTTCATCCCAAACTAGACGAAGTCTCACAATCCCGCTCAAAAGTGCACATTATCTCGACCTTGGCCTTTGCGTCGGGATGCACCGCATTTGCATATAAACGCAGCCGACGGCGATACGATTATCGCGGACTGGTTCTACACGCAACCTGTTCTGTCTTGGAAAAGTGATAGTATACGTATTTATATGAAATATTTAGTTTTTTTTAGTGTTGCTACAATGTTGCCAACTCTCGCTTTCGGTTTTATGAGTATTTTTATATGGTCATATAAAGTTTTTTTTTCAGTGTATAGAAGTTAAGTTTTTTAAGATCTGATTTTTTTAGTTTCATGTACATTTATTCGTATTTTAAACGAAAGGAAGAGGAAAGACAAGAAATCACTATGAAATTGTCGTATAATGAGTCATTTTTATTTTTTTAAATGTAGAATTTTTAATATATTAAGAGTTTTTGTTAATAAATAACTAAATTTAAATTATTATTTGATATATCACTACTGCAAAATTTATTGCATTATAAGTTCTTAAAATATGAATCTAAAAGTTTTGTTATATTACCTTTTGTTGTGAAATTTTATTTTTGGCGAAGTAATATTAGTATTTCAATTATAATTAAAATTATAAAAATGTTTAAAGTTAAAAATATTGTAATGTAATTGGTGCAATTTTCATTTTGTTAATTGTGGGTAGGCTGTCTGTAACAACTATACATTCAAGACATGTAACACCTCAGTCTCTCCCGTGACCATGGATGCTGTAAAGCATTCGAAACGTCGGGAACCAAAAATCAAAATAAATCCGCGAAATAATCCGAAAAGATAGTTTTATTTAATAATGTCTAACATTCGCGTAAATCTAAGAAAGTATTAGTCTTTAATGTTATATTAAATATTTGTAGGTATATTATAACAATTTATAATATATTCCAAAAAATTAT
Source organism: Brenthis daphne (assembly GCA_947093115.1). Lineage (NCBI taxonomy): Eukaryota > Metazoa > Arthropoda > Insecta > Lepidoptera > Nymphalidae > Brenthis > Brenthis daphne. The sequence continues at coordinate 2,621,279 of OX352483.1, read as the reverse complement.
GTTAGTAAACATTGGATTGTTGGCAAGTATTGAGTATAGCGAGTGTGAAGTTTCTCAAGTCGATTGAAACTTTGTGATTCATTACTACGACACAACTTATTTTCCTATTTGGATTTTACTATACTATATAATATATAATATTTCAAAGAGGGCAATCTATACATATACTAAAACTCTAAGTTGAATTTGTACATTAAATATTTTTTGGAAAATCTTATCTAAATATTCTCATTATTATCGATACAGAGGCCGAATCTTTAGAATTTTAATCTGTCTGTCTGCCTGTCTAGGAACGTATCACGAGAAAACCGCTGGAAACATTTTAATAAAATTTGGTATGATTATAGCTGGTTATCCGGGTCAACATATAGGATACTTTTTACTACGGGAAAATATGTTATTTCTGAGAAATCTATACTTAACGTTAAAACAATAAGTATAGATAAATAAATATAAGGATTTTAACAGCAGCTGTATTATAATATTATCTTTTGATTTTACCTTGTACAATAGGTAAAGACATATTTGATTTGTGAGTAATATTTCCTTAATTGATAGTAATCAAACATAGTGATTTTATAGCTCCATTCTATTATAGTAGAGATCATCATAGCAATAAAGTGAAGTAATTACCGAAGTAGGTAATCTGTACACAACTGGAATTCTTAAAAGCCATAACAAAAATTTGATTTGATAATAAAATAACATGTTTTAAAGAACAATTTTATGTCCTATGGGATATAAAATTGTATGCAAATATGATAAGATTGATATCAAACCTTCTATAGACTAATTTCAAACGCTACTTTATCTGAAAATCGGTAACATTTAAATTACAGCTAATTCTTTGTTTTTGGCCCTTTTTAAGGTTCATTGATAGGCACGGGCCTCCCTTCAATACGAGAGGGAGCAGGCCATAGTCCACCACGCTGGCCTAGTGCAGTTGGGCGGACTGAGCATGTCTTTCGAAAACTTGCTAGGTTCTCTCAGACATGCAGCATTCCTCACGGTGTTTTCTTTCACTGTAAGACAAGTGTTGATCATGATCGAAACGATTCTTGAAAATATCAGAGGTGCGAGACCCGGGATTTGAACCCGTTTCACTCGGTTTCCCAAGTGAGCGCGTTACCACTGAGCCACAAGTGCCTTGATAATTCTCAACATGAAATAAATAAAATAATAAATTGAATTTTGTTTGATTTATATTAAAGTTAAGTTCTTCTTGTACTAGTAAAATATTAGGACTAAGAATATTACATGTTGTAATATCATTATTTATTTTACATTTATACCCTTTAAGGTGGTTAGTGGGTAATATCCAGACGGCTTTAGAAATATTTTTTTTTCTTTAAAAGTACTTTTATCAACTAATGAATGTTGTTTTTGGATATAATTTTGTATGGACATTTATTTAAACGTTTCACGAGAGTATATTTATAGTTCTTTGATTAATGCGATGTCTATACCATCGAGCTTTTTTTTTAAACTATTTGACTAAGAAATACATTTACTAGGCTTATATAAATATTTGCCTAAAAAGAAAGCAAACCGTATATTATACGCATTAAGATTAATAAAGACATTCAAGGTTACAAAAAAAGTCAAATATTTACTCTTAATTTTACAGTAATAAAATGATATATTATTACTTTCTTATGCTCTGGGTTTATTATTTTGTGTATTATATATATATATACAGATAACATATAAATATTTCATAATAATTATAAAGCTTTTAAAGTTTAAACAAAACCCCGCCGCTAATAACAGGTTGGAGGATAGATAAATTAAACAATGAGTTAAATATTTAGAAACACCAAACTTTTTCTGATTTTAAATCATGTTTTAAATGAGTTTAAATGATTTTAAAAATGTTCATATTTATTTACGAAAATACAAACAGTGAACGTACATTGATGATTATTAAAAGATTTATAGAGGTATATTTTATATCAAATAATGTAAATTAAAAAAATATTTTTAGTACCTATACCGTTTTGTTTTAGAAGGTCCGCGACGGTTTATTGCCGTCTGATCGTAAATAAGTTACAAAAAAGCTTTAAAAAGGTTGTAATGTTATTGTCGCGTTCGAGCTGAACTTGGCGTATCTGTCCTATATATTTCTTTTATAGTCTGTGCTGTAAAAGAGCGCGTAATAAAAATTAAGGATCTCCTCATGGAATTTACTTATTCACAAACTACTTGCTTTTGTGCGGTTTCTTATCATTTATTATATTTAAAGTGAAAAATAATAATTATTCTAATATCTTGCCTCAGTAATAAAATTAAAATTTGCAATGAAAGTTATAAGAATATTTTTTATTTAATTCAGCACATATTATTAAAAAAAATATTTTAATGAGTACTATTTAAAAAAATAGCAAATAGTTTAGGAAACGATGTAACCATACATTGTGAAATGTCAACTAAAAGCTATGATAAAATATATTATAGATTTTAATGTGATGGCGCCAAAACTCTTGCTTGATTATAAAAATGGCGGCATTTTCAAATAAGAATACGAACTCACCTGTATGACAATAATCTTCGAGATAGTGCCTCGCCGCCCGCTGCACAATCGAGTAGTACAGACTCACTGAAGATGCAAGCGCCATATTACTTCTTCTTCTCGCTACTTCTGTCCGTCCGTCGCTATACTTTACTCCGAGTGTGTTACAGTTTCATTGGAAACGAAAAAAACTCAAATATAATAAACTCAAACCGTTTCAACTGCATTAGTTTGTGATGAGAAATAAACGAAAGAAATTAATAAAAGAACCTAGTTTGTTAAGTTGCCAGGAATATTGCCGAAAATTGTTTTTGTATACGAAATAGTTACACGGTGTTCCATTTTTAGGGTCCGAAATCACAATTTTTGTAATTTTGTGCACATGACGCGATAAACCGCCGTCCGATACGCGAAATGAAACACGTAAGAATAAAATAAATAACGTGGTGGATGCGGGCGGCGTGCGCCGCGGTGTCAGCGAGACTGCCGCCCGACTCACTTTTTTTTTACTTCCCCTGCCTGGGATGCTGAAACGTACAGCCGATCGCCTTTATTATCGGATTTGTGATTTTTCCATATAAATATTGCTTTAAAATATTCGGAAAAATTGGAGTTCCACAAAATTTTCCTATTCAAAAACCACGGAATGTGTCGCATAAAAAAAAGTTTTTTTTACATTTTAATCGTATTCGTAATTAGCGTTTATTAAAATTAATTTATAAAAAATATAAATTAAGCACTTTTTGTTATTGAAATATTCCTATTTGAATATAATTTTCTAATTTTCTTTTGTATATACAGGATATAAATCTTATAATATAAATAAGAAATAAAACATTCTAATTAGATTCGTATTAGCAAAACAATTTGCAAGCGCTGTGGTGAAAAGGCGGGAAAATAAGTTTCCCGCCGAGTACTCGAGACATGCGTACAGAAGACGGCCACTTGTAAGGAGGTTCAAAATTTGTCTAATACAGTTCAAACAATAATAACATAAAATTACAACAAAATCTTTGTTCTCTACATTTATAAACATCGTTCTGCTTAGACTGTAACTTTATATGAATATATTTGTAATATTTAATATTTATATGAATTATGTATAATACATACATATGAGTATTTACGTGTATTATTTAGTTAGTTTATTGAGTGTAAAGTTTACTTTTTAAGGATATCGTACATATTTAACTTGTATAATTAATTAATTAACAATATAAATATTTTATTAAAAAAATAAAATATATTATATAACAATATTTTAATTTTCAATTATTCCTAAGGAAATCAAATGCATATAATAACGTTTTATTATTTAGGAGACAGCTTATCGTCAACATAATCGGATGCTCCGCAATTATGACGAAACCCTTTAAAAACGATTCGCGTAAAAATAAGGAAAAAAATGAGAAAAATGTTCATCAACGCGACACGACACCCCTCTACCCCTCCCCTCTCACCCTCCCCTGCCGCGGGCGGCGGGAGGAGTGAGCGAGACAGATGTACTAACATATACCTATATCCTTCGTTGCATCTCGCGCCACAACTTTCATACTAAAACTACCCGCGGTGCGCAGCTTTGTCGTTACTATCTATACGCCATATAAATGTCACTACGAATAAAATTTTAAACCTAATGCTTTATGAGTTAAGGTTGATTTTTCGTTGTAATTGGTCGTGCACATTGCGTGCTGTCCCGCTGAAGTTTTGGACTCTTGCAACTGTGAGCACACTCACACCCAACCGCTAAGTTTAGCTCGTGTACACACACGGTGCACTCACGCAAACACCTACAAACTTCCTTGTGAAGTCTCTTAGTGTGGGTGGATACATTAGTGTGCGTGCAAAAGTTCGTATTGAAGTTTTCGGTAGACTTTCTTTGTGTCAGTGATTTTTTTCGTAAAGTTGCGCGTGTGTGCGCGGGTCAGTGTGATTTTTTTCAAGTTTTTCTTTATACACACAGGCGCGTTTTGTTTGTATGGCGATATTTGCTTGTGTGGGGAGGACGCCCGTTCTTTGTGCCCGGGGATTGTAAAAAATGTCGTATTGGATTCTAGCTGTGCTAATGAATGATAGATACGAATAGTATTGGTACTCCTACACTCGAAAATCTGATGCGGAATATGCAAGTAGATTTTTTTGTGCATACGTCGGTGCTCTTTTTGAATATAGAAATTTCGAATTGAATTCGAATTTCAGCATACATTTTTGTCGATGGAAGTGATTACTATTTGAGTGGAGTTTTAATTTGATTAAAAACGGGATACCTTTCATATGGAAATATAGTAAAGCATGCGTTACGAGTACTTTGACTAAGTTTGTTTATGATCTCTGCGATTATTGGAAACGTCACTCTTGTTAATACATTTTCATTTAATGTTCCCTAAATGTATCAATCTTCGTCCCGTTCCTTTCAAAATGGTTTTTGATTCCAGTAAAATCGTATAAAATCACTGAATGTGCTTAAGCCAGAAGTGTTTTTAGTAATTATATCCTTATCCTTCTACGACAATATTTAAAAAGTAGCCTGAGCTAAAATGGCAAATTTATAAGTACAAAACTCGACCACGTTAAGCTACTTATCCTTGTATAAGCTACAATTTAATATATGTCTTGGTTAAATGTCAGGGTTATTAGTTTGAAATAATTGTTAGTGAACTATGATATAGACTATTTAAAGTTTTGTCGATTTAAATTTTATAAAGCAGAAAAGTTTTAACTAAATTACCATATGTATATATGTACATAATGTTTAATTCATAATAGAATATAAAATTAAGGTTTTTCTACTATATTTTTTAGCTTAAACTTGTAAGACTTAAACTTTTTTTTTTGAAAATAACATCTTTAGTGGTGTAAATATTTTAAATAAATTTGTTTTGTATGAAGCAATTGCACATTAAATAATCTATACTATATATTTGTTTGTTTGTTGTAACACACTAATCCCAGGAACTACTAATCCGATTTGAATAATTCTTTTTGTATGAGATAGACCGTTTATTGAGAAAGGCTATATATCATCATGCTACTACCCAAGGGAGCGGAGCAGTAATATAAATAAATAAATAAATAAATAAATATATATATATATATATATATATATATATATATATATATATATATATATATATATATATATATATCTCATCATCATCTATTCCATACTGACCGTTAATAATATGATTAAGTTTGCTTATATTAAATATGTACGGTGGATGTAGTTTACCATAGAGTCCTCTGTCTTTCGTAACTGGAGGCTTAGTCAAGATGTCGTCCTACAATCGCTGACGAATAGAAATCTAAATAGTACCTATATGAAAATGACACATTACGATTGATGATAAAGATTTGTCGTTTTTTTTTAATTTCTATTTTTCAAAGGTAACAAAAACCCCTAGAATAATCTGTATTTTTCGGCGTATAATGCACAACTAAGTGTCATTTTGAAATTATATCTCATGTGCTATGGTGATTTAAAATAAATTAATATTATATTATGTTTAAATAAAACTATCTTTTCGGATTTTTTCGTGAATTTATTTAGATTTCTGGTTCCCGACGTTTCGAATGCTTTACAACAATCATCGTCACGGGAGAGACTGAGGTGTTAGATGTCTCAAAGGTATTATATAGTTGTTACAGAAAGCTTACCCAAAAATAACAAAATTAATTCAAAAAGTTGAAAAACCAAAAATCAAAATAAATCCTCGAAATAATCCGAAAAGATACTTTTATTTAAAATGTCAAATATTCGCGTAAATCTAAGAAAGTATTATATTATGTTTAATTGGGCTCATTTTAGGAAACTTTTTTATTGTATTTCTTACAATATACTATGAGTATATTGTAAGAAATACAATAAAAAAGTATGAAACAAAAAATAAAAAAAGTGTAAAAAACTATGAAGATGAAAAAATCTTAAAAATTAAACTGATATACATCACACATCACTAAACTACAGGAAGTGGTATCTAAAGAAAACAACAAAATATCTTAGCATTAAGTAACGCTGTTTCACATATTTGTATCTACCTTGTTACTTAAATAAAATTCGATAGTAACCTTCGAATATGCATTTCCTCAATTCTCCACTCTCTTTGCACGGTATAATCGTATGTTACATAAACGCTATCTATGGAGAGTAGATACTTATAGCCATAGAATATATATCCAAATATATCAAAAGATCTAATTTTGATCGGTTTAAGATGCTGCATATTTCTTTAACACAAACTTTCATCCCCATTTTCACCCTCTTAAGGGATGATTTCCGGGATAAAAAGTATCCTATGTCCTTGCTAGGGTCTGAAACTATCTTCTTACCAAATGTGATCTAAATCGGTTCTGTAGATCCAGAGATACCCCCTACAACGACACAAACTCACAATCTCACAAACTTTACCTCTTTATATTATTAATATAGATATATAGGTACTCCTATAGCCTTTCTCAATAAACTATCTAATTGATGATGATTAGCGCGTTCAAACAAACAAACAAACTATGCCTCTCTACAATTAGTATAGACTAGTATAGATTAATATAATTTGTTAAAAGAACGTTTGTGTGCCAAAGATCATTTAATAATTTATTTTTATACTTATATATAAATATATTGTTTTATACATAATTTATATTATCTTCGGAATGATGTTATCGTATTCAGGTTAATTAAATGTTCTAAAATTAATATAATTTTTATTTTACACTAAACACTAAAAAAAAAGTTAGTCCCTCTGATTTTTTTTTCGCAAAGTCTGAGGTCTGAGGCTTTTTCTTTCCAAATTGGCAGGACTCATGACGTTTAGTAAAAAATCGTAATAATTTAATGCTGGATAAAATATTTTGAATTTATTGAATATCAATTATTAAAGCCTGGGTTTAGGCTGTAATTTATACTTAAATATTTGTTCCTTTTAATTTTAAAGCTATGCGGTAGAATTTATGTATAATTTACTTGTTAAATGTGATAATGAGGTAAATTTTTATTCCTTCCGCCTGCACAAAAAATTTTGAAACCTAATTATTTATATAGACATTTTTAGGCTCAGAGATCGTTTTCACTAACTTTTTGTCTGAAGTTGGTGCTCTTCATTACTAATTAGAAAAGCCAAAAGTCATACTATACGCTGTATCGCGAATAATTAAAATTTCAATGACTTTAAAAAAATGCTGTCAAAGTTTAAAATGAAAATTATTCTTTTGTCTAGATGCCATTTCCAAGATAACTTCATGTTCTATAAAACCACAGAGCAAATCACGAGAGCTCCACATTCGACCACATTATTTACATTTCACTTTTGGCCACCAGTATTTTTTGATATCTGGTAAAGTGTCTAAACTGCTACTTTTATCATTCACTTATATCTCTACATCCTCTTACTTTTGTAAGCGAGAACTCTAAAAATGTAAGGATTTTGTTTTCATATACCAACTATATACTGTTATTATGTAACACTTACATATCTATCATTTCCAAATTGAATTTTATAATCTACTAGCATTGCCCGCGGCTCCGCCCGCGTTCAGATGACCAAAAACCAAATTCTTGGGTTTTACATATTAATATACTCTTACATTGCAGTTTTTGTATTTTTCTCAGAAATGAGACATTTTACCGCGGTAAAAAGTATCCTATATGTTGACTCGGATAACCAGCTATCACCACCAAAGTTCATCGAAAACCCTCCAGTGGTTTTTCCGTGATGCGGTAACAGACAGACAGACAGATAGACAAAAATTCAAAAAACTATTCATTGGGCCTCTGTATCGATAATAATGTCTATTGTAACAAGATTTTCCAAAAAATATATAATGTACCTAGATTTGACTTAGAATTTTATTATATGTATAGATAGATAGATATATTATATGAGTAAATAGGCAAAGAGAGTTCAGTAGGTATCTTTTTCTCCTCTGTTTGTCAACCGATTTTCTTTTTCAACCGACTTCTTCAAAAAGGACGAGATTCTCAACTCGACTGTATGTTTTTTTTTGTTTATCAGATAGATGCCTAATCAAATATTTTCGAAGTCGCTGCCAGCAGATGCACAAAGCACATCGACTTCGAAAATGTCTGATTATAGTATCTATAGTAAATGAATAGTACCAATTACGTATTTTTTAATTTTTAGTGTTTTTTTAAATCGGTTTTTATTTTTTTATTAAAAAGTTTTTTGTTTAGTAGCTATTGACGAGCTTTACTGTTCTCAATAAAAAAAATATATTTTTTTTTTTAATTTGGGATGCAGTTTTTTTTGTATATAGATAGGTAATTTCATATTGATGAACGATTGGAATTAGACTTTAGCTATTTTATTAACTCAGACTGCTGTCGGCACAGAAACGTCTTATTGACCTTCTTCTTTTTTTGAGTTATGTGCAAATAAATAGACAGTCGAAATTTTTTAAAGTCGTTTTTATTAGATCTCTTCGTTATAACGGATTTTATTATAATTTATATATATGTCCATACATATATATACAAATATGTACATATATATACAAATGTAGGTAATATGTATGTATGTATGTATAAAGAAGAAAGAAGTACCCACCTTCTTTTGAAGTTTGAGCATTGTTTAATATTAGGTACACAAATGCTTTTATTGATCCACATAACATTATGTGTTTTAAACTTAGTTAACTTACTTATTTTACGTGAATATCATACTATGCGTCTACTGTTAGGTATTGGTGAGTATAAAAAATAGTATCACTCTTGTATATCTTTAAGTACTAATTTTAAATGCTGTATTTTTAAATAAGACCCTTAGACAATTTGATATTTTACAATCGTTGCTAATGGAAAACCTCATATTTTTTTTACTAATGACATATTCTGATCATATAACATAACGCTTAGATATAGCATTCATATATATATTACTAGCGAGTAGCGACTCACTCTCGCTCGTTCGAGTAGCGACTCACTCTCGCTCGTATCGTTAGTATAGATTTCTCAGATATGAGATATTTTCCCCCGAGTAAAAAGTATCCTATATGTTAACCCGGATAACCAGCTATTATCATACCAAATTTCATCAAAATCTATCCAGTGGGTTTCTCGTGATGCGTTTCCACTTCCTAGACAGATAATAATTCTAAAAACTGTAGATTCGGCCTCTATATCGATAATAATGACTATTTCAATAAGATTTTCGAAAAAATATTTAATGTACAGATTAGACTCAGAATTTTATTATAATTGTATAGATAGATTTAGTTTTCTTTATAAAACTCACACATGAATATATCAAATTGCGAATCCTTTTAAAGGAAAACACAATATTTTAAGTAATTACATTCTAAAAGAGTGGAATTTACTACACCTCTCTCTAGTATGCAAACATCTCGTCGAGTGATTACAAAATATAAAATTCTGAATTAAACCAACTGTTAGAGGATCGCCAGACGCTACGTCTGTATGCAATGAATAACTTCAAATGCGTTTATTTTTATAATAAATATCATAAAAATCATAAAATGGATAGCATATATATATATATATATATATATATAAATGTGTTATTTTTTTGCGTTGATGTTAACATAGTAAAGAAATAAGTTGTTAAGGAGTTCAAGTTACGCTGGTAACAGAACTATCAACGTTCGCGTAAGACGGACCACTCTAACTAATGATATGCATTAGTGTTCGTATATTAATCTTCCAAATACCACGTTATTAGATGGGCAAAAAACGGAAAAAGTATAAAAGAGGTCAATAACTGGACCGAGAGTACAGGAGCTGACAGTACAGCCGAAGGAGGTGTTACAGTAGTGGTTAAGTTGAATATTTTTTCCATAAGATGGATGTATAAGAGTGTATTTTTATTTAAAATGTAAACTTTTTTATATTAGAAATTTTTACAAAAACAGTAAAAAAAGAAATAAAAATGAACAGCCACTAATAGTGTCTTTAAACAATTTGCTATAAAAAAAATTTCAACACGAAATTTTTTTTTAAAAGTTTAAGCAGTCATAGAATTCAAGGTATTCTCTATGTAATTAATAGCATTAAATTACAACATTTTTATGTTAATGATATACATTATATTGGTTTTAAAAATATATTTTAACATTTCTTGTAAGGTGGTAGAACATCCAGCGGGTGTACAGCATGTGTGTAAACAGCACAATCTAGGCGCGGATGCAGGTGTTGTCTTAACGTGGATATTACCAAAAGTTAACCTTTACAATATATGAGTATGTTTTTTTTTATTTTAAGAAGAAAATAGAGTATACGACCAATTTTTTTACTACTTTTTATTTTTTCGTATGATAAATTAACGACCGGTGTTCATTAATTTCGCTTTGGCCTACCAAATGACTACCCGATACAAAAAAAAATTTTTTGAACCCCGACTATAATTTTACATAGGTAATTATTGAATTTATTCTTCCAAGAGTATGTATCTACAAAAAATCAATCTGTACAGATTCTATATTGTACATTACAAATGCTACAATTTATTATTAAAATATATTTTTTAATGCATATCCACACTAAGATTTCAAAGATAAGATAAGAAGTGCAAGATGATTGTAATTATCTGTATGAAGCTCCAAAAAGCCCAATTATACGTCGCGTTCAGTTAACTGGTAGCGACTGTTTGCAGGCTGACGTCAGTTTCAAACATATATTTGTACAATTATATTTCACTCGTATATATAAAAAAAATATTTTTATTTTTATATGGTTATAAATAAACAAAAATAAAGCAAATATGCTTACGAAAATAAAAAGAGATATTTACGAAAAAAGAATACCAATTATAAAATTTATAATTGGAAATCTATTTTCAGAAGAAGAAAAGCAATTCAAGGTGAGCGAAACCGAAGTCGCTTCTTTGCACTGTCTCTTAGTTGTAATAATATTATTTTTTTGTAAACTTTATATATATATATATATATATATATATATATATATATAGATATATATATATATATATATATATATACATTTAATGCTCATTGCCAAACAAGACTTATTAAATTTTAATTTGCTATAAAAATACCATAATTATTAATGGAAAATGCTAAGCTTTACAGTTTTCTACATATTTTGATGACTTCTAAATTATTCAATAAATAATATTTAGAAATTGTATATTTCAGCTTTTTTAGCCATTTTAGTAATGACACACTAACTGTGTAACTTAAATCATTAAAAAAAACCTCACTTAAAATTATTTATATTCTGATATTCCCCAGTTAATATGCAGTTAGCGTCTTTATTAGATTGCTTTTTATAAACACTGGAAAATTTCTAAAACACTAACGCTACATATATACGGTAATTAAATCTGTAAAAAAGGCAGAAAAAGGGGAAATAAAAAACATAACATGTAATTTGGTTAAGTAAATTAACATAAACAAAGTAAACGCTGTTTTCGCAATTCTGCATATTTTTGAGTTCGTATTATAAAATATGTTCTATCAAAATCAAAATTTGCTTGAACTATGATTATGGTCAATTAAAAGTACATTAAAAATTAATTTATTTTTCTGTTAGAATTTGCAGCAATTCGTTAACTCTATTTTAAAATAGCTGTACGGTATAAATAATATTTGTTTTCAGTTAAACGCAGTTGTGAAAGGATTTAAAAAAAATATAACAGGAAGTAATGGAGTAATGTTTGGGTAATATTATCATTTTTAACGTAAATATTAATAATAATTAATATATAATATCAAATATGGAATCTGATATTTATCTTATGTATGTTAAAAAAATATATATTTGTAGAATATAATATACGGCAAGAATATAATATTATATATTTGTCAGACAATAACAATAGTTACCTACCATGGCCACATTTCAATGTGTTCTATCTCATTCTCTCACCGGCTTTATTCTATATATTTATGTGTTTGTCTCTTTTTAGTATCGCATTTTCGTTTCATCGATTTTCAAATCATAACAATTGTAATGAAGTTTCACTTTAAAAACTTACTTGTTCTACTGCTCTCAATTTGGCTTGCAGATTCGGCGGGTAATGTGCACAAACATAATATTATTTGCCATATGAGGGTATAAGTAATACAGAGTGCATTTGTACACTATAACTTCTCTTATGCAAAAATGGCTAACGCGCTTGAATTCTATTATTACTATATAAAAGAAGGACAAACCAACAAACACATTCGCATTTAGTATTGGTATGGCATTGTGTATTGTGGTTAAATCTACTTTCACAACAGGAAAAAAATAAATAAATGGTGTTACCGGTCTAGTTAGGAAAGAAATTATAGCTTATGTTTCTATCTATGAATATCAAAAGTTAGAAAATAAATGTTATAAGTATAATTTGTTTACAACATGTAACCGAGATGAGTTACTAGACCACTCTTAGTAGGGCTTCTTATACTCCTGTGCCTCAGAGACTTTAAGCCGTCGCCGATCTTGGTTTTAATCTTAAATTTCATCTGTACGAGTCATAATTGTCAATTCGAATAGATCGTTCGTTATGATTTCTATGTTCTAATCTCAATATTATGGAGTTTACTTATTTTATAATTTACTGGAAAGCAATATGTGTTACTGATTTTTGGTGCAGAGATTATTTGTTTTTTGTTAATTTTAACGCACTAATCTTCCATGCCAAATTTGAACTCTTTTTAGGGTTCCGTACCTCAAAAGGTAAAAAAGAACCCTTATAAGATCACTCTCTTGTCCGTCTGTTCGTATGTTTGTCTGCCCGTGTTTCTGTCTGTCCATGTGTCACCACCGATTTTCTCAGGAACGCTGGTCCTAGCAAGTTGAAATTTATACCAGATACTGAGGTATAGTCCCTTTTAGGTGTATAAAAATCTAGGTCCTGAGTCAACACGATAAAATCTATGGGCAAATTTAGATTTTTGCGAAAACTTGTATGTACCAAAATTTATCTTAATTTTCAACTTTTTTTTATTTTTCGGAATTTTTCTTTTACTTGTGCTGTAAGATCTTGTTTTTAACCAAAATTGATAATTCTAGGTCAACCGGAAGTACCCTATAGGTTTGTGTCGAAAACCTAAATGGTAGTTCCCGTTGACCTAGTATCACGAAATTTGGCAAAAAGCAAGATATTACAGAACAAATAATGGAAAAATTGCAAAAAATAAAAAAGTTGAAAATTAAAATTAAACAGATTTCCTACAAATTTGTAAGGAACTCTCGGTGGGCTAGTCCGACTCGCACATGTCCGTAATTTTTTGCTTTATTTAGCCTAATTATTAAAGAATGTTAAAGACTATCTAAAATCATACTACGAACAACAGAAAATAATAAATAAATTTATAACGCAAATGTAAACATTGCTCAAGAGTCGTGCCTAAAAGGCATTAACAAGAGAATTGAACTGAAAATATATTAATCTTACCGATACATTCCAATATTTACGTATTTGTATATATCTCCTAATTTATACATATATGTTTGAAAATATGTCGAATATTTACTAATCCTCGGTACTAAAATATTATTGTTTACTAGCATTGCCCGCGCTCTGCTCGCGTTCAGATGACCAAAAACCAAATTCTTAGGTTTTACATATTAGTATACTCTTACATTGCAGTTTTTGTATTTTTTCTCAGAAATTAGATATTTTCCCGCGGTAGAAAGTATCCCATATGTTGACCCGGATATCGAGCTATCACCATACGAAATTTCATTAAAATCCCTCCAGTGGTTTTTCTGTGATGCGGTAACAGGCAGACAAAAATTCTAAAAACTATATATTCGGATTCTGTATTGATAATAAAGTCTATTTCAATAAGATTTTCCAAAAAATATTTAATGTACGGATTCGGCTTAGTTACAATTTTATTATATGTATAGATATGAAATATTTTAAGCATACGAGTATGTAATTTATACCTACAACTTTATTTAACCGTGCATCGTATACATACGTTAACAGACGTTTTGATTGAAAATAAACATTTTTATACATAGATTCCATGTTACACTTTATTGCAAAAGCTTTTTTTGTAAAAAAATATGTAAAACTGAAAATAAAATAGTTATTATATTGTCGAAAGCTCGCAACAAGTTCAATCATTGGTGGTTTTAAATGCATTTTTCTTTTCAAACAAAAGCATGTTAACTTGTCTTTTTGTTAGTCATATCTTTTTATCTATATACTAGCAACTCACCTTCGCTCCGCTCGGGTTCATCCTTAGGTATGTTTTAACGGTTAGTACAGATTTCTCAGTGAAAAGATATTTTCCTGCAGTAAAAAGTATCCTATATGTTAACCCGGATAACCAGCTATCATCGTAACAAATTTAATCAAAATCTGTCTAGTGGTTTTCTCGTGATGCGCACAGACAAATAGACAAAATTTTTAAAAACTATAGTTTCGGCCTCTGTATCGATAATAATGACTATTTCAATAAGATTTTTCAAAAAATATTTAATGTGCAGATTCGACTTAGAATTTTATTATATGTACCACAGATCATATAACACTATACTTATGTACAGATATAAAAGCGAAATATCTCTGACTGATTAATCAAAAAATCATAAATAAGTATAAACATTATTGACTTAGATTTGGCTGGTTGCTCCCTATAAGGAATAAATATCCAATAAATATCCAGTAAGATGGCATGTTTGGAAATTCGACCGTTATAGGGGTAAAAGGGGGTTGGAAATGTGTATGAAAAACGGTTATTTTTTAAGTATGTGGACATAGCCGCAGGAAAATGATAAGAAGTATATAGAACTATAAAGTAATCAGTCCTAATTTATATATAAATGGTTCTTGTCTTTAGAGTTTAGTTCCAATTGTGTGGTACATTATAATGTTGCTAAGTTGTAGCATAATTATGCGTATTTAGCCTTATTAACATTGCTTATTATTATTATTAGATAGCCCGTTTATTAAGGAAGCCTATAAGCTATATATTATTCCAGAAAAATGTACGGTTCCCGTGGGATATATTTATTTTTGTCTAAGGACGAACCCGGAGCGAATCGAGGTAGAGTCGCTAGTATTTTATGTATCTACTTTATTAGAAGTGTAAAATATGCAAATGTAACGGGAAAAAAGTTTCGCAACATATCTTAGCAACTTTTTACATGGAATCCTCGTATGAAATCTAAACGTAGTACATATTGATAGACCATGCGGATAGAAAACGAGAGTGGTCACAAGGACGCCCGGTCTAGCTTCCCCATTAGATAGTAGCTTGCTTCCCTACTAGCTTACAAGTTATAAAGAGGTATTAGGCTAAATTCATGATGGACCTATTAATTTTTGAAGTTTTACTTCTTTTTGCACGTTGGAAAAAAAATAAGAAAGTAAAATTTTTACGATGTGCGCGCACACCGACAGCCAAAAAACGACACGATGAAGTTAGCTGCATTACTTTTACAGAGTTGTGAGATACGGGATGAAATCTTTAGCTATTTTTGTTGTATTACGCTAAAGAAGTATAACTTCTTACGTGCGTACATAAGTATCTACATACACACGTTTTTTTAATTTTTAGTATATTACTGATCAAATTAAACTGTGGCTAACTTTATTCAAATGAATTTCTACAAGAAAAACTATCCTCTAACATGATGAGAGCAAAATAATATTTGTAAAATATTTGTCTTACGTGAGAATCAAACCGGTTACCTATAGATACTCTTTTGGGCAATAAAATATATTATTTATGTCACTATCAACACATTTTAAATCAAACTAAAAGTATAATTACTAATAAGTTTTTGTTTGTGGCTCAGCTCGCATGGTGAGTAGTATGTTCTAATCATGAACGAACTAGCCACATTCGTTCATGGTTCTAATATACTCGTATTCTATCTCCATTTTAAAATTTAGTCAAATCTGTTCAGCTGACAGTGTTTAACTTCCATATAGCTCTCACTTTTATATTTATTATTATAAAAATATATTTATACTTATTGTTGTAAATAAAACTATCTTATCGAATTTTCTCGCAGATTAATTTAGATTTTTGGTTTTTAACGTTTCGAATGCTTTACAGCAATTGTGGTCGCCGTTCGAAAAAATAGTTTTACTTAAGGCGTCAAATGTTCGTGGAAATCTAAGAAAGTATACTTATTATTGTGATAAGTGGTATAATAAAACGTAAAATGGAAATCAATATATATATTCTTTTTAAAAATTGTGTTTGAAGTATGTTTGAGATGTAACATAAGCTTAAAGCTTAAAAAAATGTTTGTTTTATTCTACCTATTAATAAAAGCATTACACGAGAGGGGCTGAAGGGATTTCAATACCACTTTGTAGTTATATAGTCTAAATAAAAAAAAATGATTTTCATATCAATTACGAGTAAGTACCTCTAAAGATTAAGCTCACTGTTCAGCGGTCTCTTATACAAACAATAAGAAGCAAGTAAAGCCGCGAGCAAAACAAATAAATTATCATCGGTACTTTAGCAATAAGCTACTTCAATAATTATCTACTAAGCTGATCATGGATTAAGCAATAATTAGAAACTTCCTGTATATATATTCTTTCATTTATTATATTAATTTGCGTCACATTGTACGACTTAGAAGCCGCGCTCCACTGATAAGCTACGGGGTAGAAACCGAGAGTGGCCGCAAGGACGTCCAGTTCATCCTATCTATGTTGCGTGGTTCAAGTATTGACGAACAAAATAAAAAGTATAATATAATCGTACGCACAAACATAGTTATATCATAAAACTGTCACCAGTATTAATTACGATGTTTGTTAAAAACAATTATAAATCCAAAAATACATATTATATAATTCTGAGTCGAATCTGTATATTAAATTACCTTAATACGATTTTCCAAAAAATATTTAATGTACAGATTCGGCTTAGTTACAATTTTATTATATGTATAGATAGATAATTTATATATACAATTATTTATATATTTAGATATATATACAAAAACAAAATAGAATAAAAAAAACAATATAGTAATAGCTGCCTAATTTTTTACACAGGTATTTATAGTTATTTTCATCGTATTATATTTCGTGTATCATTAATAATAACATATCAATTTAAATTAAATATGTAAAGCTAACGAAGAGGTAAGAACAACAGGTATGTAGATAGTGCAGGTAAAAACCGGTCATACGTCTAAACGTTCGTTGCCAACAAGAAATTCTAGTCCATAAGTTCATATATTAGAAGCTATCAAATATGCAACCAATTTTGATAGAGTTTTGAATATTGTATATCACCAAAATTAAGATAGGTCACGTGACAATAAAATATATACATTCTTACTTTCTTATGTACGTTTTGGTAATCAAATATTTAAGTATAGATATTTTTGAACTATACACATATAAAGGTGCATGTTGCTCCACACCCAGACCAAACTCCTCGAGCTTAAAGTGCTGCAATTTTGACAGCTTAATTCTATCATGACGTTTTCAAACTTAAGTTATGAATTGTTCAAATTCATCTCCTAAAAATAAGTATCAAAGGCTTAAAGAAGATTTTTTTCGTTCAATCTCTGTCAAGATGATTTCTAGTGATGCGCGACAGTGCAGATATACAGACAAAAGCTTTCAAAAGTGTCTGTACTTAATATTTATTTAGTTTAATTACGATATACAATATTGAATCCATTTTCTATACATATAGTAAAATAATAACTCAGGGAAATCTGTACATAAAATATTTTTTTAAAACACTGAATGTAACTTATTGCATACGAAATATAAATTCCAAAAATCCTCCAAAACTCGAAATTTTATTTAAAATGTCAAATATTCGCGTAAATCTAAGAAAGTATTGATCATAACAATAGTTATTAATTTTTTTGTCTGTTTGTCTGTTCCTCTCGCATATTTAAAACGTACCTAGGGACGTAACACGAGTGAAGCGAGGTAAACCGCTAGTATTATATGTAGACTTTCCAATTTACACTTACATATTCCAAGAATTGTAAATAAACTTTTTCAAGGACACTTTTTAGATGATGAATTGTCAGTGAGGTGTCAAACTTCGGAGTGCATTGCAATAAGCGTTGACAGCATTTGAATAAGTAGCCTTAAATATTAGTAGCGCTCACTTAACTTTGACTCCGTGATTTTTAAGGTTTACCATTTGTTTGTCCTTATGTTTGTTCTCAGATTCGGACTCGATGGAGAAATTGGAAATTGGTACAGATATAGAAGTAGAAGATCTAAATGTACGTATAGCGGTGAATTTTACTTTTGGAGGGTAGATTTATTGTAGAAAATATATCAAGTACATTTCGAGGTATAGATAAAGTATGTAAAGATATAAAGGGCTTATTTAAAGGGAGAATTTATATATTTTAATGAGATATTACAACAAATGTATTAAAAACAGGTATTTCCTCTCTCTCTCTCTCTGAAAAAGCTAGAACTAGAATTACGGAAAATATAGAAAACATAAACATATGTTACAGGAAAAATATAAATCTTTAAATTTCTTAAAAATCCTTTAATGTTTATGTCACGCGAGCTCGATTCGCGATTTACCGCTTAATTAGACACACTACTTTGAAAAGTTACTGTGATTATCACAATTGGACTCAGTTATGCAAAAAACAGCCATGTACGTAAAAGTACCAACAGAGTTATAAGCATTTTTCTGTCGATAGTTGCACTTGGGTTATGTTTTGTTTTTTCTGGTTACTTTAAAATTGAACAATATATATGTAAGTATTGTTTATTTTTTATAATAACATGCTTATAACTCTGTTGGTACTTTTACGCACATGGCTGTTTTTTGCATAACTGGGTCCAATTTTAGTCTTTTTTAAAAACCTTGCCTCTTCTTTAAGGGGCACAAATTAGAAATTTTATCCTTCAAACGGTGAAAATCTATATTTTGTGAACGAAAAGTTCGGCTGTGCGTTTTCTGTCAATAGATTCCTACAGTTTTTAAAATATAAATATAAACAATCCCATCCCATAAATATTATAAATGCGAAAGTGTGTATGGATGTTTGTTTCATAATCACGCCAGAACGGCTGAACGGATCTGGATGAAATTTAGCACAGAGATAGATTATAGTCTGGATACTTGGTATGGTACATTACTTTTTATCCCAAAAAAAAAATACGATTTCCGTGGGATAGATTTGTTTTCGTTTGTCACTTAGAGGGAGGAACCCGAGCGAAGCGAGGGTTAGTAGCCGGTTGGTAATATTTTGTACTGTGGATAATTTTTAGTACAAATTAATTCTAATTAAAATAAAACGAATTCGTATGAAATAGAACGAAATCAGTGCTAAAGGGCAGTTTAATCAACGAAAAGTATAACTTTGGACATAGTTTCTCATATTTTCAACCCATTTACGAATAGATTAAGACTACAAGAAAATCAAATAAAGAAAATTGTCAATAAAATATAATACAAAAAATATTTAAAATATAATATGTAAATTATATTTTTCTAACTTGGACCAAAAGCTAGAGTTTGTGAACTTTTTGTCTTTTCGCCGTGTACACACGAGTTCACATATGTATCTACATATTACCATATTTCTTATTTCCATTTACCATGCAACGTCTTAATCAAGACGTTTTGTAAAAACGTTATGAATTTTAATCAGATTAATGGATGTGTTAATGCTTTATAGGCAGAAGTGTTGCGATGGTAATAAAGCTATTGTGTTCGTTAAAAGACGGTTATTATGTTTACCGATATACAAAAAGGAGGTAATTTGTGTTTTTTCTGAATAAATTGGATAATTTCTTGAATTTTTTTCTAAGATGGCAATTTATTTCTCAATATCATATTTGGGTCTTGATATTCTAATACGTATATGTCGACTAATTTATATAATGTGATTCTTTTACAATGACCAGACTAATTTAGTAAATAATAATCTTAACGTTTCTGATTAAAATATTTTTATTCTATAAATAAATATGTTGGGACATTAACACACAACACCGTCTAGTTGCATGATAAGCTACGAGGCTTGTGTTATGGATACCACATAGTTGATGCACTACACATATATAACTTTAAATACATACATATTATAAATATAAACACCCATGACTGAAGTACAAACATTCGTGCTCATCATACAAATGAATGCCCCCAGCGGGACTGGAACCCGCGACCGCTGGCACAGCAAGTAGGGTTACTACAAACTGAGCCACACTTGTCGTCTATGCTAATGAGATTTTAAATCTCAACGTTTTATATAAACACATTTTCTACTTTTTTACATTTTTTCCCTCCATGGAATTTAGCTAATTTTTTCTCTTCCTACATTTGAGGGGAAAGTATAAGTACAAGAGTTGACACACAATAGAAAGAGACATTGTTTTTTCTCTATCTTTATACCTGCATCATATATGTTCACTCAGCGTTGAGTGACGATGCCTAATTTCGAGGTTTGTCTGAACCAGACGATGCAGCTATTTGATCTTATGTATTATGTACACATTTACTTACCGAAATCGAACCTGTGTTCTTTGACGAAGAAAACACACAAACAAGTCAAATATATTATTGTACCACTATAATCATTAATTTGGGTAGAAAAAACATGATTAGCATGTAAATATTTGAATAGATTTGTAAGTATAATTTTAAACACTTCACAAAATAAAAAATAAGCTTACATTGAAATACATTTGGACTTTCATTTACCGTGTTACCGTATTTTTAAGACAGTTTCTTTGGCAGTCAACTAGAACTAAATCTGTTTTATGATATAACTAGTGGATCCGGCACCGTCCAGATGTTTTTTAATCTGATACACTTTCTGATTAAAATATTTTTATTCTATGCTAATGAGATTTTTAAATCTCAACGTTTTATATACACAATTTTTTTTTGTTATTTATACCTTATATTGTTAAATAATTAGGGGTTGTAATAAAAAAAAAAACTACGCGTTTTTAAGCGTTTAAAGTTCATCCTAATTACTAAGTCTTATTTAAATTGACAAAATTGTCAAACATAAAAAGCAAAAAAAACAATACACATGAGATAATTAAATATAATTATATATACCATTATGTTACAATCTTATTAAATATATGGGAATTTTTTATAAAGATATATGTCGCACTTACATTAAACTTGCTTAGATCTTCAATCTAGTTCGATTGAGAGTTAGTGGATGTCAAATATTACCATCTTTTCGTCAATTTTTACACTTTGTAAGATATATGTATGTATGTGTATCTGTAAAAATACTTGTAATTAATAAAAATGTTTTAGATTATATTCCTTATATAAATAAATTACATTTGCAATAAATAAGGCCATTAAGTTTTTTTGCACATAGAAAAGAATTCTATGGCAATTTCCACGGTAGCCCTAGGAATTTATAGTGTCCTGTCTGCCACTACCCACATGCCATGTAACATTTATCAGATTTATTTTCGATTAATCAAACGATTCTAAACTTAGGTCTAATTTCCAAGTTAATTATCCTTTATCCTTTCTCAGTCATCTCATTCAACTGCTAAGGAGAAGCCATCCATCTTCGTCACGGTCCAGACGCGTTGCATTAGCCAACAATTTGAAAGTTTTAACGACAAAAATATATTCATCTCGCTCTAATCTATGAAAAATACGGAAACTGCGTTTTTTCTCTCTGTCCATCTCTGAAATGATTCAGCGACTTACAAAGAATGCATGTAAGATAGATGAAAACGTAATTTCATTTATATTACATAGTGTTAAAGTCTAGTTTCGCTTGTATATACAAATTTGAATTGAATTTCCGAAGCAAGTGTTAAATACTGAGTGCAACAATCTTTTTCTCTACAATATCTAAAATTGGATGGCGTTATTCATTAATCTATTTTTAACATTTCGTTAATTATATAACATTTTAAAAAGCAAAATTGTATATTATAAATATTAGTAGAATCCGCGGCTTCGCCCACGTTCAATGTACAAAAAATTCTTTGGCTTTATGTTATATACAGCGATTCACCCTCGCTTCGCTCGGCTTCGTTGCAATGTATTTATATAATAGCGTTCATACAAAAATACTACAAACGCGATTAAAAAAAAAGGGGGGGGGGGGGGTGAGGATGAACAATACTTTACGATCTATCCTCATACCTACCAAATATAGGAAAAAAATCATTGAAATCGGTTCAGCCGTTTCGGAGAAGTACGACCACAAACACCGTGACACGAAAAATTTATAAAGGTATTAGATGTTGACTATAAGTAGCTTCTGAGCACTTTTATTTTGAAATTAAATATCGCATACAACAGTAGAATTGATAATTAAATTTTTATGATAATCGATTTTTAAGTAAATGAATTTTGTAATCGTTAAAATGAGTAGTAGTAAAACTGTTCTAGTATAATATAGTTAAAGGAACCAATGTTTGAGACTGTAATCCATCTACTTCAGAGGAACGCGATGGGAGGGACGAGTGCATTAAATGTACGCTTATAGTGTAAGGGTACAGATTATTCTAGAAATGTAGTTTTAAATTGTAAAAGTACATAATATTTGTCTAAAAATTCTTAAATATTTACAAAATTATTACTAGCGGGCAGTATAATTGATTTAGACACTAAAACTAGTTGAGAAAAATTCACAAAAATATCTTCAAAATCGGTCCAGCCATTTAGGAGTAGTTTAGTGACATACACACGTACAGAAAATATGTATATACATATGTTATATATGAGTATTACTTTGAAATGTTTATAATATTCTATGTGTATTCAATATGTAATTAGTAACAGTTACAGCATCTTAGTTTTCGCCATTTAGACAGACTGAATTTTTATTAATTAATATGATATCTTACGTTAGATAAATTTAATATATCTACCTTATGATACTCGCAATGTCACGACGAACTAATAATTCATCAAAATCGGTTTACTCGTAAATACGAATATAGTGTCAGACATACATACTTACAGATCAATCACAGAACTCTCCTTTCGAGCTTCGCAGTCGGGTAAAAATATAATAAAGCATCCGCTATCACTAGGAACCCTCACGTTCGACATGATGCATTAATCCCTGTTCCTGCGGAGTTTAATATATGATCGCGGTTCGACTCGGTCACGCTGCCGACACGACTTGCGCCTGCATTGTGCGTTACAACGTACTTCTAAACCTGAACTTAATAAAAAATAGCTAAGTCCGAATCGCACTTTAATATTATATTCGTAATCACACCTTTTTTAACTTCCCACTGTTGGACATGGGCTTCCTTTTATTACAAGGGAGATCAGGTCATAGTCCACCGCGCTGGCTAAGTAATATATATATATATATATATATATATATATATATATATATATATATATATATAAGAATTGACTTTTCAAGATATAAGATTTAACTAAAAAGACTATAAGATAATATAACAATTTTTGAATAATGCAAGTCGAGATCCAAGAAATACACCTACACCGGCCTAATTCTCGTATGACAAATACAACCATTTTTTTAAGGAGAGACTCGAACCTTTGACCTCTGGCTTAAAGATCACTCCAATTAATCTTAGATATTAAAAAAAGTATATATTATTAGGTAATTAAGAAAATGAAGCCACTGGCGCCATATATATATATATATATATATATATATATATATATATATATATATATAATTTTAATATTGTTGTTTGTCCTACTAATTAATTTTATATACAAGACTTACCTTTTACAGCCTCAGGTCCATTTGCATGAAGAGGTATAGTCATTAGTCATTTGTCAAATAAGCTTCCAAGCGATAACATCTTAACGAAAATATAATTAATATGCTAATTGGAACCATCAAGAACCTAAACAAAATCATGATTTGCACAGATGTTTATATGACTCTATTATATGCGTTTGGATCCTAGATTCGATCTACTGTTTTAATTACGAAAGTTTGTATGTGTGTTTTTCTTATTAGTCCTTTACGCTAAAATGGACGGATTTGGATGCAATTTTAGTACACAGATAGATCATGATTTGAGGTAACACATAGGCTACGGTTAGACTCTTAGAAAAGCACCCGATCGAAGAGAGTGTAAGTCATTGGTACGATAATAGAAGTATGACAGTTCGGAGTGCTACTGCTTAAAAGAAATTGTGGGTTTGAAGTCATACTGATAAGAAAAATTCATTTTAAATTAACTATCTTTTAGGATTTTTTTCACAAATTTATATTGATTTTTGAGCGACGTACCGTATGCTTTAGAGCAATCATGGTCACGGGAGAGACTGAAAATATATGATAAACTAGCGACTCGCCCTCTCTTCGCTCGGGTTCATCCCTAGGTACGTTTAATTTTTTTTAAGCGGAAACCTAATTCTTTTTCTAAAATAAAAGTAGCCTATGTTACTCCCTATAACATCAGCTATTTTTCAGTGAAAGTCCCGTCAAAATCAGTCCAGCCGTTTTAGAGATTATCCAGAACAAACAGACAGACACAGACAAAAATTAAAAAAATGTGTTTTTCTTATAAGTACTGTTTAAATTTTCATATGCATTTAGTAAAACGCTGTTTTAACATTACAAACAGACACTTCAATTAATTTTATTTATCTGTATAGAATATAATAAATCTAGAAATAAATCCGAATAGATACTTTTATTTTAATGTCAAGTAGTTTCGTAAATCTAAGAAAGTTTTATACTGATATTATAAAGAGGCAGAGTTTGTTTGTTTGAACGTGCTAATCTCAGGAACTACTAATCCGTTTTGAAAAATTCTTTTTGCATTAGATAGCCCGTGTATTGAGGACGGTCATATATCATATAATATATAGTCTATCTATTCCATACTAACTGTTAAAACGTACCTAGGGAGGAACCCGAGCAAAACGAGGTTGATTCGCTAGTAGCTTATATTCTGAATTGAGAATAGGCAAATTTTAAATGTACCCATCACGCAAGGAAAGCCGCGTGCTTAAGCTAGTTTTAAATAAAATCTGCTATCCTAAAAGATACATATTTAATGTATGTACCTATCATAAATGTTAACTATTATATAAACTCGCATAAGTAGTAGATATAAAGTTGTTGTTGTGGGTGCATTGGAATAGATTTGCAGCGGTCGACCTCCGCGCGTCCTTCTAAGTTTGATCTTTCGTAGGTCCTAATGAATATGTATCGTGCCACTTCTTATACTATGAATTTGATTACAATTTTCTTTAGATATTTTTTTTCCCTCTCCATCTTTTTTCTTTGATGAATTTTCTTCGTCTATTATCCCGCGGGAATTTTTTAGATATTTAAATGTCTATTATCCATGTTTGAATGAATTTTTTTTAGCGATTTAAATATACATTTGTGTAACCGCATGTTCGGAATAGGTAATTTTCTTTGTAATATTTTTTCTTTTAGTTAACAATTTACATTACAAATCTTATTTTTGGGTAAAACTATACTGCAAGAATTTTCCATACAATGAACTATACCTGTTTATACTACTATTATAAATGCGAAAGTTTGTATGTATGTACATATGTATAAGTGTATGTTGTGTGTTTATATTTGTTCCTCCTCCAGGCTGAAAAGCTGGACGGTACCGTTTGAATTTAGTATATAAATACACATGTACACTATGACCTAGGAGTATTATAAAAGCTTCTGTGAAGCACTTAAGGACGTATCCGAGCATAGAGAGGGTTAGTCGCTAGTTCGAATATATTTACATGTAAGTACATCATACTAACAAAATTTCCCCCAGTACTAAAACAGTAGTTAAAAACTTTAAAGCCCGAGCCCAGCAATAATCGCGAATTCAGTTACGTTTCAACTGTTCCTATGAATGTAGACTAGATTACCGACCCTTACGTTCGCCCTCTATCAGACCACTCGAAAAACCCGCATTACAGTGTAATATGTTCCAGTGTAGTGTGCTAGTCATTACATGCACTTGAGACCATGTTGGTATCCATACATAGTACTACGAGTATAATAGAGTTTATATGTATCTATGTACCTTAAAAGGTTAATTTTATCATCTATACATATATAATTTAAATCATTTGACGACAAGTCAGGCTCAGTTTGTTTTGTTTGACTCTACTTGCTGTGCCAGCAGTCGCGGGTTCAAGTCCCGCTGGGGGCATTCATTTGTGTGATGAGCACGAATGTTTGTACTCCAGTCATGTGTTTATATTTATAATATGTATGTATTTAAAGTTATATATGTGTAGTGTATCAACTATCTGGTATCCATAACACAAGCCTCGTAGCGTACCATGGACCTAGATGGTGCTGTGTGTATATATATTTATTTACGTTTGAAGAATATCCTAATTAAAGTTGTTGTTAAATAGAACTTGTTTTATGGGGAGATATTTACTCTCATCGCTTATTCGCTCGTTTATTAGAAAATTTTGGACATTTTAACGATTAAGGGATGTTAAAATAGCTTCCATAAATGCAAATAAGCCCGAGGGAAGTAGGTAATTAATCCATACTAATACCTATTATAAATGTGAAAGTGTGTTTGTTTGTATGTTTGTCCTTCTTTTACGTTGAAACGGAGTGACAGATTGGCGTGATTTTTTTGTGTGGAGATAGTTGGTGGACTGGAGAGTGACATAGGACACTTTATCGCGGGAGATTATCTCGTTCCCATGGGAAAACACGTTATACTACAACCCGAAAAAATATTTATGATCAGAATTACTTGGAACTTGGTATTAATGTTCTTCAATACAATTGAATAAATACGTGTTTTAGCAATTTTCGAAATTAAGCCCATAAGGAGATAAAATAGGGGATGAAGAAAGAAGAAAATAAGAAGTTTGTATGAAACCGACCTTTTTAGAGATTTTTTATAGTTTTAGCGCGAGCGAAACCGCAGTTTCTGCTAGTAAAAGATAAAGATTTTGACTGATACGAATATAATTCTTACGTAAAGTGGTTTGATGAGAAAAAGGTACGTAAAAAAGATATGGATAAAGTATTTCTCTACTTCTTTCTACTAACTGGTTTCGCACACTGAGTGACCTCTTCTCTACAGAAAAACCGAATTCTCTACAAAAAAATCCCCAACTGGGACTCGAACTCAGGATCTCCAGATCTGTAATCGTACATGTTAGCCAGAGCCACTCAACAAACGAGACAGTCATACATATAAAGGCAGTATGTGAATATATGGTAGAAGCTGAAGCACCGATAACTCGTGGGCATGAGCGAAGGGGACGAGTCGCTAGTGTGTAAAAAATCGACTTCTGTTTGTTTCATGATTTTGTTTTAAAAAAGGTTACCGAGATTTTCATTTTGGTTCAGTTCAAAGTTTTCTTTGTTACTTTATTTATTAATAAAATGCTAGGACATTCGATGACCTCAGAGTCCGCATGAAAGATAATTGCATCATTTCCATTAAATGTCTCCGCGTGGTTAAAAAAACTAAAATGTTACATCGACTAACAATTTGCATACTGACGATGCACTAATTTATTACTTTGCTATACGACTTTAGCTCGTAGCCTTGACTTTGTACGATTATAGATACTAATATTTATTATAATTTGTCATGGTATTTAGAAAGAATGCTTTAAATTCTTTAGAGTTAATATTTTGGTCATGTGACATAAAAGGGATAGAGTCTGAATAGCTTTATGTACTACAGTAGTCGCAGGTTCGAGTAATGTGGGAAATAAATGGTTGTATCTATTGTATATATGGCATACGGTCTACGAATATATGGTTAATCATGTCGAGAGATCGTTTATCTATACTAATATTACCTATAAAGAGGAAAGATTTGTTTGTTTGCTTGCATCGAATAGGCCCCGAAACTACTAAACCGATTTAGATGACATTTGGTAAGAAGATAGCTTAAGATCCTGGGAAGGACATAGGATAGTTTTTATCCCAGAAATCATTGCTTAAGGGGGTGAAAATGTGTATAGGGAAGCAACCTAGGGACGAACGCGAGGGAAGCGAAGGTGAGTGGCTAGTATAAAATAATATACATGCTGAGAAAATAAAAAAAAATATATATATTACACATAGCACTTTAGCTTAACTGAACATTAAATGCATCTTGCAGAATATAATATATTCTTATTATGTATGTAAGAGTAATACAAAAAGTTATAACAAGTAAATACAGTTTCATTAGCTTCAAAATATTACAAGTAAAATAAATCATATCATCACTATGTTCTCTATGTAAATCTACATCGTAATGAAAATGTTTATGACACTGTCATCTATACCTAAGTACATATAATAAAATTGTAACTAAGCCGAATTACTAAGATATTTTTTGGAAAATTTTATTGAAATACTCATTATTATCGATACAGAGGCCGAATCTATAATTTTTAGATTTTTTGTCTGTCTGTCTGTCTATTACCGCATCACAGAAAAACTACTGGAGCGATTTTAATGACATTTGATAAGGTGATAGCTGGATATCCGGGTCAACATATAGGATACTTTTTACCGCGGGAAAATATTTCATTTTTGAGAAAAAATACAAAAACTGCAATTAATATACTCTTAGTATATTAATATGTAAAACTCTACTGTAATTTTGGTCATCTGAACGCGGGCGGAGTCGCGGGCAATGCTAGCTATAAATACAAAAATTTAAACGCGTGTGTTTCGGATTTAGACGAAATACAAATGAATGACCTTGAACTTACAGGTTATTGTTTATTGTAAAGTTTGTTAAAAGGTGGCGCTGACCGTTTCCCAGAAGATGATTATATAGCAAAAGCACCTAAGAATGCCCCAAGTGACGCCTACTACATAAATATGTACGTATATACAGACATATAAAGCTATACAACACACTTAAAAGTACTCGTTTAAACCGTCATAGTTCAAACTATTTTCAATATACTGCAGTTTTTAAAGGCAATTGAATAAAAAGGTGGATTTTAATAAAGAAATATATTAAATACTATACAGGTTCCAGGTTTCAATAGCTCACGGTGTATCGCACCATTGGAAATCGCCAGCGTGTTGATTTTGCCGATTAAGCGCAATGCGGACCCACTGTTTGGATCTGACGGAGTTCCGTTTAGTGTGTTAATTATGAAATTAAAATATAATATAAATATTTAATTATATAGGTAACTCTTTTTAAAAAGATTTAACACCTTGTCTCATCGTCTTTACTGGTGATATCAGAGCTGGCTCACAAATGAATGCCCCCAGCGGGACTCGAACCCGCGACCGCTGACACAGGAAGTAGGATCACTACAAAATGAGCCAAACGTGTCATCGAAATAAGAAAGTTAATGAATATACTTTATGGTAAATTTTAAAGAGACAAAATGAACATAGCAACTAAACAACATAAAAGCAAAATTGAAGATTTCCTACTAGGTTATAGGTACAACGTTTAGGTTCTACGAAACACACAATATAATTTACATTCTGACTGGATCAAATTTTGTATATTATCAATACAATTTTTAGTCAATATTTTAAATTGCAACCTTAAAAAACTTTTGTCAAACCAGTTTCTAAAGTCATAATATCTAATACTCTGTTAGATTTACGCGAATATTTGACACTTTACACCTACGCGACGTTTCGAATTCTTTACAACAATCAAGGGACAGACTGACCATGATTGCTGTAAACCCATGAACGAATTAACCACAAAATCTATTATAAAAGCTTACTAGAGCTTTTGTCAACTAATTATACGGAACCATTTCCAGTAACCGAACTCTGCTTAACCGTATGCAGTAATTTTTTTCGGCAATTGATTGGCGCTCGCAAACAGAGCAAATGAAGTCGAATTGAATTTGTGATGAGCTTCACCAATTTATTCCTCATATGCTTTACTGCTTCACAAAGCGATTGAAAGCACTGAACGTATAACAACGTTACAATTTTATCTATGTATGTTTTAAAAGCTCGAAATTCGATGTAAGTGGCAATAAAGATGTATAGTATTGGTGTTTCATTAATTAATTCAATTTTAATTTTAAATAGCTAAATACACTCTACACTCGGTGACTTAAAATATTGACTTAGCAACAGAAACACGTAGAAGGTGAATATATTTAGTACTTTTAAAGAAAGTGATGCATTAGCTATATAACATAGTAAAATTGTAACTAAGCCGAATCTGTACATTAAATATTTTTTGGAAAATCTTATTGAAATAAACATTATTATCGATACAGACGCCGAATCTATAGTTTTTAGAATTTTTATCTGACTGTCTGTTACGGCATCACGGAAAAACCACTGGAGGGATTTTGATGAAATTTGGTATGGTGATAGCTGGTTATCCGGGTCAACATATATGATACCTTTGCTGCGGGAAAATGTCTCATTTCTGAGAAAAAATAAAAAAATCTAAGAATGTCATTTTTGGTCATCTGAACGCGGGCAGAGCCGCGGGTGATGCTAGTTAGCTATATAATTATACTCTCCTTAGGGATTAAATTCATTTTTGTGTTTTATTAACATATCTTGAGATATCCTCTATTGATTGAATTGTAAAAATAAATTATAATTTGGCAAAAATATCGCGCAACATGAACAAAAAATCTATAACAGAATTGAGTATCTCCTTTTGAAGTAGATCAAAAAATGCTTAACATGTTTCTATATTAACTTATTAATAATATTTATGTCACATAATCTATCTAATTAATAAAACTATATATAATAAAATAATTCATTAGGTAAATTCTAGTACATAATTGATTTAAACTACCAAAGCAATTGACACCTTATTGTTATATAATTACGAACTAAAATCGTGATGTAATATTACATGGATACATTTTTCAGGAGCACGGCATGCAGTTTTTGTGAGCTCTCCGCAACTTGCGTCATTCGTCTTCGTAGGATGCATGGGAAAAGTTAGTGACGGATCACTACACTCTCGGACACTTTTAAGTGTATATTTTATTATCATTCCATATAAAAGTAGATTAATATGTTTAATATGTCATAATATGTGCTAGCAGTGCCGGATTTAACCTTAGCGCCGCCCCTGGGAATAGTAAAAAATGCCGCCCTGTTATCTAAATTTTGCATACAATGTTGAAAGTTTAAATTTTTTTTATTATTAATTTTTTGAAAATTGCAATGAAATAATTTATAAACGATATCAATTTTCGAAAAATGTACCTACCATTTAATCTTTTTTTTTTTTAAATAAAAAAAGCATTTTCGATAACGCGAAGAGATTTTTTTCCCCACCCTCCAAATTATGCCGCCCCTAATAATTTGCCGCCCTGGGCACTAGCCCCGAGTGCCCCTAGTGTAAATCCAGGGCTGTGTACTAGAGAGAACTTAAATTAGATCGTTGAGGACACTCAATTAAATTTATATATGTATAAAATCTCGTAAATGTGATTCGTACGAAATAGTCCGTATATATAATTTTTTTGTAATATTTAGAGTAAATAATATTTATACAAACAAAGAATTTTCCTCTTCATAATAGTGCATATTAAAGTCGTACAAAACCACCAACCAACTTTAAATAAAACATATCAGAAAGCTAAAAATATTTTTTGTAGCAACCTTATACATTTTAAGCTGATGCATCATTATTTTTGCCGGCGGTGTACCGCGGTGTAACGTAGCGGCACCGACGTCCGCTAATTTATGGAAATCTCTGAAAGTCGTCTCGGCCCCCGTAGTTTCAAGTGTTTTCTAGACATGAAAATAAAATGGAAAAAAATTACAATTTCATACTATACTACATCTCGATGATGAAGTGCTGACTGAGTACGCTGACTTTTCATTCTGCATCGTTTTTGATGCTAAAATGATCCGTTGGTTAATACCTGGTCCGAACAAATATTTGGTCTGCCCGAGAATCGAAGTTATGTACCGCAGCTATCCGTGTTAATTATATAAGATAAGCAGTTTTATTTACTTTCCACTAACGATTCACCCTTGCTTCGTTTAGGTGCGTCTCTACTCTCTAGATCCTTAACACGTCATGTGTTACCCCAATTATATTAAATTTCATCCAAATCCATCAATCCGTTATATGAAAGAGTAAAAAACAAAGATAGATAAACATACATACAAACTTTCGCATTGTAGACCGACAAATAAATAATTTTATCAATACAATAAACAAGGTCGACTTAAATAACACAATAACAAACTTAAAAATATTATATTTTATACGTAAATATGAAAACACGATGTAAACAAGAATTTAAAAACAAAATAGCCCACTTAAAAAGATACTAAAACAGTAGCATTGGTAATGCTCAAGTTTCTCTCAAAAGTTTCATCGTACTCTTTCTTATAGGCGTCACATTGCCTGACCTGCGGCAACATGGCGGGGTAATGTAGGTGACTGGAATAGCCCGTTTAGCATTTCTAATTTACATTCGAGGACCTATACACTGTTCTATTCTTTTATTTATATTTATTTACTTACTAGCATTGCCCGCGGCTCCGCCCGCGTTCAGATGACCAAAAACCAAATTCTTAAGTTTTACATATTAGTATACTCTGACATTGCAGTTTTTGTATTTTTTCTCAGAAATGAGACATTTTCTCGCAGAAAAAGGATCCTATATGTTGACCCGGATAGCCAGCTATCAGCACACCAAATTTCATCAAAATCCCTCCAGTGGTTTTTCTGTGATGCGGTAACAGACAGACAGACAGACAAAAATTCTAAAAACTATAGATTCGGCCTCCGTATCGATAATAATGTTTATTTCAATAAGATTTTCCAAAAAATATTTATTGTGCAGATTCGGCTTAGTTACAATTTTATTATATGTATAGATATAGACATTCGCTTTTTGCTATACGTTATTTATGTAATGTTCTTCATTTGCATATGTCATTAAGAATATTGATATGTTTGTGTTACGTTTATTATTAGAAATAATCGTAAATTTAATTAAGTTGACATCAAATGAAATATAAAAATGGTATTGGTAAGAATTATATATTCAAATTTTGATTCGTTAAGTCACTACAGGTATTTTAAAAATAATACAGATTATAATATTGTTTTATATTATACTAGCGACACATCTTCGCTCTGCTCGGATTCGTTGCTATTTTTAACGGTTAGTATAGATTTCTAAGAACTAGTATCCTAAATGTATCTTATATGTTGACTCGGATAACCAGCTATCATCATACCAAATTTCATCAAAAATTGTCTAGTGGTTTTCTCGTCATGCGTTCCCGGACAGGCAGACAGACAGACAAAAATTCTAAAAACTATGGATTCGGCCTCTGTATGCATATTAATGACTATTTCAATAAGATTTTCCAAAAAATATTTAATGTACAGATTCGACTTAGTTACAATTTTATTATATGTATAGATTTTTTTTAGATTTACGCGAATATTTAACATAAAATGTGAAATAAGTTTGGTTCTTTTTGGCTTTTTTGGATTTGTCGAATGCTTCGCAACAATCACGATCACGGGAGAGCCTAAGGTTGTATGTCTAAAAATGTATTGTATAGTTGTTAGAGATAGTATCCACTCACAAAATTATACAAAGATTTTAAAGAAACTTACAATATTTTAAATTATTTTTTATAATTTCAATAAGTCATATAATTGAATATTAAATATTCCAAACCACAAATCAAAAATCCAACCTAAAATAAAATTATATGCGCGACAAAATCCGAATAGATACTTTTATTTAAATTATTTTGTAAAGTTCCTTAAAGTACTGTGCAATAATAGGGATAAAAAAATATGTGAATGAAATTGAGCCATATAAAAATACAAATCAGGGCAGCGTTTCTCGTAAAATTCTTTGAAGACTGCAACCAATATGCATGGTATAAGTAAAGTATTTAATCATTCCTCTGTTTTTTAGTAAGTTTTTATATAGATTTCTTCTTCTTGTACTTCTTTCTGTCTGTTTCGAATTTCGTTGAAATCCGTTGAACTACAGTGTAAAGAAGTATCAAACCCACTCACTCACCAACTCTCTATATACATTCGTTATGCATACATTCATTCGTGCATACAAACGCTCATACATACATACAAACATACATATATACATAATTACATTGTAATTAAAAATTCGTTTTATATTAAAAGTGAAACTAGTCAATACTTAATTGTGAATGTTTATGCAAGGAACGGGTTCCTCGTCCACAACACGCATTCACTGGCGAAGTAACCTACCACAACAAATTCAGTCTGCTCATTTAAAAAAAAAAAAATTTGTTTTTTACTTCAAGGGTATAATACAAATATTTATATATGGTATCGAACTAGTGACCCTCGTTTGAATATAAAAGGGGTGTAATATTGTTTAATACAACTTATCAAACCATTAAATTTCTCGATTTGATTGTTCGATATTATTATATTCTAATCAGACTGTATACTACTATTATAAATGAGATGAGTGTGTGTACGTATGTTTGTTACTCCTACATGCTGAAACGAAACGGCAGGCTTCAATGAAATTTGTACACAATTACACTAGGATTTACATATAGGCAGTAAAGTACTTAATGACGCATCTGAGCAAAATGATGATAAGCCACTAGTCTATACTAATATTATAAATGTAAAAGTTTGTGAGTATGGATGTTTGTTACGCCAGAACGGCTGAACGGATCTGGATGAAATTTGGCAAAGATATAGATTATAGTCTGGAATAGCACATAAGCTACTTTTTATTCTGAAAAAATCTACGTTTCCCGAGGGATAGGTTTGTTTTTGTTATACATTATATTAAATGCTATTAATTATACATTTAAACACAATATTAAAATGTCATATAAATTAACCTTTACAAAAGTTCAACTAACTGAGCTGTTATAGCTTTTAGGCTGTGGTTCCGAACCGCCTTGATATTGAACTGGCGAAGGTCGAGCGAGTGACTGCACTGACCCCTGCGCGCCTTCCGTTTCTATTCACCTAGATATGATATATCTTGGAAGTTTAGTACTAAGCAACATCTATTTGACTCCAAAAATATGGCGTCGTATAATGAAGGAAAAGCCTCACCAAAATGACCCCATTTGCTAAACCTAGATTAACTATACTTATATTTATAATTTAAAATTAAATCATCTATGTATAGCTAAAAAATCGTAAAATTGAACGACCTTGACAATTTTTTTGAATGTAAGTAGTAAGTAAGTACTGTTCCACACTATACTTTACCACACCGATATCGGACCGAGAACGGACTGTGGTCGGCTCTATAGTGTGGATCGACCCTAAGTCTGCTAGTACAATAAACTAAGCAATGATTAAACTGATTTTAACGGAACTTTCAGAGATGAACAGACGAATTAGGCGAAAATAAAAAATAATAAATCCTCTAGGATAAAGTATTTAAAGCTACTACAGATAAACTTCTTTTCTAAAAAAATTGTATACAAAAAAGTTTGCTTAAGTTTTTTAGCGATATTAATAATAACGATGTCTATTAAAAATTCGAAACCCATTGGTGAATTAACTTAAATAGAATTTTTTAAAGAACGACTTATCAGTGTTATTCCATATAGCTAAGCTCCTGATGGTTACGGGTTCGATTCCTTATAGGAATCGATTACTATTCTATGTTTCTGTAAAATATTTTCTAATTACTAAACTCAACTGGCAGCAATATTTAAGGCGTAAAATAAAGATATTTTTATACGTTATAAGTACCAAATAAAATGCTGTAAAAGCAATTCTCAATTATTTGATGCAAAATAAAAACGTAATAAGAATTAGAAATATACAGTTGAAATGTTATATTTTAAGTGATATTAAGATAACTAGAGCCGCTAAAATGTACATTCATAGCATAAAGTTTATTTTAAAACTCATTTTAATGCGCAATAAATGATAAAGACTTAATCAAAGATTAATAAAAGATATAAAAGATAAATTGTTTGAGAAACAAGTTCTAATTAAGATAGCAAGACAAAGTCAAATGAACTAAAAGATAGCTTTGTGTCCCGTTCTCTCGACGGCAAGTCCCTACAAGTACGTACGGCTAAGGCTTTCTTATAGTTATTGCAAACTGCTTATTTTACTAACTTACGAGTATATCCTGTAGGATACTAAAAATTTGTACTGTTTTTATAATTATGTTATAGGTTATGTAATTATGAATTATGGGATGTCAAATGTTTACTAACAAATAAGTTTTAGAAAAATTGGTAGTAGTAAAATCTAAATATAAAATTATTTTTGTGTATCATATCTCAAATACCAAGTTAATTATTACCGAAAAAAATTACAAAATGTTTTCAAAACCACCATTTGGTTCAAAATTTTTCAAATTTCATATTAAAAGTTAACTTTTGTTAGTAATAGAGAGTGATAGAAAATGGTATATAATACTTTCTTAGATTTACACGAATATTTGACATTTTAAATTAAACTTTTTCAGATTTTGTCGTGGAGACACTGTTCTTTCCCGTGACCACGATTGCTGTAAAGCATTCAAAATATCGGAAACCAAAATAAATCCGCGAAAAAATCCGAAAAGATAGTTTTATTTAAAATGGTTTGTATGTTTGTTTGTTATTTGAGATTTGATAGTAATTTCATTCTTCTACACAGTCGATAACAGAGGTCGCGTCAACCAATTTCTTTTATATTGAAATGGTCGTGATTACATCTTCGGTGCTTCTTTTCTAGCTTTAAAAGCTAAATACCTATTGCAATAAGAGCATATACAGTGTGTATTTTTAAACTTTTTACTTTTCACTGTAGCAGATTATAAAAAATGCAAAAATTTACGGCTTAAACTGAGTTATAAGAATCAAATCTTAAAAACTAGTCAAATATTTAAATAACATTTGTTATACTTTTTTAAAAAGATAGTTTCCACAACGCATGTTAATTACTTTGTTGAATTGGATTTTTAAACACAATACTTTCTTGTTGCAACAACAGTATATTTTTACTTTTATTTTATAGAGGTTTACTTAAACTGTGACATGACTCATGTAATATCTGAAAAACAACATCAGGCGAAATTTAAAAATAATCCCATTTTTTTTTCTAAATTCTTATTAGCATAATATCTTTCCAATTCCAAGTAAATCTTGTATCTATACATATAATAAAATTGTAAGTTAGTCTAATCTGTACATTAAATATTTTTTGGAAAATCTTGTCTGTCCGTCTGTCACCGCATCACAGAAAAACCACGGGAGGGATTTTGATGAAATTTTGTATGGTAATAGCTGGTTATCCGGGTCAGCATATAGGATACTTTTTACCGCGGGAAAATATCTCATTTCTGAGAAAAAATACAAAAACTGCAATGTAAGAGTATACTAATATGTAAAACCTAAAAATTAGGTTTTTCTCATTTGAACACGGGCGGAGCCGCGGGCAATGCTAGTTATGTATAAAAATTAAAAACATAATATGAACATTAGTTTCATTTTATTCTATTCATAGTGTAAGGTTGCATTTTTATATATGAGTGTTTAATCTATACATATAATAAAATTATAACTAAGCCGTACATTAAATATTTTTTGGAAAATCTTATTGAAATAGACATATTATCGATACAGAGGCCGAATCTATAGTTTTTAGAATTTAGTTTAATCTGTCTGTCTGTTACTGCATCACAGAAAAAACCACTTGAGGGATTTTGATGAAATTTGCGTGATAGCTGGTTATCCGGGTCAGCTTATAGGATACTTTTACCGCGGGAAAATGTCTCATTTCTGAGAAAAAATACAAAAACTGCAATGTACACTAATATGCAAAACCTAAGAATTTGGTCATCTGAACGCGGGTGGAGCCGCGGGCAATGCTAGTATATGTATATGTACCTATAATTAATTTATTTCGTGTAACTCGGAAACGGCTTTAACAATTTGGATGAAATTTTGTATTTAGATAAGGTTTTGTTTTTTTGAGCTTATAAAAGTATCTGTTTTGGAAAAAACGTACATTTTAATTCGTTAAATACGCCAACGGGACCTCGGAATGCCAGGCCCACTTAACATAAAATGCAAAATTTGTATGTGTATGTTTGTTCATCCTTGGAACTGCAACGGCTGGATGGATTTGGATGAAATCTGGTACACAGTTAGATTATATCCTGGAATAATACTTAGGGTATGTTAGTTATAAAATTGGCCAGAAGATATTGCTGATCGTTTGTCATAAGATTAAGACATTTGTATTATAATATATATATATATATATATATATATATATATATATATATATATATATATAAGAAGAAAACTCTGTTATTTTATCAAGGTGCAAAAGGCACACAAGGACGTCTCTGAGCGAAGCGAGGTTAAGTCACTTGTATAACATATTATAATTTTTTTTCTTCGTAAGGTTATTATCGAGTATTGACTCCTCAGCCTTGATATTGAACTGTAATATCGTGTAAAGAGAGTAAAATGTAGTTTTTGTCCAAAATTTATATGTTAATTAAATCAGTTACGTCATTTTTTTATTATATTAATTGCCTTATTTGTTAAATCACAATTTAAATGGTATAAGGAAATAGTTATTAAGGTTTTTATACTTCTCTTATTTACATTTATATGAGGACATTTACTTGAAAATGATAGTAGCATTATACTAGTTTGACTGGCATATATTTTGGAATTATTGTGATAAAACTCAATATGCAATTTGTAACAACCTCGTCAGTTAATACTGATATCAGTATCGAGTCAACGATCATAGGTTCGATATTGCTTGTATCGAATGTCATTATTATATCAATAATAATTGGTGAAATTGATAACAAGTACATTAGAAAAATAGTTTACTCTGAGTCGGAGTTTAGAATCGCTAAATCGCCGATATAACATAAAAAATACTACTTATCCTGTGTTTCTTTTAACAATTCTACTCAAGAATAGTTAGCAAATTTATAAATTGTATACTATATTAATATAGTATATTCACTTTTACATTTCAAGTTCTGGTTTCAAGAGCGGTTAAAATACTAAGTATTTGGAAGAGCAACTCGATACGAAGGTTTTATGTAGATTTATGTAGAAAAAATTATATAAGGTCATTCCTTATATAAATTTGTCTAATTTTTATGGTTCTATTGATGGCTTTTGACCACAGTGTGTTCGTCGCCACACATCCCCATGGATTCGAGCCTACGTCATGTTATATCTAGAAAAAATATGAATATATTATTAGGGCATCTGATTCCATACGAGTCGGAATCGGTTGCAAACCGACCATAGCAACCGGTCAGACGACTTTTTATGGGATTCCACCCTCATCTGACGACCTGGCTATTTCCCAACACACCAACCAAAATTCAACCTTATCACCAAAAAATATGGTTTTAAATTAAATAAAAACATACGCATTTGACAGTCACGACCTGCGAAGAAGGATAATGTTAGGATATTACCTATTTATTCGATTATGTGTTTTATATTAATAGATTTAAGTATCTTTTTGGTTTAAAATATTCGTTATGAATAACTCCTTTGATTTTTATCGTTCACTTGACCCGTCATGTCGAATGTCCTGGGAATGCTCGAAAAGCGATCAAATAGTTATTTGCCAGGATCATAACTCGATATTGAAATTTAAGCATTAACTCATCGTTATTGCTAAATACCAGAGATAATATTTTAATAGAAATTTTGATTTTACCGAAAGAACTTGTAACTTTTAAGTGAACTTAACTAATGCTAAACTGAGATAGAGTGTCATAAATGATAAAAAAATATTATTCTATTTAGAAGTATGCGAAAAAAAGCCCATGTCACTCTCCAGCCCTTGAATTATCTCCTCACAAAAAATGATGCCAATCCGTCACTGAGTTTCGACGTGAAAGACCGACAAACAAACAAATAAAGAACCAAACACACTTTCACATTTATAATATTATATAGTATGGATTTAAATACTTCTTTGAAATATTTAAATTGCAATTTGAAATATTCTAAAAGGCAAATCCAAGCAAACCCGTATGTATCTACTTGTATTTCTTCCAGAAAAACTGAAACAAAAATTAATTTATTAAAATATGTTGTGTTTTCTTTTTTAAGTCAGTAAAAATATTTTCTTATATATTTACATACAAGCAAAAGCTCGGTCAGAGAGAGAATTTTTCGAATTCACCTTCCATATTTTGTAATGTAAGGTAAGCGTAGTATATTGTGCTTTCATAAATTTTCCTCAGTTTTTACTCAGTTCTGCGCAAACACTTATCGCCTTTCTTAGTTCTGAGAGGCGACCTAGATGCTTTATAACGAGGCTCCGGTCATTAACAGTATATACAGACACATTACTCAGGACCAAACAACATACCCACCCGAATTTCCCCTAAAAAAACCATAATAAATAAAAACGCCACCCTCAAAAACCAAATTAATTACTGCATGTAGAAATATATACGTATTTTCAATAACTATCATCAGTGGAGTGCCGTAGATTTTTTTTGTTGACTGTACATAATTAAAATGTGAAAATGTAAAGAGAAATATATATTTAAATTGAATGTAATTAAATTGTACTTTGAATAATCAAATAACAATGTATAGGAAAGATCTATGATTATTTTTATTCTTGGAATACGTCATAATATATATGTATGTACATTGTACATATATAATACTCTTTCGTTGTATACTAAACGATTATAATAAAGTTATCGAAACATTAGACTGTATTCTAAAGGTCGTGCGTTCGAATCCAATTCGTGATTTTCGTAGTTGTGCTACCGTGTGTCCTGTATTTGCTTTCCTGACCACTGATATTAGAGCCGTAGATGAATAATATTGACGCAGGACATATTGCTTTTCTATTCTAATATTATAAAGAGGAAAAATTTGTTTGTTTGTATCGATTAGGCTCCGAAACTACTGAGCCGATTTAGATGAAATTTGGTAAGAAAATAGTTTAAAACTCTGGGAAGGACATATGATAGTTTTTTATCTCGGAAATCATCCCCTAAAAGGGAAAAATGAAAATGGCGGTGAAAATTTGTATGGGGAGGCAACCTAGGGACGAACCCGAGCAAACCCGAGGAAAAGGGTGTGTCGCCAGTTCTTAGTAAAATTAACAACATCTAGACTTGTGTATGTCTGTATGTTGTCTTAATCTATTAATCAGATTTTAATCAACATTTGTACATTCAAAATCATGTTAGCAGGCTACGACACAAAAGCCAGCGTTGAGACTTACGCGTACGTATGCCATAATATTCATTCATATATAGGTTAAGGGTGGTTTTTTTAATTGTTGATTATTTTAATTTATTCGTGGCTTACGAACTAGGTAACGAGTTCTTGACGATGATTTTAATGAAATTATATAAATAGAATGTCTCGTATGAGAATATTTTTAACTTGTGTTGTATCCTTTTTTTAGATTTAATTATAATTAATAACTTAAGTGTACTTTTCTATACGTATAATAAAATTCTTACAAATCGAACCTGTACATTCAATATTATTTGGAAAATCTTATCTAATTTATAGTTATAGTTAAATAATTTATAGTTTTTAGAATGTTTGTCTGTCTGTCAGTCTCTCTGTGATCGTATCATGTACAAACCCCTGGAAGGATTTTGATGAAATTTAGTATGATGATAGCTGGTTATCCGGGTTAACATATAGGATACTTTTTAATGCGGGAAAATATCTCATCTCTGAGAAATCTATACTAAATGTTTAAACGTAAGTAGAAAGGGAGAGTGCGTCGCTAGCTTTAAATATAATTAAGATTTTTTACATATTCATGATTTAACTTTAAACGGTTGTTGATTGAAAGAGGTTAACGTAATGTGCGCATTAGTAGTGAATAAAAGTGACAAAAGCTCCAACATGTGCAGATAAAGGCTAGCGTATACTGTAATAAAAATTAAAATATTATTTTAAAATAGCTTTTATAGAATTATATTAATATTAGCCGACATGATTATTAATTAGAGGTAATAAGTTCAAACTCGGATCTAGCATCTCAGAGACTTTCATGTTTGAACGAACTGAACTCAAAATAACTAGGTTTTTAACGTGTTAAGTCTGCGAACTCTTATTTTTCCAGTATTTTGGACAATAGTCTAATGTTTGATTAGGAGGGGTAGTTTGTGCCCATTTATGAGACATAAAAAGATTGAATTAAGTATATTTTTAAGAGATTAGGTAATTTTTGCAATGACGGGAATCACTTGGTATAGCGGTCATTATCTACGTAAAAATCACGTCGAACTGCTACTCTAGCGCTATGAGAAAGAAGGATGAACTATCCAAACTTTAATATTTATATATAATATTTTTATGGATACAACTAATTTAAACAATGGGTAACAAAATTTATGATTTTTTAAGAGTTCAAAACTGTTGTCAAATGTCAACACGAAGCTGTTATTTTTCCCCAGTGGAAACGCGTCTTTACAATTATTATAGCATAAGTTCTTTTATCCTTAACTTCCAACGAGAAAGATACTTATTGTGATGAATGTTAATGTTTTGGGCATACAGTTGCTTACCTCAAAAATTAAGTGCAAAAGGCGCAATTAATGTTCTGTCTGTTTGATTATTTTTTTTATCAAAATGAGACCATTCATTTCAAATATCTATACTAATATTATAAAGAGGAAAAGTTTGTGAGTTTGTGAGGTTGTAGGGGGTAATCTCTGGATCTACTGTACCGATTTAGATGACATTTGATAAGATGATAGTTTGAGATCCTGGAAAGGACATAGGATACTTTTTATCCCAGAAATCATTCCTTAAAGGGGTGAAAATGGGGATAAAAGCAAGGGTGAGTCGGTAGTAACAAATAATTAGTAGGATGACCATCGTCGAAAAGTCTGCCTGGAATTTCCCGAAGATACCAGTTTGACGTCACCAAATCATCAATCAAATAACATGAAGTATAAAGTAGTTTTAATAGATACAGTATATAAAAACTAGAAGTCCTTAAAAGTTATTTATAGCCGTCTCATTATAAAGCCCTGTATAACAGCAGTGTTGACTAATGACGTCATTATTCATTACTTGATACATATCTCAGTTGCATTAAATTTTTTTATTGAATATTGATGACATAAGTACTTTGGAAAAAGTGGTGGGTTCAAACAGGGATTTGAATTAAAAATTAAGGGTGTACTGTAAACCAAAAGTCTGACCCAGATAAGGATATTTAAAATGGTGTGTGACTTCAATCGTAAGATGGTTGAGTTGTTAGATTGTAATAGTTAATTGAAAGTAGCAACATTTTATTAAATACT
Source organism: Brenthis daphne (assembly GCA_947093115.1). NCBI lineage: Eukaryota > Metazoa > Arthropoda > Insecta > Lepidoptera > Nymphalidae > Brenthis > Brenthis daphne. The sequence goes on along the minus strand of OX352483.1, from coordinate 2,577,718 downwards.
AAACACAAAGATATGTGTAGTTTCAAATAAGATGGCTAACACAAAGATTGTCAAAATACCAATTTTCATGTCGAACGCTTTCGGAATTAAAGCGCGGTAGTGCCATTTCATGGCAAGTTATATTTATATCCGTCAACATTTTTTTTTTTAGGTTTATATCCGTCAACCCTAAAGTTGTATCCTGACTAGCATATAAAAGAATGTATGACAGTCGGGTGCGTCTCAACCGCGCCCCGCACGATAACTAGTATGCCTTCATTGACATTTGACCCTTCGATGAGCAATTCGCACTAGACCATTTCTTTAAATCAATAAAAGTTAATAAAATAATAAAAACCGACTTCCAGGCACTAAAATGTAAAAAATAACTAAACTGAGGTTTTAATTTAGAATAGATACCTAATCAGATATTTTCGAAGTCGGTGCCAGTCTACAATATTTTAAGATATGAATATCTAATAGATAAATATGTATTTTACGTATCGAAATATATTTAGATTTGCTTTGCATCGGCTGGCACCGACTTCGAAAATATCTGATTAGGTATCTACTCTTAATGAAAACCTCCGTTTAGTTATTTTTTTTTATATTTTAGTGCCAGGAAGTCGTTTTTTTTTAAGTTTTTATGTTATATAATTTAGAAAAAATCGTAAAAATACGATTTTCTAATATAACAAAATGGCGAAGCAACAAACTGCAGCAAAGTACCAGGAGAGCATCGCGCGGCAGGAGCTCGTCTCGCAAGATTGATATACCGAGTGATGGATGAGTTCTCCATTACAGCTCGTATCGGAACGCTCTGTGGCTTAAATGCATTGTTTCACTAAAAACTTACTGGAATTCGCAGGAAATTGAATTAAAAAATGTGGTAATCTATTACTGGTAATCTAAGAAATTTAATCTTATAATATTAAATGAGTAATTCTTGTATATATGTATATTGTATATATATATACAGTATATAAAATTTGATGTCTCTCGGAGACGGCTGTAACAAATTGGATCAAATTTTGTATTTAGATATAGGTATGCTTTGTAAGTTTATCTAAAATGTAGTTATTGTTAATTATTGTTGTTTATCTAATATCTTATCTAAAAAAATTTTTGTCGACAAACGCCCAGCGAAACTCGATCGCCCAGGTACTGCTTATGTATTTTGTATATGATATCCATCCTAATATTATAAATGTGAAAATGTTGTTTGTTTGTTTTCTTGCTTGTACCGAATAGGCTCCGAAACTACTGAACCGAGTTAGATGAAATTTGGTAAGAAGATAGTTTGAGAAGGACATAGGATAGTTTTTATCCGGGGAACCATCCCTTAACGGGGTGAAAATGGGGATAAAAGTTTGTATGAGGAATCAGCCTAATATTTTATATAGACTTAGCAGAACCTAGTTGAACTTGCAGTAAAAGCTATTTGTAGCTTGTAAAGTTTTAAGTCATAGCACTCTAGTGCACGCTATAATTCGAGCTCATCTATCACTTGGAAGGTAGACAAGTTCTCTGTACTTTGTTCAACCATATTGTAATACTTCAATTTACATAATTGAATTCGACATTCATTTTAGTTGGTTTGAATTTTTTTTATAAAAAAAATGGCATGATGCTCCTATACCCAGTATCTATACGTAATTTATTTTTTATTATAATATTTATTATGTGTATTACTATTGAATTCATTATAAGTAAGAGAGAGTATAAGATTCTGATATTATTTGATTACGTTGGTTTACATGGGTATATTCTTTATTGCATATTAACAATGTAACGTAAATAATACAGAGACCAATGTGGGCAAAGGTAGACTTTATCTAGATGAGATCTCTTCCAGCTAACCTATGAAAGTGAGAAATATATATATATATATATATATATATATATATATAACGGGCCTAAAAAGTGCAATTATCGTTAATTATTAATAATATTATATATTAATTATAAATAATACCTATTTATATAACATACATATATAAATAGGCTAAGACAAAACAGTTCCTGTTCTCCTCTGTTTGTCAATCGATTTTCTTATTTTTTTGTTTAATAGCTATTGATAAGCTTGAGTGTTATTAATAATTTTATAAATCTTAAATTATAAAATTATCATTACATATATCTATATCTATACCTATAATAAAATTGTAACTAAGCCGAATCTGTACATTAAATATTTTTTGGAAAATCTTATTGAAATAAACTTTATCATCGATACAGAGGCCGATTCTATAGTTTTTAGAATTTTTGTCTGCCTGTCTGTCTGTTACCGCATCACAGAAAAACCACTAGAGGATTTTGATAAAATTTGGTATGGTGATAGCTGGTTATCCGGGTCAACATATAGGACTTTTTACCGCGGGAAAATATCTCATTTCTGAGAAAAAATACAAAAACTGTAATATAAGAATATAGTAACATGTAAAATCTAATAATTTGGTTTTTGGTCATCTAAACACGGGCGGAGCCGCAGGCAATGCTAGTATACATATACATGTAATGTTTGTGTAACACTAACTTCACTTATAAATTATATGTACATTTATTTGGATTGAAAATCGTATTTTATATTTGAACATGTAAATTGTATGAAAATACTGAACTAGTTAGCAATATAATAAAACGTTTTCAAGTTACACACACCAGCTTTATTAACGAATCGATAAAATCCACCGAAAATTCGCATTCATTTAACCAAACTAAAATGATGCAGGAATAAAAAGATTGGAAGCATATAGAATAAAAACTAAAAGTTGTTATTATATGCGAGTGCCGAAAAACGTATACAAAATATATACGTTCGACGAAAAAACTTGCTGTCAAAAAATAGTAACAGGAATAATTATCGTGTACATTGCATTAATCAAATTCTGCGCACGGCTATCGGAGGGTGGTGAGGGAGGGCGAGTGGTGCGGGCTCGCTTGAAAAAACGCTGAAAATGATGGTCTATATGATATTTATCTTCAGATAAATCTTAAGATATGTTTATTTCGTTGGTATAATTTTGTAAAAAATAAAAATACGATTTTTGGGTGATTTTTTTATTACCAAGATGGTCGCTAACTAGGGTATTATAGCTATAAAGTACATTTGTGTGTGAAATTTTAAGTAACAGTTTTAAATATTAATCTATAATTGTAGGAAAATATGTTAAGATGAATTATTAGAAGGTATTTATTATGTGTGAAATATAAGAATAATATGAGCAAAAAATTTTTTTTCAATTTTCATGCACAGTGCTCGGATTCCGGGATACATTTTTTAATCATTTCATCTTGAAAGCACAAGTTACATTTCTTTTAACATTACATCATTTTACCAACATCGTATAAAGCAATCACATGAATTAATCAAGTATATACATATAAATGAAAATTAGAAATTATTATTTTCATATCTTAAGATTGCAAGGCTAGGGCATTATCTCGTGTGTAGCTGAAACCATCAGGGTACCTATAGCTACAAAAAATGCCAGCGCCACTGCGGGGGCACCGGGCACGGCGCATTCATTAATTGCTAATTTACAGATCGGTATGTGAGCTTCACGTTGATGTGATGTGTTTTGGCTTTATTATTACTATATTCATTTTATTGAACTTTTTGAAAGTAAACTTTGCTTATTGTATAGGTGGCGGAACTACGTAAGTTCGAGGTCGGCAGTTCGATTTATCGTGGCTCGATAAATCAAAGATAAAATCTATAAAAAAATCTCTTTAAGTTTAATAATCTATTGAATGGCTAAATCATTTTAGCTAAACTTTCAATGTGTGTGGATTTTTTTGAAAAATAAGCAAAGTAGAGATGAATAGAAGTAGATCTCATTGCCACTACGTACCAAGTACTCCAAGGGTCGTAAATTCAATTCTCGTTTGTAGTGAATATGTTATAATTACCAATTATCATTGTTTGTTTCAGTATAGCAAATAATGAATTGAGCTTCCAAAAATGTACTTTTTTGATATCGAATCGAAAAACCGGGAAAGCGGAGCCCTCAATTCAGAACAATATTACCTCTTATGTCTGCAAGACGAAATATTCGAAATACATAAAAAGGAAAAAAAATATTATTATTTCCAATAAGAATGAAGAGGGATCTCTTGTAACCTCACCGAAATATTGCTAAAACTATATTAAGTACTATTGTTTCATTGAAAATCTATTATTCTAAAGAAATAAGTACTAACAAGTTTGTGATGAGAGGGGCATCGTATGAAGCTTGATGCAATAAAACCCAAAAGAAATGTGTAGTTCGCTGAAAATATATATTTCAAGCAGCTTTCGTTGCTAATTGGATTAGAATGTATACGAAATTCAGGTATGAAAAAATGAAAAAGGATAATATAGAATGCGCCCAATTTTTTTATGTTCTTTTAAAATCAGTTTTCGAATTTATATGAAACCTTTTTTAGATGTATGTTTAATAATTTGACGTTAAATTAATTAACAATAACATAAAAATACATTCAACTACAGCTACAAAAGTAGAAAACAAAATATAATATTTTTGTTTTACAAGTAAATAATATTTAGATTTTCCACCCACAAAATTATACAATAATTTGGAACAACAATTAGTACTTTGGTACGATTTCTAAATGGCACCAAAGTACTTTTTTACAATAAAAAAATATAGTTCTAATTAAACTAAAATAACTCTTTAGTTATAGTATTTTAAAATATTTAAACTTGATTTTCTAAAAGTATTATCCTCACAATTTAAAAAATTATGAATAATTGTATTTAGGGTCGCTATATTCATCACTAAGACTTAAGAAGGGGTTTTTGGAAGTCAACCCCCTAAAGGGTTCGGGGCTTAATTTCAAAATTAAAAAAAAAATCTTAGCGAATACCTACAGACATACAGTAACTACCTATGAGAAATCTACCAGCCAAATTTTAAGATTGTATGTAGCATTTATAATTTCTCAAATTTCATGATTAATCAGTTAGTAGTATTTAGCTTTTGTACGCCTTTATACAGTTTACACCATTGGCTATTATTTAAGACATTTGTAGGAACATTTTAGTTAAAATTAAAACTTGTACAAGAAAACAGAACAGAATTAAGACAATACTCTTGTATACGTATATTGTTTACTTTGATCTTCAAATTCGGACAACCCCAGTAACGACACATAATGAAAAGATTTCGCTCAAGCGAGTCCGCTAAGACTAAAAAGGCTCTTCTTTATTCTGAACAAAACTCTAGCGTCTCCTTCTTCTGTTTTTACCCATTAGGCTAATGCTGCAAAATATTTGAGAGCTTTTCTTAGCTATTATATGATTTTAGGTCAAGTCACAGCGTTGTACAAATCTGACTGAATGTTTGTTTGTTTATTTTGGACATCTTAAAGAAGATCTATTAATCACATTAATTAGGTAAAAGATTTCAAAAATAATTATATTTATATGGCCATGACGGCCATTTATTGTTTGATAGATATATCTGTCCAATACGGAAGAAATAGGTTGGGCATAATTATTTATTTAAGAAAAACTGATATTTATATATACGTCGAGAAATTAATATTAGTTTAGATTTAGAAGTATTGTGATCCTGGCTGTACCATTTAGAGGAGAGATAAGGCTTACTTGCTCAACAGCCAATTAGTCACTATGTGCCTTTAATTAGTACTTTATTTGAATAATACGGGCTAATAACGCTACAACAAATATGCAGTACAAACAAAAATCAAATCTGCAACTAAAATGTAACTAGCTACTTTCACACACACTTGCTCCGCTCGGGTTCGTCTGTAGTTACATTTTTAACGTTTAGATTTCTCAGAGATGAGATATTTTCCCGGAGTAAAAGTATTCTATATGTTGACCCGGATAATCAGCTATCATCATAACAATTTTCACCAAAATCTGTCCATTAGCTTTCTCGTGATAGACAGAAAGACAGACAGACAAAAACTCTAGAAACTATAGATTTGGTCTTATACACTTACTACATTTATACCATTGAAAAGCATACATCATATTAATATGAATTGATAGAAAAAAATCATGTCCAAACACTAAAGCTTTAAGGAAAGTGAAAAAGAATGAATATCTTCTTTCCATCTGTGGTTTGATACTGCATATAAAAGACAGCATATATAGGGTAGTAATATCAAACCCCACATATGATCTTAACCTGTTCGGACCAATGGTTTATATAGAAACTAGCTGACCCGACAGACGTTGTCCTGTCTACACGTCTTTAATTTGAAAATTTCAAACTTTTTTTAATAAGCTAAAACATTCTGGACCATTTTGATGAAAATTATTATTCAAATTGTGAATCTAAACCATTCTCAGATCCCCTTGAACACACACAAAAAATTTCATCAAAATCGGTCCAGTCGTTTGAGAGAAGTTCAGTGACATACACACTCACAGAAGAATTATATATATAAAGATTCTCCGCGCGGGAATCGAACCTGACACTCAGACTTCATCCAATAACCAGTGTCAATCAGAGAGTGAACATCACGTATCTCACGCAATAACGACTGTCTGTAAAACTAATTAACCGTTGAAAAGTCATTACGCACATTGTTCATTGCATTTTGTAAAGTACATAGTTGTTATATATGCTTATGTGTTCCAGTACATAACAGGCATCTCTGATGGACGCTGGATCGATCGAGCCGTCTGATCGAGCGCGTGTGTGCAGCGAAATAAACGAAACATGCGGCCGGGAAAAAATCGCCACGTCAAAATGGACACGGTGTAGTGCTGATGGCGAGGATTGTCATCTGGTTTGAGCACAGATAATATAATATTCGTGTTTTGTAATGTTTAAATATATACTCTGTATTTTGTGATGTTCAGTTAGTTTTGTGTTTGATATATATTGCCACCTTTGATTGTTTGAAATACATATATTATAGTATTTATTTATTTACTTATTGTAGTTAATTGTAATAATAATATTAGTTGTTAATTATGTGTTGAATGGTACATATCTAACTGGAAGGTCGTAAGTTCAGTTTTTGAATTAAGTAAATATAATATAGTCGTCCCGAATGGCTTAAGCCAACTTTATGTTGCGCGTTGGAAAGAAAATGCAGGATGTAATTTATTTATTTATTTATTAAATTTTTATTTATTTAATATTTTAATTCAATTGCGTAAAATTAAATCTGTTATTAAAAAAAATATTAACAGAAATACACATTAAGCCATGGGAAAACTTCATTACAAACACATTAAATAACTTATAACTGAAGAACACGACAATTCTATTACAAAAACAGAATTAAATATCCGAAAAAGTAAGCGGCCAATCCACGCAAACGTTATTATAGAGGTGCAAGCGTCACCAAACAGTCTAGGGGGGCGCCCCCTTAAAAAATTGCACCACAGGGCGGCACGGTCAACTTTGACGTCCCTGTTTGCTCCTAATTGATGCCGTTGTGAGCGTATTACAATTTGATTTGATGGAAATTAGCCGTGGCCTCACATTATAATGGAGAGAATGGATAATCTAATTATTTTATATGGGAATATCATGGGAAAATCAATGGGATTAGTATTTTTTGTGATTTGATTTAAAAAAAGATGTTAAACGTTTTTAGAATAGTTTGTGGTTAATATGGTTATTTTATAATAGTTTTAGTTATATCGTATAGTAGAACTTCAAAGTCGAAACTTTTATCTTAGTAGGAACATGCATAAGTACACTCTTAAATTTACAAGGAATAGTGGACTATTATGAAGGCAGTAATAGCCCAGTGATAGCGCGCTTGCTTGGGAAACCGAGTGAAGCGGGTTCGAATCCCGGGTCTCGCACCTCTGATATTTTCATGTGCGAATCATTTTTCCAACATGATTACCGCTTGTCTTACGGTGAAAGAAAACATCGTGAGGAAATCTGCATGTCTGTGAGAACCTTACAGGTCATGTGCACTCCGCAGACCCGCATTCGGCTAGCGTGGTGGACTGTGGCCTGATGCCTCTCGCATTAAGAGGACGCCCGTGCCCAGCAGTGGGACGTTAAAAAGGGCTGAATACAACCGTGAACTATTTACAGTATATCTAGTAATAATTATTTTGATTGATAAAAATTAAATATATTTTATAATAGTTTGGATCTATAGAACATGTAATAGATTTCTTAGAAATCTAATTAATTTCTTAGTTTACCTGGAGGTGTTAATATTACAAGAACAAGACTTTAAAGGAATGAAAGTCCGATAACATAAGAAAACATAATAAGTTGTTGCTAACAATAAGTTTTACAATAATCATGAATGCTTCAAATTAAACTTTCCATAACACGAACTTTTTATTTTATAAGAAAAATATATATGCATTTTCATATGTAAAAATTAAGTTTACATCAAAGTTAGTTTCTTTACTGTTTTGTACAACGGCTACCATAAACGCATGTCTGGCGTGTCGCCAAACTTAGAGTTATGTCGCGCGAATAAACACCTCTCCGTAAAATATACGATGAAACGCGGCGTTACAGCAAACTTATACTAGAATGTTGAAAATAACATTATTTTTTCATTTAAGATTATTTTTAATCTCTTAACTTCACTAACATTGTAATGGAAGAGTCTGTGTGTTTGTTTGTATTTATGGTTACAAACCTGTCTCTTAACAAATCTGGATGGAAAAATCTAGATTTTTTATACAAAGGAAAAAAGTCTGTAGTAGGTTTATTATATATATATATATAGAATATCTAATTTGACGTAAATATTCGCGCACGCTCGGGTTTTATCCCTAGTTACATTTTTAACGTTTAGTTTAGATTTCTCAAAGATGAGGTATTTTCAGTTAAAAGTATTCTATATGCTATCATCATACCACTCATATCATATCATCAAAATCTGTCCAGTGGTTTTCTCGTTTTTCTCGTGATGCGTTCCCAGAGAGAGAGACAGATAGACAAAAACTCTAGAAACTATAGATTCGGCCACTGTGTCAATAATAATGACTATTTCAATAAGATTTTCCAAAAAATATTTAATGTACAGATTCGACTTAGAATTTTATTATATTACGTATGTTCAATTTTGGGATAAAAATTTAGTAATTATAATGTGAATTTTAAACATCTCCCAGGTATAATAATAATTTTTATTTAAAAAAATACAACGTACAATCTCGACCCCATTAAAATTTCATTATTTTAATGGATGTATAGGCAAGTGACGTGATGCACGTGGCACGTGTTTATTCCCGCATTGAGTAATTGTTCACTTTATATAATACATTTTAATATTATAAATGTAAAAGTAACTCTGTCTGTTACCTTATTACGCATTAAAGGCTGAACAGACTGAACAGATTTTGATGAAATATGGCAAGGATATAGATTGTATCCTGGGTACGGAAATAGGCTACCTTTCATCTCAAAAACTTTATTATTAAACCAATATATGGGATAAGTATATTAAAATTCTTTAACAATATATAAAGTATGCAAAGACAACCTTATTACCAACAAAGATTTTTGAAATTTATAATAAACATTCAGATAGATATGTATTTTGCTAACTCGCTATAATTTCTAAATTTCTACCCATAGACCAAACATAAAGAATTAAAAGAGTAAAAGAAGAAAAATTGCTATAAAAAATGTAACTTCGGTCAAGTGCGAGTCGAATTCGCACACAAAGCGCTCCGTACCATCGTGCATGTCGGTACTTTTTATTACTTTTATTTTATATATAATATATGTAGTAGATATATTAACTTCGATGATCGATTACGAACTTTAAAAAAATGTTTTTTTTTTAATTTATTTTTATTATTTGTTGTTATAGCGGCAATATAAATACATAACCTGTGAAAATTTTAACTCTCTACCTATTACGGATCATGAGATACAGCCCTCTGATAGACGGATAGACGGACGGACGGCGGAGGCAGTAATAGAGTTCCGCAGGCACCTATCGGACACGGAACCCTAAAAAGCAATTTTACCGTGCAATATTTAAAGTTAGGTATCTAGATTATCACCAACCTAATATATATGAGTGCGTAAGCGACAAATGCGATCTAATTTAATTTCTGACACATGTCCGCCTTGCATTAGACTGGAATATTTATGGTTCGCGTAAATAGAAGCCATGCCAGATGTCCTCTTCATGATTTTGATATGCAAATACTGAGCAAACTTTATTAATAACTAGCATTGCCCGCGGCTCCGCCCGCGTTCAGATGACCAAAAACCAAATTCTTAGGTTTTACATATTAGTATACACTTACATTGCAGTTTTTGTATTTTTTATCAGAAATGAGATATTTTCCTGCGGTAAAAAGTATCCTATATGTTGACCCAGATAACCAGCTATCACCATACTAAATTTCATCAAAATCCCTCCAGTGAGTTTTCTGTGATGCGGTAACAGACAACAGGCAGACAAAAATTCTAAAAATTATAGATTCGGCCTCTGTATCGATAATAATGTCTATTTCAATAATATTTTATTTGTACAGATTCGGCTTAGTTACAATTTTATTATATGTATAGATTTAACTTTTCTCTACAAGGGATATAACCTGAAGTTCCTAACATATATATGTATGATACATACATACGTTAATACCATGATAGTCATCACAGGCGCTAACCGTATACTGGCATCGGTCCAACCATTGACGGACTTATAGATGTAGCAACGACTCCCCGAGGCTATTATCAGATACGTAATTGTTAATTGCATATCTGCTACGATTATTTCCTATAAATTATGACTCAATATTCTTACTGTCCTTAACTTTAACTATAATAATAGATCATTTGTTTTATTTCATGTTTTTTAGACAATTCAAATGTACTAGAATTATAAATAAGTATTTAATATTGACTCAATATATATATATATATATATATATATATATATATATATATTATGAAAGAGTGCATGGAGGACGGGGTTTTGGAAATAGAAATATTGATGGTGAAGCCCTACTCCAGTTTTCCTCTTCGTTCGATCTAGCGGTAGTTAACACCTGGTTTCAAAAGTGTGACGAACATCTTATCACATATAAGAGTGGAAACCGTGCGACACAAATCGACTACTTTCTTCTCAGAAGAAATAAGTTGGCCTGTGTCAAAAACTGCAAGGTAGTACCCTGGGAACCCTTAGTGACGCAACATAGGTTACTCATAATGGAGGTCAAAATAAAAGTTGTGGGTAAGAGCGGGAAGAACTGCCCTCCTCCAAGGACCAGGTGGCGAATGTTAGAGAAAGAACAGTATGCAAGTACATTCAGGGAAAAAGTAGTGGAAAAAATGATAGAAATGAATGGAATGCAAGATAAGTCAGTGGATGAATGTTGGAATGAAATGGCAAATTATATAAGAGAGATAGCGCGAGAAGTGTTTGGAGAAACGAAAGGGAAGGGTACTATTGATAGAGATAATTGGTGGTGGAGTGAAGAGGTACAGAGAGCTCTGAAAGAAAAGAAGGAGGCATTTAAAACATGGAAAAATGAAAATGGGAGTGAAAGAATTAAGGAAGTTAAAAAGTGTGAATACAAAGAGTTGAAGAAGAAGGCAAAAAAAGCGGTAGCAGTAGCCAGAGCTCAAGCTCAAAACAGTATGTACAGCCATCTGCAAGAACCAAGAGGGCAAAAAGAAATATACCGCATTGCAAAGAGCAGGGAAGAGAAGGCAAAAGACCTCAAGCATGTAAGATGTATGAAAGATGAGGAGGGAAGGGTGTTGATAAAAAATGAAGATATAAAAGATAGATGGAAGACATATTTCGAAAAACTTATGAATGAGGAGAATGATTGGAGCGGAGTGTTAAGCGATGTGCAAGTTAATATTGGATTAGTGAATGAGATTAGTTGGAACGAAGTTAGAATGGCAGTACGAAGTATGAAAAATGGTAAAGCAGTTGGACCCGATGGTATACCAGTTGAAGTTTGGAAGTTATTGAAAGAGGACGGATATCAGTGGCTGACTTTATTTTTCAATAAGTTGTTGCATGAAGAAGTAATCCCCGAGGAATGGTGTCTCAGTTCTCTCGTGCCCATCTTTAAAAATAAAGGAGATGTACAGGAATGCAACAACTATCGGGGAATAAAGCTCATGTCTCATAGTATGAAAGTTTGGGAGAAAGTAATTGAGAGAAGGGTGAGAGAGGAGAGTGTGATAACACAAAACCAATTTGGGTTTATGCCAGGACGCGGGGCAACAGACGCCATATTTGCAATGCGCCAAATATCTGAGAAGTACAGACGTGCGCACAAAAACTTGCATATGGTGTTTGTTGATCTAGAAAAGGCGTATGATAGGGTTCCCCGAGAGGTTTTGTGGTGGGCTTTGAAAGTAGAAGGAGTGCCTGCTAAGTACGTGGAATTGATTCGTGCTATGTACAGAGAGCCTAGCACTCATGTAAGATCGATCGCTGGGAACACCGAAAAATTCAGTGTCTCTGTAGGCTTGCACCAGGGATCGGCTCTAAGTCCATACCTCTTCCTGTTGGTAATGGATGCTCTGACATCGGACATACAGGGGGAGACACCTTGGTGTATGCTATTTGCAGACGACATTGTATTGGTTGGAGAAGACGGGTGCGAGGTCCAGAGCAGATTGGAAAAATGGCAACAAAGACTGGAGAATGTTGGCTTAAAAATCAGCAGAACTAAAACTGAATATATGTTCTGCGATTTTGGCGGTCTCTCCAGTCCTCAAACCATTTCTCTGGATAAAAGAGCGATAACAGTCTGCTCCGACTTCAAGTACCTTGGCTCCCTCTTTCAAAGCGATGGCGAAATAAACCGGACTGTACAACATCGAATCAATGCAGGGTGGATGAAGTGGCGGCAGGTAACGGGAGCAATTTGCGACCCCAAGTTCCCTATGAAATTAAAGGGACAAATATATAAGACGATCATCAGACCTGCCGTCCTATACGGATCTGAAAGTTGGCCCACAAAGAGAACGGATGAAAGACGCATACATGTAGCTGAAATGCGAATGTTGAGATAGATGTGTGGTGTGACTAGAATGGATAAGGTGAGGAATGAATACATTAGAGGGAGCCTGAAAGTTGCGCCAGTGGATGAAAAGTTGAGAAGCAATAGGTTATCGTGGTATGGACATGTGATGCGGAGGGAAGAGCAAAGTGTGGTGAAAAGAGTTTTGTGTATGGAAGTTAACGGGGACAAGAGAAGAGGACGACCTAAGAAAAGATGGATGGACTGTGTAGAAGAAGATATGATTAGAAAGGGAGTAAGCAGTGAAATGACGAATAATAGAGTAGAATGGAAGAATAAAACATATTGCGCCGACCCCAAATAAAAATTGGGACAAGGGCAGGAAGAAGAAGAAGAAGATATATATATATATATGTTTAAATATTTTTTATATATATTACCACAGATCAAGAAAAAATTAGAAAATTTTTAATTTTTTCTCTATCCCGTTGTTATTACGATTATACATACTAGCAGCTCACCCTCGCTTCGCTCAAACAAAGAAAAACAAATCTATCCCATTGGAAACGTACATTTTTCCGGGAAAAAAGTAGCCCATGTGTTATTTTGATGCATGAGCTGTATTATGGTAAAGTTTCATTAAAATCCATTCAGCAGTTTTTGCGTGAAACAGTAACAAACTTTCACACATCTATACAACCAGACATCCATACATCCTCACAAACTTTCACATTTATAATATTAGTAGGATAAGAATGTGAACATTGTTGTAGGTTCGATGTTTTTCCATACAATTTTTATATTTTTATTTTATTATTAGAAAATAGAGCATAATATGCCTCAATTGTCCTCAGATTTCCCATTTGAATGATACCTGACAGTCGTGGCGTACAGTTTGATAAACTGCCCTTAATAACTTATCTGGATAAATTCTTTCCACAAACCGCTACCAAATAGTTTTCCAAACAAAGAGATTGTTGAATTTTGGATTTTAACTCTAAAACATACTTCCGGTAACATAAATCAAATGAGCATCTTTATATTTTAATCGGAAAGCGAGAAAGCAACAGTAGCAAGTTGGTCACGCACATAAATTCATCACGCACGTTGGCCGGTAGCCAGCGGGCGTCGGTAACGTGCCAATGAAGAAATTAAGCTAAGAAAACTTTTTCCAAGCAGTAGAATAAGTTTCTTTCATTATTATACTCGTGTTGCTCTTATATTATTAATATTTAAAATTTATGTTACGGTATATTTTGTATATATAATGAATTCTCTATTAAACCTAAGTTCTTCCCGCGGCTTTGTTTGTTGTAGGTTTTTCGATAAATAAATAACACGTTGGTATGTTTATTCAGAACAAAAGCTACCTATATTCCGATCTTCGTTTAAATGCCTTGAGCTGTTACAGCGTGAAACTGTAACAAATAATTTATTTTTTATGCATTTATAATACTACACAAGTAGTTCGTAATAATTGGCTGTCTGGATTTTTTTATTTGCAAGGTAGACGGAGAAAAAATAATGAAAATTCTCTGTTTTGTTTTTTCGGCTAAGCAAAGATGCATGTTGTTTAATATATTCTCAGGTAAAGGAAATATAACGTTGGAAAAAAGATTTTTAACGATTTTTTCCAGTTTAATTAAGATTTTTTGGATTCACGACGTTCTATATGATCTACAGCAAACATGATCACGAGAGAGACTACGTGCTGTACTGACTTGAATGTCATAATTTTTATTGTTACTACTTACTAGATGGTGTGTGAAAATATTCCATGCATCAAATCAGTAATCAAACCAGGGTTTTGCTTTGCAGATTTCTAAAGACTTTATATTCCGTGCCTTGCTTATATATATATATATATATATATATATATATATATATATAAGCAAGGCACGGGCAATGACTAATTTTTTTGCGATTTGAAAAAGCAGAAAATTTTTACTCATACGTTCTTTTTGTAAATATTTTACATGATATCATATTTGTTGATTTTCCGATTGTTTATCGCTTTTTGTATATTTCTTAATGAATATGTGTGTGTAAGAGTAGTCTCATACCTATAAATAAATAAAAATGACCCTTAAGGATGGAACAGTTAGTTACTTTAGAAGGATTTTGAAGTCTTTATAAATTAATTTTTCATATACGGCCTTAATTCTTACTAATCATAGATTATAATATATTTCACCCCCAAACTATCATGTTTCCAAAACATATGAATCATTCAGAAATCACATTGCCACTAATAATACTGTACTTGTATAGGTATAATTGTTAAACTATAAATTTGATTTTTTCCTCCCCTTTTTGATTTTTTTTTAGATTTAAAAAATCTCAAATAGTTTCTGAGATATTAGCAAAAAAACTAAACCGCCTTTTTTATTTTTAGTTGATTGTTTATAACTTTTGCAATTTTTGCAATCGAAACTTGATTTTTTCAAAAATCATCTACATGCCATTCCGAATCGAATGATACCTCGTTCATATTTTTCCAAGACTGCTGAAAAAAGTTGACCTAAAAGGCACTTGTTGACTAGACTATATATTTTTTAGAATTTTTGTCTGTCTGTGACTGCATCACGGAAAAACCTCTGAACAGATTTTGATAATATCTGGTTATCCGGGTCAGCATATAGGATATTTTTCACCGCGGGAAAATATCTTATCTTTGAGAAATCTATACTAAAAGTAGAAACGTAAATAGGGACGAACACGAGCGGAGTCGCTAGTCATTCATAAAATTGAGTTGTAAAAACGTGTACACAAGTTACTAAGTGTTTAGTTTTTTATCTTGAAAAATGTAGTTGAACAAATCGAAAAATAAGTTTCAAAAAAGTCGTTTTAGTGGTAACGGTGGTTTTGATCGTTTGAGGCTTTTTATATTCGTGTTCTTTCATATTTTTTACATACATTTCATTAGTAGAATCGCTCGTTCTAAATGACTTTATTATTGGCAGAATGAATTGCTGCTGTCAATTTTTGTAAATTGGTTATTATTAAAAAAATACTATTTAAACATATGTTAAACATGTACCTATAAGGTGTAAAATAATGAAAAATTGATTTCAAAATGTAGATACTTGATAAACTTATAATATTCTTGCAAATTATCTTAAATTAGTGATGTACTCTCTTTTCACTTTATTCGTAGTTTACTTTTTGCAAGCACCTTAATTCTCATGGGATCAACTTCCTGTACCGAGGCAAAGACTGCATCCCGGTGAGAGAAATGTGCTAATCCCGGCTATGTTTTATCAATTTATCAACCGACTTCTTCAAAAAGGAGGAGGTTCTCAATTCGGCTGTATTTTTTTTTATAATATCCAAATAAGTTTGAGAGTAAAGCATAATAATCATGTATTGCTAGCCTAGTGGTCGGTATTCGAACATAATTTTTGTTTCTTTGATATATACTTGTCAATAGGTACTAAACAAAAAAGAACCAGCCAAGTGTGAGTCGGACTCGTGCACGAAGGGTTCCATACCATTATCTATAAAAACGGCAAAAAATCACGTCTGTTGTATAGGGACCCCCTTCAATATTTATTTTTTCTGTTTTTTAGTATTTGTTGTTAAAGTGCCAACAGAAATACTTAGAAATACTATCACGGTTCATGAGATACAGCTTGGTGACAGACGGAGAGAAAGACAGACGGACGGACAGTCTTAGTAATACGGTCCCGTTTTACCCTTTGGGTACGGAACCCTAAAAAAGAAAAAGACACGGAACTGTTTTGTCTTTGCCTATTTATATTCATATAAATAAATAGCTTGATTTTGATAAGAAATATGTACTTATATTTTACAAAATTTCTAGATATTTAAAGTTTTTTATATTAAACTTAGATAATTAATTATAAAAATTTGATTCTCTTCAGAATACTTTAAATAATAAAATGAACAATAAATACACAAAAAAAAAAACAATTCAAAGGCTCGTTCTGTATAGTAATCATTCCACTTGTTAAATTTGATTGTTTAAGTCATTTATACTCATTTAAGTGGTTCAAGTGGTGTTTATTTGGTTATTTATTGCACTTGGCGTGAAGTGTTCACGCCAAGTGCAATAAATAACCAAATCAATTAAATCTCAAACTCAATTTAATTGTTTCATTATACTGCCTTATAGTTTTTACAATTGTTTAAAAAAATATAAACTAGCGAGTTACCCTTGCTTTACTCAGGAGCCCGGGTACCTTGGTTGTTGTGATCTGCTTCGGCAGACCTGCCCTCGCGTCGGGGCGTCGTATTTGAATGCGTAAGCGATCCTGCGACGCCCCATTAAGACGTGGGAAGGTTTTGTTGGGTTTTAGTGAAATTTAAAGTAGTTGAAACGCACGACACTAGTTAAACCGATTATGACGTCAAAGTATTATCTTAACAGAGTGATTAACGATTTCTTCGCTACAAATAGAGTTGTCATTTTTCTGTGTATATCATACTGTGACGTCACGCCAAGCGCGTGAAATAGCGGGTATATAAAGTACCCGTATCGGTATATTTTAAATTTTTTTAGACTAAATTTTATTTTGTGAAGCTCAATATTTTTTTACAATAATTATATAACGATGCTAGCTAGCTATTGTATAAAAAATCACGCAAATTCCCTATTGTGAACAAATTTTTACAAATTTTTTGTTAATTTTAACTAGATGAATATCTAAGGGTAGGTACCTACATAAATAGTTAAACGAAAGTTATAATTGACAGCAGTATTAAAGGACTTGTAGAGAGATAAGTGACCTAGAACTAAGAGCTAGATCTAGGGCTTCGTCAGGACTTTTAAATATTGGAGACTTCTAAGGGACTTTCAAGACCATGTTTTTGAAGGAAGCTTAGAAACTATAATTTAATAGAACATGATAAAATGCAAAGAAATGTTAGTTAAATTTACAATTAATATTACATAAACAATAGGCTGTGCTTGAATATTTTGTTTTCCGTTTAGCAAAAGCTTACTCTCGGTGAATGGAGCCATACTTGTACAAACTATTGACGCGGAAATGCAAAGTAAAGTGCATTTACGCAATCTCCTTATATGGTAACAAGATCGCCTCGATTGTAAATGTTTGTTTTTGATCACATTCATTATTATTATTTATCAAAATTAATTTTATCTATATTTATGTAGTTAGTAAGGCAGTGGTAGCCCAGTGGTAACGCGCTTGCTTGGGAAAGCGAATGAAGCGGGTTCAAATCTCGGCTCTCGCACCTCTGATATTCTCCTGTGTGTATCATTTCTAATATTGATTACTAGTTGACGTAAGATGAAAGAAAACATCGTAAGAATACCTGCATGTATGAGAGAATCTAGCAAAAGACATGTATTTTGAAAGACGTGAAGTCCGCCAATCCACACTTGGCCAGCGTGGTGAACCTGATCCACCTTGTATTGAAGGGATGCCCACCCTCAGCAATGGGACGTTAAAAAGGGCTGCCTGCTATACATGTTATGTAGTTATTTAGTTTAATTTAAGTTTAACATTATGTAGTTCTTGAATTTTGACCAAGTCTTTACTGATCTGAATATTAATAGTGCATATAATTGTCTACAATTTTAAATGTTAAAAGTTAAGGACACAAAACAATAAAAGCCACATATTACTGACATATCTCATTAGATTATTATTTTTATATAATTCCACCCTATAAATAAAAACTAAAAAGAAGAAGATATGTACATTTATATTACCTTCTAACACCTACCAAAATAATTTAATTCCTCAACGACCGCGGACACGCCGGCGTTACAGTTAACAAAAGATTTTTTAGTTTAATTAATTTCTTAGAAATTTACCTGGAGGTGTTAAATACAAAATAAAATAAAATTATAGATAGAATTTGTCAATAAGAATAGCGTTTAACCACAGAAAATGGCAAACGTTGTTAAACAGTATTTTTTTTTAGATAAACTAACCATGTATAGCATGGTGGGTAAAGTTCTTATTTATCCTCACTCATGTACCCAACAGTACAAATTATAAAGTTACTAACGGCCATAACTCCTATTCTTAAGGACTCACAAGATGCGCCGTCATCAGCTTTAATAGTTTCATAAGATTAAATTATGTTAAATCTTTCCAAAGAGATGAATCTAGATTCTGAATGTCCTATTGAAGTGCACGATGCGAAATTATTTCGTCTGTTAAGCTTTTAGCACGTGCAAGCATGTGTAACGTAACGTCTATCTAAATAAGTAACAGTAGTCGAAGAACCTATTCATATAAAGGCATTTACATACTGATGCTTTGTTAAAATAATTTAACATAACGCCTGATTATTTAATAACTGAGTTTTAACAGAGTATTATAAGCTATAACATTAATAATATAGCTGTCTATATAAGATATTTGTTTTTCAAATCGAAATATTCGATAACATCTTGAATTTAATTGAATGTTTAAAGCCTCTGTTTGTGTTTATTGATTTGACGCTGAAACGGACTTCTGTTAGTTATTTAATTGTCAAAAGGCGCTGATGTTTTGACAAAAAAATAATGAACAATAAATTAACACATTATTATCGTATTAATACCTCAAAAAAAGACAACCTAAACAGGTAAGTGGTAGCCCAGTGGTAATGCGCTCGCTTGGGAAACCGAGTGAAGCGGGTTCACATCTCGTACCTCTGATATTCATGTGCGAATCATTTCTAACATGATTGATGAACACTTTGATGATAATGATGATGAACACTTGTCTTACGGTGAAGGAAAATATCGTGACGAATCCTGCATGTCCGAGATAACCTAACAAGTTTTCGAAAGACATGTGAAGTCCGCCAACCCGCACTTGGCCAGCGTGGTGGACTATGCCCTGATCTCCCTCGTATTAAAGAAAGGCCCGTGCCCAGCAGTGGGACATTGAAAAGGGCTGAATACAATACAAACAGGTAAGTCACTAGCAACACTATATATCCAATATAATATTGTTCAAATACTGGATCTCTTTAAAACAACATTACTCTGCGTTTGTAGTCACCTTTCCAAGGAGTGCGCTAGTAACAGTAACTCGGTGCTTGACATAATCGCGAATTAATGACCGGGTTTACCAGACGCGAAAAAAACGCTCACTAATGCCTCGTATCACGTTTTTATGTCGGAGGCTGCGCGTGGCAAACATAACATCTGTAATAATTAATATTAATAATAGCGATTATCATCGAAGCTAATATCGAATTGTATCGATTATTATATTGATGTTAATCGATTTGGTGCTTACAATTGTTAGTTTTTTAAATTATATTTTTTCTAATTATAATTTTATATATTGCTCTGTGAATAAAATTTATCAAATAAACAAAGAAAATATTATTTTTCGTAATCACAGTAGCAAAACATGATTTCAATTTGTCAGATAAGTGGTTAAAATAAAAACTTTTAAATCTATACCTAGTTAATGTTGTTTAGAGCGAAACCAAATTATTTAAAATTTTAACCATGACTTTTCACTTGCGTATCCTACAACCGGAAACTTTTCGTTTATTTCAGAAATAAACGTATTTTTATGTTATTAATAATAAATTAAATAATAAATTAAATAATCAATTATATGGAAATGTTTACAATTTCTATATACTTCGTACAATGTGTTTTCTGCAAAAACAAAAAAGGTTTATTTACGATATTTTCATTCACCGTAAGATATTAGGTACCTAATCATGTTGGAAATGATTCTCACATGAAAATATCAGAAGTGAAAAATCCGACATTTGAACCCACTTCACTCGATTTCCCAAACAAGCGTGTTACCACTGGGCTACCAGTACCTAGATATTCTACATATTATTTTTAAGATTTGTAAAATTCTATCCAAAATGACTCACAGACACACAGATAATAATTTTTGTAAATTACTATTTTTTAGTCTACACTCTATATATCGATAAAAAATGCTACTTCAAAAATATATTCGTATTCAGCCTCCTTTTTATTTAACGTCCCACCACTGGACATGGTAGATGCAAGGGGGATCAAGCTATAGTCCACCATGCTGGCCAAGTGCGGGCTAGCGGACTGAGTATGTTTTTCAAAAAGTTTCTAGAGTCTCTCAGACATGCAAATTTCCTCACTATGTTTTCTTTACCGTAAGACAGGTATTGGAAATGGTTCGCGCATATTATAGATTCAAGACCCGGGATTTGAACCCGCTTCACTCGGTTTCCCAAGTGAGCGCATTACCACTGGACTACCACTGCCTCACTCAAAAATATATTTAAAAAAAAAACAATTAATATACGGACATGACAACTTACCGATGTTTATATAAATATATAGATGAGAATATTCCAATGGAATTCTTTAACTAAAGATGTAGGTATGTACTTACAAATCACAAATTATTTCTGACAGCAAAAATTACGTGTCAAGAGGTACTTTTTTATTAAAACTGAAAAAAATAAAAACTCTTGTCAATATGCAGTAATACTTAAACTTTATATTAAATGCAAATTATAAAACCTAAAATAAATTTAAAGTTTTTATTCGTGTTTTTACTATGTTTACAATCTATGCGAGGGCGATAACTTGTTTACCAAGGTTGTATGTAGACAAAGAGTAAATACGTGGTTAGAAGAGGTACGTGCGATGTTTTAAGACTTCTTACATTTATCTGAAGTTACATTGATAGAATTGAAGGTGATACATCGTTGATGTATGTAGCGACTCGCTCTCGCTTCGCTTGGGATTCCTCCCTAGACAAAAACAAATCTATCCTACAGGAACTATATATTTTTCTGGGATAAAAGTAACCTATATGCTATTCCAGACTGTAATCTATCTCTGTGCCAATTTTCATCCAGATCTGTTCAGCCGTTCTGGCGTGATTGAGTAACAAACATCCATCCATACATTCTCACAAACTTTTACATTTATTTAATACTTTCTTAGATTTACGCGAATATTTGACATTTTAAATAAAACTATCTTTTCGGATTTTGTCGCGGATTTATTTGCATTTTTGTTTCCCGACGTTTCGAATGCTTTACAGCATCCATGGTCACGGGAGAGACTGAGGTGTTACATGTCTTGGAGGTATAGTTGTTACAGACAGCCTACCCACAATTAACAAAATGTATACCTCCAAGACATGTAACACCTCAGTCTCTCCCGTGACCATGGATGCTGTAAAGCATTCAAAACGTCGGGAAACAAAAATGCAAATAAATCCGCGACAAAATCCGAAAAGATAGTTTTATTTAAAATTTTACATTTATATTATTACTATAGACAGTTACACATTAAACAAATTATATTTTTTGATTATTTTATATAATGCGTGTTTTAGTTATTTTCAACCGACTTCAAAAAGGAGGAGGTTCTCAATTCGACTGTATTTTTTTTTTTTAATGTTTGTTACCTCAGAACTCCGTCATTTATTAACCGATTTGGACAATTTTTGTTTTGTTTGAAAGGGTATACTTCCAGATTGGTCCCATTTAAATTCTAAAAAAAAAATACCACCCCTAAGGGCGGAAAAATAACTAATAATGAATTTAACCTACTTCTAATTGTCATATTGACTTGAAACTTTGCAAGTGTTTCTATTTCCGTTGATAGTACAGTGGTTCGGTATTGTTGACCTGATTTGATGGTAAGGCCAGAAGGTGAATAGGTGGAACTCTTCACCGACTAATAGTAGATACTTTGAGTTTGGGCTTATTTTGTTTGGTTTGACAAGCCTAACACTTTAGAATTCTTACTTTGCTACTACTGTCTACACTAAAAAGGGAAAAATAAAAATTTAAAAAAATAAAATAAAAACCGACTTCAAACAAAAGCACTAAAAAGTAAAAAATAACTGATTGGTAGTTTTCATTTACTATCATACCTAATCAAATATTTTCGAAGTCGGTGTGCTTTGCTTTGTATGGGCTGGCACCGATTTCTAAAATATTTGATTAGGTATGTATTTAATAGGTAGGCTTTAATTACTTAGCCAAAGATATAAAAGATATATTGGCCATTTAAAATTATTACAATCGGTCTGAGTCCTAAATAATATATATTTACAGCACCTTTGAAATACGATGTAGACTCACTCTCTTTTGTATTTTCTCCATACAACGTGATGTGGACGACGTAAGTCGTGCTCCACTGGCACGCCTAAAAGCCGTAAACGAAAAATTAGAATTGAATTTATTTAGAACGAACTGAGTGTATTCCACCATATTATTACCTCAGACTAATGAATAATATGGACAGAGTATGATATAAATAACATGAAGCCAAACAATAATATTTTAAAATATATAATATTTTAAAAAAAGTATATAAATATTAATAGAATACTTATTACTGTAACGAGCAAATAAATAATTTTATTATTATAAAGGGGGAATAGAACTAATGCTTAAAATAATATAGTATTATTTTTACTCATTATCTTACTAATATTATAAATGTGAAAGTTTAGACGGATTTTTGGATGTTTGTTACTCGATCACGCCAGAACGGCTGAACGGATATGGATAAAATTTGGCACAGAGATAGATTATAGTCTGGAATAGCACATAGGTTACTTTTTATCCCAGAAAATGTAAGGTTTCCGAGGAATAGGCTTGTTTTTGTTTTTCTGGAAGCGAACCCAAGTGAAGCGAAGGTGAGCCGCTAGTTATTTATATTTTTTCTCAAAAATTGTAAATTAACGACACGATTAATACCTATATATAAAATTACCTTTTTCTTTAAAGAAAATAAAGTATCTGTATAGCAAAATCAAGAATAGAACCACAAATAAAATGCCCCGTCTACGTAATAATTTAGACCAACATTTTTACTTATAAAATTCTTAATTTTGTTGAAAACTCAACCAGATAAAGCGCAAATTTTCGTTGTTGAAGGTATTTATTTCATTTTTAATTATTTGCTTTATTTTGAATATTTAAAATATAATTGACAAGTCACGATTATAGCTCGTGGCATGTTTATTGCAAGAAGTTATAGCAAATTGATATAATCACTGTATTTTACTACTGCGTTTAATTAAAAAATTTATGTACAAAAACAAAATTTACCACCAAATACCGTCGCTTTGTGACTCAAAACTGCTATTAATACATACAATTTGAGAGGTAGAGGCTTCAATTTTTAATAGTCAATAACTGATGACAAGCATTACACTATACATTATTTTGTTAAAAAATCGTTTTTCATACTACGTACTTACTCTTGTGTACGTTTTTACCGATTAGTATGAAATAAATATACTATATACGTATATACCTAGGCATGATGAGTTTTATGTCCCTTATTACTTGAGAAATGATTGATTCCCCATATTATCGTTCACCCCTCTTTTCACCCTCTTTAGGAATGATTTCCGGGATAAAAACTATCCTATGTCCTTCCCAGGGTCTCAAACTATCTTCATACCAAATTTCATTTAAATCAGTTCAGCGGCTTAAGCGTGAAAAGGTAACATACAGACAGACAACTACTATCGCATTTCTAATATTAGTATGGATATTACCATCATATCTGAAAAATTAACCTTACTAAGCTATCCAGAACTCTTCAAGCGATGTCTTAGAGCAAGAAGAAGTGCTCTTATGTTTTCTAGGTTATAGAGATTGAGGAAGGTCGAAAATTAATATTGTAATATAAAATTATGATGCTGTTTTCATTATATATTTGAAGTTAAAAAATTATTTATAGCATGCAACTGGGGTAATATACGGTAGTAACTGGTTATATTCCTGTACGGTACAAAATTTTTAACTAAGTTTACTGTATTTTTATTGATGACTAGCGACTCACTCTTGCTTCGCTCGGATTCGTCCCTAGGGTGTGTATGCAACTTTCCTAATTGAATCGGATATTATTCAATTTTTCATAGAGTTTAATTTTTTTTCGTGGGACCCAATTTTTATTTTTAAAATAAAAGTAGATTAAGTTACTCCTTATTACATCAGCTATCTGCCAGTAAAAGTACCGTCAAAATTAGTCTAGCCATTTCGGAGATTAGCCGGAAAAAACAGACAGACAAAAATTGTAAAAAATGTTGTTTTTGGTATATGTACCGTGCATACATCCGTGTGCATTTAGTAAAAAGCTGCTATTTTGATTGACATTACAAACAGACACTTCAATTTTATTTGTCTGTATAGATTTTGGATGAGGGACTGTATACAACAAGAATTTGTTCACGCCATACGCCCGTAACCTGCTATACTTAACTTAATTCTTCCAGATGCAAATTAAATATATAAAATCGACTGAAAGACGTACATACATAGAATAGTATGGGATTTCTACAATAAAACGTAAGTGTTTTATGACTTAAAACTTTTCAACCGACTTCAAAAAGGAGGAGGTTCTCAATTCGACTGTATGTTTGTTTTTTTTTATGTTTGTTACCTCAGAACTCCGTCATTTATTAACCGATTTGGACAATTTTTGTGTTGTTTGAAAGGGTATACTTCCAGATTGGTCCCATTTAAATTAAAAAAAAAATACGACCCCTAAGGGTGGAAAAATAGCTAATGATGAATTTAACCTACTTCTAATTGTCATATTAACTTTAAATTTGCAAGTGTTTCTATTTCCGTTGATAGTACAGTGGTTCGGTATTATTAACCTGATCTAATGGTAAGGCCAGAAGGAGGATAGGTGGAACTCTTCAACGGCTAATAGTAGATACTTTGAGTTTGGGCTTATTTTGTTTGATTTGACAAGCCTAACACGTTAGAATTCTTACTTCGCTACTACTGTGTACACTAAAAAGGGAAAAATAAAAACTTTTTAACAAAAAAAAACCGACTTCAAACAAAAGCACTAAAAAGTAAAAAATGACTGATTGGTAGTTTTCATTTACTATACATACCTAATCAAATATTTTCGAAGTCGGTGTGCTTTGCTTTGTATGGGCTGGCACCGATTTCGAAAATATTTGATTAGGTATGTATTTAATAGGTAAGCTTTAATTACTTAGCCAAAGCACACCGACTTCGAAAATATTTGATTAGGTATGTATAGTAAATGAAAACTACCAATCAGTTATTTTTTACTTTTTAGTGCTTTTGTTTGAAGTCGGTTTTTTTTTGTTAAAAAGTTTTTATTGTTTATATATTTTATTCATTCTTAATTTTACAGTGTTCAACACTATGACATTGTTTATTCGGATTACTATTATGAATACGAAAGTTTGAATGTATGTTTCTGAATGAATTTACTCCTTCGCACTGAAACGGCTGCATGGATTATGATAAAATTTAGTACACATATACTAGAACTAAAATATATGCAATGTAAGGCAATTTTGGACGTCCCTGAGCGAAGCGGTGATAACTCGCGTGTACAGTATATTTTTTATGTAACAACTAGCGACTAACCATCGCTTCGCTCGGATTCCTCCCTGGCTTGCTTCCCCATACAAACTTTTATCCCCATTTTTACCAACTTAAGGAATGATTATCGGAATAAAAAGTATCCTATGTCCTTCCCAGTGTCTTAAACTATCTTCTTATCAAATTTCATCTAAATCGGTTCTGTAGATCCAGAGATTACCCCTTACAACCTCACAAACTTACACACTTTACCTCCTTATAATATTAGTTCAGATATTATTATTAAAATAAAAAAAAATATCTAACACATAAATTTAGCTCCATATTATAAATTTTCATTAGGATCGATACGTAAAACCCACTCATGTTCGAATCCAACTGAATTTCTCTTACATCACATAAATCTCAGTGAGCTGGCAGTCGCAGGGTGCGCCGGCTGCCAAGCGTCCACACGGTCGCCGGTTCAGTCCCGCCTCGCAGAAGGTATCTACTAAATGTATAAAATCCTTTGTGTTCTGTAAGGCTTGAGAAATTATGTAAGTTACCACATGCAAAGTTATGTAAAAACTAGTTTCTCTACATTTGGATGGATCTCCAGATGCTTTTTGTATCTATAATATTACTAGCGACTGCACCTAACTATTATAATCTGTGTTACTTCAAGTTAGGAGCGGATTTTTTTTTTCTTAGCTTGGGGGTAGAAGTTGTAGCTTATAAAAAAACAAAATTTTAGAATTTTTTTTTATTCAACATTTTGAGGTGGCCCACCGATTTTAAAATAAATAATTACGTAATTTAAATTTTTGGATTGAATGTTTTTTTTTATATCATATTTTAGAAAACATTCAAGAATTGATGAATATAGTCATTTTCTACTCACTTTTCACTGTAATACAAAAAAATAACATACCTATTAATTTTTTCAACTTTTTTTTAAAATTGCCATATTACAATATCACTTTTACTTCAGGTAATACCTGTATACATCAATCTATATATTTTTCATCCCAATCCACCCAGCTGTTGTAGCCTGAAGGAATAACAAACAGACACACATAAAGTTTTGAATTTTTACTATAGTACAATGAGAATAGTTATAAGTTGTTTTGTCGTTATTTTATTTGTTTAATTTAAAAATTTAAAAAAATAGAGTTTATTTATTTTTCAATTTAAATACAAATATTATCTTCTTATAAATAAAATCTATAAAAGGTATTACTGTAATAAATTAATTATGTATTTTCTTCTTGTAAAGTCTTGTTAATCAATACGTTCAAAAACTCCAGTTTTAAACAATTCGTGCAACGTTAGTATAGAAAAATATTATCAACTAGCATTGTCCGCAGCTCCGCCCGCGTTCAGATGACCAAAAACCAAATTCTTAGGTTTCACATATTAGTACACTCTTACAATGCAGTTTTGTATTTTTTCTCAGAAATGAGATAGTTTCCCGCGGTAAAAAGTATCCTATATGTTGGACCGGATAAGCAGCTATGACCATACCAAATTTCATCAAAATCTGTCCAGCGGTTTTTCTGTAATGCGGTAACAGACAGACAGACAAAAATTCTAAAAACTATAGATACGGCCTCTGTATCGATAATAATGTTTATTTCAATAAGATTTTCCAAAAAATATTTAATGTACAGATTCGGTTTAGTTACAATTTTATTATATGTATAGATTATTATCGTGTCTAACTCTAAATCTATTTTAAATTATGTACTAGAAACCTGTATATGTGTCGCTATATTGAAATTACTATTTACATTATACATAACTTTCCTCACGTTTCTTTCCTTTAAAAAATAAATTGACTTCCGATTTGCAAATTACTGCTACTCTATCAAAATTAAGATGCAAGAAAACCAAAATGATCCCTATTGTTATTAGAATAGAGTCTGATATTTTTGAAACACGTTAAACGTAAGAAATGCATATTTGCAATGGAATCTGTTATTCAATTTTTCATTTTATTGTTATTGAGTGTAAAGTATATTTTTGAATGTTTTGATTAGTTATAGGCTAATACTAGTAGAGAATGCTTCTGTTATTAGAATTTTAATGAAGAAACGTCAGGTTGGTGTGGTTTTGCACGTCATGCCCATCTTGCGTGTTTAAGACGCATTCACGGTACTGCCCGCATAAAAAAATAGAGCAATCGTTTTGTGTTATTGTATATTTCCCTCAAAATGAGTCAGATTAGACCGTAGTGTACCGCACTAGGCAACTAGGCCTTTCGAGATTGCCTCAGATATGTGGGTTTACTAACAATAATGGTTAAATTTTTCCTAGACGATGGCATTGGAAAAAAAAAACACAATATAGATCTTGACGAAAGCGCATCTACTGTTACATCTGTTAGATAAGGACCATCGAAGTGGAATGAGGCCACAAAAAATAATCATCAAAATCTAATAGTTTTCAAGAATAACCATAAAAACACGCATTAGGATTTTATATTTGTATAAAGATTATGCTAATAAGATACAAAAATATTTTTAGATTTCTGACGCTACCGTAAAATGTGAGAGGCTATATTTGGCTGGCGAATCTATTCCATCAAAGAGAATATAATAATTACACCAATACAGTTACATAGAGATGGTGCGATAGGAAAATGAGGCGATAGCTCCCGAGGCCAATCGTCTGTACTATGCAATGTATTTAGATGCTATTCTATTAAGAGTATACTTTTCTACTAATATATAAAGTTAAAGCGTTTGTTTGTTTGAATGCTAATATCTAGATCAACTGGTCTGATTAAAAAATATTTGTATTTTACAGCCAGTACCGGGTACCGGGAGGTCGTGGTATCCCAGTGGTAACGCGCTCGCTTGGGAAACCGGGAAGCGGATTCACATCCCAGGTCTCACACCTCTGATATTTTCATGTGCGAATCATTTCCAACATGATTAACACTTGTCTTAACGGTGAAGGAAAACATCGTGAGGAAACCTGCATGTCTGAGAGAACCTAGCAAGTTTTCAATAGACATGTGAAGTCCGCCAACCCGCACTTGGCCAGCGTGGTGGACTATGGCCTGATCCCCCTCGTATTGAATGGAGGCCCGTGCCCGGCGGTGGGACGTTAAAAAAAAGGGTTGAATATACATACACACTCTCGTAGGTGCGAGAGCTGAGTTATTGAACAAAATTTAAACCGCAAGTAAAGCCGTGAGAAAATGTTAGTTATCAGATAATATTAGTAGCAACAATCTCGATTTTAGAAGCGTATGTTCCATTTCATTCATAATAATAAGCCATGTTTATCGACCAATTTTAAACGGAAACGTATAAAACGAGCTTTAGTAAGCTTTCGAGCTGTATCTTTATTTGCATTGCATGTAAAACAATAATTATTTTTTTAGTTTAAAAGCTACATCGGGTTAAAAATCATGTTAAATGTAATTATGCCAACCTTAACGCAAGTCAAAAAAATACCATTTCTTTGAAGAAAAAAAGTAATAGATATTTTGGTACCACGAAAAAAATAATTAGGGAAAATATTGTTTAAGAGTTGATGATTCGCATATATTTTTTTCAAGCATTTCGGTCAAGCCATAAACGAGAAGTACGCTTTAGAAAGTAAGCTCTTTGAGGTACTAATCGCCTTAAGATATGAATATCTAGTTAAAAGGTAAATGTGAGTTTTAATTATAGTTAAAACATTATACTTTTTTGTATCAATACGACACACGAAAATGATTTAACTGTTATAAGTCAATAAAGATACTAACGGTTATATTACGTATGATTAAATTTAAAAAAATTATCGTACATATACTAAAGTATATATTGCTTGTACATGAGCACTTTCGAATGCTCAATATTCAAAAGTGTTTAATTAAATTAGTAATAATATAAGCTAATATGAGTTTTTTCGTTCGTTTATTAGGAAAATAATATTGTATAATAATTAAAAACATAACAAAATGTTAAATGATTATTTAATTACATATATACAGATACATAAAATTGAAGTGTCTTTTTGTAATGTCCAAATAACAGCTTTTTACTAAATGCATATGGTTATATACGGTACTTATAAGAAAAACACTATTAAAAAAACGGTCTGTTCCGGCCAACCTCTGAAACGGCTGGACTGATTTTGATGGGACTTTTTTTGAGAGATAGCTGATTTTATAAGGAGTAATTTAGGCTACTTTTATTTAAGTGAGTTGCTAGTTTTTAATATAACTAGAACATAATTAACCTCAAGGCGTTAATTTATTGGTATCAAAACACAAAATAGATAGCCAAGTTAGTGTAACAAATTTCTGTAATAGATCTCTCATAGCTTTCTATCTCTTAATGACTGAACTTTTTGTTTTCATATATGAGAATGCATTATTAAAGGCGTCAACGTTCATTATCTAGTTGCGCTATTTCTTTAGCAATGACATGATATGCATTTAATATTTACCAATCAAGCCAAAGTTTGCTTCTAGACCAAAAGCTCTATATTTTTGCTTAATATTAAGTCTTTTTTGTTGATACCAACCTGTAATATAACACACTTTATGTTTTGATTTTTTTTCAAATTTGGGCTATAATAGGAAACAAGAGATTTTTTATCTGTCTGTCTGTTTGAAAATTGGTTGTGAAATAATCTGAATATAAAAAAATAAAAAAATAAAAATAAAAATACTTTTATTGACTTAAAAGATTACATTCCAAGATAGTCGCAAGGGCCACTGTACTAGGTGGAGACCCGTATTACTGGATGCCCCACTCATCCACCAAGACTAGAAAGTCAACAAACAGAGTGAAAACAAAATAAAAATTTACAATTAATTACATATATAAGTTTGCGTTTGTGTGTGTGTGTGATATCATCCATATGTCAAAACGAAGCCATATTAAATTGCCAGCAAGATATAACACCAATCATAAAAATATTTAAATGACATACGAAATAACTAAATTAAGACATAACGTATGCCCAGTTTACGGTATATTAAAATTCGCCGTGGCTAGAAACCAAACATACGATTTGCAACATTAATCTCATTTAAGGTTGACGATGACGAAATTTCAACTTTTTACTAAATGACTTCATTTAAGCGATGTAACCGCAGAAAACCGTTGGGAAAACCGTTCATCAAAAGTTTTATATTTATACTAGCGACTCACCCTCGCTTCGCTCGGGTTCGTCCCTGGGTACTTTTAAATTAAAATGGATATAGTATGTTATCCTTAAGAGATAGACATATGCCATCGCGGACTTTTCTGTAGACCTATATAAGATTCACAATTCCACCATACATTATTTTGTTATATCTCAAAGGGTTTACGCAGCGTTATCGTTGAAAGCTCCCAGACGTCTTATTTTTTCCGACACCTCCAACAAATATCGTTATATTTTAGCCAATGTATACAAAAACTTAACAAATTATATACTAAAACCTTCCTCTTGATTCACTCTATCTATTAAAAAAACCGCATCAAAATCCGTTGCGTAGTTTTAAAGATTTAAGCATACATAGGAATATAGGGACAGAGAAAGCGACTTTGTTTTATACTCTGTAGAGAAGTTATAACATTACAATCTTGTTACTGCTATATATTGTGATAACAATCATGACTGTTTTAAAATAATTTTTATTTAACAGGAAATCATCGTAAGAAGGCATTAATAAATATTTATTTTATTTTGAAATATTCACGTCCACCACTTATTTTAAACAAAAAAATTGATCAGTTTTTGGTACAATGTTATAGATTGCATGAAACTCTACGCTTTATGCTTTTCGAGGCACGGAGGTGAAACACCACCATCTTCCAACTCCGGGCTGTCACTGAAAATTCCTTAACAGAAAGACTAAATGACTAAACTAGATTCAACTCGGGACTCGAACCCAGGTCCTCTGCAGCTGTATATTCTAGCTACTACCTCGAGGCATATAACCGAATTTCATACATTTGACCAGACCCGTGGGATGTGTAAAGAGAATATTGTAGACCATTCAGTCCGCAAGCGACCGTAGGTGCTTTTAAATTGTTAAAAGCATCAGCCTCAAATTATTTCATATATGTACATATAAATTGAAAATACATTAAATATAAGCAAATTGAATCTTATATACATTCTTATATCTATTATATATTTTATCATTTTTAACCTACTTCATAAAAAGAGGCTATCATTTCTGTGTAATGTTCTTGACAAAATATCATGATACAAATATTACACTATTACAATAAAGTGAATTAATTTATGAATATTGCATTTAATAGCAAATCGATTATATTGTGAAATAGATCTCTAAAGGGCTTCGTGAGACCGCAGTCGATTATAATCGATTGAAGATGTCTAAAATCGATTAGAGGAAATTTGGTAGCTTGTACTTGACGCTTCGATCACGTCTCACATCGCATACTTTTACTTAGAATGTCTTATAAGGCATATTTATTATATAAAGCGAAAATATGCGAAGCTATAATTTCAATATTTATCTAATTATTTCATCGTTTTGACTCAGGACCTTAGAATTTTTATACACCTAATAAGGACCCTAGTATCTAGTATAAATTTCAACATGCTAGGTCCATCCGTTCCTGAGAAAATCGGTGGTGACACACGCACGGACACATGGACAGACGGACAAGAGAGTTATCTTATAAGAGTTCCTTTATTTACCTTTTGAGGTACGAAACCCTAATCATACAAAGTTATTTAATTCAATTTCATTTTAGCATCTTGCTTAGCTAAAGCTTAGCTTTAAATGTGGTTTCACCTTTATCTAGTCACGCGCTGTCGGACAGAAGCCGGCACAGATGTTAAGTGCCTTCAATCACTGTTACCTGCGTGATTACTCGATAGATTCGCTAATACTTTTCCTAATTTGTTTGATGTAATATAAACAACTGTTCGAAGTTAAAGCCTTTTAGAAATAATAATTAGTGGGCATTTCAATAAATTTCCTTTATTATCTCTAATAGTACAAATGCGGAAGTCTGTATGTATGTATGTATGTTTGTTACACCTTCGTATTGAAGTGACTGTACAGATTTGAATGCATTTTAGTACATAGATACTAGATAGATTATGACCTGGAGTAATACATTGTTTAATTTTAGTGATAAAATTTGTCCAAACGTGGCGTCACCTAGATAAAATGAACACAAAACGCACATAGGTAAGTATCCAAGCAAAACGAGGGTAAATGGCTAGTATAGATACAAAATAAAAAATATATCTATTTGGCGTATAATAAATGTGCAAATATGGATATGCAAATATCTACCGAGATCGTAATTTTTTAAGTACATATATTTAAGTATACTCAAACGGATAGATATATTATGTAGGTACATATACTAGTATATATACTGATGTTCGCCATTTTAATTTTTCATCATTTTTTTATTGATAATACTAAAGCCCGTTTATACTCGTAGCTACTAAACAAATAAAACGAAAATCGGTTGACAAACAGAAGACAAAAAGGTACTGAATTGTTTTGTCTTTGCCTATATATATATATATATATATATATATATATATATATAAATCGATGTGCGTATATATATATTTCCTATGGGCTCTAGAAGGGCTGTAGCGACTTTAAATAAAATTTTCAGGCAATCTTCAGATTAGCCCAGCAGGCGAAGCCGTGGGTACTGCTAGTTTATATATAAATGAGCTGCTTAGTTACAAGTGAGTTAACTTTATATATATAATTTCTTAAAACCCGTTACTAGCACCACTGCACTATCATTAATTGACTGTTTTACCCCACGTTTCTTAGAAAAACTAGCATTAAGTTTAATTTAACGCGCTAAAGATAATTTCTATCCAATTTGGTAATGTCATAAAGAATTATCGATAACGACTACAATTGCTAAACCTTTTATGATAAATTAAATAATCATCAATTTGGAACATCCTAATAAAACAATTTAAAAATAGGTAAGTTATGAAAAAAATATAAGTAACATATAAAAATAGAAATCAGATACTTTGTGTAGTTTTTTATTATTGTGTATAGTAATTGTATTGAATTTTTTGAAATCATTTTGTGAAATTGTGGGTAGGTAATATCTGTAACAAGTATATAATGACCATTGAGGCGTCTAAAACTTTAGTTTCTCCCGTGACCATCATTGCTGTAAAGCATTCGAAACATCAGGAACCAATAATAAATCCGATGTAAAATCTGAAAAGATATTTAAATTTAAAATATGAAATATAACTTCTTCAGAACTCTACCTTAACGACAAAATGAAGAAAAATTTATAAAATTTTCTTCACCAGCCTTTACTTTTTGTTATATTTCTCAATATTTTCTTAGCATTTAAGATCATGTAAATGATTTCATTATATAACTATTTTGATATATAAATTCTTCAAACTTATGTATAACCTTTATATTTCCGTTGACAATGGCAAAAAAAGAAAAAGCGGGCGCCAGAAAATGAAAAAAAATATGGAAAAACGGGCTGAAGTGGTCAAGCTCGGAACGTGCGTGCCACACCGCGCGCGGTGAATCGATCGCGTGCCGATGTCAAATCGATTATTATAGAGCAATTTGAGCGTATATTCAGTGGTCATAAAATATACTTTTTATAAAGCTTTACAAAGTTATGTGATATTCTAACATTAAATTGATTAGTTAAAAATATTATTTTTATTTATCATACATAAAGATTTTTTAATTTCTATGCCACTCGGTTCCAACTACGTATACCCTATGTGAATGTAGATAGAATACTTTCGCCAGTTCTTCTCAGGTTTGAGGCTCAGGTTTCTTCTTTCTGAACTGGTAGTAGACTCATGATGTTCAGAAAAAATTGTAATTATTTAATGCTTAATAAAATATGTTGAATATGAATTTGAATACATGAAATTGGATTCCATAAATATCCCATCAAATCCATTCGTAAAGGCTCAATATTTATACAACACTGTGTCTAAAACTAATAGTGCAGTTATACTCTATATAAAAAAAAAATTATTATTCATTTATAGTTTTAATTCCACAATAAAGTTACCAAATTTCAAAATTACCGCTCAATCTCATTCGTGTCTTCCTCACAAAACGTGATTGCGTCTGTTAACGCAACTATAAGCCATTATAAAAAAAAAAGAATAATCAAATTTATTTTAAAATATATCCGGAAATAACATTAAAAATTTAAGTAATAGTATAAAAAAGGTTTTAAAATACACCAAAATTGAAAGTGCATAATAATTACAAGACTTCCGCGACACCATTCAGACAAAGAGAGACAACAGCATTCCCAAGGAGGGT
This sequence comes from Brenthis daphne, assembly GCA_947093115.1. Classification (NCBI taxonomy): domain Eukaryota; kingdom Metazoa; phylum Arthropoda; class Insecta; order Lepidoptera; family Nymphalidae; genus Brenthis; species Brenthis daphne. The sequence continues at coordinate 2,542,274 of OX352483.1, read as the reverse complement.
TGACGTCAGGCAGGCGGCCGGTCGTAAAACTTTTGCCAAATCCTATCAGCAGTACAGAAGATGTACTGCGCCGACCCCAAGTGATTGGAAAATAGGCAGGGAGAAGAAGAACTCTATATAAAAAAAATATGTAAATTAAAGTAAATATCGCCGGCGATAATTTCACATGCCTCTACTACTTCTGTGGAGGCGTATTTAATACTATCTTATAAGATGGTATTTATTGAGTCTGTAGTTTTTTGTGAAGAATCTTATGTCTAAAAGTGATAAACTCATTGTCATTTTCTAAATAAGTTGTATACCCATTTATATACATTATTTTCGAGGGTGAATCGTTAGTAATATTATAAATGTGAATATTTGTAACTCTACCCTGTTACAGGTTAAGGCATTTAAATTAAATTCTGACGTAGATGGGTCATATTCTGGATGAATCCATACGAGTAAGTATTTATTTGACAGACCTACCACACACGAAGCTGCAGGCACAGGCTAATATTCAACAATTTGAATTCATGATCAATTAATACGTTCATAAACTTACCCGCTCAGCGTTGTTTATGTAAAAGTTGCGTTTTTTCAATAAAAGCACATATGTACATATATAAAAAAGTGGTCCAAATCGTTAGAGCCGTTTCCGAGATACACGAAATTAATGTATATTATATATTACAAGAATTTAATATTATAAGGTTGTATTGATATGAGAGCTATAACATTTTCATATCATTTTAATTCCGGTTTCAAAAATAAAATAAGAACCATTTGTATAATAACTTATTATATTATACTATTTAATTACGCGTATATTTTTACCAATAACATTTCATTTCGTATAGCTTCAGGAGATTACAAAGATAATAGCGACATCAAATGAGCGTCGAGGAAACATTGCTAAAAATCTACCCTAACTGTTGTTTTAGGCCCTCTGAAAATATTGAGCTCGCTAAGCGAAGAATAACAATGGCGTATGCGCAAAGGGAGGGGAGGGGCGAAGCACCCTTATGATTTAGTGCCACAGTGATAGACAGACCAGAACTAGTATGTTAAAAGCTAGCACTTCAAGGACCTAAATATTTGCTTGAAACGATTTTAGACAGCATGTACTTTTTTATAACTGACTGAATATGGTGATATGTAGGTTGTAAAATTAATAAATTACATATATACTATATTGTATCCTGTATTTATATATTGTGTAGGTACTAGCGACTCACCCTCGCTTCGCTCGAGTTCGTCCCTAGCTTGCTTCCCCATACAAACTTTTATCCCCATTTTGATCCCTTTAATGGATGATTTCCGGGATAAAAAGTATCCTATGTCATTCCCGGAGTCTCAAACTATATTTTTACCAAATTTCATCTAAATCGGTTCAGTAGATCTAGAGATTACCCCATACAACGTCACAAACTCACAAACTCACAAACTTTACTTATAAGAAGTATCAAATTAAGGTAAAAAATGTCTAATTAAAAAAAATATAATGCAATCATTTGACTTTAACAGCGTAACTATCATATGAATTAATTGCATTTTTTTTAAATAGTTATGATAAAAAAAAAACCTGATGTAGTTAATAAATAGTAAATACTGAGACCTCCATTCGCTTCCCGCTTTCTGACAATGGGCATTTATATATACATAATACTGCACTATTTTGTAAACAGCCAGCCGGGACAATAAACACTTTTTATACATACATATTACATATCCATAGTACTATCCATACTAATATATACTAATATATTATATATTATAAATATGAAAGAGTGTTAGTTTATCCTTCTTCAACGTCGAAATAGAGTGACGGATTGGTGTGATTTTTGTGTGGAGATAGTTGGAGGCCTGGAGAGTGATATAGGCTACTTTTTACCGCGGGAGATTATCTAATTGCCATGGTTAAACACATTATAATACAATCCAAATAAATATTTGTGACCAAAATTACTTGAAACTTGGTATTAATGCTCTTCAATAAAATTAAATAAATACGTGTTTTTCAAAATTCATCCCATAAGAGGGTAAAATAGCGGATAAAAGTTTGTATGAGACCTACCTCTTTAGAGTTTTTTTTGTAGTTTTGGCGCGAGCAAAGCCGCGGGTTCTGATACTATATTATATACATACATTTCACATTATTGGACTACTAAATATAAATGTTGAAACGGCTGGACGGATTTGGATGAAATTTAATATACGAATAGACGATGACTTGGAGTGACATAGGCTAATGCTAGGCACCTAGGGATGGACTAGATCGAAGCGGTGACCTAAATCGTTATATCCAGTAGATAAGAGTTGAATAATAAAACTTATAGCATAATATAGCAGTTTTAATCATTTTTAAACACTGTTTTTAAAATTACATAGCGAATGATATGTTCTACTGTAATTGGTACCGAATACATGGAAATATGAATTAGATTTAAATACATAGTAAAACTAAAATACGTATACTGTTAGAAATCCGTCTAAATAAATAAATAGCTAAAATTGTGTTAGTAAAATTACCTTATATAAAATTCTGTTAGAACAGACAATGAAAAAATATGGTAGTTTATTGCAATATAATTATTATAATAAGTACACAGACTACATCTTCCATTTGATATCTAATTCATTTATATCCTAAAGGAAAGTAAACTGCTAACTCTCATTTAGATCTGGCGTGTCGTCTCTACGCAGCCCAACGTTTAGACAGATTGCTTAGGGTTGGTACGATTAAGTTCTTAGAAGATATGAATTAATTAATTAACCTAACAAATTTACTGATAGACTGATTCATTGAATCTACAAACTTGTTTGAAGCTTTTAGTCTAAAGGTGTTCTAAGTAATATGTGCGATAATAAATAGGTAGAGTGTAAATGATGGGTTTTTAGGGAAGTTTTTTAAATTAAAATGTTTGCGTTAGTATTTTTTTCTTTTAAAAAACCTTTAAAAACTTATGCGAACCTGTGAAATAATGAACTATACAGGGTGGAACAAATCGATGGGACATGGAAGAAAAGTACCTTAAATATTGAAGTTATCAAGATTTACTCAAAGGAAAAAAAAATTATTATTAAAAATTATAATAACTAATGACTTACCCTCGCACCGCTCGGGTTCGTCTCTACGTTTTAAGGTTAGTATAGATTTCTCAGAGGTGAGACATTTTTCCGTAGTTAAAAGTATCCTATACATTGACCCGGATAACCAGCTATCATCATATCAAATTACATCAAAATCTGTCCGATGCGTTTTCAGACAGACAAAAATTCTAAAAACTATAGATTCGACCTCTATATCGATAATAATGACTATTTCAATAAGATATTTCAAAAAATATTTAATGTACAGATTCGACTTGGTTAGAATTTTATTATATGTATACATTACTTCAGTGGATATTTGACTATTAGCTTTAAAAATATCTTATTATGTCCACTGTTCAGTTTTATTCCAGTCTAGAAAAATAAAGATAAAATGCCCTAAGGTAAGGTAGCCTATTCCTACATCAGAAATGGGATAAGAAATTAAAATAAATCTAACGTGACCACCCCTAAATGTGTACGGAGGACTGCTGTTTTTTCATTTACGAATATTTTCCTTGGCACACGATATTTTTTCAGCATGTTTTCCCAGTTGTAAGATAAACTACACTCCATCAAATGTACCTATATTTTTCATTCTCGTCGGCATCCGTTGGTTGGGTAAATTTTTGCGAGCTTATTATGTTAATATGTCCTCTGTTATATTATAATTAATTTTATTGATTTTAATAATATAAGAAATTATAAATTCAATATTAACTATAATGTACTTAAATAAAATTATCTTTTCAGATAATATGGTTGGGACACCAAAAATCAAAGTAAATCCGCGAAATAACTCAAAATGTCAAATTTTCGCGTAAATCTAAGAAAGTATTATAATATACTAAATTATTTTAAAATTCTGTGGAACTAAAAAAAACTGAAAATTTAGAGAGCTCTTACTTAACTTTATTTTATGACATTTTTGGAAAAGATTTTCATGAAGTAAATACAAAAATGTATTTTAGAAGGGTTTCACTTGATTATGACATGGTTTATTTATATTAACGGTTAGAAAAAAATACAAATCTTTGAATTTCTCCATTTTTCTGTACTATAATATGCATGTATTAAACATACAAAACTTCCTCTTGAATCACTCTATCTTTTGCTGAAAACTGCATTAAAATCTGTTGAGTAGTTGAAAAGATCTTAGCGAACAGACAGCGGAAGCAACTTTATTTTATACTACCTAAAGATTTATAGTATAGAAGAAAGGGAAAAGATTCCGTCAACTTTAACCGGAAGAGATATTGAGTGCACTAAATGTCAAATAATATACTATTTGTAGATAATTTTAAAAGTAAATATTATTTATATAAATAAGTATTTTTGGTACATAAGAAAGTACTTCTTTCAATATAAAAGTACCTGTTAAAAATGTTCAATCCGGAGATAAAAGTAGGCGCGTCGAATGCGCCCGCGCCGGTCGCCCGTGACGTCACGCTCGCTTTGTCTTTTTGTCAACTAATAGCCGACCGAAAGCTAACGGAGTTGAAGCTTTGCAAAAAATCGTTTACCATTAAATATTTTCTAAAGTAAAAAGCCATCTTCCTTATTAGATACAGTTGACAAATAATGAGACCGTCGTAGCACAGTGGCACTTAATTTAGCTTAAATAGTGGGTTCAATATTTGCGCTTTGTATCGGACTGCTACACAATATATATACGATAGTTAGTATGTGTGTATGTTTGTTACTCATTCATACTGAAACTGCTCGCCGTATATAAATGAAATTTAGTATACTGATGATTAAAATAAAAATAAGTATCAAACATTTTTAACACTCTATCGATCTGTCTCGTCTTTGGTTGTTTACTTCTGTTTGAATAAAGTATATATTAATTTGAATACTTTAAAGGCAATGGAGCGCGTAGTAGATCGGCTATGAGATGGATGTACCAAGTCAGAGCGACAGTATACGTCCCACTGTATGAATGTGCGAGGAAGGCAAACACTAGAGAGAAGTGGTGGCGAATAGTCGATTCCAAAACCAGTCTGTCAAGACTGTAACGACTAAGCAGAAGAAAAATTAAGGAAAAGTATGTGGACAAAGCATAACTTATTTTTTCTTAGATTTCTTCCAGAAATCCTTTAAATGTGAGAAAATTTGATTACAAATATAAAAAGTAACAACCTACTATATGTGTGAGTACAGTATTTTAACAACATTGTATTTAGCTCTTTTTAACGTCCCAATGCTGGGCACGGGCATCCCTTCAATACGAGGGCGATTAGGCCATAGTCCACCATAGTGTTGTTTGGCAGACTTCACATGTCTTTTGAAAACTTGCTAGGTTCTCTCAAACATGCAGCTTTCCTCACGATGTTTTCCTTCACCGTAAGGCAAGTGATAATCATGTTAGAAATTATTCGCACATGAAAATTTCAGAGGTGCGAGACCTGGTATTTCAACTCGCTTCACTCGGTTTCCCAAGCGAGCGCGGTACTACTGGGCTAGCACTGCCTCAATGCCTCATTTTAACAACATTAGATGGCATAAACTTAATATTATTATACAGCAACAAGTAAAATGTGATCTTAAGGCATCATAATTATCTAACGTAGACAATTTATGATTAAATAGCGTTATTATCTCTAATATGAAAGGTATTTTAACACAGTAAGTACCATAAACCTTTTATACAACATACAAAATTGATTAAGGTAATGGTTCCACCCAATACATAACAAAAAAATAAAAACCGACTTCAAAAAAAAAGCACTAAAAAGTAAAAAATAACTGATTGGTAGATTTCATTTACTATACATACCTAATCAAATATTTTCGAAGTCGGTGTGCTTTGCTTTGTATGGGCTGGCACCGATTTCGAAAATATTTGATTAGGTATGTATTTAATTTAATAGGTAGGCTTTAATTACTTAGCCAAAGCACACCGACTTCGAAAATATTTGATTAGGTATGTATAGTAAATGAAAACTACCAATCAGTTATTTTTTACTTTTTAGTGCTTTTTTTTTGAAGTCGGTTTTTATTTTTTTGTTAAAAAGTTTTTATTTTTCCCTTTTTAGTGTAGACAGTAGTAGCAAAGTAAGGATTCTAACGTGTTAGGCTTGTCAAATCAAACAAAATAAGCCCAAACTCAAAGTATCTACTATTAGCCGTTGAAGAGTTCCACCTACCCACCTTCTGGCCTTGCCATCAGATCAGGTCAACAACACCGAACCACTGTACTATCAACGGAAATAGAAATACTTGCAAAGTTTCAAGTCAATATGACAATTAGACGTAGGTTAAATTCATCATTAGTTGTTTTTCCACCCTTAGGGGTGGAATTTTTTTTTGAAATTTAAATGGGACCAATCTGGAAGTATACCCTTTCAAACAAAACAAAAATTGTCCAAATCGGTTAATAAATGACGGAGTTCTGAGGTAACAAACATAAAAAAAAAAAAACATACAGTCGAATTGAGAACCTCCTCCTTTTTGAAGTCGGTTGAAAATTTTACGAAAATTCTTATACGAGCAAGATTTTTTAACCGTCTCTGAAAGCAATTCACTTATAATTTTGTTAAGAGTATTTTCATGATAGAGAAATAAATAGAAAATATATCATTTGGCATTTTTTTTAAACACAAGTGTTTTTAAAGCTTATCTAATTTTATAGAAATCGAATAATATTGTAAAATCAACAAACAGTCGTAGTAAAGAATTAGTCAAAATATTATAATGGGCTTTATCCTCCACACAGCATACAAAAACAGCCTCTGACATTCTTTATTAACCCCTCCGATCGCGTATCCAGGTGTAATGTATAGTGTAGTTGAATCGGTTTGATTGTTTTGATTATCTTTGTTACGAGTATATCAGTAATAAAAATTGCTCGATTCATATGAATGTCTTATTCTGTCTGATCTATAATAAGAAACGTGTTTTTAAGACTTTTCACTTATAAAACAATTAATTCTATATGTCATATTATAACACTTAGACAAATAAGGATCAATTTTGAATCTCATCGGTTTTTTTAATATTTAAATGTATATACAGGTTATTATCTATAATAATATTATTATTCTTATATATTTTTGATATCTTACTTTTTATCCTCGAAGTAATTGTAGAAGTTAAAAACAATGGACGATTTTAGTAAATAATTTGAGACACGCAAGTACCAAGACGTCACTCAGCTTCGCAGCATCCGGTAAGGAGCACCTGTCCACGCCGCGGGCCTCGCGCGATAGACCTCGGATCTCACCCTATAGCATACTATCTTACAATCTTTATATAATAAGCTACGAAATATGTTATATCCTTTATATATATACAGCGTCAATATATTACATACAGAATTAAAATTAAAATTATGACGTAGAATTTTGAAGATCATTTGCCATTATAATATGTGCGCAATATTTAAATTATCATCATTAGCTAGTATATTGAGCTAATTATTAGTATTTCCCAATCCCAAATAAATACATACTTTTATTGTTCTTATTTTCAAATCTCATGAGTGTTGATTTTTTTTAAATATAACCGTTGTTCACCCTCAGGACTCTAGGTAATACTAACATAATTTCCTTAAACATTAATTTAGTTTACACACAAAAAGTAAGCAGACAGACGTGTAAAATATCTTTTATATATATATACATAATATATATGTGTGATCAAGTAAATAAAAAAAGGGATGTATTGTATACTAGCAGGACCCGCGGCTTCTCTCGCGCTAAAACTACAAGAAAACTCTAAAAAAGTAGATTCCATACGATCTTTCATCCCGTATTTTACCTCCTTATGCGATGAATTTCGAAAAATGCTAAAACACGTATTCATTTAATTGGAATAAAGAGAATTTATACTAAGTTTCAAATAATTCTGATCATAAATATTTTTTTGAGTTGTATTATAACTTGTTTTTCCATGGGAATAAGATAATCTCCCGCGGTAAAAAGTAGCCTATGTCACTCTCCAGTCCTTTAACTATCTCCACACAAAAAATCACGCCAATCCGTCACTCCGTTTCGACGCGAAAGAAGGACAAACAAACAAACACACATTCACATTTATAATATTAAGTATGGATGTACATAGTATATGTAAGTATCAAGACGTAACACCCCTCACAAAATTATCCGGTCACAAATAAGCACCTGTGCACCGCCCGCCGGCACTTGCTCTGTAGTCGAACTTCGAAACAAAATATTACAATAACTATCCTTAAAAGAAATATAAAAAGAATTAATTACTACCTTTGCCAGATAAACCATTATTGTATCGCACCTCCAAATTTATGTTACTGATAAAAAAAAATTATCTTTATGCATTTTTAGCAGGATAATATATACTCTACATATTTCGTCCCACATTTTCTATCAATGAGGCAAAACCTCATTAGCTTAATTTAAATCGGATAGACTTACAGTAATATGTACGCTTATGTCCTATGAATTTTTAGAGGGATTTGCACCAAATTAACAGTAAAAATTAACGGTTGTTAAATATGTTTATATTAATAACATTAAAATCGATAAAAAAGAAATACCGTATAACAAATTATATTTCGGGCAAGTAGTCTCTGGATTCATAATTTTTGATATAGGTAGCACTTACCACTCAAACGCATTCTCTGCTTCACATAGAGACTTTATATGCCCACTAGCCTTGCCCGCGGCTCCGCCCGCGTTCAAATGACTAAAAACCCAATTCTTAGGTTTTACATATTAGTATAGTACTTTTAGAATGCAATTTTTGTATTTTTTCTCAGATATGAGATATTTTCCTGCGGTAAAAAGTATCTTATATGTTGACCCGGATAACCAGCTATCATCATACCAAATTTCATCAAATTCTGTCCAGTGGTTTTCTCGTGATGCTGTAACAGACAGACAGACAAAAATTCTAAAAACTATGGATTCGAACTCTGTGTCGATAATAATGTCTATTTCAACAGGATTTTCCAAAAAATATTTAATGTACAGATTCGACTTAGTTACAATTTTACTATATGTATAGAAGAAGTCAGCATTTAGTTCAAATCCTAAACATGATGCTGTTCAGAGGCGCATGTAACAACTTTCGAACGATATGCCAAAATTTGAATTTTAATAACTGGAATAACTTGATACGAGTATTCTTGATTCATTGTTGCTTTTAAGAAAGACAGTTTACAGTAATAGTTTGGAGTAAACATTACAAATTACAATGTTTTATCTATACTAATATTACAAATATGAAAGTTTAGATGTATGTTTGGTGTTTGTTACTCAATCACGCTAGAACGGCTGAACGGATATGGACGAAATTTGGCATAAAGATAGATTGTAGTTTGGTATAGCACATAGATTACTTTTTCTTCCAAAAAGGTACAGTTCCCGTGGGATAGATTTGTTTTTTCCAGAGGCGAACCCAAACGACGTGAGGGTGCGCCGCTAGTAAATAACATATATAGATACTTTCATTTTATTTGTCTTTTGACCGATTTCACCAACGTCACCTAAGTTTAAGGGATCCCCTAAGCATGGTTAGGGGGCTGTTAGGGGACAGTTTCTGTTTAACCGACAGTTAGGGGTCACCTAAATATTAAAAGGCCCCCTAAATGTAGGTGCTCGAAATATGGGCTTAAAGACGATCGTAAAACGAAATTTAATTTAGGGGCTAGTTTAGGGGACTTTTAAGCTAGGGATCCCATACGTAGGTGGTAGCTTATGGGTTGTTGGTGAAATCGGGCATTTATTTACTAACGTTACTACTAGTAAGTACTCTCGCTTCCCATAAATGAGTTGCTGGATGCTTAAAAGTATCCTATATATTACCCTAGGTCATAGTCTATTCAGTACTTAATGTCATTCAAATCCGTCCAGACACACATACGAACTTTAGATGATAGTTAGTCAGCTTGTAGTCTGATTATACAAAAAAGAAACCATGCCATGCAGAGAATTGTTTGTTCCATTATTCTATTTGCCATACCTTATTCTGTTGAAAATTATGTACATGTGAAACCTACCTAAGTTGCTAATGAAATCTTTAAATAAAATATGCACAGCACTATAGTTTTTGCTATTAAGATACAATCTTTTATAAAAAAAAAAACAAAAAGAAAACACCTAGAATGAAAACAGAACCAATTAACTTAAGTCCCTTTCTATACGTTCTATTCTACTGTCTCTTCAATAAAATATCTGCATTTAAAATAAATAACTATCACGAAGAATTTTTGACCGGACCCCGTTGACACTACGAATATATGTCAAGCCTTTATACAGCATGTTCTGATATCCACATGGATTTTTTTTTTGAAAATATATTTATGATTTGTAGTATATTTAAATAATACGATATTTAGAGTTTGTTAAAACCTGCTTTGAAAACGAGGTTCACAATTATTTTAACGGTGGTCTTTTGTGTGATAAAATGAAATTTTATCAATTTAAAACTATTAATTGAATTTGGAAAACTTAAAAATACTTTTAAACTGATAAATAATTTGTTGAAGAAAAAAAATCATAATAATATTTACTAAAATTCGTCCAGAATTCATCGAGTTTTCACGTAAATAGGAACAAAATGACAGAAATAAATATTTAAACCCGTTATTTTTCCTTTACATACCTACAATCTACATATATCTTGAATATCCTTCAACCAACGACAAAACTCGCATCTGTATCTATTTCATTAAATGTATAGAGGTATTGAAAGTAAAGATACTGTAAGAATACGAGAAATAAAGACCTATATGAACTAAGATGATACGCATTCCTTAAAAAAAACTAGTTACCCAGTCTTGTATAATAACTGTATTCTTGCTATAAAACGCGTAACTTTGAACCAATTGGATAAAATTGTTATTATTTCTACGATTACTATTAAAGTAGGTTTTAACTTACGTCTTAGGTTTGTTTGTCTGTTTGTAATCATACAAAATGTTTGAAATATTCTAAAAAATCAAAGATGCAGCTATAAAACGATAATAATTTGTATTTGTTACTTACAAGGACTTTCTTTTTGTTGATCTTACAATATGAACTTTTTTTTTATAATAATTTCTTAGATCTACGTGAATATTTGACATCTATACATACAAATAATAAAATCCTAACTTATTGAAATAGTCATTATTGTCGATATAGAGGCCGAATCTATAGTTTTCAGAATTTTTGTCTGTCTATCTGTATGTCTGTGACCGCATCACGGAAAAACCACTGGAGGGATTTTAATGGAATTTGGTATGATGGTAGCTGGTTATCCGGGTCAACAAATAACATACTTTTTACTGCGGAAAAATATTTCGTCTTTGAAAAATCCATACTAAACCTTAAACCTAGTGTGAAATTAAACTACCTTTTCGGACTTTTTCGCGGATTTAATTTCTTTTAATGGAGTATAAAGATATTATACTTAATTTCCATAGATGTACCTAATTTATTTAGTAGAATCTCACATTGTCCATAGATAACTTAAACAGCTCCGATACTCAAATTAAAAAAAAAACAGTAGCCTCTCACTACTTAAGCTGTGCTTACATAAATATTGTACAATCGTAATACTTAAGAGTTGTTATTTTTTAAAATAAAACATACAAAATATTAGCCACCTGTAGCTGCCGAACCCTTTCTTCGGGAGATTTTTTTCTTTTTGTATCAATCCTTTTTCTTTTTGGTGGCCATTAGGTTTTTTACTCGTTTGGCTATCTTCGTTTTTTGTGGGGATCCCAAATTAATATAATGTTTTTTTGGTGGCTCAGGAACAGGTTCAGAGGTTGGTGGGAAAGATATAATGAAAGTATTTTTAGTTGGTCGATAGTTTTAGATTCAACTTTCGATTTCGTTCCTGTTTACGATTTGAATCAACGTGTGAGGAACTTTGTTTGCTTTATCCTGCTCACGATCTTTGTTCTTACCAGATATTATATAAAGATAACATTTTATAATGCTTATAATATAATAAAGTTAAGTGTGTCGTAGTATAAATAATAATTATTAGTAATATGGGTTATAACTTATATGTAATAATATCCTTTTATGAATTGAAAATAACTATCTATAGGTACATATAATAAAATTGTAACTAAGTCGAATCTGTACATTAAATATTTTTTGGTAAATCTAATTGAAACAGACATTATTATCGATACAGAGTCCGAATCTATAGTTTTTAGAATTTTTGTCTGTCTGTCTGTCTCTCTGTTACCGCATCACGAGAAAAACACTGGACAGATTTTGATGAAATTTGGTATGATGATAGCTGGTTATCCGGGTCAATGTTTAGGACACTTTTTATCGCGGGAAAATATCGCATTTCTGAGAAAAAATACGAAAACTGCATTTTAAGAGTATACTAATTTGTAAAATCTAAGAATTTGGTTCTTGATCATCTGAACGCGGGCGGAGCCGCGGGCAATGCTAGTATAACATATAATTGAATAGCATTCAAAATTCATGGATTTAGAAATAATACAATCCATCGTTTTGGTTTGTATTATTTCTAAATATTGTTTAAATAGTTGATATATTTATGTGAAATCACTTTTTTATTTATTCGTTTAATAATTCCGAATATGTTTGAAATATAATAAAAAAAATATAAAAAAAAATATTTGAATGTAATTATTATGCCACACAAGAGTGGATTTTTTAAATTAATATAGGACTATCCCTGAAGTACATTATAACGAATTCATTAATAATTATTATCATATAAAACTATCTTTTCGGATGTTTTCACGGAGTCATTTTGATTTTTAGTTCCCGACGCGACGTTTCAAATGCTATACACTATACAGCAATGGTCACGAGAGAGAGATAAATCTAAGTATAATAATAATTAGTACATTTTGGTTCAGATTAAGTGAAGATATCGTATAATATATACATTATTAAGACGAATGAAATACCTTCTTGTTTTAGAAGTCGGTTAAAAATATTTTCTTTTTTCTATTAAAAACTTTTTCTTCAGAGCGAACTCAATGACTTCTTGCCTCGTTCTCCGATGTAAAGACACTTTTTGTTCGGGTGATGCTCAATACCTAACCGTTTGTCTCATCTGTACCATAACAAGCCATTACTGGCAGTTCTGCTTACGTAGTACATATATTGGTAAAAAATTAAAAGAATCCCATATGTACGAACAAACAAGATTTCTTCTTAATAATAGTGTATATTTTGAATATTTTTTAAATTGAAACATGACATTTTAAATATTTTACAAAATATGTATCTAATATCTATATACATAATTTATATACATCTCTTTCTACCTGTCATAAATCTAAAACTAGTTCATATCTAAAACAAATCTCTCATAAAAATCAATCTTATCTTCTATATATTGAATCCTAAATGAATTACAAAATATGGTACACTGATTGAAATAAAGGATTCAAAACCCTATTGTCTTCGAAGTGACCATATTTTATTTCTAAGGACTTGTAATGAATTTTAGGCACAGACAATTTTCAAGGCTGTGATAACTCATTGGTCTCCATTGTGGGTCCAAAATCTATGGGCAGATCTCGCGTTTTTAATCCTCTACGATTCTTTATCCACGAATCTCGCCAAAATGCCAGACACAACACATAAATCCTTATTTAAATATACCTAACACTATAACACTCGTTTCATCTTAACAACAACTATAATAACATACGAAAATAAACTTTAAATCAACGAAGTAGAGTCTAAAATTGTTACTTTCATTTGACTCTACCGTTAGTAGCTAAAGGTCGTAAGATTTATGAATTGCAAAGAGAAATAGACTTTATGTTAATAGAATTAAAGTTTAAATTAGATTTTGATAAAGTCAAAGGGTTTTTATAGCAATAAATAAAGGAATATCGAAGTTGGCTGTGTCAACAACGCGTTGCATTCTTGCGCAGTGTACGACACACAAACACATATCTAAACATGTATGTGTGCGTGTGGACGCAAATACTTATTGGTAAATGTTGAGTTACGAACAAAATAAGTAGAGTATCTTTTATTTTAATTAATAGAAAAAATTCTTGATACCAGATAACAGAGAAAGAGATGCATATATGATCTCTCTGTCTAACCTTCAAAAGAAAGTATGAGGGTATTAAAAAATAATAAAAAAAAAAATATTTTTGGTTTGAAACCACCCTTACTTTTGCAAGTTTTAACAAGTTTCCTCAACTTTAATTGCTGGTCTCATTACTTAGGACGTATTTAACTGAAGTGTGGTATGTATCATCCCTCTAATTAAAGGGTGAAGTGTCAAAAACATTTGACGCATGTCCTTTTGATGTTTTTCAATTTTATTATCATTTGTAGCTTTGTAAGAATGTAGGTTATAATCATGTTTGTTAACATTTTTTTTGTATTAAGATCTAAATTTTGCCTTATTTAGATATAACATATATACGACATAATATATTATTTTTGGTGATTATATTTAATCTCTACTGTATTATACTATCCTACAATGGGAATATTGTAAGCATATTAAAGTATATAGATACGTCTTAACGTTTAGTATAGATTTCTCAAAGATGAGATATTTTCCCGCAGTAAAAAGTATCTTATATGTTGACCTGGATAACCAGCTATCATCATACCAAATTTCATCAAAATCTGTCCAGTTTTCTCATAATGCGGTCACAGACAGACAGACAAAAATTCTAAAAACTATAGATTCGGTCTCTGTATCAATAATAATGACTACTTCAATTAGATTTTCCAAAAAAAATTAATGTACAGATTCAACTCAGTTACATTTTAATTATATATATAGATATAATATATAACTTCATTTAATAAAACATGTCCTCGTTACAAATTGATTGTATATTATATTTAATTTTTATACGAATAATAAAAAATACATTGGTAAAGCTTTCAAACGATGTTAACTATAACATAACACTAGATTAGACAGGGACTTCGCACACGTCGTATAAGTAAACTTATTGTTCACACTTTCAGTGAGCTTTTTATATGTCGATTAACTAACATTAAGTTTATGATAAGATTTTCTATCTTAATAAAAAAAAATAAACAAGTCGTCTCCATAGCTTTGTGTCCTCATCCCTGACCTTGAGCTGGGTTGACCCGATCCCGCGAATCAGCCGCCGTAGTTCTGTAAACTGCACTGTACAAAGCTCCTGCGTTGTGTAATCACACACGTTCATTTTTTACTAATTTTGCATATGGTATTATTATAATCGCTGAATAAATTCTGTTATATTTTTTTTGGTTATGTCATTTATTACTTGAAAGATTCATCATATTTGATGTTCTGCGACTCTGTTATATAATTAGAATAAAGTAAATGCTGGTTTATCGATTAAATGTATATATGTATGTATGTCAATCAAGAATGTATGTCATCCTCCTTCCGAATTTCTTCTACATCTATTGACACAATACTTTCTTAGATTTACGAGTAGTTGACATATTAATATTTTTTTCGGATTTTCTCGCGCAAATAGAAAAAAGAGTAAATAGAAAGCAAAATTTTTATCTATTTTTTTCTAATTCTCACAAATTATTTTGTGAGTAAATAACAACTGTGTAATGACTTTGAGACGTCTAAAACCTTAGTCTCACCCGTGACCATGTCTGCTATAAAGATGAAAATAAATTCTCTAAAAAATTGAAGATCATTTCCTCATCATCATCTTTTATTTTTATATTTAGTTTTTTTTAACTTATATATAATGTATGCTGAAAAGAATTAAATTGTCTAATATAAATATAGAGTTAAAAAACTATTTCTATGCTTAAAATTCATTATATTCTAAAACTCAATAAGCTCTTCATTTTAATACCATTATTCATCACTAATAATAATTACTATATTCAATACTAGTTGTATAGTTGATGAAATAGATTTTCTTCTTTTTTTTCTATTATTTAGTGCTCTTTATGAAATAAAAAGACTTATCATAATCGATAAGCATATCTTTTCTTATAAATATATTGAGCGAATTGATATATATTTACTTAGAATCTTACCACCCGAATTACAATTGCCTTTCAAAAATTGATTGCTAACAAATGATTTTTGATTTTCTACACCAAAATGTCAAAAATGTAATATTATTGAATTTTTTGTCCAAAAATCAAATAAAAATAATAATCAAGGTATCTTTTTAGTTAAAATCATTAATATATACATACACATATATATATATATATATATATATATATATATATATATATATATATATTTCTTTTAAAATGCAGATGATAAATAAAAATATAACCCAGCTTAATATAATACTATTAAAGGCAACATTTCTTATTGGATTTGTATATTTTTTAATTTCTTTTTCTAGATTAAGCTTAGACCATATGCTCGTAAGTTCATGTTACATAAATAGATATTGATACTACGTAATCTAACCCACTAGGTGAACCCAACCCACCTTACCCCATGGCACAACAATTTTTTCTTTGTTATCCCGATCATAACTCAGTTGAAATCAATACATAATCATAAATAACGCGAGCGCAGTGTACTGGGCCCTTCAAAATTAACCGGTTTCTTCCATCCCTTTCACACTGATACAACATTATAGTTCTATCTCGCTACCCTCTGGACATTTTTTCATCTCACTCTTACCCGTACTTTGAGTACCACTTTCCCTTTTCAAAAGGACGAAGACACTGCATCTTATATCCTTTTCCATCTTCACTAATTGTATAGTTCGGTTTCGCTCTTAAGTCAGGACTTGGCCTTGAGACCGAGATGAGAGTCTGGTCAGCTATTTTTACTTTTTACTTGGAACGATGACTAAATGCGTTGCTAGTGGCGAGTATAATGGGTTCTAAACGTAAATGTATATATTGGATACTGAAAAAAAGTTTTTATTATGAAGGTTTAATTTCGGCTTTATAGAATTTATCTTGTCGTATTAAGGTAGTAAAGATTTATGAAGAAGTTTAATGATTTTATTGATATGTAAAATGAGAGTTTTTTTATCAAATATTTTATCATAATTTTTATTTTTTTAAAAGATACTTATTAGATTCTTATTGTACATAATTCAGGTATAAGTTTGTTCGTTAGTTAAAATAAATAATGTAACTTTAAACTATAAATGAAAATATACTTTATAATAATAAAATAAAATATACGTGACAATGTTAAATATATTTTGGGAGGAAGCAGCATTTTTATTATGTATATATAAAAAATTAAAAAAAACTATTTATATGGATATAAAATAATAAAATACAATTATAAGTGCATATTTACATCATACTTATATATTTCCTGCCTAATATAAACGATTTCAACGCGTTTCTTCCGCTAAGCCTTCGGAACTCTAATAAGAATGTTGTACCTGAAACAAAAGAACTACGATTAGATATATTTTTCCTTTATTATTATTGTCATAAATTATTAAGACTATATAATAATAATTATATACTCACATATAACTTTTAGAAATGCTAATATAATAATAATGCTATAAATAGAATAATATCAGTATTGTATTTATTTTAAAACTTTAAATAAGTTTTCTCTTACAATCTTATTTATAATTACTTATAAGAAACCTCTTTATAATGGTGCCATAGACAATTTAAAAATAATATAGATAAAAAATATAAATCAGTTCAGTAGCCCAACAGACGGGCGTGTCCAAATTAGTTTATTCATAGCAACAACAATAGCTGCCTCGTAATAGAAGTTTAATTGGCTTTACTTTTATGCATCTTGTTCTATTTACTATCATTAAAAACATTATTTTTGAAGTTACACTTTTTTGGCATGTTTGGAAAAAAATATGTGAGTAAAATTTTTACGATTCGCGCGCATACCGACAGCCAAAACGCGACATGATGAAGTTAGCTTCATTCCTTTTACAAACAGAGAGTTGTGACATACAGGATGAAATCTTTAGCTATTTTTGTTCTGTTACGCCAAAGAAGTATAACTTGTTACGTACGGTACATAAGTACACACACACCTTTTTTTATATCAGTCTCCTTTAAAGTTTGTTTTTTTTACTCGGTACCCGCCGTTACTAGTGACCCGTCCTTTCATTTATTCAAATATGCAAAACGTCAATTTATTACTTGTTGCTATGTAAAAGACGAAAAAAAACAAACAAAATTTTGTATCGGTTATATTAAAAGTTGATAAGAGGAAGGATAAAATTTAAAGCTTTTATCGATCCTGGACTTAAGACTTAAAATTATTTTATGTTGTTTGAGATAAAGATAATTGAAAACGTGACACCTCGCCCTCGTCCAAGCCTGTCCAGACAATTAAACGTCGGCCATTTAAATAAAAAAAAGTAAAAGTATACAAAATTTCTGAATTATCTCACCAACTTTATAATTTTAATGAATAATAGCTTTTTTGTCTTTTTACATCTTTTCTATAAAATCAACTTTTCTAAAAACGAGAAAGTAGACGACAACGAAGCTACGTAAAAATGCATCATAAAAATAACTTTTAGAATTAAATTCCTTTGATTTTCTATTTATTTTATTACTATACCTTGTTTTCATAGATTTTAAAAAGAAGAAACATGGTTAATATATTCATACTAATTTACTTACGAGGAATTAGTATACAGCGCTTAAGGTTTTTCTATAGATACACATGTAACTTTAAGTACTAAATAAATTAAGGAATTTCAATAATTAGCAAGTGAGTCACTCTTTCTGCATTCTGGTTCTAACCACACGCTTCCTTTCATATACATAGTTATATCGCACGAAAAATTTTATATTATTACATTTATGCAAAAAAATCACATAGGCTATTGGTGCCTGAAAGTAAGAAAAAACTAATTTAATTAAACTAAAACATTCAATTTTAATATTGGAGAAGTAATCGAATAACTAGAATAAGGAAGTGTGGACGTCATTACAGTTTAAAAAATACTAAAAATACACTCTTTTGCTCATTTGTATGTGACTCGTTAAAACGTATCAAATGAGTCCAAACTGAAAGTTTCTTATAGTCGCCGTTGAAAAGTTTCGCTATCTAAAATCTTCTCCCATTATATTAGCTTGATGGTACTCGTATTAAAAAAAATATTATCATCCTGAATCAAACATACAAATTTTCAAATCTATCGATTAAAAGTTAGAAGTAGACTAAAATTAATTTCTTAGATTACAAAGTTTCACAAGTAAAGCTATAAAAAGCTTATTAAGAAAGCTCTATATACAAAATTCTATAATTCTAATACACATTATTTTGATCTACATTTATAATATTCAAGTATACGAGTTCAACGACATCGCCTTCTCTAGGTTAAATTATTTTCGCATTAGTGCAATAAAAACTGGAGGCCATGTTACCAAGCAAAACCTTATAATAGAAACATTAACAGCCTTAATTTTAACTAAACTCAAGTCACTACACAGTGCCACATGTTTGAATTATTAACATTTAGCTCTTAGTATGATTATAATTAGAAGCACTTGGTTTTTACAAGTTTTTGTAACTCTGAATTATAAAGGATTGTAAATAAATTAGATTCATTACATTAATTTTGAAAATCTTCTTGGAGATTTGTGTTGGTTAAAAGACTTAAATGCCATTTTTTAGTTCTTACTTAACTAGTAAAAAATTAAGCAAGTTTTGTATAACAAAAAATACAATTAATTTATACACTAATTTAATTCATAACATTTGTAGGAAAGAACTAATTTTGTAAGATTTTTTGCATTTTTTTAAATGTTATAAATTATCTCGCTTATCTTTTATAAATGAAATAGAAAACAAAAAATAAAATGATTACGAAGTATTCAACATTTACCGAATTTTCGTAATTACATATGTACACTATATTGTAAACGTCTTTCTGTGACAACAAATGTAAGGATAAAATTGCAATCACATGTGTAATAAAATACTCAGCGGTAACATCTTAATAATATTTTATAATAAAAGAAATGGAATGTTTATCGATACTGAAAAATCGATTACACCATGCATCCACGCACCATAATTACGGTCCGGCGCGCGACCTTGCCGTGAAAAACCAAAAAAACCTGACCTACATACACGTTAAAATAACAGAAATAATAAGACGAAATAATAATAAAAAGGCGAACGGAGTCGAAAATAAAAATAATAATCACAAGATTACGGTTACACGGCGTAGCGGGCAAGTTTTTCATTCACGCTCCGGTGGGATAGTCTTTTTATCCGTGGTACGTGCCGAGTTGAGTCTCGTTCGTTTTCTTCGCGATTCTCGTTTTTTTATCATTTCTCGAATATGGGGCTTCGTTTTTATCGTTTTCCCGGCTCTGACCGTCCCATTCATGGTTACTGACGTTTTGTTGTTCAATTACGATCTTGTGTGCTTCGGTATGTTTAAATTACGCAAGCGAGTTATGTTTTGATGGCCCGCACTCATAAATTTGCGGTTGCTCTATGGTTTTTCGTTTTGCTACCAGCTATACAAGCCACTTGAGGCTTTAACGTCGATTTGGACGTCTTTTCGTGGTTTGTATGTATGTATATGTGTATACATATGTAGGGTCGTCTATAACGGTTTAGTCTGAGTGTTGTTTTTTGAAAGCTTCTTCCTATGTATATTTATTTTTAATTGACTTTTGAACTAAGCTTTATAATGTTAAAGGAAAGAAAATATTTTATCTCCTTTAGTGAGTGCTTGTTTTATATCTTCGTATGTTTGTTGCATATGGGTCCTTATACTATTCATCCACTTATGTTATTGTATAGAACAATTTAAAAAAAATCTCTAAACACAATAGTTACAAGCAGTTATAATAAAGTTATAAATCTTAGACTAAAGAATGATACAATTTGTATACTAAGTGGAGTGGATAAATAAAAATAGCTAACGGATTTTGTTATATTAAAAAAATAAGCTAATATTAAGCTACACATATCTTTTTAAAGGGGAAGAGAACTGATTCTTAAAAAATACAAAAGAATATAGTATTATTTTTATTATTTATATGGTTTTCTCAAAAATTGTATAAGAATTTAACTAATACCTATATAAAATTTCCCTTATTCTTTAAAGAAAGTAAACGATCAGTATAGCAATATCGAGAATAATAGCAGAAACATCAATCAATGACACTACTATTTTTGACTTTGACATTTATTTTGGCGGACTCTGCCTGTGTATATATATATATATATATATATATATATGTAAATTATACATAGCACTTTACACCTGGGTGAAGTCAGGGCGGGTCACTAGTTTAAAATAGACGAATATTCGAAAGCATACTTTTCCATTACGTCCCCAAATAGCATTACGCTTTTTATTGATAATTCCTTATTAAATCCAATTCAATTCCTTCCTGGTTTCGGATGAGCGCGTACTGCAGCTAGAAAGTCTAGGCAATAACACTTTTTGCTCTGCTTTTTCCTATCGCCACTGTCTTTTTGTATCGAGTACTTTAACACTTGTCGCGCGTGGCGGCTCATTACAGCGGAAATTATTTGAAATGGCCTTTTTGGATAGATATTATCTTGAAAAGAACAATTTGCTTTATCCATTTATTAGTAATGTTATATTATATATATGTATTTAATTACTAGCGGCTCACGCTCACTTCGCTCGGGTTCGGCGCTAGTGAAAAATAAAAACAAACCTATCCCACGGGAACCGTACATTTTTCCGGGGTAAAAAGTAGCATATGTGCTATTCCAGACTATAGTCTATCTCTGTGCTAAATTTCATCTAGATCTGTTCAGCCGTTCTGGCGTGATTAAATAATAAACATCCAAACTTTCGCATTTATATAGTAGTAAGATAAGATGTTATGATATATTAATGAATATGTTTGATGTTAATTAATTAACGTAAATTCGAAAAGAAATAGTTGATAAGGTTTTATATAATAAGACTTTAGGGACTGAATTAATAGAAATTCTTTCTTAGCAAATCTACTCCTATGAGGAATCCACCTGCCTAATTTATTTAAATTATTATCAATCTCCTTTCAAGTTTGTATGTAGCATTTATACTTTCTGATTTTTTGTGATTAATCAGTGGTATTTTACTTATATATCAAATTGTTTATAATTCCAATAATAATACATATAAATACATTTTTTAAAGTCGGTTGGAACAAGAGAAGAAAATATATTTCAAAGAGTTTTTACGGTTTAAAGCTAAACCGTGTCAGGTGCGAGCACTGGCCAGTACACAGCGGGTCTAGTGTAATAGCGCAGCTTTTTGCGTGAACCGTGTAATGACAATCTGATTTGTTGCTCACCGTTACTAGGTTTTAGTATCCTCACTATTGTGCTATATATAGATTATAGGTATATTTTGACAAATATAATAAAATATATGTACCATTTGCCTTAACGGTGAAGGAAAACATCGTGAGGAAACCTGCATGTCTGAGAGAACCTAGAAAGTTTTCCAAAGACATGTGAAGTCCGCCAACCCGCAGTTGGTCAGCGTGGTGGACTATGGCCTGATTCTCCTCGTACTGAAGGAAGGCCCGTGCCCGGGACTTTAAAAAGGGGCTGAATACTATACTATGCCTTTCTGTTATTTATGCACTAGCAACGTATCCTCATTTGAGTCCTGTGCGTCCTTAAGCCTTTCTGTGTGCTAAATTTCATCCAAATCAGTCCAGTCTTTTCAGCGTGAAATAGTAACAAACATATGCATAGACACACATACAAACTTTCGCATTTATAACACGAGTAGCCCGATTACAATCAAAGTTTGAATGACATTATATGATAAAGTCATTTATTTATCTTTCATCCCTTATTACTTTTTACTTACTATATAATATGTAAGTATAAAGTAGGTATGTGTCCAAAAGTTTTACCTGCACGTTGCACTTTACTTAGCCGTGACTGCGCATAACTGAAAAGCATTCTTGTCGGTTGTAAGTTTTAAATAATTTAAAAATATATAATTAGTGTAGTTCAAAAGCAACGATTTTTTACATCGGATGGACAGACAGGTACCTTGGTCAGACTTAGCATTAAGATCTTAGTTTTAGATATTAGAAAATTTGTATTTATATAATATATGTTTCTATTCTGAAAAAAAAAACACATTTTTTATATTTTTTCCGGAAAACACTGATGGCCGTTTTCACCAACGTCACTTAAGTTTAAGGGATCCCTTAAGCATAGTTAGGGGGCTGTTAGGGGACAGTTTGTGTCTCACCGACAGTTAGGGGTCACTTAAATGTTAAAATGCCACCTAAATATAGGTACTAGAAATATGGGCTCTGACGATGGTAAAACGAAATTTAATTTAGGGGCTAGTTTAGGGAACTTTTAAGCTAGGGATCCCATACGTAGGGGGTAGCTTAAGTGATGATGGTGAAATCGGGCATGAGTGAAGTTCGGTTGGATAAGTACTTATTTATTATAAATCAATCAAGGACTGTTAAAGGGAAAAATAAGAATTATCAAACAAACAATCAAGAACTTTCAAATGGAGCCATAACAGTCATATATGAAGCAATTTCGAAGCACGATGCTAAAATATTTCTTTCCTCTCACTACCACTTAAAGAGACGTGCAATAAAAATCAATTACTTGTGAGGGACCTATAATTTGAGGCTACTTATTGAGAACTTCTCCGTCCATCTGTCTAAATGTTCGTATCGCGTGTGAAGTGAGCAACATGTGATTTTCGACAGAACGTTAATATTACATTAGTTAGTTTTATAACGTTACTTTTAAGTGTATCTAGTTGCGACGTAACATCAGATACTCTTTATTACCATCCTCACTAATATTGAGGGACGTGGGCTTGGTTTTGTTTACTTTAATTAATAAAACTGGTAGCTTCACTACATAGTATAAAACAAAGTCGCTTCCCGCTGTCTGTCTATCCCTATGTATGCTTAAATCTTTAAAACTACGCAACGGATTTTGATGCGGTTTTTTTAATAGATAGAATGATTCAAGAGGAAGGTTTTAGTATATAATTTGTTAAGTTTTTGTATACATTGGCTAAAATATAACGATGTTTGTTGGAGGTGTCGGAAAAAATAAGACGTCTGGGAGCTTTCAACGAAAACGCTGTATCATTTCAAATAGAACATGTCACTCTGAGCTGCTAAACTATATCTCTTCAAAAAATTATGTTCGTCCGTTCCTCCGAAAAAGAAGAATAAACCATATAATTTATCGAACTCTCTTTTGTAGTTAAACATTATTGAGGCTCTAGTTAAAATGGCGACTTCAAAAAGAAAGTTCACGTTTCTTAAAAACTTCTAAATATTATAATAATAATAGCCTTTTCTTGTTATTATAAAAAATTTAGTTAATATATTTATTCTGAAACTGTTATCTATACTAATATTATAAAGAGGTCAAGTTTGTGAGTTTGTGACGCTGTAGGGGGAATCTCTGGATTTACTGAACCGATTTAGATGAAATTTGGTAAGAAGATAGTTTGAGACCATGGGAAGGACATAGAATACTTTTTATCTCGGAAATCATCCTTTAAGGGGTTGAAAATGGGGATGAAAGTTTATATTGAGTAGCGCTAGTTTAAAATATAATTTTAAAATAAACAATATTATTATTATTTGCCTAATAAAACAAAAGATAAATAATCTCAAAAAAAAAAAATCAATAACTTTTTATGTATGGAGCATACTAAAAATTATTTATTACCAACTTTCAATGGGCGCAATATCTCAGGTATCGTTTCAATAGTTACAATCAAACTTCAAAGAAATTCGGAATATGCTTAAATTTAAAGCTTAGATTAGACATTGGCGAGGCAAATACCTACCTGGTTCTAAGAACGTCTGTAGGTCGAATGTTTAGTATAATTCCTTAAGCTCATAAAAAGCTAAAGGTCAGAACGAGCCTATCATTACGTCAGATGCTGTTTGCTAAGAGATTTGTGTGAATTTAATTATTAATTTTACAACCAATCGATTTCTGTTGTGGTTTTTGATGGGTTCTGACTGCTTGATAAGCTTTGTTAATATAAGGATTTCTTTCATGCAATGATAACTAGCTAGTGAGCTTAGGAGCTTAGATATCGTGGGTTCAATATCGTATATTGTATTATTTTATTTATTAACATTTTCTTAGAGAAAGGCGGAGAGACAAAAGGAGGCGATATTCTTATACATACATACATATATAAGAAGTCTTCTAATAAATGATGAATAGGAAGTTTTTCTTTGATATTTCCTTGTATATTCATTTCTGGTTTACCATTTAGTTACAGATCTTTTTATTACTTTTTTAATAATATTCTACAATAAAAACAAAAAAGTAATTAAAACATCATTCAATGTTTTATTTGTTAGTGGAAATACTAAATATTATTGAAAATATAATACAGAAATTATATTTTATGTCAAAACTAACTGTACGACAAAACTAGAGCAACCAAAATGTAAAAAAATAATAATAGAAAGAATTTTATTTATTCATTTAAACACACAATTCACATCGTGCCTAACCGTTTAACACAAAAAAGTTTAATTTTCACTCTTATCAAGTATCGAGATATTGGTAACAGCAACAATATGCTTTCTAAAAACCCGATTCTAGATACATAGTTGTTCGTGTAAGACGGCGCCTACTTTGAAACATATTTCGTTATCAATAGTACCACCGATGTGCCGTTATCTAATTTCTGAACGAATAGACATCGGCCAGCCCGTGACCAATGCCTTTGGAGATTGGTCTCCTAATTTTACCAGCGATCGATTAAACTTTTCCCTAAATAATACAACACGTAGTTTATTGTATTGTAATTATTTTTTTTTTTGTGTGTTAACACTACATAATTGCCTTTATACCCTAGAGCAATAGTATGTTCAAGTTGTGATAGACTGAAGCAAAATATAACACTCTATATTAATTATAGATAGTTTATTTATTTTAATTTCTAAAGTAGGTATATGAATTAAGCTTTTTTATTTACGTGCTAATTCTTCTTCATTCAGTCGAACTCATTCAAGAAGTATTTAATTCAAATTAAGCTTTTCATTTTCAAAAAAAAGTTCTTACATGAACTGCCAAACTCCATAATTGGTTTTTGTTTAACAAGCTTTTATAAAATTTATACAAAAGTTTCGTACGTCCTGAACTAGTTGAACTATTTTTGTATTTAAACCCCATTTGCTAGAAGTTTTTCATTCACAATTATAAAAAAAACTGCCTTAAAAGAGTAAGAGTGCTCGTCTGCTCCATGGACATATAAACAATACAAAACTCTTGAATAGTACACTGTTTTTAAGGGGTTAAAATAGAAAGTACCTAAATATAATCCTAATAATATTGCCTGCAACCAAGTGCGGCAGTTGCCATAACAACCACATCGTTGTTTTGCCAATTCTGTCTATTCATTCTACTTTTATTCTTTTTTCATGGAGCTAGTAGGCGTGTGCACTGCAGGCAGAAATACCTTTTATGGGCACCGAGTTAGCTCTACACGTTCGGCCAATGAGAGTCAAATGAACAAATTAAAAAACAACAAGTATCTACGAATATCTGATGTAAACGAAAAATGAAATAATAAATTGTTTTTGAATAATTGAAAAGGTTTTCAAAAAAAGATAAAATCTCCATACTACTCATATAATTGAAAGTATAAAAGAGAGTATTGGGTGAACCTATTGCTGCATAATAAAACAAAAACATTTTATTCAGACATGACATCAAGATATGATTATTTAAATTATAATTTTAAACTTAATAAATATTAGTAAGGCAATGTACATGTAATATAATTAGCCAGTGTTTTATCGCATTGCATCGAAGTGTAGAGCTGGCTTTAGAAGCGAAAGCCAATAGCGTTTTATTAAGAGACGTTATGGTTCGATTTTTAAAAAGAAAGATTTTTATTGGTTTTGCTCGTGTGCCAGGTTTGCTAAAAACGTGGAACTTATTAGCTCCATAGAAATTCCCCATAGAAGAAATGTTTGAGTTTAAAACTATTTGTTTATTCTATTTTAGAAAAGGATTTTTCATTTGCCGAATTGCCTTTACCCCCTTATCAAAAAGAATAGCTTAAAATCGTAGTCGTATGAATGGTTTATCATAAATCAAAAAATCATAAAGATAATGAGATCTTTAAATTTTAATATCAGTGTTAAATAAATGATACTAGCGACTTACCCTCGCTTCGCTCGGGTTCGTCCCTAACTTGCTTCCCAATACAAACATTCATCCCCATTTTCACCTCCTTAAGGGATGATTTCCGGGATAAAAAGTAAAAAGTCTTAAACTATCTTCTTACCAAATGTCATCTAAATCGGCTTAGTAGATACAGAGATTACCCCCTACAACGTCACATATCTACTCACAAACTCACAAATTCACAAACTCACAGACTTCACTCTTTATAATATTAGAACAGATTATTGATATACTCGTATAATTTCCAGAAATTATTTATACCTACTAGTGATAGCCTTGTGGTTAAAAGTTGACCATAATTCATTAATTATGAACGCTAATAAGGTTTAACCTAGACAGGTAGCCTTCCTCAATATATGTATAGAATATAAAATACCTACAGAATGATTTTTTAAATCACATCCATAGTTCCAAAAATTTAATTTATTTTATTATATTATTTTTAACAAGCAAATTTTTCGGCTCTATATTAGTAGGTATAGAATTGATGGAGGTTTAACAAGTTTAACATCATGCGGCAGTTTTTAGAAGCGGAGTAACACATAAATAAACTACGTGAACGGAACCACAGGCAAAAGCAATCCAATAAATTATAGTTTCTGCAGTTCTTCTCTATGTAAATTTTAACTATGCTTAAACTCCTCAGTTCGCGCTATATGCTCATATGTACCTAAATATAAATTAATAAGGATTAAGTATAGATATCTCTTCACATGTTAATATACAAATATTTTAAATAAATATATGTAGTAAAATGTTATTAAAAATATGTTGTGCATTTTTTTAAATTGTATTTAATATGAACTCCTACCAATTTTTTTCTTTTTGTATTATTGATACATTGCTTTTAAATTTGTCAAGGCAATATATAGCAAAAAATAAATAAGCTGATATTGCCGGACGGCGTTTAAATTATAATTTAATGAAATTATGTCTTTAAAAAATTTAACATTGGTTTTTTATACAACTTTTTTAAAAGGTAACTTCATTTTCGTTATCTGTGATAGCTTATCCCTTGTATAGTCTATGTGTAATGACAATTGCGTCGAAACTTGCGTCCAAAGAGTATAGATATATACTTGCGTCGAATGTCATTGTCGAAGTCGATATTGCACGAAAAAAAAAAGCTGTTTGTTCGCGGACAGTGTTTCGCAATAAAAATTAATTAAAATAAAATAGTAGTCATGTTATCCAGCTTAAGGACTGGAGTTCAGGGTCTGGTAGGTGTGACTTCAACGTTGTAATTTAATATAAATAATCCAATTACATAATATCAATGTGACAGTTCGTAAATTTTAGTGTGAACATTTTGTGAAATTTTCAGTGGAGGGTTTCATCGAGGGCTCTACAAACTACTGCAAATTTACAACATGATAGTTTATTCGTACACCGAGACACTCCTGAAGACAATCCAAATATCCCGTTTGAATTCTCACCAGAAAATAAAAAGGTAAGGCAGTTTTGACATACACTTGTTTAGAACAAAGATTCAAATAATTACGAAACTTGTGAATTAAAAACTTACGTTGAGTTATAAATATTTCAATTAAAAAGATATTAACTAATAATTAGAGAAACAATTTTTCCCTTTTTGACAACATGACAACAAATTTTGTACTCAATTGTTTTTAGCGTGCTGAAGCCCTATTAGCTATATACCCTGAGGGGCACAAGAGAGGAGCCATGATTCCACTGCTAGACCTAGCACAGCGCCAAAATGGTGGTTGGTTACCAATCTCTGCAATGCATAAAGTTGCTGAACTATTAAATTTACCGCGCATGAGAGTATATGAAGTGGCCACTTTTTATACCATGTTTATAAGGTTAGTTTTTTATAAGATTGCCATATTTGTACTAAAAATTAAATAAAAATGTATCTGTTAAAGCTTAATTAAATGAAAAAAGGTAGCATATTTTTTTAGTCTAAAATTATATTTTTAACTGTAACTACTATGGTATGGTATGGTATGTTCGGGCTGTTTTCCGCAACTCGACGACTATGCGCTTATTTTGCGTGAACTGTAACTACTAATAATAATTGGTTTGATTTCCAGGAGGCCTATTGGCAAATACCATGTTCAAGTATGCACCACTACACCCTGTTGGTTAAGAGGTTCTGACGCAGTATTGAAAGCTATTGTAGAAGCCACTGGTTGTGAAGTCGGTGGAAACAGTTCTTGCGGAAAGTTCTCAGTTTCTGAGGTAAAACTATACCTAAATATTATATAGACATTTGAATAAATATTACCTATACTAATATTATAAAGAGGTAAAATTTGTGAGATTGTGATGTTGTAGGCTGTAATCTCTGGATCTACTTAACCAATTTAGATGAAATTTGGTAAGAAGATAGCTTAAGACCCTGGGTAAGACATAATATGATACTTTTTATCCCGGAAATCATCCTTTAAAGGGGTGAAAATTGGGATGAAAGTTTGTATGGAGAATCAAGCTAGGGACGAACCCAAGCGAAGCGAGGGTGAGTCGCTAGTAGCTATTATTACAAGAAAGTGTTTTTTGTTGCTGCTATTGATCTATCACATACATATAATATCCCCACACATATGATTATTATGTTATTAATAATATAATTACAACTATTACAGGTAGAGTGCTTAGGAGCTTGTGTGAATGCACCCATGGTACAAGTTAATGATGATTACTATGTAAGTATATTTTCACATAATTTTTTATATTTAGTATTCACTATGTACATATATGTAAAATAAAACAAAAATTATTATAATATATAGAAAAAATGGCTTAAATTTCCATTTAAGTACGAGAGGTTTGCTTCTAAGTACTTCTGATTAAAACAAACATCTGTTTCCTTGATATAAACATTTTTGTAAGAGAGACTTTGACACAGGCAGACATCCTAAATGATAATAATCAATAGTAACATATGAAGTGACAAGTAGATTTTTCACAGACTTACATATTATTGACATTTAATGTAAATTATAAATATTTAAAAAGTAATGATTCAAAAGTGCTTGTAAAAGCCTATTTGCATAAAGTATATTTTGATTTCATTTGATTTTGTGAGGCTACCACTAAGCAGTATTATTTGACAAATATTTATTCTTTCTTTTTGCCAGACATATATATTATACTAGCATTGCCCGCGGCTCCGCTCGCGTTCAGATGATCAAGAATCAAATTCTTACTTTTACATATTAGTATACTCTTACATTGTAGTTTTTGTACTTTTTCTCGGAAATGAGACATTTTCCCGCGGTAAAAAGTCCTATATGTCGACCCGGATAACCAGCTATCTCCATATCAAATTTCATCAAAATCCCTCCAGTGGTTTTTCTGTAACGTGTTAACAGACAGACAGACAAAAATTCTAAAAACTATAGAATCGGCCTCTGTATTGATAATAATGTATGTATAGGTAATAATATATTATAATAAATAAAGAGTAAATAACTAGACAGACCTATTGTTATTTACGATCTAAAAGCTGTTATATTTTCATTCATATCTTTTTTACTTTATAAAATTATTAAATATAAATTAATAATTTTCAGGAAGACCTGACTGTTGAAGATACTAAAGAGATTATTGAAAAACTCAAAAGGGACGAAAAACCCAAACCTGGACCAAGGTATATACTATTAAGTAAAATTTACAAAGTTTAATTGAATGCGGAATAGAATGAAAAATGTCCCTTTGTGGTATACAGTATGTAGTTGGAGACATACATATTTATACTAGCTGCGAGTCTTGCTATATGGGTATGTCTGCGTCTGTATAGTATTATGTTCCTTCGTCAACTTGTTCTCATCTTTTTAGTTGGCTTGCTTCCACACTTACATACATATCTACAGGTTAAATACAATCCTGTACTGTTACAGCCAGGTAATAAAAGAATAATATTGCTATAATAGAATAAAATCTCCTAGATTTCATACTTATTTGTTCCCGTTGAGACCAATGATAGTAAGTAAGGCTTAATATATAATTTTATAAAATATTTCGAATGTTTAAAACTAATTCAATGCACAAACGATATTCTGGATTCTGGCTCAGTATATTAAATCATTCAATTTAATCAATCAATCATTATATTTTAGAAACTTTGGCATAGAGTAAATATATAAAAGGTTTGCTGAGAAACATTTTTTTAAACTTTATTTTTTATACTATTAACTTCTACCTCTCTCAATTTTATAAAAAACAATCAATTTATGTCTTTGATTCTGCTATCTATGTATATAAATAAAAATGAATGTTTGTATGTTTGTCGTATATGCGTTTCTAAATCAATGATCCGATTGTGATAAAACTCTAGATGGGTTATTCTGTATATGCCTGCAATGGTTCCTGACGTAAATTAAAGAAATTTTGTTTGAACGTTTATCTTTTGTGCGTTCCTATTCAAACTTAGGAGACGTAAGTCACTTTTAATAGTAATTCAAGTACAATAGTTCCATACAATTCATAGTAACAACTTGAAGTTTTATAAATGAAGTTTTATTTTCGAACTGTAACTTAGCCTTTGCAATGGCAAAAGAAAAACTTAACAGAAAGTTAGTTTTTAGAGTTTTAATTGAATAAGTTATACAGCGATACTTGATAGATCTTAGATCTGTTTTAGTGTTACTTTAGGAATTGACTATCAAATAATATTTTGCTCCAACTATAACTATGTATACTTAAACAAATGTATAGGTGAGATTTGAAGGGAGGGGTATATTTAGTCTATTAGTATTAAATCCATTGCGTAAAAAGCGAACTGAAAAGATAGTAATAATAAGACAACAATAATATATACTAGTATTATAAAGAGGCAGAGTTTGTTGTTTGAACGCGCTAATCTCAGGAACCTTCCAATCTGATTTAAAAAAATCTTTTTGCATTAGAGCCCGTATATTGAAGAAGGCTATATACAAATATATATAATACTTATTACTTAAATATAGACAGACTCGCAGCAAGTAGGTATAATAAAGGAGCAAGTTATAGGTTCGGTCAGTAAATGTTTTACTCGATATATTTGTAGTATCTCACTCTTTAGTAAAAAGACAATGGTAGTCCAGCTCTCGCTAATAAACGTGCTCGCTTAGGAAACCAAGTGGAGTGGGTTTAAATCCCGGTTTTCGCACCTTCGGTGAAAACATTGTGAGGAAACTTACATATCTGAGAGAACCTAGCAAGTTTTCGAAAGACATGTTCCTAGCAAGTTTTCGAAAGACATGCTCAGTCCGAATGCACTTGGCCAGCGTGGTGGACTATGGCCTGATCCCCCTTGTACTGAAGGGAGGCCCGTGCTCAGCAATAAGACCTTAAAAAGGCTGAATACTGTTTACTTGTGTATATTATTAATTATTTATTTATTGCATCTTTTTTATATCTTCAGGAGTGGTAGATACGCAGCAGAGCCTCTTGGTGGGTTGACATCTCTGACCGAAGAGCCGACCGGCCCCGGCTTCGGACTGCAAGACGCTTTGAAGGCGTAGAATTGTTTGTAAAGAATTATTGTAATAGGACTATTTAAATAAATCATGTTAGTAAATGTTTTGTTTTTTTTTATTATTATTATTTCTGTGTCTTTTTATATTATATGTTTTGTTTTATTTTTTATTCTAAATGAAATTAGAATTTAATTATATTATTTTGTTCTATAATTGCATAATCTCCCATATAAGTAATAAATAATAGCACATCATACTATAACTATACATAGTATAAGTATCTGAGTACAATCTGTGCATTAAATATTTTTTGGAAAATCTTATTGCAATAGATAGTCATTATTATTGATGCAGATGACGAATCTATAGTTTTTAGATTTTTGTCTATCTGCCTGTCTGTCTGGGAACGCATCACGGAAAAACCACTCAACAGACTTTGATGAAATTTGGTATGATAGCTGGTTTGGTATTCAGGTCAATATATAGGACTCTGTTTAAAGTATTTCTACTTTAAACAGAGTCCTATATATTGACCTGAATCTCTCTGATATCTCTGATATCTCTGAGAAATCTATACTAACCGTTAAAACGTTATAGTTATAATATAAAGAGACCAAAGTTCGTAAGTTTGTTATATACGTTCCGAAACTACTCGTATGATTTTAGAAATTATTTAAAAAATATTTAGAGTGGACGTGCATGATTGGAGCCAAGGAAAAGGGGTAAATTAAATTGCGACTCGCCGCAAGTATAAGCTAGTTAAAATATTTTAAAAAGCATCAAAATTATTGACGTTTTTTTCCAACCGTGTTATTTTTTAGGTGATAGCTATCTACTTTGACCTTTCAACTAGTTGTAGAAATTATTTCACTAATAAAAGGCATTATTCCGAGTTACAAGGCATAAAAACAAAAATAAGTAAATAATTAATCACAAATACAATATAACTTATAGTAGGTAACTAAATAAATATATAACTAATTATATTTTTATGTAGGTATTATAAATCTTTTCAATCAGAGATCAAACTCATATAACAAAAATATAATTTACGAACTATCTTTTTATTAATCCGCTTGCGTAATAATACGTGGTTTAGATAAGCGTATAGTCAGCAATGTCTTGATAACGTACACGTTTCAGTCATGATTTATACGACGAGGTAAATAGTGTTTTATCCATTTATGTTAGCTTAGTTTTTTTTAAATATAATATTTCGTGATTATAAAAATCGTGAGCTCGGAACGAGGTGATAATGTGTAATTGGAATAAATAAAATACCAGTCAGTGGTTTATAATTTTTGTGTACACAGATGTTCCGTCGGAGTAAGAACGATGGGGCTAATAATTATATTAAAGTGCAGTTATGGGATACGGGTACGGAGATTTCCCAAAATGTAAGTTTCAGCTTCCTGTCTCATAAGTATTAATAAAATATGTTATATATGCTAAAAAATTATGATCAATATTAATTAATTAGTAATTACAAGGAAAATAGTTTTTATCGCAATACCCATATCAAAAAATGCAAAGAAATAATAGAATTAATTGATATACTACCGATTAACATTATTAGTGTATTCGAATATATATCTTTATACACTATTAGGTATACTTTTCTGCTCAAATAGCTTTTTACCCATTGACATTTTATAATTTAAAAAAGAGTAAATATTTTCATTGTACATTTATCCGAATAATATGACGTTTTGAGCGGTAAATGAAACTGTCATGTATACGTCACTTTATGTCGCTTGTCAGTGTGTCATTGTTTAATTGTTAGTGTTTCGCGATCGTTCGAGCTTTGTGTTGTCTTCTCGGTAAAAATAAAATGTCTTTCGAGGCTTAAAGCTCTAAGGCATTTTGTGAAAGATGAAAAGCAGTCCGACGCGTAAATATGAAAATTTCTCCGACCACCAAGCTAAAGAGACTGACAAGTATTCCCTAGACAGCCAAGACACCGCCAGTCTGGTTAGTGAATTTAGTTGTTCAAGTTATTGATTTTGTTTGTGTACCATCCAGATGTTATTGATTCATTAAGTTTCAGTGCTAGTCAGAGCTAGTAAATTTTATAGAGACCGATGGTAATGATATATTAGTTTATTATACTCTAAATTCACCGGGCGTATTCATCCCATGATTGTTCAACAAAAAGCCGCATAAACTGCAAGCTGTTAGAACGACCTAGATTTTTCTATCTAATTTAGTACATATTCTTTTTAGGTACACTGTCTTGTCGCATGCACCTAAACCTAGTTAACGTCCGATACAATTTTTTTCGATACACGCGTACACGTATTTCGCATCGTTATTCTAACTTTCACTACACGTGAGTTGCTTTAACGTGGAAAGCAATGAATAATACAATATTTTAAGGAAATCAGGTTCAATAACTAAATATTTATCAATGTTTAATTTTATTAAAAGTAATATGAAGGTAGAAATTGAAGAATATATTTTTAATTGTTTAAAAGCTCAGACAGGTTATTATTTATTTATTAAAAACATTACTGAGCATTTCTAAAAACGAATATAAGTATGTATATTGTTTTATATTTTATCCATATTATAATTATCTCCAAAAGATGGGAATATTATATTAATAAAAAATAATAGTCAAAAAAATACTTTTTCAAATTTTGCTACACATTATTATTCAGTTAGGTATTTGCAGAATTTTATTAGTAAACTTGACAAATTAGTCTTTCACTTGGCAATAAAAAAACTAGTTTTATTGGTTTTGTGGAAATGATTAATTTCTTTATTTTTTACTATTTATTTTAAAGCCAATTTCAATATTTATACCTAGATGTAGTTTAAATGTAAACTATTTGAATTCTTTATTTAGCCCACTGTACAGGTGAAAATGGAACAGATAATTTTAGATCATTTGCTAATTAGCACATTCTAGACTATAATCATAGATAGTGTTATAGTGTTATGCTATAAAATCTAATTAGTCAGCATAAGATGGGGAATGTTCAAATTAATTTTTTTAACATTTAAAACTATAAATTATTAAATTATTATAGTTGTTTTTTAAATAAATTTTGAGAGAGAGCTTTTCTTTTAAGAAACTTTAACTGTAAACTTTATTTATTTGTTTTTTAATTACAAAATAACAGTTTACTCAGTAGTATTATAAGTGCTGTTTGTATAATAAAAATTGGGTTTCCTTATTAAAATATACTTATAATTAAACAAATACTAGATAAGATAAAAATAACAGAAGTAAGATACTAAAACAATATCTATTCTATTTAGCAAAATATGTTAATGACATGTCAATGTTGTAAAAATGTTAATTTATTTTATAAATATTTTGTTAAATACTTAAATTGATTTATATACTGTTAAATAGTTGTATTGTATGCTTAAAAAAATATTGGCACAACGGTTTATTGCCTATTTTAATAGAAAAAAAAAGATTAGTCTGCAATATCCAGGCACTATGGAGTAGCCAGACTACAACATGACTAACAATACAACTAAAAAAACTAAGTGGGTACCTATTCATTTTGTAATCTTACATGTTAATTTTTATTTGAAATATTTATCTAGAAATCTCATTAGTATAGAATAACTGTCATGTATTTATGTCATCTTAATGGACCCGCGCGGGGGTATTACTTAAGAGGCCTTACGTTAAATTTTAAGAAACGTTTATGTAAAATTACGATTCACGATTGACAATACGATTACAGATTTTCAAGAAAAGCATTTTCGTTTCGTTTAAAGTTATTGATTTTTTAATTAAATTACACGAATACTAGACGAATTTATTTTAATATTGCGCAAAAGGCAGTGGGCCAGTGCAGTAATTTCCAATAGACCCAGTTGGCAGACGTTTGGATGGCACAGGTATTATATATAAAGATAGATCGTAAATTGATATCCTACAGAGAACTAGGAGAAAATTAAGTCTCTAATGAGTCATGAGTAACTATTGGTAACGTCATGTTACCACACTCACTGTTAACAATTAACTTTTAAGACTTTGATAATTTGGAACACGAAAGCGATAAGAATGGTGAATCGAATTGCTTTTATTTGACTTTGAATGACAAGTACCTACAACTATTTTATTATTGTCTAACAAACTGTTCTTCTTACATAAATACAAGCATACAAACATATAAATTTATTAGGTACTGTCTTAATCCGTTGTATTTGGAATAATATATCCAAAAATTTCCCGATCCAATTTTCCGCGAATGATATTACATATTTTGGTGTTAGCAAAAAAGGCTTTTATTTACGAATTTAGAAACATTAACTTTATGACGTATAAAATATTAATATGTAGTGCGAAAATGCTAATATAACCTTGAATTGAGAACTTGTTTTTTTTATCAATTTAACAAAGGTTTTCGCTTCACAATTGACTTAATAATGAAGAACCCTAATTTCAATATTTTAGATTTTATACCATTTGAATTTTAGACATAAAATAAATGCAATGCGCACTATTGACGTAAACAACTTAAGAAGCGCTCTTATCATTTCACCAACATCACCTAAGTTTAAGGGATCCCCTAAGCATGGTTAGGGGGCTGTAAGGGGACAGTTTCTGTTTCACCGACAGTTAGGGGTCACCTAAATATTAAAAGGCCCCCTAAATTTAGGTACTCGAAATATGGGCTTAAGGACGATCGTAAAACGAAATTTAATTTAGGGGCTAGTTTAGGGGAACTTTTATGCTAGGGATCCCATACGTAGGTGGTAGCTTATGGGTTGTTGGTGAAATCGGGCATTAGAGGTTTTAAAATATCGAATCGTCGATCTGCAGTCTATACAGGATGGAACAAACGGATGAGACATGGAAGAAAAGTAGCTATAGGCTTAAATATTATATATATATATATATATATATAGACCCACTCTATCTCATAGGGATACTATACGCATTAAGCATTTAATATTTTGTACCTATAGTATATATGCCATTTTACCGGACCTGAGATATAGCTGAAAAGACCAGCATTCCACTTAGGTTTTTATTGAAAGTTTGGTACCGGTTTTATCTTCTAAATGTAATTTTTGTTGCTAATATTTTATTTAAAGCACAATAATTTACACACGTAATAAAGTGGTAAGGGCTTCAAAGTTGTACCTACATATTATTATATAAAGTTTTTATCCGTCTCTTAAATCGTGCAATATCCGTAAAAACCTGCAATTCACGAGTTGTTGTAGTTTCAATGATTTTATTTTTATCTTTATACGCTTCATAATATGGCAATTTTAATTTTTGGTAAATATAGGAATATGTGTTGATTTGTTTTCTTCTAAGATCTGAGGGTCATCTATATTGGTTGTGTTCCGGGTAAAGTAGATAGATAGTAGGTTATTTTTGTATTGATTCTCATGACGTACTCGTATTATAAATTAAAGACCCTGATTAAAGTGCGCTAATTGTGTTTGTTTGGGCCAATCATACAAACTACTGTAGGGATTTTCATGCGGTTTTCACCGATAGAAAGAAGGACTATGCAGGAAGGTTATAGGTTAAAGTTTATGAGCATACTAGCGATTCACCGTAGCTTCGCTCGGGTTCGTCCCTAGGTATGTTTTAACGGTTAGTATGAAATAGAAATATTTGAATTTCTCCCCTATTCTGTACTATAATATGCATGTATTATACATATAAACCCTCCTCTTGAATCACTATCTATTGGTGAAAACTGCATTAAAATCTGTTAAGTAGTTTAAAAGATCTAACCGAACAGACCGCGGAAGCGACTTCATTTTATAGTATGTAATGATTACGAAAATAAGCTACCATTATGATCATATTTGTGTATGACTAGTTCTATAAAATTGTTTTGTTCCAGCATTCGAATACGGAGGAAGGTCGCCGCGGCGGGGAGGTGAGCGCGGGCGCCGGCGACATGTGGATCAGCGCGGTTGAGAGTTCCATCCTAAGTTGGGAGGCGGTAAGGACTTCAATAAATACATAGTATACATTTTACATGCTAGGTTTCTACCCACAGCATGCACAAATATTATTTCCTTGTTTTCATATGGAAAATGTCCTAAGAAAAACTAGCAAATATTAATTGTTAATTATTATATACAGTAGTACAGTAAGCTTTGATAAGTTTTAAATATAGAGAGTGCAAAAGCTTGTAAAAGGGGTAAGAATTCTTTACGCTGTAGCGACTCAAGGATATGAGTGAAAAATATTATGGTGGATGGAACATATAAAACACCGAATTCTTCGACCACTTAATACACAAATGGAACTGTAGAAAGACTACTTAGCACCTCCAGGTAAATTTCGAAGAAATTAATTAAAAGTCTAAGAAATCTATTGTTAACTGACACGCCGGCGTGCCCGCGGTCGTGGAGGGATTAGCATTACAATAAAATTTTACCTGTGATTTATGGGATATAACACAAATGGAAACATTCGAATAATTTTTAGATTTTAATAGGATTCTTTATAGGTTTTACTAGTAATACCCACGGCTTCACCAGTGTTTCCCACGGGAACCGTACATATTTCCGGGATAAAAAGTAACATATGTGCTATGCCAGACCATAATCTATCTCTGTGCCAAATTTTATCCAGATCCCTTCAGCCGTTCTGGCGTGATTAAGTAACGAACATCATGCACACAAAACCACAACACATTTATTTAGATTGTTTGATAAATATGATAATAATAATGAATAATTATTCTATAACCCTCTCACTTCGTGTATTAAGTAAGTTTCATTAGATTTAGTAAAATTATTTTTATAATAGCATAATTAATGATTTGTGACTACGCAAATCTAAAAAAAAATATTTTTTTTTTTGCCATATTAAGTGTAATTTTATGCACTTTCGAAGTATTTTTTTCTATAAAAAAAAGTAAACACGAAACAAAACGTAACGCAAAATAATTAATTGATGGCGTTAGTAGAAAATAAATTTAAACTCAAATATCTCATTTAGCATTCAACAAAAGAAAACATCTTATTGATTATATTTAAACAAGGGAGCGACTCAAAGAGCCTTTGACAATCTCTATTATGACACGTTTGTATATAATACATAATATATAACCGTTTTCCATTATGTATATTATGGTTTTCACAATAGCGTTTGGCGAAAACTATCGTGCCTTTATATCCTAACATTTCATGTTACAGAAATTGCGACAATACGTTGGGCAATCAAGATATTTGAGTAGGTAGCTTTTGTTCAGGAAAATTTTGCCTTTCGACTAAGCTTAGCGACTGGTGTTTAACTGGCTATACACACACACACACACACACACGAAAATACTATCAGTTCAGTTTGATGACTGGTATATATATGTATATATATATATATATATATATATATATATACTAGCGACTCACCCTCGCTCCGCTCGGGTTCGTCCCTAGTAACGTTTTAAGGTTTAGTATAGATTTCTCAGAGATGAGATGATTTCCTGCAGTAAATAGTATCCTACATGTTGACCCGAACAAACAGCCATCATCATACCAAATTTCATCAAAACATGTCCAGTGGTTTTATCGTGATGCGTTCCCAGACAGACAGACAGATAGACAGATAAAAATTCTAAAAAATATAGATTCGGCCTCTGTATCGATAATAATGACTATTTCAATAAGATTTCCCAAAAAATATTTAATGTACAGATTCGACTCAGTTAGAACTTTATTATATGTATAGATTTGAACTAAAAGCATGCTTTATTTTGTGAAATGAAAAAGATTCAATAAATACCCGCATTAGAAGAGTTCTTTAAGATACCAGAGTTTCGAAAGAGGTGGTTAACCTGTACTTATATCTTCATATGATTCTAATGAATAGCTTTATTTTTAATTACATATTAGGTATATATTCGTACATAAATATTTATTTACTTCACACGTGCATTATTGATGGAATCGGCGACCTCAGTAATTGCCAATCGACCTTTCAACCACAGAGTTATTGCGGCTCACTAGCCGCGACCATACGTAATAGGTATGGTGATAATGAAAAAACAAAAGAATTACACGCATCAGGTGTTTCTTCAATAGCTATGAAGCCAATAATGTTTGATTGCACACGCCATGTGACTTAATTTGAATAATAATCTTGTGAAATGTCCGTTTACTCCTTGAGTTCTTGTATTTATAAAGTTATTTATAAACATGAGTTTTTGAAAGAAATAATTGATGAAAATATCACAGTTAAGTCTGCAGATTTTGGATTTATAGGAATACTAGCAGAACCCGCGGCTTTGCTCGCGCTTAAATTACAAAAAATCTCTAAAAGGGTAGTTTCATACAAAGTTTTACTTACTGTTTTACTCCCTTATAGGATGAATTTCGAAAAATGCCAAAACATGTATGTATTTAATTTTATTGAAGAGCATTAATACCAAGTTTCAAGTAATTTTGATCATAGATATTTTTTTGGATTGTATTATTACGTGTTTTCCCGCGGGAATTAGATAATCTCCCGCGGTAAAAAGTAGCCTATGTCACTCTCCAGCCTCTCCAACTATCTCCACACAAAAATCACGCGAATCGGTCACTCCGTTTTGACGTAAAAGAAGGACAAACAAACAAACACACTTTCACATTTATAATATTGGTATGGATAGTTAACGTTGTGCACACATTTTTTGTATTCTACTGTTTAGGTAAAGATTTTGTTTGTAATTCACGTATATCGTTCTAGATAAGCTGGTAGAAAATTATTAGTCCTTTTCAAAGTGTTTATGTACTTTAAATCTTTTGAAAAGTAGAAATTGCCAGTTAACATTTTTACAATTAATTAATTTAAACTAGTTTTCGTTTTGCGCCTTTCCATGTGAGATATACCAATGAAAAGCAGCATGTTTATCTAAGATATAAGTTACCTCAATATCAAAATCTCGCATCCACTGAGCTGTTATAACGTGAAGAAGTAACAAATGCACACATTCACTTATTTTCATATTTAGAATATTATTGCCCGATTTCGCCAACAACCCATAAGCTACCACTTATGTATGGGATCCCTAGCTTAAAAGTCCCCTAAACTAGCCCCTAAATTAAATTTTGTTTCACGATTGTCTTTAGGCCCATATTTCGAGCACCTAAGGGGATATTTTAATATTTAGATGACCCCTAACTGTCGTTGAAACAAAAACTGTCCCCTAACAGCCCCCTAACCATGCTTAGGGGATCCCTTAAACTTAGGTGACGTTGGTGAAATCGGACATATGTGAAACTCAACATAAAAAAGGGAAAAAGAAAATTAAAACTGCAAGGAATATTTTTATATAAGAAACGTGTTTTAAAGAATCTTGTGGTCTTTGACCTCTTAACAGGTAGTGTTGAGGTTAATGATGTAAAATGCGGACGAAGTCGCGGTTAGTAGCTTATCTAACAAGTAATGCTTTGTCGGAAAATTTTATAAATTCAATTCTAATATGTATTCAGCTATTTTTAAAGTCCCACTGCTGGGCAAGGGCCTCCCTTCAATACGAGGGGGATCAGACCGTAGTCCATCACGCTGGGCAAGAATGGGTTGTCAGGCTTCCCATGTTCGAAAACTTGCTAGGTTCTCACAGACATGCAGGTTTTTTCACGATGTTTTCCTTCACCGTAAGACAAGTGGTAATCATGTTGGAAATGATTTGCACATGAAAATATCGCAGGCGCGAGATCAGGAATTTGAACCCGCTTCACTCGGTCTTACTAGCGAGCGCGCTACTACTGGGTTACCATCTTAATATGATATGAAAATAATTTGGATTTATTTATATGGTAAACTTTAAAAGCGTTTCTGAATTTACATAGCGTAAAATGCTAAATGCGATTATTTACCGCGCTCTTGTCTCCGACCTTCAGTGTTACAACCTTTTTAAGTTGATATCTAATTTTAAGTTGTTGTTATACATACTTCAAGATGCTTAATGTTTCAATCCATAAAGTTTTAAGTTTTACGAGCAATCTTTAATTGACTTTTCGTAATTTTGTCCAATAATATACTAAATGCACTCTGGTTTTCAGATAATTTAGAACTCGCTCAATAAATCCATACTAATATTATAAATGTGAAAGTGTGCTTGTTTGTTTGTTTATCCTTCTTTCACGTCCAGAGTGACGGATTAACGTGATATTTTGTATTGAGATAGTTAGAGGGCCGGAGAGTGACATAGGCTATTTTTTACCGCGGTAGAGTATTACTTAATTCCCACGGAAAAACACGTTATAATACAATCCAAAAAAATATTTATGATCAAAATTACTTGAAATCTGCTATCAATGTTGTTCAATACAATTACAAAATACATGTTTTAGCATTTTTCGAAAGTCATCCCATAAGGGGGTAAAATAGGGGATGAAAGTTCGTAAGGAACTTATTTTTTTAGAGATTTCTTCGTAATTTTGGCGCGAGCGAAGCCGAGGGTATCTGCTTGTACGTTATAAAATACAATTACCTATAATAATTTTTCAAATCAGGCTAGTGGTTTCTGAGATTAGAGCGTAGGTACAAACAAACATAAATAACTCTTTAACTATCTAATAATACTATAGACGGGAGTATAACATTATTACTTAATAAATAATTTGAGAATAATTTCAAAAACCTTTCGCTATTTTATTTATAAAGACGTCGTGCAAATATATTGGCAAGTTAGATACAAGGTGGTACGTATTAAATCTATCTAACGGTCGTGTACCTCTTGAATAGAGGTCAGTGTCAATAGCAAACGGTTAATTTTTATGTGATATTTGTTTTAATGAGTAAATATACTTACTTAAATAATTTTAAATACAACTGTAGTGTTTTTTTTAAAACACAAGTTATGTGTTGTGAAATAATTTTAATTATTACTAGCATTGCCCGCGGCTCCGCCCGCGTTTAGATGATCAAAAACCAAATTCTTAGGTTTTACAGATTAGTATACTATTCAGTTTTAGCATTTATTCTCAGATATGAGATATTTAGTGTAAAAACTATCCTGTATGTTAACCTGGATAACCAGTTATCACCATACCAAATTTCATCAAAATCCCTCCAGTGGTTTTTCTGTGATGCGCTAACAGAGAGACAGGCAGAAAAAAATCTAAAAACTATAGATTCGGCCTTTGTATCGATAATAATGTCTATTTCAATAAGATTTTCCAACAAATATTTAATGCGCAGATTTGGCTTAGTTACTTACAATTTTATTATATGTATGGATTAATCACGATAACCTTGTCATCTAGTTCGGCTTTGGTCAAAAATCATATACACGAAAATCAAAACAAAAACATATAAATGAATAAACTCAATAACTACTAGACCGATTTAGATGATATTAAGTAAGAAGATAGTTTGTGACCCTGGAAAGGACAAGGGATATTTTTTATTACGGAAATCATCCCTTGAGGGGGTGAAAATGGAGATGAAAGAGATGAAAACGCTAGAGACGAACCCAAGCGGAGCGAGAGTGAGTCGCTTGTAGTTAATAACTATGTTATCA
Organism: Brenthis daphne; assembly: GCA_947093115.1. Taxonomy (NCBI): domain Eukaryota; kingdom Metazoa; phylum Arthropoda; class Insecta; order Lepidoptera; family Nymphalidae; genus Brenthis; species Brenthis daphne. Next base: position 2,498,281 of record OX352483.1, on the reverse strand, counting down.
TATCTTGGGAGTGGATATGTTTGAAGCTTTTACATGTATTAGTGGTCGCGTAATGATCGTAATTCGACTAAAATCATTATTGAAAACCTACCTATCTATATAAAATAACCTGACACTATAGTTCGTAAATAGCTACAAAATAAAAGAAAATCGAGGAGTTGCGAGCGAGTTGACAAACAGAGGAGAAAAAGGTACTGAACTGTTTTCTTCGATAAATATGTTGTGACATTAACACACAGCACCATCTAGTTAGAGGCTTGTGTTATGGATTACTAGATAGTTGATATACTACACATATATAACTTTAAATACATATTATAAATGTAAATCTCATCACACAAATAAATGAATACCCTCAGCGGGACTCGAACCCGCGACCGCTGGCACAACAATTAGCAAAGCACTGCAAATTCAGTCAAACGTGTCGTTCGATAGGAAATGGATAGTTGAACTATTCAAAAGTTTGCGTATATTCGAGTTTGGATTCACTTGTTTCGTTCCATACATTACCAGTTAATCAAAAACCTGTATTTTGAACTATAATTTTTCGCTTTGAAATTATAAATTTATTTATTGAAATAATGGTACTTAATTTAGTTGGTATTAGCGTACCAAGGCGAATAGCAACTAATAAACTTAACCTAGTTTGCTTATATACAAAAATACAGGTAGATATTCGAAAATATTTAAGCACTAACAATTATAATACATTTTTGCCTTCGCAAAAGTATTTCAACTTGCGTCTCCTGAGTGCCATGTTGGCAATATTTATGTGAGAAACGGTTAAAATGGAAATGTTATCATTTCCATCATCGTCTATATATAAATAGGCAAAGATAAACATCGTTGTGATTTGAAACTCGATGAAACGGAAATGCGACACTAAAAAGTAACAAACATAAATATATAGGATTAAGCCAGTGAGAGAATGATATAGAGTACATTGCCATGTTGCCATGGTAACCGTTGTTATTGTGACAAATATATAATATAATATTCTTTCCGTATAAGATATTCTATGAATATATGATTGTAATATGCCTAATATGCCTTATTTAATTATTGATTTGTATGTAATTGCGATATTTGCCAAAGAAGTTTTACTTCAACCGCGCGTAAAGGTTACACGCGCCCATTATTATTTTTTTTTAAATAGCCATTGACTCGTTTTAGTGTTATCCATAAAAAATATTTCCGGGTTCACTAGTTATGTAATAAATGCTTACAAATTATGTACATAACATATACTTGCTATTGAAACCGTAGTATCGTCATCGATTTTTGAAAGTTCGCAAAACCGGTTGTTTTAATTACTAAATACCTGTATCCATATAAGGGAATGTAGATCAGTATAAAATACTAAAAGCTTAAGGTATAATGTAGTGAAAGTTGCATTGCTCAACTTATTTATACATAATATACCTACTGAAAGTTTTACATATCTTTATTGGACCAGTAATAAAAGAAAAAGGAACTAAAGTTCCTGTGTTACATAAAAAGTTTTCATTATGTCACTGTTGTTACATAATAATTATTAACATAATCTCTTTATTGACATTGCGCTTGAGCAAGGCAAGGTTTAAAAAAATTAAAACAATATTATATTTTTTTTAAATAGCAACAGTTGAGTTAGCTCTGCTCAGTTCTTTATTCAAAGTATTTAAATACGGTATGTTCTTGACTTGAGAGGGAAAGTTGCCAGTATTAAAACTTATTTTTTAGATATTATCTGTACTATTCTACTAATATTATAATCGCGAAAGTTTGTGAAGATGTATGGATGTTTTTGTTTAGCTTTTACGCAAAAAGATTGAACGGATTTTGGTAAAACTTTACAGGAAGTAATACATCTTATATAAGAATAAAACATCCAACGCTATATATGTCTATAAATATAATAAAATTCTGAGTCGAATTTGTATATTAATTTTTTTTTTGGAAAATCTTATTAAAATAGTCATTATTATCGATACCAAAGGCCGAATCTATAGTTTTTAGAATTTTTGTCTGTCTGTCTGATGATAGCTGGTTATCCGGATCAACATATAGAATACTTTTTACATATTGGAACCCGAGCGGAGTGAGGGTGAATCGCAACTTATATATAAAGTTTAAATACATATTATTAAAAAAATATGTTAAAACAACTTTGTTTCTGTCACCATTTTATTGTACCTAGTGATTATAAATACGTATCTACATAACTCTACACTTTGAATAATTACCTATTATTTTTCTAAGTACAGTATGTTACGGTTTGATGATGGGTTAGATATATTTTGATAGCGTTCCTAAGTTACATTGTTATGAAGTAACCTTTTTTAACCTACTTCAAATAAAGAGATTACCAATTTGCTTTATTGTGTTTTTCGTTCGTCGTCTATTGTGATTTTTTATTAGATTTTACAAATATCTAGAACGAATCTACCCAATAGCGGAATATTGCTTTTGAGGTGATTTTTAAGTTTGTGTGACTTTATATTATTAAAAAAACTAACTTTTGACTCTACTTGTACATTAAGTATGTATCTGAATCGGCGTCTTTTTTTTGTAAAATCGTGTTTTTTTTTGCGAAACAATATAAAAAATGTTTTTTTTTTTCAGATAAGACCTATACAGATAATGTTCAAAAAATTATTATTTAATTATTATATATATATAAGATAATACTATTAAATATTATAAGATAATACTAGTTGTAGCCTCGAATTACGATATACATTTGCCTGATGCGCAAACTCCTAATTTAATTAGGTATAAATGCCAATTGTATTGAGCGGACGTACAATGTCTATTATCTCATTGCCTATTGTACAATGGAAGCCTAATGACCTGCCTTGGTTTTGCTCTTAAGTTTTCAAATTTTATTTATATTCAAAATATAAATTTTTTATTAAATATTAATAAGATATCAATAACAGATGACTTTTTGTCGCTAAAATATAAACTTGAACGGGTTGAACTATGGAGAACCAGTTGGTAGTCACCTAAAGTACCTACACTCGATTATTATTTAAAATGTATGTAGGGACCCACCTTAGGGAAGAGAGTGTAAGTATATACTATGTTTATTATTAATGTTTTATAGCATTTTGAAAGAAATAGAAGACGCTGACAGCAAAACAAAAAAAACTTGTAACCTAAATTGTGATCTTTGGTGCCATAAATTATTGTTTCTGCTTCATTTTTACACCACAGCTTAGTTAAATAATGAAAACTAAAGAGAAAACAATAGGTACAAGAATAAATAATTAAAATCTCAGTCTAAGCCTTAGACAATGTAGCCTTGAAACAATAGCATCTCATTAAATCAGTATGCATTTAGATCTTAGCCATTTTTCACATTTTCTCTTGACGTCTCGCGTTTTTTGATATCTAAAATGTCGATTAATTTAACTTTTACCAAGATACCTTTCTAATTATCAAAAACGTAACATAAAACTAACTCATAGCCTCTTTTTGCAACATTTAAATGATAATAATGAAGAAAATAAATGAATTTAGCATTGAGTTTTTTATTTTTAACCGACTTAAAAAAGTGATGAGGTAGATACTCAGGTTGTTATTTTTTTTGTGTAGGTACATATATTAATTGTGGACCGATTTTTATTATTATTGCTTCAATTAATTTTTCTTCAAATTTTATCTTTATAAAATCATCTTATCCTACTATCCGTATTAGTATAATAAATGTGAAAGTTTGAGTGAGTATGGTTATTTGTTACTCTTTCACGCCAGAACGACCGAACGGATCTGGATGAAATTTGGCACAGAGATAGATTATAGTCTGGAATATAATAATATATACTTTTTAACCCGCCGCTTAACTTTAGCCGCTAGTAAAAAGGTTCTATCTAAGGTTAAATTTTATACTGAAAATGCCTTTACAAAATACGTAAAAACGTTAAGACTTAAGTCGCATTTTGCTCAACAACAAAAGCAAAAAACTCAAGTCAATATTGAATAATAATCGCGTTCTTTTACCACTTATGTCCTAAGAGTTTTTATGACTCCTGGTCCAACGAGCACCTGGAACATTCTACAGGTTTCTATATTTTCTTTACATCATGCCATCTGAATGTCACCTGTATGTATATGTATATAAAAAATGAAATGTCCGTCTGTTACTATAAAATTAACACATTGTACTTGACGCGTATGAGATATGTATTTAAAATAAAATGAAAAAGTGTTCCATACTCGTATTTGCTAAGTAATAAATACCTTACGCAATTTCCACCACATTTGTTTAGGCTATATTTTTCGAAATGTAATTGAATATACATACATAATATATTTTAGGTAGAAATTTTATTTTCGTACTTTAATAATATCGCTACTGTTTTTAAATTTTATCTATATATCATTATTTAAAGATTAAATTCAAAATTAAAAAAAACCGACATGTAATTCGCCCTTTTTGTGGTGGCGGCCATCTTGGATTTGAAATTTATCATAGTGTATTCTACTAGTCAAGCTCTTTCATTTGTTACCCATATTAAGTGAGTTGTGAAAAAATATGTAGTCCGCCATTTTGTGGCGGCGGCCATCTTGGACCGATTTTCACTAAACATAGCTAAGAACACTCCCGACACTCCCGACTCACCTTTCAAACAAAAAAAAAAACAAAATCAAATTCGGTTCATCCGTTCGGGAGCTACGATGCCACACACAGACACGTCAAACAAACACCCCCGTCGTTTTTGCGTCGTGGGTGAAAAATACATACCCTTAACCGTAATAAAATGTAAAAATGTAATGTTAACGCTCGATAAGTATTAGTCAAAGTAAGAGTATTAATATTTCATAAAGAGTGTACTATTTTTTTATTTGTACCTATGTAGAGTATAATCTATGGAAATACATAATCGATTTTTAAAACACTCTGACTAACAGCTACAAGCTTCAGAATCCTGATTGACGTTAATAAAAAAAGTCTATATAAAGGCTATTTTTATTGACATGCAGAAGAAAAATCGTTGACGAAAATTAGGTTAAAATTTAAAAACGCAAATATTACACTATCTAACACTGTAATGTGCATAATTCGAACCAGATTTATACTACTTTTACGCCATCTGCATCCGTAGCGTACAGTGGGTATGTGTCGGTTTTTTGTATCTTTACATTTTATTCGATGCCAGTTTAAATTGTCGGAAATGAAACGTTTTTAAACTGCTGTATGTTTAATATTAGGTATATTTATGCTAGAGTAGCTATTGGAAAATCGTTGATGGTGAATCATCTTACCATGGTTTATGATGTTTTAAAGTAAAATTGTAATATATGAAGGCCATCATTTGGGGTTGTATGTTTGTTGTTATATTTTTTAATTTTCGATAATAAATTTTGACCTAGGTATTAACTACTCACTCACTTCGTTAATATCTCCTCCATCAAATCGCATAAAATACTTTTTTTGTTTAATTTGCTTAATATATATGTATAATATGAATTGTTAGTTCAAGATCAGTATTACTTGCTAAAACTCTGACATCAGATTTCACTCGCTTCGTCTTCGCTCTCCCTAGGTGCCTATCAGTAGCCATGTGGCACTTCTGTTCATAGTCTATTTGTCTACTTAATTTTATTTAAATCCGTCATTTTGACGTAAAAGAGTAACAAACTTACAAACACATACAAACTTTCGCATTCATAATAATAATTGGATTATTCAAATATTTGTATGGACATTTCACAGGTGGCTGAACGTCTACAAGTGGACGTTCGCAGGGGGTTATCATGGAGGGAGGCGAACGATCGTATGAACTTTGTGGGTCCCAACGAGTTCCAAGTAAAAGAAGAGGACCCACTATGGAAGAAATATATCGAGCAGTTTCAGAATCCTCTCATATTATTGTTGCTTGGTAAGTAATAAATTAATTAACACACGATATTTTCGTGTGAAAGTTGAATTATGTACTTTTTGATCTAGATTATATACTCGTTATAATGAATATCTTGGTCTTGAATTTAATTAAATAATTGATTGTGATATCAATTTTGATTTACTTAACATTTTATTTTAGTTTTGAATAACAAATATGTACCAAACAATTACAACATATATATATATATATATATATATATATATATATATATATATATATATATAATAACAAGTAGGTAGTTAGATTTAAAGGTTAGTCTATATATTTATTGTTACATTTTATACTAGATATTATATTTGTGATTTATTCATATTTATACGCACTTTTGCATTTTATCAAAATAGAGCGAGCTTAGTTCCATTGTAGAGCATATATTTAAAACTAAAACATCTTTACTATTAGTTTAAGTAAAAAAGAATTCCAATTTCTTATTATTAAAAAAAATAAAACTATAGAATTATCGTGTGCTCATATAGCGTGTCTATTTACTTTATACTATCTTTGCCACAGATTTCTTAGATGTGGCGATATTGCTCTTGGAACCTGTTCCCAGTGTTTTTTACTGCTCGATACGGTTCGCTAAATACCATAATATACTCGTACATACCTACTTTTGTAACGTCATAATAAACATTCTAAACTTACATATTTTGATGGTATTTTACTTGAAATAAAAAAAAAACGATACTTATTATACTTAGAATTTCTTATAATCTATTTAAGCGGCTTATTTAATTAGTTTACTTTTTACCTGCGGCTTCGCTCGCGTGGTAAGCAACGCGGGGATCAAAGTTAGCCTATGTCCATCCTCAGGATGCAGTTAATGTCCTTGTTAAATTTTATCGAAATCTGTTCAGCGGTTTAAACATAAAAAGGCAACAGACAGTTACTTTTACTTTTATAATATTAGTTCGGTTGATACAATTGATACAGTAATAAAATTGTGGGTAGAGGAGGGGTCCGATTGACTCATATTAATTTATCCAATGGTAGTGCGAAATAGTATCATATCACTCGAAGGAAAAGAATGAAATTTTAACATAATTCGTCTATAGAACTTTTGGCACGGTCCTGCTCATATTTTCACTGAATTGTAGGTCACTGTCAGTTTTATTTCAAAGTTTACAACCGAAAAAGTTTACCAACTTTAAAATCATTTAAAAGTACTTTGAGGGAGGGGGTTAAATTATATGGGACTATACTTTAGCTATAACTTAAAAACGTAAGGTAACACCTATTCATTAAACAAAGAATTGTTAATATCGGTCTACACTTGGAAAATACATCGAGTAAAATTACCACAAAAAGAAAATAACAATTGGGATACCCACTCTTTTTTGAAATCGGTCAAAAACTAAAATGCTACTTAATTTTTTTTTATATTTTCGGTGTACTTTTAGTGCTATACTACCGAATTATCCTCGTTTCACTCGGGTGCGTCCCTAGGTAGGTTTTTTTTTAACAGAACCCTAATTCTTTTTATAAAATAAAAGTATCCAAGTTGCACCTTGTAACATCAGCTATCTGGCAGTGAAAGTACCTCAAAATCGGTTCAACTGTTTCGGATATTAGCCGGATCAAACAGACAGACAGACAAAAATTTCAAAAATTGTTTTTTTTTATAAGTACCGTATATAATTCCATATGCATTTAGTAAAAAGCTGTTATTTTGACATTACAATCAGACGCTTCAATTATTATTTATCTGTATAGATACTCGTATATAATCGAAAGGCCATACTTGATCACCGTTTTGTTTAGTGAGTTAGGTCTTAGGAGCCTTTATAAAGAAGAGCTTTTTGTAAGCTTAAGCTAAATTTTCATTTTGACTATTATTTATTAATTAAAAAAAATAACTGATGATTGAATGACTGAAAAATCGAATGATTTTATCGCGATAAAATATAGAATAAAAAAATTGTGGATGTCTTCTTTGACTTTCCAAATATCACCAAAAACCACACATATTTTAAAATATATACATAATATATAAAAAATATATTAAAGTAATGAAAACTACTTATTGTAATTATTATAAACCTAATGACAATTTTATTATCTGTCGTTACGAGTATATTCGTTTCATTACATTTATGAAAACTTTTTTTACAAAAAAAAATATATCTTTATGTAATATTGAACCATTAATTACTTACAATGACATTGATACAAAGTCAGACCCTCGTAGCTATTCGATCGATTTAATTCCAAGGACTTGTAGCTAGTTGAAGCAAGTTTTTGTTTGCATTCTGTAAGGAATTATTATTTGTTCGTTATAGTACTTATAACTATGTGTAACAACTGTCTGTAACAACTATATCTTCGAGACATCTAACACCTCAGTCTCTCCCGTGACGATGATTGCTGTAAACCATTCGAAACGTCGGGAACCAAAAGTCCAAATAAATCCGCGAAAAAATCCGAATGTTCATTCATTTACTATACATACCTAATCAAATATTTTCGAAGTCGGTGTGCTTTGGCTAAGTAATTAAAGCCTACCTATTAAATACATACCTAATTAAATATTTTCGAAATCGGTGCCAGCCCATACAAAACAAAGCACACCGACTTCGAAAATATTTGATTAGGTATGTTTAGTAAATGAAAACTACCAATCAGTTATTTTTTACTTTTTAGTGCTTTTGTTTGAAGTCGGTTTTTATTTTTTTATAAAAAGTTTTTATTTTTTACCAAAACTACTAAGCTACTAAGCTGTTGTCTTTAATTTTATCAATAAAAAAAATTCTAAACGAGCACTACTTTTGTTAAATATGCTTTCCGTAATTTTAACTCAAACAAAAGTTTTTATTTTAGCTCAAAGCTATTATATGTATTTGTACCTCTAGTAATTAAATAACACGGAAGTTAGCATTCTGTCTTCTTATAAATTATAATTAAAATACGATTATAAAATTAAATGAGATTGTTATCACTAACTATATAAAGCAATATACGTATTTTATTATTACGACTTCCAAAAACTAATATATTTATAATAATATTATAACGCTTTATTCATTGTTTTTTTTATTTGTTTGAACGCGATTATCAGGTTTAAAATCATTTATTTCTCAAAAGAATATTACAATTCACTTATGTGGGGGATCACATTAGCTAAAACTTAACTTAATACTTTATTGTGGACTAAGATCCCGCTGCAAGATTGCTACGTTCATCAAAATCTATCCGCTAGTATGTTTAATAGGCACCTCGGTCAAAACATATTGTCCCTTTTATTATTGTATATAAAAAATTGATTTCGATTAAATACGCTATGAACGTAGCAATCTTGCAGCGGGATCTCGATCCATTGGGTTTATCGAAAATTCACAAGCAAGACAACTAACAAGTCTCAACTCAGATTGGCAAATTTTTATCTTTTTGTTAGGCTTGTAACGAACAGTAAGTATATTCGGTGGGCTTTCTGGCCGAAAAGCCGAATGTTAGGCAAACATCTAGGAGAAAACTATTGCCCAAAAATGTAAAAAAAAAGCCTTTTGCATCACAATGTTCCAATTTTAAATTTTAATTATGATAATGCGAGTGCCATTTATTTGATAGTTTTTTTTTCATTTTTGTTAATTTTTATAATAAAGAAGGTGATTAGGTACATACGACTACTATAATGATTATAAGAAAAATATATTATAAAATAAATCAATATTTTCATTTTACCAATTATCTGATTTAATAAAACACATTACGTAAGTATTCGGTTGTCGGCTGATTTGTATCTAGATTATCGGTATTCGACCGAATAGGATAAAAGTAGCCGAATAGGCCGAATATCGAATAATAGCCGAATATTCGTTGCAAGTGTACTTTTTGCTTATATTGAAGTTTTATGGCCATAGAATTATATATATATATATATACTCATAACGGAGTTTTTCGCTGTGTAAAATGGCGCAATGTTAGGAGACAAAACGAGACTAAGTAAAGATAAGATATTAGGCGTTATTATTTTCCGTGATAAAAGTATACTTGATTACATTGTATCAAAAGGCTGTGTATAACCTTTTCATATATGAATTATAATATATTTTAAGGTGGCCACATTGCAAGCGAAAACAACGAAAACTAGTTATACCTATAGTTTTCATGCGCTTAAATCTTTTGAGGTGTAGGTAAAAATATTACATTTCATGCACATGCTTATTCATGAACTGGTATGGTTCAAGAAGCATGTGCTATTTTTATGTTCTAAGAAATGAAATAGATAAAATCTATATTTGCTATATGATTAATGTGATAGTAGGTCTGTCTGCCTGTTAATTTCTCCTTGCTTAAACCACTAAACAAATTTCGATGAAAGCCAAAAACATAGATTTCATCAAGGGGACCGATATACAGGGCCGGAATATCCATAAGGCAGTTTAGGCGACTGCCTATAGGCCCCGCATCGGCTAGGGGCCGCACGCACGAAGAAAAAATTTTGAAAATGTTTCATCGAGGGAAAATTTCAAACTAAAACTAACTAAAAAAAACTTAAAAAATTTGGTGAAAATTTCACCATGAGCACAAATACAACAGTTAGATTTTTATGTAATCTACCTAATATTATTATGAATATAATTGCATTGTAGTAGAAAAAATGTATTTTAATAAGATAAAAAAGGTTGAAAGGACCCCGAGAATTGCCATTACCTTTTGAGCCCCGACATGCTTAATTCGGCTCTGCCGATATAGAACTACCTTTTACCTGATTACCATGCGAGTGAAGATGCGACAAAAGATAGTAGTTTATAAGTTTTAGTCCTTAGTAAAGATTCCTTCCTAGTCATATTTATCTGAATGTAGCATGCCGGCGAGTATAAATCTATCACGCCTGAACGGCTGGACCGATTTAACTAATTTTTTTTGTTGTTTTTGTTATTATCAGGAGAAGGTTCTTATGAAACAAAAAATTTAAAAAATTGTGCGGAAAATTATAAAATTTAAGAATACTTATTTAAGAATACTTAGCAACCATATTAAAAGTTATATGGCTAACGCTGGGTAATAACTATTTATATATATTTAAAATGTACCTAGCGACGAACCCGAGCGAAGCGAAGTTGAGCCGCTAGTGAAATATAAATAACTAGCGACTCACCCTCGCTTCGCTCGGGTTTTTTCCCTACGTACGTTTTAAATTAAAATGGATATAGTATGTTATCCTTAAGAAATAGACATATGCCATCGCGGACTTTTCTGTAGACCTATATAAGATACATAATTCCACCATACAGCATTTTGTTATATCTCAAAGGCTTTAGGCAGCGTTTTCGTTGAAAACTCCCAGACGTCTTATATTTTCCGACACCCCCAACAAATATTGTTAAATTTTAGCCAATGTATACAAAAACTTAACAAATTATATACTAAAACCTTCCTCTTGAATCACTCTATCTATTAAAAAAACGGCATCAAAATCCGTTGCGTAGTTTTAAAGATTTAAGCATACATAGGGATATAGGGACAGAGAAAGCGACTTTGTTTTATACTATGTAGTGAAACGAGATTAACGAGAACAGTATACTCGTAATTAATGAATTGGCAAAGTGTTATAATGACTTCTACCCTGCAAGGGGGGAATACCGTATAATAGAATACCGTGTATACCTAATTCATATGTATTTAGTTTGTTGGATATGACATATCTTAAAACGTTATTGCTAATTTACTAAAAGTCCTTGACGACGTGCGTTGTGTGACGTGTAGACGTGTTCTATCGCTTTTGTACCTATTAAATGTACTTCGGGTTTCGTCTGTGTTTAATTATATAGCTTACATTGTTACATAAGTCCTCTAAATTTTCTTTAACGTAAATATGTGGGTATACGACACTAGCAATATCCTCCGGCTTTGCCCGGGTTTTTTTTCCAAATTGGCACTTCAAAATATTTGTAATTTTGTAACTTGTATGGTCTTTACATTGGAGCGTTTTGATGAACTTTTTGATCTGGTGTCACCGTCGAGTTTCTATCATCGCACCCTTCACCGTGAGGTTGGATGTCATCCACACCACCACACTTCCACCATGGATGCTTGTCATTCCACTTTACGTTCATCGCGTTCATTTCTACCTTGCACCTGGATACCAGATAGTTGATACACCACACATATATAACTTTAAATACATATATATTATAAATATAAACTCTCATGACTGGAGTACAAAAATTCCTGCTTATCACATAAATGAATGCTCACAGTGGGACTCGAACCCGCTACCTCTGGCACAGCAAGTACGGTCACTAGAAACTGAGCCAAACGTGTCGTCAAAAATAATTATTCCTTAACTAAAAACGTATTCGTACACAGACTATAACGTCACCTTAAAATTATTATCCTTTGGCATTTTCACCATTAAAAGATAATTATGAAAATCGATTTCGATCCACAATTTGCAAAGTTATCTCGTAATATACACAAAAAAAAAACACTCAAATACTCGTTCTTTTTCAAGTCGGTCAAAAACAATAGTTTTTTTGCTCGTTTAACTTTAGTACGAGTATAATTATGTATTGACAATTTGTTGATATTAAAGTGCAAAGTGAATATGTGACGGTCCCAATTTAATGATAAAAGAACATTTTAAATGTTATGTAAAATGAAATTGTGTGTAAATACTTTGAATATTGCATAAGTTAATTGTAGGGATTGCTCAGCTTTATGAAAATTAAATTAAAACTTTTAGAAAGTAAACGATTGTCATATAAATCTATACATATATAATAAAATTCTGAGTCAAATCTGTACATTAAATATTTTTTGGATAATCTTATTGAAATAGATATTACTATCGATACACAGAGGCCGAATCTATAGTTTTTAGAATTTTTGTATGTCTGTCTGTTTGTCTGTCTGTTACCCCATCACAGAAAAAGTACTGGTCGGATTTTGATGAAATTTTGTACGGACATAGCTGATTATTCAGGTCAACATAAATGATACTTTTTACCGCGGAAAAATATTTCATTTCTGAGAGAAAATACAAAAACTGTAAAGTAAGAGTATACATACCTACTAATATGTAAAACCTAAGAATATGGTTTTTGGTCATCTGAACGCGGGCGGAGCCGCGAGCTATGCTAGTATATAATATAATGTACATACATACATACATTACCTATAACTAAGCTAATTTAACGATGTAGTTTCTATAATAAATGTAATAAGTGTTTAACAACGTCTCTATGAAGTTCTGAAGCCGCTTACTTTTAATATCATACTATTTAATTGCTAAAGCCAAGTTATTGAAAATAAGTTTTGAATAGAAATTACTTAAAAGAAGCGTCTTTAACCCCATTTGAGTACCTATTGACTGTTTGAAGTCAATCAGAAGGATAAATATTTCTAAGCTAAAATTCCGCTAGTTTCTCTCACGACTTAAGTTTTTTAGCTATTCGAGTTGTTGGGAATATTAATGTAGCCGCGAATAAATGTAATAGTTTTAAAAGTAAATTAAGTGTTTTTTTTTGTAGAACTATCTTTTCGGATTATTTCGCGGATTTATTTTGATTTTTAGTTCCCGGCGTTTCGAATGCTTTACAGCATCCATGGTCACGGGAGAGACTGAGGTGTTACATGTCTTGATGACTTTCAAGACATGTAACACCTCAGTCTCTCCCGTGACCATGGATGCTGTAAAGCATTCGAAACGCCGGGAACCAAAAATCAAAAATCAAAATAAATCAGAGAAATAATCCGAAAAGATAGTTTTATTTAATAATGTCAAACATTCGCGTAAATCTAAGAAAATATTATGTTTTTTTTTTGGTAAAAGTGCACTCTCTGTTTCTTTCACTTTCAAAGTGTTAATGACCGGTTAAAGATCACAGGACTCTTAATTCTAGTAGAGAGTTCTCTACCCAATCGTGTGCTACTACTGAGATTTTCTTGACAGAAAATCCCAATATCTGTTAACATTACCCGAACTGAGACTGGAACCCAGGATATCTAGAGCTACAGCCGTTTATGTTAGCCACTAGACCAAGGAGGTAGTTGATAAATATATATAACTAATATGAACTTAATACTGTTAAATAAGTAGCTAATAATAAAATAATATTTTTAATAATTTTATGTTATATAATGTTTTTTTTATCATTATTTAATAATAAAACCAGCCGGCAATGTTTTGAGATATGAATATCTAATAGGTAAATATGATTAGGTATGAACTCTAATTATAGTTAAAATATATATAAATTTGTGATGTATTAAACGTATTGAAATACCTATATTAGAATTGCTTTGCATCGGCTGGCACCGACTTCGAAAATATCTGATTAGGTATCTATGTATTCTAAATGAAGACCCCCGTTTAGTTCTTTTTTACATTTTAGTGCTTGGAAGTCGGTTTTTTTTTAAGTTTTTATGTTTTATCGGTTCATAAATAAAAAAGTTATGTCAATTTAAAGAATCGCCCCGAGACGAACCCGTGCGAAGCAACGATGAGTCGTTAGTATTTAAATAAAAAGATATTTTCTACTCGTGTTTTTGAACGATTCGTGTACAATGTGACCTTAATTTATGTATTACAGAGCTTAACAAACCGTGACTTCTACGCTATAATATACGCCAATTAAAATGCTATTTGCACAGTAAATATACATTTTCTATATATTCACTTGTTTTTGTCAATTTATATCTAAAAATATTTTAGCTTGTTGTACTTTAGACTGATTAGCTAGATTTTTTTGTGTGTATGATTATGTTTGCTGACTTGTTTGTAACCAATAAAGCAGTCTATACATCCTACATACCTATAATAAAATTGTAATTAAGCTGAATCTGTACATTAAATATTTTTTGGAAATTTTTATTGAAATAAACATTATTATCGATACAGAGGCCGAATCAATTATTTTTAAAATTTTCATCTGTCTATCTATCTGTCTGTTTATCTGTACCGCATCACAGAAAAGCCACTGGAGGGATTTTGATGAAATTTGATATCTGGTCAACATATAGGATACTTTTTACCGCGGAAAAATATCTCATTTCTGAGAAAAAATACAAAAACTGCAACATTAGAGTATACTAATATGTACAACCTTAGAATTTGGTTTTTGGTCATCTGAACGCGGGCGAAGAAGCGGCCAATGCCAGTAAGCGTTAACGTTAACAAATCTAGGAAAGCGAATTTAGCTAATTCCTAATTACAGAGTCGACTGTAATTTTACAACTGTATGTATGTTATTTGGATGACAACACAGTAAGTTTTTATCTTTGAGCTGATTTGATGACGGAACTAGGAGTGTGATGGCGAATTTAGTCAGAAAATGCATGATTTTTTCTTTTTAAACTGCAGTAGGTGTCTACTAACATAATCGACCTATGAACCATCTCTATAATCTACACACGTCTTAATATATAATTTTGCATTATTTAAAGGACGTAATATATATACACAATACACATACTTAGTGATAATATTATATATATCTTTAATATTATATTTACTTACTAATATTATAAATGTGAAAGCTTAGATGGATGTTTGTTACTCAATCACGACAGAACGGCTGAACGTATCTGGCATGAACGAATTAACCACAATTCGTTCATGGTATCTGGATGTAAATTTGGTACAGGGATAGATTATAGTCTGGAATAGCACATAGGCTACATTTTATCCCGGAAAATGTACGGTTCCCGTGGGATAGATTTGTTTTTGTGTTTCTAGAGGCGAACCCGAGCGAAGCGTGGATGAACCGCTACTATATTAAAAATTAACTGTTCTCAAATTATTTATTAATAACACTAAAGCTCGTCATCAGCTACTAAACAAAAAAAAAGAAAATCAGTTGACAAACAGACAAGAAAGCATACTGGATTGTTTTGTTGTTGCCTCTTTATGTATAGATATTTAAGCAAGTTTCATTTATATAATTGTGAACTGCTTAAAGATGGAATGGAATAAGCCATCAATTATTCTTGAAATCTCCTGGCTGTTATGTACCTACATATACAATGTTGAAATTAAATGGGGAGACCCTTGGAATGGAAGCTTTTGATTAAACTTAATCTCAAGTTAGACGTTCCAATTAAAATTAAATGAACTAATAGAGTAGTTTTCGTTAGTCTATCTCTATACAAATAATAAAATTCTAAGTCGAATCTGTGCATTATATATTTTTTGGAAAATCTTATTGAAATAGTCATTATTATCGATATAGAGGCTGAATATAAAGTTTTTAGATTTTTTGTCTGTCTGTGACAAATCTGTGTCCACATTCTTTGTTCGTTACATCGTGGCTAGTAAAATAATCAAAATTAAAAATAATACTTTCTTAGATTTACGCTTTTCGGATTTTTTCGCAAATTTACTTTGATTTTTGTTTCCCGACGTTTCGAATGCTTTACAGCAATCATGGTCACGGGAGAGACCCAAGAAACACACAGGAGAAATTAAAAATGTTGATTGAAAGGTAAATCAAAATTTAAAATTTTAGCCTCTAGTGAGTACCTACAAAATTTAAGTTTAGTTCTCACAACTAACATATTGTTATGTTATGGTTATATTATATAATAGTTTAAACAGTTGTAGTCCAGTGGCAACACGCTCACTTGTGATGCGAATTCAAACCCCGGGTCTCGCACCTCTGATATTTTCATGTGCGAATCATTTCCAATATGATTACCACTTGTCTTACGGTAAAGTAAAATATCGTGAAAAACCTGCTTGTCTGACATAATCAAGCAAGTTTTCGAAAGACATGTGAAGTCCGCCAACCCGCACTTGGCGAGCATGGTGGACTATGGCCTGATCCTCCTTGTAGTAAAGGGAGGCCCGTGCCCAGAAGTGGGACGTTAAAAAAGGGCTGAATAAATACATATACCAGTAATGGTCCTTATGACTAACTAAAAAATGAATTATTTCCAATTATTGCTTTTGAACAAACATAGAACTTAATTAAATTGGTATATATCCATTTACAATAATTTACGCTACAAATATTACGTTCAATGTTTAACCCATGTTTCTTAAGACAACATCGCGTACTCGTACAAATTGTGTTATTAGCAGTAAAACAGCAAGTTCGTTTGTTAGTAATTTGCTTGCCTGTTTATTGCCTTCGTAAAGTACACTAAATTATTCAGTCTAAAATTAATACTTTATTACGAAAATAATATTTGCTAAAGATAATAAATTGAAATTGATATTTTATACTAATATATAAACTAGCAACTTATTCTGGCTTCGCTCGTGTGCGTCCGAGGGTATGCCGATTTTGATCATAATTTCATGGGTTTTAGTTTTTTTGCGCGAAACCATAATTCTTTTTCTAAAATAAAAGTGGCCTAAGTTACTCCTTACAACATCGGTTATCTGCCAGTGAAAGTCCATCAAAATCGGTCCAGCCGTTTCGGAGATTAGCCGGAACGGACAAACAGACAAAATTTTTAAAAATTGTTATTTTATAAGTAGATTAGGTAGATTCCTATAAGTAGGTACCGTAGGTATGTATATACTTTTATGTGCAATTAGTAAAAAGCTGTTATTTTGACATTACAGACAGACACTTCAACTTGATTTATTTGTATATATGACTTGAACGTTGCACAAATTATTATATTAAAGAGTATAATTAACTGAGTATTAACTAACTCTATCTTCGATATCTGTCACTCTAAATGCGAAATTATGTGACGCAAAAGGTAATGTATTTAGTCTACCTATGTCTTCCAGTAGCAGATCAACTGCGCACCATAATTGATGTTGGACCCAGCCTCTTTAATGTCCATTCAATGTCATCGCGATTGTAATGGGGAAATGTAAATTAATCTAAATACTACTAATGAATGTATGACTGTCTTCTATGCCTTTCCTCCAGACTACTACTAATACGTTTTGTAAACCAATCCAAGAGAAACATTTGTATAGTCATTATAACTATTAACCTCGTGCGGGAATCGAACCTGCTATTTTAAATAATTGCAAAATTTGTGTTGCCAGATGAATGCAACGAAATAAGTACTAAGTCTTTAATATATTTACAAATATTATAGATGTAAGATTATAAGCTTCTGAGTTTTGTTACTCATTCACGCAGTAACGACTTATTAAGTCTTAACGTAAGTGAAAATGGGATTGGAGATAGACTACTTTCTATTTGTAGGTACGTCAACGTTACGCGAGCAGAGCATGTGCTTTAAACTAGTGCTTTATAATTTACTAGCTGACCCGACAGACGTTGTCCTGTCTACACGTCTTTAATTTGAAAATTTCAAACTTTTTTTAAAAAGCTAAAACATTCTGGACCATTTTGATGAAAATTATTATTCAAATTGTGAATCTAAACCATTCTCAGATCCCCTTGAACACACACAAAAAATTTCATCAAAATCGGTCCAGTCGTTTGGGAGAAGTTCAGTGACATACACACTCACAGAAGAATTATATATATAAAGACTAGCGACTCACCCTCGCTCCGCTCGGGTTCGTCCCTACTTACGTTTTAACGTTTAGTATAGATTTCTCAGAAATGAGATATTTTCTCGCAATAAAAAGTATCCTATATGTTGACCCGGATAACTAGCTAACATCATATCAAATTTCATCATAATCCGTTCAGTGGTTTTTCCATGATGCGGTAACAGACAGACAGACCGACAGACAAAAATTTGAAAAACTATAGATTCGGCCTCTGTACCGAAGATAATGTTTATTTCAATAAGATTTTCCAAAAAATATTTAATGTACAGATTCGGCTTAGTTACAATTTTATTATATGTATAGATTTGACAGAAGTGTCTGTGCAAATAACGATATTGTATTGTATAATGTAAATTGTTTACAGATCAGTCAATGCCTTTATTATACATAATAATATGTTTGACGCACTATGTTATTTCACTATTATATTTTTGTTATATTTAGTACAATTGTTGTGCAAAAATTATTCTTCTATTCATCTGCAGCTAATAGCTATCCTGCTTTATATGTGGCTACGAGTAAATATATCAAATGAGTGTACTCACTTTCTAAATTATTGTAAGGCATCCCCTCTAGTTTAATTATTATTTATAAGCATTTATTAAACCTGCAGTTTGCGCTCAGATTTTCCCATGCGATTGTTTTATGATTAATATCCTAATAAATGAGCTTTACGAGCTTCCTATTCTAAGAATTAAGCTATTTTAAGAGTTATAAATGGTCGTTAAATGTAAGCTTTAAAACTTTTTCCTTTATGAGTTGTTGAGTTAAGAATGTTATATTTAACAAAGTTGGTCTTTTACACCCAAAGTTCCTTTCTCTTTGTACTTATGACGTGGTATCGGGACTCCATGTTTCCTTCTTTCACTTTCTTTTATTAGCTGTCGTACTAGCACACTTTCACACGTATATCCTCTTTCGTACAGTCCATCCGTACACTCCTTGATCTACCTTTGCGTCTGTACCTATCTATCCATATTCATATCCCCTCAGTCAAGTAATGCCCATACCACGCTAACCTATTACTACTACTTAGATTATCTGTCACTGGAGTAATTTTCAATCTTTATACAACATACATATTATATACATTGTTTTAATAGTATTTTGCTATTCAGGATGGAGACAAATCCAACAAATCAAAGATCACAAAAATCGGTCCACCTGTTTTTGAGTTATAAATGGTGTAACTAACCCGACTTTGTTTTATATATTCGTATACCTGGGCGACTGAGCTTTGCTCGGAGTTTATGGCCAGAAGTACAATTTTCTTTTTTAAAACTAAACACTTGAAGTAACTGAAACTTTGTATCCTACCGGGACTCGAACCCGGACACCTGTGATTGTCAATCTTGCGCCTTGGCCGCTTGACCACGATGCTGATGCCCGAACGTGCAAAATTAGAGACCATATTTGCGTGGCGAAAGAAAACCGCATGAAAACTTGAAAAGACGGGTTTTCCCAGACACAAGTCTAATCTAGATCTCAATTTTTCGCCCCCGAAAACTCGCAGATACCAAATTTCAGCGAAATCGTTAGAACCCTTTTCGAGATAGCCGATATAAATACATACAATACAATACATCAGATGAAAAATGTTATGAATAAATCGACAACTGAATAATCATTGCCGTACTTCATTTAGCTTGAAACAAAAATCCATATAACTTTTATTTGCTCCAAATACTTTCACTGGTTAATTATGATGACTGTAAAAGGAATTCTCTTATTGATATCGAAAGTTATGAAAGTTTTTAAACGTTTAATAATATTCCACTAGTACTTGACTACCGATTACGCTCGGTTTATTTTTTAGTAGCGACTTACTTCCCTTTTACTGGGTTGCGTCCTTTCCCTTCTGTTCTCGTGCCTTTTGTATTTTTAATATTATGTTATGTACAGGTACCGTAACCTTTAGACAAAATTATGAATAGTAGTAGCCTATGAGTTACTCCAGTTGTACCTACATGATTCTCTATTATAACAGAGTGGACCATGGGAGCAATCCCTTGGCTGTTGTGGTCTGCTTCTGCAGACCTGCCGTCGGGGCGTCATGGTTGAGTGCGTAAGCGTTCCTATAACGCTCCATTAAGCGGGGGTAGGTTCCGCTGGGTTTTAGTGGGTAGTACTGGCTTTCAAGCTGGTGAGTCCCACTTAACCACCTGTATATATGCAGGTGGTATTCGTGAATTTATTTCCCAACGTTCAAAAAAAAACGTGTACATGGGTACTTTATTTATTTCAAATCAGTCCACCCCAGCATGAAGGAGAAGCAAACATACAAACCTTCGCCCTTATGTTGTTGTTATTTCTTGGCCTAAAGTCAAATCTAACTGTAGGTTATTTTTTGTCAATAGGTTCCGCAGTGGTCAGCGTGTGTATGAAACAGTTCGATGACGCTATATCCATCACTGTAGCGATCATGATCGTTGTGACCGTTGCCTTTGTGCAGGAGTATCGCTCGGAGAAGTCGCTCGAAGAACTTAACAAACTGGTACCACCGTCATGCAATTGGTAAGTGTTTCGTTAGTTTTGGCCACTTTTTACTTTTAATATATTTCATTCGCCTTTCTTCGCCGTATCATCTCAGCAGAACTGCTTTTCAAAAGGCAGTGGTAGCATCCTCACGGACTGACTACATTGACCCTCTTTAAATTAAATTGACGATTCAAAAGTGATTGTATAAGTCTAATTGAATAAAGTTTAATTCAATTACGTTTTTTTACTGATAAATTGTCTTTAATGATGTCTTATGAACGGTTCTACGTATTATATTAACCATACAAAATACTGAATAGATTAAAAAAACATGATTTCGGATACCACAAAAGTTTAATTAATAGCTAGAAGTTGAGTCACCAGTTCTTAGAAGACAAGAAGAAATTCAATAAAAACTACTCTCTGATATAAAATTACTAAATGTATTAGTTTAGTTAAACGTGCTTATAAAAAGTGTTATTTTCAGTCTTCGCGAAGGCAGCTTAGAACATTTCCTCGCACGAAATCTGGTACCCGGCGATATAATACACCTTAATGTCGGAGATAGGGTGCCCGCAGACTTGCGACTGTACGAATCGACGGATTTATGCATCGACGAATCTTCCTTTACTGGTGAAACTGAGCCGGCAGTTAAAAGTGTCTTACCGAATAAAGCTTCCGCTGGACGGGTTAATAAAGATAACATCGCGTTTATGGGCACCCTAGTTAGATGTGGAAATGCGAAGGTCAGTTCATAATTCTTGTTATAGATACTACGAGTATATATTACACGGGCTTGGAACCGGTTTGTATAATACCGTTTAATAAACGTTAATAACGGTTTACGGTTAGGCAGTGGTAGCCCAGTGGAAACGCGCTCGCTTGGGAAACCGAGTGAAGCGGGTTCAAATCCCGGGTCTCGCACCTCGGATATTTTCACGTGCGAATCATTTCTAACATGATTACCACTTGCCTTACGGTGAAGGAAAACATCGTGAGGAAACCTGGATGTCTGAGAGAACCTAGCAAGTTTTCGAAAGATATGTGAAGTCCGCCAACCGGCACTTGGCCAGCGTGATGGACTATGGCCTGATCGCCCTCGTATTGAAGGGAGGCCCATGCCCAACAATGGGACGTTAAAAAGGGCTGAATACAATAACGGTTTCGCGTAAAGGTTTCTTTGAGAACGAAACCCATAATCATTTCGTTCTATAACCGAAATAAACCGGTTTATGTAAACACGGCAGCTATTTTACGACCTGTGTAAACATGATAACTGTTTTTGTTTATTTTATTAAAGTTCCTTGAGTCAAAACACTGACAGAAGCTGATTTTATTAAATAAATATTAAAATACATGATTGTGGGGTGTTTTTAAATTTAAAAATAGTTGCGTAAAATATAACTTAACCCTTATTATACCGGTTTATAAGGGTGCATCCATTAATTACGTGAGACAATTTTGGCGATTTTTCGAGCCCCCCTCCGCCATTGGTAAGATTTCGTGAGATTTTGCTGGACCCCCTCCCCTAATCTCACATGAGATTTTTTTTTCAGTTATATAGATTTTTTCAGTGAAAATGAACATTATACAAAAAAAGGTTATGGCATTAATTTTTTATGAATGATCTTCCCATCGCACTGTATATGAAAAAGAAATATTCACTCCAAAATAATTTATTTACTATTAATAAATATTTATTAATAATTAACGAATATTTATTGAATGTTAAGAAATATTTGTTCTTACTTAATAAATAATAAATAAATAAGTTGTTTCCAAAAAGAAATAGTTTATTGGTTAGTAAATAAATTCTTCTATCAGTGCATAATTAAACCGCAATGAATATATTATATTATATGATTTAGCCATATTTTAGTGGAGAAACATTTTTTACTTAAATTAATCCAGTCCTTTCGCAATTTTACATTGTTTCTTGCGGAAAAAAATTACGTGATATTTGTCGAGACCACCCCCTCCCCCACGTGAGATTGAGTGAGGTTTTGCTCGACCTCCTCCCGGGATCCCCTAAACGCCTCACGTAATTAATGGATGCCCCCTAAGGAACGAAAACGAAATATTAAGTTCTTAATTATTTATGGCTTATCCGGTTCGGAAAATTAACTGGTTTCCTAGTCTTGAGTGAAGGAATAATATATATTTAGCTAAGAAAATTACAATCAAAATATTATTTACTGGACAAGATAACCTATTCTTGTGTAGATGGCGATAAATGTCAACATTTATTACAAATTCATTAAATATTGATTGTCGCATATTATATTGAATAATTAAATGACACACGCGTGATCGTAAATAATGTCGTCTGTTGTGAGAATGATATTAAACTCTTATTAAATACAATAATTACATTTATATGGGAAAATGTACAAACCTATAATATGTACAGTGAGCACAAGTTGTATAATATGTATGTATATACTAGCGACTTTACCTCTCTCCGCCCATATTGGTCCCTAGATATATTTTGTAGGTTACCGACTTCAGTTAAAGTTGTTATGATTTCTGACACTAAACACATTTTTCTATGTACTACTCGGCGGTAATGTACGTTCCTATTAGTGCAAGAACTATCCCACGGGAACTCTTTAAATTTCCGGGATGAAAAGTATCTAAAATGTTGACCAGGAATATAAGGTATTACCATGCTAGAAGCAAAAAAGATTAGCCCGTACAAACAGACAAAAAGATAAACAGACAGAGAAACAAAAAAATTAAAACAATCTGTATTTGTTCTATTTCTCTTCTTACATCCCCCTGACTCGGTTTTTAGCAAATTTTTCTATATACAGACATTCGTACCTACAGTTTTATTATATGTATAGATATATACTAAATATGTGTATGTAAAACTAATTTCAGGGTATTGTAGTAAGCACTGGGGAACGTTCGGAATTCGGTGACATGTTTCGTATGATGCAAGCTGAGGAGGCGCCCAAAACACCCCTGCAAAAGTCCATGGACACCCTCGGCACTCAGTTGTCCATGTATTCTTTCTGCATCATAGGATTTATTATGTTGGCTGGATGGTTGCAAGGGAAGGCTATACAGGAGATGTTCACTATTGGTGTTAGTTTGGCGGTAGCTGCTATACCTGAAGGTAAGTTGTTTAAAAATAAAAAATAAAAAGAAACTACAAAGCACACCATACACGAAATACATAAAAACTGAGATGCACAGCCGGTCGTATAGTGTGTTTATATACATAAATGTGTGTATTCGTTTGTGCGATGCCTTGACATGGTCAAAGAAATATAAATGGGTTTTTGGACAGACTGACACAACATATACAACATAGTACATATTATTCTATATTATAATATAATAAATATATTTTTAGTATGCCGAGAACGCAATGCTGTTATTCCCCCATACCTATTAATTCTTAGGTAGTAATAAAGACTGTTGCGCGGCCATTTATATTATTTAGAGTGGCACAGTTATAATACAAGTACTGTAGTTAAAGTTTTATGGACGATAATGGGTTATTTTTTTTAAATTACATTTTTTTTTCTTAAATGGGTTCGATTATAAAAGTTTTTTGACAATTCTAATGATATTGACATAAATTAATTTGCCTATTATAGGCACTGTACGTCTTTGCTGCTTTTCACTTCTCTCCACAACCTTTAAACGTGACTCCCGTCTTGTATGAGATCGCGTAAATGTAGGAATTAATTACTAAATCTTTGAATCACGAAGTTTTAATGATGCTTAGTTCTCGAGTCGTCTGATTGAAGAGAAAAATAAAAATACTATTATATGTTCATTTGGCTATTTATTATGTATTAACATTCTTCAATTCTCGTAGAAGGCAAAAATATGTTGCCATACGACTTGATTATACCCAGCGGTCGAATTTATTTTCTTTCTTTTGTTTTTATTTATACGGGCTGAATTGCAGATATTTGCTTATTTATTCAAATCTAAATGTTAAAGTTTTTATTTTAAATTTAACTATCTTTTTGGATTTTTTGCGGGTTTATTTTGATTTTAGATTCCAGACGTTTCGAATGCTTTACATTTTAGACGTCTCAAAGGCATTATATAGTTATTTAAAATGTCAAACATTCGCGTAAATCTAAGAAAATATTAGAGTTTTTATATTGTAACCCACTTTTCAGGTCTACCGATCGTAGTGACAGTGACTTTAGCTCTTGGTGTGATGCGTATGGCGAAACGTAATGCGATAGTGAAGAAGCTGCCCACTGTAGAGACTTTGGGCTGTGTCAATGTTATATGCAGTGATAAAACTGGTGAGTTTGTTTGGGTTGTGGTTTTGTTGGGTTTATCCGTACCTTAAAGATATTGATGGCAACCTTAATGGTTTTAAATATTATTACTTAAATCTACACTGTCCGTCTGTTTTTGTGTTTTTTTTTTTTGGTTTTTGATATAATGAAAAGCAAAAAGCTTTTACTTTGATGTGGACAAATATTTGTTATGTAGTCCTTAGTTGCTAAGTAACGCCTTATTTTTTTTATTTATAAGGGAAAACCGATTACACAATCACTTTAAAAGTAAATGTTTTTTATCGTAATATTTGAATTTTTTACTTGACATTTGTATGATAAATTTCAGAGTGGAATTTCCTTTTTAACTTCAACACTCATTTTTAGAAGTTGGTTTTTTGTAATGATAATAATTAATTATCCAAAAAGTTTTTACAAAATAATTTAAGCCAAAAAACAATATCGCTATTAAGTGAATTAAGCAACTGTAACTGAACTAGGAAACCTGTATTTCAGCTATAGCAGCGCCAAATCCCTTCAGTCAAACATTGTTTGACATGCAAAAGTAATATTGAAAACAAAATAAAATAAATTTAATAATCGACTTAAATTCAATTCGATTCTCTTGTTTATGGTTTCAAAACGAAGTCACTAAGAAACACCCAAGAAATACTTTTTGACTTTCTGTTTTTTTTTTTATATGTGGAAACTTGATTGGCTTTGTGTTGTGTGTTTGTTGTGTTATCTTATTATTATTTATGTAATATCTACTGTTTGTTTCCCAAAAATAAATTAAAAAAAAACGTGTGTGTCTGTACTTATGTACGCACGTACCAAGTTATACTTCTTAGAAAAAAAACTTTAAAAATAGCTAAAGATTTCATTCTGTATGTCACAACTCTCTATTTGTTAAAGGAATGATAAATTAATAAAATAGTTAAATAAGGCATATTAGGCGTATCACAATCATATATTTATAGAATATCATTTAAAGAAAGAATATAATATTATATATCATTTGTCAGACAATAACGGTTACCGTGGCAACAACAGTTATTAGCTAACTTTATCATGTCACTTTTTGGCTGTCGGTGTGCGCGAGTACGTAAAGATTTTACTCTTATATATTTTTCAAACGAAGTATAACTTCAAAAAAAAAAAACTGCACCTACCATAATCCACGCTACCCTACGAGTTTCTTTATAATTATATGTAGGTTGCCTGGAAGAGATAACTTTAGTGATAAAGCCGCCTTTACACTAAAATATATTTGTAAAGTTATATATTTTTTTAAATTGTATATTTGTTTTGGTGTAATAAAAGATTAATAAATAAATAAATAAATAAATCTACATTTATATCCCCAGGAACATTAACAAAGAATGAGATGACAGTAACTACTTTGTCAACATCTGGTGGGCACATAGCTGAAGTGACGGGTGCAGGGTACAGCGCTCGGGGCGACGTGCAGCTGAGGGCGTACAAGGGCCGGGACCTGGACGTGGCCAGGATGGGTGTTACCAGTATGTTGGAGGTGAGTTGGTATGAGGGTATTACCTAGATCCAAACTAGATCATTGTGTAAGTGACGTATTGATTCAGAAAATTGACTCTTTGGTCTAGTGGGTAGCTACATTCAAAAGTCAGTTCTAGTTCTGGTATTATTAAAATAACGATTTATTTTAATTTTATAGTATATATACACCAATTGAGGAAAAAAATGACAACAAATGTCAAAATAAAAATGTGTTAAAATTTATTAAAAATTATATAATAAAATAAACTTTGATCTTCTAAGAAAACTATTGAAATGCCTTAAAAGATTCTCAGGTTCAAGGGCCCAAAAATGAATACGTTTTGGAAAGAGTAAACATAACATCCCCGAATATGTGTGTCATTTAAAGAAGTAAATTTAAGAGCTCTTCAAGTATTAAGTTATGAATAACGTAAGCAATTGGCTATGCCAGTGAAAGTAGTGAAAAAGTTGCTGAATTTTGGTGTACGTTATGGTTCGACATGAAATTGAATGATTACATATTTAACAAAATTAACTCTAAATTGAATATTGAAACGACGCGGCAAATAAAATTAAGATAAAAACTGCAAGTGTCGTAGAAGATGATCTTGTGCTGGTTATCGCACCTCGGGTCTTCTGCACGACGTTGGTAAACAACAGCGTTCCCAAAGAGGGTTGATGTCAGGCAGGCGGCCGGTCGTAAAACTTTTGCCAAAACCGATCAGCATTATGGTAGTCGTACTGCGCCGACCCCAAGTAATTTGGGAAATGGGCAGGAAGAAGAAGTATATATACCAATAGTAAAATCATTTCTACGCGCACATACCTATGGGTTGATTCTTAAAATATTATTAAAATCGATTTAGTATTTTATAGGTATGAAAATAAAGACAAACAGTTTGTATAATATCAGTAATAATAATAATAATATTTACTACCAGGTGGGTGTTCTATGCAATAACGCGGTGATTCGCGACGACACTCTGTACGGGCAGCCCACGGAGGGCGCGCTGCTGGCGTGCGCCATGAAGAACAACATGCACGACTTCCGAGAACAGTACACGAGACTCAATGAAATACCTTTTAGGTGAGTTTGTGTTGTTTGGTTCCGGTGAAAACTTTTATAAATATACAGATTTTTTTTCTTTATTAAAAAGCTTAGTCAAAAGACTATGTCGCTCTGTTAGTTAAACAAAAAAATCATATAGACATCTTTAATACTTTCTCAGATTTACGAGAATATTTGACATTTTAAATAAAACTATCTTTTCGGATTTTTTCGCGGATTTATTAGGATTTTTGGTTCCCGACGTTTCGAATGCTTTACAGCAATCACGGTCACGGGAGAGTCTCCCTGAAAAGATAGTTTTATTTTAAATAGATATCTTTGCCAATTTATATAGTAATTTAGCATTAGCTCTAGTAGGGAATAATAAAAATATGTTGGGACATTAACACACAGCGCCATCTAGTTCCATAGTAAGCTTCGCGGCTTGTGTTATGGATACCAGATAATTGATACACTAAACATATAGAATTTTTAAATACATACATAAATATAAACACCCATGACTGGGGTACAAACATTCGTGCTCATCACACAAATGAATGCGCCCAGCGGCACTCGAACCCGCGACCGCTGGCACTGCAAGTAGGGTCACTACAAACTGAGCCAAACGTGTCGTGTCGTCAAAAAGGATATACAATCAGCAATATTTAAGTTAACGTTTAAGCTATTTTGTAGATATTGTCTAAAATATTCATTTTCGACATATTCCATCAAAACGTGATATACATAAGTTCTCATTATCCTCAATTGTACCACATCATTTTTCTTTTTTTTTTTTAAATTGTATATTTTCATAATACCTTCTTAGATTTATGCAAATATTCGACCTTCTCGGATTTTAATTAAACTGTCTTTTTGAATTTATTCGTGAATTTACTCAGATTTTTGGTTCCCTTTAAACCAAAATAGGGAACCAAAAATCAAAATAAATCTGCGAGAAAATCCGTAAATATACATAATTTTATTTAAATATATATTTTTTTTTATTTTATCCCCAGCTCGGAAACAAAAATGATGGTAGTGAAATGTGCGCCCAAATTCAACGATGCTAAATTGAAAGAGGAGTTATTTGTGAAAGGTGCCATTGAAAAAGTTTTGCCGTTGTGTACTAATTACATAGACAGTTCTGGAAACTACGCGCCTATGACCAAAGAGAAACAGACGGACTTCTTGAATGAAGCATACAATATTGGGAGGATGGGTGAGTTTAGTAATAATCTATTAATATAATAAAATTGTAACTAAGCCTAATATGTACATTAAATATTTTTTGGAAAATCTTGTTGAAATAGACATTATTATCGATACAGAAGCCTAATCTATTGTTTTTAGAATTTTTGTTTGTCTGTCTGTCTGTTAACGCATTACAGAAAAACCACTGGAGGGATTTTGATGAAATTTGGTATGACGATAGCTGGTTATCCGGGTAAACATATAGGATACTTTTTACCGTGGGAAAATATCTCATTTTTGAGAAAAAATACAAAAACTGCAATTTAAGAGTATACTGAAATGTAAAACCTAAGAATTTAGTTTTTGGTCATCTGAATACCGGCAGAGCCGCGGGCAATGCTAGTTGTTAATATATTTCAATGTATAGGTAGAGTAGTAGCCCAGTTGTAGTGCTCGCTTGGAAAACCTTCTGAATTTTTTGTCCGAATCAACTTGTCTTACGGTGAAGGAAAACATCGTGAGGAAACCTGCAAGTCTTAGAGAACCTAGCAAGATTTCGTAAGACATATGGAGTCCGCCCCGTATTTGGCTAGCGCAGTGGGCAATTTGAAAGGGTTGGATGAGAGACCAGATATTTCAATACCTTTAAACGTTTTACTTTTGGAAATATTGAAAATAATTTGTACAGCAAAATATTAATGATGCAAAATCTGGGTTCAAATCCTGCCCAATTGAACGCCTTATCGTAGTATCGCAATGTTATTAATTTCTTTAAACATATTACTTTTACATAAAAAAAAAACTAATTTGTTGCCCATCCCTAAAGCAAGAAATAATCGTAACTTCAATGTCTGCAGGTCTCCGCATAATAGCGCTGTGCCGCGGCGCGCGGCTGGACGCGCTGACGTACACGGGCGTGTGCGGCGTGTGCGACCCGCCGCGCCAGTCCGCGCGCGGCGCCGTCGCGGCGCTGCGGCGCGCCGGCGTGCACGTCAAGATGCTCACCGGGGACGCGCGCCCCACCGCGCTCGCTGTCGGTGAGGGGTCTACTGGTTTTTTTAGGTTCCCGTAGCTATATGCTTGGGGAACCTTAGGTTCCTAGGAAAATATGTTCGCTGTCGGTGAAGAGTTAAGTGTTTTTAGGTTCCCGTAGCTATATGCTCAGGGAACCTTAGGTTCCTAGGGAAATGTTTGCGGGGATCGCTTGTCTTACTGTAGTGGCTGTTAGTAAGTGGGTTTAAGTCTTTTTAAATTTAGGGCCACTTAGCTAAATAACTTAGGTACTCTTAGCTTTTAAGAAAATGTTTACGGGGATCGCGTGTCTTATTGTGATGGCTATTAGTGAGTGGGCGATAGCCATTTTAGAGTTAGGGTCCCATAACTAAATAGTTTAGGAACCCTTACGTTCCTAGCAAAAATTTCGCGAGAATTGCGCGCCTTACTGCTCTGGCGGTTGGTTAGTAGTCTTGCCTTTCTAGGCTTAGGGTTCTGTAAAACGAAACCCTTACAATATTATAGTCATGCCCCTAACAAGATTCTGACGAGAAAGCGTAGTCCACCGCGCTAGCTATATACCAATAATCTCTTGCCTTTTTCGTTGTTGTTTCACTGCCGTAACCTTGTTCTAAATTCAAATTTACAATGTACGAAATCTTCTTTACAGTAATCGTGTTCTAAATTCAAACCGTCTATGGTCTTTCTCGTGAGTGAAAACAAATAAAAAAAAATTTTAATCAGATAAATAAATACTTTTTTTACATAATTATACACATATAAGTGATATTGAATTTCATAATTCCTGAGCTCGTGTAAACTGTATTGTACGAGCTAGTGTCTTCCCCATTTACTTAATGACAGTTTTATGTCTACTCATATAATAAAACAACAAATAATAACAATTAAACAAAATTTATTTATTATTATTTATTACATTATTCTAGCACAAATGGTGGGTCTGGACGTATTGCACTCGCAGTCCTTATCTGGTGAACAACTCGACACGATGTCGGACGATGATTTGGACGCCATTATTGATTCTGTAAGTTTTTTTTTGAATTGAACTGAAATAAACTTTATTCAATTAGACTTATTACAAGTACTTTTGAATCGTCAATTTAATGAAAGGTCAGAGTAGTCAGTCAGTCCGTGAGGAAGCTGCCACCGGCTTATTTTTAATTTTATAAATTTTGCCTACCATACTTAATGAGTATATTCTGATATTATGTATAATAGTGTTTAAACTTGTTTTTCATAATAATTGAATTTTTATTTATTATACATACAGTTAGCAGTGGTTTTTTGTCATTGTAAAGGTTTTAGTAAAACGTAAATATTTTATCTGTACATTGAAAAAGTTTCATTAAAATAAGGCTATCTTTAATTAAGTCCGGTATGGAGTATGATTATAAATAATATTTTTTAAATTATATAAAAAAATGTTAAATTATTATTATATAATTTTACTAGTATAACCCGCGACTTCGCCCACGTTCAATCTACAAAAAAAGAACTCGTTTGCTTTTTCTTTTCTTTTATTTATATAGTATTCAGTAGTGTAGTTCATACAAAAATACTAAAATTGCGAAAATTTAAGAAAGGTAGTGGCGAAGGCTGAAAAATACTTTACGACCTATTCTCATACCTACCAAATATACAAAAAAAAAAACATTTAAATCGGTCGAGCCGTTTCGGAGGAGTGCGACAAAAAACATCGTGACACGAGATATTTATATATTAGATTATTAATAATAATATTATTTTTGTAATTATAACATTAAAATTAAATTTCTCATTCGTTTAGGTCACAGTGTTCTACAGAGTATCACCAAAACACAAGCTGGGTATTGTCAAGTCCCTACAAAGGCTCGGAAATATCGTGGGCATGACAGGTGATATGATTTACTAGTAAATTCATTTGACTTTGTCCTTTTTTTTATTAAATATGTCCACAAATACTCAAATATGTTCTAATAATGATTTTATACAGACAGACAAATGTTATTTTGTATATAAACATTTTCGCCCTTTTTCACTTTCTTGGGGGTGATGTAAAAAAATATTTTTGAGTGCTTATACTATTAATACTATACCAGAATGTTACCTATTTTTGGATGTAATTGACATAAAATGTATGTTTTTGGCAATTAAAACTGTTTGTTTATTTGAGCATTATCAAAAACTGCTCAGCAGTTAAAACTTTCTACGTACCAAGGTGTTGGTTCAAGAGCAAAAATTATTCTTTTAAATCCATATCCAATATTTTATAGGCGATGGTGTCAACGATGGTGTGGCTTTAAAGCGAGCTGATATAGGCATAGCTATGGGAAATGGCACCGATGTATGTAAGGAAGCAGCCGATATGATCTTAGTTGATGACGATTTCGCTACAATTATGTAAGTATTTCTTAGAATGGCTTTGGTTATTTTTTAAAAGGTTTCATTTACATTTAATTTAGGTAGTGTCGTCTATACTAATATTATAAAGAGGTAAAGTTTGTGAGGTAGGGGGTAATCTCTGGATCTACTGAACCGATTTAGATGAAATGTGGTAAGAAGATTGAGATCTTGGGAAGGACATAATATACTTCTTATCCTGGAAATCATCGCTTAAGGGGGTGAAAATGGGGATGAACATTTGTATGGGGGACCAAGCTAGACGAACCCGAGCGAAGCGAGGGTGAGTCGCTAGTTAGGTATATAGAAATTGTTTATTTGACTTAATTTTTTTCCAAAATCATCATTATAGAATATCTCTTGCAGGCAAACGTTGTCTTTTTATCTATATAACAATCTTCTAACCAAACCCAATCATTTCCAGCTCAGCAATAGAGGAAGGGAAATGTATATTCTACAACATACGTAACTTCGTCCGTTTCCAACTGTCGACTTCCATCGCGGCGCTGTCGCTGGTGGCGCTGGCCACGCTGCTGGGTGTTCCCAATCCGTTGAATGCTATGCAAATATTGTGGATCAACATCATAATGGACGGTTAGTGTTTATTTTATACCCGAATACGCGACGCAAAGGAGGGTAAGGAGCCACTCATTCATCACTCGGTCGTTTTTAGCGAGATTGGTTTCGGTCAAAAATGTGCGAGATCTCGCGAGTTTTACGCGATTGCACTCGAGCATAAAAATGTCTTATTCGAAGCGCATTCGAAGCACAATAAAAAGGTCAATTTTGACTCTCCAAGTCAAGCGTGCGTACAGAGGTTTTACTTCATAATCAATTTGAAATTTGATTTGATACTAGTGACTATAAAAAAGTTTTAAATGTAAGAAAGTATAAGCTTATACGTCGATGCCGGGCAGGCCCGCCGGCGCAGTCGCTGGGCGTGGAGCCGGTGGACCGCTCGGTGCTGCGGCGCGCGCCGCGCGACACGGCGCGCCGCATCCTGTCGCGCGCGCTGCTCGCCGCCGTGCTGCTCTCCGCCGCCATCATCATCGCCGGCACGCTCTGGGTGTTCAACAGGGAGGTGCGTCACACACCACCTATGTATACGCACTAGCGACTCAGAGGTTCGTCCCTAGCTTGATTCCCCGTACAAACTTTCATCCCCATTTTCACCCCTTTGAGGGATGATTTCCGGGATAATAAATATCCTATGTCCTTCCCAGGGTCTCAAACTATCTTCTTACCAAATTTCATCTAAATCGGTTCAGTAGATCCAAAGATTACCCCCTACAACGTCACAAACTCACAAACTTTACCTCTCTATAATATTAGTAATATTATGTAATAAATTTGGATCAAATTTGGTAAGAAGATTGTTTGAGACCCTTGGAAGGACATAGGATACTTTTTATTCCGGAAATCATCTCTTAAGGGGGTGAAAATGGGGATGAAAGTTTGTATTGGGAAGCAAGGTAAGGACGAACCCGAGCAAAGCGAGGATAAGTTGCTTGTTATATAATATAGATACATATAATAAAATTGTAACTAAGCCGAATCCGTACATTAAATATTTTTAGAATTTTTAAAATTAAAATAGACATTATTATCGATACAGAGGCCGAATCTATAGTTTTTAGAATTTTGTCTGTCTGTCTTACGGTAATGGAAAACGTCGTGAGGAAACCTGCATGCCTGAGAGAATCTAGCTTGTTTTCGAAAGACATGTGCTGTTCACCCGCACTTGGCCAGCGTGGTGGACTATGGCCTGATCCCCATCATATTGAAGGGAGGTCCGTGCCCAGCAGTGGGACGTTAAAAAGGACTAAGTATATTATTTTGGTTTTCTATATATTTCAGATGTCGGACAATAAAATAACCCCCCGGGACACAACTATGACGTTCACGTGCTTTGTCCTATTCGACATGTTCAACGCTCTCTCCTGTCGCTCGCAGTACAAGAGCATATTCCAGATTGGACTGTTTTCAAACAAGTTAGTATTAATTTTATTAACCCTCGACTATTTAACGTATCTGTCTGTCTGTCTGTGGCATTTTAGTGCTCAAACGGATGAACCGTAGCTTTTTTTTGTATGAAAGGTGACTTGATCGAGTGTTCTTAGCTATAAATCAAGAAAATCCGTTCAGCCCTTTACATGCTATCAACTCTTTCCTTAACAGTAAAAAGATATGTACATTTTCCACAGTTGGCATCAAGTTCAATTCAAACAGCGAGATACTTAACTCTTTACTAAAATACCGGAAAGATATCGTGTTTATGCTCATTGAAATGGCCTCAATCAATAGGTTTTTGTGTTGTGGGTTTTTTTAATTTTTCATTTAAGAATTATATTAAGCACTGTACACTGATATTTAGAGATGTAGGGCGTCCTCTCGGAAACTAACTGATGCGATTCTGAAAATTGTTTCACTAATAGGATGCTTTAAATAAAACTGTCTTTTCGTAATATTTCGCAGAGTTATTTTGATTTTTGGTGCCCGATATTTCGAATGCTTTACAGCAACCATGGTCACGGGAGAGACTAAGATTTTAGACGTCTCTTAATGGTTATTCATTATATATGTACATGTTACAGACAGTGTCTACCCACAAATTTACAAGATGGTTTCAAAATATTTGTTAATTTACAATCAGAGTCCCGTACACGTATGACGTATTTGTCACCAGTCCCTGTGGTCGAGTTCCATAATTTGATGTCATACAAAAATTATAATGAACGCAAAGTTAAAGAGCAAATTCCAAAGTCTATGAATTACCGACAACATTGACACATAAAAAAAAAACAAATATCCCATTATTTGTTTTCGAGAACTTATTTATAGGTAAATATAAAAATTCTGACTTGGATTCTGATAAATACGGGAATATTTTCCCGTGGATCTGAAAGCTTGAACTAAATTTAATTGATCCGCAATCAGCTACGGGAAAGTTTCCCATAGACCCGCAGATCGGGCGAATAGTCAATTCGTTCTTATATAGATGTCATAGTTTATACTAATATTATAAAGAGGTAAAGTTTGTGAGTTTGTAAGTTTGTGAAGTTGTAGCGGGTAATCTCTGGACCTACTGAACCAATTTAGATGAAATTTGGTAAGATGATAATTTGAGACCCTGGGAAGGACATAGGATTTTTATTCCGGAAATTATCTCATCAATCAAGGGGTGAAAATGGGGATAAAAGTTTGTATTGGAAAGTAGGCTGGGACGAACCTGAGCGAAGCGAGGGTGAATTGCTAGTTTCTAATAAAGGAATCAAAATTGCTTCTTACTTTTTTTTGGGGTCTGTATATTTTTTTGTCATTCACATTTTGGAATAGCTACTACGTAACATTTGTATATTACATAAATATTCAAAAATAAGTGTAGACAGGTTTTAAAATATATTATTAAATTTTAATATAAACTTTATTTTTCAGGATGTTTTTGATCGCAGTCACATTGAGTCTCGTTGGGCAGATGCTGGTCATTTACTTCCCGCCTTTGCAAAGAATTTTTCAAACTGAAGCTCTCACTGGACATGGTATGTATGAAATATTTATATGTTATAAAAAAAAACTAAATTATTCGATTTTGAGAGGATGAATACTTCTTATAGGTTTTTGTTAACTTGTTAAGTTAAATGTAATTTTGTATCAATAAAAACAAAATTATTGTTATTAAATAAATATCACTTTACATTGACCATTGAAACTGCTCATTAATTTTTATTAGATATATCATATCATGTCATGATATCAATAATTTTGTGTATCTATGTATATTTAACCCTTTTTAACGTCCCACTGCTGGCCACAGGGCTCCCTTTAATGCGAGGGGGATAGGCCACATTCCACCACGCTGACCAAGTTTGGCGGACTGAGCATGTATTTCAAAAACTTACTAAGTTCTCTCAAACATGCAGATTTCCTCACCATGCTTACCTTCACCGTAAGACAAGTGGTAATCATGTTGGAAATGAGAACATCAAACACATGAAAATATCAAAGGTGCAATACCCGCGATTTGAACCCGCTTCAATCGGTTTCCTAAGCGAGCATTCTACCACTGGACTACCACTACTTGTGCCTTCTGTATCTATAACTGTTATATTTCCCTTTCAGATCTCATATTCCTAGTCTGTCTCACATCGAGCGTGTTCATAGTGAGCGAAATAAAGAAGCTGATAGAGCGCACACTGAAGAAGCGATCCAGTGGAAAGTTCTCGACGAAGCCACACGACGCCCTGGACTTTGTATGACACGAGTCCGAGAGGAAAACTCAATAAATCTATGCCACTGTGACGTGCGAAATCGCGAAAACGATGAAACGACGAAAAATGATTTCATAAACGACAATGTACCAAACAACTTTCAACCCAGCACAGTACATAATGCCATACATCTTAATTTTGATGTGCAAAATTGCGTGCAACAAAATTTCGATTTACCAAATTGTACGGTACATGAAAGTACAAAAGTCTTTGATCAAGCTCGCGGTTCGCGTCATTGTGAAGTGAATATAGACAGTGTTAGTAATAAAGTATGTTTTTGTGACAAAATGAGACTCGGTATATCCGAAGTGAGCACGTCCAAACAAAGTGCCGCATCCAAAATGTGCGTGTTCAATGAGAACTGTAGGTGCGGCGACGGCGCGCGCCCCTTCGCGATATACGACGGTAAGATAGATATCGATTATCGTTTGTAGAATCGTTTGTTTGTAAAAACCTCTAAATATTTTTTTTTTATTCATAAATTTTATTCGATGAGGGCGCCACTGCCGAGTAAGGTTCGCTGTGATTAAAAAAAATATTTGTTCGTGCGGCAGGGTCATGTAAATATAATAATAATTATAACTGTTAGCGCGGCATCAGTTTATCAGGACTTGTTTCAAATAATTAATATATAATAACCAAATAGATTTTTTTATTTCACAAAAACACGAAGAAGATTGATTGGTAAAATAAGATCTTTAAAGTACATATTAAATTACAATGGGTAAAGAAGGATGTTGATAAATTATTTATTATCTGTTTGTGTGACATTGGTTGTGAGACATTTTGATGTTTTTTTTATTAGGGTTGGAAACATGTTATTTTAAGCTTTATCTATAATTTGGTATGATTGAATTCATAAATATTTATGGGGTTTTACAAACAATGGTATTTCACACCAGTTATGGTTGTAGTAGGGTCGTACAGTATTTTTTTTTATACAATTTTTTTTAATATAATTTTTATCATTAAATTTTATTTAAACTTAAGCAGAATCTTCATAGTTTCTAATGTACGATTATCAATGTTAGATTTGTTTACGCAATCTATAACATGTCCTAGTTTTGTTTTTCTATTATTTATTTTCTAGATTAATTTATTTTCATTTTTTTATTTCAACCAGTTTTCTTGAAAATCTCCAGTTAATATTGTTCCTAAACTATTTTTCAATCAATTGTTAATGACACTTGAATATATATTTTTTTGAATAAAATAAAACAAATAATAATTTGACTGAAAGTCGTAAATTATCTGCTCTGTGACTCTAAGAACGTTAGTATTATATTAAAATATTGGTATTAAATGTCAACACGCAATCCAAATCCGCTTATGTTACATTTTTTGACATAAATTAATTACATGATAAAGAGAGATAGCGATGTTTTTAGAAAGGGAAAGATAACAGAACATGTACATGAAATTGACGAAAAATATATTATAAAACCCAGTTTATATTTAAAGTCAATTCTAATTGCAATAAGAAAATTTAACACACACAAACTTATAACATCTTTCAAGGTGCTTCTATGCAAAAATAATAATCCTTAAATTTTATTAGGCTGTGATAAGTATTAACCGTTGACATTAAAAAGCATTGAAGAAAGAAACTTTCCCTTATAAATTTCATAACATTTATTACATTTCTGTGTTGATTTTAATTTGCTCGTAGTGCTGAGGATAATGTCATTGAATTTCTGATACATTTTTTGTAATACTATTGTTTTTTTTTATGTATTTGATTACACAGCATCTTTGATTAATATTCATTTTTAAATTCATCTTAAATTATTGTATATATTGTTGTGTTGGAATTAATTAGCAAAAATGTATTTTGAAGGGTTAGATTGAAAATTCATGTGTCATATAATTTAATGCTAAATAAATCATGTAGCTATTATCTTAACATTTTCACTCTATATATGTACTGGAATTTTGCTTAGCTTATTTAGCCTGAAAAAAAACAGCTGTCATAGAAATTGTAACTGTCAAAATATTTAAAAGTAATGATTGCAAGTAAAACTAATTTGCAATTATTCAGAGGTTTTAGATGTTCTTGTTGGTTTAGCTTTTGTATATTGAAAAGAGAGCTTTATATCATATAATTAAAGTTTGTGTCATAAAGTACTGTTTTCATAAATACATAGTGTTGTAAACAAGTTTATCTTAACTTGTAAAAGTAATATCGATATTTAAGCGATATATCGAGTCATTTTCGATTATTTTAATTAAAATATTGAAAAAAAATATGTAAAGGCCTGTTTAATTCTAAACTGTTTACATATAAATATAGACAGTTAATTTATTGTTGCTTTTAATTATGATATGATATTAGTTGCTCTAAAAGCTTTCAAAGCTAATATGTATTCGGTAAATGTAAGGTATACCTATAATGTGATGAACTCATATCTATCATGGTATTAATATGGTTAAATAAGGTTAGTTTCATATGGAATTAAGGATGCAGAACTAAAATTTAAATGATTAATATGTCATTGTTTGTGTATAAATAAAATCTCTACGAGTTCTTTCTCAGTGAGATTCCTTTGAGATTACTTTAATTGTAATCTGACATTCGAATCTTACAATCTGTAGAGCTTTTCCATTTGCATTATAAGAGTAATCTCACATATATAACTTTGCTAAATAATTTTCAAATATGACATTATAAGAAATCATATTGTTCGAATTTTGTATCTATGATTTTGTATGAAACACAAATCACTGACTTCACTATTTGATATAAGTAAGATCATAATAAAATGTAACCAATATGTATGTATGTAATTATGGAAGCATAATAACATGTCATATCTCACTCGTCTAGTATAATGTGTTTTTCACTAAAATAATAGGGAATGTGCATGTTATTTAAATAAAGGTGAATTTTTTTTTTACAACCTTTATTGCTTTTGAAAGCCTATGTTAATATTTTTAATGTAACATTTTTTGATTTAGAAAACAATTATTAAACAGTGCAAATATAGCTGGGAAATTCATAGTTAAAACTCAACGCCATTGTTCAGTCCGAATATGACGTCAAAGTCTATATATCTATAACAGAGCCAGTGTTGCCAATTTAGCGCTAAAAATGAAGACTTTCACTTAAAACAAAAGTTGGCAAAATCGCTAAATTGGCTGGCAGCACTAGTTCTGTATTATAGACTATGATGTCACGGGCGTTTAAAGCATCTGTATGGGTGTGATATTTTTTAAAGTTTTTTTTTATTCATTTTTAGTTTTTTGGAGCTGGACATTTTTTTTTACAATTATATAACAATGTAAGCTATTGTATAAAAAAAAATCACGCATATTCCCTATGCATATCTACTATTTACATTGACACAATAGTTTAGGTACATGTTTCTAGTGTAGTTCACAATTGTACAGATTAAACAATCAATAATAAAGCTGTTAAACAGTAAGTACGAATTGATATTAAGAAGTTGTTTGTAGTTTCTTTTTTTTATAATTTCCCATTAAAAAAAATATCTTTAAACCCCCCTGAAATTGACTATTGCTAGGAATAATGTTGCAACCCAGTGTTGTTTATTTTAAAGGGGCTTGAACATTTTTCTATAGAAACTAGCATTACTCACCCGCCGCCATTTTTTTCAAAGTGGCACACGATAATATAGTTTGTATGAAAAGTAAACACTAAAATTAAAATATCTCGGATACGTGACAATTTAAGGCACTTATAATGCGAATATTTTTTATTTATTTAAATGTATTCTATTTACATATACCACTTTCATTGTGCGCCGCAATTTAAAATGGTGAGACTTCACTTTAAATCTATTTGAAGTTAATTTCTATTATTAAAATATCATTGATCAATATTGAATTACAAGTACACTCGAAAATTAAAAAATAATTAAATATATACAGAAGTCATAGAATCAAAAAAGTAATAAATTCACGAATGTAATAAATATTATACCTTTTGTATAGCTAGAAAATTGAATTAAAACACGCATTTATCATACGTGACTGTCAATAGCTAATATGTAGCAATCGAAACAATTCATTCAAACTCAATATTATTATATTATATAAATAAGAATAAATATATTTTTTACCTACACGAATTCATCAAACCACTTGTAAATTGTCATGCATCAAATAATATAAAAATTTGTTTTGCAATTCAATCCACGAAACAAAAGAATTTAACTGTATTGAATTGAAAAACAAATAAACTTTGAAAATGATATACAATTACTGCAAAATTAGAGCTTTTTCAAATATTTCATACAAATAGCGTCAATTTTTTCTTATAGATCTTCGAACTTCCATATTATCTGTAAATTTTTTTTTTTTTTTTTTTATAGAAAAAAGGGGCAAACGAGCAAACGATCCACCTGATGGTAAGTGGCTATCGTCGCTCATGGACATCTGCAACACAAGAGGAGTTGCGAAAGCGTTGCCGGCCTTTAAGGGACCTATAGACATTACTCTTGAAGAGCCCCATATTATAGCGCTCAGGGAATACCTCGGGAGGAAGATCATTCCACATCTTGCACGTGCGAGGTAAAAAAGATCGAGACGCACGTACATTTGTAGAATGCCAAGCATCTAAAATGTGTGGATGACATCCTACCCGACGGCGAAGGGTGCGATGATAGAAGCGCGACGGTGGCACCATGTCAAAAAGTTCATCAGAACACTCTCCATTGTATAGACGATAGAGAACACACAGAGAGCCAACATCTCTCCGAAGGCTTAGAGTGTCTAAGTCGTCTGTGAGTACGGGATCGTTGACAATACGAACTGCCCGGCGTTGGATAGAGTCAAATGGAAGAAGCTGGTATTGGGGGGCGCCGGCCCAGAGATGAGAACAGTACTCCATGAGAGGGCGAACCTGTGCTTTATAAAGCAAAAGTCGCTGCCCTGACGTGAAATACTGTTTCGCTCTGTTAAGGACACCCATTTTTTTGGAAGCCAATTTGGCTTTTTCTTCCAGATGACATCTAAATTGGACGTCGCTCGATATTTCGACCCCTAGGATCCCGATACTCTTACAGATGTTAAGAGAAGTGTTCTGGAACTTTGGCGCTATAGTAAATGGGGTTTTTTTTGTGGAGAACGCACAAACTTGTGTCTTTGAGGGGTTAAACTGGACGAGATTAAATAAACCCACAATAGATATTAAACACTTTCTAATGTAAAAAGCAAAAAAAATATTTTGATTCACAATAGATAAGTAACAGAAGCTTCACTTTTACATTTCATAACGTAATTCGACTATAAAGAGCTATGTAATTCGCTAAGCAAATAGCGATTATAGTACAGGATCCAACGTCAGGTTGTCCTTCACTCTTCTACTTGATGAAAAGTACCTACTTTATATTAAGGCTGCTTAAAGTATTATGGTCAAGGCTACTTGTAATATATTTTTTTTAATGGGAAATATATATTGGCGCGCCTTGGCAGTAAAACCGACTCGTATGCCGTGACGCCACAAGCATACGTCGTCTATAATGGTTGCCGGGCATGGAAATTAAAAAAAATTGTAGCAAAATCCACTCTAGCGCACATCTATGTAAGATGTGCGCTAGAGTGGATTTTTCGTGTACGATTAAGTGTGATTTAGAAAGATTTCGTATAGCAACTAAAGGTAAGCAAGTGAATAAAATATAAAATGATTATTGTTGCATTTTTAAGAAAATTGCCGTGCGTACAGTATGCTTAATACTAAATAATCTCCATCTTTCAAGCAGATGGGTGAAGGTCGAACTTACTTCGGGTCTTAGACTACTAGTTTTCCGGTGACTTAGAAATTTAGTACAATAATATTTAAATATATTAAACCAAGATGGCGGTTTATTGTTTATAGATACAATAAATTAATCTATAATTTCACTTGTCATTTGTATTATCATTAGGAAAATAATAAAATGAATATAGGTATATTTAGCCATTTTTAAACGTAATTTATAAAAATGGAGGACCGAGCACTAGCTAACAAAATTGATCTTTAGAAAGAGACAAAAGCGAGGAATCTATAAACACAAAGCAAATAGCAAATTGAGAATTCTAGAAAGAGACAACTAATGGCCGCATAATCGCTTTGTTTCACACAAACTTTATTTGTATTTTGAAGTAAACTGTTCATTTAGACAATAACCTTTCATCTTGTTTTAATTTGTTTGAATACGACTATAGGCTTATTCTTAAAGGTATACAGTATTTAAAGACGCATTTAATAATTGTTAACTAAGTCCTGTTTCCTTATTGCTTATGATATTATTTGAGGACTCTACCAGGAGTACCTAAATAAATACGTCAAAAAACGCGTTCGCAATCGACTATAGGAAGTGGCAAAAATATATTAGGTTGTCTCTCTCGCCCTTTTAAAAGAAATTAGAAAGAGACGACATGATATTTATTATTTGCAATAAGAAAGCAGGTCCTCTAAGAACAATTTTTTCCTATAAATTCTTATATATAATATAGTATATACATATCTATTATATGCTATTCGATAAGCATAGCGTTCGACTCTCTATACAAGATATTTAATATCTATAATGTAGATAAAGTTAAATGTTCGTGAATTTTACACACTTTCGTAAACGGTAGTCTTTTATAAAGTTGATTTGTAATGTAATATTTTTCATAACAAGCGCATACGTTTTTGGTACTTGAGAATGTTTTTATTTAAAATATTAAGGAAATTTGAATTTTAGCCACCTATCTTTTGATTGTTTTGTTTGTCAAACTCTAGAATCTAGGTTAGAAATCATAAGTACTATAAAATTTTCTGTCTCCTTCTATCCTAGAAGGACCAGCACTGACTCATGGTCTTTCTAGTAGATAGAAATTTTACATCTGTAATATTTTAGTCCTTAATATTTTAAATAAAAACATCTTCAACTGTACTAATAAACGATCGTTGGTTTCTTTTTAGCTGTGGCATATAAATTGAGTAAAAGTTAAAACCCAATTTTACTGTGCAAATAATCTTTTGAGAAGTATTACATTATTATTCGCTCTTTTTAAACCTTCATACAATGTGTTTTCATATCTGTACGTAAGATTTAAAAGGAAACATTGTGTGGAATTATATTTGTTAGATTATCAACGTTGTTTTATTTACCTTACTTACACCATGGGGTCTTATTACGAACAAAGAATAATTAGTTCAAATAAATGTCAATAGATGGCGTTACATGTATCGATTTGTTATTAGTTGTGTTAAATTAACAAAGGATAAAAAAATAGATCCCCTAATTATTGTCAAATTTGTGTAATTTTACAAATTATTGAAATATCAGCAATCAGATGATGGGTTTGTAGTGTATATTCAGATGGCGCTTTTACTTTTTACAAATTGCTTATCACGGTTAAAAATAGTTAAAATCACTGATATTTTTTAATTCGAATGCAGGATGAATTTAAAAATATTTAGAAGAACGTAGTTTGCACATATTTATAAAATAAAACAGTAACTATTTGTGAA
Source organism: Brenthis daphne (assembly GCA_947093115.1). NCBI lineage: Eukaryota > Metazoa > Arthropoda > Insecta > Lepidoptera > Nymphalidae > Brenthis > Brenthis daphne. The sequence goes on along the minus strand of OX352483.1, from coordinate 2,454,346 downwards.
TCAACGACATCTATTATCTATTTAAGCAAACAAAAATAGCCCGAAGTAGTGCTGTCCAATTTTTCTGTATGGTATTAGGCATTTGTACTAGTAGTATAATATTATGTGATCTGTGCTTACACGTGTCGTTTGATCTTAGTATAAATATCGCCAAATGCAAGGATTATAATTCATTCAATCATGAAACTTGGGGCACTTATAATTATATGCCTCAAGTTTTATCTTTTTTTTTAGTAGGTGTGATTGAATAACAAACTAAGTTATTATATAATAATAATATAAGTCGATACCTACTCGTAGTAAGTATTCAAATTAATATGACTTTGCAAATTGTTTAGTTTTTCCCGTTAACTTGAGTCATTCTTTAACCATAAATGTGAACTTCATTTCTTATTAGAACATAACCAAACTGAACCAAGTTTTATATCATAACTCGATTATTATAAAGTGTTAGTAAGTAGTATTTGCTTGGTGGTTGAAATTTGACCATATTTTTTTATTGAATTTATACTTACTAAACCTAGTTAATAGCTGCTACACATAACAAAAAAAAAATAGTATAACAAACGGAGGAGAAAAAGGTACTGAACTGTTGTGTCGTTGCTTATCTTAATATAATTAATTCTTCTGTACGTGTGTTTGTTACCTTACTCCTTCTAAAACGCTGGACCGATTTGGATAAAATTTTGTGTGTATATTTCAATGGGTTTCTGCAAGGTTTGAATTCACAAATGGATCTGGTAGGTGGCGCTGCAGTCGGTGTGTCACTAAATTTTCATAAGACTCCATTTTCGGAGCAATAAATAAATTTAAATTGTTGATTAAATAAAATAAACATCGATGTGTATATATATGTTTCCTATGGACTCCAAAACAGCTGAATTTTGATGGAATTTTCAGGTAATCTTCAGATTAGCCCAGCGGTTGATCCTGTGAATTTTGTTAGCGTTCGGAAGTTTGGACGCGGGCGAAGCCGCGGGTACTGCTAGTTTATATATAGATACCTAATATATAACTATTTCATAAACAGCCACAGTTTATTTAATTTTTTCACTTCTTTAAAAACAACTAAAAAATTAAGTACTACCAAAACCAAACAAAAATAGTTATAATTATGCACCCACTATCTCTTCTAATGAATGTAATAAAATTCTGAATCGAATTTGTACTTTAATTTTTTTTTAAATCTTATTGATATAGTCATTATTAGCGATATAGAGGCCGATTAAATAGTTTTTAGAATTTTTGTCTATCTGTCTGTCTGTGATCGCATCACGAAAAAACTACTGGACAGATTTTGATGGCATGATGATAGCTTATATTATAGGTTATCCGGGTCAACGTATAGGATACTTTTTACTGCGGGAAAATATCTCATCATTGAGCTAAACGTTAAAATAAACTATACCTTCAAGACATGTAACACCTCAGTCTCTCCCGTGACCATGGATGCTGTAAAGCATTCGAAACGTCGGGAACCAAAAATCAAAATAAATTCGCGAAAATATCCGAAAAGATAGTTTTATTTAAAATGTCAAGTATTCGCGTAAATCTAAGAAAGTATTACGTTAAAATAAAGTTATGAATATAAATAATATATAAATAATGTATATAAAGAAGGGATTTAAGTAGTATTTGGAAACTAATGAAGGTCAAGTTGACATTTTAAAATTAATATTGATTTATCATTTAACGATTTCTTTCGTGGGCAAGTTTTAATAGGTTGCTCCTAAAACCATTAGTTTTATTCTAATCGGCCAAATTGAACCTAGATTTTGAATTATAGGACATGCGAATGAAGCCACAGGCATTAGCTTGTATAGGAATACCTATTACATATTGTCTTTTTGTCCGTTTATTTATTAATAAACGGACAAAAAGACAATATGTAACTTAGTATAACAAATATGATAAACTAACAGAATCCGTGGCTACGCTTGCGCTAAAACTACAAAAAAAACTTTAAAATGATTAGTTTCATACAAATTTTCATCCCCTATTTTACACCCTTATGGGATGAATTTCGAAAAATACTAAAACACGTATTCATTTAATTGTTTTGAAGAGCATTAATACCAAGTTTCAGTAATTCTGATCATAAATATTTTTTGGGTTGAATTATAACGGCTTTTCCCGTGAGAATGAAATATTGTCCCGCGGTAAGAAGTAAGTAGCCTATGTCACTCTCTAACCAAATTACGCCAATCCTTTACTCTGTTTCGAAGTCAAAGAAGAACAAACAAACAAACACACTTTCACATTTATAATATTACCTAGTATTGATCTACATCTTTTATTCTTAGGATATTGCAATAAATACGGTAGTACTTTTGCTAGTTATCGAGTGTAATTGTAATGATGACACCAAGCCCCAAGGTTATCAAAATATTGCATAAACTTGAACTTAATTTACACTAACTTTATGCTACTGAGGATGGAATCATAAGTAATATTTTATTTCTATGAACCTATATTGTTATATAATCTATACTAATATTATGACTGCCTCGGTGGTGTAGTGGCTAGCATGTACGGCTGCACACCGGAGGTCCTGGGTTCGAGTCCCGGGTCGGGCCAATTTAGTTATTTAGTCTTTCTGTATAGTAAGCCAGTAACAGCCTGGAGTTGGAAGTTGGGGGTGTTTTACCCCCGTGCCTCGGAAAGCACGTAAAGCCGTCGGTCCTGCGCCTTAACTCTCACTGGTCGTGTCGAGTGGTCGTCCCACCGGAGTATGAGAGTGACAGGAATAGAGAGTGCACGTTGTGTCTGCGCGTACACTTGTGCACTATAATATCTCCTGCGCAGTTGGCTAGTCTCAATGAGATTGGCCGCCGTGGCCGGAATCGGTGAGGAGAACATCACTAATATTATAAAGAGGCAGAGTTTGTTTATTTGAACGCGGTAATCTCAGGAACTACTAATGTGATTTGAAAAGATTTTTTGCATTAGATAGCCCGTTTATTGAAGAAGGCCATAGGTTATATATCATAATATAATATATAGTCTATCTATCCCATACTAAACGTTAAAACGTACCTACGGGGCGAACCCGACTGAAGCGAGGGTGAGTCGCTAGTTAATTTATAAACAGATACCATCATTTATGATTTAAATTTATAATATACTTAGAACCAATTTTGGTGAAGATTTAAATTTAATAAATAAAATATGTCTGATATTTTTGTAAGATGTCTATGTGTTAATATTTCTGTAATAGAACGTTAAGCCCCTATAAGTTTTTGTTTACCTTTAAGGCTTTAGTTAACTTCCTAAACCTATGGAGTATAGAGTGTTTCGCAGGACTCATTTCTGGCTCATAAATCATAACACTGTAGAATGAGATCTTAGATTCGAGGTCAGGAAAAAAAATGACCTATGGCCGATTTCACCAACGTCACCTAAGTTTAAGGGATCCCCTAAGCATGGTTAGGGCGCTGTTAGGGGACAGCTTCTGTTTCACCGACAGTTAGGTGTCACCTAAATGTTAAAATACCACCTAAATATAGGTACTAGATATACGGGCTCTGACGATGGTAAAACAAAATTTAATTTAGGGGCTAGTTTAGGGGACTTTTAAGCTAGGGATCCCATACGTAGGTGGTAGCTTATGGGTTGTTGGTGAAATCGGGCATTAGTCTCTTAGAATAAATTCGTAGCTGTAGCTCTTATAATTCATTAACGTTAAGATAATAAATATGAAATTATTTTATTCTTTTTTAGTGTTATTAATTATTATAATGAAATGAACGTACGGGGAATAACCGTTCAAAAATACCTCGAACCTGTTATTTCTGACCTCTTTCAATGAAAGCTGATGAGTAATACTAAGGCTGATAGTTATATTTGTAGTATAGAGAAGTATTATAATATAATACTTGTATATTATAATATATATTTTTATATTATTATAATGTATATTTTTATATTTTTTACTTATTTTTATTTAAACTTCATTTTATTTTTAATATTTTGAGTGTAAATTTTCAAAAATCTATCTTTCTTTAGTAGACTCTTAAAATACTTTACATATAGGTATATATCTCCTAAATTTTGAGGCGGATTAAATATTTTATCAATACAAAGGAAAATTGCAAATAACGAACGGGGCATAAGGAAAAAGTATTTAAATTGATATCATGTTTATTTCAAAGAAAACATTTTACTTATAATTTTCACCATTTACGGTTTTAAGGTAATAAACCTTAGAACTCGTCGGTAAGAGTACGTAAATAAAATTCAGTATAATAAAATCAGCAAAAACACCCCTCATACCTAAGACTTCGGTGACATATTATAAGTTTCCAAGTATGAGGCATGACTGTAATATACTCGTTATTATAGCTACATGTGAAGATGCCTTTACATGTGAATCATATATTTTAGTAAGAAGATGGCCGTCTGTAGTGTAAGACGTGTCGTAGTGCTATATATAGTTTATTTACAAGTAAATTTAATATGTGGACAGCAGTATAGAATACACGATGTTACTATACAGGCTTTAAGGCCAAAAGGGATACGAGTGTCAATGCCCGGTGAGTGGTTAAAACTAACTTCACACTTGTGCAAAATTAAATATTCGAGCATATATTTGCTTATTTGATAAGATAATTATGTATTGTTATTAATTTATTTATATGAAATAAAAGTAATTATTTTGCCCGCGGTTTCGGGGTGTTTGTTTACGCGAGGGTCGTGACTTGTGGCATGATGTTAGACCATTGGGATATTGTATTATGTGTAACCTTTATCCATTCCGACTGGTCGTTCCATCACACTCATACGTTCAAACAACATTTTTTTCTTGCAATTTATAGGAAATAACTCTGAAGCTGTAAATAATAATATACTAGAACTTCGCCCTCGCTTCGCTCGGCTTCGCCTTTAGAAAAACACAACCAATGTATCCCACGGGAACTGTAAATTTTTCTGGGATAAAAAGTAGCCTATGTATTATTCCAGACTATAATCTATCTCTGTGCCAAATTTCATCCAGATCCGTTCAGCCGTTCTGGCGTGAAAGAGTAACATACATACTCTCAAACTTTCACACTTATAATGTTTAATACAGATTTATTAAAAATATATGTAAATTAATTCTAAATTGCCGCAGATATTTCGTAGAATACATAAAAAAACATTATATTGAGTTCCTCCTTGGAGTCGGTTAAATAAGTTCATTGTACTTCCAACAGCTTTTTCCGATTTACATTATATATATATATATATATATATATATATATATATATATGACATCTGACGGTTATCAGCTGACTTTATTATGTACACATATAAACATATTATCTAAATAATATGTATGAAATAAATTGGAATCCAATTAATTTTAAGATTTTTAATTTAAAAAAAATCGCCATTTATCCCACGTTGCATTTATTATACCATGATAATTTTAACCTTTGTTCCTTATGGGATGATTTCCGGGATAAAAACTATCCTAAGTCCTTCTCAGGGTCTCATACTATCTTCATACCAAATTTTATCTAAATCGGTTCAGCGGATTTTTGTTTATCCATTACAAACAAAGTCATAAACTTTAACTCTTTATAATATTACTAGCAGAACCCACGGCCTCGCTCGCGCTAAAAAAAAACTCTAAAAAGTAAGTTTCATACCCTATTTTACCCCCTTATGGTATGAATTTCGAAATATGCTAAAAACACAATTTAATTGTATTGAAGAGCATTAATACTTTAAGTTTCAAGTAATTCTGGTCATACATATTTTTTTTGGTTTGAATTTAACGTCTTTTCCCTTGGGAATTAGATAATTTTCCGCGGTAAAATGTAGCCTATGTCACTCTCAAACCTTCCAACTGCGCCTGCACACGAAAAATCTACTGTTTCGACGTGAAAGAAGGACAGACAAACAAACAAACAAACAATCACACTTTCACATTTATAATATTAGTATGGTAGTATGTAACTGTCCAGTGATGTGTATTACCATTATATTTCAGCTGAGCCGAAGCAAACTTTGTTTGTTTTTCAAGGAAATTTAAACCAGAAGATAAATCAAAATGATGTAGGTCGGATATCTGCTGAACTTATAAATCCTGTAAACAACAGATGGGTTTACGAAGATCTCAACGTAGCGCTGAAAGTTGGCGATATTATATACTACTATGTGACTGTAGTTTACGATGGCAAGGGGTATATTCTGGATAACCAAAGTTTTACTGTTAACGGTACGTATTTTGTCTAAAAACTCTACCTAAAACAATTCTTAAAATGTAATTAAGGGGCTAAGAGAAGAAGTCATTAGTTATCAAAGATGTATATGAAAGGTGTAGATATATAGATAGATAAGTATAATCTTTATTGTACACCATATTAGAACAAACAAACAAACACAGCGAAAATAATGCATAAAGAAATGACGTGTAGCAGGCGGCCTTCTTGCTCAAAACCATCTTTATAAAATAATAGTAATTTTATATCAATACTAGCAACTCACCCTCGCTCCGTTAGGTTTCGTCCCTAGGAACGTTTTAACGGTTAGTATATATCTCAGAAATGGGACATTTTCCCGCAGTAGAAAGTATCCTATATGTTGACCCGGATAGCCAGTTATCATCATAACAAATTTCATCAAAATCTGTCCAGTGGTTTTCTGCGTTCCCAGACAATTCGCAGACAGACGGACGGACAGACTGACAAAAGTCCTAAATTAGAAACTTTCGCTCTCTGTATCAATTATAATGACTATTTCAATAAGATTTTTTTTAGTGTACAGATTCGACTCAGTTAAAATATTATTATATGTATAGATAATTTTTAAAAATTCTATTCTTCAACCATTGTAGAATGACATCTCATACTAGGGTTGCATGAAGTAAAATGTTCCTTTTAAGACATAAAAAAGCGTTAAGCATAAAAAATCAAGAGAAATAGAAGTTATGCGTTATTTTTCTGTGTTATTTGAAGCGACGAGTTTTATACGTATAGCATGCTATATTCCAACTAAACAAAAACATTTCAAGTCTTGCACTAATATTTGTTTCCATTGGGAATCAAAGTAAAAAATCCAACTATGGAAAATAAAATAATATGTAGAGTCGCAGTATTTAAACGAAAAAGCGTGTAACTGAAAATATTGCCTTTTTTGATAACATTTTTAGATTTTACTTAGAATATTCAGGACAGCCAGGCTGTGAGCAAAATGACTCTAAAATTCAGACGAACAAATAGACTCGATAGAATTTTTTTTTGCCATTTATACGAAACCTTAAAAATAATTAATGAAATTATATACTATTCTCTATTAAAATTATAACTAATTTGTAAATGTGGACTTATCTGTAGAAGAGATCTATTCCAGTCATCCTAAGTGAGATAGAGAGATAGTATTAAAAAGCAGGCTAAAGTGCAGTTACTCACATATAAATAATAAATAAAAAAATATAGCACTACTTTAGGCAGCTTTTCCTGCTAAAAAGAGCTAATTTTTTTTTCAACGTTCTTGAAATATAGTATTAAAGTTGCACCACACTCAAGGGAATGCATTACTGGGATAAGAAATATCTTATATCCTATATATTAATCCAGGATATCTATAGGTTAAACATGACTGAACCACAAACATACAAATCTCCTCACAAACTAGTACATTTATAATATTAATACGATCTATGTATATATAGAGTTGGAGGGTCCTACAAATTCAAAGGGAGACTGCTTGCCTACTTTGACGGATGTGAGGAATGGCAAAGCTTGTGCCGGTCAAGTTATATTCGAAGATAACTTTGACGATCTTCGTGAAGATTTATGGCAAATAGAGCAATACATACCGGATGAACCTGTAAGTCATTTAAACAGTTATAAATAATAAATAAATATGTTGGGATTAACACACAGCATCATCGAGTACCATGGTAAGCTACGAGGCTTGTGTAATGAATACCAGATAGTTGATACAGTACACGTATATAACTTTAAATACATATATATTATAATATAAACGCCCATGACTTTAGTACAATTTAGTAAAACATTCGTGCTCATGACATAAATTAATACCCCCAGCAGGACTCGAACCCGCGACCGCTGGCATGGCAAGTAGGGTCAACAAGCAACAGCAAGTAGTGCCCCACTACAAACTGAGTCAAACGTCGACAAGTCGTCGTCCGTTAGATATGTATTTAGATAAAATATTAATTCGTTAAATTTATACTTTATACCTATTGACCAGTTGGTAGTTCAGTGGTAACGCTCCCTTAAAAAACCAAGTAATACGAGTTCAAACTTCGATTCTCTAAGAATATCATTTCCAACATGATAACCACTTGGTAATACCATCAAATACATCGTCTCAGAGAAGCTATCTATATACCTATAGTTTAAATTCTTGTAAGACGAAATTTGACCAACGTGGTGTATTATGTCCTGATCTCCTTGCATTGAAGAGAGGCCGGTCTCGAGCAGTGGGACGTTGAGAAAAGCTGAATAGTTATTATTTTTATGTACATACATATATATTCATTTCCAAAACTTTTTCTTTGCCTAAGTGGTTAATAAGCTTTATTAAAAATGTTAAATAATTTCAGGACTATCCATTCATCTCTTATCAACGTCCACCTAACGCGGCAGTTGTGTCTGCGTCTGCCGGGTATCTGTACATTGCTCCACAGCTATTGCAAAATATTCAGGGATTCTCGAACTCATCTATTTATACAGGAACATTGGATCTCTCTAGTGGGTATGTCTTTTTAAAGTGAGGGTATCTTTAATAAAAACCGACTTCAAACAAAAGCACTAAAAAGTAAAAAATAACTGATTGGTAGTTTTCATTTACTATACATACCTAATCAAATATTTTCGAAGTCGGTGTGCTTTGCTTTGTATGGGATGGCACCGATTTCGAAAATATTTGATTAGGTATGTATTTAATAGGTAGGCTTTAATTACTTAGCAAAAGCACACCGACTTCGAAAATATTTGATTAGGTATGTATAGTAAATGAAAACTGCCAATCAGTTATTTTTTACTTTTTAGTGCTTTTGTTTGAAGTCGGTTTTATTTTTTTGTAAAAAGTTTTTATTTTTCCCTTTTTAGTGTAGACAGTAGTAGCAAAGTAAAAATTCTAACGTGTTAGGCTTGTCAAATCAAACAAAATAAGCCCAAACTCAAAGTATCTGCTATTAGCCGTTGAAGAGTTTTATTAATTAATAAAAATTAATATAAATTAGAGAGAGATTAAAAGAAACTATCCACCTTCTGGCCTTACCATCAGATCAGGTTAACAACACCGAACCACTGTACTATCAACGGAAATAGAAACACTTGTAAAGTTTCAAGTCAATATGACAATTAGAAGTAGGTTAAATTCATCATTAGCTATTTTTCCACCCTTAGGGGAGGTTTTTTTTTTTGAAATTTAAATGGGACCAATCTGGAAGTATACACTTTCAAACAACACAAAAATTGTCCAAATCGGTTAATAAATGACGGAGTTTTGAGGTAACAAGCATAAAAAAAAAATACAGTCGAATTGAGAACCTCCTCCTTTTTGAAGTCGGTTGAAAAATACATACAGACTAACATAGAACCTCCTCCTTTTTAGAAGTCGATTAAAATGGCTTCTCACACAAACTTACCATGGCTTTTTATCCTCTTTGGTGGTTTATCTCAATTCCACCTTCAGAATTAACGTAATCATTCATCTCCCACAAACTGCAACAATGCAAATTGCATTTTTTCAAAAAAAGTTTTTAAAAGAGAAAATTACAACAATTGTGTCCAAGAATAAACGACTAAAGATACGTAAAAATTAAGACCGCTTGATTTTCCGCAGATTTGCTATCAACATTGTATGAAGTAGTAATAAATAATGGTACCAAAAAGTTTTAAATGGGAAACTGGTGAATTTCACATAAGCTCGTTTTAACGAAGTTCGTGTCGGTGTTACTCGTAGTTTCCTCATGGACGTGGGCTTTATTAAATAAAAACACCTATAGTAAATTTGACGACGATTTTGACTATGCTTTGTTAAATACGAGTATATATTTCTTCGAATTGATTCGTCATTTAATTCTGATTATGATGTCAACTTATATTAATATAGTTAATTTAAATTTAGATATAATATACCCGATATTTATTGCGCTGTCTGTGCTAATAAATATTTTTTTTTAATTAAAAGAAACTAGATTTTTGAATGCCGAAACCTAGTTTTATTTTAACTGTCGAATGCTTGTGTATCCTAAACATTGACCAAAGTTAAACGTTATCATAACACTTTCTTAGATTTACGTGAATATTATTAAATAAAACTATCTTTTCGGATTATTTCGCGGATTTATTTTGATTTTTGGTTCCCGTCTATACATTCAAGACATGTAACACCTCAGTCTCTCCCGTGACCATGGATGCTGTAAAGCATTCGAAACGTCGGGAACCAAAAATCAAAATAAATCCGCGAAATAATCCGAAAAGATAGTTTTATTTAATAATGTCACACATTCGCGTAAATCTAAGAAAATTTTACGTGAATATTTGACAATTTAAATAAAACTTTCATTTAAAAAGTTATCACCACACAACAATACCTATTTTTTGCGTGAAACGCGCACACACAAACAGACAAACAGAGAATCAGACAAAAATTTTAATAACTTCGTTTGGTGTCTATATTCTATACACAACACGTTACAGTCCTTGTTTATAAAAAATATTTCATGTACAGATTTCGCTAAGTTACTGATTTATTATATGTATAGATTAATATATTTGTAATAATGTTAGTAAAAATACAATTTTCATTTTAGTTGCACAACAATTTCGTCTAAGTGCCGAGCAGTAGCTTGGGGCGCCAGTATCTTACCACCCATCATTAGTGGTAAACTTACTTCAAAGACTTTCTCTTTTAAATATGGTATCGTCGAAGTAAGAGCAAAATTACCAAAAGGAGATTGGCTTTTTCCAGGTAAGGTTTGATTAGAGAGGTCAAAGAAACATATAGAATAATTCTTTAGACCTTTTTGACTGACTTTAAAAAAGGGGTATGTAATTAATTTTAAAAGACGTATATTGTTTTTGTGTAAGCAGAACTTTCATGTTTTTTTAAATGACAAATGAAAATGAAGCTGAATATAATAAATTAAAGATAGTTTTTTTTTTAATTTTGAAAAATGACCAAGATATAGTATTTTAATTCTGACCCCAATCCATTGTAGCATAAATATCAATTTTTGGTAAATTATCAATGTGTCACTTCACTAAGCCCACATTGTAATAAAAGGTGGTAAACGTGATAATTAGGAGTGAGAACCCACGTCGTTTGTCGAGGCAACGATTTTTTCTCACTCAATTCATACGATATTTAAGTTTTGTAACTTTTTAGTTTTTTTTTATCGTATCTGAAACAGAAAACTATCAGTGGTTTAGTTATAATTATTATTTAAATGTATACAACATTATTTTACTTATCGATTTAGGAAACTTCTCCGTTTTGATGCGAATTTCATTATTATATTTTTTAATATTTTTCATTTTTTTTTCAAATTTCATTTTTTTTCTACTCAAAGGTATCTTACGTGGAAATAAAGTGATTAATTTTGGAGCCATTACATCTATTTAGTAAAATCAATTGAACTCAACTGTTGCTGTTACAGCTTATAATTATTTTAGAACTAAAATATGTTATATTGGCCCAAGGTTTTTTTTGCTCTATAAGATAGTTTTTTTTTGCCATTTACTTATTTAATTATCTATATATTTAATTAGATTGTTTTTTTCAATAAGGGATATTTAACCAACAATTTGATTATATTATACGTGTTAATATTAATAAATTAATTTAAAAATTTGTGAAACTAGATATTTTACTGGAGCCCTTATTGAAGAAGTATGGCATGTCGAATTACGCGTCTGGGGTTTTACGTATAGCGGGAGCGAGAGGCAATACTCGGCTGCAAATTGGGAACAACGACATAGGAAATAAGGTATACAATTTTTTTTCCTTAAGTTGATCATATACTAGCATTGCCCGCGGCTCCACCCGCGTTCAGATGACCTAAAACCAAATTCTTAGGTTTTACATATTAGTATACTCTTACATTGCAGTTTATGTATTTTTTCTCAGAAATCAGATATTTTCGCGCGGTAAAAAGTATCCTATATGTTGACCCAGATAACCCGGTATCAGCATACCAAATTTCATCAAAATCCCTCCAGTGGTTTTTCTGTGATGCGGTGACAGACAGACAGACACACAAAAATTCCAAAAACTATAGATTCGGCCTCTATATCGATAATAATGTTTATTTCAATAAGATTTTCCAAAAAATATTTAATGTGCAGACTCGGCTTAGTTACAATTTTATTAAATGTATAAACTTGCTTACTCTCGCTCCACATTTTTCGGATACATCCATGTAAGAGATAACTTTTTTAGACTTAATTTACAAACAACATCATATCAGTAGATTATATTTTGCAAAACGTTTTTAAATAATAGCATTGAAACTCTCTCGTTCTATTGGTCAGAACTGCAAAAGATTCATAGTGTCGGTTCTGATATTATCCTGAAAAAACACAAGATATACCTTTTTTTTTTGTACAGAGAAGTACCAGGAGCAACCCGCATGGTACACCGCCCTCCGAAGAGGGCCACCTCCCACCGCCCACCGAAGTGGGCCACCTCCCTGTGCGTTTCTTGGCTTCGCGCCCGGTTGGGTTGCCGGGCACTACTGAGCTCCCCCACCACGACAAGGTGAACGCACGTTGGGGGGGAACACAAGATTTACCTACTTTAATTTATAATATATTCTTAGTGATGATTGTCCTTTTACTGACTGGTAGGTACAACCAACGCCACAGTTTTTCTTGACTTATTTCTTGTTTTCAAATAAACGTACTACATCTTAAGTGCTTCTCAAACATATTTTTCTAAGCTGTAGGTTATTCTATAAGAACTTTTATGTAATACGACAACTGTATCCGCGCTCATATTTCTCTTCATACATCTATATGAAGTAAGTTCGCAGGTTCAGATGTCGACTTGCGAAAAAGTTCTAACAGAATAGATCTATTGTAGTTATATCTTATATATAAAATTTCCATGTCACAATGTTTGTTACCGTACTCCTCCGAAACGGCTTTACCGATTTTTACCAAATTTTATATGCGTATTCAGTAGGTCTGAGAATCGGCTACTATCTATTTTTCATACCCCTAAGTGATAAGGATAAGGGTGGTCCTCCCAGACCCCACCCCAGGGACGAACCCGAGCGGAGCGAGGGTGAGTCGCTAGTATATGTTTATATATATATGTATATATTACTAGTACATGTTTATATATATATATATATGTATATATATATACATGTTTTATTGTAATATATATATATTACAATAAAACTATTATTAGTCAAAAGTAGTTGAGCTACAGGTCTTAGTCAATAGCAGTTTTGACTATTATATCGGCAAAATCATCCGACATCCGTGCAACTTGTTAGAAGTAGGTGTCTACAGAACTCACTTGGGGAAGAATTCCCCTGTGCCAAGAATGTCGATATTATCCAATAGTAGGTATCACAAAAAAAATCTTAAGCGTAGACATATGCCATGACAGACTACCTACCTCAATTTAAGGGCAAAGTTATCGACTATTTATCAGAATTGTAACTCTTCGACTTATGGCTAATAGCTGCTACGATAAATTATGATAATTTTTTTTTATATTACTTTGTTTTGTGCGTTTCTAATCCCAAATTGAATTTTCTTGTTTTATTGGACTGACTATTTAAATATTATTAACTAACTTATTCTAATTATATGTCTGATTATGTAATTTTTTTATATTTAAATTATCATTTATTAATTTTTATAATTTAATTTCAACTTTATTTATTAACTTGTTATTATTATTTAATTTTAAATTTCTATTTTGTAATTAAATGTTATTGACGTGATTTAAAAAAAGAGCATGCTGTGATAACCTATTACTAAAAGGACATTAATGAAATTGTTAACACATGAATATTATGCCGTTTTTAATGTATTTTTTGTTGGTTGTCCTTTAATAAATAAATAAATAAATAAATAAATAAATAAATAAAAACTCTTAAAAATTAAGGAGGTAAGTAGTTTGAGGGTTACTAGGAAACCCTTTCTTTCTTTCTAGATTAGGTTAGAACAGTGACCCATAAACGACTAGAACTTTTAGAAAAAAAATACCTGCAGTCAAAAGTAGTTTTGACTAAAAATAGTTGACTGCAACATAAACATAAGCATATAGCTTATAAAAAGAATTATTTAACGTTTAATAAAAAAAATCTTGTTTTTAATCTATACTAATATTATAAAGAGGTAAAGTTTGTGAGTTTGTGTCGTTCTAGCGAGTAATCTCTGGTTCTACTGAACAGATTTAAATGAAATTTGGTTAGAAGTTTGAGACCCTAGGAAGGACATAGGATACTTTTTATCACGGAATTCATCCTTTAAGGGGGTGAAAATGGGGATGAAAGTTTGTATTGGAAAGCAAGCTAGGGATGAACCCAAGCGAAGCGAGGGTGAGTCGCTAGTATAAAAACGAAAACAAAAAGAGACGTATACAATAAAGATGAATTTTACTATAAGAAACCATATAGTGGTTCTATGGTAGTCTACAAATATAATTACTTATTAGATTTAAGGAATGGACTGTCGATATTTTATAAAAGGCCTATTTAAATACATCCTTAATTCGTTTTATCAATCTGTTTATATTACATTTCAGCTGCTTTACGGTGGACCAATATTGGATTTCGAGTGCCGCAAGAATTTACTAAGTAATAAATTGTCAGATACGAACTGGGGTGACGATTATCATTTATACACAGCGCGATGGGAACCCGGTAAGAGCAAGTAACAGGAATATTTTGTGAACTGTGATTGATAAACATATATAAAATATCAATTTGTATAGTGGTTCTAGATACGTACAGGTATTCTAAAAATTATGTAAGTGCCTCCATTTCTATCCTGTGCTGAGGTCGAACTCACGACCTTAGCAATTCTTATGTTACCTAGATAATATATAATAATAATAATATTAGATACTAGCGACTTTCCCTCACTTCACTCGGCTGCGTCCCAGTGGCCTATGTGATATTCCAGGTCATACATAGTGTATCTGTCTATCTGTCTCAATTTCATCCAAATCCGTTCAGCCGTTTCAACGTTAGGGAGTAAGAGACATATACACACACATACATACAATTTACATTTATAATGGTAGTTAAATTATTAAGTTCTAAATTCTGACGTAATACTACAACATTGGTCTATCCAAGCTGCACCATAGGAGATATGGTCGAAGATGAACATTGAATATACATACATATCTAAATGAATATTTGTATCGTGTTTAAATAGAACTTACGACTATAGTAGTTCTTATATAACATGAACAAATTGATACTAATATTATAAATACGAAAATAACTCTTACTGTATGTCTGTCTGTCTGTGTGTAATACACAGTTTTCACGTTTAATCCGCTGAACCGATTTAAATGAAATTTGGTATGAAGATAGTTCGAGACCCTGGAAATGACATAGGATAGATTTTATCCCGCAAATGGGCGTGGAAGCTTGTATGGGGAACTAATCATGAAAGTAAAGGGATATAAAACCCATTATACCTTATAATTTAACTGAAACTTTTCTTTTAACTACTCTGTAGAAAGAATTACGTTATCAGTGGACGGTCTAGAGTGGGCACGGATAGAGCCCGCCGCAAGTGGGTTACAAGGACGCTTCGATCGGTACTGTCTATTGCCTCGGTCCCTGCTTGCTACTGGTTCGAACATGGCTCCTTTTGATGACTACGTAAGTAAACCCTTTCTTATAACACATAGTTAGATATACGGTCTGTGAATTAAACGTTTGCATTGGCTATATAGATATATGTTAGGACAATAACACTGGTGAATGCTGGACGTGGATGGTGCTGTCCATCTAGTTCCATGGTAAGCTACGAGGCCTGTATTATGGATACCAGATAGTTGATACACTACACATATATAACTTTAAATACATACATATTATAAATATAAACACCCATTTTCTTACTACACATAAACATACAAAAATGACTCCTGTCTAGTCATCCGTTTTCCATTATTGCACCGCTTTACAGTCACTTTAGTCTACTACTAATATGATAAACGCGACAGTTTGTGAGGATGCATGAATTTTTGTTGTTCTTTCACGCAAAAACTACTGAACGAATTTTGATGAAACTTTACCGTAATATAGTCCATACATAGACGTAACACGTAGACTATAATGTTTAAAGTTATGAGTAATACATTATTGTAATAGGCGTGCGGAGCCGCAGGAAAACGCTAGTTAGCTTTTTAAATAAAACTATCTTTTCGGATTTTGTCGCGGATTTATTTGCATTTTTGTTTCCCGACGTTTCGAATGCTTTACAGAAATCATGGTCACGGGAGAGTGTCTCTCACTAGACTCACACGAAAATCCGAAAAGATAGTTTTATTTAAAATATCAAATATTCGCGTAAATCTAAGAAAGTATTACGCTAGTTAGCTATAAAAATATATTTGTGTTCTGTAACTATGGTCTATAGGTAAGTAAGTATATATTATATTTATTATTTCTGTACCAATCGTCGTCGCTGTAGCCGACTCTTTTCATGTAAATAACATATTTGTCCTTTTTTCTTTTTTATTTTAATGTGCGTAGAGAATAAATTGATGAGCGAAAAATATTGTACCTATTGTATCAGAGTGGATAGAAACTCAAAGGAGTAAGTATTTAATGTAATCCATATTAAAATTATTATAAATTTACAGTTCTACATTTCCCTGGGTGTAGCAGCCGGTGGGATCACGGAGTTTGATGATGGCGCAGTGTCTGATAGAAGACCCAAACCCTGGAGGAATAAGGAGAGGAAAGCCAGCCTCAAGTTCTGGCAGGATATGTCCTCGTGGTATCCGACTTGGAACCAAGCAAGTCTAATTGTCGATTATGTTAGAGTTCGAGCACTTTAAATAAATATTTCGATATTTGCGAGTAATTCTTTTATTTTCATGAAATACAGCTTTGCGCAGACGCATGAAGAAACTTTTTAATAAATTTTTATCATACAAGATCATTTAATATGATCTTGTAGTATTAGTCTCTTTAAAAACCCATCTATTCATGTCTTTAAATGTAAATTAAAAAAATATTTATTATCACAAATGTAGACAGTATCAATCAGTACCTTTCTCTATTTTCATATTTTATATATTAACTATGTATATATGTATGTATGTATAAGTAGTCTTTACATTAGGTATTATATATGTATAGTATTATATATATTTTTATAAGTAATATATGTATATATGTATGTATGTATGTATATGTGATTATTATTACCTTTATTTCTAGTATATATTTAATAAAAAAATTTACAGTATATTGCCCGCTGACATCTTCCACAACCAGGGGTTGACTGGAAGAGATCTCTTTTAGAGATAAGTCCACCATTGTGAACTATGTTTACTTTGTTATTTGTTTTTCTGTATCATATTTTAAGTGCAATAAAGAATATAATATGTTGTAGGTAAGTTGTCTAGGTCGGACTTTTAATTAGTGGGGGCTTATATTTTATAAAATTTTATTTAATATCGAATAATATTGAGCGTAATATGTATATATTTTGTGAATTGTTGAAAAAATTTGTATGGGACCTCAAGGTTAAGTGTATACATTATACAAAAAATTACAAAAATCGATCCACAGTTAGCGTTTTTTTATTATTGATTAGGTACTTATTTTTTTTCAAAGTCGGTCAAAAAGACAGGTTTAACTAATTGAATTGATAAAATATATAAAAAAATGCTCTCAAACTAACTTTAATTCCATTAATATAATTTTATTTATTAAAACAAAATAGGTTAAAATTTTAACAATGAGATTTTTGACGAAATTAAAAAGTACTACATGTCTACTTTTTATTATGCACTTGGTTACAAACATTTGTATCTTATGTTCACAAGAAACACATTGTCAAAATTTCAGTTTTTAGATCGGATGGTTTTGTCCAGCTGTCGATAAATCGATAAGTTTATATTATTAGTACCTGGGCCACCGAGCTTTGCTCAGAGTTTTCGGGTAAAAAGTACAATTTTCTTTAAAAAAAAAACTACAAACTTGAATAATTAAAAAAAGAACAAAAATAAATTATACCTTTGTATCCGACCGGGATTCGAACCCGGACACCTATGATTGTCAATCTTGCACCTTGGCCGCTTGAACACGATGCTTATACCGAGCGTGCCTATTACCGACCATATTTTGCGTGGAATAATGCAAAAAACTGCATAAAAACTCGTTTTCTCAGACATAAGACTAATCTAGATCGGTTTATCGCCTCCGAAACCCACTGTATACTAAATTTCATGAAAATCGTTGGAGCCGTTTCCAAGACTCAGATTATATATTGAAATATAAATATATATATTTATATATATATACAAGAATTGCACGTTTAAATATATTAGATATACGGACCAACTTAAGTTGAATTTAAGTGCGGAAAATTGAGTCCACCTTACATTATATATGTACCTATCTGTGTAGATAAATTCATTGCATATTGAGACGGATATCTTCATGGTCTCGACCATCACGTTTTATATAAAAACTAGCTGACCCGACAGACGTTGTCCTGTCTACACGTCTTTAATTTGAAAATTTCAAACTTTTTTTAATAAGCTAAAACATTCTGGACAATTTTGATGAAAATTATTATTCAAATTGTGAATCTAAACCATTCTCAGATCCCCTTGAACACACACAAAAAATTTCATCAAAATCGGTCCAGTAGTTTGAGAGAAGTTCAGTGACATACACACTCACAGAAGAATTATATATATAAAAATTATTATTTGGTTTCATGTTTACTCGTAGTTCTATGACACTCTATATTGTTCCTTAGTCTGAGTAATTAGTATAACAATGTGGTGGCAATCATGTTATTAGCTATGGTATCTCACACTAACATAATAACAACGCTACAAGCTTCGCTACGACGATAACCTTTTCGTCAAGGTTTTTCCTCCAATTTTAATTTAGATTGTTAATTGAAAATACGAATTTATTACATAATACAAAATTTACTTAAAAATTAATTGTTTATTATAAAATAAAGTAAAGATTTATTTTACTAAAACCTTTTTTTAATTATTGTCAAGGTAAGTTTGTTTCTAGCTCATGTCATTGTCATTGTACAGATGTTAATAAAAAAAATATATTAAAGACACGCCAGTATTAAGTGTCTTAATTCATTTAAGGTAATATTGACATCACTTCGTTCTACATTATCGATGAAAACTAACACTAGTAATCCATACTTAATATTATAAATGTGAAAGTGTGTGTGTTTGTTTGTTTGTTTGTTTGTTTGTTTGTTTGTTTGTTTGTTTGTTTGTTTGTTTGTTTGTTTGTTTGTTTGTTTGCTTGTTTGTTTGTGTTTGTCTTTCTTTCACGTCGAAACGGCTTGGCGGATTGATGTGATTTTTGTGTAGAGATAGTTGGAGGGCTGGAGAGTGAAATAGGCTACTTTTTACAGCGGTAGATTATCTCTTTCCCACGGGAAAACACGTTATAATACAACCCAAAAAATATTTATGATCTAGTTTAGTCTCTATATAATTTTGGTTTTTATCATCCGGCAATACATTTAAGTATACATATAGCTACATCAACGTCTACGTATTGCAACTCAAAAAAAATATATATTTATGAGTTAAATATACAGAAACACAAAATATGTTATTAACTATCTTCTCTAGAATTATTACATCAAAATTTTCAGGATATTTTTCAAAAAAATTGAAAAATAGATTGTCATTTAAAAATATTTTTTGTAACCTTTTCAAGTACGTATATATTTATATATATATATATATATATATATATATATAATTTGTATCACTTTATAGTTCATATTAATGCAGAATAAAGACTATAAGAAATCCGTGAGTTTGTTTTCGCTTTTCTGAAAATCTAGGTTTTTTAAAAAAAATCTAGGTTTTGCTGGTTGTAACCTTATTTTATCGGAGGTACGATATTATATTATACACTTTATTGTGTTCTTTTATACAAATATTTCTCTACAGATTGGGTAAGTAATTTAAATTTAAAAATATTATTATTGTATGACATCATAAAAAAAACCTTTATTTCGGTGGATGAGAGGTTTGAAACCCATATTATTTCATGGGGTATAAAAAAGAGTGTTGTATAATTGTCTAAGTAACTTACAGAAGGTAGATTATTAGTGTGTGTAGTGTTGAAAGTAGATATTTAATTTGGGAAAAGATGGAAAAAATAAGACAGATATTAACAGTAATATTTTTATTACAAAATTTCTAACTTTGTCCAATCTGAAAAAAATAAGTCTAAATTACTTATAGTTAAACTTTAGCAAATTCTTGAAATAAAAATGTACAAAATTGCGCAAAGCGCATTATCAATTTATTGTAGAAATTTTTTATAGGTACTATAAGTTATTTATATTCCATATTGTTATTTTGATTAATTTTCAAGTATTACAAATCGTCATAATTTACTAAAGGTAAATAAACAATAACATATTTTAAAAGTTACAATTTTTAACGATTACTCATTTTATATTATTTTCACGTTATATATAGAGTTACAAATCATTCCGTTATGTCTATGTGTCACTGCCAGGCAATGGACTCCACAAAATGCGGATTAGGCCACAGTCTTCGAAAACTTGTCAAGTTCTTTCAGATATGCAGATATCCTCACGATGATACCCGCGTAGAGAAGGAGAAAGAAGATATTTTCTGGCACTTTCACCCTCAACAATACACAATAATATAGGTACTCCTACTTTACGTTAGTTCAAATTTTTGTAAAACTACTTCACCAGTCGAACCTCCTATTCACGCTGACACCGGCAAAAAATTACCTTAAAGTGCGTATACTCTGACGTAATCAATCCTCAGAGAACTCGTGTCATCAAACCAGGTTGAGAACCACTGGTCTCGGGCGTTCCAGAAGTTAAGCATTGCCTTCGCTGCTTTATTTGTCCACGGTTTGTTGGGTTCGTCGGGAAACTCGTTCACGCCTCCCACCGATAATCCCAATGAGATGTAGAACTGTAAGAATATTGTATAGTAAATACAGGTATATGTAATACTGGCGATTCACCCTCGCTCCGCTCGGATTCGTCTCTAGGAACGTTTATACTTATATTATAACAAGCGATTTACCCTTGTTACAATTTTATTATATGTATAGATTCTAATCGAGTCGAATCTGTACATTGAATATTTTTTGAAAAATCTTATTGGAATAGTTATTATTATCGATACAAAGGCCGAATCTATAGTTTTTAGAATTTTTATCTGTCTGTCCGGGAACGCACTACAAGAAAACCACTGGACAGATTTTGATGAAATTTGGTATGATGATAGCTGATCATCCAGGTCAACATATAGGATACATTTTACTGCGGGAAAATATCTCATCTCTGAGAAATCTATACTAAACGTTAAAACGTAACTACGGACGAACCCGAGCGGAGCGAGCGTGAGTCGCTAGTTAGAGATAAAACGATAGGTATATCCATATCTGCATTCGGAAATTTTTACAAAAATTGTAACTGTGTCTGGTTTAAGAAACAGTATTTTGTGGATTTAATACAAAATACGATATTTTTTTAAATAACTTGCCAGTTCATCAAAAGGTGCCATCACGGTTCCTTTAAGCCATTGTGGTGCAGCTACTACTCCTTTGTCTTTAGCTTCCGCGGAAAAACCTTCTCCCGGAGAGATATCTCCATAATTCTCGCCGTCCACATAGAGAGAAATACCATCTAGATTAAAATGAAGTATTTAGATTAAATTTAAAATTAAATTATACTTCGATTATGTTTAAATTTTATTTTTTTGGATTAATAAATAATACCTAGGTAAAAAAATAAATAAATGAAAATACTGGATTCTAAAAAAAAAATCTTATATATGAGTCATTCTCTTTTTTATTACCTATGATTTTATTATAAGCACGCAGTACACGAAGTAAATTCTGTTGAATCTAAAAGCTTCAAAATATGAGGCTATTTTTTTGACATACTAGGTGTTCATTAAAATTTTACATTGACTGAATTTTATATATCATTGTTAGAATACTTTGTAAAACATTTTCTCTCACCTGGTTTCCATACCAGCGTATAATTATGGAATGTCTTGCTCCAATGATCGAAACCAATTTTTTCTTTTAGATGAGCACTCCTAAAATCATATTGTTAATCTATACATATAATAAAATTGTAACTAAGCCGAATCTGTACATTCAATATTATTTAGAAAATCTTATTGAAATAAACATTATTATCGATACAGAGGCCGAATCTAGTTTCTAGAATTTTTGTCTGTCTGTTTGTCTGTTACCGCATCATAAAAAAACCACTGGAGGGATTTTGATGAGGTATGGTGATAGCTGGTTATCCGGGTCAACATATTAGAATACTTTTTACTGCGGGAAAATATCTCATTTCTGAGAAAAAATACAAAAACTGCAATATAAGAGTACACTATGTAAAACCTAAGAATTTGGTTTTTGATCATCTAAACGCGGGCGAGGCCGCGGGCGATGCTACTTAAGTTATATATAGCGACTGCTCAATAAGAACAAGTTAGTTCATATATGGCTGAACAGTGCTCTTAGTATGTACATAAAGACCTGATCAATTTATGAATATATACCTGTAAGGTTCCTCTGCTGTTAATATAGGCCCTGCGTATAATTTCTTGGAATAGTCCACATTTCCTTTAACTGTGGCGATACGTAATAAGCCTGAAGCGTAGTTTTGGGCTCCATAAACATTTTCTTTGGGCTCAAGTTGAATCTCTGTAAAAAGATGCTTAAATTAACGATTTGTTTGGTTACCATGGATTCGTATTCTGATGGTGGAAAGCAGATGAAAAGAAAAATTAGGCCATCATGGTCTAACATTACCTGGTATCAGCCAGCTACCTAATGGCATTCTAGCCCCAACCTCTATACGGCCATATTTGAAGTTAAAACTCTTTTTGGTTGTTATTTTTGCAGTTATAATAGGAGGCAAGATAATAGGTCCGGTGCCTTCACGGTAACATTCACTTGTACCAAGAAGTCCTGTGCATCTGAATATACATTATTTATATTAATATTCAATTTTCAAGAAATATATAATTATTTCTTATAGAAATTTAATTACGATCTTTTCTTGTACTAGATGAGAGTCTAATAATATGATCATTTAAATAACTATAAGATTGATGTCCAAAACTTATAACTGATAATATTGCAAAGTATCTTGCATGGTTTTTTTACAATGTAATAGCTAACTAACTTTGCTATTACATATTACTACATTAAAGCGACTCCAATGCATACCACAGATATTAATTCATAGATTCAGACCGCATGCCACAAATATAATATCTAATTAATCAAATCACATATTCTATGACGATATATGGTGTAATGGTGTAATATCTGATTATATGACTGAACTAGCGACTCAACCTCGCTTCTAGAAATGCTTTGACGGTTAGTATAGATTTCTCAGAGATGAGATATTTTCCCCCATAAAAAAGTTTACTATACTCGTATATTGACTCGGATACCCAGCTATCATCTAATGTCGTACTAAATATTTAAGATCAAATATTACCTTGCTGTAAGATCTAGAGACACAAGACCTTCTCCGTACTTTGACTCTACGGTTACTGGTTGAATACTGAGTTGTCCACCTCTCACTCGCATGTTCTTGTCATATAAATACACGTTGAATGGATAATCCTTTAAAGATAATAAAAACTGTAATCATAATAAATTTAATCCCTCCACGACCGCGCACATCCCGGCGTGTCAGTTAACAATAGATTTCTTAGAAATTTACTAGAAAAGCGTTATAAGGTCACCTTAGTTATATGTAGTGTTAGCTTAGTGGTCAAAAAACTGACCATAATCATTTTTTTATTGATTACATTAAAACTCATCCATAGTTACTAAAAAACAAAAAAAAAACAATTGACAAACAGAGGAGATAAAGGTACTGAACTGTTTTTTATTTGCCTATTTACATATACTGATGATTTACTGAATTAATGTCCACTTACTGGTCCCCCCGGGAATTTTATTTCCGGGGTCCATATTTTGCTTTTTTCAATAGTTGAGTCAAAATTGTCCTCGAATAATAATTGGCCTTTACAAACAAATCCTGGTACTGATACTTTTGACTTTGATATTTCACATGGATATCTTTCTGGGCCTTTGTTATTCGTAGGCTCGTTTGGAAAGATTTGAGAAGAGGGTTGTGTCGATGAGGTAGTTTGAGGTGGGACTTCGGTTACGTCAGATTCATTTGATACAGGATTACCTTCTTTGTCGACGTACCCTTAAAATATTATGTGTTAAAAATTGAACATTAATGGAAAGATAGTGTACCTCTATTTTTATATAAAAAGATTTACCTTTAACTGTCCATTCACCGTTATCTTGCCTATATCCAAGGCCATCTTTTATAACAAAAGTCCAAAAATAGATTTTATCACCAATTCTTAACTGAGCATCTTTGTCATTAAAGATCCATAACCCGTTTTTAGGCTTAGTAATATCTCTAGACCAATAACCCGCTTCTAACCCTTCCATTTCTTCATTAAGTTTTCCATGAAAGGCAAAAAGTGAGTAGCCATCATCTGTTAAAAAGAGTTATTTTATTAAAAGTCTGAATAAGAAATTGTGGCGACACATTGGCGATAGCCGCGTCAGCGGAATGCGCATCCGGCGCCCGCGCCGTGGCGTCGCAATGTCTACAGCACCGTCAGCGGAATTTATCTCCGCGACCGCTCCTGCGCCTTCAGCGCAGGCGTGGTAACAATTCAGTCGTTAGTTTCGCGAGTGCCCCGACGGTCCACCTCTTTTTTTCTCTCACACAATAGTATTTTTATAGAGTCTTATATGTATTTATAAGTGTAACGTTTGGGAACAATATATGTATTAAAGACATTTTACATTTCATTTACATCCCTCATAAATAAAGACTCTAAATTGGTGACCCCGATTCTAAATTAGCGGACAGCGACTCCGAGGGGGAATCTTGGCCGTCGGAAGTGCGACATAGTAAAGATTTAATAAACTTTATATTAAAAAGTTGAAACGTTACGAACATAGAGTGCTGTGGTAAAACAGTTACTGCCTATACTAGTGATTTCTTCAATAAATTACCCAGCGCAGCGAATAGATATGTTAGGGGCGCAAACCATGCGATCCGTAGGTGGGCAAGCAATGCCACCAGTTCTAAAAGAAGAGGATACAGATTCACCAGGCATGACTCTAGCGGCCATAGGAGTATCAAATAAATTGCCAGATTTCTGGGTGGACATGCCGCGGCTTTGGTTCGCGCAGTTTGAAGCCGTAATGGCCCCTCAGAAACAAGGGGAAGAAGCGAAATTCAACATGGTCATCGCTAAACTGGGAAGAGACTCAATCCAGCAAGTGAGCGACTTACTTACCTCGCCACCTGCTGAAAACAAGTATACTGCGCTGAAAGAAAGGCTCCTACAGGTGTACGAAGAGAGTGCCGAGCGCCAGTTCCAAAAGCTCGTTTCTGAATTAGAGCTGGGTGCTCAGAAACCTACGCACTTATTACGCCGCATGAAAGAGTTAGGCCGCCCAGCACAGGTCTCAGATCAGACCTTGAAGAGCCTCTGGTTATCCCGTATGCCATCTTCAGTCAGGGCAGTCATTGCAGTGTGCCAAGACCAATCCCTAGATAGCTTGGCTGCCATTGCGGACAAGATCGTTGAGAACAGTAGATCCTACGAAATGGCCACGGTGGATAACAGCATAGCCCAGGTGTCACCAGAACCACTGGCAGGGTTGGTCAACCAAATGAACAAACTTGCTTTGGAGGTAGCATCATTGCGTAGCGAGGTCCAGAGCAGCAGGCGTCCTAGGAGCAGGAGCAGACCGAAATACAGGAGCAGATCCCGTTCCCTTAAGCGCAGAGCACCAGAAGACCCCGGATGGCTGTGCAGGTACCATTACAGGTTCAAGAGCAAGGCGACGCGCTGTGAGCAACCGTGCAACTGGAAGGGCAGTGAGGGAAACTAGGTGCAGTGCAGGCTGAGGTGGAAACCTGCACTGACCTGAGCGACAACCACCGACTTTGCATCAACGACAACAAGAATAGACTTATTTTCCTCGTAGACACCGGTGCTAACGTATCTGTCATACCAGTGAGTAAAGTGAGTGTAAAAGAACGAAGCCAGTGTAACTATAAACTTTTTGCAGCTAATGACACAGAAATTAGAACTTTTGGTATTAAAATATTAGAGTTAAATTTGGGACTAAGAAGACCATATCGCTGGTCATTTATAATTGCTGACGTTAAGCATGCTATTTTAGGTGCAGATTTTCTTAAGTCACACAAGTTATTGGTAGATTTACATAATAAGAAATTAATAGATTCTGTAACAAACTTGTACTCTATTGGGTCCGTTGTAAATTATAATTGTTTCTCGATTAACAGTATACAAAATAATAACGTTTACAAAGATATTCTCGAGGAATATCCTGAAATTACTAAACCAATCTCATTTAAAGTTCCAACAAAGCACACCGTTTTTCATCATATAGAAACAGAAGGTCCACCCGTCTATACGAGAGCCAGACAACTCCCACCGGACAGGTATAAAAAGGTAAAAATCGAATTTGAATTAATGCAAGAATTAGGTATATGCAGACCGTCAAAAAGCGCTTGGGCCAGTCCACTTCACACAGTTCCGAAGAAAGATGGAGGGATTCGACCGTGCGGTGACTACCGCCTACTCAACAAAAAAACGAAACCGGATAGATACCCTGTCCCCAGGCTACAGGACTTCACATATGGACTAACAGGTAAGAACATATTTTCTAGAATCGATATTAATAGAGCGTATCACTATATTCCCGTGGCACCTGAAGACATCGAAAAGACCGCTATAATTACCCCGTTTGGCCTTTTCGAATTTCCACAAATGACATTTGGTCTAAGAAATGCCGCTCAAACTTTCCAACGTTTTATGAATTCTATGTTACAAGGTTCAGAATATTTTCAAAATCCAAAAGGGGAAGAATAATTTTTATTTTGTTATATTGACGATGTCATTATAGCCTCAACCACTGAAAGCGTGCACAAGGCACACTTAAGGCAGTTATTTAAAAAATTCAATGAGTATGGCATAACTATTAATTTAAGTAAATCATGTTTTGGTAAACAAGAAATCGATTTTTTAGGCTATAAAGTCACACCAGCTGGTATAAGTCCACTGGAGGATAAAATAAGGGCAATCTCAGACTATCCGAAACCGAGAACTGTCGAAGAACTTCGTCGATTCCTCGGCATGTTAAATTTTTACAGGTCTCATATAAAAAACGCAGCTCAAAACCAGGCAGAGCTAAATAAATTTTTACATGGGGCAAAGAAAAAAGATAAGACTAAAATAAATTGGAATAATGAAGCCGAATTTGCTTTTGAGCAGTGTAAAATGAGCCTTAGGAATGCCACTATAATATCGCACCCAGTAGCTGAGGTACCGTTATCTCTTATGACGGACGCGTCCAATACGTGTGTGGGCGCAGTTTTGCAACAACGGGTAGATAACGACTGGTTACCGCTTGGTTATTTTTCAAAACAACTTTCAGAGACTCAACGTAAATACAGTACCTATGATCGCGAACTTTTAGCAATTTACATGGCCATTTCTCATTTTCGTAATATGGTCGAAGGTAGAGAATTGATCGTATATACAGATCATAAACCATTAACATTCGCGTTAACAAAGGTAGCAAAAAACGAGAACCCAAAGAGAACCCGATACTGATGTATATTAGCGAGTTTGTTAGCGAAATACGTCACGTTACAGGTCAACAGAACGCAGTTGCTGACGCCTTGTCTAGAGTCGAGGCGATAAGGTGTCCGACGAGCATCGACTTCGAGGAACTTGCGCGAGCACAGAAAGGTGATTCTCAGGTTACACACCTACTGGAAAACAACAATGGCAAGGTATCGTTAAAACAATTAACTATTCCAGGTACGAATAATCCGATTTATTGCGAGTTATCAACTAAGTACATAAGACCTTTTGTCCCAGAGACATTTAGAAAATTAGTATTTGATTCCATACATAATATTAGCCATCCAGGTATTAGAGTCACTAGGAAAATGATAGCACAAAAATTTTTTTGGCCCGGAATGAATAAAGATGTTAATAATTGGGCAAGATGTTGTATTCAATGTCAGAAAGTAAAAGTAAATAGGCACACCGTTTCTGATTTGCAAACTTTTCCTTTTAGTGGTAGATTCGAACATATACATGTTGACATAATAGGCCCGCTCCCCACGAGCGCGCAAGGGTATAGGTATTGTGTAACAATGATCGACCGGTATACGCGATGGCCGGAAGCGATACCTACAGTTGACATCACAGCAGAGACAGTCGCCAAAGCTATCTACGAAGGCTGGATCTGTCGATTTGGTTGTCCAGTGAGAATGACAACAGACCAAGGTAGGCAATTCGAAAGTGACATTTTTAACGGATTGATGAAGTTGTTAGGGGTGCAGAAAATACGCACAACTCCATACCACCCACAGAGCAATGGTAAAATTGAGAGGTGGCATCGTTCGTTTAAAGGTTGCACTTTCAGCCAGATTAGCAGATAATGCATCATGGCTAGACGAGTTACCTACAGCCTTATACGGTTTGAGAGCAGCATGTAGAAGCGACGGCGATGTGAGCGCAGCAGAAATGGTGCTAGGGCACAACCTAAGACTGCCTGGCGATTTTTTCTCTGAGGTAAGCACGAAATCTATGTCACCGTGTGCATTGTTGACAAATTGAGATTAATACTTAGTAGTCACAAACCCAAGTCACGAGCGAAATAGCGATTCTCGCAAAATTTTTGTGCACAACGACTTAAAGTCTTGTTCACACGTTTTTATTAGAAACGACTTAGTAAAAAAAACCATTGACACCAAATTATAACGGGCCTTATAAAGTGTTAAGAAGGAACGATAAGACATACACCATATTACTACCAAATAGAAAAACGGAAATTGCAATAGATAGGTTAAAACCCGCTTATTTGTTAAAAAACACGGAAATCGATAATACGAGTATGTTATCTACTGAAAACAGTAATATTGTTAATAATAGTGATGTTGAATGTAAAAAGGGAAATTCAAATACCATAAAAGAATCGTTGCAACATTGTACCACACGCAGTGGCCGAGTTATTAAGCCACCAGTGCGTTTCTTAAATTGTTAATTTAGTATTTATTAGATGTTTTGATTAAATGCAAAATAACAATAGTACATAGTCCATTTTTATTTTTTGCTTAATAATCAGTTATACTGTGTATTCGCATATTTAGTATAGCCTATAAGTAATTAATGTTATTGTAACGGCATCATTTCAAGACGAAGTAGTTAGGAGTAAACATCCAGTTAGACATTTATTAATAATGGGCAAGGGATACAGCAAACAGACTGACAAAAACGGAAGAGATAATAATAGCCCAAAATGGTGCAAACGACGCATCATTCAGTCAATTAGAACAAAAGCTACACAAATTCGGAACAATTTCCATAATAATCGTCGTATTATGCATACTTATATTGGGATATTTCATCTTAAAATGTTGCCGAAATAAAGGACAGAAATGGATAAAAAAAGAAATAGTATCATCGGTCGAGTTGGGTCTAGCCGCACAGGCGAACCAAAATCGCTCGCAATCAGGATACGCACAATAGATATTATAGTTAAAATTGAGATAGTGTTAGACATTAGTGTTAGTATAAGATATTAGTGTTAATTATAAGACAGTGTTATTTGTTAAATGTGTTTGTTAAAAAAATATTTTTAGGTTACCTGTATGATAGAATTTTTTTTTATGTTTCATGTGAAAATTTGAAAAAGGGGGGGAGTGTTGTGGCGACACATTGGCGATAGCCGCGTCAGCGGAATGCGCATCCGGCGCCCGCGCCGTGGCGTCGCAATGTCTACAGCACCGTCAGCGGAATTTATCTCCGCGACCGCTCCTGCGCCTTCAGCGCAGGCGTGGTAACAATTCAGTCGTTAGTTTCGCGAGTGCCCCGACGGTCCACCTCTTTTTTTCTCTCACACAATAGTATTTTTATAGAGTCTTATATGTATTTATAAGTGTAACGTTTGGGAACAATATATGTATTAAAGACATTTTACATTTCATTTACATCCCTCATAAATAAAGACTCTAAAAAATTAATATAACGCCACCTCACTTTAGTGTTTTTTTAAATGCGGCTTTTGCTTCCAGTTTCAAGAGGTTTTCAATTATAATGGCAATCAAATGGTATTAGGTTGTCCTGTCATGTTGAATCTACTTAAACATAAAAATGAAGCTTTTTTAGAATTTATTTTCTATATAGGTACAATATTCTTTATTATTAACAAAAAAAAAACTATCTACTTTTGATTATGCTCTATCCGAAACCTCAGTCGAAATTAATTTAAAAAAAAACAATCGGCATTGCCATCCAGCAGGGGAATGAATGCAGCTGCATTCTTGCCACGATTCCACGCGGACAAGACTTGTACAGTAATAATTAAATGTGCATTTGTTTTGTATTATAATTAAATATATTAAAAAAATGTATGTAAATTTTATAATCTTCATGTATTTATGAAGCTGGAGTTAAATAAACAACAAAACAAATATATTATCAAACTGTATATAAACCACAAGACACGATATAAACAGGATAAACTTTTAACCTTAATTATATGTAAGTACTATTATTTCTCCATGTTCCTTGTTATTTGGCAGTATTATTTATATTTATTTTTGGGTGTGGTGCCGAGGTGGGCCCTAGCTACGTCGACCAGTTATGGTCCATTGTAGCTCCCTTTGGAATGCATTTAAGTTCCCCGCTTAGTCCTGTTGACTCCAGGAACTTCCAGATTTTCTGAGCGGGGAGCATCTATATCTCTTCTGGTTGCATAATATGCTGCCCTAGCTGTGCCCTAGCTGTAGCGTGCTGCCCACTTCTGCGGTGCATGAGTGGACCGCACGAGTATTTGGCAGTAACATTTATAAATATGTTATTGTAAACATTTTTTAACCGACTTCGAAAAATGAGGAGGTTCACAATTCGTATGTTTATATATTTATTTTTATATATACTCCGTGATATATAGACGGATTTGCAAAATTTTTTTTTTGTTCGAAAAGAGGTTTGTTCCGAAATAGTCCCATTTAAAGAAAAAAAAATCCCCTCCATGTGTAGAAAATAGGGAAAGATTTGTTATGATTATTTGTTTTATAGATAACCTACCATAATACTATATTGTTTTTGAATCTCGCCTTAAAAAAATATCTTTAATAATATTTGGCGCGGGAATCGAAATCGTGACTTACAGTGCAATAGACGTAATTTAAACCAGTTCCACTATGTATGAAGTAAACTTCAAACACATTGAGGAAAGAATGACTGACTGATTTTCATTATATTTTTAATCTCAAAAATATAATTAAATAATAATTAGTATTACGAGTTTTATAGTTGATCCAACAAATATGGCGTTGATTGCAAAATAATGAGATGCAATTAGCTTGACCACATTAATTACGTTATAAAGCTATGTGATTATTAAATTCTAATAATATGATTGGCTTACACTCGTCAATCAAGTGTGAATATATTTCTATTTTTATTATAAACTAGCGACTTAACCTTGTGTCCCTAGGTACGATTTTGTTTCCAATTTCATGGGTTTTAATTATTTTCGTGTAATCTTAATTCTTGTTCTAAAATAAAAGTAGCCTATGTTATTTCTTATAAAATCAGCAATCTGCCAATGAAAGTCCCGTCAAAATCGGTCCACCAGTTTCAGAGATTAGCCGGAACAAACAGACAGGCAGATAAAAATTTTAAAAATTATTTTTTTCTTATTAGTACCGTATATACGTTCATATGCATTAAGTATAAAGCTGTTATTCTGACATTACAAACAGACGGTTCAAATTTATTTATCTGTATAGATAACTATTTTTACTATCAGTTATTTAATTAACTAGTGACAGTTATTTTGGGAATGACGACAAAAGTGATTGATTATACGTGTACCTACATTTTAACTCTCATATCTACATATATAATAAAAATTACGTCAGTCAGTAGTTCCGTTACAGCTAAACAAAAAGGATAGATAACAAATTAACTTACGTCAGTTCCTTATTTAAAAAAAATAAGGAACCTTGAAATTCTATTGAGTTCTATATTAAGTAAAACTTTGTCGATGTCTATGACCAAGTGGTTCAATGCAATTTTCTGCAGAACTAATATTTCAATACAAAAACATTACTACGGCGTAATTATTTATATTCAAATTTTTGGTTCCAGAAAATAAGATAAAAATTATTATTTAATATCTATAGTTTTTGTTTAGAATGTTTTAAATAATGATGTTTATTATTCAATCACCAATTTTCAAGTTCTAAAAAGCCGTATTCAAAGAGGTTAAATAAAAACCATGTCAGTCAAACTACTATAATTATGAAGAAGACTTAAGTTACAATGAAATCATGCTAGGTTCACTTTAGAGATATAGAATCGACAAGGGAGCAAATGCAGATTATGATGTGAAAGTCATCTTTCCACCTATTCATATATATTGTGTTAAACCAGATATAAAGAATAAGAAAAAACACTTAGCAAAAGATCAGCTGTGATAAAAGTAATTGTGTTTTCGAGACTGTTGTTGTTCAGTGCAATGGTTCAGATTTACAGATTACCTAAATTATTGAATGTGGATCAGTCATTTGCCGATAGACATCATTCCATTCATCATTCCCAGTTTGAGTTTATTTTGAGAAGAATCTGTTGAGATGGCAGTTCCAAAAGAGCAGTTTTGATATGTCTGATTACCCTTGATTAGTTAAATCAACCTTAACTAGACAATCAGCTTAAAAGGGCAAGTATTCTGTAACAACATTATTTAACGCCATAGCTGAATTCGTAAACATACCTACGTCATCTAATTCTATATTATAATAAAATATAATATTCTACTTCATAAATAAAATGGAAGTTTGTGCTTGTAATATAAAAATAACAGCTATTTACCAAATATATATGAAAGTATATTACTATAGGAAAAAACTATTTTTAAAATGTTTGTCTGTCTTTTTATCTACCTGTGTGTCTGTTTGTTCCGGCTAATCTCCGAAACAGCTGGACCGATTTTGACTGGTACTTTCACTGGCATGGAGCTGATTTCATAAGGAGTAACATAGGCTACTTTTATTTTAGAAAAAGAATTAGGGTTCCGCTCAAAAAATTAAAACTTATAAAATTGTAAACATAATCGTACGTAAGTCGCTAATGGCCGGTTTACACGTGTTAAGTAGTTTATGAGTTAACTAAATTTTAACTTAATTTTAAGTGATTAATTGCGTGTAAACAGAGAATTTAGTAGCAAGTAGCAAGTTAAAATTAAGTTAACTACTTAACTACTAAATTAGAATGTTTCCTATTTTTTTGGTTTAGTTGGTGGGCGGGGCTTGTCACTTGACACCCTTGGACACTTGGACAGTACAATTTAGTTATAAACGCATGAGTAGTTTAGTTAAACGCATAAGTAATGACGAGCTACGTTTAATTTTTTTTTTTTGTTATTTTTTGTTAAGAAGCATATTTAAAAAAGAATGCTTATGGAACTTAAAAAACATGAATTATCTCGCTTAAAACAAATTTAAGCACAGAATTTACGATTTCATTACGTTGTTGATTTTCCATCTTGAATGAAATAAAGAGCTTCAATTCAATTCTTTAATTGAGCACAGATAAGTTCGCCAATGTCACGTAGAATGGAGAAGACAACAGTAAACAACAGTAAACCAGCCATATAAGAATTATATGAATAACGATCGCGAATTCAGTTACATAAAAGTTTCGTAACAGGCCCATCTTGCAATTATATCCATAGAAGATATTTGCACCATCAATTGACACGACTAATTTTATTTTTTGGAAACAAAATAATATGAATAAGTGAACGACTTGTAGAAATTCCAGTCTTAGTTATTGTTGGTCCAGTAAATGTTGAGTACAATATACTCATATCATTTCAATTGGCTCAGTTGGTAGTGACCCTACTTGCTGTGCCAGCGGTCGCGGGTTCGAGTCCCGCTGGGGACATTAATTTGTGTGATGAGCACGAATGTTTGTACTCCAGTCATGGGTGTTAATGTTTATAATATGTATGTATTTAAAGTTATATATGTGTAGTGTATCAACTATCTGGTATCCATAACACAAGCTCGTAGCTTACCATGGAACTAGATGGCGCTGTGTGTTAATGTCCCAACATTTATTATTAAAAAAAAAATTGGTCCAAAGGATTTTTTTCCTATTGTGAAAGTCAAAGAGTCATTAGCTATCTTCTGTTATTGCATAGTTTATTTCGTGGTATTAAAGTTTAAAGGTTAAGCTCGTTAGGCACTATAGATAACAACTCTAAATATTGTTTAAAATTCCACCCGTCAATTTTAATCTTATTTAGCCTATGATTTTTTTATTATTTAGCAAATAATAACAACAAAAATAACTAAAAACAATATAAAATACAACATTAAAAAAAAACGACGTTAAATCATTACGAATAGTCTGAGATTTTAACATGCCATTATCAAACAAAGGTCGTATAGAAAGATCAAGGTCACACATCTATGTACATATTTATTTAGTACATATTTTGTGATCCTAAAATTAATCACTGTTAATATTCAATTTGCCACATACATATATATAACACGTATTTAAGTTTGTTTGAAAACGTAAAATTTTTGGAAAAAACCCCTCTTTTTTTCTTCCAAAATCTATTACTACAAAAATTTCTAAAATAATATTATCTAAAATACAGAATCAACATTTATGAATATTCGTTATAATTTTTTTAATTATTTATAAAAAAAACGAGCATTTACCTGGCACGGATACCCTGAGTCCTTTAGGATAAATAGCTTCTAATTTGGCCGGTGGCACTTCATAGCCTACTGTATAATCACAGAAGCATCCGATTGACAAAACCAAAATTAATATTTTAAACATATTTAAATAAGTTTAAACTGTTTTATAAAAAATTAAAAAATAAATCACATTGCCGGCATGTAATGTGCGATGCTCACTGTTTATAAAACACGACTAACCGCCGAAGCCGATGTTCATTCCGGATCTATAACTAACGGTTTTGCTTAACACAGGTAATATTATTGACAGAAATAATTTGTATTATCTAAAATATCATAGAATTATTGCATTTATTATTATACGTTTTTCGTGACTTAAGTCTATATTTTTTCAATGTTGCCAAGGGAAAGGATGATCATATGAATTACTGATTAGCTTTCGATCGCGGCTTCCCTAGTACGAGTATGTTGAAGCTTAAAAATATACCTATGGCTTTTTGATCTTCTTCAAGGGAGGTTTCGTTAAAATCGATTAAGTCGTAAAGTTACGTCATTTTTGCTCGAATCGTATATCAGAGAGAAAAAATAATAATAAATACGAGTCTGACCCTCGCAGCGAGGTTTTCGTTCCACCAAATATTGATTTCAAATATTGATTGTTACTAATGTATATGCATAGATAGATTCATCGATTGGCAAAAATAACTTTACCTCTTCTAGTTCGAGATGTCCCCCTGGAAAGTTTCCAACAGCAGAGGCTTTAGGGGCTTTTTAGGTTACGTCGGCTATAATTTGCTTTAAACATTTGCATTTGTCCCATTTTTTATAAAATACCTATATTTTTTATAAACCCTTAATTTTAGGATGTCACCCACATATGAATTTCAACTAATCATATCCTAACTTTTTATAATATCTTTATGTATGATTTCACCACAAATAGCTATGATTTATTATTTCCCAAAATTCAACAAACGTTTATTATTAGGTATTTAACTCGCCTTCTTGCTCAATACTTATCTTTTTGCCAGGTTAGTATATTTTTATATGTATGTTTGTATTCAGCCCTTTTTAACGTCCGACTGCTGGGCACGGACCTCCCTTCATTAGATTTTTGCGTATACATAAATCAAAATGTTTGTTCCCCCGATCAGTAACTTTCTTAAATCTCTAAACAGAAATTCAAAGTGACATACAAACGAACACACAGTGAAGACTTTAATACAGAAAATAGTTAATAAAATAAAAATAAAACATTTTACATAAAATAGTTTTATTGTAGTAGTATTACGTATTGTAAGCTTAAATATAATCATCAGAAGTGTACCCACTCATCAAATAAATTGACTAGACTGAAAAATTGGTATTTTATAATAAAGGTATTATTTTTGTGAATCGATTATTAAATAAATGGAAAACTCAAAGATTTAGATAAAATTGGTATTTTATAATAAAGGTATTGTTTTTGTGAGTCGATCATTATACAAATGAAAAAAAATATGATTTAGATAAAAAGAGAGCAATGGACGCGATACATTCTAGGATTTCTGATAAAAAGTAACACTAAAAATGGGACAAAAGTTATGTGATATTATTTTCTCGGAGGTTAAACAAATAATATATATGCATTTTTCCACAGCTTGAAAAAAGTCAAGTCTGGAATTAAGTTTTACGCTGAAACGTTGAGGCTTGAGAGAAAATGGATAATAGTTTAAGGAGATTCAAAATTGAGGAAGCGTGTTATTTAATTTTGGACAACATTATTAGAAAATGCATGGAGAAGTGATTTTTTTTTTGTATAATTGTGATAAAAAAATATTATTTTTAATATAAATGGGATTGGTCATAAGAGTAGCAAAATTGAACAAGTTTTAAAGTTTTATCAAGATTGGTTACAAATGTCATATCAATGAGGAAAGGATGTCTTAGCGAGAATAATAATTCGCTATTGATAATGAGATATGTTAACTATAATAATGTGTCCTCTTGACAGATTTTGAACATCTCACTGAGATTAGCCAACTGCACAGGACATATTACGCTCCCTTACGTACACATGGAGACTATTTGGCGAAGGATTGACGCTTTACGTGCTCTTCTAGGCACGGGGGTGAAACACAGCCAACTTTTCATCTCCGGGCTGTTAATAAGGATTTCTTAATAGTAGCAGTTTCTCAAAAATTTAATTTATTATTTTATTAACTTAACTCTTATATTTTTTATTATTTGTTGCTTAAAAGCTATAACGCGTATACTTTAACATATTCCACGAGCATTTCACTTGATCTCCATGTTGGGTACCAAGTTTTTTTATGCTTCGCGAACTTCAGCATGGCTTTAGGACTGCTGTCTCTCCACGGCTTAGCGTCACTTACAGGAAAGTTATGGATTCCACCAACAGTTACTCCAAGGGAGATGTAGAACTAAAAAAATATTATAAGAGATTTATATCTGTTTATATGTATGCATGTTTCTAATTTCATAGTTAATGACATTAAGTTACCATTTCATCTAGTGGTGCCAAAATATTGCCTCTATTCCACACCGACTTTTGCATCTCCAAATTAGAGTCAAACGTATTTATATCAGCGAGATCTGACTCGAGTTTAGTAGAATTTAGATATCCATATCTTTCGCCATCCACAAACATTTCAATGCTTGCTAAAAATGAAATTCTTCCTTTTTATTTCATTACATTCACTCCTCGTGTTTAATCAGCACGATGAGATCAGCCTGAACTAATGGGCATATTTGTGAGTAGTAATCTATTTTTTATTATATTCCAACGTGATTGCCTTTGCTGATACAGTGAACCTTATTAGACTATATAAATTTTGAATGAAATAAAAATAAGGTTATATAGTGTGTATATGTAGTTTCTCAGAGGCCCATTTAAGTAAATAGTCATTTATAATACTTTAGAATATACATAATTTTTTATTATATTTGAATTCATAGATAGTTGAATAAATATTTAGTTTATTTAATATCTACTTATACAAATACAAAAACGAAAAATCTT
This sequence comes from Brenthis daphne, assembly GCA_947093115.1. Taxonomy (NCBI): domain Eukaryota; kingdom Metazoa; phylum Arthropoda; class Insecta; order Lepidoptera; family Nymphalidae; genus Brenthis; species Brenthis daphne. The sequence continues at coordinate 2,416,294 of OX352483.1, read as the reverse complement.
ACTTGGCCCCCATACAACAGTATAATTGTGATAATCGTCTCCCCAAATGGTACTTTCATGAATTATTTTTTTTAAAAAGCGTGATCTGATAGGCTCTTTGTCATATATAATTGCTCCTCCAAATAACTCATTAGATAAATTCGAATTCCCTCTTGCAAACGCAATTCGTATTAAGCCAGATCCGTAGTGGAGTTTTCCATACACATGATCACAAGGTTCTAAGTTAATCTCTGAAAGAAAGAAAAAATTATAATTAAATATGGAATAACATTTCTGATTTCCTTTACATGTTCATGCTACCTTGCTTCTGTATCTGTGAAGATTCCATGATAAAATTAATAAATATTTTTACTTAACGATTGGAATTGTACAAGCCTCATGATTTTGTAGTTTCTTCATATTCTATTGGTCCAATTTACTTACTACAAAGCTGATTTGAAAATCTTTACGTATTACATTTTCAGGATTTTTGCATGTGATGAGTCATGAATCTATCTTTTTGTCTAATCATCTAATTAAAAATTACTCGAAAATGGCTAGATAGACCTCATATTTCGTAGTCGCGAAAAAAAAGTTCCAATTTGTATTTCAATTAGTTTCGTTGATTCAAAGAAAAATATTTTTTCCTAGATCATCATAGATGGTAGATTTTATTAAAAAGCTAATTAAAGACATGTATTTAGTGTTACATATAAACGTATAGCTAATTAATATTACCTGGTATTAACCAGTCGCCAACTGGTAATTTGGCTCGTACTTCGATTTTCCCATATTTAAAGTTGAAACTTTTGCGTGTAGTGATCTTGCCGCTTATTACTGGAGGCATAATATGTGGTCCAGAAACGACTTTATAGCATTCATTTGTTGCTATTTGACCCGTACACCTGGTACTTTATTAAAATATATAATTAAAATAAATTAGTCGATTTAGATTTTAAAAGTGTGTTTTCTCGGTGTTCTAGTGGCTAGCATGTACAGGTATGAGTCCTAGATAGATCCAAGTTTGGTTACTGAGTTATTCTGTTAAAAAGTTTCAGTGGTAGTCCAGAGTCAGAGAGTTGAGAATTGGACTCAAAATTTGGAGAGCATGCAAAGCCGTCAGTCCTGCGCTTGATTTCTCACGGAAAGTGTGGAATTGTATTCCCACAGAACGTTGAGATTGACAGGAATAGAAATTGCACTCGTGTCTGCGCGCTTAAGTGTAAACGCAGGCACGTACTCAAATTATAGTGCCCTATTTAAGAGGACTTTATTATGAAGTGTATTGTTAAATACAAACGTTCTGAGTCTAAACTAAATCATTGATGTTTCTGCTGGAAATGGAAGATAAGTAACGGGTTTTTTTGGAAACCACTTTTTAAATAAAGCTTCTTTCAAGAATTTAAATTAAAGTGAAGACGTACTCGGGAGTAACTACGATTTCATTTACTCATTTACGTATATTTTAGTATTTCCTCATGATAAGGCTCTAAAACAGTGTAACAGCACAAAAACAGTCTGCGAACAGTGTTAGTAATTTGGTTGAGTAATCATCTTCAGTTATAAATATGAATAAATAAATATGGAACACACAGCACCATCTAGTTCCATGGTAAGCTACGAGTTGATACACTACACATATATAAATTTAAATACATACATATTATAAACATAAGCATCCATGACTGGAGTACAAACAGTCGTAATAATCACACCAACGGGACTCGAACCCGCGAGTGCTCGCACAGCACGTAGGGTCACTACTAACTGAGCTAACGTGTCGTAGAATTATTATTATTATTAGTAATATATTGTTTATTATTATTGTGTCCATTAGAGGCGCAAATTTTTCTTAAAGTTTATATGTGGTCTGCTTGAGAAATACAGTTTATTAAAAAATAATGATGAAAATCTATTTCCATAATACTTTCTTAGATTTACGCTAATATTTAACATTTTAAGTGTGACTATGTTTTTGGATTATTTCGTAGTTTAATTTTGAATAAAGATATCATAAACAAAAAATAAGACAACCGAAAACCGTTAAAAATAATTATAAGCCATTTTTGTCGAATGATGGCTTTGGTGTTATCAATAAAAAAAATTGAAAACTTTTTTTTTATACAGGTACCTTAGTAAATTCTATTAATTTATGTCCTCCTCTGAATAATGAAAGTGGTCGCATCTTGACCACAAGACGAACACTAGTATAATTGGAGATAAGGTAGCTATAAAAGCAGTGCTTATCGCTTATACCTGATCGCCGCCCATGGGCATAGTAAAAAATGCCGCCCAATTATAGTAATTTTGCATAAAATGGGTAAAGTTTTGATAAAGTTTAATTTTTTTTAAATGCAAAAGAATAATTTATAAATGATTTCAATTTTTCGAAAAATGTAAAGTATTTCTTTTGAATTAATCATTTTTTGGAAAATAAAGAAAGCGTTTTCGATAACGCGAAGAGATTTTTTTTTCCACCCTCCAAATTTTGCCGCCCCTAAAAATTTGCCGCCCGAGTGCCCCTAGTGTAAATTCAATGCTGTATGACAATCAATACAACTTTTAAAAACCTACATAATATTCAAGTTTGTAGAATCATCGATATAGTTTTTGATTATAGATTGTTTTGTGGGCTCTGGTTTGATTTTCATTATTCCATCATCGATACTAGTAACTGCCGTAGTTAAATAAACGTTAAATGGGTAATCCTAAAAAATAAATTATGATTTAAAGTTATCGAATTTAAAATATATAATGTGAAATGATAATGTGATGGTCTAAAACTTCTACAGTCTATCAAACAAATCAAATCACTTATCAAATCGTAAAAACTTAAATATAAACGCACCGGTTCTTGGGGATACATATTCTCAAATTGCCATTGTGTTAGATTTTCAATTCCTGTAGTAAAATCTTCACTGAAAATAAGTCTTCCTTTGCATACTTTTTTGCCGCATTGTAGTACTGTTTCGGAAAGAGCACAATATGGCTCAAAGTCATAATTATCTTCAGAGAATTCTGGAAAAATATGAATTCATTATATTATTTAAAATTTTATAATTAATTATTTAATTTATATAATAATAATATTAATTTTGCTTATTTAAACACCTATTTCTAAGCTAGGGTATAGTCCGCAACGCTGGCCAAATACTGGTTGGTGGACTTTCAAGAACTAGTTAGGTTTTTTTAGAAATGGAAGTTTCATCACGATGTTTTCCCTAATCAAATTAGCAATTTAGTTAGTACTTATTCAATTTAGTTTTTAAAACTAACTAGGGGGTAATCTCTGTATCTTCTGAAACGATTTAGATGAAATTTAGTAAAAAGATAGTTTGAGACCCTGGTAAGGACTTAGGATACTTTGTATGGGGGTAAAAATGGGGATGAAATTTTGTATTGGGAAGCAAGCTTGGGACGAACCCGAACGAAGCGAGGTTATTACTTTCTTAGATTTACGAGAATATTTATTGTTTAAAAAAAAAACATTATACATGTTTATAATAATAACAGCTAAAATTAAATTAAAATCTATATTTAATTATAAAACTTATTTTACTTATAAAAAATGTTTCAAATTAAAAGTAACAAATATTGTAAGGTACTTTGGTGCCATTTTTGAATTTTTTGAAATCAATTTGTAATTTTGCAAATGCTTGAATCATGATTGCTGTAAAGCGAAACGTTGGAAACCAAAAATCAAAATAAATCCGCGAAGCAATCCAAAAAGATAGTTTTATTTTAAAGAAGGTTATTTGAAAAAAAAAATCTGTATTATTGTCTAAACGAATAACAATAAATAAAGTCATATACAAAGCTACATACCAGTTACAACCCAAGTTCCACGTATTGGAAAAGTTACACTATTTTTATTAACAGTGATATCGTAATTAATTCGATCTCCTTTTTCTAACATTAAGTTTCTATCCTGCATTATCCACAAACCCTCTCGAGGTTTAGGTACATATATTTGCCATTCTTTACTTCCATCAGTGCGATTCATTGCGCCATGAAAAGTTACTGATGTATAGCCTTTGTCTGAAAATAAAATATTCATCTAGAATATCAAACTTTTATATTATAATTCTATTACCCACGATTTCGAAGTACGATAAGTAAAATATTATCTATACATATAATAAAATTCTAACTGAGTCAAATTTCTACATTAAATATTTTTTGGAAAATCTCATTGAAATAATAATAATCATCGATACAGAAGCCGAATCTATAGTTTTTAGAATTTTTGTCTGTCTGTCTGTGATCCTATCACGAGAAAACCACTGAACAGATATTGATGAAATTTTGTATTAGGATAGCTGGTTATCCGGGTCAACATATAAGATACTTTTTACTGCGGGAATATATGTCAACACTGAAGAAACCTATACTAAACGTTAAAACGTTAGTAGGTACGAACCCGAGAGAAGCGAAGGTGAGTCATTAGTACTATTTTAAATTTCAAAGTTGATATGCGTGTGTTTGCTTGTCAATCTTTGACGCTACAAAAGCTATACGGATTTGGATAAAATTTAGTAGGTACACACATTAACTACGACATAGGCTACTGTTTGTAAAAACAAATAATAATAGGCGACGCTGCGTCGATAAAGATGTATGTCGATGAAGGTGTACCGCAAGGGTCTATTCTAGGGCCTTTGTTGTTTAACATATTCATTAACGAATTCTACGTTTTTTTTGTTCGCTGATCTAAAGATCTTTAGACCTGTCTCTTCAAATTCTGATGCAGGGATTGTACAGGAAGACTTAAATAAATTGTTATTATGGTGTCGTAACAACGGCATGATGTTAAATGCTAACAAGTGACCAGTTATAAAATTTTCTAGAAATAAAACATCTCTTGCAACAACATATTACATTGTTGTATTTTGTCTGAAGTTCCTCACATACACGATTTAGGAGTTACGCTTGACAATAAGCTTAGCTATAGTATCCATATAGATAATATTGTTAGCAAGGGTTTTAGGACTCTTGGCTTCCCCTTCCGTAACTGTTAGTAATTCAAGGATGCACACACTAAAATAATTATTTACTCAACGTTGGTACGAAGTATCTTGAAATACTGCGGCATTGTATGGAATCCACACTTTAATGTTTACTAACAAAGGATCGAAATGATACAAAAGATTTTTCTTTTGATCATTATCTAGTTAAAACTCTTAGGAGTTACGAGGATAAATTACTTTAAGCTTCAAATTGAAGACAGCTCCTCTCCTCTATCTTACTTTCTTGTATAAGTTGGTGAATGGATATCATGGTCATTGATAGCTCCAATTTACTGGCTCAATGAAATATTCGCGCCCCATTAAAGATATTAATGCTGTTGTCTTTATACCATTCGTAGCAAAAAGCATACGCTCACGTCAAAAAAAAATTCAGCTAACTTTAAGTCTGCTTATTCAACTTAATCATAAATTGTATTGTGTCAGTTTTCTATGAAATGTATGTAACACCTATAATTAAGGCAGCACTTAGAATTTATTATTTATTGTAATTATATTATTATGATTTTGTTACTATGCCTTGTTGGTGTTAAATAAATAAGTGTACGGTATGTACTTAGTACAGTGGGGTATTTATAAGATGAAGTAATTCTATTTTACCTGGGAAAGTAACTTTTATTCCACGCGGTCGCAATGCTTCAAGCTTCTCGTTAAAAAGGGTGTTTGCCAATGAAAGTTTTAAAACGCATAGAACCACTAAAAGTTTCAACAGACTAAATTTTGTCATTGTAGCGTCCAATCGTTTACACAAGTATTCTTGTACTACGAGTTGTTTTGGCGAGCTTGCTTACGATCTTATGTCATACGCTTTGTATCTGACGTATTAATACGCTAAAAGGAAAAACCTTTATATATATTAACAGATTTTTATTATTACAGACGGCTATTATAAATGTGTTTGTTTATATGTGGGTGTATGTTTGTAACACTGGAATGGCTGTACGGATTTGGATGACATTCAATACACAGATAGACTATAACCTGGAGTAATGCATAGTCTATTGATTATATTTAGGAACTAGAGCGAGGTCCCCCCCAACCTGCGTCCACCTTGTCGTGGTGCGGGGCTAAGTAATGCCTGGCAATACAGCCGGTCGCGAAGCCAAGAAACGCACAGGGAGGTTAAATTATCAAATAATATCTCATTACACTGGAAAATCCATAATTTGATAAACTATATTTTTGTAAGTATAATCAAAAGATTGTACGTGTACATAATATGAAGAAATTTGGATATTTTTGAATCAAATTACAGTTGAAAGGCGCCTATGGAGACATGCGAGCGAAGCAGTGGTAAGTACTATGGATACCTATATGAATTTATAAAATGAGATGTGAATTAAAGTATCTACATTAAAGGATTTAATGATTTAAATATTTAAAACTATTGAAATGAATTGCATTAATTTATAAAATTAATTACATTAGTGTTCGTCGAGTTGTCAATATTCGATCATAATCATTATTTAAAAATTTGACAAAATCATATATTAATAGAATATACCTATATATTATTATAAAAGAAAGCATATATTTTTTTATTTTTTACCATTGATCATAAAAGTACTGGATACACAATCCCATGCAAAGGTTCTCCTAAAACTGTCGCCAATTGTGTTTAGGTAATATACTCGTATCCTAGTTAAAATAAATATACAACAATGTAAATTGAACTTTAAATGCAATATTTTAAGGTGTTTTCTCAAAAAAAATTAAAAGCGCGCTCAAATGTTTAAACGAGCGCTCATTAGGTGAGGACATATTTTGTCGCTGATTATGTATCTAGTACTTTTTTGATCGATGTTTTTTACTCTTTAAACCAAGGACGTGTTAGTTAAAGATGAAAGGGTACTACTACCTGGGTCGTTGACTACCCCTCGTAGGTTTTTACGTCGCGCTAGTTGCACCAAACATTTTCACAGCAACATTGTTGTTTTTACTAAAAGTTTATTTATAAGAGTTAGGAAATATTCACTGTGTTTCACACGATAACTAAACTTTACTAAGATATAATAGAAACTATGCGAAGCTGAATACTTAAACAAAAAAAAATAATAATAATAAACCGGTTGACAAACGGAGGATAAACAGGTATTGAGCTGTTTGTGTCTACCTAATTATATATAGATACTAGCGGCTCATCCTCACTTCGCTCGGGTTCGCCTCTAGAAAAACAAAAACAAATCTACCCCACGATAATTCTACATTTTTCCGGGAAAAAAGTAGCTTTTGTGTTATTTTGATGTATATTATTGTAAAGTTACATTAAAATTTATTCAGTAGTTTTTGCGTGAAAGAGTAATAAACATCCATACATCTATATATCCACACATCCATACATCTTCACAAACTTTCGCATTTATAATATTAGTAGGGTTAATCGTAGGCAAGCATTTAATAGGTAATGCATGAAAAGGTATAGTTACTTTGCATGATATCGTTGATAATGTTTTATATTATACTAGCGGCTCACTTCTCCGCTAGGAGAACAAAAAGAAACCTATCCCACGGGAACCGTACATTTTTCCGGGAAAAAGTAGCCTATGTGTTATTCCAGACTATAATCTAACTCTATGCCAAATTTCATCCAGATCCGTTCAGCTGTTCTGGCGTGAAAGAGTAACAAACATTCATACATATGTACATACAAACTTTCACATTTATAATATTAATACGGATGTAGGTATAGTTTAAATCTTATGATGAACAAACTGACGTCCAGTTTAAAATATGCTATACTTCAATAATATTATTATTTATTAATGTACCATGACGCTCGAGCTATTATGTGTGTATTATGTATATTGAATAATTAATCTATCAATAGGTATTGTATTAAAGAGGATAAAAACAAATAAGTTCGTGGTTAAAGGGGAATATTACATGATTTTTTTTAAAACAATGACTGTACGTGTTGTGCACAGAATATAGACTCCAAAACCAAAGCTGTTGTCAAATTTTTGTTAGTTATTTGTTTACTTGTTAGATTTTTTTTATGGGACTAAGGGGGCAAACGGGCAGGAGGCTCACCTGATGGAAAGTGATCACCGCCGCCCATGGACATCTGCAACACCGCAGGGCTTGCAGATGCGTTGCCGGCCTTTAAGGAAAGAATACGCTCTCTTCTTGAAGGTGGCCAAGTCGTAGCAGTTCGGAAAGACCGCCGGCAATAGCTGGTTCCACAGAGTGGTTGTGCGGGGCAGAAAATGTCTTAAAAATCGCACTGTTGTGGAACGCTGGACATCGAGGTGGCGTGGATGGAATTTAATATTTTGGCGCGATGTCCGATGATGAAATTCAGCAGCCGGGATCAGTCCGAACAATTCCTCGGAACACTCCACGTGATAAATGTGGTAGAAGATGCAGAGTGATCCAACATCTCTACGCAGAGCTAAAGGATCAAGCCGATCTGAGAGAGCTTGATCGTCGATAACTCGAGCCGCCCTACGTTGAATGCGGTCAAATGGAAGTAGCTAGTACTGGGGTATAAATGGCAACTTTTTAGCGGTTAACGCGCTAACTTGTGTCTTTTTGGGGTTAAATTGGACTAAGTTTAGTCGACCCCACTCCGAGACTTTGGTTAACAAAGATTCGACTTCAGACACAAGTTTGTTCCGGCTCTGTTGACGTATTCCCGAGAAACATTAGCGCGGCCAGTGTACAGGGCATCCACAGTGCTATCGTCTGCATAGCAATGAATGTTGCTGATTTGCAACATGTCATTGATATGCAGAAGAAACAGAGTAGGAGACAGTACGCAGCCTTGTGGAACACCAGCATTGACATATTTAGGATCAGAGCAAGCACCGTCGGCAACGATCTTGATGCTCCGATCTGCCAAGAAGCTGGTGATTCAATTGCAAAATTTCTCGGGGAGCCCATAGGAAGGTAGCTTCGAAAGAAGCGCTTTGTGCCATACCCGATCAAAGGCCTTCGCTATGTCCAGACTGGCTGCAAGCGCCTCCCCCTTGGTCTCAACTGCTTCTGCCCATCTATGTGTCAGGTAAACTAGAAGATCACTGGCTGAGCGACCTCGACGGATAGATAATGTTAGATAATGGTATGTTGTGGATAATAAGATAATAAATGGTACTACTACCCACTAAACCCAATGAAACCTCCCCCGTCTTAACGTCCTCCGTCCTCTCAAAGTGGGCCACCTCCCCGTGCGTTTCTTGGCTTCGCGCCCGGCTGGATTGCCGGGCGCTACTGCGTGTGTGTGTTTGTTTGTTTGTTTGTCCTTCTTTCACGTCGAAACTGAGGGACGGATTGGCGTGATTTTTTGTGTGGAGATAGTTGGAGGTATGGAGGGTGACATAGGCTACTTTTTATTGCAGTAAATTATCTAATTCCCACGGAAAAACACGTTATAATACAATCCAAAAAAAAATTATGATCAGAATTACTCGTTTGGTATTAATGCTCTTCAATAAAAGTAAATAAATACGTGTTTTAACATTTTTCGAAATTCATCGTATAAGGGGGGTGAAAATCGGGATTAAAGTTTGTATGGGGCGAATCAACCCAGGAACGAACCCGAGCGCGCGAGAGTGAGCCGCTAGTTTGTTATATAGCCATATTTTAAAAGACAATTTCCATTACTTTACTACCAAAAACTATTTTCATCTTCTTTTTCTTAGGATCATTAGCGGTCATAATAAAACAAGAACGCTTTATAAAAAATGATATTATTTTATTACAAAGCGTATACTTTAACGAAGTCCACAATCAATTCTGGGGATATCCAAGTTGGATACCAAGAGTCTTTTGTTTCCCAGAACTTCAATGTTGCTTTACTGTTACGATTCTTCCACGGTTTGTCGCTACTGTCAGCAAAATCATGTATACCTCCAACGCGAACTCCCAGAGAGATGTAGAACTGTTAACAAACAATGAAAATAAAGGTTAAGAATGTCAAAGAATTTCAATTTTATATATAAAAGGACTTCGCATGGCATTGCTTAAATATGTTGGGACATTAACACACACCACCATCTAGTTCCATGGTAAGCTACGAGGCCTGTGTTACGGCTACCAGATAGTTGATACACTACATATATATAATTTTAAATACATACATATTATAAATATAAATACCCATGACTGGATTACAAACATTCGTGCTCATCACACAAATGAATACCCCCAGCGGGACTTGAACCCGCAACCGCTGGCTCAGCAAGCAGGGTTACTACAAATTGAGCCAAACGTGTCGTCAACGTTTGTCATACGATAAAAATCGACGTTTTACCAATGCCTTAAAACTTGAAATAACAATAAATTAACACTTTAGCAGATTTTGTAAAGAATTTAACGATAGATATAGGAATTAAGCTCGTCTCGCTTGGGTACATTTATATTTATATTATATACAGATAGCGTCAAATCATAATGTATTTCATTTTATCCAAATCCATGTTGCAGTTTTAGTGTAGAAGACTAACAAACATATAACACAAAAAAAATCGTATTGGCATTTAAGCAATTTTGTGATAAAGGATTGCTTACAAATTGATCTAATGGTGCCATAACAGATCCTTTAAGCCACATAGCTGCGTGCGGCACCGCATGGTCTCTGCCGCTCGAGTAGAAACCTTCTCCTGGAGTCACATCACCGTAAAGCTCACCATCCACGTACATCTGGATACCGTCTGAGGAATATAATTAATCGTTAAGCAAATGAACTGCTACTTAATAAGTCTGTAATATATTTATTGTTATGGGTATATTTAAAATAAAAATTAAAATAATATAATAAAATTCTAACGAAGCCGAATCTGTACATTAAATATTTTTGGAGAATCTTATAGAAATAGACATTATTATCGATACAGAGGCCGGATCTATAGTTTAGAAAAACCACTGGGGGATTTTAATGAAATTTGGTATGGCGATAGTTGGTTATCCGGGTCAACATATAGGATACTTTTTACCGCGGGAAAATATCTCATTTCTGAGAAAAAATACAAAAACTGCAATGTCAGAGTATACTAATATGTAAAACCTAACAATTTCGTTTTTGGTCATCTGAACGCGGGCGGAACTGTGGGCAATGCTAGTTTAAAATATAGTAGCAACTAGCAGCACTCACAACGCAACTCTAGTCAAACAATAAAACAGTGTGTAATCTACCAAGCAATTCACTTGTTCCCGTCTGCATACGTAACAGTCAAAAAGTTGAAATGTGCCTTAAGTTTGTCTTAGAATTTCCTTTCTCATCTGTCGTTAATAAATATTAGTTAGGAATAACATTAGTATGCAGTGTAGATGATTCACTACAATTACCGTAATGAGATCACTGTAGATATATTAAATTATAATATTTAATATATTGAACTTCGCGCAAGATTTTAACTTATTAACGGCGCAAAATTTCTCTATCCATACAAATATTGTAAAGTTGAAAGCTAAACTTTTTTAAGGCTAGTATTAAAGTTCCAGAAATATCACATTGAATTGTTTCTTTATTGTGAAAGCTCACAGACAATCTAAAATAAGGCTTAGGCAAGAAGAAATTATATATGTACTAGCAGAACCCCGCGGCTTCTCTCGCGCTAAAATTACAAAAATATCTCTAAAAAGGTAGGTTTCATACAAAATTTTATCCTCTATTTTACCTCTATAAAGGATGAATTTCGAAAAATGCTAAAACACGTATTTATTAATTTGTACTGAAGAGTTTTAATAACAAGTTTCAAGTGATTCTGATCACAAATATTTTTTTGTTTAGTATCATAATGCATTTTCCCGTGGGAATGAATAATTTTCCGCGGTAAAAAGTAGCCTATATCACTCTCCAGCCCTCCAACTATCTTCACACAAAAAATCTTGGCACCCTGTCACTCTGTTTTGACATGAAAAAAGGACAAACAAACAAACACACTTTCACATTTATAATATTAAGTATGGATTTTATAATATTAAGTATGGATAAGCTATAAAATAACTTACTTGGTCTCCAAACTAAAGTGTAGTTGTGGAAATCCTTATTCCAATTTTCAATTCCAACAGTTTCCTTTAAAAGGTATGATCTGTATGGCTCGGTGTCGGAAAGAACTGGTCCTGCGTACAACTTCTTGGCGAATGCTGGATTACCTTTAGCATAGGCTATTCTAATAAGACCTGATTCATATCGTTGACTACCGTACGCGTTATCATGAGGCTCCAAATTGATTTCTGTAAATATGAGTAATACAAAAAGTTGTTAGTCTTGTTTCCTGAAAATCTGGATACTTCCAGGGACAGAGTGGTTCCAGATTTTCAAATATTAAAATATGTATGTTGTAGAACTACCAAATATTTTAGGCAAGATCCTAATAGTTAAGTTATTTCTTGAACATTATTTTAAGCTACAGCGTTTCCGAATTAAACCAAGAATTAAATATACTAGCAAAAATGATAATTTTAAAAATTTACATACGTGAAGACCGGGTAATTCCAACAAAACGTGCGCCGAAAATTTCAATAACAATAAGAGTGAACTGTGAAAATGAGATATAGATTTTATTTACCTGGTATTAACCAGCAGCCCGCTGGCACCTTTGCGCGTACTTCAATTTTGCCAAATTTAAAGTTGAAGTGATTTCGAGTCGATACCTTTCCAGTAATTGTTGGTGGCAGAATTTGAGCTCCCGATGCCTTTTGAGTGCACTCCCTCGAACCCAGTTTTCCTGTACATCTGAAATATCTCAACACATTAGCACTTTTCAATTGTCAACTTCATTTAAAGAGATTCAGCGTTTTCCATACCACCATTTAAATAAAAATATATTATATTAATCCAAGCTAAATGAATCCAAAATATTTTATTCTATATTAAAAAAATATGGGCTTGAATGAAATGGATTCAGAAATTAATTTGAAGTTAAATTTGGTTTTTACAATTAAATTATTCTTTAAAATATTCAATTAAAAGTTAAATATACAATTTTTAATACCGTACTCCCAGAAGTAAAATACGTATATTTATAACACGGAGGTATGTGCATGACATTCATAATCTGACGACACGTTCGGCTCAGTTACTTGCTGTACCAGCGGGCGAAGGTTCGAGTCCCGCTGGTGGCATACATTTGTTTGATGAGAAAATATATTTGGTATTTATATTTAAAATATCTATGTATTTAAAATTATATGTATAGTATATCAATTATCAAACATCTGGTATCCATAACACAAGCGTCGTAGCTTACCATGGAACTAAACGGGCTTTGTGTTAATGTCGTGGTTACTGACTACTACTGGATTTAGCTTAGCGATTCCGATATGAACATGAAGTGCCCATTGCCCTCTATTACTATGTACTGCATTTTTTTTTGTAGAATAAAGAATATTATACATTTTATACTTATAATGTTAACAAAGTGTACTTACGTGTTTGTTAAATCCCAAGTGCCTTCGTAAAGAAAATCTTCTTGGAATCGTGATTCTGTGAGGCTGGGCATGATTTTTAGTGCACCATCAACTACGCTAACAGCTCCTTCAGCTAAATAGGCGTTAAATGGATAATCCTGTAATAATCAAAGTATAGATTATTAGTAGATGATGTAGCTATATCCGCTGAAAAAGGTATTGACTTTTGTCATAGAAACGAATTGAAAGGTATGTTTGTGCGTTCAACTACAAACGGCAAATAGAGCAATCCTAAGTGAAAAGTAGCCTGCCTACCAACTATATTACAAGCTAGCGACGCTCGCTCGGGTCCATTCCTAGCTTGATTCCCCATCTAAACTTTCATCCCCATTTTCATCCCCTTAATGAATGATTTCCGGGATAAAAATTCCTGTCCTTCCCAGGGTCTCAAACTATCTTCTTACCAAATTTCATCTAAATCGGTTCTGTACATCCAGAGGTTATCCCCTACAACGTCACAAACTCACAATCTTACAAACTCACAAACTTTACCTTATTAATATTAGTATCGTAGTATATTATAAAGAAACAACAAATACGTATTTAATTTTATTGTGGAGTACTAAAATTATAAATTATTAAGTTATTATTAATCTACTATTTAAGAATGTTAGAAGAGTACTCGAAATTATAACTAGTGTTTGCTCAACTATCAAATTTGAGGAAAACATATATAATTTTACATTTTTTCTTTTCTTTTACTCGTACTTTCACTTATTGTATATCTGAGAGTATATAGTTTTATATATAACTAGCGACTCACCCTCGCTTCGCTCGGGTTCGTCCCTAGCTTGCTTCCCCATACAAACTTTCATCCCCATTCTCACGCCCTTAAGGGATGATTTCCGGGATAAAAACTATTTCTTTTATTATTTTAGTAAAAAAATTCTTTTAATTTTCTTCTATACAAAAATTGCCCTGACAATAACAAACACAAAAAAAAAGAATTATCCAAATTGGTGCAGTCGATCAAAGTAATGCTTGTACATACATTTTGGGGATTCATTTCTTTTTATTTCATTTTTTATTATATATATATATATATATATATATTAATCAGTGACTCGTACTTTTAATTCCAAGACTGCGTGTATGTTACCCTAATGAAGATAATATTAAAGGCTAATCACATCGTTTCACTTTAAAAGATAATAAAAAATAATAGGGTTAATGACAATATGGATAGTGAGAAAAATAACTAAAATAATTTATGAGTATGTGTGAATATTCATTATTTCTTCACACTATGATAACATACTTGAATTTGAATAAAACTCTGATTGGAGATGGCGAAGGAAGCTATGGTTGAAAATAAGTCAAAATTATAAAACATTGTAATATAAAATTTCTATTAGTGAACTATACTTACAGGTTCTTGAGGGAACATGTTTTCTGCTTCCCAATTTGAGAGACTCTTTAGGTCAGGTTTACTAAAGTCTTCACTGAAAATAAGTGATCCCTGACACACGCCTTGGAGGCCTTGTACAGAAGTTTGAGAGCGGAGGCAGTTAGGAACCTGAGTTACAGGAGCAGACGTAGGCCCAGGACCAGGTCGAGGTGTCTCAATGGGTATCACATTACCGTCCACAGGTTTACCTTCCTCGTCAACAAACTCTGAAAATTAAGGCGCAAATATTTAACTGTTATTCTTTTTCTAATCGGTTTTGGGCACGTCGGCCAAACTCACTGAAATTAGTCATCTGCGCAGGAGCTACTTATTATAGTGCACAAGTGTGCAAGCAGACACAAGTGCACTCTCTCTTTCT
This sequence comes from Brenthis daphne, assembly GCA_947093115.1. NCBI lineage: Eukaryota > Metazoa > Arthropoda > Insecta > Lepidoptera > Nymphalidae > Brenthis > Brenthis daphne. The sequence goes on along the minus strand of OX352483.1, from coordinate 2,401,113 downwards.
ATCACTCTCAATTTCTGATGGGACAACAATTCAACACGATCGATTAGATATCACGTTTAGCACCGATGGCTTTCCGTGCTCTCCGAGGTACAAGGGTTGAAACGTTGTCAACTTCCCAACTCCGAACCGTTACTGAGAATTTCTTAACAGAAAAACTGTATAAGTGAATTTGTTCCGACCCGGGATAAAAACCCAGTACTTCAAAACATACATACTGGCAAATATCTATTAAATCACTAAGGCAGTTCCGATAATACTGCCTACGAGTACGTAGCTACCTGCAAGTTTATTTTGTGGAAACAACAAAAACGGTTTTATTTTTTGTGATTGAGAGCTTAACAAACATAATATTATTGACATTGCACAGAATTTATTTACTATATAGTCGTGTATAAGACATACAAAATATGCTTATAATTTGCAACACAATAATCAATATTAGATCTTGTAAGCTTTTCTCAAGTCGAGCTACGGCTGTCATTTTTTTAAACTATTTTTTCACTCTTACAATCCACAATCATCTCCTAAGGGTTCGTATAATTTATAAATATAAGCTTAAACTAAATTAATATCATTATAATAGTAACTAATTCTGCTAACACACCCTAATAATATATTTGTACTAACCTTAGAACATAACTGTCCATATTGTGCGAGGTGGGCGTAAATAGCTGCGACACAGTTTATACTAATGCAGCTACTTAAGATTTAACTGTTTTTAATATGTATGTTATTATGTTCAATAAAAATCTTTAAATTTTAACCAGATAAATTCTTTGTTTTAGCACAAAAAGTTTGCACTCCATTAAAATTAAGACAAAAACTATACCTATATAATTTGAATCTACATACCTGTCACAGTCCATTCTCCATTATCCTGCCTATAACCTAAGCCATTTTTAATAACGTAGGTCCAAAAATATATTTTATCGCCCAATTTTAGTTCAGCGTTCCGATCTCTAAAAACCCAGACTCCATTTTTGGGTTTGGTGACGTCTCGCGCCCATTGACCAGCTTCTAAGCCTTCCATCTCCTGATTTAGGTTTCCATGGAAAGCGAATAACGAGAAGCCATCATCTGTAATTTTATAAGAATACATGAATAGATTATAATATTTGTCCCATTTTTTCTAATATAATAATACCAGGGTGAATTTTTATATAATGTAAATCAGGCAACACACAATGAGCCCAAGATCGTCTTAAAAAAATTAAATGCTGTTATCATTATTTTTTACCACTTGTATTATTGTAAAGGAAAACATCGTGAGGAAACCTGCATGCCTGAGAGAACCTAGCAGTTTTTAAAAGACATGTGAAGTTCGCCAAGCCGTACTTGGCCAGCGTGGTGGACTATGGCCCGATCCCCATTGTATTGCAGGGAGGCCCGTGCCCAGCAGTGGGACGTTAAAAAAAGGGCTGAATACAGAATTATCTTTTAAAATAAAATAATGTTTACTTTGAGAAAAACTTGATAACTTTAACATTTAATGTACTTTTCTTCCACATCCCATCCATTTGTTCCACTCTGTATATAAATGGGCAATGACAAAACAGTTCAGCACCTGTGTGTGTGTGTGCTTCTTTGTAAACCGTTTTTTTAGTAGCTATTAAAAAGCTTTAGTGTTACCAGTAAACAAAATTTGGAATCAGTTTTTAATAAACATACTCGTATGTAAACTCTTTTCATATATGTTTTCCTTAAATATTTAATAACAGCGACTCACTTCACTCAGGTTCGCCTCTCCAATACGTTTTAGCGCCTAATATGGAATAGTACTTTTTTTTCGTGAATTTTTCCGATGTTTCAATTGTTATTTTGCTATTCGGGGTAAAGTCACATCCAAAAAAACAAAGATCATAAAAATCGATCTCGCAGTTCTCGAGTTATAAGTGTTGTAACAAACCTAACTTTATATATATATGATGATTTTGGCTGAATTTTGACCACTGGACGTACACTAATACTACAACAACGTAATTCCGGACCCTCGCCATAAAGAAGAATGAATAAGTTATAAAATTTAATGTTCAGTCCACTCAGCGTGACTCTCCGTTATTATAACATTTGTAAGGATCACCTTTCCAATCAAAAAACCATTAAAATTTTTCAATTAGTTCTTGAGTGGTGTGAGATGAAACACAAAGTAATCATAGCCTTACAAATATTTTAGATTGTTAAAGTCTAACGACTTGTGATTCCACCATTAACATTTATTCATGTAGATAATAATTTCATGCAATATTCATATTTACGTAATTTATTCAAAAAAATTATAATTGAACGGTATATTTTTTCAAAATTACTTTTGAGTATCTTTCGCCTATTTCGCTTAGGATTTTGACGTGTGATAAAAAAATGTACTCATTATATATTTTTTTTATTTGAATAGTTATTATTTTAAATATCATCATTCATCTTTCAATAATTTATCATATTTTAATTGAGTTATTTATGATTTAAGAATTTACTCATAACTAGAGCCTCTAGAAAAAACAAAAACAAATCTATCCCACAAGAACCATACATTTTTCCGGGGAAAAAGGTAGCTTATGTGTTATTCTGATGTATGAGCTATATTATTGTAAAGTTTCATTAAAATCTATTCAGTAGTTTTTGCCTGAAAGAGTAACAAACATACATACATTTGACGATACGTTGGTTCAGTTTGTTTTGTAGTGATTCTACTTGCTGTGCCAGCGGTCGCGGGTTCGAGTCCCGCTGGGGGCATTCATTTGTGTGATGAGCACGTATGTTTGTACTCCAATCGTGGGTGTTTGTATTTATTATATGTATGTATTTAAAAATTATATATACGTAGTGTATCAACTATCTGGTATCCATAACACTGGTCTTGCAGCTTACCATGGAACTAGTTGGCGCTGCGTGTTAATGTCCCAACATATTATATCTACATACATACATACATCCTCACAAACTTTTGCATTTATAACATTAGTAAGAATTATGTAAGTCTTTTGTATCTTATAAATAATATGTAACTTCAAAAAAATATACGAATAAAATTATTATTATTATTTGTATTTCTTTGGAATTCACAAATTATTATTATTATTTATCATTAAAATAAATAAGCTTCATAATAAAGCTCCAAAAGCTTTGGCGCTAAGCAATTCAACAAGTTTTTGTGTGAACCTGTTTTAGAGAAGCGGAGATGTTGTAATCTAATAATTTATTTTCAGTTCAATGTACGCTCAATGATGATATAAAAAGCGGTAGGAACAACCTATGTATATAGATTATACATTTAAATTGTCGCCTACAGCCTCGTATGAGATAAGTATGCTTCAGAAACAATATATTTAAAATTAGTGACTTACCCTTTGCTTGTATATAAAACAGTTATTGTAAAAGTACTTTAGCATATACGACATCTCGTAGACACATGCTATCGCAGATTTTTTTATATACAACAGACTTTTCTTTAAACAATGTACTAGAATATTGTAGGCCTTTTTAAGGCATATCTTAATGTTTAGCCAGCGTTAGCCAAAGAGTACGAAAACAGATTTAAAAAAAAACGTCATAGTTCAGCCATTTTGTACAAAATATTTACTAATTATATACATAAACTTTTACAAATTATATACAAAATCCTTTAACGATCTTTTAGTGAAAACGATATCAAAATCCGTTCCGCTTAGAAGAATTAAGTGGAAAAACAGACAGAGGCAAACAGCGACTATGTTTCAAGGAGAAATCAGCCGAATCAGTTATTATGTTTTCCATGGGAATGAAAGATTTTCCTGAGTAAAAGGTACTCTAAATGTTGACTCGACTAATAAATTATCGCTATTTTAAATAAAACTATATTTTTCGCGAATTTATTTTGATTTTTGGTTCCCGAAGTTTCTAATGCTTTACAGCAATTACAGCGATTCGAAACGTCGGGAACAAAAAATCAAAATAAATTCGCGAAAAATCCGAAAACAGTTTTATTTAAAATGTTAAGTATTTGCGTAAATCTAAGAAATTATCGCTACACAAAGTTTAGATCAAATCCGTTCAGTAAGCTTTACGTGAAATGCACACAGACATACAGAAAAATTTCAACAGCTATTGTTTTGGGGTCTATGTATATTTTGTACACAATACGTAGCAGTTATTATTTTAAAAAAAATTCACACACAGATTCCGATTTGTTTTATTATATTATGTATGGACAAAATTTAACTATAGAAACAATAATAGATACTCGTATATATTGTTTGTTAGTAGGAGATATCGCTTCTGGTTTTCCATGATTTATAGGCTATTTGCACTGTTATCAGTAGAACAATTTATGCTTTCAACTAATGTTATATTCTGTACTCTTGCAATACCATATTAATTATTTTATGATCTGTCATCACATGTTATATTGTACATCTGTCCGTGTGGAAGCTACCACCGGGTCGGAAAGCAGTTCTACTGAGAACTACTGACGAGAAACTCAACACTTGTTATTTTAAATAATGAGTTACACAATTTATAATAATAATTTACAGTTTTAAAAACAATCCCTGACTAGTCACTCTGTGCAAAAGCGCGGGAAAGCAAATGAATATCCGCGTCCTTTTTATTTTTTTAAATACATTCATTCCTATCGGCCATGGTCACATAACTGTATGCCATATATATATAAATCATTACAAATTAGTTAAAAATATAATTTTTAATTAAACACTCATATATAAAAATGCAACCTTACACGATGAATTAAGTATGAAATGAAACTAATGTTCATATTATGTTTTTAATTTTTATACATAAATAGAAGCTGTTTATAGGAAAAACCGGCTTATTAAGCGCATTTTTGAACTACACATGGGAATAGAAAAATGAGGAAAACGTTTACAAAAATGGTAATAACTAATGTATTATTTTATAATTATTGTTGAAAAATATTAAACAAATATTATGCTACGTTAAAAACATCTATACTAATATTATAAAGAGATAAAGTTTGTGTGTTTGTGACGTTGTAGGGGGCAATCTCTGAATCTACTGAAGCGATTTAGATAAAATTTGGTAAGAAGATAGTTTGAGATCCTGGGTACCTAGGACATAGGATACTTTTTATCCCGGAAGTCATGAGTTAAGGAGGTGAAAATGGGGATAAAAGTTTGTATGGGGAACCAAGCTAGGGACGAACCCGAGCGAAGCAAGGGTGAGAGTGTTATATAAGGGTTATGCTCAAACTTACTAATAAAAAACTTTGAAATGTAACTGTATTGTCATCATATAAAATTAAATCATAAAAATAAATTATTCAAATACACCAATAGAACCAATTGCGAACAGATTTTTATGATTTTTTGAAAGTTTGTGAAGATTATTGGACACAATTTCCTACGCTTGATTTGCATGCATTGGTGTAAAACTAATATCATATCCTGGGTCAATTATATTTTTTTATATGGTTTCCATAGAAGGTTATATATAATTCAACTTAAATAGTCTTTATATAACGCTTTAGTTTGAACTTATTAACAGATGGTGTTCAAAAATATTAAGAAAAAAAAACATGTTTGATGCGGTCAAAGCCACATGCAGAAATGAGTGTATTATAATTGACACCAAAACATGATAAAGTTGAGGAGTTAATATTTAACAAATTGGTCAAAAAGATAAACTGTTCCGACCCTCGTCACTTGTAACATGACGTTCTAAGTGTCAAAAACACATGAGCTAAAAATATTTTAGAATATATATAGATATAGAACCTCTTGCACTAAATTCTTATTTTCATTTAAATGTCATAACGACGTTTAGAAATACTATGTGTTACCTGTAATAATATAACACGTAAAATCCAGTGTTTTCTTAGAATAATTACGCGAATATTTTTTCGATTGCATCTCAGTTTTATTTTAAATTTATTTATTTTTTAATTGCCCACGTTTCGAACGTTTTCCAGCAAACGTGGTCTAGGAGACTGAACGAAAAAAAAATCCCGATATAACCGCGATAAAATATAAAGAAATAGTATAAAGGAAAGATTCTTTTTGAAATTGCATAAATCACGTCGATTCTCTTTCTTGCGTTATTTATACATATACTGGAACGTTATTTAGTATCGGCCAAAATAGGCAATGTTAATAACCATTAAGACAAAGGTTGTAGGTTCGATGTTATACATTGAAAAACTAAACAAGTCTTTTCTATATCTATATGTTATTTGGTTACAATGAGGACACTGAGACATAAAGCGTTTTACTATGTTCATTTGTATTAAAGACGTAAATAGCGTATCCAATTTTTACAATAAAATTCAAATATGTTTGTAAAAAATATATTATCAGACCGTTCCGAACAATTCTGGCCGTTTGGTTCATTCTATTTATTATCTGTCATTCATTATTTTATTAAGTACATGCGAGCGACTTTTTTTTAAATTATCGCAATTGTAGCCATCGAATAGAAAGCACCTTCCATACTTTTTATGCAAATGAAAGTTAAAAAAAAAAACAAACCAATTTGAAGGGAACATAATCTTTATAATGATGTCTCAATAATTGTTTTTGGTAGAGTATTAAAAGAGGTTAGTACTGAAGTATTTGGGGAGATATGTTACTTACTTTTAAAAAATAAAATAAAACTCGAAACTTAATTCGATCATGGTCATTATTGAAAATTTAAATTTTTCAAACATTTATACGTTCTCTATAATCAATATTATTTGTGAAATATTTATTATTGTGAATGTTGCCTTGACCATTGACATTAGAAAAATAATAATAATAAGATAAATAAAATTGAAGTGTCTGTTTGTAATATCAATATAAACAGCTTTTTACTAAATGCATATGAAATTATACATATACGGTACTTATAAGAAAAACACAATCTTTCTGCGTGTTAAGACTAATCTCCGAAACGGCTGGACTGATTTTGACGGAAATTTCACTGGCAGATAGCTGATGTTATAAGGAGTAACTTAGGCTACTTTTATTTGAGAAAAATTATTAGAGTTCTGCTCAAAAAATTTAAGACGTACACGAGGGTAAGTCGCTAGTGAGAAATATAAGATTTCATTTTGTTATAATTGTTTTGTAATGATTCGAAAAAAATGTAGCTGTTTCTTTTAACATTTTTCAACGGTTTTTTTATTGATAACATAAAAGCTCGTTAATGATTAGTAAAAAAATGAAATGGGTGCGTGTAACCTTTACGCGAGGTTGAAGTAAAACTTCTTTGGCAAATATTGCAATTAAATTAAAACAAATCTAAAATCGGTTGACAAACAGAGAATAAAAAGGTACTGAGCAGTTTTGTCTTTGCTAATTTATATATACATAGACTAGCATTGCCCGCGGCTCCGCCCGCGTTCAGGTGACCAAAAAGCAAATTCTTAGGTTTTACATATTAGTATACTCTTACAATGCAGTTTTTGTATTTTTTTTTAGAAATGAGATATTTTCCCGCGGTAAAAGTACCCTATAAGTGGACCCGGATAACCAGCTATCACCATACCAAAATCCCTCGGGTGGTTTTTCTGTGATGCGGTATCAAACAGATAGACAGACAAAAATTCTAAAAACTATAGATTCGGCCTCTGTATCGATAATAATGTCTAATTCAATAAGCTTTTCCAAAAAATATTTAATGTACAGATTCGACTTAGTTAGAATTTTATTATATGTATAGATAGATTATCATAATGTTTACTCGAGTAGGTTTCGAAAAATACGAATTCGACAGTCAATAATACCTATATTATTCGTTGTATACCAAAGTCTTGATTGGACAGGAAAATATAACAAGCCTAAAACTCGATCTGCTACCACCGGTTACACGGGGTCATAATCATTATAAAAAGCTTTATGTTTAAGTAGGAAGACCTTAATATAAAATATGATTTGTGTTTTTATAATTTATCAAAGAGAACTTCTTATAAATCGTAGAAGTATAATAGAATTAATTATCTCTTTGTGAGAATTCTGCTAACAAGCCCTAGGATAAAGCACTTTTCATAAGACTCGCCACAGCAGTTATGTTTTACATTACTTTTAGTCAATAAATAAATATGTTAGGACATTAACACACAGCACTATCTAGATCCATGGTAAGCTACGAGACTTGTTCTATGAATACCGGATAGTTGATACACTACACATATATAACTCTAAACACATAAATACATACATCCGTATTAATATTATAAATGTGAAAGTTTGTGAGTATAGATGTTTGTTACTCTTTCACGCCAGAACGGCTAAACGGATCTGAATGAAATTTGGCATAGAGATAGATTATAGTCTAGAATAACACATAGGTTACTTTTTATCCCGGAAAAATGTACGGGTCCCGTGGGATAGGTTTCTTTTTGTTCTCCTAGAGGCAAACCCGAGTGGAGCGAGGGTGAGCCGCTAGTACATATTATAAATATAAACACCCATGACCGGAGTACAAGCATTCGTGTTCATCACACAAATGGATTCCCCCAGTGGGACTCGGACCCGCGACCGCTGGCACAGCAAGTAGGATTACTGCAAACTGAGCCAAACGTGACATCCAAATATGTATATATACATAAATTTTGTATAGCTTGATTTATGCTTTGCTCATTCTCGGTTTTAACTTCTCAGTTCTTATGTTTTTAGTATTGTTTCATCGGACGATCATTTTAAGAAAATTGGTAAAGACAAGGTTGCGCCGTGAGTGTGTGAGCGACTTTATGCATCGCGTAGTTTTAGGAGCGGGGGGTGCGGGACGGCGATATAAAAGCTGCGGATCGCTGGACGCGGAAGAACTACTTAACTCGCGTTACGAAGCGCATATTATATTGTCGGGTTACTACTCTGTGTGTAGTATCTAATAAACCTATAATTAAGTACATTCCACTCTTTAATTTAGTCTCTGTAGGGTGTTCAGTTTTCCCTATTAAAATAGGGATAGGCCAGGGAACTGTCCCAATGAAAATAAAACTTAGCAGAATAACACAATTATGAAATATTTTAATTAATTAATGATAATGGAATGGAATGGAAAATTAGTTAATGATAATGTTTAATAAGATTTTATCATTCATTCGGTTTCAAATTCAAATTCAAAATATTTTATTCAGCATTAAAAAATTTTTTTTACTGAACGTCATGAGTCTACTACTAATAATAAGCTTCAGGCTTGAGAAGAACTGGCGAAAGAAACTCAGCAGGACTAATATTAACTCGTTATCTTTTTTTTATGTAATCCCATATATCCCATAAATATTATAAAATGTGATAGTTTGAATGGATATTTGTTACTCAATTACGCCAGAACGGCTGAACGATTTGAATGAAATTTGGCACAGGGATAGATTATAGTCTGGAATAGCACAGGTTACTTTTTGTGGAATATTTCATTTTGTTTTTCACTAGTGTTGAACCCAAGCAAAGTGAGGGTGAGTCGCTAGTAAATAATAAAAGTATGTTATCGATATAATACTTACATTTTTAGATTTTCGGAACTTTATGTTATGATTTTAAATAGCACGTATATAATATAAAAAAATATTTCAATTATAGGATTGGGGTGTCTAAACATATAAGTGTCAAGTGAAAAACAAAAAAAAATGTAGGTAGTATATAAACAGCATATACTCGTATTTAACAATAACAATGACAAAAAATGAAGGCCTTTTATGATAGAAATAATAAATCGTAATATCTTACCTGGGACGGACACTCTTAGTCCCTTGGGATAAATGGCTTCCAGCTTCGCAGGGGGTACAGTGTAAGCGTTCACTTTGATGAAGCATAATGCCGCCAAAATAATAATATTATTTTTTCCCATCGCGACGTCCGTCTGTTAGCAAAGACCGCTACAGACTGAGGTACAGTTGCTTCTTGAGGTCTTGACTCACGAGACATTTAGATTGCGCTTGCGCATCTGTAAAGTATTAAACAAATGGAATAAGCAAGATTAAAACATATGAATATTATTTTTAATTATAAATAAGTATAAAGAGCAGGGTTCCATAGATATTTGAAATATTAGAAGTGACTATATACATATATGGTATAGTACTATGGCCTATTTAAAACAAAGAATATGAAAAGGCTTTCTATATCAAAAAAATCTTCATATTCTTTTTAATGGGGATTAACTGCCAAAAAAATTCAAAACTATATCAGTGATAAAAAATATTTTTATAGCTACCGGATACTGTATAAACAAATAAGCAATAAAGTAATTTCTAAATATTTGCGAAAGGAAAAGATGGAATCAAATGTGAAAAGACCAGCAGTGCCGCTTTTGTCACCCTAGGCTTATACCAATGGTAAGTGACAGTTTTTATTGACAAAAAATGTATTAGTCTTTGGTCCTACTCGGGACTCGAATCTGGACTAAATGGCCTCATGAATACACCGAACATTAGATCAACATATTAAATAACATTCCTGATTCACATTTACATTTATTAATTTTGAATTTATTATTAGCTCTATTCTCAGTGCTTATAGCTCTATGGTCTCATACTGATGACCGCTGGTTTTTCTGGTTGTCACTTAAGATTGGCATGTACTTTGACACTGATACAAGATTTTCCTTAAGAAATATGTTTATGTTTATTATTTTTTTGTGTCTTGCGTTATATTAATTATATAATAAAATAATATAATAATAATAATAACAAAATTCGCGCCAGTGACTGAAAATTTGAAAAAAAACTAAGTTTTTTGATTTGATATTGATAAAAATATTATACAAATATTTATATTTTATTTATTACTAGCGATCCAACCTAGCTTCATATAGGCTTTCAATACACTTCATGCTTCTCCGATTATTTATCATAAGCTTTATATTATTTATTATTATTTAATATTTTTTTGAATTCTTAAACCTCCTTTTCTGAAGTTGGTTAAAATATAATTAAAAGCTCTATTAGTAATTATAATTAAAGTTTTTGAGCAACTAAACTACTAAGAACTATTACAATAAAGATGAAATACTCGTATTTTCTGTAATTCCCTTTTACAGGAAAAATTCTTTTATCACATCAACATCACTTTCTTACTTAAAGCAGCAAGTTTCTTACTTTATGCAGCACGTTTCGAGAAACATTTCAAGAGGAACACGCCTTTCAAATTGCACGTCAAATACCATTATAGAAATAAAATGTATTATTTTCGATTTTTTATTAAAAACCTTACTGTATTATGTCATATTGTATATTATAGTATATTGTACATATGTTATAGTGTAATTATGTGTTAGGGGAAACCTTATGACTTTCTAAAATTTAGTTTTGATTATGAAACTTGGCCAATGACTTTTATTTTATCACTGGCGGAAATCAAAAACAAATCTGTCCCACGGGAACCGTACATTTTTCCGGGATAAAAAGTAGCCTGTGTGTTATTCCAGACTATAATCTATCTCTTTGTCAAATTTCATCCAGATCCGTTCAGCCTGGCGTGAAAGAGTAACAAACCATCTATACTCACAAACTCACATTTATAATATTAATACGGATATTAGTAACTTTGTTCGGTAATCTAAAATCATAAAGAGGTAAATTTTGATCACTAAAACTACTTATTCGGTTTCAGAAATTCTTTTACCAAATTTAGAATTGACCTTTGGGGTGGATATAAGCTATATGTTATAACTTATACCGTTAAAATAAAAGGGCACGTCAATACCATATTTGTAATGAAACTCAGCGGAAAAAATAAAAATAAATCGAGACTCGCGCGAAAAGTTTTCTAACGTTAATAGTACATAATATATTTTGTGGACATTTTAACAAACGGCTAAAACATGGACCAAAAGATATACAACCACTTAAAGACAGAATAGACCAAACTTTTAATCTAGATATTTATAATCTAGAGAATTTGCATTGGATCGGTTTCATTCTTTTTATAATATATATAGGCGATATAAAGGCTTGGAAATGAACTGGTATTAATGGTAAAGTAAATTTTTGAAAAAGTAATTAAAACTGCAAAATTTGGACTCAACTCATTCCAAAGTTTTCCAAAAAATGAAAAACTGCACTTCATTATCGGCAGTAAAACAAGAGTTGCAAGCCTAAAACTTTCCAAATTACGTGAGCGATGTTGCTAGAGAAAAAATGTGAGCGATGTTGCTAGAGAAAAATAAACTTTTCGGTTGGACAATAAAGTTAATTTTTAATAAGCAAAAGTGTATTAACGATGTTAATGAAATTTGGCATTTGTTCTTATATCGGAAATATTGCTAAGTTACATATTAAAAACGATGTTGATGTGTGACAGGAATAAATCAAAATTCTAGTAAACCACTTCACTCAGATTGAGATTGAAACTAGATATGTACATACATCCTGCGTTCTAAGAAATCATCTAAATTAGTCGCTGTCATTTTTCTTCTTAGCCCGAGAGCTGGTGACGAATTTTGGGAGGGTCCTTTTGGCAAGTTGGAATTGTGAAAAAATATAATTTCGTCAAATGGCGAGTCCAGTCCCGCGAGTCTGGTATACATAGCGTTTGCGGTTATTTCGTTACTGCGCAGTATATAACATTTGCAAAAAAAATATCCAAAAAAAACATATTCTCATCCGTCTGTCTGTCCGTCTGTCATCAGGCTGTATCTCATGAACCGTGATAGACATGAAATTTTTACATATGATGTATTTCTGTTGACGCTATAACAAGAAATACAAAAAAAAAAATATTTGAGGGGATCCCATACAACAAACGTGATTTTTTGCCGTTTTAATGTAATTAAAAATGTATAAAACAATAAATAAAATTAATTCTCAATTTTAAGAAAAAAAACAAAAACAGTCCAAGTGCGAGTCGGACTCGCGCATGAAGGGTTCCGTACCATTATCTATATTTGATATTGATATTGATAATGAGCAAATTATGCTCATTATCAGTATTTACTAAATATTCATCTTCGTGACAAAATTATTTAAAACATTTGAATGTGAGAGTTAATTTATCAATTACATATTATATTCTATAAGTGCTTCGGTGGTCTAGTGGCATGTACTTATTGTACAGCTGCAGATCCGAAGATCCTGGGTTCACTTCCTGAGTCAGGCCAAGTTTAACTATTGAGTTTTTCAGTTAAGAAATTATCAGTAGTTGGAGAGCATGTAAAGTAGCCGTTGTCGTCTTAAATCTCATTGGTCGTGTTGAAGTATCATTCGATCGGACTTTAACAGTAATAACGATTAGAGAAGACATTGTTATCATATTATACAGTTTTTCACATTAATATTCGCAATATTTGTACTCCCATGCAAATAATGTCAATTTTATTAGAAAAAAATTGACGACGTAAAAACGAAATTTATTGTGTGTTCAAAATTTATTTCAAAATATATCCAAAATTTACATTAAAACTTGAAGTAATACTATAAAAAATGTTTTAAAAGGAAACGATATGGAATATGCATATTACAAGACGTCCACGATAAACAATAGCATTCCCAAGGAGGGTTGACGTCAGGCAGGCGGCCGTTCGTAAAACTTTTGCCAAATCCTTTCAGCAGTACAGAAGATGTACTGCGCCGACCCCGAGTGATTCGGAAATGGGCAGGGAGATGATGATGCAAGTAAAGACTGAAAAAAATAAAACATTAATTACTTAGTATTAGGTATAACATTCAAGAAATAAATACATGAAACAAGTGATTGGTCATTTTGAAAGCGATTTCAACTCCAAGAATCTAAATCTATCGCACCATTTAGAAAACGATTGTCAATTTTTGCCTTGATATTGTAAGCAAAATCCAATATTAAGTATTGTGTGGATGAATCTTTAAGGTATGGAATGTTTTTTAGAAGTAGCCAAAAAGGAAAATTGGCAGTAAATCTATTGCCAGCTCATTCTTAGAAACCGATTAGCAACAAATAAAACGATGATTTATACTTGGCACTAACTCACAACTAGTTTTCATTGTTTATAACCAGTTGAAACATGTAGGAAAATAGTTTATTTTGTTATGTAATATAAATAAGTTTCAATGGTTGTAAATTATTAAATAATAGTATCGATATGACGTCGATTTTACGTTATATGTACTTAGTGTACACTTGTATGTCTGGCGGTTTGTGGAAATTTTCTATCGGCAATATAGACACAAGCTTAAGTATCTTGTCATACTTACTATATTTATAACGACAGTGATTTTTATAAAAAATCTTCGTAATTCATTTATAAAAGCTCATCATCGTTATATAATAAGGAACTTTTAAGCAAAATGCCCAGCTTCTGGATCCAGCTGTTACAGCTGTGATTTAGTTTTTAGAACTATCTCTCTGTCTGGGAACGCATCACGAGAAAACCACTAGACAGATTTTGATGATATTTGGTACGAATATAGCTGGTTATCCGAGTCAACATATAGGATACTTTTCTATTTCTGTATGTATACTAACTGTTAAAAGGTATAGATAAAATACATCTTTTGGCTTTTAAAATAAAAGTGTATTTTATACCAATAGCATTGACATTTAAATTAAAGTCAATAATTCTGTATTAAAAACTATTTTGGTAAATTGGTCTTTGAACAAATAAGCACTGAGACGAAACGGATTTCAATCATCGTTGAAAATATTTCTATAAATAAAGCATTTTTATTTTTATATAGATACATAACAGTTTAAAGTGTTGATATTTTTAATTTCATATGGACGTTCCATGTTTTATCACAATGCTACGTTTCGAACTTTTCAATTATCCGCGGTCACGGGCCAATAGAAGGCTGTCAGTCACTATTTTTTTTCAAACACTATTGGTAGGTATTTCATATAAATCCCAGTTATAATAAATAGGCTACAAATAAGTTGTTTTTGTCTGCAGCTATATATATATATATTCATAGTGTTATTGATATTGTTCATACTAAAATCGCGATTAAAGAGTGGAAGGTGTGGGTAGAAGGGTGAAAATACTTTACGACCTATTCTCATACCTACCAATTATGAAAAAAAATCATTAAAAGCAATAGAGCCGACTTCGAAAATATCTAATTAGGTATGTATCTATTCTAAATGAAAACCCCCGTTTAGTTATTTTTTACATTTTGGAAGTCGGTTTTTTTTAAGTTTTTGTTTTCCATTTCCACCATTTTCCAAAAATATATTATATGGCTAACGCTAGCTAATAGCTATTTATATCTATATAAAACGTACCTAGCGACTAACCCGAGCGAAGCAGGGTGAGTCGCTAGTACTTAATAGTTATTATAGTTGAGTGAAGCTACTTAAAGCAAGTAAAACGCTATCAGCTTGATAAATATATACGACGACCGACGTAAAATATGAATCAAATTATGTTATGTCATACATTAAAACAAACATAACATGTTAGTAAATAATAAATAACAAATTTTGAAGTTGTTATTGTAGGCAAATGTTTTCTCAGTTTTGACGACCCGACTTATATATTCAGGTTTCATTATGAAATAATATTTTTATTCAGTATACAAATATGAAAAGCATTAATTTTTAATTATTTGTAACACTAGTGACTCATCCTCGCTCCGCTCGAGTTCGTCCCTACTTACATTTTAACGTTTAGTATAGATTTCTTATAGATGAGATATTTTCCCGCAGTCAAAAGTAGCCTATATGTTGACCCGAATAACCAACTATCATCATACCAAATTTCATCAAAATCTGTCCAGTGGTTTTCTCGTGATGCGTTCCCAGACAGGCGACAGACAGACAAAAATTCTAAAAATTATAGATTCGGCTTCTGTATCTATAATAATGACTATTTCAATAAGATTTAAAAAAAAATTAATGTACAGATTCGACTCCAAATTTTATTACATGAATAGGTTATGACGTATAGCGCTACATGTACGAGCTTTATTATTTGTTACTATTTTTATTTTATTTAGTTACTAGCATTGCCCGCGGCTCCGCTCGCGTTCAGACGTCCAAAAACCAAATTCTTAGGTTTTACATATTAGTATACTCTTACATTGCAGTTTTTGTATATTTTCTCAAAAATGAGATATTTTCCCGCGGTAAAAAGTATCCTTTAAGTTGACCCGGATAACCAGTTACCATCATACCGAATTTCATCAAAATCCCACCAGTGGTTTTTCAGTGGTAACAGACAGACAGACGACAGACAGACAAAAATTCTAAAAACTATAGATTCGGCCTCTGTATCGATAATAATGTCTATTTCAATAAGATTTTCCAAAAAATATTTAATGTACAGATTCGGCTTAGTTACAATTTTATTATATGTATAGATTAATAGTTATTTATGATTATTTGTTTAGTAGAAATTTGAGAAATTATATATATAGTCACATATTGTAAATGAATAAAACAAAATTAATAACGTTGAAAGAACTGTAACCTAACTATCGAATGCAAATATAATTTTGACGTTGGAAAATTTATTGCTAGTTTACGATCGCAGGCGTATTTAAGTTGATTTTAAATTCGTATGAAATGAGCAATAAATATTGAATTAAACACTTTTTCACTTTACTTTTCTTCTACGTTTGAGTTTAGAGTTATGTATGTATGTAATGTACGAATGTTAGTTTGTTTGTTTTCGTCGAATACATTTCTTCTAACCAAATTATGAGCTAGTTTGTGATTTATAACTGTTAATGCAACAAGTAATATGTGACTGTAGTTTGGGTCATTTTATAATTGGACGAAGTCGGGGTGGTTAGTTTTATAATAATAAATACAAAAATATCTGTCTTCCCTTCAATAAAGATTTACGAATGTACAAAATGATAATTATAAAAGAATTTTATATGTATAGAACTTATTTACAAGTATATTAATATCAACCCAACTTCAACAGCGAACGTCGAACTTTTCCGAAAGAATGCTGTGGTATCGCGAAGGTAATTCCTTGGTAAAATTGTAAATGCAAAACTGAGTTTATTTGTTTTGTATCAACACTTATTTAGAAAAATATTCAATGTATTGAATGTAGCCTACCACTAATCGGTTTATAAATATCTATGTAAAAAACTCCTTATTTAAAAACTAGCGACTCACGCTCGCTTCGCTCGGGTTCGTCTCTAGGTACGTTTTAACTGTTAGTATGGAATATATAGACTATATACTATATGATATATAGCCTAGCAAACAAACAAGGTCTGCCTGTATATAATATTACTACAGAAGTATAGATACATAAGTTAGTCTTCTATAAAGTGTATTTAATAGGTATAGGTAAAATAATCACAAAAAAAACTTTTAAAAGGAAAAAGATGATTTTTTCCCACGCTCCCTTGGAAAGGTCCCTAAGCTTTACCCGATTCATTAAAAAAATATAAGAATTAATTGTTGATATCGAGAATATATCCACAAAAATATAAACTCTTCGGTTTTTTTTCTTTTAGTCCAGTCATTTGGTAGTTTTACCGGAAAAGTTTCCGGGAGTTTTGTAAATTGATTACTTTAGAGATTTCGGTGTGCTCTTTCTGAATTTCAATTTTGCCACCTCGTATCTTTACCACTCGCGCCGCTATATTAAAAAAATGGCGTCTAATAGTAGTTTTTTGACAATATCTCCCTTCCGACCCATTTTACGATAAAAACTTTTAAATAAAAAATTAAACTAGAGAAAGTTTCTTACAATTTATGTAATAACATTTAAAAAAAATCTATAGTTTTGACGAACGAACGCCGCAAAGTATACCTCAACATGCGTTTTGGCTAAAATCTCATATCCACATCACTTTGAGGTAGAGTAAGTGGCGCGTTTTTTTATCATGGTATCTCATCCCAGTAGGCCTAATCTACATGCAATGCACTATTACAATATTTAGCGCATTCTCCTTCCGTGACCTCTTTTTTGAGCACCAAATGATTGGGTTATTTGTCTTCTGAAGAGAATTATAGTTTTATCTATACTAATATATAAAACCGAACAGTTTGTTCTTTGTTTATCTGAACGCGCTAATCTCAAAAACTAAGCTCTAGAAGCTAGAATAATTTAAAGGTTCTAGACGAAGTCAAGTTGTGTAATTAGTCTTTATATAAAAGTCGAATTTCTAACTTTGAGAAGAGAATTCACTGACATCGCGCGTATAAGAGTTTTTAATTACTCCAAGTTTATTCGATTTGTTCAGACAGGTAAGGTTCGTGTTTGGAAACTGAGAGCTGCTACTAATTTAGTATGAAAGTGCACGATGCAAAGTTTCCTTTGAAATTAAACACATACGTCATGAAATAGTTAGCATTGCTATATATAAATTACTAGCATTTCCCGCGGCTCCGCCCGCGTTCTGATGACCAAAAACCAAATTTATAATTTTTACATATTACTATATGCTTACATTGCAGTTTTTGTATTTTTTCTCAGAAATGAGATATTTTCCCGCGGTAAAAAATATCCTATATGTTGACCCGGATAACCAGCCATCACTATACCAAATTATATCAAAATCCCTCCAATAGTTTTTCTGTGATACGGTAACAGACAGACAGACAGACAAAAATTCTAAAAACTATAGATTCGGCCTCTGTATCGATAATAATTGTTTATTTCAATAAGATTTTCCAAAAAATATTTAATGTACAGATTCGGCTTAGTTACAATTTTATTATATGTATAGATAATAATTACATTTCTGACTTGTATTTCGTAAATATTTACGTTACTGTTCAAAACTATTCCAGATGTAGAGAAAAAAAATTTCATTGAAGTCGATGGAAAAACAGAAGCTTAATATAAAATGAAAAATAAAACTAAATCTATTTTAATTTAATTGAACGTAAATGCAAAATCGAACCTAACAAGTAGTGTAGTAATATATAAATCTTTAAGCCTATTTATTTATTCTTTAGCATACGTTGTGTTTAAATTATAGTTATTAGTCTTAATATTTTTGCTCTATCTCCCACGTCCATGGTTTGATTAGAATCCACGTGTAGCTTTACCAAAGTAATTTTGTAGTATGAATGTTTTTCTATAATTAAGTGTAAAAAAGTTTATATTAATTATATTAAACTCATATTTTTCCTATTAAATATATGTCTTGTTATAAAAAACTATATTAAAAACTTGTACGAACTGAAAACCATTGTAACCGATAACTGAAAACGAAAGCTTACGAATTAGTGACATTTAAAAAAGCTCTAATCCAAGCAACAAGTACTGAAAGCGTCCCCCGCTTCACGGCTTCAGTACCGTCGCGACCATGGCTACGGACGGACGTACGAAACGCTCGCAATCGATATGTGCGCCGGCTTCTGCGAGTATGGAGGCATTGGCCGCTCCTATAGAAACTACGCCGGCTCCTCGTAGGAGGCCGGCTACGAGGTCTCAATCTGCCAGAATAACTGGTGGCAGATCAGTTAGGCACAGGCGTCAGCAGCAACAGTTGGATCGTGAAACTCGGGCTCGGTACAGCTCTGAGCCACGGCTGGCTGATGCGGAGACACCTCCTCAGGTCAGGAGACAGGCATCAGCTCGACGGAGGCCTCCAGCGGGCCAACACGCCCAGCCACGACGCTCCAACGCCTTCCTCGACGTACCCAGACCTCCCCAACCAGAAGAAGAACCAGACGAGGATTCCTACAGGCTACGAACGTTCAACATCACGCAAAAAGGAGGTCAGTGCTACGTTCATTCACCTTTACTACTATATTTAAAGTGAGTTTTTCGTATCGAACACGCAAAACTTGGCATTCGTCCGGCTCACATTTAATGTAAGCTGCTTCAGAAATTGAAAGAGCACCAAGCTTTTCCATTCCTGCTAAAACCGATCGTTAAAAGTCATATGCTGTCGTGAATCACGCTTTACGAGGCCACTATAAATCAAAAGATACATACGTGTTTACTTTTGAGGTAAAAATAAACTCGTATATTGAAGACGTAAAAGTTTCTGATGAGTATAAGAATCAGAAAGCGTATATGATGAGTGCTTTTTGAGCTAACTAATGAAAATAAGTGTAATGGATAATACACGTGTTATTGTGGATATTTTACATTTAATTTAGATTTATGTTTAATTTAGATACCATAAAATTTATATACCGTTTAATTTTAATTATAAACAAAGAAAACAAGTGATAAATTCAATATATAAAAAACCCTCGACCATCTTGGACCGATTTTCATCAAACATAGCTAAAAACACTCCCGACTAATTCAACTTTCAAACAAAAAAAAAACAATCAAAATCGGTTCATCCGTTCGGGAGCTACGATGCCACAGACAGACACACACAGAGACACGTCAAACTTAAAACACCACGTCGTTTTCGCGTCGTAGGTTAACAAAGAAAAATTAACATGAACAAAGAAAAGAACATGAAAAAAAAACATTTTCAATAACTTCAATTGAAAAGAGTGAAAAATAAAATTAGCGTCGTATTTACAATAATTATTACAATTTTTACAGAATAGACAATAATTAATTCTCAAGGAGATTAAATACGGCGAAAGTTCGTCTAGTGGTCGAAATTCGACCATAATCATTATTGAAAATTTGAGGAAAATGTAATATGTATAGAATTTATCAATATAAAAAAAAACTACCTCTTTTCAAATCGTTAACACTAAAGTTAATATAATACTAAATAAAAAAAAATCGTTTGACAAACAGAGGAGGAAAAGGTACTGAACAGTTTTGTCTTTGCCTGTTTATATACAGGCATACTTATCTATCTAAATATATAATAAAATTATTATGAATCGAATCTGTACATAAAATATTTTTTGTAAAAACTTATTGAAATAGTCATTATTATCGATACGGAGTATGAATCTATAGTTCTTAGAATTATTGTCTATTTGTCGCCTGGGATCATATTACGAGAAAACCACTGGACAGATTTTGATAAAATTTGGTATGATGATAGCTTGTTATCCGGGTATAGGCTTTTACTGCGGGAAAACATCTCATCTCTAAGAAATCTATTGATACCATTAACGTTTAAACGTAACAAGGGACGAACCCGAACGAACCGAGGGTGTGTCGCAAGTTAAAAACAATAAGGGTGTGCCGTGTGAATTATAGAGTTCATATCATATGAGTCAATGGTAGCACTATCTAAAGTAACTTGCTAACACTTTACGTGATGTTTCAGGCCTATTTAGGTTTGATATTTGATATGTAATAATAAACTTTACGAGACTTTTGGTTTCTAGTGAGAAATGTACCCACATTTTATTCAACTCAAACGTCACTTTGTGATTAAGTATCCTATTAATCGTTACGATAAAATTGTTCTGACTGCGTAATCAATGAGAGCTTTTATGTCTTCCACACAAAAAATATTAGATTAGTTTAGAAAAAAGTAAATATAAATCTTCTATCTATACATTTAATAAAATTGTAACTAAGCCGAATCTGTACATTAGATATTTTTTGGAAAATCTTATTGAAATAAGCATTATTATCGATACAGAGGCTGGATCTATAGTTTTTAGAAATTTTGTCTGTCTGTCTGTTATCACATCACAGAAAAACCACTGTAGGGATTTTAATGAAATTTGGTATGGTGATAGCTGGTTATCCGGGTCAACATATAGAACTTTTTACCGCGGTAAAATATCTCATTTTTGAGAAAAAATACAAAAACTGCAATGTAAGAAAATACTAATATGTAAAACCTAAGATATCATTTTGTTCATCGGAACGCGGTCGGAGCTGCGGGCAATGCTAGTAATGGGATAAAATTCCCGCGTCTCGACGTTGGTCCGGGATGAACTCCGACACTACTTATCCGATATTAGCGTATTTTTTTTCAATATGTATAATTTGTTCCAAATTAAAAGATAGGATACTTTTTAACCCTATTATTTCCTTTTTTATTATAAAATTAACGATTTTCATTATATATAATTGAACGAGTACTCAAAATTACGACAGTTGTAAAGAAACAAAAATTTTATTTAGAAAGAAACTTTCCTAACAAACTTTTAATGTATCTTAATAGAAAAGTTTCTATCAATTTCCATATATACCTATTTTAAGTTTAAGTGCAAAAATCACTTTTACTCTCATTTCAATAGACTTAATATTAACTTCTTTGGGAACTTTATGTAAGAGGAAAAAAATTAAATAGTTATTTATAAAACTCTCCTATTATTATATATATATATATATATATATATATATATATATATACATACTTTTAAGTATAATAATTACTTATAAAAAAAAAGAAAAGTAATAATTGAAAAAATAAGATATTTTATACGATACACGACATATAACAACACTATTTAGAGAACGAAAAAAAAATAACCTACAGCTACAGCCGATTCAAGTACTCCTTTTTTTGAAATTGGTTAAACATTATGTGGATCGATAGTAAAATTAACAAACGTTTTCTCATAGCTCTGCTCTTAGTGGTCGTAGCGTAATAAAACTTCTCAATAGGCAATGAAATATAAGAACAATTTTCAAATCGGCACGCTATTTCCAGAAATTAGTGCATACAAACAAACTAAAAATATTATTTAGTTTCTATTTTTGCCTAAAATTAGAACAGTTAAACTAAAAGAAAAAATAGTTGGTATAGATTTTAAATGGCTGTAGATTTTACTTTAGGTTCAGTTCAAAAAGAAAACGCTTTAATCCTTGAAGAAAATTGCGATATAAAGTTAGCGGGACTGTTGATCATTTTTTATTTCTTTGTTATAAATCTATAAAACAGTAATTATTTAACAACTACCAACGCCCGCGGCTCCGCCCTCGTTCAGATGACCAATAACCAAATTCTTAGGTTTTATATACTATTATTATGCATTTTTTGTATTTTTTCTCTAAAATGAGATATTTTCCCGTGGTAAAATGTATCCTATATGTTGACACGGATAACCAGCTATCACCATACCTCAAAATCCCTCCAGTGGTTTTTTCTGTGATATGGTAACAGCCAGACAGACAGACAAAAATTCTAAAAACTATAAATTCGGCCTCTGTATCGATAATAATGTTTGTTTCAATAAGATTTTCCAAAAAATATTTAATGTACAGATTCGGCTTAGTTACAATTTTATTATATGTATAGATGATGATAAATCCTATTAATAATAATTTTGTCGTCATGGTTACGGGTCAGAACACCCGCGACTATGGCGCTTGAAAAATTGCCGAAACTCAAAAATTTAAGTAAAAAACATGGTAAATATCTCGTTTTACTTTACAAAAATATTATTAGTGACCATAAAAGCTTAAAGACATTCTATTGATACCCCATCACATCATTCTGAAGGTGATATACATACAAATTATGATATGGACAGAAACATTATAATTTTTATAGTTTAAGTCTACTATACTTTCTTCAGAAAAGACATGCGATTTTTGATAGATAAAAGTAATTCTTGTATACCATAATTAACTCCAAAGCCTATTATTTTGAAAATTTCTATTGATTAACTCTAAAACTGTTTTCAGCACTCACTAAACTCTAAGTGAAATGTATACATACAATAAAATCGTAACTAAGTCGAATCTGTACATTAAATATTTTTTGGAAAATCTTATTGAAATTAAGATTATTATCGATATAGAGGCCGAATCTATAGGTTTTAGAATTTTTGTCTGTCTGTCTGTCTGTTACCGCATCACAGAAAAACTACTGGAGGGATTTTGATGAAATTTGGTATGGTCATAGCAGGTTATCCGGGTATATAGGATACTTTTTACCGCAGCAAAATATCTTATTTCTGAGAAAAAAAATACAAAAACTAGTTAGAATAAAACCACGATGATACTATAAATATTTTAGCAAGGCAACTTACTAAATAAGGCAAGAGTATTAAAAATAGCTTATCTTGAAAAAAAAAATTATTGCGCTATTTTATTTGGTTTTTGGTCATCAGAAAGCGGGTGGAGCCGCGGGCAATGCTAGTAATGAAATAAAATTTATTCAGTTAGACTTATTACAAGCACTTTTGAACCGTAAATTAAATTTAAGCGTCAGCGCTACCAACGGCTCGGAAAACAGTTCTGCTGAAAATAACCGACGAAAAACTCAACAGTTGTTCTTTTAAATATCGAATTTACATTTATTTTATTAACATGACAATATAGATATATCGCATATGAGTCAATATTTCTCAATTTCACACATTTCCATCAACAAAAAACTCTTGAATGTAATATGTTTTGCTCAATAAAATATTTTTAATTTTAACTTTATTTTTTTTAAAGGAAACTTCGTTCTTCGAAGATTTTTCCAAGAAGGTTTAATTGTACGAAAATATATATCATAGTTTTTACTACAACTTGAATGATGAAATGACAGTTATCTTCAAAATTGTTGAAAAATTGTTTGTTTAACGAAACCTTTTTTTTAATGTATTTATTTTATAAGGCATATTTACATTACATAAAGCTTAATTGTAAAGCGTGTATATTAAAAAATAATAATAAAATATCTTCTATTTTCAATGAAATAATGGAATAATTTAAATGTAAAAATATACCTGTCTAAGACAAACTTAGCTAACAGTAAGAGGAAAATTGAGTAAGTTATCTTTCAAAATTTGAATAATATAATATGAATGTAAATTTGACGAATCCCTTTTAAATGATAGATTTTTTTTATTCATTATCAGATAGAAGGTTTTAAGACTTAATAAAATATTAGCCATCGCTTAACATCTCAAATATTATGGCACTTTCTAGCCTAAAAGGTTATTTAATAATTTAATCTTATAAAATTAAAAATCTCGTTATAAAAAATTATTACATATAATATGTATATTTATATCACTTTTACTTCTAAAGGGAGTCGAAATGATTTTTTATAATAATGTTGCCACTACATATTTTCGCTTTATAAACGTTAAAATGCGATAAAATAAAATATTCATAATAAAACCTCTAAATTTTTACCAAAATTCTTGTGATATATATATATATATATATATATATATATATATATATATATATATATATTTCAGTAATATAAGTAATTTTTGTCACATCGCGTGGTAATAGCGGGGAAGGGCGAAATGATTACTGTTTTGTTACATGCTATTCGACTCGGCCATTGTGTTCGAGCTTTACACTATTTCTTTTTATAAACGTGCTCTATATAGCTATGCCACACATACGTACGATCCTTGAATTAAAAATTAAAGCTTATGTTTTGATAGCATAATATATAAATACAAATTATATATAAGTTTTTCTATTTTTCTGTATAATAAAGTAATAAAAATATCAACAAACCTATACACAATAATCCATTGTTGTACAATTGTCATTTACGATTCTGAGTCGAATCACTACATTAAATATTTTTGGAAAGTATTGTAAAAATAGTCATTATTATCAACACAGAGGCCGAATCTATAGTTTTTAGAAATTAGTTTGTCTGTCTATCTATGAAATTTTGTATGATCATAGTTGGTTATTTATTATTTTTTTTTAATGTTGGCAAATGCATTTACGCATACCACCTGAAGACATACAGGTGGTTATGTGGGACTCACCGGCTAGAAAAGCCAGTACTACCCACTAAAACCCAACGATAGCTCCCCCGTCTTAATGGGGCATCGCAGGACCTCTTACGCACTCTACCAGGACGCCTCGATGGCAGGTCTGCCGAAGCAGACCACAACAGCCTTGGGGTTGCTCCCACGGTCAACTCTGCTATCAAAGAAGTACCAGGAGCAACCCGCATAACACACCATCCACCAAGGTGGGCCACCTCCCCGTGCGTTTCTTGGCTTCGCGCTCGGCTTCATTGCCAGGCATTACTGAGCCCCCCACCACGACAAGGTGAACGTTGGAGGGGAAAAGTTGGTTATCCGGGTCAACATATAAGATACTTTTTACGGCAGGATAATATCTCTGAGAAATCGTTGTTAGGAACGAATCTGAGCAGAGCGAGGGTGAGTTGCTATTATCTATATATAAATAGACAAAGGCAAAATATTTCAGAGCCTTTTTCACTCTGTTAGTGAAGCTCAGTACCTTTGTGTCCTTTTTTTCTTTAGAATCTATTGATTTTAGTGTTGCCATCAAAAAAAACATAATGGTCGAATTTGACCACTGGACGAACACTACTTATATTGATTCTTTAATATCTTTTCCCCTTCGTTTTCCTTTAGCCTTTTCTTTTAGTAAAAGCGGTGTCAATATACCTATACAATATACGTTTATATTTTTATTCTTTTACTGTATATTTAACCCATAGACCTACAAGTCCAATGACATATATTACGAAATCCTCTGTCATATTTTATTTTCAATTTGTTGAAGCGTTGGAATATCAAATGAAAACTAAATAATATATTTATCTAACCTTTAATAACAAAAAGAAAATAGTAATTTAGGTAAGGCAATGGTAGCTCAGTGGTAAAGCGCTCGCTTGGGATACCGAGTAAAGCGGGTTCAAATCCCGGGTCTCGCACCTCTTATATTTTCATGTGCGAATTATTTCCAACATGATTACCATTTATCTTACGGCGAAGAAAAACATTGTGAGGAAACCTGCATGTCTGAGAGAACCCAGCAAGTTTTCAAAAGACATGTGAAGTCCGCCAACCCGCACTTGGCCAGAGCGTTGGACTATGGCCTGATACCCCTCGTATTGAAGGGAGGCGTATACCCAGCAGTGGGACGTTAGAAAAGGCTGAATACTATTAAGATAACATATGGTCTTTATCATTTTGATAATGCTAGCCATTGTTTCTAAGATATTTATAAAAAAAAACTTTACACAATGAAAGAGTAGAAACCGAAAATATAGAAAATATATTTAACGAGAAATATCAAAATAACACCATTTTTTCATATGCATATTTCCATTATAGTATAAACCGTGAAATGTCTACAAAGAACCTCGTTGAAGTCAACAAAGGTTACCGTCAAAGTATGAAAATGTCAAAAACATTAACATATGCTTCATATTTATATAAATCCTTCGTTTTGTATTCTCTCTATTTTGTTATTTCCTAAGTCTGTGTTTTGATTTATTTAATAAACTAGCATTGCCCGCGGCTCCGCCCTCGTTCAGATGACCAAAAACAAAATTCTTAGGTTTTACATATTAATATCTCTTACATTGCAGTTTTTGTATATTTTTTTAAGAAATGAGATATTTTCCCGCGGTAAAAAGTATCCTATATGTTGGACCCGGATAACCAGCTAACATCATACGAAATTTCATCAAAATCTGTCTAGTGGTTTTCTCGTGATGCGGTAACAGACAGACAGACAGACAGACAAAAATTCTAAAAACTATAGATTCGGCCTCTGTATCGATAATAATGTTTATTTCAATAAGATTTTCCAAAAAATATTTAATGTACAGATTCGATTTAGTTACAATTTTACTATATGTATAGAAGAAGCTTTTCTAATGTGTTTATTTTTATATTTCTTGTACACGTAAAGTCGCTGCTATGCCTGAACTCTCACCGGTCAGGTCGAATTGTCGTCTCAAGGGAATTTGAGAGCTGTAAAATGGAGAGTGCACTTGTTTTAGCGCGTACACTTTATGTACTACAATATCTTCTACGCACATAGTTGATAGTTATATTATTTCAATGAAATTGGCCGCCGTGACCGAAAACAGTCAGAAAATAGAATTTACTTAGACAGCAATCGTGGTCACGAAAGACCATGGGTTGCTGTAAAAAATTCGAAACGGGAACGAAAAAAACTTTTAAAAATATTTTTTTTGCACCTTCTAAACTTTTAAGTTTTAGCATCTGGCCAAGTAAATGAGTAAGCGCGGCTTCCTACACCCCTCCACCCCTCCCCCTCCACCGGACACGCACTTTATTTTGCTAATGCTGGACTGTTACCGTTTAGGTGCAATAATTTTTTTTTTTTGTTAAATTTAAGATATATTACTTTTTTTCTTACAGATATTGTTGTTATGTTGTAAATAGTGTAATCCCAAAAGGTGTTCAGTTAATTAAACAAACAAACTCTGCTTCTTTATAATATTAGTATAGACTTAATATGAAAGAGATAAGAGAAAGATGAAGAGAGAGAGAGAGAGGCCATTTATTTATTGAATGCAGTAAAGATTTAAGATAAATTCTGTTAATGAGCACATTAATTTTACCTACTAATAGCATGTTTCGTAATTCCAAAAGACGTAGGGGATAATTAATAATGATGTAAAAACGATTCACTCTCGTATAAATGCGAAATGTTTAATTACTTGAGCTTATCGAGATTTTGTTAAAAAGAACTTTCATTTTTATAAAGAAACTAGCGACCTGCACTTGCTTCGCCTGGGTACGTCCTCAGGTATAACTATATGTATAATGATACCTGTTGTGTTCCTAGGTCATAATCTGTCTGTGTACTAAACTAGCGACTCACCCTCGCTTCGCTCAGGTTTTTTCCTATCCCTATTATATATAGTTTTACAATAATGTATGGAAGTGTGACCGATTTGTTGACATTTATGATTACTGCTCACTTGGGTACCATGATGATATATAGCCTATAGCCTTCCTTAACAAACGGGCTATCTAATGCAAAAAGAATTTTTCAATTCGGATTAGTAGTGCTTGAGATTAGCGCGTTCAAACAAATAAACAAACAAACAAACAAAAAAACAAACTCTGCCTCTTTATAATAATAAAAAAATAATATAGATTACTCGAAATCTGTCCTGTGACAGCATGAAGGAGTAACAGACATATGTATCCACACACATATACAAACATTTACATATTTTGTAATAATATGTAAGTAGTCGGTGAAATTGTTAAAGAATATAATACAAAGGCTACAACGTATTTTAACAATTTCTTAAAATGAAATTTAGCATTTTAGGCCACAACAGAAAACACTGTGCAACAAAAAATTATTTCAATTTTGTTCTGTAAAACCATCTATACATATAATAAAATTGTTACTAAGTCGAATCTGTACATTAAATATTTTTTGGAAAATCTTATTGAAATAGACATTATTATCGATACAGAGTCTGAATCTATAGTTTTTAGATTTTTTGTCCGTCTGTTACCGCATCACGAGAAAACCACTGGACAGATTTTGATGAAATTTGGTATGATGATAGCTGGTTATCCGGGTCAACATAAAGGATACTTTTTACCGCGGGAAAATATGTCATATCTGAGAAAAGAACAAAAACTGCAATGTAAGAGTATACTAATATGTAAAACCTAAGAATTTGGTTCTTGGTCATCTGAACGCGTGCAGAGCCGCGAGCAATGCTAGTAGGATCATATGAGCACAAATTGTACTGATTTAAGCTCACTTGATTCTTTGTAAAAATATATACTTATATTAAAATAAATGTTAAAATTAAAATATAAAACAGAAATAACATTCTATACGTAAATTACTTGTCTATACTTTTCTAATTTCCTTTTCGTAAATATACTTTATCATAGTAATCAAATTTTCTTAGTACGCTTTTCGAAAGTGACTTAAATTACATATAATATGTCTGTACGAGTATAATTTAGTAATCCTTTTACAGTATAAGCCTTAATAAAAAAGATTTTTACCTAAAAATGATCTATATAATTGCGAAATTTTGTTTGTGTGTATGTTTGTTACTCGTTCACGCTATAACGGCTGAATGGATTTTGATTAAATTTAGTGCATAGATAAGCTATGACATTAAGTAACATATAGGCACCTGAGAAAGTATACGAGGGAAGGGGATGGTAAGTCAAAACAATATAAAAAAATTATTAAAAATATTATTTGGCTTGGAAATAATAAATAAAACCCAGAATGTGAATGTAACATGATATTTCTTTGTGCATTCACAAACCTTTATAGTTTTATTTCAGTAGAGAAGCCAGGAATAATTATTTTTTATGAAATAAATCCTAAACCATTTGTTTTGAAGTACGTTTTCAAAACGCTTATATTTAAATCGTGGATATGAAAATCAGTAGGTAATTTTTATACGAATAAACTATACTACGACATTATATAGCTATAGCCTAGGTTTAGTATTTATATTTTGTTTTTCAGAATAAAATATTTAAAAGGACTTTTTTTGTGCAAGCAATGATTATTTAAGTGATTACATAAAACATTCACATATTCTATATGAATTGTGTTTAAAATGATATTTTAGTTATTTTACAAAAATAAAGTCATGTTTGAATTCAAAAACTATGATCATGAAATTTAGTACACAGGGGTTTCCGGGGCGATAAATCGATCTAGATTAATCTTATGTCTGGGAAAACGCGCGTTTTCGAATTTTCATGCGGTTTTCTTTTGCATTATTCCACGCAAAATATTATGTTCGATAATCTCGCACACTCGGATATAAGCATCATGGTCAAGCGGCCAAGGTGCAAGATTGAATAAGTGTCCGGATTCGAATCCCGGTCGGATACAAAGGTATAATTTATTTTTGTTTTTTTTTTGTTTTTATTCAAGTTTTTAGTTTTTTCTTTTAAAGAAAATTGCACCTTTGACCAAAAACTCCGAGCGAAGCTCGGTGGCCCAGGTATTTTTAGAAAATGTTATTTTATTCGTGTTTTCAATAATCAACTTTATCGATAATCAAGAAAAACCTAAACTAATTTTTTTATTGGAAAAAAATAATAAAAAGGTGGCGTTTGAGTAGTCCTAATGTTGCCACTTAAACTGAAAAAAATGACTCTTTCTGACATCTATTGGCGAAAAATCATACTATTTTTTTTAATTGTAATCTGAATCTCCGAAACGGCTCCAATGATTTCATATAACTTAGTAGACAGCGGGTTTCGGGGGCGATAAATCGATCTAGATTAGTCTTATGTCTGAGAAAACGGTTTTGTTTCGCATTATTGAACGCAAAATATGGTCGCTAATTCGCACGCTAGGATATAAGTATCGTGGTCAAAGCGCAAGTTTGGCAATCACAGGTGTCTGGGTTCGTAGCAGGTGTCCGAGTCGTTCGTATTTTTTGTATTTATTCAAATTTTTAGTTTGTTTTTTTTAAATGTTTTTTTGGCCAAAAACTCCGAGCGCAGATCGGTCGCCCAGGTACTAAGTATAATAACGAAATGCACTCTTGTGCATTCAGCACCTTTTAATATCCCACTGCTGGGAATGGGTCTCTC
This sequence comes from Brenthis daphne, assembly GCA_947093115.1. Classification (NCBI taxonomy): domain Eukaryota; kingdom Metazoa; phylum Arthropoda; class Insecta; order Lepidoptera; family Nymphalidae; genus Brenthis; species Brenthis daphne. The sequence goes on along the minus strand of OX352483.1, from coordinate 2,370,154 downwards.
TTCAATATGAGGGGGATCACACCATAGTCCATCACACTCACCAAGAGCGCGTTAGCGGACTTCACATGTCTTTCGAAAACTTGCTAGGTTCTCTCAGATATGCAGGTTTCACGATGTCTTCCATGTAAGACAGACAATACACTCTTACAGTCTGTGAAACCCACATATTATAGCTCATAAACCTAGAGCTAAGGCAAGGACTTATAAGGCCATTATGAATATTTGTTTCAGACAGGACTTGAACCTAGGAACCTCTGCCATAGAAACAGAAACTATTACTCCGTCAAAGTCTTAATTGTTTAGATATAAACCATTTATAAGATAAAAAGAATGTTATAATAAATATTTAAGCCAACGTTTATTAATAGTAAAATGATTCACAGCTTTATAAAAAGCTTTAAACACGATCGCTAAACATGGTTGCGTTCATTTGGAATCCAATTTCGATGATCGAAATGAAATTTATTAAAGATGTCCCGAAATAGATAGGGTCGATCTAAATTGATACGATTTGACAACCTCGACAAAGATTAAGATGTACCTCAGAACGGCTTAATGTCATACTTTAAAGAGTTCTGAGGAAATGAGGAAAAATAAATACCTTCTAGTAAAAATAAAAGGGTATTTTTTATATAGTTAATGTGTGTATGTGTATTCAACCCTTTTTAACGTCCCACTGCTGAGCACGGGCCTCCCTTCAATACGAGGGGGATCAGGCCATAGTCCATCACGCTGGCCAAGTGCGGACTTCACAAGCCTTTCGATTTGCTAGGTTCTCTCAGACATGCAAGTTTCCTCACGGTAGTAATGTTAGAAATGATTCTCACATGAAAATATCAGAGGTGCGAGACCCGGAATTTGAACCCACCTTCGCTAGATTTCCCAAGCGACCGCGTTACCACTGGGCTACCACTGCCTTATACGCTCAGTGACTTCAAGTCAAATTATCTTTTTGCAAACCATTATTTTACATAACATAGTTGAAACAGATTAAAGAGAAAGAGTACAGTAGGCGGCCTTATCGCTAGAAAGCTATCTATTCTAGGCAACCTTTGGGTAGAGAGAAAGAAAGGGAGAAGGAATGTGGTGCAAAAAATCTTAATATCTACAAATGAATACATACATAGACTATCTATCTATACATATAATAAAACTGCCTCGGTGGTGTAGTGGCTAGCATGTACGGCTGCACACTCGGAGGTCCTGGGTTCGAGTCCCGGGTCGGGCCAAGTTTAGTTATTGAGTCTTTCTGTATAGTAAGTCTCAATAACAGCCCGGAGTTGGGAAGTTGGCGGTGCTTCACCCCCGTGCCTCGGAGAGCACGTAAAGCCGTCGGTCCTGCGCCTTAACTCTCACCGGTCGTGTCGAGCAGTCGTCCCACTGGAGTATGAGAGTGATAGGAATAGAGAGTGCACTTGTGTCTGCGCGTACACTTGCGCACTATAATATCTCCTGCGCAGTTGGCTAGTCTCAATGAGATTGGCCGCCGTAGCCGGAATCGGCTAGGAGAACATCATAATAAAATTGTAACTAAGCCGAATCTGTACATTAAATATTTTTTGGAAAATCTTATTGAAATATTATTATCGATACAGAGGCCAAAACTATACTTTTAAGAATTTTTTTGTCTGACTGTCTGTTACCGCATCACAGAAAAACCACTAGAGGGATTTTGATGAAATTTGATATGGTAATAGTTGGTTAGCTGGTTCAACATATAGGATACTTTTTACCACGGGAAATACCTAATTTCTGGAAAATAAATATAAATACTGCATTGTAAGAGTAATCTAATATGTAAAACCTAAGAATTTGGTTTTTGGTCATCTAAACGCGGGCAAAGCCGCGGGCAATGCTAGTATACATATATACACAAATATATTGACAAATATATTGATACCTACATACGTACATACAATATACATACATAGTATGTACATATGCACATATACACATTATACATATAAAATATGATGCCATTTAACACTTTATACGTTAAGATAATTAAGTATTCTTAAGTATTTTTTTTTAATAATGACACCGAGTCGGCTTGTTTAACTTTATTTGGTGAAGGTGGCTTCTATTAATAATAATAATAATATGTTGGGACAGTAACACACAGCACCATTTAGTTCCATGGTAAGCTACGAGGCTTGTGTTATGGATACCAGATAGTTGATATACTACACATATATAGCTTTAAATGCATACATATTATAACATAAACATGACATAAATGAATGCTCTCAGCACGACTCGAACCCGCGACCGCTGGCTTAACAAGTAGGGTCACTACAAACTGAGCCAAACGTATCGTCCTAATTATGCCTAGATCCTTGATTGTATCCACATCTTCTAACATATTATTATCAATAACATAAGGAGATACCTACATTTGTTTTAAGATTTACCTTCCTTCGAATTCGACTCTCGTTTACAAGGAATTTGGAAGTTTGTTAAATAAAGTTGGCCATTTACTTGTTGTGTTATCCTAAAAGTTTGTATAACACTATGTAATATTATTGTTGTAAACATTTAACATGAAAGTAAAGTTTGTTAATTAAGACTAAATTTTCAATATCATGATAACATTGTAAATTATTTTACACTAGCGACCCTCGCTTCGCTCAGATTCTTCCCTAGGTTGATTCCCCATACAAACTTTCATCCCCATTTTCACTCTCTTAATGAATGATTTCCGGGAAAAAAGTATTCTATATCTTTCCGAGGGTCTCAAACTATCTTCTCACCAAATTTCATCTAAATCGGTTGTGTAAATCCAGAGATTACCCCCAACAACGTCACAAACTCACAATTCACAAACTTATAAACTCACAAACTTTACCTCTTTATAATATTAGTATAGACTAGCCACTGACCCCCGCTTGGCTCGCGTTCATCCCTAGATGATTCTTTAAATTGACATAACATTTTGCTTATGAACTGATTGAAATAAAACAAATACCAAATGTTGTACATTAGTGAAAACCGCACCCAAATCGGTTAAGCCGTTTCTGAGATTAGCGCGAACAAGCGCACAGACAAACAGACAATAATTTTTAAAATCATTGTTTTGGGTTCCATTGCGTTAATAAAGACCGCCATTGTTAGTTTTTCTCAAATATCTTCCATGTACAGACATCGACACTGTTATTATATGTATAGATTTTAAGGTTTCCTGTGTGAAGAGTCAAGACCTACAACTTCACCTATTCGGTCGTTAGTGTTTTAACTTTTGTATATGTTGTTTGTCGAGATTTTTGCAGAAAATATGATCTTATTAAGCATCTTTTTTTTATATTGGGTAAGGCATTTACGCATCACACGTGCATATATACAGGTGGTTGTATAGAATTTACCGGCTAATAAAATATCGTACTACCCGTTAAAACGCAATAAAACGTCCCACGTCTTAATGCGACGTCGTTGGATTGCTTAAGTACCCTATCACGACGCCCCGACAGCAGTCCGTTTCTTGACTTGGCCCTCGCCATGGTTGCCGGACAATATTGACGCTATGATCATTTTCAACGTCATATTTTGCCTGATTTTTTCTGACTTTTATTAAAAACGTCATAAAAGTAAAACTTTTAAGACGTTATTAATAAAAATTAGAAAAAATATATTGTATATATTGTAGTATCTATGTATTATATTTAGACTATCCATACGGTACCTTTTTTTCTTTCTTTTTCTTCTATTACTCATAATATATAAAAAAGTGTGTGTGTACTTATGTAAGAAGAAGTTCTACATCTTTTAAAGCTTGTTTTCTTTTGAATAGTTTAGACTTTTTTTTAATGTTTACTTTTCTTTCCGTATTTTTCTCAGAACATCCTTTCATTTGATATCCATTTCATGGGGGTGCATAAAAAAATCAGTCCGCCATCTTTGGGAGTCCGCCATATTTGATTTACAAAGAAGTCACTTTGCTCCGTCCGCCATATTGAATTAAAAATGGCGGCATTTAGGTAATCATGCTTTGTCACGAGAATCAAACGTGCGTGCCAAATTTCATCGCAATCGAACTCTGGTAACTGGGTCAAAACTTGCAAGATTTCATTACGGCAGACACTGGAACTAACTTGACACTGTAGCCAATAACGAATAACTTCATTCTGTAATCTAAGTCTGTCGGATCATAAAAAAAAATTTTTAACAAAAAAATAAAAACCGACTTCAAACAAAATCACTAAAAAGTGAAAAATAACTGATTGGTAGTTTTCATTTACTATACATACCTAATCAAATATTTTCGAAGTCGGTGTGCTTTGCTTTGTATGGGCTGGCACCGATTTCGAAAATATTTGATTAGGTATGTATTTAATAGGTAGGCTTTAATTACTTAGCCAAAGCACACCGACTTCGAAAATATTTGATTAGGTATGTATAGTAAATGAAAACTACCAATCAGTTATTTTTCACTTTTTAGTGCTTTTGTTTGAAGTCGGTTTTATTTTTTTGTTAAAAAGTTTTTATTTTTCCCTTTTTAGTGTAGACAGTAGTAGCAAAGTAAGGATTCTAACGTGTTAGGCTTGTCAAATCAAACAAAATAAGCCCAAACTCAAAGTATCTACTATTAGCCGTTGAAGAGTTCCACCTATCCACCTTCTGGCCTTGCCATCAGATCAGGTCAACAACACCGAACCACTGTACTATCAACGAAAATAGAAATACTTGCAAAGTTTCAAGTCAATATGACAATTAGAAGTAGGTTAAATTCATTATTAGTTGTTTTTCCACCCTTAGGGGTGGTATTTTTTTTTTGAAATTTAAATGGGACCAATCTGGAAGTATACCCTTTCAAACAAAACAAAAATTGTCCAAATCGGTTAATAAATGACGGAGTTCTGAGGTAACAAACATAAAAAAAAAAAAAACATACAGTCGAATTGAGAACCTCCTCCTTTTTGAAGTCGGTTGAAAACACTTTCATAGTTTTTTTTCAAAACGCGATATAGGAAGTATAACTTCAAAAATATATTATAATAGTGACTCACCCTCGCTTCGCTCGGGTTCGTCCCTAGCTTGGTTCCCCATACATACATTCATCCCCATTTTCACCCCCTTAAAAGATGATTTCGAGATAAAAAGTACCCTATGTCCTTCTCAGGGTCTCAATCTATCTTCTTACCAAATTTCATCTAAATCGGTTCATTAGATCCAGAGATTACCCTCTACAACGTGACAAACTCACAAACTTTACCTCTTTATAATATTAGTATAGACTATAGATAAATAAACATACACTAAACTTACATAATGTAAATTCGTTTAAAAGCTCTACATAAAGATTCTAAGGCACTTACAAATAAAATATACAAGCTAAGCTACTAATAACAAAAACTCAAATACTATTCATTTTGTATGGAAATTAAATCCGTGTCTTTTAGAATAGATGACTTAAGCCCGCAAAGAAAATTGCTTGAAGGTGAAAAAATATACCTTTAGCGGTAGATAAATTCTTTCCACAAGCCTATCAAATTGAAGATAAAATCTAGAGTACAAAAGAGATCATTAACATTATTCTGTATAGGCAGTATCGAGGTGGCATGGATTGACCCATTTACTTTGTACTTTATCAAGCTTACCCATTGTTACTTCTAAGCTCGGATTAATCAAGTTTTCTATAAAAGTTTGGAAAGTTCAAAAGTATGTCCTTAATGTTCATACTGATAGTATCGCAATAGAAGGGATGTAAACTTTCGTTTTACTCTGCTCCATTGAGCAATTTTAATTACGTTTTATTATGTAAAATTGATGTATATGATTTAGTTTTAAAATGTAAATATTGGCGTTTTATATCCACTTATTTCCTAGGTACATGATATTTAGGGAAAGTAGTGGAAAAAGATTATGTAATGGGAAAAAAGGCTGAAAAATAATAAAAATTACCACGCCTCATAGAACATTGTTAGTTTTTGACAGATGTGTGAAATTCTCCAAGCAGAATTTGCGTATTGTATGTATAAAAAACAGCCTCGGGAATTGTGGAAAGACCAATGCTCAGCAATGGCAGGTTAAAAGAGGTTGAATATAAATACATATTTACGAACATTGTACATATTTGTGACCCACGCTACTAGATGGTATTTCTAATGAAAACTTATTATTTCGGAAATAAAAAATAGTCTATATTACTTTTGGATTAATTGGAGGAACTTGGCAATAGTAAAAAACATTCAAATGAGTACTTTCTGAGTTTATTGATAACAAACTCATTTTTCCTATTTATACATTCAATAGATTAAAAGCATTTGATTTATATTTTTGATTTTTTTTTTTTATTTATTTAGAATTACCAACAAAAGTTACAATAATAAATTACATATAATTTCGTTACTATAGAAACATGATGATTGCACTTTTAATTAGAGGTAAATACAGCATGCTATTAAATTAGTACAACATTAACATCTTAAAGGACAATAAAAATATATACAATTACACACAGTTAATAAATTTTTGTGACAAATAAAATAGAACAATTAATTAAAAATTAAATATACTATAGATTAAATTGTGAATTTTTATTTACTGAGTAACCAATCTGAGGTTGATTATAATAGATTAACTCATACCTAATGCTCCTGCAAAATAACGTTAATTGAACACCCTAAATTAATTACGACGCGACCAAATTCGAAAGGGTTAATTGACATTGTAAGCTGATATCGAAATTTGCTAATGGTTTACTTAACATATTCGTGTAACTAGCCACAACACAACATCGAATGATTTTAGACTCTATATACGTACGTATCATTGATTATCTGACTTTGACGACACGTTTTGTAGTGACCCTACTTGCTGTGCCAGTGGTCGCGGGTTCGAGTTCGCTGGGAGCATTCATTTGTGTGATGATCACGAATGTTTGTACTCTAGTGATAGATGCTTACATTATATATATATATATATATATATATATATATATATATATATATCTAGCGACGAACCCTCGCTTCGCTCGGGTTCGTCGCTAGCGATATAAATAGATATAAATAGCTATTAGCCAGCGTTAATAATATAAATCTTAATTTTTTTTTTCGTGATTTTTCTGGTGTTTTAATACTTATTAACCTATTCCAGACTAAGAGAAATCCAAAAATTCAAATATCATAAAAATTGTTCCACCCATTCTTGAGTTTTATGTCACGTCAAATGGGAACGCGGTAGAACGGGATAAAAAGTATCCTATGTCCGTCTCCTGGTTCTAAGCTACCTCCCCACCAATTTTCAGCCAAATCGGTTCAGCCGTTCTTGAGTTATAAATAGTGTAATTTTCCATACCCCTAAGTGATAAGAATAAGGGTGGTCCTCCCAGACCCCACCCCAGGGACGAACCCGAGCGGAGCGAGGGTGAGTCGCTAGTAATATATAAAATCTATGCTGACCGACACTAAAAAGGGATAATGTAGTGATTTATATATTATATCGTTCTCCTTGTTCCGTTTATAATAATAACTAGCAGAACCCGCGGTTTCGCTCGCGCTAAAATTACGAAAGAAAAACTAAAAAGGTAGGTTTCATATAAATTTTCATCCCTATTTTACCTCTTTATGTGATGAATTTCGATAAATGCTTAATCAAGTTAACAACTTTTATTTAATTGTATTGAAGATTGACTTGGTATTAATGTTAATACCAAGTTGCAATTAATTCTAATCATAAATATTTTTTTGAGTGAGTGAGAATTATAACGTGTTTTCCCGTAGGAATGAGATAATCTCCCGCAGTAAAACCCTTTGTCACTCTCTAGCCCTCCAATTATCTCCACACAAAAAAATCACGCCAATCCGCCACTCTGTTTGGATGTGAAAGAAGGACAAACAAACAAACACACTTCCACATTTATAATATTAATATTGATGAGCTTTTTTATATTATATTACATACTAGATGTTGACAAATGAAAATAACAGACGACTCTGAGCTTGAAAAAAAAAGTTTAGTATCAAAATAGGCTTTCGAATGTTATTTAATATTTTATATCTAGTATACTTCTAGAGTCTACATAAACAATAGACAAGCAATAAAAGGCACGCGTACTTGTTAAGAAATTTTCATAAACCGGTCCTCTCCAAATCCCGTTCAATCCCTCGTCCAATAAGAAGTAAATAAAAACTCAAACAAAACCTATGTAGGAATAAAAATGAAAGTACAGGGATTACCCAAAGATAACTAGGATAGGTGTTCGTAGTTTTCTGCGTTATTAGCTACAAATGTATGGTTTGATTAACTTCCGGTCGTGTGGTAGGAGATTTGCAAAGCATATTTGCCTTCTATTCTTAGATGGAAGATGTTCCAATATAAACGAACTTATTGAGATTTAGAAACCTTCTTTTTATGTCAGTATTTGACGTATATGCCACATATATAATGTTAAAATAGTAAAAATATAAGATAACTACGTTACGTTTTAACGTTTAGTATAGATTTCTCAGAGATGAGATATTTTCCCGAAGTAAAAAGTATCCCTATATGTTGACACCATGACATAGCCAGCTATCATCATACCAATTTTATTAAAATCTGTCCAGTGGTTTTCTCGTGACGCGTTCTCAGACAGACAGACAGACAGACAGATTGACAAAAATTTATAGATTCGGCCTCTGTATCGATAATAATAACATGCCTATTTGAATAAGATTTTCCAAAAAATATTTAATATACAGATTCGACTCAGAATTTTATTATATTATAGTAAGATAATAATACTGAATATTACATGAATAAACTACTTACTTGACTACTATATCACTTATAATCAAACTTTTACGAAGTGTTAGTTTCGTAGAACTTTAATTTTTAGAATTTTTCATAATATTCTAAAACTTTAGTGCTAATACATATTTATAATGATGAGAAGAACTAAAGGTCCAATTTAATACTGAAATGTAAAAGTACTTAGACCGAACACTTTGCCTCTTTATATCTTCAAGCTTATTAAGTATAAAACTGGCTAACTTTTAGTCAACTATGAAATAATATTTATCTTAACATTTGTAATTTTAAAAGAAAAGTAACTGATACAGAAAAATAATACGTTTTTCGTTTGGAGCCGATTTTATATTTACGACGAACATTAGTTCGTCCAGTGATCGAAATTCGGCCATAATCATTTTTAAAATGTTGAGGAAAATATAATATGTCTATGAACTATTTACTTATGTATATAAAAAAAAAACTGTTTTCTTAGAGCTCTTCAATAGCTATTAAATAAAAAAAAGAAAATCGGTGGGCAGAGAAGAAAAATAAGCTTTTTTTGCTTATTTAATATTATTTAATAATTTTTCAAAATATTTAATAATTTTTCATTGTTTTTAATTTTTTTTCGTGGGACCCTATTTTTTTTCTAAAATAAAAGTAGCCTAAGTTACTCCTTATTACATCAGCTATCTGCCAGTTAAAGTACCCTCAAAATCGGTCCAGCCATTTCATTGATTAGCCGGAACAAACAGACAGACAGATAAAAATTGTAAAAAATGTTGTTTTGGTATTTGTGCCATATGCATTTAGTAAAAAACGGTTATTTTGACATTACAACCAGACACTTCAATTTTATTTATCTGTATAGATTATAGTTTTTTTTAACTTACACATATATTTTATCGAAAATTTGAACGAATTTAATTTTAATGATTTGAAAGATGGAGCCTATACAATATGGCATAACAAATAGACAAACAGACAACGTGAGAGAACCCTTCGGGTAATGAATCCCAAAAACTATTATTACAATCCATCCCACAAAACTATCTTATATTTATATGGTTAGCGAATTTATGCCATCAAAATCCTTTAAACTCTAAAGTAATTAGAACTGAATATTGGCTCAACCCACTATTAAGCAAAACTAATTCCATTTAAATAGATCAATTCAACTATTTCCATCCAGTCCTCGGCCAAGCTGGCATAACTACTCATTGTCTATACATATAATAAAATTGTAACTAAGTCAAATCTGTACATTAAATATTTTTTGGAAAATCTTATTGAAATAGACATTATTGTCGACACAAAGTCCGAATCTATAGTTTTTAGAATTTTTGTCTGTCTGTCTGTCTGTCTGTTACCGCATCACGAGAAAACAACTGGACAGATTTTGATGAAATTTGGTATGATGATGGCTATCCGGGTCAACATATAGGATACTTTTTACCGCGGAAAATATCTCATTTCTGAGAAAAAATACAAAAACTGCAATGTAAGAGTATACTAATCTGTAAAACCTAAGAATTTGGTTTTTGATCATCTGAACGCGGGCGGAGCTGCGGGCCATGCTAGTAATATTATAAATCTGTCTACCGCTGACCTTTTAAAAATCACGTTTTTATAGATATATGTAATTTTAGGCTATTTTTGATATTTTTCGGCTTCGTTCCGGCTAATCTCCGAAACGGCTGGACCGTTTTTAACGGGACTTTCACTGGCAGATAGCTGTTATAAGGAGTAATTTAGGCTATTTTAATTTTAGAAAAAGAATTAGGGTTCCAAGCAATAAAAATTAAAAACTCTGACATTGTGAACAAAATCAGCGTACCTAGGAACGCAGACGAGCGAAGCTAGGGTAATGGGCTAGTCTGTACTAATACTAATAAATAATTACTAATAATATTATAAAGAGGTAAATTTTGTGAGATTGTGAGGTTGTAGGGGGTAATCTCTGGATTTACAGAACCGATTTAGACGAAATTTGGTAAGAAGATAGTGTGAGACCCTAGGAAGGACATAGGATACTTTTTACCCCGGAAAACATCCTATAAGGGGATGAAAATGGGGATGAAAGTTTGTATTGGGAAGCAAGCTAGTGACTAACCCGAGCGAAGTGAGGGTGAGTCGCTAGCTCATAACAATTCAATTAACGCAAAAAAAATATACAAGGCGTAAAAACATTTTGGTTTAGTATATGATTTTTTAAGCAAAAATGTAGCTAAAGTTTTATTTCTCGGTTGTAAAGTTACAATCAATGAGTCCTCTCGAACCACATGAATTCTAACAAGCCTTTACATTTCGAACGTGCAGGGAATAGGGTTAACCCTTTTCTTAGTTTTCTTGAGTTGTGCCTAATACAAAATGTTACATGGTATTCGGTATTTAACTAACTTCTGAAGAAACACTTCTATATCTCAGTGGTATTAGCTACTATAATAGAGGTTGTGAATTCGATTCCCGTACCACGTGAATTCAAATCTTCTTAGAATAAACTAATAAACGTAATTGAACGCTGTAGATTGGAGAACTAAGTGTGTGAAAACCTCTCTCACGTGCGAATCATTTTCAACATGATTACCATTTGCCTTACGGTGTAGGAAAATATCGTGAGGAAACGTGCGACTAATAAAACCTAAAGTTTTTAAAAGACATGAAGCCTGCGAACTTGTATTTGGCCAGCGTTATTACGACCTGATCCCTCTAGAATTATAGGGATATCCGTGCCCAGATGTGGGACATTAAATAGGGGTGAATATATACATAGGCCTCAATTACGTTGAGACATCGCCATCTCAGAGTCGTCTTTCTTTGTTATTGGCAACACTTTGTCAGATTGTCAGTTGACGCTTATGACCGCTCTATTGAGTCGTATCTTGTTATATAGCCTATAACATTCTTAATAAACATGTCATATGACGTAGGAAGATTCTTTTTATCGCACTCTCGCTCTCCGAGATTAGTGTGTGATGGGGTTTACAGTTCGTCTGATTAACTGTTTCGTTTTACTTTCATGGTTATCATCTCACTCTATTGAGTCATAGCTTGGTGTTGTATAGCCTTAATAAAAATGCCAAATATTGCAAGTTGTTTTTCATCAGACTGCTTACTTTACTTCCTTAGATTAGTGTGTAAATATAAACATAAGCTTTTAACATTATCTATACAGATAAATAAAATTTAAGTGCCTGTTTATAATGTCAAAATAATAGCTTTTCACTAAAGCATATATAAAATTATTTACGGTACTTATAAGAAACGCTGTCTCTCTCTGTCTGTGTGTATGTCTGTTTGTTCCGGTTAATCTCCAAAACTGCTGGACTGATTTTGAAAGGGACTCTCACTGGCATGGAGCTGATTTTGTAAGGAGTAACTTAGGCTACATTTATTTTAGAAAAAGAATTAGAATTCCGCTTAAAACAATTAAAATGTACCGAAGGACGCACTGAAGCTCAGCGAGAATAAGTTGCTAGTCTGTACTAATAATATAAAGAGATAAAGTTTGTGAATTTTGAGTTTGTGAGTTTGTGACAATGTAGGGGGTAATCTCTGGATCAACTGAACCGATTTAGATGAAATTTGGTAAGAAGATAGTTTGAGACCCTTGAAAGGACATAGAATACTTTTTATCCCGGAAATCATCCCTTAAGGGGGTGAAAACGGGGATTAAAATTTGTATAGGGAATCAAATGTGTAATAAAAGTATAAAAAAATCGCAGATCTACAAGTAGATAGTATTACTATGATGTAAAATGGGATATTTACAATGTTTTTTTTGTTCGAGTTCCTTATATATCGGCACTATTGCACTTTGGTCACGGTAATATCCCGATTTGCATCATAAAAATATTGTCAGTAAACTTGAAAGCTTACAAAATTTTTAAATAAGTAGTTCTACATTTTAAAGTCAACACACTCAGCTGTTTTTTCAATAAACAGTATTTATTTGGACGTGCTTGAAGTTTGTAAAATTCAAAGTTTACCAACACAATTTACTAAAGCGTAAGCTAATAGAGGCAGGCAGTAATTAATTCTAACAGGGTTGTAATAACCTGCGCTGTTCCTATTAACTCGTATTACGTAAGCTATTTCAAATTGATTAACTAGACGATTGTCCTGGGTTTGCTTAGATAAAAGTATCATCGGTCGGTATCATTACACATATCTAAACTAGTTTATATTATTTACTAGCAGAACCCGCGGCTTCGCTCGCGCTAAAACTACAAAAAAACTCTAAAAAGGTACCTTTCATACAAACTTATATTCCCTATTGTACCCCCTTATGAAATGAATTTCGAAATATGTTATAAGACATGTTTATTTAATTGTATTGAAGAGCATTAATACCAAGTTTCAAGTAAATCTGATCATTTTTTTTTTGGTTTGTATTATAACGTGTTTTCTTGTGGGAATGAGATAATCTCTCGCGGTAAAAAGTAGCCTATGTCACTCTCCAGTACTTTAACTATCTCCAGCTCTCCAACTGTCTCCACACAAAAAATCAAATCAATCCTTCATTCAGAACAAACAAACACACTTTCACATTTATAATATTAGTATGGATTCTTCCTCGAATCACCTCAGTTCTATCTTTTAAACTATACATATTTTTTTAAAATGAGGATCCTATTTAAATAAGAAAAAAATACTATTAAACAATTTAAGAGGTTATGTATATTTTAAATAAAACTATCTTTTCGGATTTTGTCGCGGATTTATTTGCATGTTTGTTTCCCGACGTTTCGAATGCTTTACAGCAATCATGGTCACGGGAGAGAGGTCAGTCTCTCCCGTGACCATGATTGCTACGGCCACGGCGGCCAATCTCATTGCGACTAGCCAACTGCGCAGGAGATATTATAGTGCACAAGTATACGCGCAGACACAATGTGCGGCTGGAGTTTAGAATAGGGGACATTACCCCTGGCGGAGTGGGTGGTATTTCTGGATAGGGCACGTGATATGGAGTCGAAATGTTAAATAAAAAATTTTCCGGAAACGTACGAGTAAAAAGTTATTGAGACTTAAAGTTACAACATTTCCATACATTATTTTGACATTACTACCATTTAGACACTCTTGGAAATGTCAAAAAGTCACTTTCAATTATCAAAATGATCTCCAGATGATTGTCTTTATTTGTACTTTGCGTGAAATTCGAATTTTCTAGTTTTCTAGTCATTTATGGCACTCGCCGGCCGCTACCGCGGCACGCTCGCTTCGCTCGCTCGGCTCGTGCGTTGTGGCAACTGTTCTAACCTAACCTAACCAAGATATGACGAATAATAAATAAATAATGTATTTATGAAGTGAAAATAATATTTTTCTTTTTATTTATTTATTAATATTACCAACAGAAAAAGCAAAAATAATCAAATATAATCTGTTGTCATTTAAGCGGTAATATAAAACAAAGTGACAGTTTTGCTTTTGTCAAAATGTAAGATCATTTTGTTTGTGTTGTGAAATTATTAAAATATTAAATACAATAAAGCATTAATTGTTGTGAAAATATGTATTGTACATAAAAAAGGATGCGTACTATTCGTTAAAGGTATGTTTATCTGTTGTAATCACTTATTTAGGTAAAGAAATGTATGGAAATGTGTTAGATATGTTATAACTTTAAGTCTCAATAACTTTTTACTCGTACGTTTCCTCCAAATATTTTTAATATATTTTGACTCTCTGTCACCTCCCCTATCTAAAAATACCACCCACTCCGAATGGTGGTAAAGAAATATATGAAAATGTATGGAAATGTTGTAACTTTAAGTCTCAATAACTTTTTACTCGTACGTTTCCGGAAAATTTTTTATTTAACATTTCGACTCCCTATCACGTGCCCTATCCAGAAATACCACCCACTCCACCAGGGGCAATGTCCCCTATTCTAAACTTGTGCCCAATGTGCACTCTCTATTCCTGTCACTCTCATACTCCGGTGGCTTACTATACAGAAAGACTCAATAACTAAACTTGGCCCGACCCGGGACTTGAACCCAGGACCTCCGAGTGTGCAGCCGTACATGCTTGCCGCTACACCACCGAGGCATTTAAAATATAATATAAAAATAATCCCTTAAGATATTCTTACTGACTTGGATGTTTTCTGCTGAATCACTTTACTGTTGACACTTCTGTTTGACATCAAGATATCAATCATGATTATGTTGCTGTCAGCATATTTTTATGTTGATGATGATACAGTCCCTCATGTAGATTTTTGTGTAAATATATTTAATGTAATAAATATAAAATTGTAAATTAATGTAAAATATTTAATAACATCTATTCTATGTGTATCTACATGAATAAATATGTTGTGACATTAACACACAGCGGCCAGCGCCATCTAGTTCCATTGTAAGCTACGAGGCTTATGTTATGGATGCCAGATAGTTGATACACTACACATATATAACTTTAAATACATACATTTATACA
Organism: Brenthis daphne; assembly: GCA_947093115.1. NCBI lineage: Eukaryota > Metazoa > Arthropoda > Insecta > Lepidoptera > Nymphalidae > Brenthis > Brenthis daphne. The sequence goes on along the minus strand of OX352483.1, from coordinate 2,354,995 downwards.
TATATACATACATATAAACACCCATGACTGGAGTACAAATATTCGTGCTCATCACACAAATGGATCCCCCAACGGGACTCGATCCCGCGACCGCTGGTACGGCAAGTAAGGTCACTACAAAATGAGCCAAACGTATCGTCAAATGTATCTATTTTGCATATAGACTTTATTATGACGTCTTCTTTGTTGTAGTTTATTTTTTTATTTCTAAAAAAGTTATCAACTCGGTAATAAATAAAATTAATAATTACCTACGAGTACATATAAAACCTCCATATGTATTATGTGAAATATATAATTATGTCGCAGTAATATTGAATTTCAGTCATTTTGCTAAATGGCAATTATATACGGCAAACGCTCCTCGAATTGTAAAATGCCGAAGGCAAATTACAAAGTGCTTGTCAATTTGTAATAGTCTACAATACACAGGCAACAATTCGGGCGCCCTTTCCAAAATGTTGCAGCCAATTATATAGGATTTGTGTGAACGTGTCGCGTTCTTTAATGAAATGGCCATTGTTTTGTAAAACGGCATGAATTATAACGTTGGATTCTAAATTAGAGCTCTGTAATAAAGATTCTGGGTTCAATAAAAGACGAAGAAAACATTTCACAAACTAACAATCAACTCATAGACATCGACGTTTCTAAATTGACGAATTATATAATGTGTCGGCGACATACATACAGCTTATAACACCCCCAATGTTAGAAGGAAATGAGGACGCTCTCCCAGAAACTTAATAAATTATGAATCCATTTACAAGCAATTATACGTTTGTTAGAATTTCTTCAATTAATATTGTTAATTTAGGTAATGAAATTTGTTCTATGAATTGTAATATATGTTAATTTTCTATGTTCAATGTCGTGTGGTAAAAGAATAAAATAAAATTATTTCCATTGAATAATAAAGTTTATTTTGTTTAGGGCTAATATGGAATAAGCCTCACCTATATTAAGTACTAGCGAATCACCGCGGTTGATTTCCCATACACACTTTTATCCCCATTTTCACTCCCTTAAAGGATGATTTCTGGGATAAAAAGCATCCTATGTCCTTTCCAGGTTCTCAAACTATCATCTTACCAAATTTCATCTAAATCGGTTCAGTAGATCCAGAGATTACCCCCTACAACAACACAAACTCACAATTCACAAACTTTACCTCTTTATAATATTAGTATACCTAGATATATTATTATGTTTATGTGTATTGGGGGCAATTTAGCCAAACTTTCATAGGAGCTTTATTCCACACTCACAGGATTGTTTTCTTTGAACAGGACAAAAGCTATCGTACATTTTAACCCGGATAATAATATCCTTAATAAATGTCATACAATTTTGTCTGTCTAGAACTGATTTTATTTCTTACTAGCGAATCCGGTAGCCAGACGTTGTCCTACCATAGATCTCGTTCAGATAGAAAATTACAAAAGATTTTTTAGGAACTCAGCAAGTGGGTCTATCTATAGCTACAAGCCATCCAAGTGACCCAATAAAACAAAGAAAAAACATCAAAATCGGTCAAGCCATTTAGGAGGCGAATTACGGACAAACGCACACTACCATTTCTTTTCGTCAGTAAAAATAATCTTGTAATACCAGTAGTGTTCCTATCTAATGAATATATACATACATATATTCTAATTTAAACTTCATAGTACTCGACTGAACGGTAGTTGAGATAGTGGATCAAGTGTATACATAAATAAATATGTAAAATAGATCTCTTATAACGTAACAGCTTTTTATAAATATTACAGTTAGATTTTCTTGTTCTTTATCATTTTCTTTTTTGGTTCTTCTCTTATTATATATATTATAAAATTTCTAAATAGATTCCAACAAAGTTGTATCCTGTGAGAACTATGTCATGTACTGGGATAAAAATAGCAGCTTTTACCCTTTTCCGACTCATAAACTATCCTTCTACAAGGCTGCATGAAAGTAAAGTAACCTAATTACGCTTTAGCATTTAAAATTTTGGGAAGGACCAGGGGTTTTCTAATATAACATGACTGGAATTAGCCGCTTTAAGAAAAGCCAGTTTCCCAGCTAGTCAAAGTCGTGCAGTACAGATGAAACTTCTATATATAAAAACTTAAAAAAAACGACTTCCAGGCACTAAAATGTAAAAAATAACTAAACGGGGATTTTCATTTAGAATAGATACCTAATCAGATATTTTCCAAGTCTTTATATAAATTTTTTATTTATGAACGGATTGAAATAAAACAAACACTATATGTTAAGTGAAGCTTGTCATAATATATTAACGAAAACCGCGCTCGAATTGGTTAAGCCGTTTCTGAGATTATCGCGCACAAACGCACAGAAAAACAGACAAACCGACAGACCAAAATTCTAAAAGTCATTGTTTTAGGTTATATTGCGTTAATAAAGACCCCCAATAATAGTTTTTCTCAAATATCTTCCATGTATAGACAGCGATCAGTTACTTTATTATATGTATGATGATATGATATAGCAAAAGTATTAATAGAGAATTGGGTCTTATTGATACAAATATTGCAGTCTAATGAGGACTGCGAGCTCCGCGGCTGGCAGTACCAGTTAAATCCACTGCTGTAATAATTTGGTGGTTAGATACGCTAGTGGTTTAACGATTATATACATTACCGTTTTGTCTGCCTCGGTGGTCTAGTAGGGAGCATATACAATTGAAAATCATGGTCCTTGGTTCGAATCCCAACTCAAACCAAATAGTGAATGAGTCTTTTAATCTATACATATAATAAAATTCTAACTAAACCGAATCTGTACATTAAATATTTTTTTGAAAATCTTATTGAAATAGACATTATTTTCGATACAGAATTTTTGTCTGTCTGTCTGTTTGTCTGTTAGGTTAGGTTAGCACACGCATCACGGAAAAACAACTGGAGGGATATTGATGAAATTTGGTATGGTGATTTGAGCTGGTTATCCAGGTTAAAATATAGGATACCTTTTACCGCGGGTAAATATCTCCTTTTTAAAAAACATACAAAAACTGCAACGTAAGAGTATACTAATATGTAAAACCTAAGAATTTGGTTTTTTGTCATCGGAACGCGGGCGGAGCCGCGGGCAATGCTAGTTTTATTATAAAGTGTTATTGCATATGTATTCAAGACTCCTACGCCCTAAAACTCAGTTTTCTAATAAAAATAACACCTTCTTACTTGAATAAAGTCTATTTTTTTTAGTTTTTTTTTTCTAGATTGGAATACTCTGTAAGTAGCCCGGATATCGGAGTTGATGTTTTATCCTAGTTATACACGACCGTGCTGAGACAGCTTCAAAGACATAAAGCTTTCGATCCGGTGCATGATGTCTCACCGGTAGTATCGAAAAGTTGTTTCAATGGAACATGAGGGGAATGAATAGACCTTGCACTTGTATTTGTACACACGTCCGAATGTTATCTCCGTTCCGGCTAGTCTCGGTGAGCTAGACGTAACCGATATCGGTTTGGATTACTTTTATGTAGCTAGCATGTTATGTATGTATGTATTACGCCCTTTTTAACGTCACAATGCTGGGGGTGGGCCTGCCTTCAATACGTGGGCGATCACTGATCAGGCCATAGTCCACCACGCTGGCCAAATGCGGGTTGGCAGGCATGTTATATTTACTTTTAATTCTTAGGTAATAATAGAAAATAACCGATGACTAACATATACCAATAGGTATAGAATGCTAAAAATATTTCTTGTTTCTTACATCTTTACTAATACCTATATCTATACATGTAACAAAAATATAACTGATCGTTGTCTGTACATTGAAGATATTAGAAAAAATATATTATTAGGGGTCTTTATTAACGCAATAGTACCCAATCCAATGATTTTTAAAATTTTTGTCGCTTTGTCTGTTCGTTTTTGCACGCTCACCTCAGAAACGGCTTAACCGGTTTAAGTAAGATTTTCACTAATGTATTGTGGCAAGCCTCACTTAACATTAAGTATTTGTTTTATTTCAATCGGTTCATAAATAAAAAAAGTTATGTCAATTTAAAAAATCATCCAGGGACGTACTTATGATAGCTGGTTTACCCTGCTTTAATGCAAGTATAGATAAACAAATCGATCTGATACCGACAAATTACTGTAGAGATAGTCTATACACTAGGTAATGGTCACAAAAAAAAGATTTTATATCAGGACTAGCGATTCACCCTCGCTCCGCTCGTATTCGTCCCAAGTTACGTTTTAACGTTTTGTATAGATTTCTCAGAGATGACAAATTTTCCCGCGATAAAAAGTCCTATATGTTGACCCGGATAACCAGCTATCACCATACCAAATTTCATCAAAATCCCTCCAGTGGTTTTTCTGTGATGCGGTAACAGACAGACAGACAGACAAAAATTCTACAAATTACAGATTCAGCCTCTGTATCGATAATAATGTCTATTTCAATAAGATTTTCCAAAAAATATTTAATGTACAGATTCGGCTTACTTATAATTTTATTATATGTATAGACGACAAATATTTCAAGTACTATTTTCTTCGTGGCATTGAAAATATTCACACAACGTACGCGGTTCTGTTCACGCCCCGGCCACTGCGTTATCGATTTAATTTCTAAATGTCAGCACTATGGAATGTTCCAACGTACAGACGTACAAAGGTAAAGAAAATATACACTGCATCGTGTTTTAATATCAAATTGAAAGTGTACTAGCATAATTCGCTGTTACTTTTGCGTTGAAAAAGAATGATTAATTTTTAATTTAAAAGTAGTTTTCGTTCAAAAACTACACTGACGCTAAAATGACGCTAAAAATAAAAACTTTTTAACAAAAAAATAAAAACCGACTTCAAACAAAAGCACTAAAAAGTAAAAAATAACTGATTGGTAGTTTTCATTTACTATACATACCTAATCAAATATTTTCGAAGTCGGTGTGCTTTGGCTAAGTAATTAAAGCCTACCTATTAAATACATACCTAATCAAATATTTTCGAAATCGGTGCCAGCCCATACAAAGCAAAGCACACCGACTTCGAAAATATTTGATTAGGTATGTATAGTAAATGAAAACTACCAATCAGTTATTTTTTACTTTTTAGTGCTTTTGTTTGAAGTCGGTTTTTATTTTTTTGTTAAAAAGTTTTTATTTTTCCCTTTTTAGTGTAGACAGTAGTAGCAAAGTAAGAATTCTAACATGTTAGGCTTGTCGAATCAAACAAAATAAGCCCAAACTCGAAGTATCTACTATTTATCGTTGAAGAGTTCCACCTATCCGCCTTCTGGCCTTACCATCAGATCAGGTCAACAATACCGAACCTCTGTACTATCAACGGAAATAGAAACACTTGCAAAGTTTCAAGTCAATATGACAATTAAAAGTAGGTTAAATTCATTATTAGCAATTTTTCCACCCTTAGGGGTGGTATTTTTTTTTGAAATTTAAATGGGACCAATCTGGAAGTATACCCTTTCAAACAAAAAAAAAAATTGTCCAAATCGGTTAATAAATGACGAAGTTCTGAGGTAACAAACATAAAAAAAAAAAAAAAAAATACAGTCGAATTGAGAACCCCATTCAAGGTGGAATTTTTAACGTTCAATACTATACATTTACGCTAAGAATAAAGAAAAAAATATTCTAAAAGCACGGTTGTGCAAACATAATATAATAAAGAGATTCTTTTTCTAATTATGAGTGTTGAAAAAATTTACTATTTCCAATTTTTTTTTATTCATAACAATTAAGCTCATTAATATTTTGACAAACGGCGTTGAAAAAGGTACACAGTTCAGTACCTTTTTCTCCGCCGTTTGTCAAAATATTGTCTTTATTATTTGGTTTCTATATGTTAGGTATATCTATATTCTATACATATAATAAAATTCTAACTGAATCGAATCTATACATTATATATTTATTTGGAAAATTTTATTGAAATAGTCTTTATTATCGATACAGAGGCCGAATCTATAGTTTTAAGAATTTTTGTCTGTCTGTCTGTTAGTCTGGGAAAGCATTACGAGAAAACCACTGAACAGATTTTAATAAAATTTGGTTTTATGATAGTTGGTTATCCAGGTCAACATTTAGGATACTTTTTACTTCGGGAAAATAGCTGATCTCTGAGAAGTCTATACTAACCATTAAAACGTACCAAGAGACGAACCCGAGCAGAGCGAGGTTAAGGCGCTAGTTCATTTATGTATAAAGATTCTTTTATGAAAAAAAATATTTACATTAGTGCCTCCTCGATGGTATAATCGAGCAACGTATCCATAATAAATGCAAACAATATAATACAATTATATATGACTTTCTTTTTGATGTCGGTCAAAAATATTAAAGTATAAATGCTAAAGCGACGGCATCTAGCGAGTACCTAATTCATAGTACGAGTTTAATCAGATTATACCGCGATTAGAAGTAATAACGATGCATGGGTTTAGGCGTATGATTGATGGCGCAGATTAGGATGTTTGGCCAATATTTACCATGTTTTGTTTCTGTATATTGATATGGCCTAAATGAAAGCTTTCACGCCAAAACAGCGTATTAATTATATGAAAATAGGATTTATAATAACTTTTTGAACCCGCTTGATTCGGTTTCACTGGACTTATTAGGATTACAAAATACTTATTAATCTAATTTTATTAAGGTGTCATCTTGAGTGGAATAAAAAAAATAAAAACCGACTTCCAGGCACTAAAATGTAAAAAATAACTAAACGGAGGTTTTCATTTAGAATAGATACCTAATCAGATATTTTCGAAGTCGGTGCCAGCCGATGCAAAGCAAGTCTAATGTTTTTCGATACGTAAAACACATATTTACCTATTAGATATTCATATCTTAAAATTGTTTTATTGTCGGCTGGCACCGACTTGGAAAATATCTGATTAGGTATCTATATCTTCTAAATGAAAAACCCCGTTTAGTTATTTTTTACATTTTAGTGCCTGGAAGTCGGGATTTTTTTTAAGTTTTTATTTGTCCATTTTTAGTGCAGACCTAATAATTAAAAAATAATGCAGGTAATTTGTTAGAAGAAAGTTTATTAATAACATGTTCGATTAAGCAATTTATACCCTTTGAAACATAAAAATCCAAATCGGTTCAGGCGTCTTTGAGTAATCGCTGAACATACATAAAAAAAAGATCCAACGAATTGAGAACCTCCTCTTTTTTGGAAGTCGGTTAAAAATGGCGGGAAAGTTGTATAAAACAAACCTAATAAAATTCATCATTCATATTCGTAGTGTTGTTTGAGGCTTCTGACTCTGTACAAAATAATAAAACTGTGTACCATAAACCATTACATCGAATGTACTTGGCCTACCTGACCTACTTCTGAAATACTCCGGTAGCAATAACTATAGTGCAAAAGATTTACTTCGATTTTCCGATCCTAGAACTCGTATAATGTAACAATCTAATAAAATTAAAGTGTTATTTAATAAGGTTAAGTTAAATGGTACCTGCCATAATGTCATTTAACTCTAAATCTGTACATGTAATAAAATTCTAACTGAGTCGAATCTATACATTAAATATTTTTTGGAAAATCTTATTGAAATAGTCATAGTTTTTAGAACTTTTGTCTATCTGTCTGTGACCGCATCACGCGAAAACCCCTGGACAGATTTTGATGGGTATGATTGTAGCTAGTTATCCGGGTATATAGGATACTTTTTACTGCGGGGAAATATCTCATCTTTGAGAAATCTATACTAAACCTTAAAACATAAATAGGGACGAACTCGAGCGGAGCGACGGTGAGTCCCTAGTTTTTTATAAGCTTGCTTCGTTGCATATTGTCTTCGTATTTCTCCATAAATCAAACAATTTCGAAGCTAAAAAACACAATATATCGATATTATGCGTACAAAAAGATATTATCTGAAACAGATAAGATAAGTATGTGACACAAAAAAATAATAATTAGATATATATTCATATGTAGCGCAACGGATATTTTAGTAATGTAAAGGATATTTCAGTTGATGACATTCAATGAAACATAATTAATTAGTAAAAGTTCAAAGTTTCAAAGTTTCAGAAAAATTCTTGGAGTAAAAAATTGTAACAGACTGACCGTACTAATTTTATAAACGTCAAAGTTTGTAGGAATGGGCGGATGGATGTATGTACTCGTATGTATGCATATCTCATCATCATCATCGTTGTATTTTTTCCAACTTAAACTTGACGCATTGTTGTAGATAGATAGTCCACTACTAACGCCATCTATACAAAATAAATAGTTCTGAATTTTTCTAGCTGCTTTTTTTTGGGTTTTCCCTATTTTTTTATACTTAAATCCCTGACACAAAAAAACAAAAAAACTGAAACAAAAAAAGAAATGCTCAAATCGGTCCAGCCGTTTTTGAGTTTTAGCGAGCCTATCGAACGGCAATTGATTTTTATACACATATATGTATAGATTATCGATCGATTCAGGAGAATGAAACAAAATCTAAATATGTATCACTATTTAATGTGAACATTTATAGATTTTAAATTAGGTTTAGGTCAATTAGGTTTCATTGTTCTCGCCCTAAATATTCAAAACCAAAGAAAACCTTGCATAACTGAAACGCATTTATTTTGAAATGAATGCGATATAACACATTTTACGCTGCATGCTACAGAATTTGTATCTTAAATTATAATACTCCCACGTAAAGAATCACAGCTAGGAATAAGAACAGATATTATGAAATGATCTCAATAATCTATACTATAATATATATACTAATATAATAAAGAGGTAAAGTTTGTGAGTTTGTGATTTTGTGACGTTATAGGGGATAATCTCTGGATCTACTGAACTGATTTAAATGAAATTTGGTAAGAAGATAGTTTGAGACCCTGGGAAGGAGATAGGATACTTTTTATCCCGAAAATCATCCTTTAAGAGTGTAAAAATGGGGATGAAAGTTTGTATTGGGAAGCAATATTTCAATATTTAACATTCAAGTCAAACTAAAACACATTTTTTATACAACAAAGGCACTAAGACAGTGTGGTAGGCGGTTACCGTTGACTGCTTCGGTGGTGTAGTTGTCATGTCATGTACCATCTAAAAGGGGGATGATAGGGTAAGTAAGAGGGAGAAGGATATTATTTCCAGCGCTCTTACTTATCGAATAAATTATTGGTACTTATCGTCGATATTCCATGACAGGGGTCTATCCCGGTTGAAATAGACTATTCATGGCTTGTGTTAGCATATTATTATTATTATTTTGTTGGGTGTGGTGCCGAGGTCGGCCCTAGCTACGTCGACCAGTTTTGGTCCATTGTAGCTCCCTGTGTTAGCATAACTACTCGTAGTCCGTCTCAACCGGACTCTTCTATACCAATACACAATGTACTCAGTGGAAGCTGGACTTGTGATATACGATACAAAAGCAAGCTTTCTGGCCATAACGATCTAGAGTTGTCATATTTTTTGACTTTGATAACAAAAGTAGTTGAGAAGAATATCAGTATATTCTGTATAACAAAAAACATCTTCAGAAAGTTGTCTTAATCTTAATAATACAGGTCATACAGAGCTGGTATTAAAAAAAATATATTTTATATATTTTTGGGGGTTTTTTTTGCGGATTTATTTTAATTTTTAGTCCCGACATATCGAATGCTTTACAAATGAAAGGAATTATGGCCACGGGAGAGACACGAGAAAACCAAAAATCATAATAAATCCGCGAAAAAATACTCAAATATGTATATTATGTAGTTTTACTTAAAATTTGTATCCATGGTACTTAAAGTGTGTATTATATAAAACCAATATATGTTAGGACGTTAGGACGTTAACACACAGCACCAACTAGTTCCATGGTAAGCTACGAGGCTTGTGTTATGGATACCAGATAGTTGATACACTACACATATATAACTTTAAATACATACATATTATAAATATAAACACCCATGACATAAACAAACATTCTTACTCATCACAAAAATGAATACCCCCAGCGGGACTCGAACCCGCTGGCACAGCAAGCAGGGTCACTACAAACTGAACCAAACGTGCCGTCAATATGTCTATTAATTAATGACTGGTATTCAAAAAACCTGTTATAAAAAAACAAATAAAACATAAAATTTTATAATTGTTCACAGAAAGTAAGTATACCGACACAAGGGTATAGATTTTCTTCATTAAAAAGTCTTAAAGTCCTAAGTCTTAGTCTTAGAAGCAGACTATAGTTTATTTGAACGAACAACACCGTAGAGTCGTTTAATATTATTTTTTTAAATATTCTGTTTTTGAATAGATTTTGAAATGTTTAAATGTAAAATAAGTCATTTTTTTTTAATCTAAAAATCTTTTTTTATTAGATAGCCGTTTATTGAGGACGGTTATAGGCCATATCTAATATATTTAAACGAGCAATTCTTGTATATATATATATATATATATATTTATTAATTCGGAAACGGCTCCAACGATTTTCATGAAATTTAGTACACAGGTGGTTTCGGGGGCCATAAATCGATCTAGATTAGTTTTATGTCTGGTAAAACGCGTGTTTTCGAGTTTTCATGTGGTTTTGTTTCGCATTATTCCACGCAAGATATGGTCGCTAATTCGCACGCTAGGATATAAACATCGTGGTCAAGCGGCCAAGGCGCAAGTTCGACAACCACAGGTGTCTAGATTCGTATCCTAGTTGGATACAAAGTTTTTACTTTTATTTATTTTTTGTATTTTAAGTTTAAATTTTTAGTTTATTTTTTTAATGTTTTTGGCCAAAAACTCCAAGCGAATCTCGGTGGTCTAGGTACCACCATATAATATGTAGTCTATCTATTCCATACTAACCGTTAAAACGTACCTAGGGACGGAACCCGAGCGAAGCGAGAGTGAGTCGATAGTTGAAGTATCATTGACTTAAAAAAATACTTTATTTTTACATAGATTAATTATATACTGAATATAGAAAATATTTTTGTTTACATCTAATTCAAAGGCCATTATGATAACAAAAGTACTTTATATTCAAATAAAATAAATTTAAATTAATTCCAAGTTCTGGCTTACTTTCCATAGCGTTACTTTAAGAAATATGATTTTATAAGATAAAAATTTTAATAAAATCCATATTGATGATTCTAAAACCTTTTTTAAATCGTTTAGGTCACTTCAAAACTTCCTTTATTTATAAAGTTTAATTGTAATAATTTAAAACATTTATTTATTGACTCAATCTTATAATGGGTCTTAGATAGTCTTATGTCTTATTCATATTCTGCATTACAGTAAGTTGAAACACGAATGTTTGGATAAACTATTTAATTAGATTTTATTGTAATTGTTTACTAAAGTGTTGATAGAAGATCCATTTTTTAAAGTTAAAAAATGCATTTACACATACCACCTGTACACGTGATTATATGGGACTCACCGGCTAGAATAGCCAGTAGTACCAACTGTGAACACTAAACCCCAAAACGATCGACTAAAAGGAAGAGGTCCCGTTGGATTTTAGTGCGTAGTACTGGCTTTTCTAGCGAGTCCTACCTTACCATGTGCATGTATAAAGGTGGTATGCGTAAACGCATTTCATAATGTCATGTGTCACTTTCTTATTTATTACTTCATGTCACATTCTGTCTGTATACTTATTTATTTATTTTAAAAATATCTTAATTAAATCAACATAAATCATTAAATTAAGTACATTTCTAGTGTAAATTTAATCCTAGAAGTACATATTATATACTATTATATTTGTTTAACAAGTACACAGATTATATAAAACATAGCAGAAGGTAACACGTGCATATAAATAATTATTATTAACTAGCATTGCCCGCGGCTCCGCCCGCGTTAATATGACCAAAACCAAAAATTCTTAGGTTTTATATATTAGTATACTCGTATTAGTATATTAGTTGACCCGGATAACCAGCTATTACCATACCAGTAGTTTTTCTGTGATACGGTAACAGACAGACAGACAGACAGACAGACAGACAGACAGACAGACAGACAGACAGACAGACAGACAGACAGACAAAAATTCTAAAAACTATAGATTCGGGCTCTGTATCGATAATAATGTCTATTTCAATAAGATTTTCTAAACAATATTTAATGTACAGATTTGACTCAGAATTTTATTATATGTATAGATTATTGAGCAGTAGGTATATCATTTAAAGTATGTAGACTTTAGAAAAGCGATTACATTTATATCTTGATTTTAAACAAAGAAAAGCAGTGGTCGGTAGATGTAAATAAAATACCAACTTAAAGCAGTCAGCAGTAAGCAACAAGAACGTAACGTCTGTATACTAAATTTCATTAAAACCCTTCCCATTTCAGCGTAAAGGAGAAACTTACATACAAACACACACTATCACATACAATTTTGCATTTACAATAGTTATCTGATGCCAATTCTACATATTGTCCACAGAAATTTATTCTTGAAGCTTCCATTTTGTACTTGTACGTAGCACGTTATATTAAAGGATCAAAATCATATAAATCTTTTAACTAGCCCTATCACCCGGTAAGCTATCCAATTGATATATTGGTATTTCCCTATCATTGTTGACGACACGTTTGGCTCAATTTGCAGTAACCCTACTTGCTGTGCCAGCGGTCGCGAGTTCGAGTCCCGCTGGAGGCATACATTTGTGTGATGAGCACGAATGTTTGTACTCCAGTCATGGGTGTTTAATGTTTATATTTATAATATGTATGTATTTAAAGTCATATTTGTGTAGTGTATCAACTATCTGGTATCCATAACACAAGCCTCGTAGCTTACCATGAAACTAGATGGTGATGTGTGTTAATGTCCCAATATATAAATAAAAATGTTTAATTGGATTACTGCGTTTTGTTATTTTCCATTTCCATTAAAAAGCTAAGATCTAAAAAGCCTCATAAATAGAAATGTAGAACATTTACATTGAAATCAATTTTACGCTTTTGTTTTGTTTGGGTTTGAATGAAAATTCATTTGGAAGATTTATTTTTATTTTATTGGTCAACAAGTTTGTGTTATGAATGTTTGACGCAGGTTGCACATTTGATACTCGACTGAAGTAATTAATTATTGATAGTTCAAATATTACAATAGATAATATTCAAAATGATTAGACTAGAAAAACACTACTGGTTTAAAATGGCAAGTAGCTTATCATATATGTATACTATATTATTTTTGAAATGACTAATTATTCGTTGATACATTTTAATTAAAACACAATCTCATATTACAACAATGCATTAATAAAGCGTCCAACGAGTCAATTGTAACCCTGACCTGATATCAATTTTAAGTTCACTTATTACATACATTTAATACTGAAAATTTAACAAATTAAATATTTATATACATACAAAATTAATTTGAACAATATGATACATGTATACTGTATACAGGGCAGTGGTAGCCCAGTGGTAACGCTCTCGCTCAAACCAATTGAAGCGGGTTCAAACCCCGTGTCTCGCACCTCACATCATTTTCATGTACGACTCATTTTCAACAGTTTTTTAGTTCTAATTTCAATTATTATTTAATTGTGCTTAGACAATAATAACTTACGATTTTTGGAATTTAGTCTTTAGTTTAACTTGACGTCACATTTTAACGCCATTTTTTAAAGAGATATTTGTTGGAAACTGTGCATTTAAATGCACATTTATATGGATATCAATACATACGAAGAAAAAACATACACTTTTTGAAGTTTGTCAAAAGTAGATATACTTTAATCTTATTTCAAAATGAAAAAAAAAACAGGCTTTATTCTAATAACACAATGGTAACAAATGCACACAGCCCTAACTCCTGAACTAGAAAACTGTGTTTCCAGAGCTAGTACGAGTACCTTCCCATATCAGGCGTACATATTTCAACGCATGAAATTTCACGTAAAATAAAATGTTACATAATGTTAAACTCATGCGGATATATTCGTTACGGTAGTATTATTATGTATTATACGGTAGTAATTGGACAACGGGATTCCATCGACCGATAGAGGATTTGTACAAGAGTGACATAAGCTACCTTTAATGCCGAGAAAGAAAATGGGTATCGAAATATAACATTGATGACGCAAGGCCTATACACACCATGTTTCATAAACCCGCGTATTATGAATGCATGTCTTCTGCTGGTATTTTTAACCGACTTCCAAAAAGGAGGAGGTTCTCAATTCGTCGAATTCTTTTTTTTTGTATGTTCACCGATTATTCGAAGACGTCTGAACCGATTTGGATTTTTTTGTTTCAAAAACAAAAATTGTCCAAATCGGTTAATAAATGACGGAGTTCTGAGGTAACAAACAAAAAAAAACATACAGTCGAATTGAGAACCTCCTCCTTTTTGAAGTCGGTTGAAAAGGGACAATATTTTATAATATGAATATCTAATAGGTAAATATGTATTTTACGTATCGAAATATATTAGATTTCCTATGCGTCGGCTGGCACCGACTTTAAAAATATCTGATTAGGTATCTATTCTAAATGAAAACCCCCGTTTAGTTATATTTAACATTTTATGTTTTTTGCGTTGATAAACTTAAAAAATATATAATTTACTTGCTTATTCTTACTTGCTTAATGCACGTAAAGCGCAACTACACTGCGCGTTAATAGTGCGTTTAAAATCATTGTATGCATAGGTCATATATATATATATATATATATATATATATATATATATATATATATATATATATTCATGAAATTTAGTATACGGGGGTTTCGGGGGCGATAAATCATGATAAATATGGGTTGATAATTTTCTTTGATAAATATAATTGAAAATATTTAATTTGTAACTCTTTAAATTGTCGTTCAGCTAATTGAACTCTCTCAATCAGCTCAAAAAACTCAATCAGCAAACTGAGTTAATGCAGTTAAGGAGGATGAGGACGATATTCCACTCATTAAGGAGTCTGCCTACTACACCGTCTCATACCATGACCGTGCTATGAACGTATCAGGCACGGAAACAAGCGACACGGACTACTATGCCCACTAGAACGTATCATTCGCGTATTAACCGCGTATAATCCGCGTGTTATATCCGTATAGTTCCCGTTTTCTCAGTCGTAGTAGTTCACCTGTGTTTTCGCGTGAGGCAGCTGCGTCAGGAAGAGCGAGTGAATATTTTTGTTACGAAAATTATTTCCTATACCTATACGATGGCTATAAGAAAATTGTCTGACAAAGAATTAACAATGATAACCATTGTTTTAGACGAGGAAGAAAGAGAATAACATCAGTCGATAACTACGTTACTAGATTCACGCATTTAAAAAAAATATATAATTTAAACGAAAATATTATCACTAGAAGACAAGTGACAACACGTTTATAACGGGCTTAGAACGAGCATCATACGTAGCTATAACCAGTGTGCTCACCATTTCGCCGTCCGCGTGCACCGGTTCGGCAACGTCGCGTGCTAGGCACGGAGCGTATCGGCACCGGCAAAATATTCTTGCCGACAATTATTGTTAACTTTTCATGCACGGCACGCGTCGGTGTTGGTTGGTGACGGAAAAGTCTTGGTCGGTGATGGAACGGTTTAGTGGGCATAGTCTCATACTTTTCAATACAAAGGATATTTTTTGCCTGACACGGCCCTAGCACGGTCATGGTATGGGACGGTAGTGGGCAGAGACCTTTAATTAAATTAAATAGTGTCTATATAGTTAAATTTATCCTGTTTTTATTTCCAAGTCTTTATAACTCAAAATAATGAAAAAATAATAATAATAAAAGATTACCTTGATTGTTAAAAATGTATAATTTATTCTAACGTAAATTATGATAGGTAAATAGTCAAATACCAATACCTACACAAGGATTGCTAAGTTTATATCTGTTTGATAATTATCAGATAATTATCTGATAATTATCTTGATAATTATCGCGATAATTATCAAAAGATATATTTATCTTGATAATTTCATACCCTGGTTATGTCTATATACTATAAATATAAAAAACTTTTCACGCAGTTTTCTTTTGCATTATTCCACGCAAAATATGGTCGGTACTTTGCACGTTCTGGTGTAAACATCGTGGTCAAACGGCCAAGGTGCAAGATCAACAATCACAAGTGTCCAGGTTCGAATCTCGATCGCATACAAAGTTTTTACTTTTGTTTTTTTTTAATATTTATTCAAGTTTTTAGTTTTTAAAATAAAAGAAAATTTTACTTTAGGCCAAAATCTCCGAGCAAGGCTCGGTAGCCCAGGAACTGTATATAAGTAGGCAAAGACAAAACAGTTCAGTGCCTTTTTCTCTTTTATTTGTTATACGATTTTCTTTTTTTTTTGTTCAGTAGCTGTTGCCAAGCTTTAGTGTCATTAGTATTAATTATCTACACTAATATTATAAAGAGGTAAAGTTTGTAAATTTGTGAGTTTATTTGTAAGGGATAAACTAAAAATCCGCTAAACCGATTTAGATGAAATTTGGTATAAAGATAGTTTGAGATTCTGGGAAGGACATAGAATAGTTTTTATCCTGGAAAGCAGGTGAAAAGGCTGATAAAAGTTTGTATGGGGAATCAATCATTTCTCAAATAAGGTATACAAAATTCATCATACCTATGTATGTACCAATGTATATATGTATGAATATATATACTATCTATTCCATACTTACTGTTAATATACAGATAGTTCGTTTTTGTATATAATCTATACTAATAATATTATAAAGAAGTAAAGTTTGTGAGTTTGTGTGTTTGTGAGTTTGTGACGTTGTAGGGGGTAATCTCTGGATCTACTGAACCGATTTAGATGAAATTTCGTAAGAAGATAGTTTAAAACCCTATGAAGGACATAATGATTTTGGGACGGGTGATTTTTGGGATAAAAAGGATACTTTTTATCCCAAAAATCACCCGGAATTTGTATTGGGAAGCAATCTAGGGACGAACCCGAGCGAAGCGAGGGTGAGTCGCTAGTGATTATATGATTGTTTTTAGTTCTTTGGCATCAGATATAGTAAGATTGAACTAAAGTCAGGGTGTATCGCTAACTAATTATAGTTCCGAGTATATCCATTGTAGTCGAAATTTCCAATCACGCGCTTGTTATTGAATCGCTACTCTTAGGTGCAGTAATTATTTTGTCACCCCCAGACACTTTAATCGTTGTATTGTATTGGAACTTGAAAGCATTCCAGACTACTTTTACTGAATACACGAACATATATTGATTTTTGTTAAAGTTTAACTGTAACACAATTGATGATTTTACTGGAAATATAGACAATTTTAATTAATCCATTATTTGTTAAATAATAGTTTTGATAATTGTTTCTAATTTCTATTTGATTAAATATATTGAAAGGTTATTCAGTTATAGCAATCCTATTAGAATATTCAATATTTGTGAACTTGTTTGTTAATAAAAAAAATTATAACCAGTATATTTTAGTACATATGTATGTATGTATTTAGCCCTTTTTAACCTCCTACTGCTAGGCACGAATCGTCAATACGAGGTAGATCAGGCCATAGTCCACCACGCTGAGTAAGTGCAGGTTGACGGACAACGGTTATAAAATTATCAAAATCGGTCAAGCCATTTAGGAGAAGGTTTACGAACACACGCACGACAAATTTTTTATATAAAGATAATAATTTTATACATAATTAAGTAAATAAATTGCTTTAATGTTTTGATTTTAAGTCTATGATCGTTGACCAGTAGAAGAACCTTAGTTTAAGTCGTGCCACTGTCAGGCTGACCCGGATCACAAATAAAAGGTCGGCAAATCGATTCCTTTGTGCGGAAGTCGACGCAGGCTCTTATTTAAATTTCTCATCACTCTTCATCGTTTAGTTTTAACGTTATATAGACAACACTTCAATTTTTAATTTGTTTTATCCTTTCAAGATTTGCATAGCTTAGTTGTGGAGCATTTTTGAATTTCAACTATACGTAAATATATGTAATATGACCAATTAATTTTTAATTTAGCACAACCCTGGGTTACAATTTAATTATTAATTGTATTGTAGATTTGTTATCTTAAATGATAACTTAAGCTGATAGTTTTATTTATGTCCTATTATATAATAAAAACATTTTTACTAATTATATTGGCGAAATCACCAGAATTTTTAAGGCTACATGCCTGTTTTTGCGTCATTTCGTTACTACTTTAAACATTTCTTAGAAGATTTTTTCTAAATATTTATAAAGTAAATTTAATTTGACTTCCATTTTGTTAACCTTCACTGCTGCACGCGAGTCTTCCCTCATTTTTAAGCACCAAATTAGCTGTAAACTAGCGACTCATCCTCGCTTCGCTTGGGTTCGTGCGTAGGCCCTTCCCATTACTAATGTGTGGAATATGTGGTGTCTGCCCGATTTGTTGACATTTACGATTACTGCTCCCTTAAGTAGTAGCATGATGATATATAGCCTTCCTCAATAAACGGGCTATCTAATTTAAAAAGATTTTTTCTAATTAGATTTGAAGTTCCTGAGATTAGTTCGTGAACGAACGAAAGAACGAATGAACAAACAAACAAACAAACAAACAAACAAACAAACAAACGAACGAACAAACGCTACCTCTTTATAATATTAGTATAGAAAAGTATAGATTATGAGAGAAAAAATAGTGATCTCAAAAAAAATAGCTCATTTGGCAGTAAGAGATGTCTCATCAATGAAAGGGAAATCAGGTCCTAGATTCATCACCCTGGCAAAAGCTACTCTCTATTACGATCACATAATTTTCGAAAACTTAATAATTAGTAAGGGTCTCTTGGTATGAAGGTTTTCTGGCCATATTTAATTTAATTGATGTGAATCGCACACGAAACTTTCAGAAGTGAGAGGCCGGAGGTTAAACCAACAGTTCTTGATTTTAGCAAGCTCTTTACCATTTTGCTCCTTTTACAAATTTTATTAGTTGTTGCTTTTTGTGGCTTAGGTTATTTATAATATACTGAGGTGTCCTTAATAATTACAGTATTAAAATAATGAAATATACATACTTTTATCATATATATACATATATCCAGTGCTAAGAACTTCTTAAAAAAGATATAACACCTCGTCTTATTGCCTCTAGGTACTTTCTACTGGACTGGTTCATTTTTCGCTCGAAGAATCGGTATTGCGTAATAGAATAACAGCTCTAGCATTTTTGCTACAATTCCATGCAGATATAAGATGTATAGAAAATGTTATAGTACATACATTTATTTTATATGTATTATGTACCTAAGTTTAGATTTAATTAAACTTATTTATATATAATATAGTATGTCTATACATTAAAAATAAAAAAAACAATTAATTAAATAACTAATTAATAAGTACTCCTCAATACTTCGAGTTTTTTTTTAAAATTCATTGCGTTCAATCGTTCAATTGAGGAAATAAAAAATATAATATATTAGTATTACTATATAAATAAAATGTGAGGTCGAAATATAGAACTTATCAATAAAGAGGTCTCATCAAATCTTTTTGAAGTAAAAACTTCTATAGACAGGTTTGGATGGGGAGTAAATTCATGTAAGTCATCATCGACATGGTCACGTGACGTGTTAACGCTAACACTCAAGAGTGCCGACAGATGTCAAAACCAGATAAATGTAAACAGTTTTAATTTACAAGTCTTAATTTAAGATCAAACAATTAATTTGAATATCCAAAAATAACAACTGTTTGTAGTTTTTACTTCTGTCGGCTGTTCTCATGACTGGTTTTTTTTTAATAATTTAAAACACTTTTTTTCTTAAAAATATCAATATTTTCCGCTCGACTTATAATGCCATAAAAAATAAAAAAATGATTGTGTAAAACTTAAAAATTAAAATAAAGCCTTATCTCTTTAAGCTTTATGGAAAGTATTTTTTGGCCAAATGCACTAAGTAAATAGTGTTATTACGGATCCAGGCAGCTTTTTTATCTATATGCAAATGTTTAGTGCAAACGTTTATACTAATATTATAAAGAGGAAAGATTTTTTTGTTTCTTTGTTTGTTTGTACCGATTAAGCTCCGAAACTGCTGGACCGATTTAAATAAAATTTAGTAATAAAATAGTTTTAGACTCTAGGAAGGACATAGGATAGTATTTATCCCGGAAATCATTGCTTAAGGGAGTGAAAAAGGGGATGAAAGTTGGTATGAAAAATCTACCGCTAGCATCAAATAATTATAGCTTTCTTACACGAAATTCTAACAAATATATACATATATGATTCACTTGTTAAAACAAATAAAAGATAAGAAAATGCGATGAACCGCAAAGGACAATAATTAAATTTTCCCAAGAAATTGCGATTCATTTGCCTCTCACAATGCTCTTTTAAGCAATAATTGGACGGCCTATGAAATGACGGCATATTTTTTAGTATTTCTCGTTAAAAAAATAACCTGGTTTTTAATTAGACTTTTAATGAGAATATTTGTTTATTCTTTCCAAACAGAAAACGGTAATAAGATTTTCGCTTGTCTTAAACTTAAATATATACATTTTACACAACAAGATTTATTCTAGAGATAGCTCGCTGAAGAGCAAATGGGCTAACATGTGTTAGGGTGGAGACCGTGTTAAGGTAAAAAATTACTTAGGACCATGGGTACTACCTTAGCACGCACAGGGAGGTGGCCCGCTTCGGTGGGCGGTGGGAGGCGGCCCTCTTCGGAGGGTGGTGTACCATGCGGGTTGCTCCTGGTAATTCTCTGATAGCAGAGTGGACCTTGGAGCAACTCCATGGTTATTATGGTTTGCTTCGGCAGACCTGCCGTCGGGGCGTCGTAGTTGAATGCATAAACGATCCTGCGACGCCCCATTAAGACGGGAAGAAGGTTTTGTTGGGTTTTAGTGGGTAGTACTGGATTCGCCGATGAGTCCCATACTTCGTGCCTAAATGCATTTCCCAACGTTAAAAAAAAGGGCCATGGGTTAATAGTGATTAAGAAATTATATGACAAATAATAAAATAAGAAATCTCAGCCTTGAAATTCATAACGTCGAGTAAACTCCATTTCGGCACAATTTGGCACTAAACCAAGCGCGTACGAAACAGAAATATCGCACTATTTATATAACTCCGACACGCCTCCTGATCGTATTATTATTGTGACGATCAAAAAAATAATATTTGATTTTTAGATGATTCTCTTAGCGTTCATGATTATGTATTTTTTTAGGGTTCCGTATCCAAAGGGTAAAACGGGACCCTATTACACTACGGGATACTAAGACTCCGCTGTCCGTCCGTCTGTCTGTCACCAGCCTGTATCTCATGAACTGTAATAGTCAGTTGAAATTTTAACAGATATGTAAAAAACATAATGAAATAAATATTTAAGGGGGCCCCCATACAACAAACGTGATTTTTTTGCTCGTTTTTGCTCGATATTGATAACGGCAACATGTAGACGCTTGAATATTCACAGAATATTTAGTTATATATTCACTTTAAAATGAATAATTAAATTAAAAATAAAAAAATATTTAACTGCGGCTCTCATACAACAGATATAATCTTTTGCCGTTTTTATAGATAATGGTACGGAACCCTTCGTGCGCGAGTCCGACTCGCACACGGCCTTTTTTTTAAATCCCTAGTTTCGTTCGCGTTCAATTCAAGTTTCATCGTGATCTTTTCAGTATTCAGCAGTTTAAGCGTGAAAATGTAACAAACAGATACACCGGTTTTTGAGCACATTTATAACTTTAGTACAGAGGTTAACTTGTTGTTTTGTATACTACTCTTTAATCTGTCAGTACTGGTAATGCATTATAAAGCTAAATAATATTTGATAAACATACGTATATACTTTTTCAAATTGCTTAAAAAGTAGAAGTATGTATTATAGGATTTAAAATTAATTTTATAGATGGTTAACCTGAGTTCAAAGACATTAGAACTTCTAAACTTCTATTACTAAGTTAAACTCAGGAAGCCTGTCGACCCCTTATAATTTGCACCACTTAATCATTTTAATAAAAAGTTATGTCGTATTAATTCATAAAAGATCTAAAAAGCGAACTAAAACGCTGAAAACAAGTTGACGAAGGAACACAATTTGAAACATAATTAGCAGTCTGAGACATACACACACGTAGCAAGACTCGCAGTTAGGATAGCACATATACTGACGAATCTAACGACGTAAGAATCATCAAAATCGGTTTAGCCGATTAATAATTACTAGAAAGGATATACATACATATGTATGTATGTACATATGTCCATATAAACATAGCCGCAGTCGAGTAATTAAAGTGTGTAGAATATATTATATTACTTGTAGAAATAAACTGAATTTAATTAAAATATTGTGTTAACCACATATAGCAGTTATTTTCTGACGACACGTTAGGCTCAATTTGTAGTGACCCTACTTGCTGTGCCAGCGGTCGCGGGGTCGAATCCCGCTGGGGGCATTCATTTGTGTGATGAGCATGAATGTTTGTACTCCAGTCATGGGTATTTATATTTATAATATGTATGTATTTAAAGTTATATATATGTAGTGTATCAACTATCTGGTATCCATAACACAAGCCTCGTAGCTTGCCATGGAACTAGATGGTGGTGTTTCTTAGAGCTTTAATTTATAAATTTAATTACATAGAAATGTAAGTTCTATGTATATAAACGTGTGGAACGTCCAATACATTAATGGGCATTTGTTTACGACATTCAAAAAAACAATTTAATATTACCAGTGTTCACCGACTGATTGAAATTCCACCAATAATAATGGTCTAAACGTAATACGTATATATAGATAAGTAAGCTCGACCTTCATCCATTTGCCTACTGGATAAAATTTATATTTTATCAAATGAAATATATTTCTGAACATATACCAATAGGGTTGCCATTAAAAATATGTTCATGTTTATTATTAATTTAAAATATATATATATATATATATATATATATATATATATGTATATATATATATTTCAATCAAAGTCAAATAGAAAGCATACAACATACAGAAAATCTAATACCTAGGTTGCCGATGAGTGAAATTACTACAACTCACTTGTTTGCATACGGCAACCAAGTAATAGGGACCAGAAAAAGGTAGATCAAAAAAAATTTCCGAAATGGTCCAGCAGTTCTCGAGTCTTGCGCTTAGCAATACACACGTTTTTCATTCATCATTTTTTCATTTCAGCCATTCATTTTTATTTATATAGATTACTAGCAGAACCCGCGGCTTCGCTCGCACTAAAACTACAAAAAAAAACTAAAAAGGTACCTAGGTTTCATACTAAATTTCTTCCCCTATTTTACCCCCTTATGTGATGAGTTTCGAAAAATGCTAAAACACGTATGTATTTCATTGTATTGAAGAGCATTAATATCAAGTTTCAAGTAATTCTGATGATAAATATTTTTTAGGTTATATTATAACGTGTTTTCTCGTGGGAATGAGATAACCTCCCGCGGTAAAAAGTAGCCAATGTCACTCTCCAGCCCTCCAACTATCTCCACATAAAACATCACGCCAATCCGGCACTCTGTTTCATAAACAAACACACTTTCATATTTATAATATTAGTATGGCATTCATATTTTTTTACATATATATATATATATATATATATATATATATATATATATATATATATATATATATATATATATATTGCGAACGATCTGTGTAGCAAAATGTAAAATAATAGCATAAACAGCAAAATCACGCTACTGTCTTTGACATTTTTTGGCGGGCTCCGTCTATATAATTCTTTAGTTTGAGATTATCAAATAATTTTACCTACATACATACAAACTAATTTTGCTATTTGTAAAGTATGCGATAGACGAGTCAATTTTACATTCATCAATCTTATACGTTCTAAAGCTCGTCTAAAGCCACATGAGTAATATCAACCTATTAGTTAACGGAGCATATAGCGGATAAACGATTCCGAATACATAATCTGACCAAACTATTACGGAATTAATATCTTAATTCATTTGATTGCGCAATGAATATCCAATAGTAAATTGTTATAATTGGATAGAGTGTGGTTAATGAATGTTTTGGACTTGTGAATTTTGCTATTTGTATTAATTTTAATATGAGAAGAAGTTTTTTGTGTAGCAAATAAGCGTAAATTATATACTGGTATGTACGTATTCTTTTTAAAGTCCCACTGCTGGGCACAGGACTCTCTTTAAAACAAGGGTCACAGGCCACAGTCCATCACGCTAGTCCAGTGCGGGTTGGTTGGTTGACGTTTCGATATTAGCCAAATAAAAAAACGGAGAGAAAATTTTTTGAGAAAACCATCTTATAGACAATGGTGTTTTTATATTTATATATTGGAAAAGTAGTAATTCCAAACAGTGGATATGAAATACATATTAGGATTGCAGCACCAACGAAATCACCAACATATTAAATAAATATGTCCTGTGCCTAATAAACAAATGAGAACGCTGTACAGAGCTGCTTTTCTAGGTTCATATTTTATAAGGAGGCTTGTCACTTCCGTTGAGGTGGTCTATTATTGCTAGCAAACGCAAGATTTATTGTAAGGGTGCTATTTAGGTAGTTTCAGTATAATAAAAGATGATGTGCGGGTAGAACGAGCTGTTGAAAATTTTTGGAAACTACGTGATGCACTCTCACTCAAGTCTCAAGGATGGACCATGAGGTCTGTTGGTTTGAAAATTTTCGGAGACGCCTATAACCAGGTCTGGATAAATTTTGATCAATAATAAATTTATACCAACAGAAAATAAAAAAAAACAAAATGATAATTTTTTAATTAAGTAAACAATATTCAATATTTAGTCAAATGATGCTATCGTTTTTGTGTAGCACAATCGATTAGTTTTGTAATATATTATTCATTTTCAAATATTTCAATAGTAATGTTTAAATGTAATCCATTTGTTATTTGACCTATAACAGAGAATCAATATTTACAATTTTAGTATCAAGCATATACACTGGCTTGAATGAATGAATCCTTCCGCTAAATCGCAATTTTCATTCTTTGTGCGTAAAAGTGAACTAGATCTCCTTCGCAAAAATGAAATTATATATCTTTTATGAAAATTGCAAGTTGTCTCTATGGTTTAAGGGGTCCATGTATGGGTGCAGTTTTTTTTAAACGACACGTTTGGCTCAGTTTGTAGTGACACAGCAAGTACGCTGTGCCAGCGGTCGCGGGTTCAAGTCCCGCTGGGGGCATTCATTTATGTGCTAAGCACAATGTTTGTACTCCAGTCATGGGTGTTTTTTCATAATATGTATGTATTTAAAGTTATATATATATATATATATATATATATATATATATATATATGTAGTGTATCAACTATCTGGTATCAATAACACAAGGCTCTTAGCTTACCATGGTACAAGATGGTGATGTGTGTTAATATCCCAACATATTTATTTATTAACTTTTGTTGCAAATTGCGAAAGGTATCTTCTATCACTGAACTGTATATATAAACACAAAGAGGTTTCAAAGGTAGAAACTTTGAAAGACAAATAAGGGCTCAGGTGTTTTACCTTCACCGCTTACTTTAGCGTTATCTTCGTTTTACAACTTGTTAGAATCATTCAACAAAAGTGTGTTAAATTAGAATACACTTTATGTGAATCGAACAAAATTTAGATTCCCTTGCAGATTTCTGATCTCATTCTGGGTCACATTACGTTCATTGTTCAATCGACTGACAATAACCCTATTCAGAGTAAAAGATTTGTGCAAACCTCTTTGTTTGTTAATAAGGTATCATTAAGTACTAGAGATTTTATCTATACAGATAAATAAGATTGATGTGTCTGTTTGTAATGTCAAAATAACAGCGTTTTACTAAATGGATATGAAATTATATACGATACTTATAAGAAAAAAAACGTTTTTTTTTTAATTTTTGTCTTTCTGTCTGTTTGTACCGGATAATTTCTGAAACGGCTGGACTGATTTTGATGGGACTTTCACTGGAAGATATTTGATGTTATAGGGAGTAACATAGGCTACTTTTATTTTAGAAAAAGTATTAGAGTTCCGCTTAAAAAACTTAAAACGTAGTATAATCTATACATATAATAAAACTGTGAGTTGAATCTGTGCAATAAACATTTTTTGAACAATCATAATGAAGTAGTCATTATTATCGATACAGAGGACGAATCTATAGTTATTACAATTTTTGTCTGTCCGTCCGCCCGCCCGTGTGTATATCTGTCTGAGAACGCATCACGAGAAAACCATTGAATAGATTTTGATGAAATTTGGTATGATGATAGCTGGTTATCCGGGTCAACATATAGGATTTTTACTGCGGGAAAACATATCATCTCTGGGAATTGGGAAATCTATATGAAACGTTAAAACGTAACAATAGTAATATATAAAATATGACAAGCTTGTGTCATTCATATATTATTCAAGTAGATAGTTCGCTACTGTTGCCGCCGGCTACTGTCTACGCCGGAGTTGTAACTGAATTAACACGCCTAATTAATATTACATGTACGGCTGCACATCCGGAGGTCCTGCGTTCGAGTACCGAGTCAGGCCAAGTTTATTTCATGAATTTCCATCTATCCATCCTAACAAATTTTCGCGCTTATAATGTTAGTAGGATAGGATATGACGAACGCAGGATTTTTTTTAAGTTTACCAGCGCGATATGCGCGGACGACTTACTTTGATACGCTTGCATAGGTAGACCCTACATCAAACTATTAATTTTTGGTGCCTCTAAATATTTAAAGGACATCTTAGTAAATAAAAATCCCTCCACGTACGTCTGTATATTATACCTGATTAGCGAGTCACCCTCGCTTCGCTTCAGGTTTGTCCCTAGACAAAAACAAATCTATATCACGGAAACCGTCTATTTCCGGGATAAAAAAAACCTATGTGCTATTCTAGACTATAATCTATCTCTGTGCCAAATTTCATACAGATCTGTTCAGCCGCTCTGGCGTGAAAGAGTAACAAATATCCATCCATCCACTCACACTTCCATCGTCACAAACTTTCACTTATTCTATTATACTCATTGTCCTTCCTGTAGATGCCGTTAAGAAGAAAGCGTAGCGATATAATTTGTGTGTTGTACGTTAATTAACATAAATACACAATACACATTAATTAACAACCGTAGTCTGGTCTTAATTTACAACACCTGGTAATTATCAAACTCGAGCCAATTCCTATTAATTAAGATAGGCTGATACATTTTACGATGTTCAATAAACGAAGCACGTTTGTACATAATATGTTCATATATGTTTGTATGACTAACACATATGTTTGTGTGTGTGTGTATGTGTGAGCGCGCGTGAGTGTATTGAAGCCCTGGGACTGATTTAGATGAAATTGAACTTTATAAACAATTTCTTCTATAGCAATCCCTTCTCTATTTTTGATCAATTATTATTATTATTTGCTACGGTGTTGGCCTTAGGCATATTGTATTATTTACAAGTATCTTCAAGCGAGCTTCATTCGGCATTTTCCGGACTAGATATAAAAATTGCGTTTTTTTTTCAAAAAGAACAACTAGGTATATAGTTTATCTAAATATAAAATTTTATCCAAATAGTTAAAGCCGTTTCCCGATATAAATAAAGAAAGCCGAAATAAATTATTTATTTACGAGTATCTACGTATGTTACCTACTATAATAATAAATGACCAATTCATGTACATACAAGAATTGTTCATTTAATATTATAGTAGGTACTATTATACATATAATAGGCATAATAAATAGTTTTTTTATAATCTTTATTGCTTTTGAATTATATAAGCCTATCTCAATATTCTTTAACGTAATTTCTTTTTGATTATGAAAGTAATTATTAAAAAGCGGAAATATAGGTGGAAAATTCAAAGTAGATGAACCGCACGCCATTGGCCAGACCGAATATGACGTCAAAGTATTATAACAGAGTTTGAAATTAATAGAATTGAGTCGTTATTTTTCTGTATATATCAATCATACTGTGACCTCACGCCAAGCGCGGAAAATGGCCGGCGTTTAAAGTATCCGTATCGGTATAATATTTAAAAAAAAAAACTAAATTTAAGTTTTTTGGAGCTGAGTATTTTTTACAATATATAACGATTTTAGCTATTGTATAAAAATAAAAAAAAATGCCCATATTGTAAAACACTGTTGGCTTTTTAATAGAGCCCTTTCAATAACCTATAGATCAAATAATAAAATTCTAAGTATGATATGCACTTAAAATAAATTAATTTTCCTTTTATCTATTACTTAGTATAATATTCATGAAAATCGTATTAGACGCTAATATGAAAGCGCTTAACCAAAATTGCAACTCGGCAAGAGCTCTTATTAACCCTCCGTTATTATCCATTATCGTCCTAAATTAGTTTACGTGAAATAATCTTGTTAATATTATACTAATAATATTATATTTCTTTAAATAACAAATGGCCAATCTATACATATAATAAAATTCTGAGTTGAATCTGTACATTAAATATTTTTTATGAAATCTATAGTTTTAAATTTTTTTTGTCTATCTGTCTGTCTGAGAACGCAATACGAAACCACTGGACAGATTTTGATGAAATTTGTTTTAATAGTTTTTTCGTGATGGGGTCACAGACAGACAGACTAAATTCTAAAAACTATAGATTCGGCCTGTGTCAATAATAATAACTATTTCAATAAGACTTTCCAAAAAATATTTATTTAATGTACAGATTCGAATTAGAATTTTATTATATTGTATAGATTAATAGGTATACTAAAGATGACTGCAAAATGCTAACGCAGAGCAAATTACGTTAGAGGAGCAATATTCTGTCGCACAATAACGTGTCGTGTCCAATGACATTAAGCCTTTAAATGTTATTCAAAGCTAATATAGTCTAAGAGCTTTGGTAAAATTGTTCAAAATATTTTCATTTTAAAATAAAAAAAATCTATTCTTATATAATATTGCTTTCAATTTTATATACAATCTCTTTTAAATTCCATTGTTTTGAAAAATAGGATGTTAATTTTTTTTTTATAATGCTTCTAAGTATCGTGTACTAATTATTCGATAGCTTTTGCTTTTACTTATATCTTCAATAGTTAAACAGTTTTAATATTTAACTAACTTGGCTTTTGTACTCAGTAGAATTCTTTTTTTAAAATAAAATATAGATTTTTTTATCTATAAAATATTCAGCAATGCAGCTTAATATTTTAATTTCATTGAAATAATTTATAAAAAAAAATAGGAAGCTAATAAATATCGAATTTTATTTTTTTTTACTTTTTTCGGGAACGCCCTTCGTTTTGGCGTTCACCCCTTAGCCTATCCACGTCATAGCGCTGGCGTAGCCGAGTCTCGTAGGCGATAACTTTATAAATGACGTCACGTAGACTACGTCGTAGCGTCAGGCGACAGAAAGGTGTCATGTAGTTATACTCTTATAACCTTTATTTTTAGACTTGAATTTTAAATATACTTTCCATATTGTAAATGACATTATTGTATAAATATTTTTTTTAAATATTGTTTTTCTATGTAAACTCATCAGCGTCAAAGCATTTTACATGAATATAAATTATTCAATTCTTCTTACCAGCTCCTCGGGGTAATATATATATAAAAAATTTAAAATATACATCTATACATATAATAAAATTCTAACTGAGTCGAATCTGTACATTAAATCATTTTTGGAAAATCTTTTTGAAATAGTCATTATTATTGATACACAGGACCGAATCTATAGTTTTTAGAATTTTTGTCTGTCTGTCTGTCTGTCTAGGAACGCATCACGAGAAAACCACTGGACAGATTTTGATGTTTTTGTGATGACAGTTGGTTACATGGGTCAATATATAAAATACTTTTGACTGCGGGAAAATATCTCATCTCTGAGAAATCTATACTAAACGTTAAAAAAAATTAGATAAAAGTTACTCGTTCTAAACAAAATTGGTACTCTCAAGAGCGACAAAATGTCATTAAAATTCCAAGGAAGCCCTTCATAATCTACTTAAGCAATCTCTAAGCTTTTAGAGTTCGACATAGATTTTACTGGCCTAATTAATTTATAAATGTCTGAATGGTGAACCATTAAACTTTTATTTATTTGTAAAACTTTGTACGAACAAACTTACTTTTTAACTTTGTTCGCTTATCGAATATTCGACGTAAAATTGGTCCGAGCACTGGATTTCGGAAATTTTTACTTCCACAAAATTGAAAATTGCTAAACTTAACTTAATTATGAGGCGTTAAACATAAATTATAATCTTAATGTAAAAGCAGAAATGAGCTTTCATTTTATTTTATGATTTATAGAGAATTCAAAATACTCACAAATTTTACCGCAGGATTTTGTTTCGTTTTACGAAATTGAAAAGTTTTAAATATCTTGGGATATCTTATTTTGGGACACAGCACCATCTAGTTCCATGGTACTACTACTATGAGGCCTGTGTTATAGATACCAGATAGCTTACACTACACATATACATACTTTAAATACATACATATTATAAATATAAGCACCCATGACTAGAGTACAAACATTCATGCTCATCACACAAACGAATGCCCCCAGCGGGACTAGAACCCGCGACCGCCGGCACAGCAAGTAAGGTTACTACAAACTAAGCCAAACGTGTCGTCTATTTAAATAGTGATGAACTGTACTTATTTAGTAAAAATTAAGTAAATATTTGTATGATATATTTCTAAACATTTTTTAAAATCTTGTACGTTGAGCATTTTCGGAATTTAATATAGAAAAGGTAGTAGACTCATGACGTTCAGTAAAAAATTGTAATAATCTAATGCTGAATAAAATATTTTGAATTTTGGATGATATTCAGCGATCATTATCGCTAAAAGAAAACTAAATGAATGGAATTGAAAGTAAACATCTAAGCATTAAGTCACGTGGTTAGAATACATACACACATTAACATCCTACATTTTTTAGTTTAGTTTTTTATACTCTCAACTAAATATATGAATTTCTATAAGATACATTTCTTTATGACTTTTTACTTTTTAAATAAAACTATCATTTAAAAAATTGTAATATTTATAATAATAACAGCTAAAATTAAATAAATATTATTCCTATATTTAATTATAATACTTATTCATTTTTTCAAATGTTTAGAAATAAAAATCAACAAATACTGTAAGGTACTTTGGTGCCATTTTTGAATTTTTGAAATCAATTTTGTAAAATAGTGGGTGGGTACTGTCTGTAACAAGTGTATAATGCCTTTGTGACGTCTATAACTAAGTCTCTCCCGTGACCATGAATGCTGTAAAGCATTCGAAACGTCGGGAACCAAAAATCAAAATAAATCCGCGAAATAATCCGAAAAGATAGTTTTATTTAAAATGTCAAATATTCGCGTAAATCTAAGAAAGACTTTTAACTTGTTTATATATACTTCAAAATAACTTTTAAGTTATCAATTATTAATCCCACGCTTATTAGGTTTTTTTTTATTTAGGACTTCCTTTTATTTAGGTAAAAGCTCCTAGGTTTTATAATTTATGTAAAAAAATGAATATGTTGTAAAATGTAAATACTTAAACGGCAGTTCCAGTAGAATATGTTAAAAAAAATCACATAATGCACCTTTATACAATATTGTACCATATGGTATTTTAGCTTTTTCCCTCAAACAAACAATGTAATATGTATAATTTGTTGAAAATTACGATTTCTTTCCATATGTGCTACAAATCTAAACTTACTAATGTTATGATGAAAAAATGTGTTTGTTTATAAAATTCATATAGCATTTTATAAGACAATTTTTTTCATAAGAGTAAGGTATGAAAGTAATCTATCTATATAAAAGGCAAAACTGATATATCAATGCACAGGCCCAAACCCTTAGGGCTAGAAGCTTAAAATTTCACACACGTATTCCTCTTATGATGTGGGCATCCAGTAAGGAAGGATTTTTCAAGATTTAACCCCCGAGGGAGTGAAATAGGGGTTAAAAGCTTGTATGAAGCTTATAATTCCTTGGAGATATTTACATGAAATTTGGTATGAATTGAGTACGGCAAAAATAATGAGTTACGTATCTCAGCGTTTTCCAAAATTCAACCCCTAAAAGGGTAAAATAGGGGATGAAAGTTTTTAAGAAACCTACCTTTTTAGAGTTTTTTTTTAGTTTTAGAGCATGCGAATCCACGGGTTCTGCTAATTATATATAAATAAACTACGCGAGTAAAACCGCGTACAATTACTAGTAATAAATAAAAAAATATCTTCAAAGCTAAACATGAACTGAGACGTAATAGAAAAATATCAATTTTATCATGAACTAATCTAAAAAGTTTTAACTTAAAAAGTTTCGACATAATATTTAACAAGTACCCGTTTCATTATCTGTTTTAGTCAATTTAACTGGCAGTAAATTTGAATCGATTCATTGAACCGAAATTGTGCGACCTACAATGCAAATTTTATTCAGTGCTTAAAAAGTTACTTTAGAATTATTTAAAACTAGCAGTAGCGGCTTCGCCAGCGTTCAAACTTCCGATATAAATATTAGTTTCACAATAACGTATGGAAGTCTGCCCAATTTATTGACATTATACATACTGCTACTCTCCCTTGTATAGTAGCGTGATGATATTGTATGGTCTATAGCCTTCCTCAATACACGGACCATCTAATGTAAAAAGAATTTTTCAAAAATCAGTTCAGTGGTAAACCACTTTAGGCGTGAAAATATAACAAACACGAAGACAGACAGACAGAGTTCTTTCCATATTTATATTATTAATAAGTTTGGATTACGATAACAAGCTACGGTACGATATTTGTGAATTCAGTTGGAAAAGTCGTCCCTTTTGAGAACTTCCGTAATATTACAAATGCGAAAGGCATCTTGGACGCGGACGGAATGCTAGTACAGTATATTTATTGAGAAAGTTTATAGAATATCCAATATCACACTTCAAATTGCATGAAGTCGCGGACAAACATTAGTAATTATAATAAAGTAGAATCTATACTAATATTATAAATGTGAAAGTTTGTAAGTATGGATGGAAGATCTGGATGAAATTTAGCACAGAGATAGATTATAGTCTGGAATAACACATATTCTATTTTTTATCCCAGAAAAATGTACAGTTTCCGTGGGATATATTTGTTTTTGTTTTACTAGAAGCGAACACGAGCGAAGCGAGGGTGAGCCGCTAGTACTATTTAATATTACGAATGATCATTTTCTAAATTTACATCATGAGAGAACCAATACTGTAATCTTAGATAACTACTGAGGCAGTAACAATAAATATCATGTTCATTAACACCTATTAGTTAAGATTTATATCTTAACTAGCGTTGCCCGCAGCTCCGCCTGCGTTCGGATGACCAAAAACCAAATTTTTAGGTTTTACATATTAGTATACTCTTACATTGCAGTTTTTGTATTTTTTCTCAGAAATAAGATATTTTTTCGTGGTAAAAAGTATCCTATAGGTATGTTGACCCGAATAACCAGCTATCATCATACCAAATTTCATCAAAATCCCTCCAGTGGTTTTTCCGTGATGCGGTAACAGACAGACAGACAAAAATTCTAAAAACTATAGATTCGGCCTCCGTATCGATAATAAAGTCTATTTCAATAAGATTTTCCATTTTTATTTTTTTTATATTTTTTTACAATAAATGTATAGACTAATAGATGTTAATGAACTAATATCATCTATTACTCGTAGCAAAATTACCAAAATTTTACTCAAAATAAATGAGCCGCCATTTGAAGATACTATCAAAGTGATGTAAATACATCGGAAGTAGAGTGACGAGAGAAAAGCTGCCAGATGTTAGCACTCGACGAAACCGCCCGGACTCATTAGGCCGAATTATTAAAGAGCGAAGCACCGTTTCTAAGCGAGAAACATAAATATTAAATAGCTTAACGTAGATGTTTGCGGAATAATAATATAACCTGCTTAATTTTTAGAGTTCTGTATCGAAAGGGTTCAAACAGAGTTATTAGTAATTTTTGACCTGTCTGTATACCTAATAGTCCCACTGCTGGACAACTCCCTTCAATAGCTCATCGCTGTGTAAAGGTGAAATGAACTTTACACGTCAGATATAAAGGTTGAAAATTAAATTGGCCAATTAAAATCTCGGAGCTTCAAGACCTGTGGTTTAAGCTCGCTTCATCCTATTTGTGGAGAAATATGCTTTTAAAGAGCTACCAGTGCTCTATGTATCCATAAAGGACTATATCTTTAATCTTTATTAGATAGTCGGTAAAATCGACTGAATATGAGTTTTACGAACTTAGCCTTACATAAAGTTAACTACTAACCGGTCTCGTATCATTTTGGAAATAGATATTCTATTATGAAATACTCAAATGGCCCTAAAAAAAATTAAAATTATTCTAAGCTGAAAAATTTGTCTACATCGTGCGAGGTGCCAAATTCGACACCGACTTTCATACTT
This sequence comes from Brenthis daphne, assembly GCA_947093115.1. Classification (NCBI taxonomy): domain Eukaryota; kingdom Metazoa; phylum Arthropoda; class Insecta; order Lepidoptera; family Nymphalidae; genus Brenthis; species Brenthis daphne. Next base: position 2,320,521 of record OX352483.1, on the reverse strand, counting down.
TTTATATAACTGTAACTTGCCACGAGATGATATTACAACACTTTTACTCGTAACCGTTCGCCATTGGAAATTGATATTTTTTGACAATTTCACAGGCAGTCTGTACGGATTTTTATACTTTAACGTCGAGGTGATTTTTGTATGAAAACTGCTATTGCATATATAGTGACGTAGGTCTAATGATTAATTATTATACAGAGAACAAAGGGGAGTGCCCTTTTCACCCTCTTAAGAGATGATTTCCGGGGTACAAACTATCCTATGTCCTTCCCAGGGTCTCAAACTATCTCCATACCAAATTTCGTCCAAATCGGTTCAGCGGATTAAGCGTGAAAAGGTAACAGACAAACAGACAGAGTTACTTTCGCATTTATATATTAGTATGCATCATAATATAGTGCTTCAAAGCGATAACGAATCCTTATTTATTTTATATGTACATGCGAACGCAGAATACTTAGTAACTATCTAATTAGGTATGTACTATCCCCTCTTTACTATTTTACTATTTCGGTCCCTTTCTAATATCAGAAATTCTGATAACCATTAAAAAAAGTATGAGATCACTTCCTTTTCTTTCGCCAGTTCTTCTCTAATTTAATGCTAAATAAAATATTTTGAGTTTGAATACTTTTTAAAATCCTTTCACGCCATACCCACTTAGTGAAATTATGTGCAAATCCAACATTAGCTAGAGGCATTGTCCCTATCCAGAGAGAATAATTAATAAAAAACTAAGAATATTTTATCATTCCCTCAAATATCATTTACATGACCTAATAAGCTAATATTAATTGCTAAAAAAATCTAATACTAACCCAAAATCTCATAAAAACAAGGTAAATTTCTTTACTCACCACAAATTATACTTATTACGCAGGCAAATCTTTAATATTCTTATTATATAATATTTGAATTATATTCAAAAGAGATTGTACTTTGACTGAAACAAAATTAATCAAAGTGTATATGAAACGTCTCTTTTTTACAAGCTCAAAACGAATTTGAGAATACAGTGAGCGTATTTTATTTTTTCCTTTATCAACAGCTGTGCCCCAACCGCTGTGTCCCAAACCATCCTTTCTTAATAAAAGGTACGATTTGTAAATAATCAAGGTTTGATACTTTTATTTTTAAAAAGGACATCAATCTTCTTAGTAAACTAGCATTGCCCGCGGCTCCGCCCGCGTTCAGGTGACAAAAAACCAAATTCTTAGGTTTTACATATTAGTATATTCTTACAATGCAATTTTTGTATTTTTTCTCAAAAATAAGATATTTTCCCGCGGTAAAAAGTATCCTATATGTTGACCCGGATAACCAGCTATCATCGTACCAAATTTCATCAAAATCTGTCCAGTGGTTTTCTCGTGATGCGGTAACAGACAGACAGACAGACAGACAGACAGACAGACAGACAGACAGACAAAAATTCTAAAAACTATAGATTCGGCCTCTGTATCGATAATAATGTCTATTTCAATAAGATTTTCTAAAAAATAGTTAATGTACAGATTTGACTTAGTTAGAATTTTATTATATGTATAGATTTTGCTTCATAAAATAAGGTCAATGTGTAATAATCTGTGCAATATTTATCAAATCTTACTAAAATTATAAATGTGAAAGTTTAGATGGATGTTTGGATGTTTGTTACTAGATAACGCCAGAACGTCTGAACGGATCTGGATGAAATTTGGCACAGTGATAGATTGGTTTGGGATCTATGCACATTTGCTACTTTTAATCTGGAAAATGAACGATTCCCGTGGGATAGATTGTTCTGTTTATCTAGAGACGAACCCGAGCGAAGCGAGTGTAAGCCGCTAGTACGAAAAAAATTCTCTGCTTGTCATTGACGAGCTATGAATAAAAAATGGGAACAGTTAATTATTTTCATTTAAATAGTTAAAGATAAAATTATAGAAACTTAGCCATTTTAATGTCTTTCTGCATATGTTTTATGAACTTAGCCGAACGTTATCATTAGCATCATAGTTACTCGTAACTTTAATTAAAACGAAATATAAACAGAAAACCGATTGCTTAGACTCACCTATTCACTCATCTGCTATCAACCATTTTTGAACAGATCTGTACTGACGTTTTATATTGATTTAATTGAAATAAACATGTTACGAGGTTGGGTTCTGGTGATTGGCAATTAAATCTGTAAACTTGCAGTATAGATATTTTATAACTACGCCAGAGTCATTTAAATACACAACACTCGCACATTGCACAGTAATGATGTATTTCAGTCACTGAGCACTGTGTAAACCTGTAGTTTTATTACCTATATATTAATAGGCAAAGATAAAACAGTTCAACACACTTTTCTCCTCTGTTTGTCAAACGATTTTTTTTTAGTAGAATTATAACAGTATTTACATTAATAGTAGGTACTACTGTTGTTGTTATCAAGGCTCGCAAACCCGTTCAATTTTTAAACTGGTTTCGGTCATTAATCTGAAACCGAAAGGCTTTTCGGTTTAAGGTTTCGGTTACGTTGCTTAAAAAGGTTAAAACCCGGATAACGGTTTTTGACGAAATTAGGTTCTATGATCGAAATTAACCGGTTAAAATGAGTTTTCGTGCATTTATATTTGGCACATCTTTGCTAATGGTGAATTGCGTAGTAGAAGGATACATGTGAATACGTTTCTTACTTATGAATGAAGTAAGCAGTTTATTTCGGTATCAAAAACAAAGTCTATCTTTTCCCTAAGAATAACAATTAACCATTGTTATTTCAGTTTACTAAACCGTTTGTTAATAACCGGTTAATTAACCAGCGATGAATTCACCATTACATTATCGAAATTAACCATGTTTTTTAACCGGTTCCGAGCTCTGCTTCATATGTTTGATATGCTTAAATATGGCTAAAACATGCTTGTTAATGTGAACATTAATTAATAGTAGTTAAGATTATTGTGAAAAAGGTTTCATTTAATTCGTTAAAACATTGTTGGTCTATATTAATTTTATTTAATCTGCCTTAAACAAAACTTTCACTTAAAAATAAAAATAAATAGATATTTCTTTTCAATATAAGTTCTACTAACTAAAGTAACTCAAAAATTATTCCTCATGAAGAGTGACTTTATGAAGAATCCCATTTCGTCAGATCAAATATAGATAAAATCGTTTTCACCCACACTTGTAATCTCAATATTTGCTCTAAACAAGATACATCTCTGATCTTTGAAATACCCATTTCATGATTTACAAGTGAGAAAATAAATAAAAGTATATACTGAAATTTAAATTCAATATGGTGGAAAATAAAACTCCGTTTAACAAAGCTGTTGGATGAGATAAGCGGTGTGGCGCATTAATTCATTTCGCTTCACACCTCACAGCACATGCGGCAATCACGTGTTCAACATATTATTTATTACTCAATACTATCATTTATTATAATATATATATATATAATAAAATCAATTTAAAAAAAGTGTGTGTATGCAATTCACACATGGCAGAAGTGAAACTTCAGAAAAGTAACCTACGAGAGAATGAGATGAATATAGAGTATCGGGAGTAGGATAATTATATGGTTTATTGTTTTTTGTAATGTTTTTATCAAGTTTAAATGTTATTTTACATTTAATAAATATACATTACATATTATTTAGTAATTAATTTTATTATTTTTCACTTCCTGTGTAATATATTCGATTTCAAATAACAACGGTTACCATGACAACATGGCTATTTCATTCTCAAATCTATGTCAAAATTCCACATGCCCAACCTCCTTCCATAGATCTGAAATTCCTTGCAAAAAGGTATACCTACCGTCGCCTAAAGCGATGCAACTTATACGTAGGTAGGATAAGTAATAAGGTAATAAGGAAATAAGTTGTTTAAAAGTATGTAATTAATATAAATTTAATTTATTGAAATGATTCATTAATTTATAATTATTTTTTATTACAGGTAATACTTTCACAGTTATCTGAAAAAATACGACTACGTGGTGAGATTATAACAGTAATACACCATATTACATGGTGGGCATAACCACCATGTAATACTAATATATAATATAAATTAGCTATATAAAATTTTAATATAATTGTTAAGTTGAACTATTTACCATATATGTACATATGTATACATACATTGTACATACATACATAATACATATACACTGTCTCCCTATCATCGTGGATCGTCATTTCCTGAGTTCGAGTTCTAGATAGAACCAATTAATTACTGCATTTATTGTCACGAAATCTTCAGTAGCAATTGTGAAGTCGACAGAGTTTAGAGCCTCGTGCTTCGCAAACTATCCGTCCTAAAAAATTTTAAACTTAAGCCGTTACAGTTAATGGAATAGAGAAAAAAAAATCAAATCCTGGGTCTCGCGCCTCTGACGTTTTCATATGCGAATCATTTTCAACAATTGTCTTACGGTGAAGGAAAATATTGTGAGGAAAATGTCTAAAAAAACCTAGAAAGTTTTTGAAAGACGTAAATTCCGCTAACCCGCACTAGCGAGTGTGGTGGACTATGACGTGATCCCCCTCCTATTGAAGGGAGACCATGCCCAGCTTTGGGGACGGTAAAAAGGCTGTATACATGTATATGTGTACTAAAAAAAGCAGTAATCAAACATCTCAGTGTGAAGTTATTTTTAAACGGATAACCAACAAAAAGTATTCGAATATGAAAATCGTTTATGTATTTGTAAGTTTAATGTTTCTAGGTCGCTGGTCAGATTGTAGGCAAATGGAGTGTAAACCGAGACGGTGCGCACTTGGCTGGCTACATGACATGGTTTGGTACTTTATGCAAACCGAAATGTTTCTATATTTTACCATTTGTTCTTCCCAAATTGGTATATTGTATTTTAAATTCAATATTCGGTCACATTTTATTTAAAACTAGCAACTCACCCTCGTTTCGCTTGGGTTCTTCCCTAGCTAACTTCCCCATACAAACATACATCCCCATTCTCACCCCCGTAAGGGATGATTTCCGGGATAAAAATGATTTCACTCACTCACTTTTCATATCATGAGATTCAAAAAAAATCTTATTTTAGTAAAAAAAAAATATCTTTTAATTTTCTTTTCTACAAAACTTCCTGAAAATAACAAACACAAAAAAAATACCCAATTTGGTACAGTCGATCGGAAGTTATGCGCGTACATACATTTCAGTGATTCATTTTTATTTATATATGTAGATAGATAAAATTATTAGCCTAATTCATTGCACTCCTAAAAGCCATCTTATATAGATCAGTTTATTTTTTAATTTAGTTGTTGTTAGAAATATGTTTATGTTTTTATTTAATCTTAACATTTTCATTTAAACAAATATTCGCAATAATAATTTACTTAGAACTAGAATAGACTAGAAGATGACTAAGAAACCACCTAATAATAAATTCTGAATTATCATATTCCTAGCTATGGGACCCCCTATAAAAGAAAAAAATTAGAAAGCAAAAAGTTATTATTCTATCCTTGATCTAATATAATCATACATAGCATAATCAATCTTTTATTATATATAAAAATCAATTGCTGTTCGTTAGTCTCGCTAAAACTCAAAAACCGTTTGAATAATCAAAACCGATTTGAATAATTCTTTTTTTTTTTGTTTTCTTGGAGGTGTGTCAGAGGAGGTTTAAGTATAAAAATGGGAAAATCCAAAAAAAAGTGCTGGAAAAGATATATATTAGTCTCACTGTACCGGTAAGTATGGAGTCATACTTACCGGTAAAACGTACCTAAGGACGAAAACGAGCGAAGCGAGAGTGATTCGCTTTGTTTGTTATAAAAATAAATATGGTAATTTTCACAAACGGCGAAGATATCGCGTAATACTATAAATAAACAGACAAATCGATTACCTCTTTTATTTATTTTACCTACAGGTAATTTTGAAGTTCAAATAGCACATTTGTGTCAAAAATTCTATTCCTATAGATAACCCCATAACTTGCTAACGTTCGACTTTCGGTGGAAGGTAGAACTAAAATTTATTTATAATGCAAGCGCACGATTAAGTCAACATCTTGTGCTAATTAATAAAGAAATTATTATAATCATAACTATAAAAACAAATATATAAACTAATTACTATGGCTTATTGATCTGCAATAAATACTTATTATTATTACTATTATAACGCTCTCTTAACCTATTTCAGTTACGGTACAGATCTCCATTACCTATTTGCAATAGAGACCCAATATTGTACAAGTTTGTACGCTAATTCAGCATTCTCTCATAGTCAGATTCAATAGCAATATCGATATGACAGAATAGAGTAAAACCGCTAACTTTCCAACTTCGGTCTACTAATGAAAATATTTTGTCTATGAGACTTCATCGTTGAAGTATTGTTGTAAATGCGAATTTGCTCTAATGACATGCCATCGCTTCCCTTTGAGTGTGTCTCAAGGTGCTAAATATGCCAGGCTATAATTTATCTTTGTCGTGCTGAGGGGGCTCATTAACGTCCTGTAATCCAGCCGGGCGTGAAGCCAAGACACACTGAGAGGTGGCACATTTCGGTGGGTGGTGTACGATGCGGGTTGCTCCGAGGGAGCAACAGCTTGGTTGTGTGGTCCGCTCCGGTAGACCTGCCGGTGAGTCCCAAATGACCACCTGTATATATGAAGGTGGTATGTGTAAAAAAAATTCCATACCTTATCCAGCCGTTTCAGCGTAACAAGCATTTATACATATAATATACATATATACATACACTTGATGACCTCCTGACTGATTTCGGATTATTTTATCATTATTCGGATATCGTACATAGTACACACTCATTGCCAATAATCTTAAATTTTCAATACTTAAACCTACTCATAGCCTTACGCAATGCGGTCGGAGAGACCGTGATTAATGGAAACCTTATATAGAGAAAATATTCCACCATTCGAAATTTTGACTAACCATATATTTTCTCTTGCCCTTGGTATGCATAATATAAATTTTGTGGACTGATTTCGGTCGAACGAACAAAAGGTTGTTTGACGGTGGCTTCACGCGAACTGGAGTCAGCTCACGTTATATACACACGTTATGAATTTTCGAATTATGACGCTAACAGATTGAACATTTTTCTGACTTTTGGGAACATTTTTTTAATTATATTTACTGTCTGCAGTCAGTGAATATAATTAAGACATAGTTGTTTAATAATTCTGTAGGATAATTATCTTTACTAATATTAGAATTATAAAGAGGAGAGATTTGTTTGTTTGTACCCCATAAGCTCCGAAACTCATGAACCGATTTAGATGATATTTGATAAGAAGATAATTTGAGACGTTGGAAAGGACATATAATACTTTTTATCTCAGAAATCACCCATAAAGGGGTGAAAATTGAGATGAAAGTACCGCCAAACTACACTAAACGCCAGTGTATGTATAAAACAATTACCATAGAAATCTTTAGAATGTTTAATCCATATTAATAAAAATTGTATCGGGTCCAAAGTTGAATATAGTATATGAATGCCGTGACGTAACACTGTTTTAGCTGAACAGTAATTAGACTTTAAAATCATTTTAAAAGAAAATATTCCTTCCTTTAGGGGTGGAACTTTTACTATAAAAGCGAAAAGTTTCCGTATAATACAAGCTCATTATAAGCAGCTAAGTTTTAGGAGGGTCAACGTTTTTATTCAGCCCTTTTTAACGTCTCACTGCTGGGTACGGCCCTTCAATTTAAGAGGAATCAGGCCATAGTCCATCACGATGACCGAGTGCACGATATTGCCTTAGCAGAAACTAAACTTCCGCACCTACTTAATCAATTACTTAGTGATTTTGATAAAAATGGTACATTTTCTTTTTTAATGGTTTTATGACTGTGACTACATAATGACTTTATAAGAAATGCCCATTTACATAAAATATTAGCCGTGTAAATTATTACATTATAATTTAATAGTCACGCAAAGCAAATGTTAAATGTCACGTTAAAACATAATTTCTCTTTGGGAAAAACTTTTTGGAATCGAGCAATACTCTTGTCAGTACACGTATACCCTCTGTAAGGACTTATTATTTCCTACGTGACTGTATTTTGTATTAGCTTTTATATATTTTTTTTGATCTTTTCTCCTTATAACTAGCTTTTGCTCTCGACTTCGTTCAAAGTTTATTTATAAAAAATTGTTCAATAAGTGTCATAGGGTGATATTTGATAGCTGATCATCATATAATTTTCCTCAATTAAAAGACAATAATGTGCAAAAAGAATTCTACAAAACCTTATACTTGGAGATAAAGGTGTTACAACAAACAATAAATAATCTCTCAAGTTTTATTATATTAGTATAGATTAATAAATAAACATGTTGGGACATTAACACACAGCACCATCTAGTTCCATAGTAAACTACGAGGCCTGTGTTATAGATACCAGATAGTTAATACATTACAAATATTATATAACTTTAAATACACACATATTATAAATATAAACATGACTGGATTACAAGCATTCGTGCTAATCACACAAATAAGTGCCCCCAGCGGGACTCGAACCCACGACCGCTGACCCAGCAAGTAGGGTCACCACAACCTGACCCAAACGTGTCGTCGAAACCATGAATGTGTGAGAACGATGTTCTTTTTACGAGGATTACAAAATACATATTATATATAAAATATAAAATAAAACGTATAACATTTCAGAAATCGACATATTACCTTTTCTTAAATTTTGCCAAAGAGCATACACATTAACTTGTAACTAAATATGGCCATACAAATATTATTTTCTCTACCCCTTGAAGGTTTCTTCACGCTTTTGGGTTAAATCAGAAAAAAATCTCAGGGTCTGATTTGACCTTGATATATAAGCCAAAAGACGAGCATATTTTTATATATGTATATAATATATAAATTATATATACATAGATAACCCACGTTGAAATTAATTTAATGTAACACAAAAATTAGACAGTAAAAGGTTAAAAAGCCCTTAGTTTTCACAAAAAAAGCATTTTCTTTCTGAACTGAAAAAGGTTACTTACTTTGTTTACGTTATTTAAATCTGAAACATTATACTGAGTATTTTTATTTATTTTCCTTTAACAAGAGAACATAAACAACGCGAAGATTTGTACTGAAAGAAAAATATACCCAATATTCCGACTTAGTGTCAAAACGTATCAAAGGAGATGAAACAGCATTAAATAAACACTTTTAACCAATTTAGTCCTGCTGTTTATTTTCATGTGACTCGAGAGTGTATGCGTACATGCGTGTACATAGAATAACTAGAGTTTGAGAGTGGCATGGGTTTGTAAAACTTAATATGAGTATTACGAAAATTACCTTATATATTACATAAGATATAATACCTATAAGATATTGCTACTAGCATGCCTCACTTCGGTTAAGCCGTAAGCATTTTTTTTAAACTAGCCGTCCTTGTTTTGCCCAATAAGTTTTGAAACATAATAAAATATTTTCATTTATTATTCATTTATATCTTTATATTTGCCATTATGCTATATTAATTAACTTATGTTGAAATGTAATATTTTTATATAAATTCGATATAAAATAATATTTCAAGTGATTTTAAATTCCCTGTGCATTAATCATTACACTAATAGCTGATATTCGCAAATATATATTTAAAAAAATATGAAATTCCTATATGACTCTCTTTTTATGGGCAAGAATCGTATGAAAATCCGAAAAGTATTTACTGAGATTAGTCCTTACAAACAAAAACACAGCGTGGCGGGAGACTTTAATTTATATTATACTAAAAATACGATACCATTTCTAATACTGTTCTGTGGTAAGAGCATTGCGTATTCGTACACAGCATTTGTTTCACATCAAAGGCAAAGTGTATTCCAATTTTAAAACAACGAATCCGAACTGACGGCGCAGAAATTCGCCGAAAATAACCGAAGTTGGCCGACGTGTGCCAAAAATAGTCGAACGCACGCTACCGCACTGCCGACGTAATTCTTGACCCTATTTCAAAAATGTCTTAAGTCCTATAGATAGAATTCAGTGACCACATTTAATTTTATAAGTGGATTTTTCGTACATGAGTAAGCAAAGAATTTAATTATAGTCCATATCTTACCTTTACGAGTATGTACTTCATAAAGGGCAGGAAAAAGTCAGTGGTAACCCAATAGTACGCGCTCGCTTGTTAAAACGGAGGGAGAGGGTTCAAATCCCGGGTCTCGCACCTTTGACATCACATGACAATATATGTGCGAATCATTTCCAACAGGACCACCACTTGGCTTACGGTGAAGGAAAACATCGTGAGAAAACCTTTATATCTGAGAGAACCTAGTAAATTTTTGAAAGACCTATGAAGTCCGCCAACCCGCACTTGTCCAGCATGGTGGACTATGGCTTGATCCCCCTCGTATTGAAGAGAGGCTCGTGGCCAGCTATGGAGCGTTAAAAAGTGCTGAATACAAAAATATATAAAAATTTTCAGTTGTATGAACAAAATAATTCATTTCTCTCAGTTTTGTATTCAGTTGTAATTTAGTTAAATGATAACATTTTAACTGGTGATTGGAAAATTAGATTTAAATTGAAGATATATATGTAGCCCCGGTACAGTGCAAGGGGAATTTGTTTAACAAATCCTGTAAAGTTAAAGTTTTGAGAGTAAAATAGAACTTAATATTTAGCGGTGCAATTTATAGTCAGAATTTGATATTTTTTATGTATAAGCGTTTATACATGTCTTATTGTAAAAACATACAACCCACTGAATAAGAAAACCGAAAGTTGATAATAATCATAATCAATTATTCTTAAACTATATGTATGTACAACGATTCAGGACTCGTACGTATGTATGTACATATATTGTATCGTATCGTAGGCTCACAGACATTTATTTTCTGAAAAGAAGAGTTTACCTAATATCATGAAAATTGAATATAAATAATACATTATGTAACTAATACTTTTTTAGATTTACACGAATATTTGACATTTTAACACCTCTAGGTAAATTTCTAAGAAATTAAAATTTTAAGAAATCTATTATTAACTGACACACCGGCGTGTCCGCGGTCGTGGAGGGATTAAATAAAACTATCTTGTCGGATTATTTCGCGGATTTATTTTGATTTTTGGTTACCTACCAGGGAAGGGAACCAAAAATAAAAATAAATCCGCGAAATAATTCGAAAAGATAGTTTTATTTAAAACATTATTTAACTGTCATACAGTGGTGCTACTATATCGGGTCTTTAGATAATATGTGGTTAGTTAATCTATCCTTAAATATATTAAAAGATTTTGCGTCCTCTACACCTTCACCTTCAGGTAATGCACTATATGAATGTCCTTCAAAAAAACTTATTTATATAACTTTATATTATGAAATTTAATATTTAAATTAAATAGTCGATATTGTAAAACTGTGAGAAAGCTACCGCCGATCAAATTGATCAAATTAAAAGTCAAATATGAATACTAAATTTTAAAATACTTAACTCTCATATACGAAATGGTTGAAATTCAACCTATTATCTATATAAAAAATAACACTTTCCAAAAATTTTTGACAATCTGTTATTCTTGTCATTTGGGAAAAAAATATTTTGTTTTTGCTTATTTATAAATAGATATTGCAATTTAATTATAATTTTATATGTTTAAAACATGAGATACGATAAGCAATATTAAAAACAAAGATATCTAATTTCATTAATAAATACGATGTTTGCAGTCTGTACTCTGTACATTACACAAAATCCTACAGTCGTGATGTTGTTGCTCATTAATATTTATGGTTTGTTGTTGCGTGGAACGATACAGCGTTTCAAAGCTATCAATGTATACAAAATATGCCTCGGTGGTGTAGTGGCTAGCATGTACGGCTGCACACTCGGAGGCCCTGTGTTCGAGTCCCGGGTCGGGCCAAGTTTAGTTATTGAGTCTTTCTGTATAGTAAGTCTCAGTAACAGCCCGGAGTTGGGAAGTTGGCGGTGTTTCACCCCCGTGCCTCGGAGAGCACGTAAAGCCGTCGGTCCTGCGCCTTAACTCTCACCGGTCGTGTCGAGCAGTCGTCCCACCGGAGTATGAGAGTGAACGGAATAGAGAGTGCCCTTGTGTCTGCGCGTACACTTGTGCACTATAATATCTCCTGCGCAGTTGGCTAGTCTCAATGAGATTGGCCGCCGTGGCCGGAATCGGTCAGGAGAACATTATTATTATTATACAAAATATTTCAAAGTGTTCATCAGATATTCAGTCGTTAACTTTGTATGTTTTCCAAATACGGTTTTTAGGAAGTTATAATTAACAAGCATCCACTCGTTGTACTTTCTTAGATTTACACGAATATTGAACAACAATAAAACATCGTCACGGGAGATGATAGCTTTACAGTGTTAAGACACTTTACAATGTTAAGTATTTGAAACATCGGGAACCAAAAATCTAAATATATCAGCGAAAAAATCCTGAAAGATAATTTTATTTCAAATTTGCGCGTTGGATTTTCCTATCGCTTATTTAAACACAAGCTTAAACATAAATTTTCAAGTTTCTAACATTTAAAATGTCGAATTTTCATGCAAATTATCATCCCTTATTTAACCTGTGTAAGCTTTGTGACGGAATGGCGCCATAAAGAAATGTAACAAAAAGACATTTCTGTGGACGTATTTTTAATTTTGGTGTATGAATAAATTAAACCAATTTACACAAAAATAAAAAATAACATAAAAGTATAAATATCAATTTTGGGTTTCATTATGAAAACTTATATGGCAGTTATACATGGTCACCCTACACTATTTGTAAGTGTAACGCGTGCGCACGCGCCGCTAAAACTCAAGAATATTTTCGAACGATTTTATGTAAACATACGTCTTTCCCGAATAAATTATCCCAATTTACTGCTGTTTACATGTAATCATTGTTAGTGGCTTTGTCTTTACAATATTATAATACGGTTCTCTGACAAAGTGAAATTAACATTAGAAAACGGACGCTTAGCCCCAAAATACGATTAAATGAAAATAAATTTCGTTTTTGAGATACAAACTTACTATCCAACTATATAATACTTTCTTAGATTTATTATATTATTTGTTTATTTTTTATATTATGTTATTTTGATTTTTGGTTCCCGACGTTTAGAATAAATGCACGAAATAATCCGAAAAGATAGTTTTATTTAAAACTAGCATTTCCCGCGGCTCCGCCCGTGTTCACGTGAATAAAAACCAATTTATTAGATTTTACATATTAGTACTCTTACATAACAGCTTTTGTATTTTTTCTCAGAAATGAGATATTTTCCTGCGGTAAAAAGTATCCTATATGTTAACCCGGATAACCAGCTATCACCATACCAAATTTCATCAAAATCCCACCAGTGGTTTTTCTGTGATGCGGTAACAGACAGACAGACAAAAATTCTAAAAACAATAGATTCGGACTCTGTATCGATAATAATGTCTATTTCAATAAGATTTTCCAAAAAATATCTGATGTACAGATTCGGCTTAGTTACAATTTTATTATATGTCTAGATATCCAACTACAATTGTTATTGCGAAAGTGTGTTTGTGTTTGTACGTTTGTTATTTCTTTACGCTAAAACGGCTGAGAGGATTTGGATTAAATTAAATACAAATATAGATTATGATCTGGAGTAACAAATAAGCTACAGTTAGGCACCTAGTTAATTAATAATTATATAACAAGTTTTCATTAGTCTGCGTCTAACGTAAGTCGTTAAAAATAACATTTACTCAAGATTTTCTAGTTTTCTATAAAGGATGAGTGATAGATTTAAAAAATGTTAGTTCCAGAGATATTATATACCACATATCAACTCTATCTCTATTTACACGTTACATTCGGTGACTGATGATATTTTGCTGCGTTATTTTACATCAGCCTTCGTAAATGATTTGTTTTGATGAATGTTATTTTTGTTATACTATTATCGATGTTTATATATAATAGGGAAGGGAACATATTTATATATGTACCCTCTAATACTTTCTTAGATTTACGCGAATATTTGACATTTTAAATAAAATTATCTTTTCGGATTTTTTCGCGGATTCATTATGATTTAGATTACCCGACGTTTCAAATGCTTTACAGCAATCATAGTCACGGGAGAGACTAAGGTTTTAGATATCTCAAAGGCATTATATAGTTGTTATAGACAGTCTACTCACAAAATAGCAAAATGAATTCAAAAATCAAAATAAATTCGCGAAAAAATCCGAAAAGATAGTTTTATTTACATATGTTTGTACTGTACACTCGATTTGCTTTTACTACTTAAATTATTCTTAGAGAAAAGTTAAAGTTGGGCGTCTCGTCAGAACGAAATAACTTACAAAAATTCAACTTGATAGTAATAATTTTTAAAAATAGTTGAAGGATTTATTATTATTATACGTCATTAATTAAAAGAGTAATATATAATACATTTTATAATACTTTCTTAGATTTACGCGAATACTTGACATTTTAAATAAAACTATCTTTTCGGATTTTTTCGCGAATTTATTTTGATTTTTGGTTCCCGACGTTTCGAATGCTTTACAGCAATCATGGTCACGGGAGAGACTGAGGTGTTAGATGTCTCTAAGGTAATATAGTTGTTACAGACAGCCTACCCACAATTAATTAAATTTAAAATGTAAATAAAATTAATTTTATTTAAAATGAGTAATATATAATTTAAACAACAATGATATTAGGTGTAACGTCTGCCTTATTTTATGCTAATACTTTGTACTCTTTCACAAAAGATTGTTATAACTGGCTTCTTATATAATTCGTTCACGTTACTAAAGAAAAGCATAGATAAATTATATTATAAAAGTTGATATAAAAGTTATAATTGAATTACTTTTGTTTTTGAAGTGAAAACTTCTATAGGCAAGTTTGAGTGGGGAGTAAATTCATGTAAGTCGTCATCGACATGGTCACGTGACGTGTTAACGCTAACACAGTGCTGATAGATGTCAAAACCAGATAAATGTAAACAATTTTAATTTAAAAAAAAAATTAAGATAAAACATATAATTTGAATATCCAAAAATAACAACTGTTTCTTTATAGCTTTAAATATTCACTTCTGTCGGCAGTACTCATGTCTGTTTTTTTTGTGAACTAAACGTAAACAACAACCCTTTGCTCATCACACTTGTTGGCGTTACAACACTAACAAAATTGTTTGATAATCATATTATTATCTGTACCCTATTATCTGTACCCTAATGTCAATGTCTACTTCCGTGTGCTGTCTCTCTGTGATCTCTGACCGTAGAACGAATTATTATTATAAATACTTTCTTAGATTTACGCGAATATTTGACATTTTAAATAAAACTATCTTTTCTGATTATTTCGCGATTATTTACAATCTCTTCCGTCACCATGATTGCTGTAAAGCATTCGAAACGTCGGGAACCAAAAATCAAAATAAATCCGTGAAATGATTTGAAAGATAGTTTAATTTAAATTATTATTGTTAAATCTATTATTATAATAAAAAGCCGTGTAAAGTTTATTCAGCTTTTTTTTAATAACAACAATTTTAAACTAGAAACTTACCTCGTTTCGATTGAGTGTGTCCTATTTTGCCTTTTTGATAAATATTACTAACAGCATCTAGGAGAAATAAACAAACACAATTCGTAACACTTTGTTCATAATGCTAAGCACTTGCAAACCTCTCAAGTTCCGTAAAGTAAACACAAACCATACTCTGATCGCAACAAATATTTAGGTATATGTCTAACACAAATATTTTTGTATCCGCTAAACTCTGAACAGCTTAGATGATTTTAGAGGGACTTCACCCGAATTTAATAGAAATTGACCTGTATTAACCTGTAAAAAAGCCTTTATTATAGTATAAAAAAATTTATATTCCCAATACTGCAAGGGAAGATTTACAATAATAAAAGCCACTGAAGTCATTCTGTGACCAAACCGCTTCAACCAAACTTAATACTTCATGTATTTACTCGAATTTATTCAAAAATTGTTTAGAAATAACAATTATTTATGTAGATTGAACGTCTTAGCCTGATGTAAAATGAGTTATCCTGGTAATTAAAATGGAAATTGCTTCTTCCTTCTGTTTTCATTTGCATACATTAACAGGGCAAATCCCATCTCCGTACCAGTTTTGTAAAATTGAGATAATAGAAGTCCGCCTAATGATGTTTTCATAGAATTTTTAAAGAGAAATCAATATTGTTATATATTTAGATATAAAAAATGTCCTTCAAACTACAGAAACATATAGGTTATTGGTAAGAATTATTATGATTTTCTTTAAATATTATAAACGCAATGCACCAAAATAATTTGTCTGTGCAGCGTGGAGAAAATTAGCTAATTTTGCATCTTACTGACCGATATCAGTCACGGCTGACAAACTCACTGAGACCGGTCAACTGAACAGCAAATATTATTATTATGGACAAGGTAAGGTGCAGATACCAGAACACTCTCTATTAATTTCACATTCAAAGTCTCTTAAGACCGATTAGAGTTAAAGTCCAAGATCAACGGCTCTACGTGCCCTCCTGGGCTGTAACACTACCAACGGACTGCTATTTAGAACTTCTTAACAGAAAAAAATAATAACTAACTTGGCCCGACCCGGAACCCAGGACTTGGTCTTCAACCGCACATGCCGCTAGACTACTGAAGCAGTAACTATTATCTTGTATACAATACATATAAAAATATATGTTACACACAAACATTCTATATATTTTATTCGAATAAGTTTTTTATTTGCGATACAGAGGCCAAATTAATAGTTTTTAGAATTTTTGTCTGTTTGTCTATCAGTCTGTTATCGCATCACGGAAAAACCACTGGAGGGATTTTGATGAAATTTGGTATGATGATAGCTGGTTATCCGGGTCAACATATAGGATACTTTTTACTGCGAGAAAATATCTCATTTCTGAGAAAAAATACAATAACTGCAATGTAAGAGTATACTAATATGTAAAACCTAAGAATTTGGTTTTTGGTCATCTGAACGCGGGCGGCAAATCTTCAAAAAAATCAGAATATTTTGTTTTTTAATTATATCATATATATTTACTGCCTTTAAAAACCATCCTGTCATGCATGCATTTCATCTACCAGGCGTCCCACGACGGCTTTAATTATTAATTATTATTTTTGTCTATTTTGACATCAGCGAAATATCGTGCCTTAATAAAGAAAGGAATTTGAATTGCTCTGTAAGAATTGAATCAGACTTAATTTTTATATTTGAAAATATAAAGTGGATAGCGGCAATCCAATAGTTGTATAATAAGAAAGACGTTTATTAATATATTTAGAACGTTTAAAATATATTCCAATCACTCCCAAACTGTAAATACACAAGTGTGTATTTTCAAAACACTAATATATAGTTTAAACAAAAATATCAATCACAGGCCACCAGTAATGGGCAGTTTTCAGTTTATTTACAATAAAAACTTCGTTACCTAACATTTTATTGTTACACAAACAATCCGTCCACTGAGTACGATTTCACAAAATTATTACTATTGGATCGTGCCCAGAGCCATGAATTAATGTTCCTACGCTTTGATATAATTGGGCTACTATTATATATACAAAAGTTTGTATGTGTTTGTTTGTATGTATGTTTGTTTTTCCTTCACGCTGTAACCACTGGATTAATTTGGATGTTTAATACACAAATATGACATTGATTAACACAAAGGCACTGTAGTGTTAGGCACCTAGGGCACTAGAATTAGTCGCTAGTAGTGTATAGTCACTATACACTACTTCACTATCTATTCTAATATTATAAAGAGGATATTTTTTGGTTTGTTTATTTGTATAGGCTCCGAGACTACTAAACTGATTTAGATGAAATTCGGTAAGAAAATAGGTTGAGACTCTGGACTGGACTTATCCCGAAAATCAGCCCTTAAGGGAGTGATAATGGGGGTGAAAGTTTGTATATGGATCATGGAAGCAGCCTAGGAACGAACCCGAGCGAAGCGAGGGTGACTCGCTAGTAGTGTATATAAATAAAAATGAAATACTGTTTGTCCGATCATTTTGTATATCAATAATAAAGCGTTAAAAGTCTTTTGAAACAAGCTTTTACTTATAAATTAGTTCTATAACTTTGGGAAGCTAAGTCGTCTTTAATTTAGCGTCTAACATCCTTAATAAATTGAAAAGAAAGTTTCACCAGTAATATTGAAACTTTTAACGTGATTTTTATATAATATCTGTAGACTTTTTTAGGTAAAAAATATTTTTTATAGGACGTTACTGTACGGCTAATATATAATTATTTGTCCAGATTCAATAACCATTAGAGTTTTACGTTTTCGATGAATTTAAATTAATTTGAATTGATTAAATAGATTTGATTCGATGATTTGATTAGTCTACTAACTAGATGAATAAAAAAAAAAAATTCGTACAGTACATATAATTAATTATCCAGCTACTTTATTTCGTTCTTTTTTTTATTTTTAAATTTAAAACATCTGGATAAAAAAATATTTATTTCTAAAACTTAGTTTTCGATTATATGACAGGCCCGACTTGGCTAACGTAGGTTGAGAAACCAACCCAGAGCCCCCAATATCATAACTGCTTTATGTTATTCAAGATTTGGTGACAGTTTCGACTGAAAATTATTATAGGTGTCGGAAATATCAGAGGAATTGGAAGTGTCAAATGTTTTTTTTTTTTGACAAACGCGTTCCAATTTTTGAAAGAATGAGAACAAGATAATTATATATATTCTGTGTCTCTTTCCAAATCTCTAAATTAAAGACGGCGGTCCTGGATTTGTTAATGCTCATACTTTTTATTTAATAGTCCAGTAACTGAAAAAATAAAAATATATATGTCGTACAGTTAATGTATCAAGTTATATAAAAATTCTATGGCTCTATTTATGTACAAATGTACATACATATCAATAGACAAGGACAAATCTGTAACAGTACCCTTTTTATTTGTGAACCGATTTTCTTTTTTTTTGTTTCGTAGCAACTAGTACCACTAAAGTGTTTTAGTAAAAAAAATAGTTTTTTTTAATGTATAGATACATAGGTAAATTCTATTTAAATGTTTTCCTTAAATAATTATTATGGTCAATCGACCACTGGTCAAATGCTAGTTCTTATAATTAGTATACAATATATTTCAACCAGAGAGGTATTTCAGAGAGGCAGTGGTAGTCCAGTGGGGACGCGCTCGAAGCGGGTTCAAATCCCGGGTCTTGCATCGCTGATATTTTCATGTGCGAATCATTTCCAACATGATTACCACTTGTCTTATTGTGAATAAAAATATCGTGAGGAAGCCTGCATATATATCTGAGATAACCTAACAAGTTTTCGAAAGATATTATGTGAAGTCCGCCAACCCGCACTTGGCCAGCTTGGTGGACTGTGGCTGACCCCCTCGTATTGAAGAGAGGCCCGTGCCCAGCAGTGAGACGTAAAAGGGCTGAATACTACAACTATAATATATTTCATATATTGAATTATGTGAAAATGAAATCCTTTGTTTGTTACAAATGCAGTGTTATTGCCAGGAAGGACGCCACCGATGGTTTCCGTTCTAAATCCCAGCTTTGAAATGACTTTGTAAGTCGTATCTTTGATATTAATATATCGGTAGTAAAATTAGTTTTTATGGTATTATTATTTTTTTACAATGTAAGTAAAAATTAATAATCAACATAAAAAGCTTTTATTTCTCTTATTAAACTATTTCCTGCAAAAAAATGATATTTCGTAAAATATTTAAAATAAACTATTTATGCTTTATTATATAGAGCTTTGAATTGCTCTAAATCTTAACAGAACTAATTTCCGTAACCCGCGATATCTGATAACCAAAGCAATGAAAATACCCTACCACTGTACCGGACGGTTATTTATATAATTTTACAGGATATAAAATAATATATTATGAGTTAGGGTCCGTCCATCCATAACAATTACCACTTGTTTCTAATAAGAAGCATATATTTTGTGCAAACAAAATAAGGACTCAATGAACTTTTAGCCAGCGCTCAAAGCTTTTATCGATAAATTACATTTATGCAATCTTTACATATAATAAAATTCTAACTGAGTCGAATGTGTACATTAATTATTTTTTGGAAAATCTTATTGAAATAGACATTATTATCGATACAGAGGCCGCATCTATAGTTTTTAGAATTTTTGTCTGTCTGTCTGTCTGTCTGTTACCGCATCACGGAAAAACCACTGGAGGGATTTTGATGAAATTTGGTATGGTGACAGCTGGTTATCAGGGTCAACATATAGGATACTTTTTAGCGCGGGAAAATATCTTATTTTTGAGAAAAATACAAAAACTGCAAAGTGTATACTAATATGTAAAACCTAAGAATTTGGTTTTCGGTCATCTGAACGCGGGCGGGGCCGCGGGCAATGCTAGTCTGCTATAGAATCTATTTTTTACTATTCAACAAAAGGTTTTTTAATCGACTTCAAAAACGGAGGGATTTATATATTATTCAGTATTTTTTTAAATAGATATAAACAAAAAATATATTATTTACAAAGTTTCCTTTTATATGAGCTTACATGTATTTTCTCTTTGAAAATTTTTATAAAACTTGTAGTAGGATCCGTTGATAGCACCTGCCTCCCAATATCAACTCAACAAGTGTTGCCTTTGTTGAGAAATGTGATCCAACTTCGTAAGAGGGTATTGTAACAAAATGTATTGTAAAAGTTGGTTATCAAAATTTCTTTGATGAAACAATGAAAAGTTATCGTTTAGATTTTCCTAAGAGTTATTTCAAGTGTAAATATAAAGAAATATTTTAATTAAATAGTATATCAAAATTCAATAAATTAATTAAATATTATTATTTATGGTTAAATTAAGTTAATATTTTTATTGAACTTATATGTAAGCTATTTGTATGTGGTTTTTTTAGTAAGTTGCGTCTGAGTAGGACCTATTCATAAAAACTTTTTAACAAAAAAATAAAAACCGACTTCAAACAAATGCACTAAAAAGTAAAAAATAACTGATTGGTAGTTTTCATTTACTATATATACCTAATCAAATATTTTCGAAGTCGGTGTACTTTGCTTTGTATGGGCTGGCACCGATTTCGAAAATATTTGATTAGGTATGTATTTAATATGTAGGCTTTAATTACTTAGCCAAAGCACACCGACTTCGAAAATATTTGATTAGGTATGTATAGTAAATGAAAACTACCAATCAGTTATTTTTTACTTTTTAGTGCTTTTGTTTGAAGCCGGTTTTTATTTTTTTGTTAAAAAGTTTTTATTATTTACTGTTTTTAGTCACTATTGAAAATTTGAGGAAAACATGAGATAGAATTTATCTATATAATTGAAAGTCCATAAAAAACGTATTTCCAATTTTTTTTTTAGATAACACTCATCAATAAGTAAATTAAAAGAAAGTCGGTAAACAAACATAGGAGAAAACGGTACTGAACGGTACCTACCTGAATTAATATATACTGTATATAGATACATATATATATACTAGCGACTCACCCTCGCTCCGCTCGGGTTCGTCCCTGGGGTGGGGTCTGGGAGGACCACCCTTATCCTTATCACTTAGGGGTATGGAAAATAGATAGTAGCCGATTCTCAGACCTACTGAATACGCATATAAAATTTGGTAAAAATCGGTAAAGCCGTTTCGGAGGAGTTCGGTAACAAACATTGTGACATGGAAATTTTATATATAAGATATATTATCATATTATGTATTTATGTTTTGATTTAAAAGGCTAGTGCCACAGTTCCCATTTGTTCCTTCACTCTTCCTTCACTTCAGAGACCAGATAACGTCTGTTATAGCTGTAACAAAGCCACTCCTCGTCTGATCCAACGATAGCTGACAACTTCCGGCTCGCCCTATTTACATTACTTCAATACGTATAGTAAGTACAATAAAGCTACATGTACATATATCTTACGGACTAGACACGGACGGACAGACTTGACGCATCCGTTTAATAATATACCCCAACTTATTTCTTATTCTGACGGATAATAATAATAATAAAAACTAAAAAAAAAACCAACTTCCAGGCACTAAAATGTAAAAAATAACTAAACGGGGGTTTTCATTTAGAATAGATACCTAATCAGATATTTTCGAAGTCGGTGCCAGCCGACGCATAGAAAATCTCATAGATTTTGATATGTAAAATACATAATATTTACCTATTAGATATTCATATCTTAAAATATTGTCGGCATCGTTAACAAAATTCTATGGGTCTTAAAATTGCCCCAAAAATATATGTAAATATGTAGTTGAAAATATTTTTAGATTGTTTAAACAATGTTTTGAGTCACAAGCGTACTACTGTTAGTTATTAACTGCCTCGGTGGTGTAGTGGCTAGCATGTACGGCTGCACACCCGGAGGTCCTGGGTTCGAGTCCCGGGTCGGGTCAAGTTTAGTTATTGAGTCTTCCTGTATAGTAAGTCTCAGTAACAGCCCGGAGTTGGGAAGTTGGCGGTGTTTCACCCCCGTGCCTCGGAGAGCACGTAAAGCCGTCGGTCCTGCGCCTTAACTCTCACCGGTCGTGTCGAGTGGTCGTCCCACCGGAGTATGAGAGTGATAGGAATAGAGAGTGCACTTGTGTCTGCGCGTACACTTGAGCACTATAATATCTCCTGCGCAGTTGGCTAATCTCATTGAGATTGGCCGCCGTGGCCGGAATCGGCTAGGAGAACATCACTGTTAGCCCAATCGGAATCCGTTTATTTTAAGTGGTTTTTTTTTAATTGAAAACCGGAAGTTTTATGATTTTAAAATGTTAGCAGGTGTATAAGTAATATATGTAGGTATTATGATAGTTATTCGTATAAATAATAAATATATTTTAAATAAACTGCTGTTTCGGATTTTATCGCAATTTTATTTAACTTTTTTGTTCTCGATGTTTCGAATGTTTTACAGCAAACATAATCATGGAAGAGACTAAGGTTTTTGACATTTTAAAAGTTATAGTTATTACAGAAGGTGTCTACAAAATACATTATTTTGTAAGAAAACACAAATGGCACCTTAATACCTTATAATATTAATAATTTTAATAAAAAAATAATTCTCATTAGAGTTGCTAGAATTACAAAAATTGAAATTATTTTACTTATGTGGCTATTACAATTTTAATATTTTAATAAATATAGTTAAATTGATTTTTTGCACGCTAAAACGACTGAAAGGATTTGGATGAAATTTGGCACAGATTATCCCGGAAAAATGTACTATTCCCGTGGGATAGATTTATTTTGTTGTTCACTATGGACGAATCCGAGCGAAGCGAGGGTGAGCCGCTAGTTTGTCATAAAGTGTAAGTTTCATCTATGAATCTCGCCTTCAGTTTTCTTTGTGTGAAAAGGGCTAGGAATATTTAAAATTACCTGCATACTGTAAGTGACTTACACATTTAATAAAAAATATCGTACTTAATTTATCATTATATTTTTTTGCCACAAACTTTGTCACCACTATAATCTTTTTATGCAAATAAAATATTTTTATTTTATTTTTATTTATTTATATTTATATATTACACGCAACACATAATAATATTATACTTAAATAATTATTTACGTTTACTTTTATATAATACGCACACACACACATACACATAATATATATATATATATATATATATATATATATATATATATATATATATATATATATATATATATATATATATATATATATTTATAATCCATTCATATATATTTAATAATCAAAATAGTATTTAAATTAATTCACAAGTATATCTGCGCGAAACTGGTAGTATACGGCCGATCGGAATTTACTGGCCTACCGGCCGCTTATAATTTTTAACAACCCACTAGTCGATGCTTTGTCATCTGATGCTAATTACTTGTTTTGTATAATTTAATCGTTTTAGTTAGTTATTGTAGTGGACTTCTTGTGTTTGCCAACTATTTATGTTATTGTGTATACCCCTAAACTTTTTCTTCTGTACTATTTTTACGTGTGTGTTGACTTTTCGATTATAATTTACTAGCAGAACCCGCGGCTTTGCTCGCGCTAAAACTACAAAAAAATATCTAAAATGGTAGTTTCATACAAACTTTCATCCCCTATTTTACCCCTTACAGAATGAATTTCGAAAAATGCTAAAACACGTATTTATTTAATTTTATTGAAGAGCATTAATACCAAGTTTCAAGTAATTCCGATAATAGATATTTTTTTGGATTGTATTATAACGTGTTTTTCCGCGGGAATTGAATAGTCTCCCGCGGTAAAAAGTTAGTCAACTATCTCCACACAAAAAATCACGCCAATCTGTCTCTCCGTTTCGACGTGAAAGAAGGACAAACAAAAAAACAAACTAAAAAACAAACACACTTTCACATTTATAATATTAGTATGGATTATGTGACATAACAAAGACGTTTATTTGTACTTTTTAAATAAAATACAGCATTCGAAACGTTAGGAAACAAAAATTAAAATAAATCCGCAAAAAAATCCGAAACTACCTATAGTTTTACTTTTATTTGTGTTTCTATTTACGCCTTACAACAAATCAAATCAAAATTACTTTATCCAAATAGACTTTTACAAGCACTTTTGAATTGTTAATTTTACATTTTTTAAATTAAATATCAGTATAGTCAGTCCGTGAGGAATCTACTCCGGTTCAGAAAGCAGTTTTGCTGAGAAGAGCCGGCGAGAAATCAACAGTTGCTCTTCTATCTATACATATAATAAAATTGTAACTAAGTCGAATCTGTACATTAAATATTTTTTGGAAAATCTTATTTAAATAGTATTTATTATTGATACGCCACCGCCGAATCTTTAGAATTTTGTCTGTCCGTCTGTCTAGTAAAGCACCACGAGAGAACCGCTGGACAGATTTTGATGCAAGTATGATTACAGCTGGTTACCCGAGTTATCCGGGAAAAATCTATACTAACCCTGAAAACGTATCTAGGTAGTATCTACGTAGTCGCTAGTTTTAAATATATATAAAACCACTAAACATACATACTATATACAAAAGTACACTGGCTTCATGATCACTTCATTCCATTCTTAGTGATGGAATTTATTCTTGAAATTTATAAGGGACTGCCCTTTTGAATTATAATGTATACTACTGACTTTGACTCGATTCACTCGGGCGCGTCCCTAAGTGCCTTTAGCGACTTGATAAAAAACATGGACTTTTCTTTATATCGCACTTCTACTACAAATATGAAAGTTTTATTATAATTTACTAGCGGTTCACCCTCGCTTCGCTCGGGTTCGTCTCTGGAAAACAAAAACAAATCTATCCTTCAGGAATCGTATATTTTTCCAGGATAAAAAGTAGCCTATGTGTTATTCCAGACTATAATCTATCGCTGTGCTAAATTTCATCCAGATCCGTTCAGCCGTTCTGGCGTGAAAGAGTAACAAACATACTAACAAACTTTCACATTTATAATGTTTATACAGATTTTAAGCGGTCAAATCACATTTGATGTTTATGTTACTAAAAAAAATAAACACACGTGTAAAGGCACATGTAGATACTATCGAAATAACAATAAATAATAATAATAATGTCTTCCAGACTGTTTTTGACTTATTGAGACTAGCTATTTGCGCAGTAGATATTATAGTGCACAAATGCACTCTCTATTCCTGTCACTCTCATACTCCGGTGGGACGACCACTCGACACGAACGGTGAGAGTTAAGGCGCAGGACCGACGGCTTTACGTGCTCTCCGAGGCACGGGGGTGAAACACCGCTAACTTCCCAACTCCGGGCTGTTATTGAGACTTATTATACAGAAACACTCAATAACTTAATTTGGATCGACACGGGACTCGAACCCGGGACCTCCAGATGTCCGTACATGCTAGCTACACCACCGAGATAGTTAAAACAGCATTAACGATAAAAACTTTTTAACAAAAAAATAAAAACCGACTTCAAACAAAAGCACTAAAAAGTGAAAAATAACTGATTGGTAGTTTTCATTTACTATACATACCTAATCAAATATTTTCGAAGTCGGTGTGCTTTGCTTTGTATGGGCTGGCACCGATTTCGAAAATATTTGATTAGGTATGTATTTAATAGGTAGGCTTTAATTACTTAGCCAAAGCACACCGACTTCGAAAATATTTGATTAGGTATGTATAGTAAATGAAAACTACCAATCAGTTATTTTTCACTTTTTAGTGCTTTTGTTTGAAGTCGGTTTTTATTTTTTTGTTAAAAAGTTTTTATTTTTCCCTTTTTAGTGTAGACAGTAGTAGCAAAGTAAGGATTCTAACCTGTTAGGCTTGTCAAATCAAACAAAATAAGCCCAAACTCAAAGTATCTACTATTAGCCGTTGAAGAGTTCCACCTATCCACCTTCTGGCCTTGCCATCAGATCAGGTCAACAACACCGAACCACTGTACTATCAACGGAAATAGAAATACTTGCAAAGTTTCAAGTCAATATGACAATTAGAAGTAGGTTAAATTCATTATTAGTTGTTTTTCCACCCTTAGGGGTGGTATTTTTTTTTTGAAATTTAAATGGGACCAATCTGGAAGTATACCCTTTCAAACAAAACAAAAATTGTCCAAATCGGTTAATAAATGACGGAGTTCTGAGGTAACAAACATAAAAAAAAAAAAAAAAACATACAGTCGAATTGAGAACCTCCTCCTTTTTGAAGTCGGTTGAAAATAAATAAAGACATATATATTCGTCGCCTCCTGTAAACCGATCGGTTAAATCTTCCTTATAAATAAACTCTCTAAATACTAAATTTGATATATTAGCGCTCCAACACGATTTCATATTTCTTACGTTCAAAAAGATCGTTCTAAACACGATTTATGTTTGGAAATGCGATAAATATTTTTGTGATATATTTTCCGTGATATATCTTTTGATATTTGTTGCGTCAGCGCAGTAAAAACAAACTTTGATGTGCATAGTAAACTTGTTTATCGATTTTACGTAGTCGTGACGTTCTGTTATCATTTTAATGGATAAAAGAATAATAATTATAATAAAAACTCTTTATTGCACACACAACTGAGGAAGAAATAAAAAAAACAAAACAGTAGTAGGAAAATGCACAAGAGGCGGCCTTATCGCTAAAACAGCGGTTTCTTCCAGACAACCTTTAGGTGTAGAAAATAGCAAAGTGTGTGGAAGGATGTGAACAAATAACAGAGATAAGAAAAATAAAAATCATACATACATATATATGATAGTTTATATACGTATATAAAATATATAAATTAGGTATATCTAAATAAGTTTAAATAAAATAATAAAATCAGTTTAACCAGATAAATAAAGAAATAAGCAGAATTAAAGGATTATCAATATCTAGTTGCATGGCATTGCTTCGCTTTGCGTTTTGCAGTTGTCGTTCCACTGGAAATTTGAATGTATGTAATGTAATGGAAAAATGTTGCCTATTGTTAGCCCCAAGGACACGGTAATAGGCATTATATTACCGTGCCTAAGACGTTTTTGTGTTACTGCGTAAGAGTGGGAAGAGATTCCGAAAAACACGTTTACATATATTTATAATGATGATAATAATATGATATATATATATATATATATATATATATATATATATATATATATATTAATCTATTTATTTTGTAATATTTTAATTGTATATATATTTATATCCAAAAAATATTTGAAAAAATACTGGCACTGCAAAAGTAAGTCTGAAGTAATTATATTTTTTTTTAATTACGAGTAATTAGTGCAGTGTAGAAAATGAAGAAATAAAATAAAAATAAATTTAAAAAAATCTATTCTTATTAGATAAAAATATATTTTCGTATATTTGTCCTGTTATAAATCAGTTCAATTCAATCATGTTCCACGCGGCTTGAGAATCATTGATCCGATAGTATTCATTATTGTGGATTACTGTAGATATGGAATTTTGGTGGCTTATTCCATGCACGCTTGTGAAGGGTTCTGTCCAAAAAAAAATCTGTGGACGTTTATCTTTTATGCGCTCCTAAACCATTCAAAGATAGGGACCATTCAAGCATTCAACCATTCAAGCTTGTTTAAAACAAACATGGAATTTTATTCTTATCGTTTATTATCTTTCTACGACACGTTTGGTTCAGTTTGTAGTGACCCTACTCGCTGTGCCAGCAGTCGCGGGTTCGAGTCTCGCTGGAGGCATTCATTTGTGTGATGAGCACGAATGTTTATACTCCATCATGGATGTTTATATTTATAACATATGTGTATTTAAATTTATGCTTGTGTATTGTATAGTGTATCAACTTCTTCCATAACACAAGCCTCGTAGCTTACCATGGAACTAGAGCGTGCTGTGTGTTAATGCCCCAACATATTTATTTATTTATATATTTATTCACTACCTATATTATCTATCTGTAGGTATGTCACATAAATCTATTATCACCATATAATATAGTATCAATTTGAAACTGTATATTACCGATGATAATACAATCTTTTGAGCCTAGCGAGTTGATCTAACATTGAAACCGACACTGAGGAGGTGGGTACAGGAACGGAACTCTTCAATAAGTAGTAAAACCCTCAAAGGGTCATAATTAGTTTCGAATAATCCCATACGTTTTTTCGAAGTCGGTTAAAAAGCGTGTTTTATTGCTTAGAAAACTTTAATTATTGAATTTTGCTATCGTCTCCTTAAATACGACTTATCTATGAGTATTATAAAATACTGAATTTGAAACAAAAACAAGTGTAAGTTTACAAATTGAAATCATGTTCCATAGCGTTGTATATATACTAAACTAATATTTGCAAGCTTTCTAATATCCGCTAGTCGCTGTTACAGGAACAATGTTTTACAGCTCGTACAAACAGACAAACAAACTAAAACCAAACAACTGAGTTTATTTATAATATTTCCCTAAATAAAAAATAAGGCTAAATTATGAATTATCTATACGTATAAAAATAGGCAAAAACAAAACAATTCAATACCTTTTTCTACTCTGCTGTCAACAGATTTTTTTGTTTAGCTATTGAAGAACTCTAGTTTTATCAATTAAAAAAAATGAATCTCTAAATATTTTTATAAATAGACTAGCGGCTCACCCTCTTTTCGCTCGGGTTCGCCTCTAGAAAAACAAAAACAAATCTATCCCTCCGGAACCGTATATTTTTCCGAGATAAAAAGTAGCCTTATGTCTTATTCCAGACTATAATTTATCTCTGTACCAAATTTTATCCAGATCCATTCAGCCGTTCTGGCGTAACAAACATCCATACTCACAAACTTTCACATTTATAATATTAGTATAGATAGATAAATTCTATTCATATATGAATTAATCAATCAATTTGCCTCCCTAATGAACATACCTATATGTTTTCCTTAAATTTTGAATAATGATTATGGTCAGAGTGTATATACTCGTACCTAATAGCCTAGTAGAGATCTCTTAAAGAGATAAGTCACTCTTTGTACACAAGGTATCTGTTTTATGTTTTATATGTATTTTTTGTGGTAAATAAATAAATTAATAAAAATTTATAATATAAATAAAATATTTCTTTGTAATATATCCAATAAGTAAACGTTTCGTCGATATATTAAAAATCAGTTTACAGACTGCAATGCAGGTGCTGGCGCGTGACCAGAATGCATCAGGGCACGGTACATTCCAGCTACGGCGGAAATAATTGGATTTTAATACTAAATTTTAATATAACCATTTCATTTAACCTGCAAGAGATGAGGACACTGAAATATTCAAAGTTTACATTTTACGAGAAGTCATAAACAGTTGTTATTGCTAAATAGAAATTTTCGTCGTACGTCTTCGCAGAAATACCTAAGTTGTACAAAAACAATGATTAAAACATATATATATATATATACACATATATATACATATATATATATACATATATATATATACACATATATATATACATATATATATACATATACATATATATATATACACATATATATATACATATACATATATATATATATATGTATATACTAGATTCTCTATAGGACAGCTATTTAGGTATACTAATATTATAAAGAGGCAGCGTTTGTTTGTTTGTAAACGCGCTAAACTCAGGAACTACTTACTAATCCGATTTAAAAAAAAAATTTTGGCATTAAGATAGCCCGTTTATTGAGGAAGGCTATATATTATATAATATATAGTCTATCTATTCCATACTATCCGTTAAAGCGTACCTAGGGACGAACCCGAGCAAAGTGAGAGTGAGTCACTAGTTATAGACAAAAACGAAGCTAGAACAATATTAATAAAATTTATATTAGTTTATTCCTACGTATATACTGATTTAAAAAGGGTCTTTATTACAATAGAAACAAATATTTATTCAGGGAATGCGGCTAGTGGCCATTTCACATGTCTACAAAAACGACATACGCGGAACATTTAAATGTAATACATTTAATGTATAGATAAAGGGTTAAAAAGTATTTTCAAACACGCAATATTTTTATTACAAACTAGCGTTGATTCCCCATACAAACTTTAATCCCCATTTTCAGCCCCTTAAGGGATTATTTCCGGGATAAAAACTATCCTGTTCTTCCCAAGGTCCCAAAATATCTTTTTACCAAGTTTCTTTTAAATCGATTCAGTAGTTTCGGAGCCTATTGAGAACAAACAAACAAACAAATCTTTCCTCTTTATAATATTAGTATAAATAAACGCTTTATTTCTTACTAGCGTCGTAAAGTGCCTAGTAATAGCCTAGGTATGTGTTACTCCAGGTCATAGTCTACTTTTACTACAATTGATCCAATTAAGAAACACTTTGTAATTGGACAACAAGTTTTTAACTCTATAATCAGTGCCTCATTTAACCTTAGCACTGCTCCGGGGCACAGTAAAAAATGTCGCCCTATTATCGATTTTTTTTAATAAAATGTTGAAAGTGAACATTTTGTTTAATCATAATTTTTTTTGAAAAAATTCAAAAAAATAATTTATAAATCATATCAATTTTTTGAAAAATATACCTACTCTAGTTTATCTTTATTTATTTTTCATTTTTTGTAAAATAAAGAAACCATTTTTGATAACACGAAGATTTTTTTTTCCCGCCCTCCGAATTTTGCCGCCCCTAAAAATTTGCCGCCCTAGGCACTAGCCCCGAGTACCCCTAGTGTAAATTCAGCGCTGTTTATAATATTAGTTATACAATACATGGGCGTCCAAGATTAAATTGGGCCCTTTTCGTAAAAGACACTTATATAGATATAATAAAACAAAACCTTACCTAAATACAAAATTTGATCCAAATCATTAGAGCCATTTCCGAGCTACACGAAATAAATATATACATATAAACAAGTATTGTTCATTTCATATCTATACTAATAAATGGAGAACCGATTTTTTTGTTCGGTTATACTGCGATAATTACTGAACCGATCGGAATAATACTCATACCATAAGATGCAGCGTGTTTCGGTAAGGTTTTAGTATATGATATGTTGGTGATTAATGTACTATGCGGGCGGAGCCGCAGGAAAATGCTAGTATAAGATAAAATAATTTGACTACTTTTACTGACTAACGCAGATGTGGCTGGACGGATTTTGTTCAGATTTAGCATACATACTATGTATTAAAATAAGACAGGCAACTACAGTCACCTAGGGTAGTTAGGGAACCCTCGCTAAATCGCTAGTCTATACATATAATAAAATTGTAACTAAGCCGAATCTGTACATTAAGTATTTTTTGGAAAATTTTATTGAAATAGACATTATTATCGATACAGAGGCCGAATCTAGTTTTTAAATTTTTTGTCTGTCTGTCTGTCTGTTACCGCATCACGGAAAAACCACTGGAGAGATTTGATGAAATTTGATATGATGATAGCTGGTTATCCGGGTCAATATATAGGATACTTTTTACCGCGGGAAAATATCTCATTTCTGAGAAAAAAAAACAAAAACTGCATTGTAAGAGTATACTAATATGTAAAACCTAAGAATTTGGTTTTTGGTCATCTGAACGCGGGCGGAGCCGCAGGTAATGCTATAATAAATATTAGTGAAAATTCGTATGGACCACATAAATGCTTGATCGATCCGATTAAGACTTCTCTTAATCGGCTTAACATGCACACAAATTTTAATTAAAAAGAAAATAGAACACTGAATAATTAATTATGTCATTAAGACTTGTGTTCTCCGCAGGAAAAAAATGTAAAAATAAATGAAATAATTAACCTTTTGCGTACTTATCTTTGCAAAATATATATATATATATATATATATATATATATATATATATATATATATATAATTAACTAACCGCCCGCCCTTATTTACATTAGATTATTTTGCGAAACTTGCTTTGAAGATTCTATATTTTGACACGCATTTACTAGCTTTATTTATCACTAAATATGCCATGAAGTCTTGATAATGGATTTAAACCTACTTCTAACTTTCTATCGATTTTTTACTCAACCGTAAATATGTCATTCACCACTACAAAGAGGATTTATTGACGAAGCCAGGAGGCCCTTCAATTATCTTTAAAAATTATCGAATTTGAATTTGTTTTAACGAATCTCATACAATAAAAATAGACAAAAACGTTTATTGTCAGATTATTTAGTATTATAGTTGTTATATTGCTTACCTCAAGAAGAATTATGTAGAATGCTATATGAATCTATATGTATGTATGTACATACATATACGAAGTATGTAATATATATATATATATTTATTTATACATACATATCTATGTTATTAATATTTCAACATGTCAGACACACCTCTCAAGTCGGATATCGTGAATCACTTGTTCACTGCATTTAGTCTGACGTCAATCCATGTTTACTCCATAGCCCTCAGTTTGGCTCGAGCTAATTTTGAACCCATCAAAGTAACGCAATTGTATATAAAGCGTAAGTGAACCGATATGAGAGTTAAATTTGAATTACAAGCTCTGGGTAGTGGGTTCAACATTTACTTGTATAGTGTATTTTATTTACTTAGGCACACGGCAGCGTGTTCAGCCAAGTTCCAGCTTAAAAAAGGAAACTCTAACACTCTATTTACAAGTTGTACTTTACGTACCCTATATAAACATATTTCTTTTAGTTGTTTCTAAGTCCCTATGATGTAGTCGGTAAAACTTAATTTCTAAGAATTTTTCTCATTTTTATTAATTCAACGCTGCCAGAGGAAATCTAGCAATTTTTTTATTGAAATAAGTATAGATAATTTTATAAAATAACCTCCATACAATTTAATATTCGATTAAATTAGAAACATCTTAATTACCAGAACCAATAACCTCGCATTTCTTGTGCTAATATTGACTCCTTTTTAACCGATTTCAAAAATTAAGAGCTTATCAATACCTTTACCAACTGTGAATCGATTTTCCCAATTGTTTTGTTCAATGAATAGGTTCAAGGGTCAGCCTAGGTTCTAATCATAAGATACAGGTAATTAATGTATTTAGGACCATCCTTGGACCTATTTAGGACCTATATTCAAATGATTTTAAAGTTCAAATAACTCTCATAATAAAAAAATAATCAATTGGTAATTATTGGTAGGATAAACTATGAAGTATCAACCTTGCTAGCACTATCTATTTAGCAAGGGGAAAAAATTCAATTGTTGCTACGTCAACGCTAAAATCTATGTATATATAAATAAACAATTTTCTCCTGTGGTTCTCAACGATTTTCTTTTTTCTGTTTTGTAGATATTGATAAACTTAGTTATCAATAAAAAAAATGAAAATGTAGTTTTTTTTAAATAGATACGTACATTCTATTCATATATGTTTTCCTAAAATTGTATTAAAGATCATGGTTGAATTTCAACCTCTTGTCTAACACTAGTTAAAATAATAAAAGCAATTAAATTATACAAGAGGTAAAGCTTTCATTTGAGCAAATTGAGGGCGGTTTACTAAATGTACCTACTACTAATATAATTACATGTTATTCTTGAACGAATGAAAATGAATGAAAATCTATACATATAATAAAATTGTAACTAAGTCAAATCTGTACATTCAATATTTTTTGAAAAATCTTATTGAAATAGACATTATTATCGATACAGAGGCCGAATCTGTGGTTTTTAGAATTTTTGTCTGTCTGTGTATGACCGCATCACGGAAAAACCACTGGAGAGATTTTGATGAAATTTGCTATGATGGTAACTGGTTATCCGGGTCAACATACGAGATACTTTTTACTGCGGGAAAATATCTCATTTAAGAGCATAATACAAAAACTGCAATGTAATAGTATATTAATAATATATCTAAAACCTAAGAATTTGGTTTTTGGTGATCTGAACGCGGGCAGAGCCGCGGGCAATGCTAGTTATAAATATAAACCGTGTCTGGAGTACAAACATTCGTGCTCATCATACAAATGAATGCCCCCAGCGGGACTCAACCTGCGACCGCTGACACAGTAAATAGCTGACACTACAAACTGAGCTAAACGTGTCGTCTATATAATTTGATGTAGATAAAGTGATACTTAGCGTACATTATTTTAATTAAAAAGAGACGAATTGAATGAAATAGAGTTCTGGTCTATCTACAAAAAGAAAGAGTATGAAGATAATATAGATAAGTGTATAGGTAATATATTTGTCGTATATGGAAGTTTAGACAGAGTGTAATTTCATGCAATGAATATGTACGCCTGATATGGGAAGGTACTAGCTCCTGAAACACAGTTTTCTAGTTCAGGAGTTAGGGCTGTGTGCATTTGTTACCATTGTGTTATTTGAATAAAGCCTGTTTTATTAGACAAGATGACAACCTACATTTGGTATCGTTAATAGTGAACTAAATAATCTATGGAAATGGCATATGCAAGCTTTATGCCACGTGGTTATAATATATTACTCCCAAATATTATTTTAGCTTTCTACTAGCTATATTGATTGTAGAAATCAGTCATTTAATTAGACAACATATAGAAAAATTTATTTATTCGTTGATTTTCTATTGGTATTATAGAATAAACTGCCTCGGTGGTGTAGTGGCTAGCATGTACGGCTGCACACCCGGAGGTCCTGGGTTCGAGTCCCGGGTCGGGCCAAGTTTAGTTATTGAGTCTTTCTGTATAGTAAGTCTGAGTAACAGCCCGGAGTTGGGAAGTAGGCGGTGTTTCACCCCCCCTCCCTCGGAGAGCACGTAAAGCCGTCGGTCCTGCGCCTTAACTCTCACTGGTCGTGTCGAGAAGTCGTCCCACCGGAGTATGAGAGTGACAGGAATAGAGAGTGCACGTTGTGTCTGCGCACACACTTGTGCACTATAATATCTCCTGCGCAGTTGGTTAGTCTCGATGAGATTGGTCGCCGTGGCCGGAATCGGCCAGGAGAACATCATCATCATATAATATAAATGTAGCTATTTATTTTTCAACAAATTTCACTGATTAAGTTTTCAATTTGTAATACTTTCTTAGATTTACGCGAATATTCGACATTTTAAATCTTCCGTGACCATGATTTCTGTAAAGCATTCGAAACGTCGGGAATCAAATTCCAAATAAATCCGCGAAAAAATCCGAAAAGATATTTATTTAAAATATTCAATTTGTATTTTATATATCTTTTAGAGAATCTAGTTAAATAAGGTTACATAACGTACAGTAACTTGGTTTGATGAATTTTAAGAATTTTCTTACTTGAAAGTATTAAATTATAAATTGTAAAGGAGTCAAAATTTTAAATCCTCATAGATAAAAATATCCGTATGTGCAAAATGGAAAATATCTGAAAGTCCTGTACTGATTGCTTTGTTTGACACACTAGTTTTTACACTATTCTTTTTGCTCTAACTCGCTGTATTGCGCTAACTGAAAACTGGACCCAAATAATAAAAGATAAAAATGTATTGTCCATTTACGTAAGCAAAGGCGCGGGCAAAGGCGAGTATTACAAAATATCAACTTATATGAGTTATTAAAAAAATATTTAATATTATTTTTTTTAATATTCAATATTCATATATACAAATATTTAATATTCATTTTTAATGTGGAACTTTATTTTCTGACCGAAAAGCTTGTTTTCGTTCAAATTGGTTGTGTATTTCCAAAGAAACAGCATGATTTGTCTATCGATTACGGTTACATGTAATGTGGGGCGAGGCTCATCTTTAGATGTTGCAAGTGGATCCAAATCCCGGGACTCGCACTTATAATACTTTTATGTATGAATTATTTATTATTTTTAGTACGGAGAAGTAAAACATCGTGAAAAAACCTTTATATCCGAGTGTTAACCTAGCAAGTTTTCAAAGATGCGTGAAATCTACTAACTCGCATTTGGTCAGCGTAGTAATATTGTACCAGATCCCATGGAAAGGAGACCCGTGCCCATCACTGGAACTTTAATATGGACTGAATGAACCCATGAAAAATCGTAGGCCGAGTAAAACCACAGAGAGAAGCTAGTATAGAGCGTGAAGGGAAACAAATAAAAAAAACGTACATGTGTACTTATGTACGCACGTAAAAAGTTATACTTCTTTGACGTAACAGAACAAAAATACCTAAAGATTTCATCCTGTATGTCACAACTCTCTGTTTGTAAAAGGAATGCAGCTAACTTCATCATTTCGCTTTCAGCTAACTTCATCATGTCACTTGGCTGTCGGTGTGCGCGCGCATCGTAAAAATTCTACTCTAATATTTCTTTTCAAACCTAAATAAATATAACTTGAAAAAATGTTTATCTTCAATTATTAGTAAATATAGTTGTAGTATTTCTTCTATAATGTAAATATCGAGTTTTAGTTCACACTAAAAATCTACTTTTTTCCAGCGATTTATAGCGAATTAATAACGTCTCGTTCCAGCCATTTTTAAATTGTAAAAAGACAAAGTATCCCACAAGTCCACTAACCGTTCGGTGAAAAGGGACTAATGATACAGGTCAAGTGTCACCGCAGTTATGGAGAATGTAAATCACTGACTTTCAACCAAGATCTATCTACTTTCTATATAGTTAATTCATTTCTTTCTACATTTTAAAACAGATTTGATTTAATATATATCGATATCAAACATCTTGAGAGGTTTATTTTTAACTACGCTTTTCCTTTTAAATAATAAATAAAATTATCTTTTCGGATTTTTTCGCGGATATATTTTGATTTTTGGTTTCCGATGTCTCAAATAAATCCGGAAAACAATCCGAAAAGATGGTTTTATTTTATTTAAAGTGTCAAATATTTGCGCAAATCTAAGAAAGTATTATGTGTACCCTTTTTCTATGTCTTTTCTCGAGTAATATATACGGATAAGGATAAAATATTCTCCGTACTCAAATATCTATAAGTAGGTACATTTTTATGGCTATCATTTGAACGATGAATAAACACAACAACCTTCTTCAAATAGAAAAAACAAATAGATGTATCAAAATTTCGAAGCTTTACACTAACAAACATTTACATACTTTTTTAACTAATGTTCGCCTCCAGATTCGCCTATAATGATTATTAAAAATTTATAAATAACAATCCTGAACTGTTTATTTTTTTATTCATTTATCTACATCACACATATCACATTTATCTACACAAAAGTGCTTCGATTTTTTTTCGCCTCTAGGAAAACAAAAACAAACCTATCCCAAGGGAACCGTACATTTTTCCGGGATAGAAATCCGGTATAGCCTATGTGTCTTTCCAGACTATAATCTATCTCTGTGCCAAATTTCATCCAGATCTGTTCTACCGTTCTGGAGTGAAAAAGTAACGAACATCCGTACATCCATATTCATAAACTTTCACATTCATAATATTAGTATAGATAATTTTCTCAAGAACCGTTTTCAACCGACTTCAAAAAGGAGGAGGTTCTCAATTCGACTGTATGTTTTTTTTTTTATGTTTGTTACCTCAGAACTCCGTCATTTATTAACCGATTTGGACAATTTTTGTTTTGTTTGAAAGGGTATACTTCCAGATTGGTCCCATTTAAATTTCAAAAAAAAATACCACCCCTAAGGGTGGAAAAACAACTAATAATGAATTTAACCTACATCTAATTGTCATATTGACTTGAAACTTTGCAAGTATTTCTATTTTCGTTTATAGTACAGTGGTTCGGTGTTGTTGACCTGATCTGATGGCAAGGCCAGAAGGTGGATAGGTGGAACTCTTCAACGGCTAATAGTAGATACTTTGAGTGTGGGCTTATTTTGTTTGATTTGACAAGTCTAACACGTTAGAATCCTTACTTTGCTACTACTGTCTACACTAAAAAGGGAAAAATAAAAACTTTTTAACAAAAAAATAAAAACCGACTTCAAACAAAAGCACTAAAAAGTGAAAAATAACTGATTGGTAGTTTTCATTTACTATACATACCTAATCAAATATTTTCGAAGTCGGTGTGCTTTGGCTAAGTAATTAAAGCCTACCTATTAAATACATACCTAATCAAATATTTTCGAAATCGGTGCCAGCCCATACAAAGCAAAGCACACGGACTTCGAAAATATTTGATTAGGTATGTATAGTAAATGAAAACTACCAATCAGTTATTTTTCACTTTTTAGTGCTTTTGTTTGAAGTCGGTTTTTATTTTTTTGTTAAAAAGTTTTTATATGTCAGATATTTAAATTAAGGTTTAATAAGGCATATTTTTGTAAATAAAAGCCCTTAATAATCAATACAAAAAATAAAACTAATGCAAGCCAGAAAAGTTAGCCATATTCGGTCCCCGGTGTTTTTACTCACTAAATGAAAAAGCTTCATGTTAATATTCTAAAGTAAAGAAAGTTCTCCTTAAAGCCGGCCCATTCATTTAACTTGGTAAGGCTCTTCAACAAAAGTACCTCGGAATAGCTAAAACAAAGTTACCAATTACGACCATATACGTATATTTAGCTGTACCTATATATTTTGAAGTTATACTTCTTTTGGCGCGTTAGGGAAAAGTTTTTAGTCGTTATTTCGTTATTGTTTATCAAAATCTGTCCAGTGCTTTTCTCGTGATGCGTTCCCCGACAGACAGACAGACGGACAGACAGATAGACAAAAAATCTAAAAACTATATATTCAGCCTCTGTATCGATAATAATGACTATTTCAATAAGATTTTCCAAAAATATATTTAATGTAGAGATTCGACGCAGTTACAATTTTATTATACCTATCTATGTATAGAAATGGCATAATAACAATAATTTTTAATACCTATGTACGTATAAGGTATAATAATATTTGTTTTTTAAATACCTCGAGGATCACCATACAAATGTCAACAAAAATTCCATCTTTAGGCACAGAATAATTACTTGTAAGTGATTTTTTCTTGTGCCTGGTTTAGTCATTATACTACAAAATATTAATATACTAAAAATATTGTAAATTTTAATACACTTTTATTAATTTTGTTAGGTTTTTTTTATTGTCTTGAGCTATGCTGATAATGGATCCTAAAAGCTCCTATTCATATATAATAAGCAAAAAATACTGTTAAATTATTAAAATATTGGAAACATTTTTTATTCATAAAGTTTTTTATATTTAACTATCGACTCACCCTTGCTCCGCTCCGGTTTGTCCCTAGTTACGTTTTAACGTTTAGTATAGATTTCTCAAAAGTGAGATATTTTCCCGCAATAAAAAGTATCCTACCCGGATAACCAGCTATCATCATACATAAATTCATCAAAATCTGTCCAGTAGCTTTCTCGTGATGCGTTCCCAGACAGAGAGACACAGACAAAAATTCTAAAAACTATAGATTCGGCCTCTGTATTGATAATAATAACTATTACAATAAAATTTTCCAAGAAATATTTAATGTACAGATTTGACTCAAAATTATATGTATACTATATATATATAAAATTTTTATTATATATATATATATATATATATATATATATATATAGATTAAGGTTTTACCTTGAATTAACAGCAAAAAGTTTAGTTTATGCTGTTGGCGCTAAAAACGTTCACAGTTTGTCTTCTTCACATTGCCAATACTGCGAAAATTTCGTGTCTCAATGACCGTTTGATTGACGTACAGTAGTTATTGCGTGCTTCCTGAAATTAAATAGAAAGAATTTAGGCTACAAATATTAGAATAGAATTGTTTGATTTCACTTTCTATATAATTTGAGACATCCCCGAAATACACTTATAATATCTTAAAATATTTAATATACAGTTTTTAGGCTGAATCTAAGATATTAAAATACAAGTTTACAGACTTATAATAAAATGTTCTTTTATTATTTAACTTCCACTGAAAAAAATCTAGGCTACAGACAATAAATGATTTCTGCGAAATCTATCTAGTTTCGTATTATTTGAAGTCCAATCTCATTATAAACGACTAGATGAAAATATAAATATTTACAACAAATCTATATAGTACTAGCGACTTACCCCCGCTTCGCTCGGGTGCGCCCATAAGTACGTTTTAATTTTTTTTTTGAACAGAACCTTAACTTACTTAACCTATATATATATATATATATATATATATATATATATATATATATATATATATATATATATATATATATATATATATGAATATATATATTCATATTCATAAAGAAAGGATTGCTGAAAACTACAACTTACTGGCTTCCTTTTGCCTGCTGCTTCACTCACCTAATATATAATGTATAATACTACATTTTACTAACAATTATAGCGAGATGTTAGATAGACCGGAAGCTTTATCAATTATATGCTAACACATAAAACTTAAGAGTTTGTTTGTTTGTCAGCACGTTCAAATATGCCCTTTACAGTTATAGTCTCTTCATTAAGAGTCCGTATACGAATTGTTATGATTGTTTTCAACCGCAGAGCGATCACCAGTTATAATTAAACAGAACCAATAAAACTTGAAACAATCGACTTGTGGTTATATAACGGAAATGT
Source organism: Brenthis daphne (assembly GCA_947093115.1). Lineage (NCBI taxonomy): Eukaryota > Metazoa > Arthropoda > Insecta > Lepidoptera > Nymphalidae > Brenthis > Brenthis daphne. The sequence continues at coordinate 2,279,533 of OX352483.1, read as the reverse complement.
AAACACGAACAGACGGAACACAAGATTCTGCAAACCTCATTTACTTCATTTGACTGGCAATCGTTTGTCTACAATTTAGAAACGTCTGATATAGCTATAATCAGAACTTTGCTTAGTAGAAATCGATTTTTAATCACAGTCAGTCAATGAGCTACTAAAGTAGAAGATTTCCAACAAAATGTCTTCATTTGTCACTTCAATAAGTTGAAACTTGTCAAATCCTGATATTTAGATTAATTTTATTTTCTTCAAAAGATTTTCGTTATGATTTTTTATTTAATTACTGGTTTAAGTCTGAGAGTATTCTTGCATTTATTTTTGACAGACTACAAACATTTTTTTGTATGTAACGCGATATCTTCATCAATTGTTTTTTTTTGTTTTAAATCGATTTAATTATACTAATCTTTGCCAATTTTATTTAAATCGATTCTCGTAATTCCATTAAATTAATAAATCATACCCTAAGTAAATCCCGATATAAATTTAAAAAACTCCAAAAGGAGGATTTTCAGTGATTTTGAGGTCTTAAAAAGGATACATGTCAACTCTTTAGTAGATATAATTATAAGACTATCTTGTTTTTTTAATCATTGAGTAAATTAAAAAAAAATGTTGACGTAATTCGTATGTCATGAATACAAGCAAACAGACGTAGTACGAGTAAAAACGCTTATTTCACATAGAAGAAATTCCAAACAGTTTTTTCTGGCTTCTAATCCACCGAAGCCCCAATTTATTTAGCAAATACAAATCATAATATAAACTAAATCCCAACAGATTTATCAATCTGTAGCAAAAGTCAATATGAAGTCTCTTGCGATATAAGCGATACGAGAACTATTTTACTTTGTTATTCATAAATGGGAATATTTTTCTGACTCGACCATTCGTTTGTTACGTATTGAGTATAAACTCTCAATATATTATTGTATCTATCAAATAAATCCCTTGGAGTATAAACTCTGTATAACAAATGAAATTGGTATTGAATAGTAAAATTTAGCATTATTTCTAGTTTGCAGTTGCTTTTATTTTGAGGACTCATTTACATACAGAAACGATTTATTTGCATTATGCAGATAATATTTTACTTAAAATAAATTATTATATTCTAAAGTTTAGTATGGATTTCTCAGAGATAAGATATTTTCCCGCAGTAAAAAATATCCTATATGTTGACCCGGATAACCAGCTAACGTCGTACTAAATTTCATCAAAATGTGTCTAGTGGTTTTTTCGTGATGCGTTCTCAGACAGACAGACAGACCGACAAAAAATCTGAAAACTATAGATTCGGCCTCTGTATTGATAATAATGACTATTTCAATAAGGTTTTCCAAAAAAATATTTAATGTACAGATTCGACTTAGCTTGAATTTTATATGTAGATATAGATAAAATTGAATCTTCTGTCATAGAATCTCTTTTTTTAGTTTTCTATTCCTCAACGATTGCAGAATGTCGTCTTGTCTAAGCTATGTGTCAAAACTCAGAGTAATCTCTAACAGACAATTTATTTTAACATCCATATCAATAAAATACTTGCCAGTTGCCAGTTTTTGAAAATTATGGACGAAACATTCTTTTGTTACTTAGCTTAAGTGTACGGTTTCGCTTATAAAGTGGCTTGTCAAAATAATAAAAAAACTACAATATTATAGTACCCAGAGTGCAGGAATAATAATGACAAATCTCGGTTGAATTTAATATTTTCTTGAGAATGTAACAATTTATTGTCACTTAAATGAGCGTGTATCAGGCATACAAAAACAGCATATAACCTCTCTTAATGAAAGAGCTATCTCACTCAAAATTATACTCCCAAACCACCATGAATATTGAATATATAAGGAGTTTAACACATTCAATTCAAGCATTTACATATTTCTGCCTTTGACCTCATAAGCTTAGTATACACGACTGTCCGAGAAATTTTCAGTAATGACGGGAGTTGGCAAACCCCCATACGGCAAAGAGCGTAGAACTATCGATCTTATTTCTCACGAATTCTGTCGAATAGTGACTTTGAGAGTGTGAGTTGAGAGTAAAAACAATATACAGTGCACGATGTGTCTTACACACTCGAGTACAATAATATCTCCTGCTCAGACTATCAGTGACATTGGCCTCAGACGAGATCAGTTAAAAGTACATTGTCTTATAAATAGTATAGTCCATAAGTACAGATTTATACTTCGTACTATCAAATTAATATGAAGTTTCGAGTTATGTTCAGACGCCACAATGTTTATTTTTATAATAACTAACTTACGGGATGACGTGATATTACTATTGGAGCGGAAATCATTAGTTCTTACAAACTCTGCTATAAATAATTCCAAGCATCACTTACAAATATTAAAACTTTGCCAATTAATTGAATGAGATACTAAGAAATTCACAATAGCAAATGCTTAGTGAGTCAAATCTGGTGTGTTTAATGTTCATAAATAGATATTACTGAATTTCTTTATTATCATCTACAATATGATTGTATTTAGCCCTTCTTAAAGCCCCATTGTTCTCTTCAGTACGAAGAGGATCAGGTCCGTCACATGAGTTTCGTAAACTTGCTAAGTGGATCCAGACGTACAGGTTTCATCACGATGTTTTCTTTCACCGTAAGACAAACGGTAATTATGTTGGACATAATTCGCACTAGAAAATATCAGAGGTGTGAAACCCGGGATTTGAACCCGCTTCACTCGGTTTTCCAAACGAGCGCGTTACCACTGGGCTACCACTATATGATTACATCTTGCTAATGTAGTGGAAAAAAACATAGTGAAGAAATCTGTATGTTTGAGACATAATTAGTTTTTGAAAGGCGGATGAATTTTGCATTTGTATGATGTGTATTATGGCCAAATCTTCTCCACATCAAGGAAAAGCACGTTTCCAGCTAACGAATGAACTATCAGTTATATATCTACATACTAGGGCTTTGTCTGCTCGTCTATTTCTATTTAGTCGGTAACCTCTTATTTCTAAATATGATTCTCACTTCCATTCAAATGCCAATATTTTTTTATAAAATATAATCTAAAATGTATATAGAAATAATTGAAAAAGCTTTACATCGTTACTGTAATATATGTAATATATATATATATATATATATATATATATATATATATATATATATATATGTATATATATTTCGCTATTAGTAAAAATAATAAAATATATAATGTACAGATTTGACTCAGTTAGAATTTTATTATATGTATAGATTGAACAATTAACATCAAACTAAGAAAATTTCCATCTATACGAATGAGTAATACGATATGAGAAAGTTTAAAACGTATCGGGCGCACTTCAGGATTGACGTCAGAGCCATTTCACAACAATAAATCTGACATCACATGTCCAAACTGTTCGCGTTGCTGTAGTTGCGTATAATTTGACCACTTTTAAATTTTATCTTGGCATATAATATACAAATTATATTACAGTTATTACTTATTATAATACAATATACTATATATTATACATACAATTTTATTATTATTACATATTTATTATATATCTATACATATAATAAAATTGTAACTAAGCCGAATCTGTACATTAAATATTTTTTGGAAAATCTTATTAAAATAAACATTATTATCGATACAGAGGCCGAATCTATAGTTTTTAGATTTTTTTCTGTCTGTCTGTTACCGCATCACAGAAAAACCACTGCAGGGATTTTAATAAAATTTGGTATGATGATAGCTGGTTATCCGGGTAAACATATAGCATACTTTTCACCGCGGGAAAATGTCTCATTTCTGAGAAAAAATACAAAAATTGCAATGTTAGAGTATACTAATATGTAAAACCTAAGAATTTGGTCATCTGAACCCGGGCGAAGCCGCGGACAATGCTAGTTATAATATAATATACCTACCTTTAACTGTTTTTCTAAATATCTGGCGCAGTAATTAGATATGAGTTACTGTGCTAGACGACGTAAATTCGATTGAAGATCAAAGTTTTATACGCAAGAAGTTTAGTATTTGTTGTAATGAAGAAAGATTAATATGATAATTAAGTGGATTTAAAGAATCTTTTAATAGAAAAATACTGTTTAAACTGTGAGTCTTCTTCTTCTTGTCCTTATCTTACACTACGTGGGTTCCGTTCTCCATGTATCCTTCTTCCATTTCCCTCTACCAGCGTCATCTCGTCATCTCAGCATACATATGTCCTCTGATATGTAGTCCTACCATACCTCCTCGATCTACTTTTGCTTCTATTATTCTATATCCATCCACATTTATGCCTTACAATCTTTTGCTTATCTTATAACTTGATTAAACTTTTATAGTATCATCAATCTATAAATCTACGTATATTTCCACTTATAATCATGTGCAGAATTTTAATAAAAATCTGGCAAGTGAGAATCTGACTTGCATACCGAGGGATCCATAGTAAGAAACATTAAAATAGGTTTATAATCGCAATTTTTTTATGGTATAACTACAAACTTACGGTTTTCGGATTTTATCCTTTATTTGCGCTTTAAGATATTGCTACTTGGCAAACCTGATTTTATGTCAACAGGAAGTACCCTGTTTTGCATCCCTTGCGAGTTTCAAAATATGAGGCATAGTTAATATAAGTTTGACTTTTCACAGCTCCAAGGGATTGCTGATTGAGTATTTGATATTATTTTCAACTTGATACCTCTAAGTGTTCCTAAGAAAAACGGTCTTGATAGACAGATAGATGATCAACGAAGTAATAAATGTTCCTTTAATTCTTTATAATATGCGGAACCCGAAAATGATAAAACAACCATTGAGAAACCTTTATAAATATTAAGAGAAAATAAGAGAGAATATTTCATAAAATATTTCCTCACCTGACCAAACTTTTTCATTTCCAGGAATTGTGAACAGAGGAGATTCGTTTCGAAGACGTCGATCAAGATCTGGAAGTCTAGCACCATCTTCACCTGCACAATCTGCGCCTGAGTCGCAAGAACGAAAGCCTGTTGCCTGCCACCGTGTCGCTATGGTTGGAGCACCTGGTGTCGGCAAAACTGCACTTATCAGCCAATTTCAAACAAGCGAATGCATTAATGCATATGATAGACAGAGAGGTAAGCTAATTTTATTAGCTCTTATTTAAGTTGCACTATTTGTTTCTCTTTCTAGCAATTCGTATTTTTTTGTATTTACTTGACAATTTAACTGGGCTTGTCCAAAAAATTTCAGTGGAGACATTGTAGGTACTGTAAACTATACAGCAGATGATAGCACTGGCAACTTCTGTTACATCTAGTCATTAAATATAAAGCCTGTTTTTTTTAAATATTATTATTATTAAGATCACTTATTTATAAATAGGTGTTGAATGTTACACACATCACACATGTTTGAAGCTAAATATAAATTCTTATTTGCATGGTGGTGCTTAGAACAGGGAGTTTGATTTACATAACTCATTGAAATGAGATTCACTTAACACATATTATATTAGGGATTTAATTTGTAGGTAGTTAAGGGTATTTCTTAACCTGTAACAGTGTAAAATTGCGAATAGAGATAGCCTATTGGCTTGGAATAACCAGAAGAGCCGCGGGTAAAAAGTAGTAACCTACAAAACTGTTGGATTGAAAATCATTCATTCGTATAGCTTATTGCTCATATTTTAATTATTATAATCATGTGATATTTGACCAATTTAATCAAAAATCATTAATTTATTCTTAAACAATAATCAAAACAAATCCGCGAAATAATCCAAAAAGAACGTTGTAAATAAAATCATAATAATACTGGTCACAAATACAGGGTTACATCAATGTAAAAATATTAAAAACAAACCACTTTTGATTCGATTAAATGAATTTATGTAAGTTGCTACGATAGAAGCAATAGCTATAAATAAATATTGACATTGTACTATCGTATAAATGCATTATAGTGTAATTACAGATATGGAGTCCAACATAAACTACTAATTTTAGTACATTATAGCTGAGAATAGATTGCTTATGTTGTATACAAAGTAAAAGTAATAAATATGTATGTATGTTTGATTTGATTGCATTTTTTATTGTTATCTTTAAATCCATCAAAGTCCAGTAAGGTCATAAGTATTAAACTTAAAATTAATTATTAAATGCAAAAATTTCTACGACACACTTCCGGCTTGACTGTGCTAGCGGTCGAGGGTTCGAGTCCCGCTGGGGGCATTCATTTGTGTGATGAACACGAATGTTTGTACTCCAGTCATGGGTGTATATATTTATAATATGTATATATTTAAAGTTATATATGTAGTGTATCAACTATCTGGTATTCGTAACACAAGCCTCGTAGCTTACCATGGAACTAGATGGTGCTGTGTGTTAAGGTCCCAAAATATTATTATATAATATTAAATTCTATGTGTGTATGTTTGTTAGTTTTTCACGCTGAAATGGCTGGACGGATTTAGGTGATATTTAGTAAGCAGATAGATAGTGACACGGAGTTAATGTAAAGTCCTAAGTCACTAGTTTTATACAACCTACATAAATAAATAGTCATAATTTTTAATTTGTAATTGTAATTAATTAATTATTTAAAAAAATAAATTAAGTCAAAATTGGATTTATTGTATACTATTTAATACTACGAGTAATATGATAGTCTGTAAACGCAGCAAGTTGTAACTACCTATAATTAAAAGTGCAATTATCATGATAAATCATATGTAACCTAGGTTTAAGTATTATAATATTGTAACTTTTGATGGTAGTTCAATAAATAAATAAATAATGATAAGTGAAAATTAAAACAGTTATAAAGTATCAATAAAAAATAAATAACACACGAACTAAATAATAAACGTGTAATGACTAAAGAAAAACTCTACATACTAAGTTTAATTTAAAAACTAAAAGGCTAAAAAGTAAACATATAAATGCAAAATTTGCTACGGAATAATACGATTATCTTTTGCTTCGCTTTCAGCAACAAATAAATGAACTTAAAGCCTGTAATTATTCCAAGTGCAAAGGGAATACAAAACGGTATCTTTTTATTCACAACAACATTTCCACTGTATCGTGCCACAAACGCTAAAGCTGTTTATTTTTTTTACTTATAGAAAACTTGGCTGTTTATGGCAATGGTAGCTCAGAGAAAACATACTCGCTTGAATTATCAAGTGAAATGGGTTCGATTCCTAACACTTGTACAAATGCACAAATCATTTTCAACATGATTAGACATGAATGACGGTAAAAGACAACATAGTGAGGAGAAAAAAGCTTGCTGCATTAAACTATTTCTGATGGCATGTGTAATATGTGCAAAATATAATTACATGAAGTAAATTTTATTGAGATTTAAATATTTACGCTCGACAAAAATCAGTCAGTTACAAGTATTGCTCATAAAAGCATGTAGAATTACCAGAAAATTTTTAGGCTACGATTGTATGTCTGTTGTTGTTTTGTTGTGCACTCTTTATTCTTTTCACTCATAAGAGTCAAAATGGTATGAAGTGCTATTCAACTAGAGGAAGAAAGAAGATGAAGTCTAGAAGGAAATGGGATAGCATTCAGATTTCATAAAAGAGAAATCAAGAGCAGGGTCTACTGATCGAGACACAAACTACTGAGAATTCCTTGATAGAAAAACATGAACAACTACAATTTGCTCTACCCAGGACTCGAATCCAGAACCTCATCTGCAATTTACATATATAATAGATAATCAGTCGAAAATATTGATTATTTCCTCCACGACCGCGGACACGCCGGCGTGTCAGTTAACAATAATTTTTTTAGAATTTTTATTAATTTCTTAGAAATTTACCTGGAGTGTTAATAATATCGTTTCGTTAATATAAGAAAACTATTAAAATCTAATAAACATTCAGTGAGCATCGAATTTAACCACATTGAAGATCTCACCAGAACAATTTCTTTCATTTCATTACATTAAACAAGCAAACAGCAGTTTTATACTTTCAAAGGAGAAATAAACGTCGAATTACAAACCGTACATAAATCCCTAATAATATAAATCTTCTCAATGGAAATTTAATGTGGAAATTTTCGTGGAAAATCGGTCTATACAGGATCATGAAATTCATGTAATTAATTGATCTGTAAAGCTTTCAATAAAATACTCTTTACGAGCTCCGAGACTAAATCAAATTCAAATTTGTTTATGACATTTAAATGTTGGTTGGTTTCGACGAAATATTCCTTTATAATATACCCTCTTTATATTAAATTATACTAAAAATTTTACCGAATTAAATAAAAAATTACAAAGTATAGCTCAAGACGTATATAAATTAACTTCTTCAATTTTAGAATTTTACGTGTTGAAAACCTGGAAATACGTACGCGAGAAGCTGTAACATATTATGTATCGTACTATTAAAAGCCCTTGGTGGCCTTCGCATTTATTATATGACAGAAGTACAGAGCAATGGTAAGTATCCTTTAGTTTAGTTAAGAAACGTAAAATATATTTCATCTATACTAATATTTTAAAGAGGTAAAGTTGTGAGTTGTAGGGGATCATCTCTGGATCTACTGAATCGATTTAGATGTTTAGTCAGAAGATAGTTTGAGACCCTGGGAAGGACATAGGATATTTTTATCCCGGAAATCATCCCTTGAGGGGTTGAAAATGGCGATGAAAGTTTGTATCGGGAAGCAAGCTAGGGACAAACCCGAGCGAAGAGACGGTAAGTCGCTAATTTTAAATAAAATTAATTAAACATTTTAAAAATTAGGGTTTAGATACAATAGCTTAGTGTCTAGATGTTATACTGTTTTAACCAGGCTTAAATAAATTTCTTTCTTCTTCGTCCTCTTCTTCAAATAAGATCTTCTGACAGGAACAAGAATAAGAAGAACTGTCTATTTCGCTTGTCCTTAAAGCCCAAGATTCCGAAGCTTTCGTAAGCTTAAACTATTCGAAGATATTTTAATTTTAACTGCTTCTTTAATAATACTTTCTTAGATTTACACGAATATTTGACATTTGAAATAAATAAAATTAAAAGTCACTGCCGTGACCATGATTGCGGTAAACTGTAAAGCTATCGAAATCGGGAATCAATAACCAAAATTATAAAGATATTTAAAATGCTTTTTTACTTGTAAAATCTCTTTTTCTCTTACTTCATAAAAACAAAGCCGTGAGTAAGAGTTAGTGCAAATATAAAACTATGTTAAGATTGTGATAGTACATGTGTGCTTTGTTGCACGAAACAGGAAGTAGCATTGTAATATCCGGTGCAAACTGCGCTCGTTTTAGATGTTTAAGATTTTACTTGTATATATTTTCAATAGTAACAATATATAATATAAACTTTAAAGAGGAAAAGCGTACGTGATGTGTATTAGAGATGTAATTTAAGTTTAAAAAGTATAAAATACAATGGATCTATCCTAACTATAATTTCAAGGTATAATCTATTTCTATACATATAATAAAATTCTGAGTCGAATCTGTACGTTAAATATTTTTGGGAAAATCTTATTGAAATAGTCATTCTTATCGATACAGAGGCCGAATCTGTAGTTTTTAGAATTTTTGTCTGTCTGTCTGTTTGTGAGCGGATCACGAGAAAACCACTGGACAGATTTTGATGAAATTTGGTATGATGATAGCTGGTTATCCGGGTCAACATATAGCATACTTTTTACTGCGGGAAAATATCTTATCTCTGAGAAATCTATACTAAACCTTAAAACGTAACTAGGGACGAACCCGAGCGGAACGAGTGTGACTCGCTAGTATATTATACTACGGTTCGCCAAGTGATTAAAATTTGACCATAATCACTATTAAAACTAGAGAACAACACACATATATGAACAGAATGAATTATTTCTAATGTCCGCGCTAGGGAGTAACAAACATACAAACACACAGTCACAAAATCTCCCATTTATAGTAGGGTTCCGTCAGTAGAAATGAATTAGGTCCTAAATAAGAATAGGGCAAGTGCGAGTCTGACTCGCACACTAAAGATTTTATGGCAAGATTACTTCATGCATATATATTACATACTCGTATGCTATGTTTTAAAATACGTTACGTACGCACTTCTTATGGTAATAGTAAAATGAAATATTCCCATTTACAATATTCGTTTTATAGACTGCGATAAAATGAATTTGACGACACATTTTTCTCAGCTTTTAGTGACCCTACTTGCTGGGTCAGCGGTCGTGAGTTCGAGTCCCGCTGGGAGGACTCATTTCTGTGATGAGCACTGTGATGTTGTTATTTTCAACAAAAAATATTATTTTATCTCTCTCTCTCTCTCTATATATATATATATATATATATATATATATATAGCTATATTTTTCCAAAATTTTCGTCTCCATACTTTAAAAGTTAACGACCCATTCATACATACATCGTAAACCCACACGCTTATGTGTACTCAAAAAATTTTTACACCCCTCTCTACATATATGAAAAGCCACACATTTTTTAGTTTTCATAATTCCACTGAATTATCTAGTGGTTTATATGGCAAACTCATTTATGTATTCATTAAATATTATTTATAATTTGATTACAAAATTATAAATAATATTTATTTAATAAGCTGAATATTCACAGACAAAGGCAGCGGTAGACCAATGGTAACGCGCTCGTTTGGGTATAGCGGGTTCAAATCTGACGTTTTCAGGAAGGAAGGAAGTGAGGAAACCTACATGTCTCAGAGTCACACGTTCACTAAAACGCACTTGGCCAGTGTGGTGGACTATGGCCTGAGCCCCCTAGTATTGAAGGGAGGTCCACCCACAGCAGAAGGACGTTAAAAAGAGCTAAATACAATACATATTGATAGATAGAAGCTCTTTGCATCTCCAAGTTGAAAAATCGACGATGATCACAGATTTTTTTGCGTTACGCTATATTGCATATTTCTAGAACACATTGTTATAAAATAAAATAATTATGTCCAGTCGGAAGCGCCTTCGGTATCCATTTACGGTACGTAGTGCTAACTCAGCGAAATAAAGTAGACCGTATTAGGGCGGACCAGTCTCTTTAAATGAGATGGGGTTTGTACCCCATATATGTATAATATACAAATCTATAGTATAACAATTTACGAGTTATAAAGTTGTAAAAAGTCATTAAATATTATATAGTAAATATATTTTTAATTATGTGTTTTTTATATTAAAGTGTTTTTTAAATACTAATGAATTATGAAACGTGTCTTAAAAATATGACAAGCCCTTCTTTTTAGAGCAGTTGTGTAAAAATGACGTGCATATAAATCTTACACAGCTGAAGCAAAATAAATCAGATAAGCTTACCACTTAAAACAATGCTGCTCAAGTCATATTCTCAAAATATTTTTAACATGACAGGTAGTAGGTTTAATATAATACTACATTTAAAAAATTATTCATTTAGAAAATATTTTATACATATGCTAGTTTTTACACGCATTTCCGCTAGCATGCTAATAATATCCTATGTGACACCTCCAGGTAAATTTCTAAGAAATTAATTAAAGTTCTAAGAAATCTATTGTTAACTGTAACGCCGGCGTGTCCGCGGTCGTGGAGGGAATATAAAAATGATGTAAATCAATATTAGTTACGAAAAAGTACTGCAGTGTTTCCTCTCAATTCATAGTGTCATGTCATCAATGTTTATGGCATGTGAGAGACGACACAATAACTCGATTACGTCTCATAGTTCTACCCCCAAAGATTTGGACCGTCCTGAATATGTCATCACGTAAAAGCTGATTGAATTTTGGCTTAGGAATATACGCAACTTGTACAAGAATTTGCGATAGTATTATGTGTCGGTATTTGGAGTCGAAGATTACCCCTTTATGTAGCTATTGTAAGCCAAAGTTTAGGTAAATTCGTATTGAATCGTTATTATTTTATACGATGTTATTTTATACGTGGTTTGTATTTATTAGGAGCAAATCTAACCCACGGGAACCGTAAATTTTTCCGGCATAAAAAGTAGCTTATGTACAATTTCAGACTATAATCTATATCTGTGTCAAATTTCATCCAGATCCGTTCAACCGTCCTGGCGTGATTGAGTAACAAACACCCAGACATCCATCTAAACTTTCACATTTATAATATTAGTAAGATATATGTTATTCTGATATTTAAAGTTTGTTTATTACATTGTGTTATACTTACTACACTAGTTTATAAACTGCCTCCTAAGTGGTGTAGTAGTTAGCATGTACGGCTGCACTTCTGGAGGTCCTGGGTTCGAGTACCCGTCGAGCCAAGTTAAGTTTATGAGGTTTTCTGTTCAAAGAAGTCAGTAGCATCCCCTGAACTGAAATGTTTTGTCTTTGCCTATTTATATAGATTAATACAATAAAAGCTCAGAGGTACTTTGATCGATTTTTTTACCATAAACTTTGGATACATTTTCATAGGCCCTTAAGGGCAACCCGTAATGAAACTACGAGAATTAGCATCATTTTACCAAGTAAACAAACAGACACATTTATTTTATATATTTTACACATGATGTTATAAATTCTGTTACATATTATACATTATACACATATTAAAATTATGGGAATAAAGATTGCACATTGCTTGGTAAAGATTGGAAAGAACTGCGTGTGTTCGACATCCCAGATTACGCACACGGACTAACATACTCTAGATACATAGACATTTTGTTACGTCTCACTCCATTTCTGTCTGTCTGTTTTTTAACTTTACATCCTCAAACCTCAAATATATTTAGGTAGAAAAGATTTATAACATTATTCTACAAGATCAAAGAATGCATTATGAGGCCGAACATATGCCATATTTTATTCCTATCTATACGAGTGGAGCCGGAAAAAAATTCTAGTAATATATATAAAAAAGATACTTCTTAGATAGATTGTTATCTAATCTTAATATTTCCGTGGAATTTATAACTTTTAATTAATCTTGTTGAAGTTGAAAAACTATAGCAAGGCAAATTTTGATAAAATTTATAATAGGAGCTTTTCTGAAAATTTTGTTATTCAATTAAGTACTTACTTCATGGATCTTAAACACGATTAAATTATATAACCGCTATCACTAATTAAAAACAAATAATGAATCGTATCTTAGCATTTTGTCATGTTGTCAAAACGTGTCATTTTCATTTATTTTTAGGTCTATAGATATAGAAAGGGAACATGAAAATTTTCTTCTAGAAAGAAGAAAATAGAATAGAAGTAAAGTTGAGATAAACAGGAAAGAGGAAAAATCGGGTGGGGCTATGTCGGGACACACCGCCGTTGGTTTAACATGAAACGTCTATTTCAACGAGTCAATTTTAGCGTTTTTTGTTTTTTTATAAATATATATTTGAAATATATATTTAATGAAAACAAATTGGTAAAAAGAGCAATATTTGAGGTTATCAACGGATAGAACATATCATTTTTCAGACAATAACAACGGTTACTATAGCAACCTAATGCAACCTATTTTAAATGTAACCTATTTCGTTTCACAAAAAGAAATAGTATGATTTAAAGACAAACATACAAAACAACATTCATTTTGATTATAATTATTTTAAGGTGAAATTCTAATTTACGTACTTCATAAAAACTTTATTTTACGCTCGTTAATATCTAAACAAAGGAAGGAAATCTCACTAGAATAGAAATACAAAATTACACATTAAAAAATGTCAAAAGAAACAGATCATTAATTTACTTCAGTCAGTCGTCGAGACAAATTACTAACTACGGTTCCCAGGGGGTACGATTAATGCCTTATTATTTAGAGCACGATTCTCCTCTATTTTCATAAAATCCATTGAAAAAATGGTAATAGGGCGTGCGTACACGCGATTGTGAATAATGCCTATATTTTTCAGAACTGTCCACAACATAATTTTAGGGTCGCTGGGATTTTATTATCTACTAGCGACTTACCCTCGCATCTCTTGGGTTCGTCCCTAGCTTGCTTCCCAATACAAACTTTCATCCCCATTTTTACCCCCTTAAGGGATTATTTCCGGGATAAAAAGTATCCTATGTCCTTCCCAGGGTCTCAAACTATCTTCTTACCAAATTTCATCTAAATCGGTTCAGTAGATCCAGAGATTACCCCCTACATTGTCACAAACTCACAAACTCACAAAATTTACCTCTTCATAGTATTAGTATATTATATACATATAATAAAATTCTGAGTCGAATTTGTACATTAAATATTTTTTGGAAAATCTGAAAAATTGAAATTCATTGTTATCGATACAACGGCCGAATATATATTCTTTAGAATTTTTGTCTCTCTGTGACCACATCACGAGAAAAACACTGGACAGATTTTGATGAAACTTGGTATGATGATAGCTGGTTATCCGGGTCAACATATAGGATACTTTTTACTGCGGGAATATATCTCATCTCTGAGAAATCTATACTAAACATTAAAACTTAACAACTGACAAATAAGTGACGTATAGGATTTTTTAATTTCTTACAGAAATTTATATTTCGTAATTATTATTTATATTCTAGTATAAACTATAATATTATAAAGAGAAAAAAATGTATTTTTGTTTTCAATGGATAAACTAAAATTCCGCTGAACCGATTTAGATGAAATTTGGTATGGAGATAGTTTGAGATCCTGGAAAGGATATAGGATAATCTTTATGCCGGAAATCATCCCTTTAGGAAATGGAAATTTGTATGGAGAACCAATCATTTCTCAAATAAGGCATATATTATTTTTTATTTCTTAAAGTACTTACCTACTTTTCATACTAACCATTAAAACACACCTAGGGACGAACCCGAACAAAGGGAGGGTGAGCCGCTTGTTCAAGTATAAATAGACTAGTTTATTTTGAACTATTATAAATATAAATCATGAAATCATGCCAAAACTTTCTCTTTTCATCAGTTGATACAATGAATCTAGTTACTAATTCTAATAAAGATATATTTAAATATAAAGAAAAATTTAAATAAATATATATATATAAATTTCTCTTTGGTCTAGTTTAAAACATTATGAATGGGGAAATTTTTATAATTCTTTTTTATTAAAATGGTCATTTAAAAAGAAATTTCTAACCGTGTGGGTAGAACAATGACTTTTAAATTAGTTTTGTGCGCGTAAAGAGTCAGTGTACTTTTTAAACCGACTGCGGTGAAGCCAGAAGGAATTATGAAGGGGTTATGAAGTTGGAAACATACCTATATACATGACACTCGTTTCATCTTTGCTGCGAGATCTATGTATGTATGCCTCCGACTTCATAAGATTTTCCAAAAAATATTAAATGTACAGATTCGACTCAGAAGTTAGAATTTTATTATATGTACAGATTTTTATCACGCCTTAAGTGTCATATATGATCAATATAAAATTGATTAAGCGTAATGAAACGTTTGTGTACCTATTTAGTATACTGGCTAAGACTTATCTTTATAACAGACTTCTATTTATATTTGACCAGCCATTTTAGAGTATAGGCGAGTACCAAACAGATGGACAGATTGACCGATAGCTATAAATAAACAATTCTTTCCAACATAATGTTAGTGAATTACAATAATAATTATAACTAATCACAAGTTGATTGGTATTAATATTCTGAAACAGTACATGTTATATTAAAATTATGTACAATTTAAACTATAGGTACAAACGAGTATATTGTCATAAAACACATTCAAGCCATATCATCGTCGTCGTCTCAGCCCAAATATGTTCACTGCTGGACATAGGCCTCCCCCAAAGATTCCACGACAACCGGTCTTGTCCATCTCACCCAGTGGGCTCCAGCGACTGACCAAGTCGTCGGTCCACCTTGTTAGAGGCCTGCCCACGCTTCGCCTTCCGGTACGTGGCCGCCGCTCGATAACTTTTTGAAGATGTGCCCCGCCCACTGCCACTTGAACTAAATAAAAGATAAAGCTATAGCCATATATATCATTAAAACGTTTTTGGCGGAAATCAATTACGTTTTTCTGTTCGTATAATTTTGAAGTTGGACATTTAAGCGGAAGAATTATTTTCTTTCAAAAGAGTTTCCCTTTTCCGCATTCAACGTTTTTAATAATAAAGTGTATTCTTTCAAAGCTTTCGTCGTTGAACTTTCCTCAATTTGTAAAGCTCAATATGACAAATTTAAAATATGCGTCAAAATCTTCCAAATACAAAATTAGTTTATTATTTTATTTAATCTAACGTTTTCGCGCAACTTAAAACCAAGTATTTTATTTTTCAGAGACGCCAAACCAAGCTTAACATTTAAATATAATTTACATTACAAATCAAGTTGTTTGAAAAAGCTTTCACTGCTCTTTTTATTAAATACCGACTTTCCGTCCCTTCGCTCAGGTGCTTAATTTTCTAAAATAAAAGAAGCCTAAGTTACTCCTTATAACAGTAGCTACCTGCCAGTAAAAGTACCATTAAAATCAGTTCAGCCGTTTCGGAAATAAGCCGGAACAAACACACAGACAGACAGACAAAGAAAAATTTCAAAAATCGTGTTTTTGTTTTTAACACGGTATATATTTTACTTATGATATACACATGTAAAGAATAACGATAAGCGGTATTGGAATTCCTTCAATTAATTAAAGCACTTTGATAAGTTTTCAGGTGACCAACAAATACACTTTAATATTATATATATATATATATATATATATAAATGATATAAATATTAAGAATATTAAGCAAAAAGCAGAATTATTTCAAATCTCCTGAGACATTTATTGCAATTACTAGAATAAATTGAATCAACGGACGCCACTCTTTCAATATAAGCCCTCGGGGCTTAGTTTTGATAGAGCTAGATCGAGTTTATCATCATTTATTTAACTTTTTGGTATTTTATATTTTAGACTAATGGGAACGCGTTTGCATGGAAAGTCAAGTGAAGTGGGTTCGAATCCGTTACACCTTTGAGATTTTCCTGTGTGCATATTTTCAATATGATTATAACTTGCACGCCGCCTTTCATTATCATTTGCCGCACGACCGAAAGTACCTATTTTTCGAAAAATGTGTGTAGGCTTCCTTACCCACACGTAGTTTGTGTGGTAGATTAATACTTCTCGCACTCTGAGAGGTTAAGAAAGGCTGGGTTATATTTATATTATTATTACGTATTTTTCTAGACCCGAAAGCTATGTGTTTGACCTGTATGTTTGTACGTATATATGTACGTGTGTATGTCCCAGCCTATGTTACGGGTACTTCGTATTTACTAAGCGGCTCAACCAATTCTGATTTTCTTGATTCTTTTAGAATTTTTGTTTGTTTATCTGTTTGTCAGTTTGTCTATCATACGTACATGATTCATCCTTAGTGCGAGATAAATGCTTTTTTAACAAACTGGTATTTTACTCTACTAAATCTGTCTATGATAAATAATTATTAAACTAGCTTGCCGATATTACTAAGAAATTGCTTATTACAACTACGTTGAAAAATAAATAGAACTACCCTCCTATATCACAGAAACGATGTATGTATGTGTATATTAAATGTAATAAATGTGAAGTTGCATCGAAATAATCCTGTGTCTTAATCCAATATGTATACTATCTCCAATCTGAATTTCACTCAATTCTGTTGCGCCGATACACAAAAAAAAAATGCCACTTGCAAAACTTTTGCTTCTATAATATTAGTATAACTAACGACGCACCCTCGCTTCATCCGGGTTCATCCCTGGGCACGTTTTAACTGTTAGTATGGAATAGATAGACTATGATGATGATGATGTTCTCCTAGCCGATTTCGCCTACGGCGGCCAATCTCATTGAGACTAGCCAACTGCGCAAGAGACATTATAGTGCATAAGTGTACGCGCAGACACAAGTGCACTCTCTATTCCTATCACTCTCATACTCTGGTGGGACGACCACTCGACACGACCGGTGAGAGTTAAGGCGCAGGACCGACGGCTTTACGTGCTCTCCGAGGCACGGGGGTGAAACACCGCCAACTTCCCAACTCCGAGCTGTTACTGAGACTTACTATACAGAAAGACTCAATAACTAAACTTGGCCCGACCCGGGACTCGAACCCAGGACCTCCGGGTGTGCAGCCGTACATGCTAGCCACTACACCACCGAGTCAGTTAAGACTAAATAATAGTATGTACATAGGTATGATGAGTTTTATATCTCTTACTTGAGAAATGATTGATTCCCCATATAAATTTTCATCCCCTTTATCTCCCACTTAAGGGATGACTTCCGGGATAAAAACTACCTATATCCTTTCCAAAGTCTCAAACTATCTTCATATCATTTTTTAGCATTATTTAGCAGGTTTTTATTTAAACATTACAAACAAACTCACAAACTTAAAAATTCTATCTCTTTATAATATTAGTGTAGATTATTTATATTAAAGACTCCATTAAGTCTATACGGCCTTTAAATAGGTTTTATTACCAAACTCTACCCTTTATTCATCTTTTATTAACTATTATTGTGCCATTACTTAAATCGATCCACTTATCTAAAATACATTAGTATGAATGATGTTCTCTAGGACAATAAAATCTGCCTTTATACATTAATTTCTGTAAATTTGGTTCAGTTATATTATTTTAGTTTTATACGACAATAAATCTTAATAGTTTTAGGGTCGAACCACACTATATTGCTGATTACAGTCCGTTCTCGGTTCGATATCGGTCTGGTAAAGTATTTCTATACAAAAAAGTTGCTAGAGCGTGATTCGACCGGAACGTGAGTCTTACTGACAGTGTGAATGCACTCATTGTTTCTTGTATAACAACACTTTGCCAGACCGATATCAGACCGAGAGTGAACCGTGATCGGCACTATAGTATGGATCGGTCCTTTGTATGATAAGTATTGGTATTTTGTGAAAATGGGTTTTAAAAGTATGGAATGGATATTACGCTTTTTAGGAAATCAATCGTAAAGGAAATTTTTGTAATGTATACATATAATAAAATTGTAACTAAGGCGAATCTGTACATTAAATATTTTTTGGAAAATCTTATTGAAATAAACATTATTATCGATACAAAAGCCGAATCTATAGTTTTTAGAATTTTTGTCTGTCTGTCTGTCTGTCTGTTACCGCATCACAGAATCCCACTGGAGGGATTTTGATAAAATTTGGTATGATGATAGCTGGTTATCCGGGTCAACATATAGGATACTTTTTTCCGCGGGAAAATATCTGATATATTTCTGAGAAAAAAATACAAAAACTGCATTGTAAAAGTATACAAATACTAGCGACTCACCCTCGCTCCGCTCGGGTTCGTCCCTGGGGTGGGGCCTGGGAGGACCTCCCTTATCCTTATCACTTAGGGGTATGAAAAATAGATAGTAGCCGATTCTCAGACCTACTGAATACGCATATAAAATTTGGTAAAAATCGGTAAAGCCGTTTCGGAGGAGTACGATAACTAACATTGTGACATGGAAATTTTATATATTAGATGTAAAACCTAATAATTTGCTTTTTGGTCATCTAAACGCGGGAGGAGCCGCGGGCAATGCTAGTATCATATATATCACATATTATGTACCTATTATATATATATATATATATATATATGTAGTATATCTATTCCATACTAACCGTTAAAATGTACCTAGGGTGTAGGTAATTCTCTTTATTTTAAAGATTCATGATTCTCCCATGTTTCTTATACATCTACGTGACTTTGGCATGCCTAAAAGCCATTAACATGGACGAATTAGAGACTGGACCTGACATAAAATACAAATGTATGAAAACTAGTTCAACCAAGTGACGCATAACGCACACAAAGATTTTATTACATTATTATGAACACTGATACACAATACAATATTTCTAGTGCTTGAACGTAATCGATAAAATGCATATATCGATGAACCAATGAATGACATTTTAGAAATTGGTTAGCATAGTGATCATATTTTACATCTTTTAATTTAAAATATCTGTATTTATTATAATAAATTTAAATAAATGAATTAAAGAGGCAATAATAATGTGTCAAATATTAATTATTTTTTAATTTGATTTATATAAATATGATGGCAATGATGGCAACATTCCGTTGGCCTATAATAATGTTAATGAACAAATTAATATCGGGTGTATATTCCATTAATATATAATAAATATTATTTTGTAAAGATTAAAAAAATATTAAGCTAATTTAATTAAATAAAGTGATTTTGTTGATTCTGTTATTGAACTATTTTAATTGGCAATTGATTGTCTCGGGTAGTTATAAAAATGTGACACTGTCCTAATATTGCTCAGTTATTAATAAACATTTGTGAAATTAGGAAAAAGAAAAAGTGATTGCAAATTGTGAAAAAGTGAGTGTTGGATTGTGAAAGTAAAATAATTAGTGCAAGTGGTAAAGTGTTTTATTACAAATCGCCAACCCAGAAGTTTAGTGCTAAAACATTATTGTTTGATTTTGTGTAATTTATGTGTTGAAATGAAATGATCTTTATTATTATTACAATGGAATAATATTCCAAAGTATATAAATGTGGTATAAAATAAAATAAAAAATTAAGTACACATACTAATTATAATTTTTGCATTTATATTTTTATTTGATTTAGAAAATATTTTTATAAATTTATTGTCATCAGATTGTAGGATACTGTGATAAAAGTATTTTATGTTATTGTACTGTACAAATAACACAATTCGTTCAGTTATTTCGTCAAATATCGATATATTTTTCGACATTGTCAAGCACTAGTCGATGTCAAATGGACTCACTCGACAGTTTAGTCATTTGTTCTGAATGGTATAATCCAGGGATTTTATGATGGTTGTCAGATATCAACAATACATAGAAATATCCACTATATTTAACATAGTTGGATAATATGACATTTTATTTTACATTTAATTAAATTTTGTGATAAATAACAATAAACGTAATAAAGTAATGTATTTACAAGTGAAAAGAAATAGTGCTGCTTCCGCCGTTATAGTTTTTACACCATTTAACAGAACATTTAGTCATTTTTGGGAGATGTTTTGTTGACAAGTAAGTGCTTGAGACTGACACAAAAAACAAACGACCTAGGCTAAAATTCCCTGGTTACGGACATGACCGTTAAAGGTACGTCCGCTTATATGTCTGGTCCAGTGGTTAATTCGTTCATGGCCATTAATAAAAACTATAATAAATTAAAACTTCATAATCATTATTTAGTTCAATTAATAAATGGACTCTGTTTATATCGGAATAGATAAGAAAAATTAAATCGAGAAACGTAGAAATATGATTGACAAATAAATATTTAATAACTAATCTATATTAGTATACTATAAAAGCGAAAGTTTGTGAGGGTGTATGGGTGTATAGATGTATGGATGTTTGTTGCTCTTTCAGGCAAAAACTACTGAATGGATTTTAATGAAACTTTACAATAATATAAGTCAAAAACCATAATAACATATAAGCTACTTTTTATTTCGGAAAAATATACGGTTCGGGTGGGATAGATTTGTTTTTCTGCGAACGCGAAAAGCGACGGTGAATCGCTGATAAGTAATGAACATGGCAGTATTCTACAGGTGTAATAAAACGATTTCATTTAGTGAACTTAATTACTAGCGTAATCAACGTATACATACAGCATTGAATTAGCGCAATCAGTCTTCCAAATCATGTATTCATTACACCTTATTCAATCCTAATTTTGTGAAGGAGAGAAGAAGTTATTTCTGTACAAGAAGTTTACCGCAGTATGTTACACTGTTATAAATCTTAAAACTAATAGATCAATTCTAAAAAATATATATAATATATTATATAAATATAAATATGTTGAATTGACATACAGCACCGTCCAGTTCCATGGTAAGCTATGAGGCTCGTGTTATGTATACCAGATAGTCGATAAACTACACATATATAACTTTAAATACATACATACTATAAATATAAACACCCATGACTGGAGTACAAGCATTCGTGCTCATCACACAAATGAATGCACCCAGCGGGACTAGAACCCGCGACCGCTGGCACAGCAGATTGAGCTAAATGTATAGTATAAAAAATTCTCTGAGATAATTAAAGAGATAAATAGTACTAGTTTATATTACCACATATTTATCTGCGTTGGGCACCTTGGGACCAAAAAATATTGACCGATTTTAATGCAGCTTTTTTTATTACATAAACTATTTTGGCTAGCTCCCCTTCCTAAATAAGAGGTTTTTCAGCTTTAGCTTTAAAAATTAGAGGTTTTAAATAAAAATTTTTCAAGAAGAAAAAGGGCCAGTAAAAGCCATAATATACTTTCGAAAAGTTTTCCAAAAGTTTTAGGAATTCCAAAAAGATTCGAAACACAACGAGGATATGACAGAAGGAACGGCGGCCAAATAATAAGGTCCCTTCATACTCTCAATAAAGATCAGGCTAAATCAAACTAAAACAACAACAAGAGTATAGACTCTTGCAACTAAAAGAATTTGAATTAAATTAGAGCAAATATCTTCAATTTATCATTCATTATGTCACAGGCCTTAGTGTATGTATACTTACATTTGTATATGTGTATGTATATATGTTCCATCCTGTGGTGGAACAAATGGATGGGATATGAAAGAAAATTATCTTAAATATTTAAGTTATTAAGATTTACTCAAAGGAAATCTTTCTTTATCTTGAAAAATATTTATTTTAAGTTTTAACTGAACTGGGAATCGAACCAGTAGTCAAAATTCTACTACGATCATTGAAAGTTTGAGAAAAACATATATAAATAGAATTTACCTATCTATATAAAACTTGTTTTAAAAAAAATCATTGATAGCACAAAAACTATTCAACAGCTACTAAACAAAAAAAAGAAAATCGGTTGATAAGTAGAGGAAGAAAAGGTACTGAACCGTTTTGTCGTTGCATATTTATCACCTCCAGGTAAATTTCTAAGAAATTAATTAAATTTCTAAGAAATCTATTGTTAACTGTAACGCCGGCGTGTCCGCGGTCGTAAAGGAATTAAATATGGAGGAATTAAATATTTCATATATGAGAGCCGATTCGATACATATTTTCATTTATAGTATAACGACGAGGCGATCTTTGTATGACTTATATTAACATATTATTATAATAGACCAATCGGAATCCGTTAATATTTAAGAGAAAAAAATATATTGAAAACACGAAGTTTTATGATTTTAAAATATTATATCTATAGAAACTCGTAAATTCTCCACATGCTCAGCTACACCCGAGAAATGGGGGGACGCAAAGCGTTGAAAAATAGTTTTTTTTCAATTTCCGGCTTACTGTGACGTTCTATCGAAAAATGTTTTCTACCTCAAAGTTTTGGGTATAATTGCAAAAAACTCGGTTTTTAATTTTTTCTTCATTTTTTATTTTTAATTTCTAGAATAATCTTTTGATTTCCATTAAACTAAGCAAAATCTAATCTTCGAAATACATATAAAAAAAAAATTTTGTAAAAATTTTTTTTTCATTTTTTACATTTTTTATGATTTTAGTCTAGTCTGTTAGTATTAGTACTGTACGTTCTGAAAGGGATAAAAGATTATACGTCACAAAGCAATGTTCAAAGACTAATAGTCCAACTGCATCATATTTTTCAAAATATTAAAAAAATACAAATAGCGGGGTTTTCCTTAATTACTGAATCGTGTTAAGGTTTAATAAATCAAAATGTATTGATCCAATTTATCAAAGGCAAAACCCACCTCACCGAAAGTATTGCTCATCAATAGTAAAAGCCTATTTCCTGATATTGTTGAAGTCAATTTTGTCAATATCGTGCAAGTACTTTTTAACATGAATATCATGGACTAAGGACTCACCCGCGCTCCGCTCGGGTTCATTTCTAGGTATGTTTTAACGGTTAGTATACTAGATTAGATTTCACTTCTCAGAGATGAATGTTTTTTGCACTTAAATGTATCTTAAATGTTGACCCAGACAACCACCTATCAACATAACAAATTTCATCAAAATCTGTCCAGTAGTATTGCACTGTATTTATTAAATTTAATATATAACAATAACACACTATGAACTGACAACACAACAGCCTCCTGCCCGTTTGCCCCCTTAGTCCCATAAAAAAAAACTGACAACGATTTGTACTATGCACTTAGTTGAAAAGACATTCCCTTAGGGCTTAAAGTTGAGTCCTAAGAATAAAGTACCACAGAAGTATCATGTATATATGATAAAATACAATTTTTTATCTAAGGCATTTATTATTTTAGTAAAACTTAATACTTTAATGGATTTTTTTTGTATAAAAAATATATTTCAATAAATTTAGAAACGTCTATAAACGTCTCAAATCTATACATATAATAAAATTGTAACTAAGCCGAATCTGTACATTAAATATTTTTTGGAAAATCTTATTGAAATAAACATTATTATCGATACAGAGGCCGAATTTATTGTTTTTAGAATTTTTGTCTGTCTGTCTGTCTGTCTGTATGTTACCGCATCACAGAAAAACCACTGGAGGGATTTTGATGAAATTTGGTATGGTGATAACTGGTTATCCGGGTCAATATATAGTATACTTTTTACCGCGAGAAAATGTCTCATTTCTGAGAAAAATACAAAAACTGCAATGTAAGAGTATACTAATATCTAAAACCTAAGAATTTGGTTTTTGGTCATCTGAACGCGGGCGGAGCTGCGGGCAATGCTAGTTACAAAATAAAATATTTGCACAATCAAATTTTCAATTTCTGTTAGAAATGGGAAACACTTACGCCTTTATTATAATGTGCGTGACTTGAATATGACCCCACTTGAAATTGTTTCCAAACGAGCAAATTGCTACCAGACTCACAATTACTAATTATCTATTTATAATTATATTATTTTCTTAATTAAGAAATAAAGACGGAATTGCGTTTCTGTAAAAATAATTAATTTTTTTTTTTCACTACAAGAATTAAAAAAAAAACAATTAAAAAATATACTAACCACGTAACAAAATTATAGCTCACCTATAAAAATCATAAAAACTACATTTAAAGCCTCTATTTCAAGAATCTTTGTATCTTAACAAATTATATTAAAAATTCTTTATATTTTAGCAAATTTTATGTTGACAATTATATAATATAATTACAAAACTCAATTATTTTATTGAATGTCAAAATTAAAAATGGTAAAAATGTAATTTGGAATATATCTAAGAGTACTTATGTAGTAAATATTAAATTAAGAAAAGCACTCGTAGAGGTGGCTTTTTTGACCTATATGTAAACTAGCATTACCCGCGGCTCCGCCCGCGTTCATATGGCAAAAACCAAATTCTTAGGTTTTGCATATTAGTATACTCTTACATTGCAGTTTTGTATTTTTTCTCAGAAATTAGATATTACCCCGCGGTAAAAAGTATCCTACATGTTGACCCGGATAACCAGCTATCACCATACCAATTTTTATCAAAATCCCTCCAGTTGTTATTCCGTGATGCGGTAACAGAAAGACAGATAGATAGACAGATATCTTTTTTTTGACGAATCGATTGACGATTAAGTAATTCGATTTTCGTATTCGATTCGATTAATATAACTGATACCAAATATTAATATCAAAATAAAAATGTATAAATAGTTTCTTTTTATATAGATAGGTATATTTTATTCATAAATGTTTTCCTCATATTTCTAACAATGATTGTATGGTCGAATTTCGACCACATGGCGAACACTAGTATAAATAAATAATTAACTACTGTGGTATTTTACATCATGCTATTTCTACTTTATTCTCATTTCTGTGTTCTAATTGCTTGCGGCATTCGCCTGCCAAGTGCACAGAGTAACTTACACTAAGACCTGAAAAAGTTCTTTTAGGTCACAAAAGCTTCCTTATCTACGTGTCTTTGAAAGCAGCACTCTAATTTATTTAATAAATTTTTCCTCAGCTTAGTTATCGATTAACGTAGTTTGAACAACATGTTATGTTAATACTTTCTTAGATTTACGCGAATATTTGATATTTTAAATAAAACTATCTTTTCGGATTTTTTCGCGGGTTTCATTTGGATTTTAGTTACCGACGTTTACGTGAACTTAGTATCTCCCGTGACCATGATTGCTGTAAAGCGTTTGAAACGTCGAGAATCTGAATCTAAATAAATCCGCGATAAAGTCCGAAATAGTTTTATTTAACATGTTATGTTAGCAAGAACACGCATGTTTTTCGAATAACCTTAAATCATTGCACAATGCAAAAATGAACGGTCATCTACTCGAATTAATTTGTAATGAATTTAAATATATCACTCAATACATACTCGTCTTAAAAAACCTTTTAGGTTAGTGAAAAATACCTAATAATTATTTTTTTCTATTAATTAAATTTTTAATAACGTCATGAACCGGAAGAACCGGTTGAAAGTAAAATTAAATAGCTTTACAGGCTTTCATGTTTACATTAAACTAGCTTTAGCCCGTAGCTCCACTCGTCTAGTTTATCTATTAAATACATAAAAAGCACTTTTATCACTTCCAGGTAAATTTCTAAGAAATTAATTAAATTTCTAAGAAATCTATTGTTAACTGTAACGCCGGCGTGTCCGCGGTCGTTGAGGGATTAATACCAACTTCTACAACTTACAAGTTTAGTTGAAAGCGTTTTTTGAAGCGTTCACTGCGAACGATATACGTAGGAGTTGCATTTCCACTCGTGTATAATATATTACTAAAAATGCATGATAAGCTTCGCTTACGAAGGATTAGATAGAGAGAATGGATAGTAAAAAGGGAAAAATAAAGATGGAATTAGAAAGAAATAAAATTTACATTTTGTAAACTTTATTAGGCCAAAGAAAGTTTTGCCAAAAATCGGCTACCCATCAATTATGTACTTCTGGCAACATTGCTCACCCCTGATATTCCTCAATAAAATTTCACAACAAGCGTTTGATTATGTAAATCATTTTTCGTTGCAAACTCATACAACATAAATGTAAAATTTATGAGGTAAATGCGAATTTCGTGAGACTTAAAGCAGTAAATTACAATTTATATTAGTTTTTTCCCAGATGTTGCATTTTCCAAAGAATTTATTTATCGATGATTTTAATCATGCTATTGAAACGAATATCGCTGTACTTTATGATCAACGTCATATTATAAACTAGCGTCGTATTAACTACTATATTCCAGAGTATAATATATCTCTCTACCAAATTTCATCCAGATCCGTTCAACCGTTCTGGAGTAACAACTATCCAAACAAATAAACTTTCACACGTATAAATAATATTAGTAAGATAAAAAAAGGTATTTACGATAAATGAATATAAATATAATTATTTTAGTATTCATTTTGTATTTTTTGACCCCCGTCGGGGGAGAATGTGCTATAGAAAACACCAGATGCAAAATGCAAATTTATGTCAGGAACAATAGACGCTTCAACTCAATAAAATCAATATATCGATATAATATTTAGACAAATGGTGTAAAAATGCATTCGCTACAAACAGATATACAGACAAAATTATTGTCATATTTATTGTTTTTTTTTTAATAAATTCTAATATACTTTCATTATTTCCAGACCCTGACAGCTCCGAACAAAAAGTGTCCATTATGCTTAATGGTGAAGAATCAGAATTATATTTTGTAAACTGCACAAGCACTAAGGTAAATAAAAATGATTAATAATAAATAAATATGTCAGGACATTAACACACAGCACCATCTAGTTCCATGGTAGGCTACGAGGCTTGTGTTATGGATACCAGATAGTTGATACACTACACATATATAACTTTAAATACATACATATTAAAAATATAAACAACCATGACTGGAGTACAAACATTCGTGCTCATCACACAAACGAATGCCCCCAGCGTGACTCAACCCGCGACCGCTGGCGCAGCAAGTAGGGTCACTAAACTGAGCCAAACGTGTCGTCAAATTTTACTTTTATTCATTATTAGCGTTTTGCCGTGGCTTCGCACGCGTAGTCAAATATGTAGAACTAGGTACTACACCGGCGTATAAAGTATAAACCAATAAAATTGCACCAAAATTCGTTCTGTAGTTTTTGCATGAAAGAGTAACAAACATACATCCATTCATCCATCCATCTATGCTCACAGACTTAAATATCACAAGTCAAACTTAAAGCACAAACTAAATTTAGTCAATTACGCTTTCACAAGCATTTCTAATCGTATTGTTAGCCGATTTAAAAGGGGTAAAGAGTTTGCATTCAAACGAACAGCTGTCACGATGAATAAAAAAAATCCACCTCTATGAGTGGAATGATTTCTTTTAGTCTTTTGAAGTTGGGTCAATACCTATTGTTTTTTTTTTTGTAAAAAGTAGTTACTTTTATTTGTATTAAACTAATCATTCGCCACTGCTTCTCCTATGATTTTTTGTATATTTACCAAAACTTGTCTAGTTAATTTACCTAGAAAAATATTACTTTATTTTATTTTTATTAGGGTGATGAATTTTCATAATTAATTAAATATGTATATTGTCATCGCCGTAACGTTAAAAAAAGCATTTTTTTACTCATCGAGAATTTCCAAAAATCACATCTTGCAACCCCTGTAGGTACTGAAGGAAAAGTTTCTCAAAACAAATGGCTCGTTATCGTTAAGTTTATGATTTGTCCATCAGTCTAGACACTAGACAGTATACATTTTATAGGGTATTGTTGGAGTTCAGGAATGTAAATCCGTGAGAATTGAAGTACAATAATTTAGAATGTTATATTGCTAAAAAGATAGTTATTTGGATTGAGGAGACAATAACAACATTTGATATCTGCTTAACTAGAGAGGATATTAAATAGTTCAATACAATTTTTGTTGTAAACATTCTGTAATATATCTTGCTAAATAACTGCTAGTTCAAACATTTACTCCAGTCCGAAATTGAACCTGAAACCATGAACGTAGAACCAAGGGCGCCGGAAGGAGTGCCAAGGGGGTGCACTTGCACCCCCTTGCCATAACGGAAAATATATAGAAAATATAATTGTATTAATAAAATCCCTGTTTTAATTTAGATATATTATGTGAAGAAAAGATGATTAATAATATATGAATAAAAGTTATAAAGTGAATCATTTAAGGATTAGTAGTTTAATATGAAGAAGCAGATACACGCCCTTGGAAATAATTCTGCCGCCGCCCATGCGTAGAACATAGAAGAAGTTTCAGAATGTTTTCATTAGCGAAGTAAACGAATGAAACTATGTAAATTCAATTCTTTGTAAAAAGTTGACAATTTATATTCATAGTGAGGTTAAGGCGCAATAACTATTTTTTAGCAAAATAACTTATTTTGGACATTGATTAATATAGAAAAATGAAAATCTTTTCTTTCTATATCTTACTAATTTTTCAATCTAAAATACTAAAATATAATTATAATTTATTACAACACTAAAAAATATCAGGAGTAAAATGTTGTTTAAACCTATACATTCCTTTTTCATACATTGACAACTGTCTTAGGATGTATTAAGCAAGCTTGAGACGTGCAACTTTGAATTACTTTTTTAGTAAAGACGTTACACACTTTCCACTATGCGACAATATTTTATACAAGTGACTTGGTGCGACTCCGGATGCATCCAGGTGTCAAATAGTATCTTTATACTAAATTTTATCTAAATCAGTCGAAGCGTTTCAGTGTGAGATGTAATAAACATACATACACCTACAAACTTTCGCATTTAGTATACTTATATAATAAAAATGAGGGATTTTTGAAAATTCGTCTCTGACGAATAGATGATTAAAATTTGTCTGGATGTAATGTTTTAGAATCAAAAACGTGGAAATCGTATTATAATCGTGAATTCATTATTAGTAAAAGCTATTCGTATCATCGTCTTTCAAAACATAATTCCTTGGGGAAGTTGAATAGATGATAAAAGTTTTCTCACATGGCTAGCTAGTACCATGAATTACGAGTAATATGTTGTGGACGACACGAGAAAGGGCGCGCCTAGGGCAATCCAATCAAGCAAAATGCCTATATGATATCTCGGTGGTGTAGTAGCTAGCATGTACGGCTGTACATCCGGAGGTCCCGTATTCGAGGCCCTGGTCGAGCCAAGTTTAGTTATTGAGTCTTTCTGTTAAGGGATTAGGAATAGCCCAGAGTTTGGAAACTGGCGGTGTTTTACCCCCGTGCCTCCGAGAGCACGTGAAGCAGAGAAGTCGGTCTTGCGCCTTAAATCTCATCAGTCGCGTCGAAGTATTGTCCCATCGGACTTTAAGAGTAAAAGGAAGTTTGACTCAGTTTGTAGTAACCCTACTTGCTGCGCCAGCGGTCGCGGGTTCGAGCTCCGCTGGGGGCATTCGTTTGTGTGATGAGCACGAATGTTTGTACTCCAGTCATGGGTGTTTATATTTATAATATGTATGTATTTAAAGTTATATATGTGTAGTGTATCAACTATCTAATATCCATAACACAAGTCTCGTAGCTTACCACGGAACTAGATGGTGCTGTATAATGTCCCAACATATTTATTTATATTTACTCCTTTTTTTTTCAGGAAGAAATCGATCGTTCGGAACCACCAGATGCCTTCGTGATCATATACTCTGTGGTGGACAAAGCTTCCTTTACAAAAGCTGAACAGGAGTTAGTGAGGCTCTTAGACTGTGACATGCTGAGGTCTCGACCAGCTTTATTGGTTGGAAATAAAATAGACCTAGCGAGAAGCAGAGCTGTTTCTACACAAGGTATAGAAAATTAATATATAGTACACATATATGTATATAAAAATGAAAGTTTGTTTGTTTGTACAGGACCCATTTCTTAACTATCGAATTTCCATTAAAATTTCGATAAATAATGTGCAAGTTGTATCACATACTTTTAGGATTTATTTGTTCTACGATACATGATAAAATGAAATATTCATTTACAATATTAAGGGTATAAATAGAAATTACATATATACTTGATATAATAACTTGATCTGTTCCTTTTTCACGCTTAAAATGCTGAAGCCATTTCGATTAAAAGACAAGGATATAATAGATTTCACCCTGTGATCAGACATAGGCTTCCCATGAACCCCCCGCCGATTATTACGCGAGCGAAACCGCGGACAAAATGTTGTTATATATACAAAACAAATAAATACTCAATAAAGTTGTATAGATATGTATATTTTCAACCGACTTCAAAAAGGAGGAGGTTCTCAATTCGACTGTATGTTTTTTTTTTTTTTTTATGTTTGTTACCTCAGAACTCCGTCATTTATTAACCGATTTGGACAATTTTTGTGTCGTTTGAAAGAGTATACTTCCAGATTGGTCCCATTTAAATTTCAAAAAAAAATACCACCCCTAAGGGTGGAAAAACAACTAATGATGAATTTAACCTACTTCTAATTGTCATATTGACTTGAAACTTTGCAAGTATTTCTATTTCCGTTGATAGTACAGTGGTTCGGTGTTGTTGATCTGATCTGATGCCAAGGCCAGAAGGTGGATAGATGGAACTCTTCAACGGCTAATAGTAGATACTTTGAGTTTGGGCTTATTTTGTTTGATTTGACAAGCCTAACACGTTAGAATCCTTACTTTTCTACTACTGTCTACACTAAAAAGGGAAAAATAAAAACTTTTTAACAAAAAAATAAAAACCGACTTCAAACAAAAGCACTAAAAAGTAAAAAATAACTGATTGGTAGTTTTCATTTACTATACATACCTAATCAAATATTTTCGAAGTCGGTGTGCTTTGGCTAAGTAATTAAAGCCTACCTATTAAATACATACCTAATCAAATATTTTCGAAATCGGTGCCAGCCCATACAAAGCAAAGCACACCGACTTCGAAAATATTTGATTAGGTATGTATAGTAAATGAAAACTACCAATCAGTTATTTTTTACTTTTTAGTGCTTTTGTTTGAAGTCGGTTTTTATTTTTTTGTTAAAAAGTTTTTATTACATATACGACGAGTATAAATTATTAAAGAAAATTTAAATAAAATTATTAATAATTGTTTTCCATGATATTCATGTAATATAATTTTTTTTTACCGTGTCTGTATCTGATAGCCTAAAATGAACTTGGAAAAAAATATATCACGCGTTTAAAATATAAAAAGCCTTTATAAAAACAATTTTATCAATGTTGCCATAAATATCGGGATAGCAAATTCGCTTTAATCTTTAATATTTAATTTTTTCCCCACGTCATGTATTTGACAATCTAATTTTCAGTCGTAATTTCCCTAAAGCGATTTCAATATGAAATACCGTCAAAGATTTCTGTATACTAAAATGGTAACTTTATTATCCCTATTTGTGGACTGAATTTCCCTGAAACTTGACCTTTCTTATTATAGCTTTAAAATAAAAACTTTTTTATAGATTTTTTCTGTTCATTTTTTTTGGATTACTTCCTTACCAGGCAGTGGTAGGCCGAAAACCGTGAAACCGAGTGCGAACTCGCATCTATAATATTTTCATCTGAGAATCATTTCCAACATGATTACCATTTGTCTTACGGTGAAGGAAAACATCGTGACGAAACCTGCATGTCTAAGAGAACTTAGCAAATTTTCGAAAGACGTATGAAGTCTGCCAACCCGCCCTTGGCTAGCGTGATGGACAATGGCCTGATAACACTCGTATTGAAGGGAGGCTCGTGCCCAGCAGTGGGACGTTAAAAGGGCTGAATATATACTCCCTTAGAGGATTACATAGAGAACACTATTACCATATCATTCTATTCTTCGATAAAAAATATGGTAATTGTAAAGTACTTGGCTGCGGTTAACAAGGACGCCTTTTGTTCGTGCTTTTTGTTCTCAATTAAAACCATGAAAATAATATTTAGCATTGCTTTGAATAAAGTTATTCACGATACAAGTTGTAGTACCTACTACGTTTTCAATTGATGCACAACTGATGCACAAACAAGTATAGTTTTTTATTATCATTATTTTGGTCAACGACAACCAAATCCCCTAACACATTTTATATATATATATATATATATATATATATATATATATATATATATATATATATATATATATATTTATATATCTGTAAATGTCAACTGATCTATAATATAAATGGGACATTAAAACACAGGTGTTTTAGTTTTATTGCTTTTTCATAGATTCCGTGGTGATTTCAATTCAATTTTTTCGTTAATGGCTAATCAGATTCCAAGACGCCATCGGATTCAAAGCAAGTTGTCCCACAAATTTCTTGACACCCGAATTCTAAGTGTTACACTATATTTTTTTTATTGTTGTACTTTATCACTCCCCTTAGAACACAACATAACACCAGATTTGTATACTAAAATATTTTAAATATTAAATTGAAAACATTACAACAGATCGACAATCAGTTCAACTACTCTCGGTAAAATCCACTATTTTTATCCTCGCCCAAAGATAAATTATCATTGTGTTTTTTATTAAAATAAGTTGATAGATACTATTTAAAGAAATAGTTCAGTGTATAATAAACATACTATTGCCACTTTACATATAAAAAGCTTGCGAGAAAATATTCCCAGGTGCTCACTAGAATTGGTTAGAATTTGGTAAATTTTGTTTACTTTTTCAGACGGCAAGTGTCTCGCCTGCACGTATAAAGCGAAGTTTATCGAAGTGTCCGTTGGGATCAACCATAATGTGGACGAACTTCTAGTGGGAATTCTAAATCAGATTCGACTTAAAAAACAACAGTATTCCTCAGATAGTGGCAGGGAATCATCTCCAGCTCATTGGTACAAATCTAGAGGTGTAGTACGAGCTAGCATGAAAGCTAGGCAGATG
The DNA here is from genome assembly GCA_947093115.1 of Brenthis daphne. Classification (NCBI taxonomy): domain Eukaryota; kingdom Metazoa; phylum Arthropoda; class Insecta; order Lepidoptera; family Nymphalidae; genus Brenthis; species Brenthis daphne. The sequence continues at coordinate 2,245,749 of OX352483.1, read as the reverse complement.
CTTACCTGGATATTCGGTAAGGAAGATTCAAAATTCAAAAACTGTGAAAACTTACACGTCCTGTGAGTAGAAAGTGACGAGCCCGTGTTCGTGTAAGGGACATTTCAACGCGGGTTATATCATGTATATTATATTATATTATATCTTAGGTTAGAATCAGTGCCGTGTTAAAAGTATTTTATAGATTAAATGTTAAAAATCATAATATGGCGCCTTTATCGTATTTTACGCCAAAGTAAGCCGAAACTAGTTTTATGTGCCAAGTTTTTGGATGGAATTTAATCAGTAGTTTATATTATAAGTGAGATAACACAGTATTTTCCCCATATATACCTATAATATACGTGTATTTAATAGTCCTACGACATAATCAGCAATATTAGGTAATCTTGTAGTTTTATTACGTGTATAAATATTTGTAATAAAATATGTCAGAATTAGTATTGTAAATATGCCTCTGGAAATATGATACTAAATTATTTCTGAACGTATAGACTACAAGGAAAGGGATGATGGGTTTTCTTTAATGGTTAATCTATTCCAGCTGTTTGTGAACAGTTATTTGTTTGGATCAAATATTTTTACTATTCATATTTTCCTTCAATATTAATCGGTTCCAAAGTCATATTTACTGTATTACCAAGGCTTTCTTATACTAAAATGAATTTATAATGATATTGGACCATTTGCTATGTATTTTATATGATAATCATACTTATTCTTATATTATGAATAAAATGTAAAAATTCACCTACACTTAGTATTATATATTTATACACTAAAACTGCCTTCCTAAGAAATTATTCATCGTCCAACCATTTTCTAATGAAAAACGTTTTGTTTTGGTTATATTTAATGATTATCTAACAATTTGTATGAATCCTAATGTATGGGGCGATATTTGGAATTTGATCTGTAAGAGCCTCCGCACACTGCAGACTTTTCATTCAATAGTTCAATTAAATTTAATAGTATCAGCTGATACTAAATCGCAGTAATGTGAACCTGACTAAAGTGTATGTCCAGAGTTTAAAATGTAGAGTGTGCGGACTCTTCAGTATACATTTCTAAGCCACTACAAATCCTTAGCACTATCGCACTTAGCAATATCGTAGAAAACAACAATTTTAATACACATAAATCCTTATATAAAACTTAGGTTCTCTACATTAGTGTAAATTTTGATTTAAGAAGAAAATAAATAAATTTAAACCATGTCGTTAGGCCTATGGTACTTAAAACCATAAAACTGACTGTTAGTTATTCTGTTTTCTGAAATGAGTCTCTAAAGGATAAAATAATATTATCACCATCGACAATTAGTCCATAAGGCAATTTTTAAACCAAAGATATAACAGATGATGCTTATAATATAATAAATTGATAAATATCATTGCAATATAGTTCTGACTATAGACATAAAATATGGACTGAGCAATACTGTTATGTAATTGACCACTCAAGAAAGAGAGAAAGCGAACGTGCGGCTAATACCTGTATTTTATTCCAATTTGTATTTTTAAATGGAATGTAACAAAATATATAATATATATAATGGAATGTAAAATGTTTATAAATATCTATCTTCATTAATCGCGTTTCAATAAATATATAAGCCTTCTGGCCGCATACTAGTGTTGTCTCTGTCACGCTTTTCCGCCATTTTCAACAGACGGCTCGCAAAGAAACGCTCAGTCCACTCTCTATGTCTATGGTTCTGTCAAAAGAAGTTATTTTATATTGTAACTGTTTCAAACTTACATTCATAAATATAATAATATTAACACACATTCTTTAAATATTTTTTTCGTAATCATTATTACTCTAATTACTGGTTAGAAAATTAAAAATCTAAATTTATCTCTCAAAAATACTATAACCGAGAATCAAACCTATAGTAAATCGTCATTTAGAAATAATTAGAATAAATAATAAGTTACAATGTACATAATATTTTATATGCGAATGCACCTAAGGATTTGATGTCGTATAAGGTTCTGTAAAAATCGATGTGTAGTATAGTTGCTATTCATAGTATATAATATAGTATATAATATATTAATTATTATGTAATTGGTAAAAAAAAAACTTTTAATGCAAATTTTACAAATGTATTTCATGTTTTTTAAAAGCGAAGATATTAGATAAGAATATTAATTTAGTGAAGAATTCTCCTATTTCTTATCCATTTTCTGCTCTTTACTTAAAGACATTGGGTGTTGATTGATGCTTGCTAATTTTATATCTACCAGACCAACATGATTTGTTCTATATTTCTTTAAAAGCTGCATAACTAGGTTCAAATCTCATGTCAAACCATAAAATCTACTATGTTTTCTGAGAACAATAATGATTACAGTAAGGAGTTGATGAAATTGTACCCATAACTATATTTTAGAGAGCACGTAACCATGGCATTAACTGTCTGATGGGAATAGAGATTACACCTAATTTTTTCCCCACGCACTTGTGCACTAGATACAATATCTCCATCACATCTTACTAAGATGGGCCCTAAATAAAATTCAATATGAATATCTGGGGATTAAACACAGCACCATATAGTTCCATTGTAAGCTACGAGGCTTGTGTTATGGATACCAGATAGTTGATACACTACATATATATAACTTTAAATATATACATATTATAAATATATTATTTGACTATTAAGATTGCGTGTTTAATGTTTTCAAATTTTCTTGTATAATATCTTCGCTATTAATCTTTGTCCAAACTCCAACTTAACCTTGTGACTTTTATATTTAAATCAGTGCCTTTTATTGTTAACATTTAGTATTTATATGTACCTGCAATAGAAATGCTTGAATATATTTTGAAGAATTCGCGATTCTTCATTGCAAATGTTAGATATTAGCTTTTTAATTTTGAAGCCAAATAAATTTAGTAACATAAAAATGTATTAATTTAATAAGATATATTACTTCAGTGTTTTTAAATACGCAAAAATATATATTAATAAAGAACTTTTATTTTGTTTTTCAACTATTTTATAATTAATCGATTATATTTTATGACATCAATCAAACATAAAGAAGGCCTCAATTATATATTTATTATATATTTCAATATCCCTTATTACTAACTATCTACTTTAACCAGACGAAAAAAGTAGGTCAGAAATCGAACACGTAACCTATGACCTTGTAGCTACTACCACTGTAGTAATAAACTTTCAAAATGCTTCCAAACATACTGTATAAGTAAGATCTTCATCGAAAAAAGTGACTGTATATTTTAAATTAAACTAACTTTTCAGATTTATTAAAATTTTTGGTTTCCGACGTTTCGAATGCTTTACAGCAATCATGGTCATGATATCTCCCGTGACCATGATTGCTGTAAAGCATTCGAAAATATCGGGTACCAAAAATCAAAATAAATCCGCGAAAAAATCCCAAAAGATAGTTTTATTTAAAATGTCAAATATTGGCGTAAATCTAGAAAGTATTGACTTACTTTAAACTCCATTTCTTTCTTTTTTAATTTAGATTATGAATAGCTTATATAATTTATGTATTTAATATATATATATATATATATATATATATATATATATATATATATATATATATATATATATATATATGGCAACTTATCAAGCTATTTTCTATAAGTATCTAAACTTTAAAAATTCTTTATTAGGAGCTTATGCATAATTGTATTAGCTGTCATATCCTTAATGTATATCAAATGTTTAATGGAATTAAAGGGTATTATATCTTATATCTTTAAACGAGCAATTCTTGTATATATATAAATATATATATAATCTGAATCTTGGAAACGGCTCCAACGATTTTCATGAAATTTAGTAAACGGGAGTTTCGGGGGCGATAAATCGATCTAGATTAGTCTTATGTCAGAGAAAACGCGTGTTTTCAAGTTTTCATGCAGTTTTCTTTGTGGTCAAGCGGCCAAGATGCAAGATCAACAATCACAGGTGTCCTGGTTCGAATCTCGGTCGCATACAAAGTTTTTACTTTTGTTTTTTTTTATATTTATTCAAGTTTTTAGTTTAAAAAAAAAAGAAAATTTAACATTAGGCCAAAAACTCCAACCGAAGCTCGGTAGCTCAGGTACTGAAAACTAATATATCATATATAATAAAGTTAGCTATGTTATTTCAATGCTTCTAAAAATACATTTACAATGGTCACTATGAGAATTAGCTCGATTGATTTCACCTTTACTGATCCCTAAAAAAAAGGGTCTATCCGTATCCACGTTAATTTAGTTAGAAGCTTCACTTAGTTTCTTTTAGATTTTCTTTTATCATTGGTTTTCCGCCAAAATTGTTAGTAGGTATATCTAACCCGGGATACTAGAATAGCGACTCACCTCGCTCTGCTTGGGTTCGTCCCTAGTTATGTTTTAACGTTTAGTGTAGTTTCTCAGAGATGAGATATTTTCCCGCAGTAAAAAGTATCTTATATGTTGACCCGGATAACCAGCTATCATTATGCGAAATTCCATCAAAATCTGTCCAGTTATTTTTTTGTGCTGCGTTCCCAGACGGACGGACAGATAGATAGACAAAAATTCTAAAAACTATAGATTCAGTCTCTGTATCAATAATAATGACTATTTCAATAAGATTTTCCAAAAAATATTTAATGTACAGATTCGACTCAGAATTTTATTATGTGTATAGATTGTTCATTTAATATTATAGTAGGTACTATTATATAATTTTGTACATACTGAAGCTAAAATTTTCGTATTATAGAAAGCTTAGTTTTCAGCCTTACTAAAACACAAATCTTTATAACATATTTTATTTCTTTATTATTGCAACAGTCCTACGAACAAATTAGAATAAATCAAATTAACGTTGTATAATCCGTATTATTTTATAATATTAATTTAATACATTAAAAAAATCACTAGATTTTCATAAACTTTATTTTATTTATCCATATCCATACTAATATTATACATGTGAAATGTTTGTTTGTCCTTCTTTCACGTCAAAACAGAGTGACGGATTAGCCTTCTTTTTTGTGTGGAGATAATTGGGGGACTGGAGAGCGACAAAGGCTACTTTTTACCGCGGGAGATTATCTCATTCCCACGGGAAAGTACGTCATAATACAAGCTACAACAACTCATCATACCTATGGCATATATATATATATATATATATATATATATATATATATATATATATATATATATATATATATAATATATATATATAGTGTATATATTCCATACTAACCGTTAAAACGTACCAATTTAATTAGTTTATTTGTAATTGGGCAATTTTTGCAGTATATATATACGAAAGTGAGTTATTACATATTGCAACTAAATAATTTTATAGTTTATATATTGAAAATATACCGACATTTTTCCTTTAGTATACTCATGTGAATTTCAAAAGCTTTTGAAAAATGTCATCAAAATCGACATAGCTGTTTTGTTATACGTAGCGTTACCAAATCATTATAGATATGTATAGTTAAGTAGGCAATTTTATTAAGAGTAGAGTACGTTATTGGTATGCATTTGCACTATATAATTAAAAAATATTTTTTTCATTTTGTGACGGTATGGGAATGAAGCAATTCAAAAAAAAACAATGTAAAAATGTGAAATCAAATAACTATACCACTATTGATAGAACTATAGCTGTTAAGTTTTATACAGAAAACTCTGCTATAATAATATGTATGTTATAATAATATAATATGTTGCAAATCGTGTGTAAAGGTTTATTTGAAGGTGATTAATTATGGGTTAGAGTGTAAGTAAAGCTAGGTTGAATTACTAGTATTATATAAAACTCTACTCAACTCAAAGTCACGTCTTATATAAACTTTAAACTCATATTCGATACCTAAGACCTAAATATTTGAGTAATTTTCTTATAGCAAAGCTTAATGAGATTCAATGCCTCCCTCGCTCCTATAGCTCCAATTTGTGCATTTCCTTAACTTATTCGAATTATTAACAAATGTAGAGACTTCATCCCTTACCGATTCTATTGTCTTTGTTGATGAATGTAGCTATTGTAAATAAACAGATTGACAATAAATTTGATTATTCAAAAGGTTGTGTTTAATTTACTATCTATACATATAACAAAATTGTAACTAAGCCGAATCTGCACATAACAAATTTTTGGGGAATCTTATTGAAATAAACATTATTATCGACACAGAGTATAGTTTTTAGAATTTTTGTCTGTCTGTCTGTTATCGCATCACGAAAAACCACTGGAGGGATTTTGATGAAATTTGGTATGGTGATAGCTGGTTAGCCGTTTCAACATACAGGATACTTTTTACCGCGGGAAAATATCTCCTTTCTGAGAAAAAATACAAAAACTGCAATGTAAGAGTATAATAATATGTAAAACCTAAGAATTTGGTTTCTGGTCATCTGAACGCGGGCGGAGCCGCGGGCAATTCTAGTAAAAAATATAAAATATTACCTCTTTATAATATTTGTGTACTAACATCTTTTCCTGGCTCCGTTCTGTTGCATACTTAGAGGCCTAACAGTAGCCTATCCTATATGTTACTCTAGGTCCTAGTCTATTTGACTAAAAATCATTAAAATCCGTCCAACCGTTTTGGGCGTAAAAAAATAATAAACAAAAACATACACTCACACAAACTTTTGCATTTATAATAAGAGTTGTGTTTTAATGTGCGAGTGTGTTATGGACTATACCATCCAGCATGAGTACTTACGGTACACCTCTAAGTCTTTGTGTACACTACAAAGACTTAAATTAAATAAAATTTAATTATATCTAATAGCAATTGAGATGAGTAATTTTGAATCATTCATTCAATCATTTAACTTTGACATATTACTTAGATAAAGACAAACTATGAATTAAAAGTTGTATACCATTGAAATATTCATTTTAATTACTCTACGTGCACCTCACTCGCTACATACAAAGGCCTGTCAGACATGTTCTAACTGTACACATTAAAAACTCCTGTATGAAATTCTACACCAGATGATACACAGATCAAGTGGTCGTAGTTGCTTTTTCGTAGATGTTTTCATGCATTTCTGCTTCGTAATGAACGTACAAAGCTAAATTGGACTCGCTTTCGTCAACTGAATCTTTATTTTTATAGTTTCAAAGCGTTGCACTATCGCCGAGGCCGAAAAAAGAATATAATATGAAGTAAATATGAAAATTACTATTGTATCAAAATTATATCCGGTTGTTCTATCATATTTTGTTCACTAATATATTTAAACGCCTGATAAAAATTAAGAGCAATGTGCATGCTGACGTCGCTGTCGCAGTTTTCAGCAGGAACAGGAAACAAAAAGCTAAATCAGTATTTAAAGATGTTTCAACTTCAAAACGGTGAAAATGATTAAAACCTGGAACCTTAATCTCTTCTTGGTTGAACAGAAACAGTTACGACTACAACAACTACAGTCATGACCGCTAAGTATAAACGTATTTTTTAGATTAACAAATAATCTTGTCATAGCTCTATACGCCGCCCGTGTACTTTTCAAATCTATTAACTGCATCGGTGATCTAGTGTCTAGTATGTAGCAGGTTTGAATCCCAGGTTGGGTGAGAAGTATCTGTTAAGAAATTTGCAGTAACAACTCGTATTGGGATGTTGTCGGTGTTTCGCCCCGTGGAAGCAAAGTCGGCCCTGCGCCTGACCTTTCACCAGTCGTGTCGAATGGTCGTCCCACTGGAGTATGAGAGTTTCAGCAATAGATAGTGCAGGTTGTTTTCGCGCGCATACTTGTGCAGTGTGCCTCAGTTAGACTGGCCGCCGTACCCTAAAGCAATCAGGAGAGCGTTTTGGAAGTGAAAACTTCTATAGACAGGTTTGGATGGGGAGTAAATTCATGTAAGTCGTCATCGACATGGTCACGTGACGTGTAACGCTGCACTCAGACTGCCGATAATGTCAAAACCAGATAAATCACAGACCAATCATTGGAACCAGATAAATGTATACAATTTTAATTTACAAATTTAATTTAAGATCAAACAATTAATTTGAATATCCAAAAATAACAACTGTTTGTTTACAGTTTTAAGTCTTCACTTCTGTCAGCAGTCCTCATGACTGCTTTTTTTTATAATTACTAGTGGCTGCTTCTATTATTCCATACATTATTATTATTATTATTAATGTTGGGTGTGGTGCCGAGGTCGGCCCTAGCTACGTCGACCAGTTTTGGTCCATTGTAGCTCCCATTCCATACATTACCACAAACAGTAAATATAGATTATGATAAATTCAGAAGCATCTATCTACATAGAGTTGAGAAATAACTTGAACATGAAAAATCATTGTACAGTACAATATACCTGCTTTATAATGCGCATACATTTATATATGAATTACTCCTACTTCGACGTTTTTAGAGGTCTACAGAAGGGCAAGTTTCCGACTCCGACGTTTAAGTTCCCGACGTTTCGAATGATTTACAGCAATGCCCACGGGAGGGACTGATTAAGGTTTTATTAACGGCTTTTACAAAATTATACTAATTAAAACATACAAATAATTAAAAGTTTAGGAGAAATGTTGAGGTTACAGTGAGAATATTATCGTTTTTTATTCATGCTATAACGGCTCAACAGATTTGAGTGAAATTCTATACGGAGATAACTTACAATATGAAACCTATGTATTACTTAGCCTCTTTATAGACGTATCCATCTAACGAACGGAGGCGCGGGCAAAAATGAGTATAATTCAAACTTTCCACTTGTCCGTTGACCTGTGACATTTATTAGCAGAGTAAACTGAGTATGAACATGCAAGGTGTCATGCGAAAGGATTGTAGATTTTAATTTAAACTCAAAGAGAATTGCTTGGTGTGACGCAACCTTTTTGCATACATAATTGGCTAAATACTAAAATAATATATGTAGGTACTATTGCAATGACATAAGATAACTATAAAATTAAATTCCACATTTTTTTTATCTCTATCTTCACATGATCATCCTTTCTAATTCTAGGTATATATATATATATATATATTATATATATATATATATATATATATATATATATATATATATATATATATATATGATTTTTCAAAACAATTTAGGTGCGGTTTTACTCTAATGTATTTTGGTAAGCTCCACTTAGCATTTAGTGTTTGTTTTAATTCAATCGGCTTATAAATAAAAAAGTTATTAACCGACTTCCAAAAAGGAGGAGGTTCTCAATTCGTCGGAATCTTTTTTTATGTATGTTCACCGATTACTCAAAGACGCCTGAACCGATTTGGAAATATTTTTTTTGTGTCAAAGGGTATACTTCCCAGGTAGTCCCATATAAATTTTATCGAAAACTGTCGAGGGGTTTTTAAAAAAATCAACAATAAATATATTTTTTAAATAATTTGTTTAATAGAATATATTATTAAAAAAATTCTTCTTACAATTTACCTGATTATTACGTCTACACTAAAAATTGAAAAATAAAAACTTAATAAAAACCGACTTCCAGGCACTTAAATGTAAAAAATAACTAAACGTAGGTTTTCTTTTAGAATAGATACTAATTAGATATTTTCGAAAAAGCAAAATTTAGATATTCAAAAGATGTCTTAGATCTAAAGATAAAATCTATTATGTTGTTGCATACGTATAAAATATAAAGGTGTGTGTTGATAATATTATTTTGACTAGACATACATACATATTATTTCTCTTATGCCAGTAATATCTCAAGAACGGAATCTCATTGTATTTGGTCGGCATTGTTCTATTCTGTCGCATCCACATCACTAAGTGTTTATTATCTAGGTAGTATTCACTCAGAATTCAAAAGTATGAAAATATTACAACGCAAGCGTAATTATATTTTGGAAATAAATTATTATGTATAAAATATAAAAAAAATATATTTTTTCGGACTCAATTTCGATCATGGCGATATAGTCCTGTCTTCTACAGAATAAAGAAATATGTTGGGAGATTAACACCAGCACCATCTAGTTCCATGGTAAGCTACGAGGCCTGTGCTATGGATACCAGATAGTTAATAACTTTAAATATAAATATCCATGACTGGAGCCCAAAAATTCGTGCTCATCACACAAATGCCGCTGTGCCAGCGAGACTCGAACCCACGACCACTGGCACTGCAAGTAGGGTACACTACAAACTAAGCCAAACAGGTCGTCGAAATAACTAAGTAAATTAAAAAATCCAAGGTACAACGTGAATCAATTCACTACAGAGCTGAATTCGCGGATATACTTCAAATAAGTTTAACGTGAGATATATAAAAATTTTGCAAAAAAATTACCGCATTTATTTGCCGCATTTTTTGATTAACGCATGCATACATATGTGTAGTGGTACATATAAAAATGTATTATTTGCCTCAATAAATAGAATATTTACCTACGAAATCCAAATGAACTTTTCAAATTAAAGTGGTGGTTCCAGAAAGCGTGCTTAAAATTTTTGGGTTTATATATCAGTACTAGGATTGCCCGCGGCTTCGCCCGCGTTCAGATGATCAAAAACCAAATTCTTAGGTTTTACATATTAGTATACTCTTACATTGCAGTTTTTGTATTTTTCTCAGAAATGAAACATTTCCCGCGGTAAAAAGTATCCTATATGTTGAACCAGCAACCATCATACCAAATTTCATCGAAATCGCTCTAGTGGTGTTTCTGTGATGCGGTAACAGACAGACAGACAAAAATTCTAAAAACTATAAATTTGAGCTTTGTATCGATAATAATATTTATTTCAATAAAATTTTCCAAAAAATATTTAATGTACAGATTCGGCTTAGTTACAATTTTATTATATGTATAGATTTTACAACGATGAGTTGAGATTAAAGATGTTTATTTGCCAAAAAAAACATAATATTTTAAATAGTCTACAATTTAAGCAGTGGTGATTTTTTACAAAATCTCGTTTTCCAAAATTATGTATGAACATAGGTATATGTTTTGTTTCAATCTTTCATTGAAGATATTTAAAATTTTAGACTGCCTTACATTATTTGATTTGAATTTACGTTGAGTTCCATTTAGGATAAATCGATTTTGATAGGATTTAAGAGATATTTCGCATCCAATTTATATTGATGACTCACATTAGAGGAGAATGGATACAAAATGTCACCATTTTGTTTGTTTACTGTTTACATAAAGGAAACTGGGTGACTATTATTTATTACACTTCATTAATTGTTCTAAGAATTTGCCGCTCACTTTACTTTTCGTAAGCTCGTAAATAATGTCTGTTATAACCAAAATTAAAGACTATATACATAATTACATGAAGTGATGGCACGTCCTGATCAAATAGCGCTGCTTTCTCTTACATTGTCGGCATAATTTACAGAATATACGTACATACATAACATTACATCGTATTTTCTTATTAGGTATGTTACTATAATATATGTATATATGCAAATAAACCAGTTTTCAGTAATTAATATATAACCGCGACACAAAATCAGTCAAGTTTCTACTTATAATTTTATAATTGGATAGATTTCCAAACTCGAATTTGAAACAAAACTGTCTTTTTAGACTTTTTTGTGCATTTCCTTTTATTTTTGTCTTTCCCACAAACCAAACCGAACCAACCATAAAATGTCAAATATTCGCGTAAATCTAAGAAAGTGTTATGGGAACCGTTTATCGTTGATACTCGTAAATAAAATATCATTTAAAAAAATCATAGAAACCAGTATATATCTAAATATAAATAAATGTTTCTTTGTTTGCTCTCTATGCGTTCTTAGGCCATTCTTCCGATTGTGATGAGACTCACCGCTGGCCTAATATTTTTTTTTTTGAATGTTTGTCTTCCATATATTCCTATACCATTTATTTTTAGGCTGGTCACTAGTTATCTATAAAACAAATGCTCATATTTCTTTTAAACTCGATCTATATTCTACAATAGGTAAAATCCTATTTATTTTACGTTATAAATATTTTTTTTGGTATTACTCTATAATATATTTCTCAACATTTATCGATGTCACGATCGACCTTAATTGCAACCTATGAGACTTTGTCATGGAACAGCAACTGACAGCCATTTATTGAAATATGGTTATATAAAACCAAAGGATACGAAAATGTCCGTACAAATGCGTTTTAAAAAGTGATTTAAAAATATACTTAATAACTTCCGTTTATTGTACTTTGCAGAATGCAAGGAAGGATCATATAATGACTATACATAATATAGTAGCCCTTTTTAATGTCCCACTTCTGAGCACGGGTCTCCCAATACGACCCCCTCGGACGTCAGGCCATAGGCCACCACACTAGCCAAGTGCATGTTGGCAAACTTCACATGTCCCTCACTAAACTTGCTACGTTCTCTCAGACCTACAGGTTTTCTCACGATGTTTTCCTTCACCGTAATAATTAATATACATATAAAGATTTACACAATATTTGTTACACTTATAGTCCGATGGTACTTATATCCAAAGCACGGGGGTGAAAAAAACAGCATTTCCGAACTTCGAACTGCTTCTGAAATTTCTTTACGGAATTATATAGTTTATTCTTGATTTGATCCGGAGCTCGAATCTATTTCGCAGTTTTATAAACCTCGTAGAAATAGTTACATTTTAAATATTATATAGATACATACATATTTCTTGAAAATATTTTCTGTTTCAAACCTATTTATAGATAGACTCTTTTTTAAAAAAAAAATAGATTCAGGATTGAATCATAATAAATAAAAAAAAACTGAGAACTTTCAACCCATCAACCAATTTTGCTTTGTATTATTTAAGTATGGTTAAACGAGTCATTTATGGAATTTTGTATAAATAATAGCTATATAAATAGGTTGAATATGTTGTCAGTAACTGGAGTCAAAACCCTTTAAAATGAGGCAGGTGTGAGTAACTCGATAAGATTACGAAGAAAATGGGACGTTATGGAAGATCTATTATAAATAACACGTCATATAAAAAGATTTATATTAAAGGTTCCTTTGAGAATATCGTATTATTTTATTGTGATGAACTAAATATTACTTCACCGTTTTAAGTTTTTACCTTTGACCATATTTTTGGGCGCCATTTATTGATTTGTTATTGTAATACTATGAGAATTCACTGTCAAGATAAATAGTTAAGACTTACGAGTACATGACATTTACTCTAAGACCAAGCCTATGTGGCTTAAGTGTCATCCGTAATGATGTTCAACGATTTACGCATGATTGAGTTATAAGCATGCACATACTCGTATTTTCAGTTTTTTTATCTATACTAATTACTAATATTATAAAGAGGTAAGGTTTGTGAGTTTGTGACGTTGTAGGGGATAATCTCTGGATCTACTGAACCGATTTAGATAAAATTTGGTAAGAAGATAATTTGCGACCCTGGAAAGTTTTTATCCCGGAAATCATGCCTTAAAGGAGTGAAAATGAGGATGACAATTTGTATGAGGAATCAAACTTTGCATCGCTAGTTAATATATAAGAATAATCTGTTATATGTACATATATTAATGATATGAAAATACATATGTGAAAGTATTCCACTAAATTTCCTCCGTACATACTAGCCACTACGCGACCGAGGCAGTGAAAATCTATACATATAATAAAATTGTAACTAAGCCGAATCTGTACATTAGATATTTTTTGGAAAATCTTATTGAAATAAACATAATAAAGTTTATTTCAATAAGATTCGTCGTTTCTATAGCTGTCTGTCTGTCCGTCCGTCTCTCTGTCTGTTACCGCATCACAGAAAAACCACTGGAGGGATTTTGATGAAATTTTGTATGGTGATAACTGGTTATCCGGGTCAACATATGGTATATACTTTTTACCGCAGGAAAATGTCTCATTTCTGAGAAAAAATACAAAAACTGCAATTTAAGATTATACTAATATGTAAAACCTAAGAATTTGGTTTTTGGTCATCTGAACGCGGGCGGAGCCGCGGGCAATGCTAGTACTTAATATTATGTAAACGAATCGATTACTATGAAGACTACGGTTAATAGAGAAAATTTACGAGCTACCCCAAACCGATATTACACGACGGAATTGCTTTGGTCTGTATCAATTTATAAAATGAGAAACAGCTGTTGCCTTTTAGGGTACTATCACGATTTAACCGGTTATATAAAAATTGAACAGTTCATAAAATACATTGTAGAAATAACTAATGGAACATGGAAGAAAAGTACCTTAAATATTGAAGATACCATTTTTTAAGCAATGGAAATTTTATTTCAAAATATTAATAACTGCTTTCAAATATTCTTAAAAAAGCTTCCCCGAGCCGGTAATCGAACCAGCTAAAAATGTCATAAATTACAACGTCACTGTTTAATCAATAGGGTAAATATAAAATCTTTCGAACTAACATTGTACGAGTATATTTCTTAACAATGCAGAAAACCAAGAAATCTAACAATCCGTATAATATCGACCCTAACTAGTATCTTGAAACAAACGGACGGAACATGGACAAATATTGAAGATACCAAAGTTTCAATGAAATGAATTGCTTTGCTCTATATCAATTTATGAAAGTTAGAAAAGTAACTGTAAACTTTAGAGTAATATCATGATTTAGAAGTTTATATCAAAATTAAGGAGGAGGAGGATCCAGTTACATTCCACCGAGCTTAGAATTAAAAAGCTTTAATCAGGGTATGGATTCGATTTCTCCTGAAAGTAAATGCAATTGTTATACAAAATAATAATTGGACCCAGTTATGCAAAAAACAGCCATGTGCGTAAAAGTATTACTAATCTTTAACCCTCTTAAGCAAGTTGATTTTCTTCTATTGATATGTACATAAAATAGACGGTAATGATATAAAGAAGATAAAAAAGGTCTTATGTTGTAAAAACTAGAGGATTTTTCATAAAACAATCAAACCAATGTACTTTAAGCCTTTTAACGTGGAAATATTTTAAATCCGAATATGAAATTCTCTTAAAAACGGTCCAACTATTTTTAAAAGGTTTGAACAATATTTAAGCTTAAGAAAAAGGGTTTACTCCGAAATTCCGGTAGACATTTTTATTTCATACTAGCGACTCACCCTCGCTCGGGTTCTTACCTAGGTACGTTTTAACGGTTTGTATGGAATAGATAGACAGACTATGTATATATTAGTATTCAAGTAGTTCATATTAATTTTAAGGTTCCGTTCGTAATTATAAAGTAGTAAGAAGAAAAAGAAAAATGAGATTTCACGCATTTCCGTGATTTCACGCATTTCCGTGAAAAAAAATTAACTGTATTGGTCCAGTCGTTCTCGAGTTTTGTGCTTAGCAACACATTTAGCAATTCATTATCAATTCATTGTTATTTATAAGATTAGTTTTGTTAAATGTATGGATCATCAATAACTTACTTAAGCCAGCTTATATCATTAAGGAATTCAATAGAAACGAAAATGCCTTATTACTATTTCAAACAACGCCCTATTATGGTCGTGTCTTGCGACCTATCTAAGCACTTAAATGCTTCTGAATATTTCAGAAACATTTAAGTTGTCGTTCACAAACTGGTATCTTATTGAGCGACTAAAAGGTACTCAATTTGAATGTATTTCTTCAGTAACTACTGTACTTTACGCAATATCTTTACCAAATGTGAATCTATTTCCCTCGCTTCGCTCAGGTACATCCCTAGATGCGTTTTAATTTTGTCAAATACCCTAATTCTTTTTCTAAAACAAAAGTAGCCTAAGATACTTCTTATAAAATCAGTTATATGCCAGTGAAAATACCGTCAAAATCAGTCCAGCCGTTTCGGAGATCAACTGAAACAATCAGACAGACAGACGAAACTCTTAAAAATTCTATTTTTATTGTAAGTACCGTATATAATTTCATATGCATTTAATAAAAATATTTTATTTCGATATTACAAACAGATACTTCAATTTTATTACGTGTATGGTTTTAATGAATACCATTATACCTCAAAGGGTAATTTTTGACAAACAATAAATGTATTTCTGAATTACCCATATTTGTATTTAAAATTCAAATCAAGAATTTTGAGCTTCTAAAATCCAAAGCCGTATATAAAATATATATTTATAAGCTTCGAATATACATCTCCTAATGAAGACCAAAATTTCGGCAGCCATTTTTCAACGTTGTTTTACTCCAAATTGGAACGGAAGCGGAAACGTCAGTTGGCAGAGGCGAGACGCACGCAGGCATACTTTAATGAGTTCTATTGTGACAGAACGTGCCAAAATTCGGTTAACATATTGAAAATTGCTGTGTTTATACGAATTTTGATATAACCTACATGTCATTTTATAGTTTAACGACTTTAGTCTGGTTTGGGACTGTTTATTTTTTTATTTTATTACATACATATATACATTAATTTTTATTATAATATGTTTATAATGTTATGTCAATAATTGAATATAAATTGTAAATAATCTAAATTCTAAAAGTAATTCTAGTAAAAATAAATCATGCCGTCTATATTGTAAAAGAAATACATAGCTAACAATATAATAAATATGAAAGTGTGTTTGTTTGTTTGTTTGTTTGTTTGTTTGTTTGTGTGTTTGTTTGTTTGTTTATCTATCTTTCACATCGAAACAAAGTAACGGATTGGCGTATTTTTTTGTGTGAAGATAGTTGGTCGGCTGGAGAGTGACATTGATTACTTGATATCACGGGAGATTTCTACCTATTTCACATAGAAGCCGAGCGAAGCGAGCGTGAATCGCTAGTTAATAATAATCTGAATAATAATGTGTTGAAAATAAAAGAGCAAAATCAAATTTTATTTCGAACTTTCAATCAGCTTATTCTCGCGAAAATGCAGACGTAAATTTATTTTACAGCAAAAAAATTCCATCCTTCCCTAAAATCACACACCGTACTTACGATTCATATACGTTTTATAAGGTTAAATAAATATGACGCACGTGCAAATTAGGAGAGGTCAACGAGTTCTGATTTTAGCTTTAGACAATAATTTATGGTATATTTTATTTAAATTTTTATTTGTCCACACAGACATTATTGTATATATTATTATAATAGAGCTGACTGAGTCAAAGGAGTTTGCGGACCAGTACAAAATATTACAAAGAATGGCGGGACATAGGCTCAGAACTTCAGAACTTTCTTTTATAATAAAATCCCGTTTTATTTAGGTTTCATTCAACTAACGACTAATTCTCTGTTCGTTCGAGTGCGTCCCTAAGTGCCTTACACAAGCCTACGTGTTACTCCAGTGGTCAGTATATCTACTACACGCTAATTCTCATCTAGATCCTTCCAGCTGTTTTAGGCCCTTACCACACTAGAATGCCCATCGCAGTCAATTCTCTAAAGTTTTCTTTTCTAGTAATTCAGTTTAGTATAATAAAAAAAACGCTACAGGAAGTTTTTAAGTCTAAAATATTAAGATGCTAATAACTTGTATCGTACGCAATATTTCTTTAAAATAAAAATTACGGACCTAGTTTTTCATTATGTTCAAATGTGGTATGTTTTAGAAGTTCCAGAGATAAACGTCTTCTTAGGTTGGAAACATATTTAATAATCATAATATCATAAGTACACTTATAATGAAACTTAGCTTAGTGGGTGGTCGATCATATATGGATGATACATGAGTGATTTACTAAAGTAGGGCTTACAGTGAACTTAATGCTATACTATCGCTATACTAATGCTATATTATACTATGTTTAATGTATAAACATTTTACACTTCAATGTTATCTATAACATTTCCAAAAATTATGAAAATTAGACTATTTTTATGGGGGAACAAACGTTATCGCTTTTTGTATGAAAATTTACAACTTCACAATCCTCTTAAGAAAACAGCCTAAATACAACAAAAATGTGTTTTCTTAATTTCATAGATTATTATATTCTTAGTAAAAATACGATTGTATTTTTTAAATTTCTTAACAAAAATGATGAAAGCCATTTTCTGTTTCAATTTTTACTGTAACTGAAGAAATAATTTACGTTTAATGTTACGAAGTTCATATTGAATGAAGCTACGTATTCAGCATTTAAATTTTAAATGGCATTCTTTACCCATTTCAGATATATGGAAGTATGTAATAATGAAAATGGAAAATGTTCATAAGAAACTTCCTTATAATTTATTTTGAAATATCTTTAAAATGAATATAAATTTGTTGTGTAATAATATTCTTCTATAAATCTATAAGGCAATGGAAGCTCAGTGGGAAGGCGTTTGCGTGGGAAAACGATTGAAGCGGGTTCAAATCCCGGGTCTCGCACCTCTGATATTTCCATGTGCGAATCATTTTCAACATGATTACCATTTACGAGTGTCTTACGGTGAAGGAAAACATCGTGAGGAAACCTGCATGTCTGACAGAACCTAGCATAGCAAGTTTTCGTGCGCCAACTCTTGTCAACTTCAACTTGACCAGCGTGGTGGACTATGGCCTGAACTCCCTCGCATTTAAGGGAAGCCCGTTCCCAGCAGTGGGACGTTAAAATGGCCTAAATACAAAAATCGCTACGCTACACAGTTGCAATGTTGTAAATTAAATATTTAAAAATAAAAGAGGTGTCCAAACTGTGTATATTTTTCACCTCACAGATAAAATTTCTTCAATATGGGATAAAATAAATCAAGACAAAAGCATTCAATTCTGAATCACATAAACGTTTAACATTATTCCTATGTATTTAAGCCTTTATTTTATTAATTAGGCACAAATGTACCCGGACCCTATCCGCTGCAGAATGCGTGATAAAACAGTGTTACAGGGTTGCACAAAATATTAAAGGCAGAATATTTAAAAATTAAATATTTTAGATACTATTTACAAAAATGATATACGTTATTCTATACTTTTCTTTATTGAAATGATGCCCCTTTTTTCTATAAATTTGTGAAATAATTACTACTATTTTTTAAATAAAACTAACTTACCAGATTTTTTCGCGAATTTATTTTTATTTTTGGTTCCCGACGTTTGGAATGCTTTACAGCAATTTAGACTAAGGGAGACACTAATAACAGTTCACGAAAAAAATCCAAGAAGATAGGATATATTTAAACCTCGTGAAGTCGTGGCTTCGCTCGCGCTAAAACTACAAAAATCTCTAAAAACGTAGGTTTCATACAAACTTTTATCCTCAATTTTACTCCCTTATAGGATTAATTTCTAAAAATGCTAAAACACGTATTTATTAATTTGTTCTAAAGAGTATTAATAGCAAGTTTCAAGTAATTGTGATCACAAATATTTTTTTGGTTTGTATTATTACCTGTTTTCCGTAGAAATAAAATAATCTCCCGCGATAAAAAGTAGCCTTCCAACTATCTTCACACAAAAAATCACGGCCATCCGTCACTCTGTTTCGACGTGAAAGAAGGACAAACAAACAAACAAACAAACAAACAAACAAACAAACAAACAAACAAACAAACAAACAAACAAACAAACAAACAAACAAACAAACAAACAAACAAACAAACAAACAAACAAACAAACAAACAAAGAAACAAACAAACAAACTTTCACATTTATAATATTAGTATAGATGTCAAATATTTGAGTAAATCTAAGAAAGTATTCCACTACTATTTTATTTATAACTATGATACAATTGTAAGGTAAACAAAATTACGCATGGAATATTTTTAGAATTTTGTAGTCTATTTAAGAAAAGAAAAAGCTACTTAATTCAGCAATTTTCCTTATTTTCTATTTAAACGCGCTTCATTCAAGAGCTGCTAGACGATTTTCAATGCATTTTTTTTCCTGTACAAATAATCAAAAGCCGGAATTCATGGTAGAAAGATTCTGAATTCAATAGAAATTTAAAAGGCAAGGAGTCACCATTACACATTACTGTAGTTCAAAAAAACTAAAGAATGAGCTGTCCTCTTCCAAAATAAACTAAATAGTTCAAATTCGGGTGGTTTATTAGAAAAAACGACTTTGTTGCCATCCTTTAGCTTTTGCTTATTGGATCAGCTCTGTGGTCGGCACGATCATCGAAATCGAAAAATAAATACGTTGAAGTAAGATAAAACTGACCTCGTATATTTTTTTTTAATAAAGATAGTGAGGGCATTAGTGACATGTAAGAGAAGATAATAAAAACTCGATATTTCATTATAAAAATTGGTCAACCCTATCCCGAGAGTGTTATCGTCCCGATTTCGGAAATCAATCGAGTCGGCGCAGGGCTTCGCACTTGTTTGCAGGCGGCTTGATGTCGTTAGGCAATTTCCATGGCGAAAGTGTTGGTGATTAATTGATAGTTTTTATCTGAATAAAAGGAACATTTTCTTTAGTTTTTGTAAAGATATTTTGGGATTATTTCATTCAGATAAAATACGATGACGATGTGATGTTATCAAAAATATGTACATACTAGCATTTATTTTCAATGTCAAATATGTCATTTTACAGATTTTAGTTTTCATTAATATTCGTCCTCTATACGTTTCTATTCTGTTTTTAATTTAAAAATGAAGTATTCCACCTTAAACTCACCATTTGGCTAAGTTAGTTAGTTTCTTAGTAGGCTTTCCTAGGATTAGCCATAATTTCGTTAGTCAAAGATCGAAATACAAATGCTTTGGACCTTCGTGTTTTGTCAAACCTAGTAATAGATATATATATATATATATATATATATATATATATATATATATATATATAATATGTATCAACGTCGGGAACCATAAATCAAAATAAATCCGCGAAACAATCCGAGAAGATAGTTTTATTTAAAATGTCAAAACTTCGCATAAATCTAAGAAAGTATTAAATAATATATTTATTAAATACTAGATGATAAATATTTTACAGACTATATATTCATTTAAACGTATTATTTTGATTTATATTAAAATTACGAAATCTTGGTGCTGGGAAAATAAAAAATAAACTCTTCTATAGACGCCATTATAGAATCCTTATGTTTTTAATAAAACTTAAATGCCCGATTTCACCAACAACCCATGAGCTACCACCTACGTATGGGAGCTTAAAATTCCCCTAAACTAGCCCCTAAATTAAATTTCGTTTTACGATCGTCTTTAAGCCCATATTTCGAGCACCTAAATTTAGGAGGTCTTTTAATATTTGGGTGACCACTAACTGTCGGTGTAACAGAAACTGTCCCCTAACAGCCCCCTAACCATGCTTAGGGGATCCCTTAAACTTAGGTGACATTGGTGAAATCGGGCAAAAGTCAGTCTAACTTTGAATGTCATAAGTAACAAACTCTAATTGGTACAGAAACGTAGAGCATTCAACTAAGGATGAGTTTGTAACAGCTAACATTAACACGTCACAGCGTGAAGCCCAACAGTACTGCTAACCGCAATAACCATGTATTTTAAATCTTTAGAAACAAAAAGTAACTTTAAATTCCTGAAAATAAGGTCTAATTCGCTTTAATAATTAAAACCATGAATTCTTCCATTTCACAATAAGGGTTTCGAAATTAAGAGAATGTAAGCTCTAAGATAAAGTGCTACAGTTAAATTTTAACTGGCAATATTGTTCTTTGAAGCAACTTTGTATAACGTTGGAAGGTTTTTCGTAAGGGTTGTCCCTTTTTTATAAATTTTAATGACATTTTAATTAATTAATAAAATGAATTTATAATAAAACTTAACTTTAATAAAAAGAATTTATAGTAAGTCATTAAAGCTCTTTAAGCTACATCTGTATAAAACTGTAGAAAAATGCAATAGTATCATCATATATCATCACATCCAATTCCCATTAAATATTCAATAAACATGTCCTACTATCATATTACAAATACATATTTGTTTGTTATTCTTTCACGCAAAAACTACTGAACGGGTTTTGATGAAACTTTACAGTAATATAGCTTATATATCAAAGTAACACGTAGGTAGCACATAATTTATATAGATATAGTAATAAATGTACTTACCTCGCAGCCGGTGTCAAAGGAAAATTCTAGTATTGTTATATGTATTATAGTACACACTTTATTGCTCACCTGTATCATATGTATGCATTTGACAAGCGAACAATATACGCTTAATATTATTTACAAGGACATATTTTAATTTTTAGGGATATTTCTGAAAAATATTTGCTACAAAAATTATTATTGGTTTCTGTACTGTCTTAAGGGCTCTCTCTGTAATACGAAAAAGCAGGTCAAATATTCTTGCAGTACAAGTAAACAGTGCCGGATTAAGCAAGCACGGGGCCCGTAGCAAATTCTTTTGAAGAGCCCTTGATCTGCTATAGGTTTTTAAGTATAAAGTGGTAAAAAAAAATTTATCTATAGGTTACAATTTTGTGAGTGATTAATAGTACAGTAGATTTCTATAGGCTCTGTTAGGATCTGACAAGTACAAAAAGCCAGAGATGAGAATTTCTGGCAATTTAGGATGATTTTGATAAGAAACTAACAATTGAAAAATGACGATACTGCACAATTTTTTTAATAGATATTTCTAAATTCTAATACCTTTAAACGACCAATTTTTGTTTATTTATACCGGCGATCTCGGAAACGGTTCTAACGATTTTGCTGAAATTTGGCATGTGGGGTTTTCGGGAGCAAAAAATCGATCTAGATTAGACGTATGTCTAGGAAAGCGCGTGTTTTCGAGTTTTCATGCGGTTTTCTTTCGCATTATTCCACGCAAAATATGGTCGCTAATTTCGTACGCTCAGGTATAAGTATCGTGATCATGCAGCCAAGGCGCAAGATTGAAAATCACAGATGTCCCGAAACGATTCGAATTCAAATCCCGGTCGGATACAAAGCTTTTACTTTTGTTTTATTTTTGTAGTTTTTAGTTTTTTTTTTTTAATTGTATTTTTGGCCAAAAACTCCGAGCGAAACGCAAAGACCCAAGGTATTTATATTTAATACAAAGTACATTATATTTTTAGAAATAGCTAATTTTATATTTTTAGACCAATCGGAATCCGCTTATATTTAAGAGAAAAAAAATATATCGAAAACGTGATGTTTTATGATTTTATAATTTTAGCAGGTATATAGGGAATTCAAATTCATAAATGCCCCCTATGGCCAGCTACCCCTGAGAAATGGCGGGACGCAAAGCGTTGAAAAATAGTTTTTTTTTCAATTACCGCTTTACTGTGACGTTCTATCGAAAAATGTTTTGTACAAAAGTTGTAGGCTTAGTAGAAATCTACAACTTTTACAAATAACACTTTTTACAATAATCTCAAAGTTTTCGAGATATTTGCAAAAAACTCGGTTTTTAACTTTTTCTTGGTTTGTTATTTTTAATTTCTAGAATAATTTTTTGATTTACTCAATTCAATATACCACGTCTTAATAAGTTTCACTCAAAAAATCACGCTCAGGCAGAGATGTGCGTGTTTAAATATGCGGGGCCCCCTTTTGCGCGGGGCCCGTAGCAATTGCTACTCTTGCTACGTGGTTAATCCGGCACTGCACGTAAACAAAGAATATTCTAAAATAGAAAATTTTAATATTTTCTAGTAATTTTAATTCCCTTTTGAAAATTGTTGTTTCTCCCACTCACGGGATTCTTTCATTAACTATTCTTGTCATGGATTATTGTAGATTGGTGCATATCTAGTCACCTTGTCGTGGTCAGGGAGCTCATTTGCGTCCAGCAATCCAGCCGGGCGTGAAGCCAAGAAACGCACTGGGAGGTGGCCCACTTCGGTGGGCGGTATACCATGCGGGTTGCTCCTGGTACTTCTCTGATATAAGAGTGGACCGTACTAGGAACACTTTGATTGTATGCTCAGCTTCGGCAGACCTGCCGTCAAGTCGAAGTTAAGACGGGGGAGAATCTGTTCGGTTTAGTGGGTAGTACATTGGCTTTTCAAACTGATGAGTCCCACATATCCAACTGTATGTATGCAGGTGGTATGCGAAAATGAATTTCCCAACATAAGAAAGGTCATATCGTTGTGTACTAAATTTCATCCTAATCTGTGTAGCGTTTCAGCGTCAAAGAGCAAAAAATATACGGTATATAAGCAGTCCTAATAAGAAAGTAGTTACAACCCTAATCACAGCTCAATAGAAATACTTGTAGAAATATTTGAACATAACGTGTTTTTCTTTAATATTGTGTGCAGTTCCTACATTTTCTCACGCTTTACTCTCAGTACCATTAAGCTTTTGTTGGTATCATGTGTCTGGGACTGGGCCAAATTGTATGGTCTTTAGAAAACAAGTAATTAATACACGGTTTTTTTCAATAGTATTTGCCCGCGGGTCTTCTCACGTAGATTATTTAAGAATAATTTCGCTGCTCTTTATATTGACGTCTGATGTTAGAAAAAAAAGTTTCAAGTCAATATGACAATTAGAAGTAGGTTAAATCCATCATTAGCTATTTTTCCACCCCTAGGGGTGAAAAAAAAAACCACCTTAGGGTGGTTTTTTTTTTGAAATTTAAATGGGACCAATCTGGAAGTATACCCTTTCAAACAACACAAAAATTGTCCAAACCGGTTAATAAATGACGAAGTTCTGAGGTAACAAACATAAAAAAAAACAGTCGAATTGAGAACCTCCTCCTTTTTGAAGTCGGTTGATAAATATAAATTGGACTATATCTCTAAGTTCAACTTTACCTATATATGTATATTAGTCAAGGTTCAATATAGAGCAAGTGTTTTAATTTTGAAGCAAGGAAAGAAGCTAAAGGTATATTTGCCATTGCATGTGGAAATTATGGATCTGAATCTGTATATTAAATATTTTTTGGAAAATCTTATTGAAATAGACATCATTATCGATACAGATGCCGAATCTATAGTTTTTAGAATTTTTGTCTATCTGTCTGTCTGTCTGTCTGTGACCGCATCACGGAAAAACCACTGGAGAGATTTTGATAAAATTTGGTATGAAGATAGCTGGTTATCCGGGTCAACATATAGGATAATTTTTACTGCAGGAAAATATCTCATCTGTGACAAATCTATACTAAACGTTAAAACGTTAAAACGTAAATAGGGACAAACCCGAGCGGAACGGGGGTGAGTCGCTAGGTTTATATAGATTTGTCCAGTTTTTTTCCTACAACTTTAGAGAAAAGTTTTATTTCACAGTTTAACGACATCTAACGAGGTTATCGTAAAGCCTTTATGGAGGCTATAAAGCTACTATTTACGACGTAATAATTATTTAAAAAAAACCCTTCTAATAAAATATAAATATATTCAAATACTTTTATATTAAACATTAAAAACTTTTTAAAACACATAATACTTCGTCTTATCGCTCCGACCGATAAGAGGTTCCATTCATTTTTATCTAGCTTGAATAAGAAGTACGTACTCAACTCATACAATATACCTACATACCTACTCATATTTAAAAATTTAATACTTTCTCAGATTTACGCGAATATTTGACAATTTAAATAAAACTATCTTTTCGGATTATTTCGAGGATTTATTTTGATTTTTGGTTTCGATAGTAGGCTCTGTCTGTAACAATTTGAGACGTCTAAAACCTTAATCTCTCCCGTGACCATGATTGCTGTAAAGCATTCGAAACGTCGGGAACCAAAAATCAAGATAAATCCGCGAAATAATCCGAAAAGATAATTTTATTTAAAATTTATTCATTTATTTTTTTGTGTATAAATTACGCAAATTGTGATGCTATTTTCATGATTCATTTTGAATTTAAAGGTCATTTATATACTACAAGAGCGGTCATATAGATAATATACATTTCAACAAAAAACCATTTCTAAAGGCTGTAGAGTAAAATAATTACTTTCAAAATCGTTTTAAAGACGGTATGCCTTTTGTTTTAAAATAAGCAGCTGTAAGGCTTTTTCGACAAAAATATCAAATTAGGTTCCTATTGTACACGAAAAATTGTGTTTCAATATTTTTAACTTTTTAATGAATTGTAGTCAAATTACGGGTTTTTTATTTATATTTTACTTTACATCATTATTTAGAAATGGAATGTAAATGAATAAAAATAGAGAATATTTCACTACTTATTATCTCATTTATACTAATGTTATAAATGCGAAAGTAACTGTGTTCGTTTGTTTGTTACCTTTCACGACTAAATGGCTAAACCGATTTAGATGAAAAATAGGAATAAAAGGAAATAGTTTGAGACCAGGACAAAAATTCTAAAAACTATAGATTCGGCCTCTGTATCGATAATAATGTTTATTTCAATTAGATTTTCCAAAAAATAATTAATGTACAGATTCGGCTTAGTTACAATTTTATTATATGTATAGATGTATTAAAAAATTATATAAACACATTTGATATATGACAACGAAACATTGTATATATTTCGCTATTTACTTTTAAAATAGTGCTGTGTCAATTATTGGAGTATTGTCGGTGGCCGATACGATTACTTTATACCATCTAGTATATATTCTAGCATACAATATAACTTTTCCCATTTATAGGGTACGAATGTCGTTGAACCACACAGATCGAGGTAGAGACGCAGCTAACATGGCTTTAATGCCAGGACGAAATATCTCCGTTATCTTTGATAATCCAAAATGAACGGTAATACTATTGTAGGAAGGCTTAATTTATATTGAAAAATTATATACTTATGCTTTTATAGTAATAATGCACCATTTACATAATATGATTTTCAGAAAATGTAGGTTCTTGTTAGCGATGGATCGTTGTCAAAAAATTTTGGCTTAATCTATACGTATAATGCAATTCTGAGTTGAATCTGTACATTAAATATTTTTTGGAAAATCTTATTGATATATTCATTATTATCGATACAGAGGCCGAATCTATAGTTTTTAGATTGATGAATTTGCCTGTCTGTCTGGGAACCCATTATGAGAAAACCACTGGATAGATTTTGATGAAATTTGGATGGTGATAGCTGGTTATCCGGGTCAACATATAGGATACTTTTTACCACGGGATAATGTCTTATTTCTGAGAAAAAAATACAAAAACTGCAATGTAAGAGTATAATATGTAAAACCTAAGAATTAGGTTTTTGATCATCTGTACGCGGGCGGAGCCGCGGGCAATGCTAGTAATTATATATTTTGTTACTTTACGTTATAAATATAGTAATCCACAATAATATTCTGTTAGCGATCTATACAGCGTATAACCTCAGCTTACTACACGCTCTAATAGACCCATGCCTTTGATGTTATTCCAATAGGCATGCAACATCGAAGCTTTCGTGTTTCCGGGATCGAATAAATATCTTACTTTCATCTTTTCCATTTCAAAAAATGTGAGGTACGTTTTTTGTAACGTAAGAGTTCTTTTTCGCAAATCTTCTTCGCCTGTCCACTGCGCTTGTCTCCTTCGTCTATCTTCTCCTCTCCTCTCATCCCCTATCCACTCCTCTCGTCTCCTCCCACTTTAAAAAAATAAACAAACATTTATTTTCTATATTTATTTATTTATTTGTTTGTGAAACTGTTTCTTTAACTGTTTGTTTATTTAACTGTGAATTTGCTTAGCTGTCAATTAACTTAACTGCCATTTAGCTTAACTGTCAGTTAGTTTAACTGTCAGTTTTTTAACTGTCAGTAAGGGTAACTGTCAGTAAGATTAACTGTCAGTTTTATTAACAGCATAACATAACATAAAAAAAGCATTCAAATATGAATTTGGTTTTTATCATTCAAGACTCGTAGCGTATTTTTATCAAAGTGCGCAAGAATATTGGTAGAGAGAAGAATATGAGTTACATCCATGGCCTTATTTTCAAAATTTTGATCGGAAATTTACGGATCGAGAATTGCAATTTGAAGTTCTGAATTCGTTAAAACATTCGAACTGTTTTATTTTAATTTGGAACATAAACAACCGTTTTGCTCTTTCTTCTCATGCAATAATTTGTATGAAAATAGAAATAATTTTTGCCAGTTAAAATTATAATTGAACGGAACAAGATATTTGAATGCCTTTTTCATGTTTTATAATCTCACTGTTTCTAAAATATATAGTAGGTTAGTTCTTTGTCGATTTTTAAATACTATGCGGATTCAAAATACTTGCTTGGATGATGGTTAAAATATCTCTATGACCAAAATCCCATATCTATACATATACTAAAAGTGTAACTGAACGCGTGGAGACCGCGAGTGGGAAAATCAATTTTTCTCAAATATCTTCCATATACTCGTATAGATACTGTATTGGGGGGTTTTTGTTAACGCAATAGAACCCAAAACAATGATTTTTAGAATCTTTGTCTGTTTGTGTGTGCGTTTGTGCGCGCTAATCTCAGAAACAACTTGACAGATTTTAGTGTGATTTTCACTAATGTATTGAGATAAGCTTCACTTAACATTTTCGCTTTATTTAAATCGGTTTATAAAAAAAAAGTTATGTCGATTTAAAGAATCACCTATCACCCTAGTACATATGTACATATATCCTTCTTAGTTTCCTTCCTAAAATTTATCTAATATTTATTATCCCCTACAAAAAATATGTAGACAAAAATTCCAACACAGCTTACTATTACCTAAGTACAGACGTCTAAAATGTATATTATTTGCTTTAATGTATTGGAAACATCCCCTAAATCCCAGATTATATAAATAATACCCTCACAAAGCTTACCTGGGTAAAATCGCTCTCCATACGTCATACTTTACAAGATCAAACGAACCGGACCGCCAGAGTATAACCTTCCATATTTATTTTCATTTAATAAAGAATTTAGGTGATTCTGTAAAGTTACTCGTATGTCTGTGGAAGAATAAAACGTTTTTTGTTTTAGCTATTTATTTGTTAGGTTCTCTCAAACATGTAGGTTTCCTCACGATGTTTCCCTTCACCGTAAAACAAGTGGTAATCATGTTGAAAATGATTTGGACATGAAAATATCAAAGGTGCAAGACTCAGGATTTGAACCCGCTTCGAACTTGGTTTCCCAAGCAAGCTCCATTACCACTAGGCTGCCACTGTCCTTAATCCTTATAATTCTATAATTAACGTCTTCCACTACTTGGTCGTTTGACCATAGATGATAATTATTAGTCCATGACTACTCCCAGCTCATCAATTATCTCCATGGAAAAATCATGTTCATCTCTTGCTCTATGCTTTGCACCAACTAGCAAACAAACATACTAACTTTATAAAATTAATGAAACAAGCTAAGCGTTACGGTGGTGTGAGTAAAACAAATAAGCACAGTGTCTTGGCACTTGACAGAGACGGAAAATCTATATCTTCATATAAATACTTGTTTCGCGTTTAAAAAGAAATGACAATATTTGTTATTTAATTAGTTAATCTACCTTTTTCTTGGAGTCCATTTAACATATTTCTCTATAATATAAAAATAAATCGCTGAATGTGTTGGTAAGCGCAAATCTCGAGAGCAGCGGAACCGATTTCGCTAATTCTTTTTTTAGAATATTCCGTGAAGAACGAGGATGGTTCTCATGGAGAGAAAAATTTTAAAAATTGCCTAAAAAAAATCTAAAAACAACACTTTTCTATACTCCCATACAAAAGATTCGTAATAATACTTAAAAGTCCATTTGAACTTTAATACCATACCATAAAGCTTAAGTGTTGGTGGGGAGGATCCAGGAAGGCAAAACCATTGAGTGACGTTAGTATCGTCAATATTTGTCAATATTATTAACAAAAAAAATAAAAGTTATATGGCTAACGCTGGCTAATAACTATTTATAGAGCGAAGCGAGGGTGAATCGCTAGTATATACATATAAATGATTATTTTTAAAGAATTATAATAAAAAAAAAATTGACTTATAAAAAGTTTCACATTTGTAAATAAATGAGGTTTCTTTTGCCAACGCATTTACGATACAAACAGACAGTATATTTTTTAATATTAATATGAATAGGGCAGTAAAAACAAAACCTATCACAATTGCACAAAAGCCAACCTATGATTAAATTCCGCTCTATCCTCGAACTACGACCAGTCTTGGATTTAGATCTGCATGTGGTGTAAGCTATAAGCATTAACATAATTATGTACGACGTACGTATATATTCAATTATGCCAGAACAGTTGAACAGATCTCGATAAAATTTGGTACAGAGATAGATTATAGTCTGGAATAGCATAAAGAGTACTTTTTATCCCGGAAAAATGTACGATTCCCGCGGGATAGATTTGTTTTTATTTTTTGTAATAAAATATTTATTCTTAGCATAGGAAATAATAAATGCTATCTCATGGATGGATAAATATTTGGGGACTTTAAAGGTATTCATTCATTTTAAAACAATGAACACCCTATGAACCCGTAGTGTTACATTTTAACCAGGCCAACTTGTGTCAAGTTGTATAATAATATACAGGATGTCTGTACTGTGGGTCTATCCTGTATGATCGTTTATGTAATATGTACATAATAAAACAGCTGAATCCGCGATATTTCATACAACTGTATGAAGTATTAACAGTTACTCGTAGTATAGATTTCTCAGAAATGAGATAGATCCCGCAGTAAAATTCTACATCCTATATGTTGATCCAGATAACCAGCTATCATCATACACAATTTCATCAAAATCTGTCCAGTGGTTTTCTCGTAATACGTTCCTATACTGACAGACAGACAAACAGACACACAGAAAGATAGACAGATAGAAAAAAATCTAAAAACTGTAGATTCAGCCTCTGTATCGATAATAATAATTAATTCAATAAGATTTTCCAAAAAATATTTAATTAACAGATTCGACTCTGAATTCTATTTATAAGTACAGGTAAAACTACATTTTAAATTAATTTTTTCCCATTTCCATACCGACAAACCCACACAATTTAATCGCTGTAACTCTTTTTATTGTACCAACATCAGGCAATCGAGACTAAATGCAGCCACTCCGACGAGTCACTCCGTTCTGGGGCTTATATTACGTGACGGACGGACACCCATTATCTTCATTGACCATTAGATTTTACCTGTAACTTTACTTTTTTATATGCATATATACCATTTAAATTTTAAACCTTCACATTTTTTTTTTTAAGTATATTTTTTGCAATTTTTTATGCATGTTTTTTTAATTGTTTATTGTTTTTTTTTTACATTACTTTTTACACTTTTATTAAGTATTTTATTTTTCATAGGATAGATACGTAGTATAAGTTTCGGAACAGCTGTTTATGCATGTTAAGTTAACCTATAAGTGTGGTGTACAGTGTAAAAAAATATTTTATAAGAAATTATGTATAAAAAATCAAAAGCACTGTATACTATGTTGGCTTCCTATATAATAAATAAATAAAATAAATAAATAAATATATAGACGTCCTTCAGTCGCAGGCGAAATAGAATGTTATAGGACAAATAGGATGTTACAATCGGAGACATACATATTACATATACGTAGTTAAGGTAAGTTTAGACAACGATTTCTGTACTGTTTACGCTTTTACGAAATTTTAGTATGTGAGTAGTGTCTGTATATAAATGTACGGAAATTGTGTCTGAGCTGTTCACAATCCTAGTTCAAAGTTAAAGTCATTTTTAAGTACTATCTTCTATGCGGTGCGGTGTATTGAAAATGTCGAGCCCGTTTGAAAAATTTTCAGCCACATCAGACACTTGGACATAACGTGTTCACACAGCCGCTGACACGACACTAATTACATGTCGCAATAAATTTCACAATGAAAGACACTTGCGTTCACACAGAGATACTCGGTGAATACACTAAGTGGACCGTGTATACTATACATTAAGGCCGGTTTAGACTGAGATACAGCGCTGGATTTAGACAAGGGGCACTCGCGGCTAGTGCCCAGGGCGACAAATTTTCAGGAGCGGCAAAATTCGAAGGAGAAAAAAAATTCTTCGCGTTATCGAAAATGTTTTTTTTTTTATTTTCCAAAAAATGAATAATAGAAAAAAAATATTATTTTTTGCATTTATCAAAAATTAAAAATAAAGAACTTTATCGAAACTTTATCCATTTTATGCATTATTTCGATAATGGGGCGGCATTTCTTACAGTACCCAGGGGGGGCGCTAAAGTTGAATCCGGCACTGCTGAGACACTCCACTGTATAGTCATATATGTAGTGTTTTAGTCTACACCAGCCTTAAGACTCGCAACCAGGATATAACATAAGTTCCAACTACATAATGCTATTTTCATTTTATTTGTTAATTAGAACTTTACTTTTTAGTTCGCTTTTTACGCAGTCGCGTTTTTTAATTTTTATAATTTGTAATTTTATTACAGTATTATCTAGCGGTGTACATTAGACACCACTTTCTAATTTTCATCAATGTAACTTTATGGTCTTAGAGTAAAATGCATGTAATATACGCTCAGTAGGACAAACAGACATGGCGAAAGTATAAGGATTTTGTTTTTTTGCCATTTAGATACGGAACCCTAAAAATGACTGTCATTTTCGTTCAGCCCTTTTTAAAATCCCACTGCTGGATACTTGTTTCACTATTTTCTGGCCAAGTGCAAGGTAGTAATGTCTTTCGAAAACTAGTTAGTCAATTTCAAATATACAGAATACCTCATGATGTTTTTTTCACCGCAAGTCAATCTTACAGATCTTGTTGAAAATGATTCTCACATAAGAGTTATAGAGGTGCAATATCTGGGGTTTGATCCCACTTTACTTGATATTGAAAGCGAGCGCGTTTCCACACAACTACCACTGCCTTAAAATAATTTTACTTAACTTTAATATACTCGTAAGTCTTTACTAATAAAATACTAAAAAAGTTTTTTTTTTTCGTTGGGACGTTAACACATAGCACCATCTAGTTCCAACGGTAAGCTACGAGGATTGTGTTATGGATACCAGATAGTTGATACACTACACATATATAGCTTTAAACACATACATATTATAAAAATAAACACCCATGACTGGAGTACAAACCTTCGTCATCACACAAATGAATGCCCCCAGCGGGACTCGAACCCGCGACCGCTGGCACAGAAAGTAGGGTCACTACAAACTGAGCCAAACGTGTCGTCGCAAACGTGAAAAAGCGTGAAAAAAAAAGTCGCAAAAAAGTTAACGTGAACTACATATTATGATTAAAAAATTAAAACAACATACAGATTTTCCTTATGATTTTATAATTTATATTTTACGTTCCCAAGCTGCAAATAAAATACCAAGTTCTCATATAAAATCACATATAAAATTCTCTTTGCGGCTCACTTGTACGGACTGTGCCAGTAATATGCATAACTGATCCCCTAACACCGACTCTTTATTTAAATTGAGATAAATAATCTTTATTTTTTGTATTAGTGGCAAAGTTGATAATTAAATTAAATCTTAAAACTGTTTGAAAAATAATAATGAATATATAAGCTGTATGTGTGATATCATTTTTTGTTTGTTACAATGTATGTACTAGCTGCTCAAAACAAAAGCAAATCTCCACTCCACTCTATTCCACGGGCACCTTAAATTTTTCCGGGATAAAAGGTCCAGACTTACGGATCGAACGGAACGGATCTGGATGAAATTTGGCACAGATAATCTATCTCTGTGCCAAATTTCATCCAGATCCGTTCATCAGTTCTGGCGTGCTTGAGTAACAAACATCCAAACATCCATCTAAACTTTCACATTTATAAGATTAGTAAGATAAGATTAATTACAAAATCTCATAACTATGTATTTTTTAAACTATACAACTTTTGCTTAGAACTTTATTATATACATATAAGATACATTACAATTGCTCATATACAAACATATATGTATAATTATTTTTTACTCCTCAGTTACATGAAGAACTCAACTTCTCGGAGATAAAATATTTTCCCGCAATAAAAAGTATCCTATATGTTGACCTGAATAACTAGTATTATCATACGAAATATCATAAAAATCCCTCCAGTGGTTTTTCCGTGATGCGGTCACAAACAGACAGGCAGACAAAAATTCTAAAAACTGTAGATTCGACCTCTGAATCGATAATAATGTCTGATTCAATAAGATTTTCCATAAAATATTTAATGTACAGATTCGGCTTAGTTACAATTTTATTATATGTATACATAAGGTAAACCAAACGTAAAATCCGATACAAGTTCGACGTCCATCGTGCTTGGTGCTCCGAGTCACAAGTGCAGTCGCAAGCACGTCGAATGTGGAATTCGATATTTGTCTCTTGAAATTTAACCAAGCGTTTGTAGAGTTTTGAAGTTGGTAGCAAATTGCAAGCGTGTGTATCCAACATAATAGTTCCATGTTTGCACTTTGAATACGTAATTTTAATACTGAAATTCATTTATTTACTTTGTACGTACGTATATACTAAATCTAAAAATTAAATCACGTGGTCACAAACTGCCATTTGCATATATTTTTTTGTTTTTTATATGCAAGAAATTATTATTTGAAATTATTAGTTTGCAGTTGTTTTCTATAGTAAGGACCGTGTTTTGGTATTAAGCCATTTGAAGAAGCCAGTCATGCGACAGCTTTCCACTTACCTCGTTTGACAAATTTAAATTTTCTCTTCATCGGGTTTTTTTTAAATGGCTTAGTCCATTTATTCTCTTGGGTTTTCATGGTAGTAAGTGTTATGTGTGTATGAAAGATAAATAATATTCTTTTGTAAGGTTTTCAAGTGTAATCTCGCTTATATTAAATATTCGCTTCGCTCGTCATTTTTCGGAAAAAATATAAAAATTGCATTTTTTTTCAGAAAAGACACCTATATATAAACATAAATAAAAACAAAACCTTATTCTAAATACAAAATTTAATCCAAATCGTTAGAGCTGTGTCTGCGATACACGAAATAATTTTATACATATATGTATATATAAGAATTGCACAATGACCTAGTCCTATGTCAGCGAGACGGTATCTAAAATGGTAGCCGCGGCGGAGACGACTGAACTACCTACTTAAGTTACGTAAAAACGCCTCTCTTAGTCAAAATTATGTTTTTATACCATTTTCTATAGAAACCTACCATTTTCTATAGTGACCCTACCCATGGAGTTAAAGTGCTAAGCACTTCTTAAAACACATAACACCTCGTCTATCGCCTCTACTGATGATAGGAGAGCGGGCTCGTTTTTCGCCCAAAGAATCAGCATTGCCATTCAATGGGGGAATGCAGATAGCATTCTTGCCACTATTCCACGGACACGACATGTATAGTAATAATTACCGACACGTTTGGCTCAGTTTGTAGTGACCCTACTTTCTGTACCAGCGGTCGTGGGTTCGATTCCCGCTGGGGGCATTCATTTGTGTGATGGCGAAGGTCTGTACTCAGTCGTGGGTGTTTATATTTATAATATGTATGTATTTAAAGTTATATATGTATAATGTAGCAACTATCTGGTATCCACAACGCAAGAATCGTAGCTTACCATGGAACTAGATGGTGCTGTGTGTTAATGTACCAACGTATTTGCGTATTTAATTAGGTGTACATTTGTTTGTACATACATTTAAGTAAATTTGTATTTTTCTTTATTGTAAATTTAAAAAAATATCTTTTTAACATATAAAAAAAAGAATTGCTCATTTAATATTATAAGATATCGAAAGGACGGCATTTATTGTGCAATTATTTATGATAATAATTTCTCAGACTAATCACGCATAAAGATGAAATTTTTAATTTTGTTGATGAATTCTCTCGATGTTTTGTACAGTCGCAGTCGTCATTATATTAATAATTAACGAATCACCTCCGTTTCGCTCGGTCCCTAGCCTGATTCCCCATATAAACTTTCATCCTCATTTTCACCCCCTTAAGGGATGATTTCCGGAATAAAAAGTATCCTATGTCCTTTCCAAGGTCTCAAACTATCTTCTTACCAAATTTCATCTAAATCAGTTCAGTAGATCCAGAGATTACCCCCTACAACGTCACAAACTCACGAACTCACAAACTTTACCTCTTTATAATATTAGTATAGATTGTTATTATTTCTAAAAAGTATATAAAGACATGCTTCACAGTGCCCAAAACTCTAAAAGTTTTGCTAGAACCATGATGGATAGCTATCCTCTTTTCGGTTCCATCATCAGATCTCAGAACAGCTTTATGGTACCATTTTCTGGTGTTATCATACAAATTTTCACATTTTCAAAGCTCCATATCGATATGAAGCAAAACAATTTCAATAACGACTTTAAACAATTCATTACATAGTTAATTACGTAAGCTAATAAAAGCGTGTCATAATGTTTTAGAACTCAAATTATCCAATTTTCATTTAAACCACAAATTAAGTACTGACTTAATAACTAGAAACCCAATTGTGGATATAAAATCCCTTCATTTCGAATAAATTAACATTCACTCAACGTTGATTGGATCCACTGAAATTCACATGTCATTTTAATATATTACTTTTGTATATAGGTCGGTAAGTACCTATTATATTGCGTATAATACGATGTCTTAAAATTATCTACTTCAAAATTTTATAAGCATATTTTGATCTATGTCTTTATGTACACCTCGTTGGCTTAGTGGAGATCTGTTAGTTTTGAGTTCGAGTTCCGGAGTTCTGTAGTAGAAAGGTTTTCTGTCAAGAAAATCTCAGTTTGAACGCAGAGTTAGGAAGTTAACGGTGTTTCACCTTCGTACCTATATGTACATATATCAACTTAAAACTATATAGATCAACTTAAAAAGCAAAACCTTGTCTAAATACAAAATTTGATCCAAATTAATTAGACCCCTTTCCGGGATACTCGAAATAAATTTATATATACAAGAGTTGCTTTTTTCATATTATAAGACATATGCCCGATTTCACCAACATCACTTAAGCTACCACCTACGTATGGGATCCCTAGCTTAAAAGTTCCCTTAAACTAGCCCCTAAATTAAATTTCGTTTTACCATTGTTAGAGCCCGTATTTCTAGTACCTATATTTAGGTGGCATTTTAACATTTAGGTGACCCCTAACTGTCGGTGAAACAGAAACTATCCCCTAACAGCCCCCTAGCCGTGCTTAGGGGATCCCTTACACTTAGTTGACGTTGGTGAAATCGGCCAATATTATGTTTTATCAATTGCTGTAACCCTAAGCAATATCTATGGTCTAGGTACGGAAGCTGTAAGGTCGTTTATTGCAATTAATTAACAACATGGCCTGAAAATTTCATGTCATGTCTCGAATTTTATTTGATTCAATGGAACGTTCCTTGATGATGGTAATTGGGCCTCGGCTGTTAACACTAACACAAAAACTAAATTCATCCAAAGTGTTCTTTCATTGAAGGCACCTGTTTTTTAATATTCAAAACAAATATTCAGGTGAAACTGAGACACACACGGAGTGAACCATGCAAACGCTTTCTCTGTCCCACATTAGCATACAAACTAATAAGGGCAGAAAACTGTCTGGCTCCGCCCACTAACAATTGCAACTGGTTCGAAATCATAGGGCTTGTTCATGTTGCTAATCCTTTAGTGAGGAATTATTAATAATTTGTTATAAAATAAAATCAACATACAAATAAAATCAACATCAAAGTAAAAATAACTGTATTTTTAAATATTTGTATAGATTATTTATTAATTTTACGCTTTCGGACGTATCACTGTCATCTCCTACGTTGATAATGTAGATACATATAATAAAAGTGTAAAAGATCGTTGTCTGTACATGGAAAATATTTGAGAAAAACTATTATTATTAGGGGTCTTTATTAAAGCAATAGAACCCAAAACAATGATTTTTTGAATATTCGTTTGTCTATCTGTGCGTTTGTGCGTGCTAATCTCAGAAACTGCTTAACCGATTTCGGTGCGATTTTCACTAATGTATTGTGGTAAGCTTCACTTAACATTTAGTATTTTTATTTCAATAGGTTCATAAATAAAAAAAGTTATGTAAATTTAAAGAATCACCTAGGGACGAACCCGAATGAAACGAGAGTGAGTCGCTAGCGTATAATATTTATGTATACCTGAATAGTAATGGCTAATTTTCTATGAAAATGCAAAGTTCTCTTTTGTATCATATAAGTAATAACATTTTCACTTCCTTTATATGCTATAGTATAAAGGATATAGATCAGGATCTAATAATTCTAACAATTGACCGATGCCCCTCAACAATGGGGTACTTGACAGGTTAACAGCGACCCTTGGATCTTCGACAAAAGCTCTTCAATTTCCAATTAAATTGTATTAACCACATATAAAGTGAATCGAATTTAAAAATCTATTTTGAAATTTCTTATATTTACATATCTTTAAATTTTGATAACCGTATAAATTAAGTTGTAATCTTAGTGTTAAGTATTTAGGTGAAATATCTGACTTTTGCATTTGTAGCTTTTTCTCGATCACACCGGAAATAGCTATTGAAACTTCTTTTTTTTACTTACATTGTATTAACAGATTATGTCACATTTTTTAAATTGTATTAAATGAGTTTGATAAAAGTATCCTTATTTTCGTAATATCCTATTGTAATAATTTATCGAAAATAATTATAAAATTTACTTCGCTACATAAATTAATATATATCAAAAAATATTAAAAATGATATACATAATTTTATTGCCTCCTGTGAGGATTGAACTCACGACCCCTGGTTTACAAGACCAGTGGTCTGCCACTGAGCTAAAGAGGCTTACAAATTACAAAACTGTTTTCCACATTATAACTTAATAAAATTATGATTCTCATGTTGGCCTGAATAAAAAAAGTCCAACTATATATTTATGGATTTTATTTCAGGCATGCCAACATCACCGTTAAAATTCTAACTCTCTTTAAAATATAAAGTGTTTGTAAGTTGGTCCTTCTGTATCCCCGAACCCGACTAACCTAACCCATCTATACATATAATAAAATTGTAAGGAACCGAATTTGTACATTATATATATTATTTTTTGGTAAATCTTATTAAAATAAACATTATTATCGATACAGATGCCAAATCTATAGTTTTTAGAATTTTTGTTTGTCTGTCTGGGAACCCATTATGAGAAAACCACTGGATATATTTGGATGAAATTTGGTATGTTGATATCTGGTTATCCGGGTCAACATATAGGATACTTTTTACTTACGGGAAAAGATCTCATCTCTGAGAAATGAATACCAAACGTTAAAACGTGACTAGGTACGAACCCAGGCGGAGCGAGGGTGAGTCGCTAGTTTAACTATAAAATCCTATAATTATTATAATATTTTGTGAAATAATAACTAACATCTACATCTACAGACAGAAAAATTCAAAGACAAGCAAACAACGCCATTATATGCAAACTAAAAAATATTATTTATTAAAAACCTCCTTTTCTTTCGAGCTCGGAAATCAAACTGACAACAAAACGTAGTGGTATAATTTTCCATGCACCGTCGAATTTTAGACGAAGCGTAATATAAATAGAAACTTTTACATTTTTGATTATTATTTCCATTTTATTAAAAAACACATTTTCCTCTGCAATTTCTAAACTTATGTACACCCTACATAACATGAAAGAAATGTATTGATAGAGTATACTTCTTATAAAATACAGCATCCAAGTATAAGGTAAAGGAAAACATCGTGAGAAAACCTGCATGTGTGAGAGAACCTAGCAAGGTTTAGAAAGATATGTGAAGTACGCTTTTGACCAGCGTGGTGGACTATGGCCTGATCTCCCTCGCATTGAAGGGAGGCCCACCCCCAGCAGACGTTAAAAAGGGCTGAATACAAGTATAAGTTTTCATTTTTTTTTTCATATAAATCATAATTTATATGAAAAAAAAATGAAAATTTTACTTTGCAATCATAGATGTTATAAAAATAACGTAATAATATTCCATTGCCTCCTGTGAGGATTGAACTCACGACCCCTGGTTTACAAGACCAGTGCTCTGCCACTGAGCTAAAGAGGCTTGCGACGCTGTTTCACATATAACACAACATAATTTATCTTTCTTAAATAATAACAAATATTTTTATTTAGTATTTAAGATTAAAAAAGGAGATTAAAAATATTAAATATTATTATTTATTTAAGTTTAGTTCCTACTATTACTATAACATTTTTTTATCGTATAAATTAGTATTATAATAGGAACTTAAATTAAATAATAAATAATATTTAATATTAAGAAATAAAAAATTACGCACTTTTAAATATACATTTTTTTGGTTCTTTTTATTATTTATAACTACATTTTGCTTATAGTAATTACATAAAAACTATACTATATAATAATTAATAGGTATATAAAAACCTAATCATTATCGTTACAGCAGTTATTAAGTAATTAAGTGAATCCAATCATGGTATTCTCGTATCTAATCTAACGTACGAGGTATAGGACAATGTGAGGGCAGCATCAAGTCGTGGCTATGTTAGGTTACATAGCTTTGCATGACCATTACTTCTATGATATGTACAAAAATTCAAGCCGATTGATAAGTAATATGAACATATAATAAGCAAAATAAATATCACTTATTATTAAAATTCCTCATACCGCCCTCGAAATGAGTTCAGAACTTTTGAACAGCTGGATGGACTTTCATTGGACTGTCTCCGTTTCTGTTTGTTTGGAAGCTTATACCACAGACATAATCACATACCAAGCCAAACCACCCTTCTTGCAGAATAAGTTAAAAACTAATTAAAAAAGAACATGCTTTATTAGGTAAATTGGTTAAAATGACTTAATTTAATATTATACTCTACACAAAAAGATAAACGTGAAGTTTCTCAAATAAAATGCTATCAGGTAAAAAATCCTTGCCTCCTGTGAGGTTTGAACTCACGACCCCTGGTTTACGAGACCAGTGCTCTACCACTGAGCTAAAGAGGCTGATGATGCTACGTTGTTTATTACTTGACATAACACCCACTTTGTCAGGTTTTTCTATATATTAACATGTAAAGAAAAAACTTTGTTTTTTAAGTATAGTACGTGTACAAAGGAGTATGAGCTTTGGCATAAGCTTTATAAGTAGAAGGCTTTAAAGGAAGAGAAGAAAGCTAAAATGTATTAACTTTCTTTGCCCACACTGGTGTAATATTCGATAATTTCATACTAATATATAAAACCGAAATATAAAGTAGAAGAGTTTGTTTGTTTATTTGATTGCGCCAATCTCTGGATTTTTTTTTCATGTAAGTATGTATAAATATTGAGGAAGGTTATCCATACATATAATAAAATTGTAATTAAGTCGAATCTGTACATGAAATATTTTTTGAAAAATCTTATTGAAATAGACATTATTATCGATACAGAGGCCGAATCTATAGTATTTAGAATTTTTGTCTGTCTGTCTGTTACCGCATCACAGAAAAACCACTGGAGAGATTTTCATGAAATTTGGTATGGTGATAGCTGGTTAGCCGGGTCAACATATAGGATACTTTTTACCGCGGGAAAAATATCCCATTTTTGAGAAAAAATACAAAAACTGCATTGTAAGAGTATACTAATATGTAAAACCTAAGAATTTGGTTTTTGGTCATCTGAACGCTTGCGTAGCAGCGGGCAATTCTAGTTAGCTTATATAACGTTGACAAAATAACTTCAATAACTTATATCCTGACTTATTGATATCTTCCTGTTTTTAGAACTTTAAAAATTATCTAAATATTGAAATTAATTTTTTTTTTTAATTGAATAATAGTACTTTCTTCGAGGAACACTGAAAATCACCTACTAAAAGAACCTAGAACCGAATGCTCTATAGTATATTTTCCATCATTTTTAGCAAACAATATATCAATTTTGCTATTCAACGATGCAATACATATGTATACTAAAAAGATACGTACATTTGTTCGTAAAATTTATGATGTAATCTAGTCCATGGCTCATTTACTTAGAGTATTTGTTTGTATGGACAATACATACTTTTTACAACAGGATTTCAGAAAACGTTTAAAAGCTTCTAATGTTATATACAAAAAACGTTTGTGTGTTAAAAGCTTTTACTACACACTTAATAAATTTATATAATACGAGCATTACGTTTCATCGTTTAGTATAGATTTCACAGAGATGAGATATTTTCCTGCAGTAAAAAGTATCCTATATTTTGACCCGGATCACCAGCTATCATCATACCAAATTTTATCAAAATTTGTCCAGTAGTTTTATCGTTCTCAGACAGACAGACAAAAAATAATTCTTAAAACTATAAATTCGACCTCTGTATCGATAATAATTACTATTTCAATAAGATTTTCCAAACAAATATTTACTTTACAGATTCGACTCACAGTCACTTAGAATTTTATTATATACCTACTCGTACATATGTACAGACTGTCAACACATCTTCTTTTCGTTTAGAACTTACGATCAGCCAATCGGTGTAAAAAAAATTCTGTCGTGTGTAAATATTTGTGAGTCATACAGTGCACGATGTTTGAGCTGGTCTAAGTCCTTTCAACTCGTAGTTGAAAGGGCTTTAAACGAGAATATATA
The DNA here is from genome assembly GCA_947093115.1 of Brenthis daphne. Lineage (NCBI taxonomy): Eukaryota > Metazoa > Arthropoda > Insecta > Lepidoptera > Nymphalidae > Brenthis > Brenthis daphne. The sequence goes on along the minus strand of OX352483.1, from coordinate 2,203,358 downwards.
AACAGAGAAGGAAGGCAAAAAAACCACTCCAGTAACCCACTAAACAGTAATAGCGTAACATAAAATACCGTTTTAAATAAAAATCAGTTGTAAATTTTATAAATTTAAAATATATGTTAAAGCGCTTGGTTCTTTAAGTACTTTTCTTCAACGAGCTTTTATAACTAATTGAAATGAGCTTTTATGTAAAAGCTTCGTGATGTTTTTTTAAAACATTAGAAAGAAACAAGTACCGCTAACGTTTGAGAATAATATTGTGTGTTTTTTGAATTATAAATATTAACAGTGCTATTAAAATATAATTTAGCTATGAATATATAACATATAATATATATATATATATATATATATATATATCAGAGACGAAAGTATTAAGTTATTTGAGATGCCTTCGATTGCATAACACTATATTGTTCTCATTTTTATAGTTCACTCTATACGCAGTCGGGTTTTTAAAAACGTCTCCTCAAAAGCAGCTACAATCACAAATTAATTATTTATAGATTATAAAGAATTATAGATATTTTACTCATTTAACATTCCTCAAGTCAATTATTTTGAAACACTAAAAAAATCAAGCAATATGGATCTCACCATAGAATCCCATGTTTCTGAAAGATCCTTGCTACTGCGGTAACCCTATTTAACTGAATAGTTAAAATAACGGTATAGATAAAATAAATCCATTGCTTGTATCCTGTAAAAATCTTATTGTACCATCAGCCTCTTTAGCTCAGTGGTAGAGCACTGGTCTCGTAAACCAGGGGTCGTGAGTTCAAACCTCACAGGAGGCAATTTTTTAAGCGTGATAATATCCATAGATAATAAAAAATTTTGTAAAAATTGTTTGTTTTAAATAAGGACCAAATTAACAGTTTTTTTTTAATTTCTATCTGTCTGTCTATTGATTATTCTGATCTCAAACAATAATGAAATTAAAAATATAGTTTTAGTTACTCGTTTAAAAATGATGAATTTCAGAAAAAAAGGATCACTTCGTACTCAAATCGGTTGTATGTTTTTTGTGCGGAAATTGTGGACAAAATTTTATTTTTCTAATAATTAGGCTAATGACGAAGTAAAAATAAAGTTCTGTAACAAATATATAACCATAATGCATATAATAATAGGGGTTAAAGTATAGGGCCCCCCAAAGTGCGTTCACCTTGTCGTGGTTGGGGGGCTCAGTAGTGCCCGGCAACCCAACCGGGCGCGAAGCCAAGAAACGCACAGAGAGGTGGCCCACTTCGGTGGGCGGTGGGAGGTGGCCCTTTTCGGAGGGCGGTATACCATGCGGCTTGCTCCTGGTACTTCTCTGATAGCAGAGTGGACCTTGGGGCAACCCCGTGGTTGTTGTGGTCTGCTTCGGCAGACCTGCCGTCGGGGCGTCGTAGTTGAATGCGCAAGCGATCCTGCGACGCCCCATTAAGACGAGGGAAGGCTTTGTTGGGTTTTAGTGGGTAGTACTGGCTTTGCCGGTGAGTCCCACACCTCGTGCGTAAATGCATTTCCCAACGTTAAAAAAAACGGTGTTAAAGTATGAATTAGCCGTTTTATTGTAATAGGTACTTCGAATTGACATAGAACCTTCATGGTTTGAGAGTTTTGAGTGAAACTTTTTTTACATGGTACCTATGTACTTCTACTTTTAAAAAATGTGCAACATTCGATTATCGACTTTTAGTTGTTTTTTTTTTATTCAGCTTAGACAAGAAAGATGGATACTTCGAAAATTCGAGTGATTTTTGAATACGAGTTCCGACGCGGAACTAACGCGGCAGAAACAGCTCGCAATATCAATGTTGCGTTTAGAGAGGGGTTTGCTAACGAAAGTACCGTGCGATTTTGGTTTAAACGCTTTCGTGATGAAAACTTTGATTTGAAGAACAAAACACGTGGAAGACCGCCCACACAGGTGAATAACAAAGAATTGAAAGAGATGGTGGAAGCCGATCCGAGCTAAACTACCCAGAAATTAGCGGCATGGTTTAACTTTACCTTACCAACAATATTGACTCATTTGCGTCAAATCAAAAAAAATAAAAAATATAATATTACTTCATCTCTGAGAAATCTGTACCAAGCGTTAAAACGTAAGTAGGGACGAACCCGAGCGGAGCGAGGGTGAGTCCTAGTATGTATATATAATATATATCTATCCTATCTATTCCTAGTATGTATATATAATATATATCTATGTCTATCTATTCCATACTAACCGTATCTAGGAACGAACCCGAGCGAAGCGAGGGTGGGCCGCTAGTAATAAATATTATTGAGAAAGGTCAATACTTCTGTGGATAATCAACTACACAACCACCTAAATACACTAACTACACAACAACCTAAGCCTCTTTAGTTCAGTGGTAGAGCACTGGTCTATCTTGTGCAAAAAAATATTTAATAAGCTTAGCTATATATTTTTTATATTTACTCAACCAGCAAAGCCACAGGCAAAACTCGTTGAATAATATTAATTTGACTGTATTCATAACTTCTCCCATTATATTTTTCTCCATGGATGTATGTGTCGCAGGTAAATTGTAAAAGCCGTGTAATTATAATTTCAGTAGCGAAATTATAAATAAGAAAATTATAATAGCCGGGATTTTTATCAGTCGTCTTCTTTTCTTACTAAGACTAATATCTAATAGCACAGACCAATGTTAGGTATATTATAATTATATTAATATAATTTTACTGCCTCGGTAGTGTAGTGGCTAGCATGTGCGGCTGCACACCCGGAGGTCCTGGGTTCGAGTCCCGGGTCGGGCAAAGTTTAGTTATTGAGTCTTTCTGTATATTAAGCCTCAGTAACAGCCCGGAGTTGGGATGTTGGCGGTGTTTCACCCCCGTGCCTCGGAGAGCACGTAAAGCCGTCGGTCCTGCGCCTTAACTCTCACCGTTCGTGTCGAGTGGTCGTCCCACCGGAGTATGAGAGTGACAGGAATAGAGAGTGCACGTTGTGTCTGCGCATACACTTGTGCACTATAATATCTCCTGCGCAGTTGGCTAGTCTCAATGACATTGGCCGCCGTGGCCGGAATCGGTCAGGAGAACATCAGAACATCATAATTTTACAATTTACCTGCGACAAATGTATAGACTTATATTGCTTAATCTGTGAAAAAATCATATATTTTTTCACTAACTGATTGCTAAAAACCATTGCTTCATGACATCTAAAATAACTAGCCTGTTTTTTTTTAACCACTTTTTTATTTTGGCAATTGCTTCAACATTGTGATAGTTATGAAATACACGTTTAAAGGTTAAATATGATAATATTTTAATTTAATTAACACGACAATGTTCAATGAATACGGTACTAAGCGATAACATTGAGTACTGACACAATAGACTCGGTTACAAACAACTGACAACTCCATGTGGAAATTTTGTATTTAAAATTTAAATTAACTTTAGATAACCCTGTTATTGGAATACTGCCTGCCTGACGTACCTGAGTGAAGATTTTTTGATTTTCTAACGTTCTTGGACAACGCCATCTATTGACATGTTCAGTATTACAGTTTTTGTAAACTATTATTTTATACTAGCGACTCACCCTCGCTTTGCTCGGGTTCATCCCTAGCTTGCTTTCCAAAACAAACTTTCATCCCCATTTTAACCCCTTAAGGGCTGATTTACACGCGCGCGCCTTTCCGCGTAAATTTTTAAAGTATACCTAGTTACGGGTTAAGTTTTATAATATGTAATTTCCGCGTGAATATGAAAAGAAATATCCTCGTGAATATAAAGTGTACTAGCAATATTGCTGTTTATAACCTATTTTCGCGTGTCACGAGCAAAATATTATATTTAACTAGCGACTCACCCTCGTTGCGCTCGGGATCGTCTCTTACGTTTAGTATATATTTCTTAGGGATGAAATATTTTCCTACAGTAAAAAGTATCCTAAATGTTGACCCGGAGAACCAGCTATCATTATACTAAATTTCATCAAAATCTGTCGTGGTTTTCTCGTGATGCGGTCACAGACAGACAGACAGACAAAAATTCTAAAAACCATAATTTCGGCCTCTGTATCAATAATAATATTCATTATTATTATTGATACAGAGGATTGATTTCAAAAGATTTTCCAAAAAATATTTAATGTACAGATTCGACTCAGAATTTTATTATATGTATAGATAACACGACAACCCTTAAGAGGGTAATATTTACACTAAAATAAACTATGCAAGCGGAAAAGTAAAAGTTATTAGATAAGTTTAATCAAACTGCCTTTTTAGTGTTTTTGTAATAATTCCAATAAATCGACAGGCAAAGGTTAGATATAAGCGAAAATGTCAGTAACTGATGTCCATCACCTGCATAAGTGTGTATGTAGTATGTAGGTGTAAAATATGACATGTGCGTTCATATCATAAAGTCCTGGGTTCCAAACCAGGTTAGAGCCATAACTTCTAAAAAAAATTCTTGGCAACACATAGGCTGAACTTGGCCACAATTAATGAAAATTTCTTAAAAGAATGTTGTTATTTCAATAAATATATATGCTACTAGTGATTCACCCTCGCTTCGCTCAGGTTCTTCCCTAGCTTGCTCTCCAATACAAACTTTCATCCCCATTTTCACCCCCTTAAGGGATGATTTTCGGGATAAAGAGTATCCTATGTCCTTCCCGGGGTCTCAAACTATCTTCTTACCAAATTTCATCTACATCGGTCCAGTAGATCCAGAGATTACTCCCTACAACGTCACAAACACACAAACTCACAACGTCACAAACACACAAACTCACAATCTCACAAACTTTACCTTTTTATAATATTATAGTATAGATTAAAAAATATGATGATGTTCTCCTAGCTGATTCCGGCCACGGCGGCCAATCTCAATGTGATTAGCCAACTGCGCAGGAGATATTATAGTGCTCAAGTGTACGCGCAGACACAAGTGCACTCTCTATTCCTATCACTCTCATACTCCGGTGGGACGACCACTCGACACGACCAGTGAGAGATAAGGCGCAGGACCGACGGCTTTACGTGCTCTCCGAGGCACGGGGGTGAAACACCGCCAACTTCCCAACTCCGGACTGTTACTGAGACTTACTATACAGGAAGACTCAATAACTAAACTTGGCCCGACCCGGGACTCGAACCCAGGACCTCCGGGTGTGCAGCCGTACATGCTAGCCACTACACCACCGAGGCAGTTATATAATTATACAATAAAAATATATATAATTATACAATAAAAATGTATATAATATGAAGCAATTCAATAAAAACTTCTTATTTAATCTAAAGATATTATTTTATTAAAACTAACAAACAACCTATAATTAATTATAACAAACATTTATTTGCTTAATGCTCTTCCTTTTGGTTTGAGTCTGTTACTTATAATTTTTCGTCTTTCTTCCTCCTTGGCATTTAACATATCTTGATATCTCTTTTTAGCAAAATCTATTTCTGAACATAATGTTACTATTTTTGTAGCATAATCTTGCTGTTTAAGCATTCGCTTCTTTTGTTTTTGCTGTAATTAAAAATATATTGTACAATTAATGACTTACATACTAAATGTTTAAGACTTAAATAATAACTAAGTATTTAATGAATAACACATAGAGCTCAGAATGGAAATCATGTAAATAACCCTTTATTCCCTCAACGACCGTGGACACGCCGGCGTGTCAGTTAACAATAGATTTCTTAGAAATTTAATTAATTTCTTAGAAATATATCTGGAGGTGTTATAAGAAAAGAAAATAATTGAAAAGAAAGATTTTTTATCATGTGTATTATTTTTATTCCAGTAAAAAAATTGGGTAAAATTTGGATAAAAAATGTGAAACAAACACTACTGTTTAAAAGATTAATGTATAATATCTTGATTGTCTGAAAGAACATAGAAACTTAGCCTTTTTTAATTACACTTAAAATATTATCCTTATTATAGGCACAATTAATTATATTTAAGGCACCATAGAAAGTACTCACATAAACAAAAATTAATATTTAATTTATTATTGACTCGAAAAATAGATTAGATACAAACTAGTGGGAAGCATATAAAAAGTTTAAAAAAATTGAAGTATATTTTCTTATTATGACTTAAGTGTTACCATTATAATAAATTTATAATATTAGTAATAATATAGAATAATAATAATATTAAACTCTTTATTGTACACTCGAAAAGAAAAGAAAATATACAAATTATAAGAGAAGGTACACAAAGCGGCCTTATCGGTAAAAGGACAATTTCCAGGTCTTTAGGTGTAAGAAATAGTACAAAAATAGAAGAGGTGCAAATAATTAATAAAGAGATAGTACAAAATGTATATATTCATATGAATGTATAACAATTAGGCATTAATTTATAGGGTGTACCCATTTAACATTTTCTTGTAACAACAAAATATTATACGAGGAACAGGTTAATCATATTCACTAACATGATTATAAAAATTGTATGTATATGTTAAACAGTAAAATCTTTTAAAAATTTACTGTAAGAATTCTAAGGATATAAAGGAATATAGAAGGTGCAGGATGGAAGCACTAATTTTTAAAGATGTTGTATAGTAACATAATAACTTAAAAATAAAAAAGAAAGTGCTCCTTATATGCGCTCTCTATAAAAAAAGTTGAAATGTTTCTGAAAATGTCTCATTTTGAAGAAAAATCCCAGTTAGACCAAAGTTTGATGCTTCACAAGTAGTATATATCAGGCACACAGTCTACTATCAGAATATGTAAAGAGAAGATCGAATCGGGCTAAAATGAGGCCTTATTGACACTCAGGAAGAGTATGGAGATGTATTATAGATTGCAAATATTAGAGAATCTATGGAAACCTGTCAATTACTACAATAACATCTGATTTATAACAAGTAAAGATTTAAGTGATTTAAATTTTAAATAATTTAAGTTACCAGTAAAGGTGTCGGTCGTCCATCCAAAAATGTGTAGTCAGGTCCATCGGTAAGGATTCCTTCCGCAGTACGGTTGACTGATAGTCCATGCTCTATCCGCCACTGTTTAATATACATAGATGGAGTACAACATAATGAGCGGCTTATCACTGGAATTTTTCAGAATTATTACGTTATACCATTATATACAAGAACACAACGCTTAATTTAATTTATGTAGATATAGTTTTATTAGCGGCTATTAAAATTGAGTTCTTAGGTTTGTAATTAATCGACTAATAAATAATAACAATAAAGTATTTATTACATAATATAAATAAATTGCTACCTGCATGTTGAGAGAGACAAATTCCTTTTACCAAATTATTCATCATAAAGTCGTAATCACTAATCAATAAATAAAAAAGTTTTAAAGTTAGAAATTCAAAATAATCTTTTTTACAAGATAGGTTATTTTATTTTATTACAGAATAATAATATCGGCTCTGAACTCACAGATAAAAAATATATTAATGATAGTTGGCAAAATGGGGAGGAATTCTTGAAAGGAGGGCGCTACACGTAAGGCCTATTTGTATTTATTAAAGGGATAAGCAATTTATTATAATATGTCTTTTGTACCTGGGTCGTAGAAATATGAAATTTGGAAGACATATTAATTATATGATCTAGACATCCAATAAGAAAGAACGTAATTCATTCCCTAAGTGGGTAAAATGGAGGATGAAAATTTGTATGAAATTCTGTAATTAATATGTAAAAAAGTACTTTCTTCAAAATGATGTCCACTCAAATATAAAGGTGATTTTGCCAATTTTGGTCGTCTTAAACCAATAATTTGACCTAAATTTCCCATAATTTCTTCAGTTTTTGTCATTTCGGAACAAATTATATGCATTTTCTTAGCATACTGACACTGCACAATTTGTTATTTTAATTAAATTTTAAATAAAATGAAAAAAAAAACATCCACGCTATAGCATAAAGGGCTTTGCAATATACTGAGGGCTATAGTGATCGCGACATCTGAGGGGAGAAAAAGGCAAAATTCTTGCCCATTATGCTGAAATTATTACAATTTTAATTAAAAAATAAATGTTTCATAGACATCATAGAGTATATTGCTACATAATAGACATTGGCGAAGTAATCTGTGCTTAACTGGCACGCTTTTATATTATGTTATATATAGTATTCAGTTTAATTTAATTCATAAAACATTTACTTTACTATTAAATACATTTACAAATTACAGTTAAAATACAATTAAATACTTGAATTCTATTTGTTATTGTTGTAAAAAAATAAACTGTCTTAACTGAAAACTAAAAGAAAAAAATATGAAAACAGAAAGGCTTAAAACATTTTTATAACTAAATTATTATTGTTTCAATATCCACCTCCACCAAAATAAACTAAATTTATGCCTAACATAGTACAACTATTACATAAGGTATCTTATAGTTTGTGAGTCGTAGTTGTATATTTTCACCAATAATGTAAGCGATATATATATTATATCTATATATAATATGACAATAGAATCAGTGGCCTCTTTAGCTCAGTGGCAGAGCACTGGTCTTGTAAACCAGGGGTCGTGAGTTCAATCCTCACAGGAGGCAAACATTCGTTTTGCATTTTTTGTTTTTTATATATTGTAACTAGCATTGCCCGCGGCTCCGCCCGCGTTCAGATGACCAAAAACTAAATTCTTAGGTGTTACATATTAGTATACTCTTACATTGCAGTTTTTGTATTTTTTCTCAGAAATAAGATATTTTCCCGCGGTAAAAAGTATCCTAGGATCGCGCGCTACATCGCCCGGTTTATATAGCTTGAGCAGGCGGTCGAGCGATGCGGGGCAGAGGGGATGGACTCGCCGTAGGCATCTCAATGCTCGCCAAGCATTAAAAATGTTTCGCTACTAATTACTTCTAACAACGATATCTCAAAAACTATTCATCTGATTGATTTAGTGTAAAGAGCAATTTTAATCTGCATTAAATGACTAAGCTAACTAAAATATTCATTTGGATAAGGATTAATACCGAACTAAAGAAAATAACTTTGAAAATAACGTAATGTTTTTAATTAAAAATGTTAACATAAAAGTGGTTATTGTAAGTCAACCGTAAGAGATAGAGATATGCTATCGCGGACTTTTTTGTAGCATTTTTATAGATTTTGAATTCTCTAGTACATTACTTAACTGTATCTTTGCTAGTTTACGCGGCGTTCGCGTGGAAAGTTCCCATTTGGCGAGATTTTTTGCGACCTCATCAACATTTGTCGCCGTATTTCAGCTAATTTACATAAAAGCATAATAAATTATATACCTAAACCTTCCTCAAGAATTACTCTTTCTATTGTTGAAAACCGTATAAAAATCCGTTCAGTAGTTTTCGAGTTTATCGCGTACAGACAGACAGGAGGACAGACAGGAGGACAGAAAGACGCGGCCGGGGGACTTATTTTTATAATAAGTATAGATAATGTAAAGGATTCGTAAAAATGATATTATATAATAGTATCAGGTTTAAAAGTCTTATTTAAAAGAGAAAAAAAAGCTCGAGATGATTTCATGATATTATCCTCATTACAAGGAAATTCATGCAGCTTAGTAAGAAAATTGAACTCAACACTGCTTATTTCACATTAATGACTTAAAAGTAGCATTTTTCACATCATAACTATTTTTTCGCTAGGTACTTTTGCACTAGACCTTCATAAACGCAATCACTCATTCATAAGCCTCTTTAGCTCAGTGGTAGAGCACTGGTCTCGTAAACCAGGGGTCGTGAGTTCAAATCTCACAGGAGGCATACAAATATTGTTTTTATGCTTATAGTCAAATCCAAAAATATTTTATTTAATTATACTCTTAAGCCCTGTTAAATCGTCAATTTCTACATTTTTAATGTCAATATGCCGAGAGCAAGCTACCACCGACTCGGAAGATAGTTCTTCTGAGAAGAGCGGGCTTGAAATTCAACATTTGCTCTTCATTAAATAAATTTTTTTACAATATGGTATAGTAAAAATAACCTAACTTAACTGCTAGAAATTAGTCCTATATCTTTATATTTGCTCAACAATAATCAATTCATATTGAATGTTAAGTGGTACTATAATAAAGATAATATTTTTAATGATTTTCCTATATGGCAATAACTTGGTTTGGTCAATATATTTGTGTCTGCAAATAGTTAGAATCCAAAACAATATCAAAAAAAAATTGTATTTTTGTTTTGATTTCATTTTTTGTTAATCATCTGTGGTATCTTTTAAGTTTTGACTTTTGACATTTATATAAGCAATCATAGTGATGTACCAACTCGGAAAAAATATAACTCGAGTTAACTCGAAATGAAATTCACGTAACTCGAGTTGAACTCGAGTTACATAACTCGAGTTAACTGGATGAAAAATGAAGTGAATGATTTGTTTTGCTTGTACCAATTTAATCACTCGGCTTCGCAACAATATTAAAAAAATGGTACAGATTCAAATTAAATATTTATTAGGACAATTACATATAATTATTTTTATTTTTTATATTTATTTATTTATATTATTACTAGCAGAACCTATGGCTTCGCTCGCGCTAAAACTCCAAAAAAACACTAAAAAGGTAGGTTTAATACAAAACTTCATCCGCTATTTCACCCCCTTACGGGATAAATTTCGACGAATGCTAAAACATAAATTTATTTAATTGTATTGAAGAGCGTTAATACCAAGTTTCAAGTAATTCTGATAATAAATATTTTTTTGGGTTGTATTATAACGTGTTTCCCCGTGGAAATTAGATAATCTTCCGCGGTAAAAAGTAGTCTATACCACTCTCCAGCCCTCCAACTATGAACTATTTTCACCCAAGAAATTACCCCAGTCCGTTACTACGTTTCGACGTGAAAGAAGAACAAACAAACAAACATACTTTCACATTTATAATATTAGTATGGATATTATAACGCTGTCATTCGGTTGAAATGCTATGACGGGAGTACGGACGACAGCGATTAAGTTAAATACTGTGGCATCTTATTCGGTTATAATAGGAGCGATTTTGCAACATAAATGTATGGTCTGAAGTGCTGACGACTGTACAAAACATGAACACAACCAACGAATCACCGCGTTTTGTGTAAGATCAATCGCGTACTCACTTGCTTCGTTCACTTACCACGCAAATCCAATTCGAGTCAGAGAGAATTCAACTCGAGTTAGTTCGAGTTAAGCCCAACTCGAGTTAACTCGAGTTAGTAACTCGAGTTGACACATCTTTAAGCAATCATTCATTGAGAAAAGTGTGAAACAGCCAGAAACAGCTTCTTAACTCCTACCAAATACCATTCACCATTTCAACATTTAGTGAACTGAAGTTATAGTGTTGTGGTTTTTTGCGACTTGCGAGTATACATCTGCTGTTTTTACTGTGCTATAATATACTGTTGTCTTTTAGTTTTATTCATTTGTGTAAAAGGGAGGCGAGGTAAGACCAATTTACCAACATTCTAACTAAAATCGATGATATGCTGCGCCATTTATCTCGTAGTCTAGTACTTTCCAGAGAGTTAGCGAGAAAGTTTGTGTATTAAGCAATCCTTTTTATATATTTTGGCGATTGAATATTTAAATTTTGTTAAATAACGCGTCAAAGAAGATATTGGGATAGTAAACAAATTCTTGCATCACTATTCGTGAAAGTATGTAATGTTATTTATATGATTCATATGAAAAAAATCAAAACAGCTGGCATTTTAGACATACATACATACATTACATTACATATAAATATTATATGTTTATGAAATATTATCATCAATATGACTACTTGAACATTTGCTAGTTGCAGGAAAAAAAGTTTAAATAGCATATCAGTAGCTCTAAATATTATTTGATATTTTCAAATTAATAAGTGAGACATCAGATTAAAGCTATTATAGCTTAGCTATATAAACAGATGTCTAAAATATGTAAAGTTAAAATTGTCTAATAATATTTCAAGGTTAAGTACAGTCATCAGGTACTGAATTGTGTAAATAGTTTTTTGATATACCTAATTATCATACATAATTTATCATCATGTATGGCTTAGTATTTAGCAGGCTTTGTATATGAAATATCTCCTTCAAAGACCTTTCTAGATATTTACATTAGTACTAGAAAACTAAATGAATATAATTAAATCCTGCCGAGAGTTTGTCTGATAACATGTCTTTTTTACAGTACCTCTCATTTTGCCTGTAAGTGCTGTGAAGGTTTATCAAAACGGCATCCGAAAAGATAAACACATCTGATCAACCAAATTACAACACAATGTGTATGTATGCTCTCTTATTTAACTATTTATTTTTTCTTACAGTATATTTGGACAATGTGGCAGAATCAAGGAGTTTATCCAGGTTATATATTTTTAATTTTGAATGTTGTGCACCCTGTACCATTGTCCAAAACGTCATTGTCAAAAATGTTTATATAAATTGTTATGCAATAAACAACCTTTAAAATCCACAAAAAAAAATTAAATATGTTTTTCATGTTCGTGATATCCTTGGTTTTGAGTCACCACAGGTAATTATAATTTAAGTGTTTTTGCATTATTATTGCATAACAATGGATTTTTAATTCAGTTCAAATTAAAAATCTTGTGAGTTGTGTGTTGTAATAATTGAATTATAATTGATTGGCGGCTTTTAGTCATATTATGATGACACTGTTGCACTCTTAATGTGCTTGCTCAGCAATTTTCTTGCTATTTATGTATTATTTATTTATTTGCTATTATATTTGCTATTTTTTTTTTCTATATTTCTTTATAAGAAAAAAAAGAGTATGAACTCATTATATATCATAAAAGTGAATATTCTATTACAGAAAAGTTAGTCAAAGATGATATTTTGAATGTCTTATGAGCCAACCTTTTATTAAAATTGTGACCTTTTCTAACCTAAGCACTACTTACCCCTAAGTCCTAAATATATTATGTGTATAAATATTGTTTTTACTAACATTTCTTATACATATGTACATATTAAGTGCACTTGTATTTATTGAATGTACTCATTTGTGCATTTATACTTGTGCTATTCTGTTGTTTACATACACAACTAAAAATCACCTGCAGGCTCTTTGTATATGATTTATAACAGAAGTGTAGTGTGTTTAGTGGCAAGAATCATACCATTGCAACACTGGCTAGTTTATTATTATATTAAAATAAACAAAAACCATTAAGAAGTCTAATTTCAGCCTAATGTTAGTGTCAGTACAAAAATATTTTTATTTAGAATCAATAACTTCAATCCGTCAATCAGATACAAAGATAATTTAATCTGGCCATTGTTTACTCTCCCATATAGAGCAGTGCTCATGATTGCCGATTGGTGATTAAATAAAAACTTATTCTTAGATTTTACCGAGCAAAGACATGCTTACATGGTGAGAAGTCATGGTAGCTCATGTTCTTTCACATGGTGTATTCTATGTCCTAGCCAAAGTTTATCAATATCTGTTAAGCAATTTAAACTTAAAAAGGAAACTAAGGGACCAACAGAACTACTGTCACATTTAAATTATTGGTTGAATATGGAAAAAAAAACCCCAGCATTTTATTCAAGAAATAAATTTATTGTACTTCCAACTTATATTAAATGCCCATTATCCTTACAGCTTGCGTAAACACCGGTAAATTGTCGTTTTAAGTGACACGATAATACAGCTTATAATATGTCTTGGACACCTAAATGTTTGTTGATTTAATTTTAATCTGATTACTGTACTCGTATTGCAAACGACACGGTTCTTATGTTGAAAGGTAGTCGTTTTTCTACATTACAAATACGATAAAAAGCATGATAATGAGTATATTCTATCGGTTTCCCAAAAATATCATTTGTTTCTTCATCCAAAATTTTAAAAAATGTCATAATGTTGCAATATTTTTTATTAATGGTTCTTTTTTCTATCTTTTTTTTTTGGAATTGCAAAATCGTTATTTTATATATAGTTTTATAAGAAATATATTTAAAGTTTTTAATATATTCACCTTTCGCCTTTGAAAAATATATTTAAATAGAAACAGTAAAATACTTGATGATGACATTTAACAACCTACCTAAAGTCGTGTGATTCCATATTATTATTCAGAATTCAACCGGTTTAAAAAATGTAGTATAATTCCCACGCTTTTTTAACTATTATTGGACTTGTCGTCTCTTACTTAATTTATATATTTACAAGCATTGCCCGCGGCTCCGCCCGCCTTCAGATGACCAAAAGCCAAATTCTTATGTTTTACATATTAATATACTCTTAAATTGCAGTTTTATGTATTTTTTCTCAGAAATGAGACATTTTCCGGCGGTATAAAGTATCCTATATGTTGACCCGGATAACCAGCTATCACCATACCAAATTTCATCAAAATCCCTCTAGTGGTTTTTCTGTGATGCGGTAACAGACAGACAGACAAAAATTCTAAAAACTATAGATTCGGCCTCTGTATCGATAATAATGTTTATTTCAATAAGTTTATCCAAAAAATATTTAATGTACAGATTCGGCTTAGTTACAATTTTGTTATATGTATAGATATAGGTACCTACAAACATATATGCATATAATAGAAGAGTCTGCTAAATATAAATAAATACCTTTTTAATGGATCGCATGTAAATTTATACAAATTTAAAAAAAAAACTTAATTTTGATCTAGTCTATCTAGTCTGAGACGAGTCTCATATAATTGACATCGAATGTGTTTATTTCTTCACGCTGTTACGGATTGAACGATTTTGAATGAACACTAGAATAGAGATAGGTTAAATTCAGAATTACAACTTAAGCTACTCTTTATAGAAATACACTACCACGCGAGCAGAACCGGGGGAAAAGCTACAGCTATGTACAAAACAACATTAATACGTTATCTTTTTAAGGTTCATTAATACATAATTATAATTAGTTAATATCGTATAAAATTTATTTATTTGATAAAACTTATGACGTAAATGTTTATTCAGTTAATACCTATGAAATATGAATCATCATATCTCGGGGAAGTCCCGATAGCAATATGAAGATCTTAAACATTTACATTTTTGACCTGCATCGTTGTTAGTACTAGAAATATATATAAACTAATGGAAAATCAATGAAAGCCATTTTTGTCACGAGTCACGTAAAGTTTTTTTTTTTGTCATAAGTTAGCTTTTAATGACTGCTTCGAATAGGCTAAGTTCAAAGTTCAAACATGGCGATTAAAAAAAAATCTACATAATTTTTATTATATATAAGCGATCATATCTTATTAGTTATTACATTTAGGAATCGATAAAAATCTCTATCTAATCATCTAATCTTCAAATCTAATCATCGCGTTTAAGGTTCAATTTACATTGTTCTATATTTATTTCCACTAGAATAATTATTAATTACCTAAACACAATTATTGACAGGTTTAACAGAACTTTTGTATGGGATTGTGTATCTAATATTTTTTGATCGATGCATTTAGTTTTATTTTATTTAAGTACAGAAACAAAAAATAAATTAAAAAAATTACATCTACGTATTAAAAACTAAAAATATCATTTTAAATTTGTTGTCCAATTATATCTGTACACAACATTAAAATAAAAACATATAATAATCATATA
Source organism: Brenthis daphne (assembly GCA_947093115.1). NCBI lineage: Eukaryota > Metazoa > Arthropoda > Insecta > Lepidoptera > Nymphalidae > Brenthis > Brenthis daphne. The sequence continues at coordinate 2,187,779 of OX352483.1, read as the reverse complement.
AACAAACTTAACCAGAAGGTGAATATTAAAGTACGAGTTTAAAGTTACGAGTACATAAAAAATTTAAAAAAACAAAAAGAAGGCGTTACTTCAGTAACCTTTTGAAACGTTTTAGTACTAATTGTCGTTTGTTTTATGGTATTATTGTCCAAGGGGTTCGCGTTAATTTAATTTTGTCGTCCTAACCTTTAAAGTTGGCCTGTTGTACGCCCCTTGTGTATATTAAAGAAAGAGCGAAACCTAAAAAGATCGTTTTTAAAAATGAAGTTACAACTTTCCATAATTTACATATTTTTGGTCTTTGTACTTTGTTTACAAAATGCCCAATAACAAAAGAAATTGTTAACCAACTTTCGACGTGTTTTGCACCGCCCTTCGCCTGCTGCCTTGGACTGTGCCCTGCCACAGTATGTAAATATGCCACTGATCCAACGGAAAATGTTTGATATTTATCGCTATAAATTTTGGCAGTCTCTATCTTAATTCTAATAAACTATTTCTATTCTACAAATTAAATATGTTGGGACATTAACAGACAGCACCATCTAGTTCCATGGTAAGCTACGAAGCTTGTGCTATGGATACCAGATAGTTGATACACTACACATACATATATAACTTTAATTACATATTTTTATGTATATATTATAAATATAAACACCCATGACTGGAGTACAAAAATTTGTGCTCATCACACAAAGGAATGCTACCAGCGGCACTCGAACCCGCAACCGCTGGCTCAGCAAGTAGGGTCACTACAAACTGAGCCAAACGACTTGTCAAAATTACGTAGATATTTTCCTTTTTTCGTAAAGGAGGGATAAACAAACACACTGTAGCTTTAATAACATTCGCGTAGGTTCTAGTTTTAAAAGATTTTATACCGCGTATTGATCTTTATATTGTTATGTTCTGAAACAATTGCGTTTTATTTTGAAACATATTACATTGCGTTTGGCATATCGTCAAGGATGTATCGATTCGGCTTTATTTTAATGACTTAATATGTACAAAAGAACAAAACACGTACATTTACTCAATAAATGATGTAGGTATAAGAGCAATTTTGGTAAAACCAATATCTTGTTCTAAAATATAATTGTATTCGCTAATTATATATTAATTACTTTTGACATAAAGGGCATATCGATCGATTTCAAAATTTTAGATTTTTTTATAGAAACATCCATGATGTATTGTATAGGTTTTCGTTAAAGAAATTCTCGAATTGTCTTAGAATTTGCGAAGATCAGATTTGTTTAACATAGACAAACAGACATGAATACCTACTGTTTACAATTTGTATAACATATTATACTGTGAGAGAAAGTAGAAATTGTTACTTTTACTGTTAAATATACACTATAAACTGCTGTTGTTAGTTCCAAAAACAGCCACTAGGGAAGTCTATTCACATCCAAATTCCAATATTACATACGTACATCTCAGCGTCATGACTCATGATAAGATTTATTTTTCTCTCTCATCAACTGCTTATCTTAACAAATCTTACTGATAAAGATTTCTAGAATAATCTTGAAATTACGCAGTAAATTGTTTATTAAGTTCATACTACACAACAAAAACATAAAGTACCTTTAGGCCAAGTTTATGGGAGCTAATGTTTTTGGAAGACTCGTTAGCGGATAATATCCCGTAAGAAACTGGATAAAAAAGAAAGGGGCTTCCCAGTTCCCAGTACTAATTGTGACCTCAATTCATTTGATAAACAAAACGTATATAACGTTTAGACCAAGTTTATAGTAATTTTTAAGATAAATCAATGCCTCTTTCATTCTGTCTCTGTGGTCTAGAACTGTAATTTAGTATTTATCTATTGATTCCGAGTACGATTCTTGGGGACTTTTTAGACCAAAACCTTTAATGTGTGATCGATTTAATTGTATCTTAGCTGTTTTTTGAATAACTGGAATATAGGTACAAAAGCCCCAAATAATTTTTTTAATGTTTTTTTTTGTTTTTGGAATTTTGCCATTTTCCATATTTTCCACTTTTCACTGTGGAGTATAGATCTTTCGTGCACCATCCTTTCCGGTCCTGGTCATTCACTCATCCTCATCCACTGCCTTTGCGTGGTTGGGGGTCTTCTTGTTCCTATTTTCGGTTTTATCATAACGTATAAATGATCACATCTTGGTCACAGCGACCAACTATTTATATTATGGTCGCGTTTTAACAGTGCGGGCTGTTGAATATAACATATTGTAAATAACAATTAATTAGCAACTCGCAACCGTGGTCGTGGTCGCATAATGCTGCCGAGTTATGGTGGATCTAAGTCTCTAAGTGCATGATGCACTTTGGTCCACCATGTCAACGTCATGCCCCAGCTATTGAATGAGACTATCCTTTATCACTAGCGTTTTCTCGCAGCTCCGCACGCGTAGTTCAATCAAGTTATAGCCTATACATTACTCTGATGTTCTGAAATGTATTTTATTAAATTTATTTCGCATTGTAAGATTTGTTTTACATTCTGTAAAGTTTCATTATAATCCGTTCAGTAGTTTTTGTGTAAAAGAGTAACAAACATCCATCCATACACACAGAACTTTCGCATACATATTTTATAACATTAGTAGAATTAAGAGGATGTAAGGTATGATCATCAGATCCTGTGGTTAGGTACTAATGATCTAAATGAAACTGTCGACAAGTAATATCTAACCATTATTACGTTTATGATAAAATCTATACTAATATTGTAAAGAGCTTGCTTGTTTGTTTGTTTGTTTGTTTGTTTGAGCGCGCAAATCTCAGGAACTACTAATTTAATTTAAAAAATTATTTTTGCATTACATAGCCCTTTTTTTGAGGAAGGCTGTTGGCTGTATATTATCATGCTCCTACCCAAGGGAGCGTAGCAGTAATATAATATAAAGTCTATCTATTCCATACTAGTTAAATCGTGCCGCTAGTAAATAATAAAATAATAGTATTTTTTATTACATTTTGTATTAATACAAAAATGAGCTAAAATTATAAACGTGAGTTTGACCATTTTTTTCCTTCCACTGCCTGAAAAATGAAAGGCACACGATTAGATTTCTTAATACGCTTATTTACCTGTAAATTAAACGTTAATTATGTACGTATTATTTAAAAGTAAATTTACTTTCATACTACAAACATCTTTTATTGTATTAATTATAATAATTGCATTATCTATATTTATTTTGTGTTAGTCAACGTTCACTCTTATGATTGCGTCATAAGATTCAATATTGCATAACAGTTTCAAAGAAAAAAAAATCTCTAAATACTGTCTAATCTGCCTTCATTTCGCAAAAGTCGGTCATTTGAAACCATAGTATACATGGACTACACTACGCATGTGTTAACTGTGTATGCCATTTAACGTCTTAAATTAAAGTGTTAGGGGCTAAAATAGGATGAAACGTGAGAAACATTTTAAAGAATCGCGTGTTATGTCGGTTTGTGATGCCAGAATCCAGATGCAGTTCGACCAAGCCCTTCGTACGGTTAACACTAAACTAAAAGAAGTGTCAAAGACTAAGATTTTTATCTAATAAATGAGATTTTTTTTGCTGATGGGCGGGCATTTGAGCTTTTTAGTAATAAAACGCTTTTAAGTGTTCAGAAAGTGGATAAACATTGGGTTTTCATATTATAAATCATGGAAAATAAAGGTACACTTTTGTTTTACTATTGGTTTACTTAGATTTCACAGAGATGAGATATTTTCCCGCACTAAGAAGTATCCTATCTGTTGAGCCGGGTAACCAGCTATCACCGTACCAAATTTCATCAAAATCCGTCCAGTGGCTTTCTCGTAATGCATTCCCAGACAGACAAACAACAATTCTAAAAACTATAGATTCGGCCTCTGTATTTATAACAATAACTATTTGAATAAGATTTTCCAAAAAATATTTCATGTACAGATTCGACTCAGAATTTTATCATAGTGTAGATTGATTTGTAATTTTTTCCTTAAATTTTATTGTGTGCGTAGGAACTAGACTCGTCCTCGTCACGGCCTTGATAATATTGCACATATATAATAATATTTTAATTAATATGTACGAGGTACGTGATACGTGTACATATCTAGGAAATAATAAAAATTGCAAGATTTTAAAATTACCGGTAGTATAATGATTGTTTCTTCATATTATTTATTTAGTTAAATAAGTTTTATTTTTGACATTTATTGTATTTTTCTATAATCTGTGGAAGGAATGTAAATAAGGAACTGATGGCAAACTGTTTTCATTTGGCGGAAGATCAATAAACAAAGTTATTAAACTAGACGCCAGTCAGTCTGCTACTCGCTGGTCGCTATCTAAAGCTAAGCGTAAATTCCTTTTGAACGTTCGTTCATAAACTTTAATTTTGCTTTTTTTAGAGTCCATAACAATTTTATAAATATCATGACAGTTAATCCGCTTGGATTTGGCCGTGTCAGACGATTAAGTCGATTTTGATGAAATATAGGTTATTTTAAGCAAACATTGAAAAAATAGTATAACTTATCGTGTTGAAGTTTGAGATCGAATATCTTGTTTTGTAAATAAAGAATAAAAAAGTAATAAAACGACGGGGTACTACTAGCAATATTTAGTATATGTTTATAATAATGTCAGCTTAGAAACGTTAATTTAAATTTTGCGTAATTTTTAATGGTTCGATTTTTGCTCTGAAATCCTAAATATTCCTGAATAAAACATATCCTATATGTGCCTTACAAACTCCTCTTTCTTTCAGTGAAAGTCCCATTACAATCGGTTAAGCCGTTCCAAAGATTACCGCGAACAAACAGAAAGACAGACAGATAAAAAAATTAAAAATGGTTGTTTATGTATAGGTATCAATTTTAATTTGTGTGATATCAGAAGGTTGCGTTTCCAAAAACTTGTTTGTGGATGAGATTGCGTGTTCACTGTATTTGTGTGTGCAAGAAGATAATGAAACGTCCAAAGTCACATATATTTTTATCATATTGATTTTAAGTTACTCACAAATATTCCTAGCATAATATATACTTTTATAATAATACTAGCGACACACCCTCGCTTCGCTCGGGTTCGTCCCTAGGTTGATTCCCCATACAAACTTTCATCCCCATTCTCACCCCCCTGAAGGGATGATTTCCGGGATAAAAGAGTATCCTATGTCCTTCCCAGGGTCCAAAACTATTTTCTTACCAAATTTCATCAAATCGGTTCTGTAGATCCAGAGATCAACCCCTACGTCACAAGCTCACATACTATACCTTTTTATAATATTAGTATAGAAGTATAGATATGTGACAAGCGAAACAGTAGGCGGTTACGGGACAACGGGGGACTGGGGTTCGTGGTGGGGCCGCTATACAAATATTGTTATATAGGTAAAACGTGTTCGTCAGCACTGCCACTTATAAATAACTCTACGTACTTGAGAAAAAAAAAGTTATTTTAAAATCACAAACAAACACTTGTTTTTCTTAGTTAACGGTTTAGAGTTGTATCAGATTATTAGTTTATACTTAAGAATTGTTAGGTACCTAGCTTTTCCCCCCAATGTGCGTTAACCTTGACGCGATTGGGCTCATTAGCGTCCGGCAACTCAGCCGGGCGCGAAGCCAAGGAACGCACTGGGAGGCGGCACCTGGTACTTATTTCTCGGATAGCAGAGTAGACTGTTGGAGCAACCCCATGGTTGTTGTGGTCTGCTTCGGCAGGCCTGCCGTCGGGGCGTCATGGTTGAGTCACTGAGTGTGTAAGCCATCCGGAGACGCCCCATTAAGACGGGGGAGGTTCGGTTGGGTTTTAGTGGGTAGTATTGGCTTTCTAGCCGGTGAGTCCCACATAATTCGTAAATGCATTTCCTACCAAGCTTTAAATACTATGCAAATAGAGATATGTGTCTATATCAATATATATATTATGAGGCTTACTTACAAAGTATATATTGACTCTACTAATGGAATTATAAACTGTGTCAACAGATTATATATTATGTACTTCCGTTCATATACCTTTGTGTCCATTTCGACGGTTATAAAAAAAAGTTAAAACTCCTCTTAACGAAATTATCAATTTAAAACCTGCTATTCATATCGTACATGTTTCTTATACATTCTGTTAACGAATATTAAAAGTCATTGTTTTTCTTTTATTTATTTTTAAATGACTTCCAAAAAAAGGTTATATATGTGTTAAGTCAGTATTTTTTTTTATTAAATCAAATTGAAATATTTGATTAATTTTATTACAGTAAAAAAGACATGTATGTACCTAATTGTAATTGAAACGTCATAATCAAATGCCATGAAACACAAGTTACACCTTGTATTGCTTTCCTTTATGTTATGTGTATTTATATCTCATATAACGAAGTAGACCACCCATGCGAAGAACATCGATGATTAAATAATGTTTTGAAGCCAATCTATTTAATTTAAATATCATAAAATAATTTAACTATTGATTATGTATTTAATCATTAATGATATAGGTAATATTTAATTAAAAAGTGTTTTTTTTCATGCACATTTTTGATGGGTTTAAATTCTAGTAGAATTACTTGATGAAAGCATCTAAACTTTTATCAAGTTATATATTATGCTCATAGAAGTAGGGTTTCTAAAAAATCTAATAAATTAAAGAGTGTATTATTTATTTTTTTAACGAACTATTTAAAATTACAGCTGTAATAATTGAGTTAGCACATTAACATATTCTTCTTTATGTAAATATATTATACATGCAAATATTGTAGCGTATACGTATGTAAGTTAATCTTCAAATCGACTATACTTTTCTAATAATGATTTGACCTACTATTTTGAATCTAGTTACGTGGCACATACAAATTTAGTGTAATATAACGCTACCCTTAGTTTAGCTTAAGTAGCTTTCGTGTTAGTTTTTTTTTAAATAAAAAAAGTCCAATTCACACATGGTAGAAGTGAAACTTCAGAAAAGTAACCTACGAGAGAATGAGAGGAATATAGAGTATCAGGAGTGGTATAATTATAAGGTTTTTTTAAAATATTTTTACCAAGTTTAAAAGTTACGTTACATTTTATTTGACATAAATATACATTACATATTATCCAGTCATTAATTTTATTATTTTTTACTCTCTGTGTAATGTATTCTGTCTCAAATAATTAAATAAGGCATATTAGGCATATTATAATCATATATTTATAGAATATCATATACGGAAAAAATATAATATTATATATTCGTCAGACAATACCAACGGTTACCATGGCAAAGTAGGTATTCTATCTCATTCTCTTGCCGCTTTAGTCCTTTATATGTTGGGACATTTTTTTATTTTTTTTATGTTGGGACATTAACATACAGCGCCATCTAGTTCCATGGTAAGCTACGAGGCTTGTGTTATGGATACCAGATAGTTGATACACTACACATACATATATAACTTTAAATACATACATATTATAAATATTAACACCCATGACTGGAGTACAAACATTCGTGCTCATCACACAAATGAATGCCCCCAGCGGTACTCGAACCCACGACCGCTGGCACAATAAGTAGGGTCACTACCAACTGAGCCAAACGTGTTGTCAAATTATTTATATTTATGTGTTTGTTTCCATGTCGTGACGCTTTTCCGTTTCATCGAGTTTCAAATCACAACGATTCTAAAGAAGTTTCACTTGAAAAAATGATAATAATAATTTATATGTATATCCGATTACAGATCAGCAAGGTGGATATCCTCCTCAGGGAGGCTATCCTCAAGGTGGCTATCCTCAGGGAGCCTACCCCGCAGGGGGATATCCCCAGGGAGGCTACCCCCAGGGAGGTTACCCTCAGGGAGGTTATCCTCAGGGCGGCTACCCACCTCCTCCCCAACCAGGATTCCAACCAACCGGGTATGGCGGATATGGAGAGGTAATTATTATTGTGTAAAATTAAACTATACTCAAAGGTTTTTGAATAATTAAACAGGAATCGTGGATTAATACTTGTGTTTTGTAGATCAGATTGCCGAACAGGATGGACTTTTGTATTGATCATACAAATGATCTGGTCATGACATAAAAACTTTTTAACAAAAAAATAAAAACCGACTTAAATCAAAAGCACTAAAAAGTAAAAAATAACTGATTGGTAGTTTTCATTTACTATACATACCTAATCAAATATATTCGAAGTCGGTGTGCTTTGCTTTATATTATATATATATATATATATATATATATATATATATATATATATATAATTTGCTTATAAATAAAAATAATAAAATTGTCCAAATCGGTTAATAAATGACGGAGTTCTGAGGTAACAAACAATAAAAAAAAAATACAGTCGAATTGAGAACCTCCTCCTTTTTGAAGTCGGTTGAAAACAAATGACATCCTATAATTGCTAATGCTGACAAAAATAGAAATGCCGTATCTATGCATTATGCGATGTGTTGAAAAGATATCGCTGCTATACTTTTTAGTTTTCTTTTAGCGACGTTGTTTATAGAAAATCTGCGTTTTTGCATAAAGCGGGCTTATTATATTATGTATGTACTTATATGGACTCGATAGAAAAATCGCTACTCAACTAACATTTTTACGATGTTAGAATATAGATGATACATGTAAAGCTGTGTGTGATGGGACATTGTTTTTCTATTTCATACAAGTAAAAGAATGACCCTAGACAGACAGTAGATATTGAATTAATCAATGTATACCACTCATCTAACTTTTAGAATGTTAATTTTGGCAATTTTCAACAAACTTTCTCTTTCAATTTCAAAAACAAAAAATTCTTAGTAATATTTAAATATATTATCTGTTTTAATATATTCTGTAGTATCTCTGTGCCAAATTTCATCCAGAACCGCTCAGCCGTTCTGTCGTGAAAGAGTAACAAACATCCATACATCTGCACTTACAAACTTTCACATTTATAATATAAGTATAGATGATTTGATCTAGTAGGTTCTGCTTAGTGACATTAATATTCCTTAGTTTATGTATGGATTGACGTAAACATGTACAGCTATGGAATGGATGGGAGCGTTTTTAACGGTCAGATATAAATATGATCATTTTACATATTGTTTTATGTATCGTACTTATGCCTGTTATATATGATTGTTGAAAAATGTATGCAAATTGTTTATAGTATGTGCCAGGAAAATGATATAAAAAGTTTTGTCTGTCTGCACGTGTTTGAAACTTTGATTTGAAACAACTGGATAAAGAACAATAAATTTTAGCCTATTCTTTTCTATATAAAATTTAACTATGCCAAAACTCATACTCCTTTGTATGCGCAATATGTTTAGAAAGAGGTTTCTCAGAAGAGTTTTCTCTTCGCATATTTTTATTTTTTAGATAAGATTGCCGATATGTACTTAATAGTTTTATACTTTTCATTACAGCCAGTGTTTACGGGCCCAGGGGGCAGTCTCGGGGAGGATTCCGACGTCAAAGGGTTCGACTTCAATGAGCAGAGCATTCGAAAATCTTTCATTAGGAAGGTGAGTTACAATTATTTATTGAAAGTTACTAGCGGCTCGCCCACATTCACACAAATCTCTCCCACAGGAACCGTACATTTTTCCAGGATAAAAAGTAGCCTATGTGCTATTCCAGACTATAATCTATCTCTGTGCCAAATTGAGTAACAAACATCCAAAAATCCATCTAAACTTTCACATGTAAAATATTAGTAACATTCATTCATCTTCTGTTTCTTATTAAAACTATTGTATTACTAGGTTATTTTAATGTTTCTGTTTCACAGAAACTGTTTGGTAATTGTTTAAAATCTGTTACTTTAATATGTCGAAGTCTTTATAGACTTTACAGACTTAATAAACATTTTATTATGGAGGGTATAGCGGGGCCTTCTGTCATAGGTTTTGTCTACGTTGATTACGTAAGAGGACTTAGCAAGTTTTCGAAGACATGCTCAGTCCGCCAACTCACATATGGCATGATCCCCCTCGTATTGAAGGGAGGCCCGTGCCCAGCAGTGGGACGTTAAAAAGGGCTGCATATAATTTAATGTATTATTTTTTTTATGAACCAACGGCTTTCCATTAGGACGGAGATGGTTCCGTGTGGTTTTAGTGGGTAGTACTCGCTTTTGTGGCCAATGAGTGGTATGGCCAAATGCATTTCCTAACAATAAAAGAAAAGATTATAATTAGGTATAACATAAATGTAACAAACAAACCAAATACATAAAAGGACATAAATTATTATTTATTATTTCAGGTATACGGTATTTTGATGTGTCAACTGCTTGTGACCATGGCCTTCATCACTCTGTTCGTGTATCACGCACCAACCAGGATGTGGGTGCAAAAGAACACTTACATGTTGTAAGTATATAAATAACTAGCGACTCACTCTCGCTTCGTCTCTAGGTTGATTCCCCAAGCAAACTTTCATCCCCCATTTTCACCCTCTTAGGGATGATTTCCAGGATAAAAATCCCAGAGACTCAAACTACCTTTATACCAAATTTCATCTAAATCGATTCAGCGGATTAAGCGTGAAAAGTTAACAAACAGACGGACAACGACGTGATCCTATAAGTGTCCCCTTATATCCTATTGGGCTCCGGAACCCTAAAAGACACCTCAATTAACCTAAATTGCGTATGCCTTGCCTTATTATATAAATAAAAATTTGTTTATCAATTAACTAAGATATAGCCTAAGAGATACAAACAAACAAAAATCGAATCGAGTATCTCCTTCCTTAGTAAACTATAAATTTATAATTCCAGCTGGATCGCCTTCGCCCTGGTGTTCATATGTCTGATCGCGATGGCGTGCTGTCCGTCCGTGCGCCGCAACTCGCCCATGAACTTCATCTTCCTGGGCATATTCACTGTGGCCGAGAGTTTCCTGCTGGGCGTCACCAGCAGCATGTACCAGAGCGATGCGGTATGTTCTGTGGTTTCTTGGTTTTTTTTTTTATTTCTGGTTGTATTATGGTTGGTTATTTGAGCGACTTTAAATAAGGTTGGTTTCAATTTGCATGTTTTGACAAACAGCAAATTGAAACCAACACAATGACAAACGAGCAGACAGCGTACCTGATGGAAATCGGTACGTGTCGCCCATAACACTTACAGTTCATGCACTCAGGTTTTATATTACAAAAATAAGAACTGCAGGTGCGTTGTCACCGTGAGGACTAAGATGATATGCCTCTTGCCTGTAATTGCGCTGGCTACCTTATCCTTCAAACCGGAACACAACAATTTAATCATTGTTGCTTGGCGGGAGAAATAGATTAGGGGGTGGTACCCATCCAGTCGGAAACCTCAGGCTTGACAGAGTCCTACCACCAGTAAACCGAACTATGGCCTGATTGATCCCCCAGATACTGAAGGGAGGCCCATCCCCTGCAGTGTGACGTTAAAAAGGGCTGAATACATAATATATATTTTCAGGTGATGATGGCAGTGGGCATAACGGCTGCAGTATGTCTCGGGCTCACTATATTCGCGATGCAAACTAAGTGGGACTTCACAATGATGGGCGGGGCTCTTCTTGTTGCTACCATCGTTTTATTGCTTTTTGGTAAGTTAGCTTTTTTTTCTTTTTTTTTATTGTTTTATCTTATCTGTGGCAGATGTTGCCATACTGATGATATAAATTTTGATTTTTATAAAGGGGTGAATTTGTTTTTTTCGAATAATGTGAACATGTCTGGGGTGGGATATATTAATCACATATACATATTATAATACGAAAGTTATGTTAAAAGTCACGCCAACTAGAGTCGCTAAGTTAGTATTCCGCCACTATAAATGGAATGTCTTTTGAAATTTGTATGGGATATTCAGTTGTATTACTTTTTTTGAGCGGAACCCTATTTCTTTTTTCTAAAATAATCCCGTCAAAATCAGTCTAGCCCGATACTGCTATTATATTATATAGATTAGCCGGAACACACAGTCAAACAGAAAACTTTAAAAATTATGTTTTGCTTATAAGTATCATATACATTTTCATATGCATTTAGTAAAAAGCCGTTATTATGACATTACAAACAGACACTTCAATTTTATTTATCTGTATGATAAAATTCTATTTCCTTCAGGTATCGTGGCAATCTTCGTGCCTGGCAAGACTATGACTCTGATATATGCTTCTCTTGGGGCTTTCATCTTCTCCCTCTATCTCATCTACGACACACAACTCATGATGGGAGGCAAACACAAGTACACAATATCCCCGGAAGAATATGTCTTCGCTGCCCTTAACCTTTATCTGGATATTATTAATATATTCATCTATATCCTAACTATCATTGGCGCGGTCAGATCTGATTAAAACAAAATAGCGGTCTTGTTTGTCTATGGCATATTGGAACCAATGTTTGAGCCATGTTAGTGTAGTTTGATGTTGTAGATTGTTTAATAATGAATAGTGATATTTATTGGATAGTGTGTACTAATGTTTGGATTTGTCGCTTTGAAAGTCATTTTTACTTTTGAGTTGAATATTCTGGAAGCAATATTTGACGGTTAGTAGACTTTTTTTGTTTAATTTTTTATTTTGTATTTGATCTAAATAGAAGCAATCAACCAATTTTTGGCTCCAACGTTGGTAACAATATATTTATACAATATAACACCTCCTTTAAACATATTCAAATCGGTATCGCTCATGGAAATGTAAAAAAATATATAGGAAAATGACATTCAGGAAATGTGTAGGTATGTCGTTTCTATTTTTTTTTTTTTCTATTAGCGATAACGATTGTAGAATGGCAACTTCTCTATGTCCTCGTGTAATAACTGTGTGCCTGAATCGTTATCCGCATTTGACGTAAGTTTGTGCATAGATCTCTTTTTGTATCGACAACCTTCACTCAACTCATTCGTTTTCTTTTATTTAGTTAAATTTATTTATGAGTAGGGTCTTAGTATTATTTTTTTTGTATATTTTTGGGCGATTCAAAATTTTATTTAACATTCGAAAAAAATCACGATAGTCATTTTTAATTTAAAAATCTTTAGATAACAAAGTAACATGTTCATTTTGAATGTTTTTTTTAAATACTTTATTTTAAAACATTCCTTATATAAATTTAATTCATGCTAACGACTGAACACGTCAATTGTGGACCCCTCCTTAAATTGCAGACAATAAAGTCGAAACTTAATGTTACCAGTCGGCGACTGATATTATTTTTAAAACTTGAAATGTTAACTTTTTACATCGTCCCTGGCATAATGGATGTTTACCTTCGCTTTAAAAACATGCGTTAATTTAAAATGGCCGGATGGTGTAAATTATTTTGTCAAATGTTTATGAATCTTATTTATCTTTAAATGTTTAAGCGCGTGTAAAAACTAATGTACAATTTAACTGTTATTGCAATAATTATGGGAATGCTTCAACAATACAGTGGTGTAGGGATGTAAGTGGGTACGGTGCACGGGTGTCACCCATTTGGCTGTGACACCCGTTTGTCATATGGGTGACATCAGTTTCGGGTGACACCCGAACTCGCCCGTCCTCCTATGCTATGCCACTAACAAGTTATTAACTATTAGATTTAAATATTATGTATTTTTATTATAACAGTTTACGTCCATAGTTGAAGGAACACAATCTGATAATCCGAATAATTTAATTTAGAAAAAGTAAAAAATATATTTGCTATATACATATATGATATATATATATATCATATATATATATATCTCATATATATATATATATATATATATATATATATATAGTTATTTGCTATAATGTTGCAATGACAGTATGAAGATAATACATCTTATATATGTTAGACATTGATATACAAAAACTCAAGATACACAAATAGTGTCATTAAAGTGCCCTCCAAATAAGTGCACCATTCGAAATTGAATTGTGCTTTTTTCAAATGTCTTTTGTTCATTGTTTTCAAAATTAAAACGCACGTTGTTTCGTTTAAAAAAGTACTTTATGTGGTGTGCGTAAGTTCGGATTTAGGTTTAGACTATGAGGAAGATTTCTCGAAAATATATTATCAAATCAAAATATCCATCAATCAATCAATCAAAATATATTATATCTATTTACGTTCAGTCTGAGGTTAAGCAATTTATTGTGATATCTCTTTTGTACCTGGTTTTTTGTTTCTAATGTGTCCATGTCTTACCTGTGCAATGTATTGTACCTGGAAGTTAGACCAGCTGAAGAAAGAATTGAGAAGACGAGGTATATCCTGTGGTGGTCCTGACTGACTGATGGATCCACTCACAGCCTAAACTGCTGGTCGTGGAAACGTGAAATTTGGAGGATGTATTCTTTAGTGCAAAAAGAAAGAGAAAAAGGCAAAATTATTCCGTATTATAACTTTCTATTTTGGAATTTTATTCTTTGATTTGACTTAACGTTTCACATCAACGCCACTTTTTACAGAGATATTTGTTAGGAAATGTGTATCTATTTGTTTTTATATATCAATGATGTTAGATAATAGTTGCATTTACATATTAGCTATGATGTTCGTACTATAATATTGTAAATTACATACATGTGAAATGTCTCGAATAAAACTAAAATATTGTACTTATTTGGCTTCGTAACAAATGCAGATCTATATTAATTAATATAACTATTTAAATTCCGAAATGTCTATAATCATAAATCTTAAGTCGCTTCAGCCGAAATGTCAAATTTTTAGAAAATATTTATATCTAATTCAACAATCAATATAAAATAAATATAGCTTCATATATTAAATATTGTTCGTATAAAATATATGGGATATTTAGTATTAGGATATATATATATATATAAGATTTTTTCTTATTAAAATATTAGAACAGTTTGACATTCGGCTTTGGCAACTAGATTTCGCTAATATGATGCTTGCAACATTCAACTTTGAAGTGTAAGCCTATTTTTATATAAAGTGATATTAAAAAAGTGTTTTGTGATTTCATAATACACGGGTAGTGATTTAGTTCAAAGTTACACGCTGTATATACACATAGCACATTGACTTACGAATAAGGTATTATTTTATTTAGTTTTTGTTATGTTCCATTTATTTTTATTAAAATTATCATAACAAATGTTGTTTTATTTATAAGTCATCAACACCAAAGTACCCAAAATTATATAAATGTAGCATTAAGGACTAGAAGTTTTGTGTTCACGATGTAATGGTAATAATATTGTAATAGTAATAATATTGAAAGGATACTTAAAAAATCGATATAAGTTTGTAACTTTTTTCTATTATTATAAGTCCATAAGTACCTTTCTGTAAGTAATCACCCTAGAAACTATACTAAACTATAAATTCTAACTTAAAAACCACATATTTAGTTAATTTTTAGTTTCATTGCCAAAAAGCAAAAACAGTACATTTATTCTTAATGCATTCGTCATTTACATATGTTAGCCATTTAAGAGACTATTGAAGCAATATTGGATGAAATTTTACTGGTATCATTTGAATCACTAGGCAATAGTGAAATTACAAAATAAAGAAATAAGAGTGGCACTCCATACATGCTACATGTGGTGTCACTGGATAGGTCTTTTGACCTATCCTAATTGAGATTATTGTTTCAAAGTAACTTTTTTCTTCAAGGCAACAGTTGCGGAGTTATATGCGAACGCATAATATTTACAAAAATAATAATTTAACTTTAAAAATATAAAAAAAGTTGTCCCAATCAACAAAATCAAAAATCTTGATTCGTCATCGATCACATGTGGATTAAAGTTGACGGTAAGATTTGTATGTTTTCGCAAAAGTTTTTTAGTAAACTACTTGTCTACGTGGCTAAAAAGGGATGGAAATATTTGTTTGTAAGTTATGATAACAAACCAAGTTGATTCTTCACGGAACAATGACGATGAGTAAGTAAATTCAGGACTTCCCTATGTACATATCATTGGGAAGTCCCAAGTTTTTGATTTACTTATTATCTGAATATTTTTTAGATACTGATTGCATTCATAAAACTCAAAAGCATTATTATAACTACTTGTAACTGAACAAAATTATAAGATATTCTTATTTTTTATTCCAGTCACTTTTTTCTTTCGTGATTAGTCCACTAAAATTGTACATACTGAAATGAGTTTTTTTTTAATTTTATATATCTGTATAGTTTCTTTACTAAACTCCCATTTTACAGTAAAATACTGATTTGAAGTATAAACATTAAACAAACAAACAATGAATGTTAGAAGTTAGAAAGATATAATTGGATGATTCAAAAGACAGAAGCCTGTCTCTGATTGGTTTAGTTGCTAAGTCAAAAGACAAAAAGTAAATCATCGATCATTCTATGACTCATGAGCAGCGATGCTAATGGCGGGTGAATTACCCGAAAAGCGGGCAATTTAGGCGATTTTTGATGGCGAGTAATTTTGACGGACCTACTTATTTGCATTTTGCGGAATCCAAGCAGGTATTTTAGTTTAGCTGCTTAATTGATATTTTAAGTTTATGTTTGATTTAATAATTTAAAGCTATTTAATTGAGCACCTGGTTACAATGACTTCTTTTTCTAACACTAGTCCTTTTTTTATACTAATTATAACATAATTTACCTAAAAAAACCATTTTCGAATTTCGGGTATTCTGCTCGCCGGGTATTTTGAGGTTTATTGGTCGGGAAAATCACTGACCGTAATCTGGCAGCCCTGATAGCAGCGATTATTCAACTATTTCGAAAATACTCAAAAGCGATATCTACAGCTACACGCGTTATCCGGCGACCGGCACTTGCTAGTTGTTATCAGTGATTGTTTTGTACGATAAGTGGACGAACGTCTGCCATGGCACAAGTAAGTTATTCAATTTTAATATATTTTATGGCATTCTCTAACAGATAATGTTAGGATTACTATTTTATTTAAAAAATACACTAGACGTAAATGACCCACGCCACAGTTTTGACATTTGTATTTTGTTTGTTATCGTTTTCAATACATGCGTATGCATTTTATCATAAACTTATCTTAAAGGAGCGATTATAATTATTATATTGACGTGATCTAATATCGTCAGGCGCTATCTATTATTATGAAATTGAAATATTTATAAAAAAAATGAGGGAAATTAGCTGTTTTTTTTTAAGTTCAAAAAAATTTATTCTCATTCACTTACATGATAACAACATAGTAACATAAAGTGAAAATATCTAATAATATTGTTCTCATGTATTTCAAATCAATTTTCAATGTAACAAGTTTCTACAAATAACATTATTCATAAATGTCAAAACTTGAAAACTCAAAAGTGCAATGATGCCATATACAAAAAAAATCACCTTTAGGCGTGAAATAATTATTTTTAATTGATTATGAAGTCAATGTACCTTTTTTTACCCGACTGCGCCAAAAGGAGAATCATGTTTTTAGAGTGTATGTATGTATGTACATATATTTCTTTCTTTGGCACGCTCTGTAGTCAGACCGAGTTCATGGATTTTAGCTTGAGAGATGTCGTTAGATTCACAGAGTCAGATTTGTGGTCACGTGATTTGGATATTAAAAATAATAATTCATTATGTTAAAAATAAAGAAAAAACATGATTTTTATTTAATTATTCCTTTTAATAATGAATTCTAGCCCCATAAACTACCGCTATTCAAAACATCACATCATTTTATTACCACAGTCCAAGACCCTATTGTGAGATTGACACTGAGTCGAATCTGTACATTAAATATTTTTGGAAAATCTAATTGAAATAGGCATTATTATCGATACAGAGTCTGAATCGATAGTTTTTAGAATTTTGCTCTGTCTGTCTGTCTGTCTGTCTGTCTGTCTGTTACCGCATCACGAGAAAACCACTGGACAGATTTTGATGAAATTTGGTATGATGATCGCTGGTTATCCGGGTCAACATATAGGATACTTTTTACCGCAGGAAAATATCGCATTTCTGAGAAAAAATACAAAAACTGCATTTTAAAAGTACTAATATGCAAAACCTAAGAATTTGGTTTTTAGTCATCTGGACGCGGGCGGAGCCGCGGGCAATGCTAGTATTAGGAATATAATTAAATATGAGAGCTTACTGAATTTATTTGTAATTTATTTCTTAAATATTTTCAGCCAGGGTACTACCATTCTGCACATCTTGGCGAAGATGGACATGGCGGTGCCGCCGCCTTTGATTTTACAGAACAAAGTATACGAAAAGGCTTCATTAGGAAGGTAACAAGTTAAAACCCTGCTTCTCATATCCTCGACATTATTTTAAATCTTTTACGAAAAACAAATTAATAATACAAAATATACCCACTTTAATCACGAATTAATAATAATTTTAATTTAAATAGATACTATCGTTCCTGCTTTCAATCTAGGTACTTTTTAATATTTTTAAGTAATTGGTAGCACAATGCCAACTTTTTAAAACTCTCATATCATTATAACCACATTTTTTTTGTAAAAGTCGCAGATAATATGAGAAACCGACAGTAGTCTGACAAAAGTTTGTTTTTTCTTCCGATTATCGGACCAACTGAAACAATATTTACTTATTATGTCAAAAACAAAAAAAAACATTATTTATCACGATAGGTGTACGCGATCCTGATGAGTCAGCTGCTGGTGACGATGGCATTCATAGCATTATTTCTGTTCCACCAACCAACGAAAGAATTTGTTGGGCGAAACACATATCTCTTGTAAGTATCTATTTAAAAAAAAAATTGTCATGGTTCTATTATTTTATACATTTCCTGGCGTTACGTTAAACATTTTAATTCATTTGTCTGGCGCGGGAAACAAATCTTCTCCTTTCGATTACATACATCACTCTTTTAAAGTTTTATTTTTTATCGGTTATTTGCAGACTATTTTTTATTTATCTATCTATATATAAATAGACAAAGACAAAACAGTTCAGTACCGTTTCACATCTGTTTGTCAAACGATTTTAATTATTTTTTTATTTTAGTAGCTTTTAACGAGCTTCAGTGTTACCTATCAAAAAAAATATTTGGAAACAGTTTTTTATAATATAGTTAGGTGAATTCTATAAGTACATGTATGTTTTCCTTAAATTTTTAATAATGATTATAATCGAATTTCGACCACTGTTGAACACTAGAAAGGAAAAATCTACTATAATTCTTTTTTTTGAATCGGACTAATGTCAAGTGTCCTGTGTCTATGCAATGGGGAATATGTATATGCATGTGCTTTAAATAAAGGTGAAATATATATTTTTATAATCTTTATTGTTTTTGAATTAAACCTATTACAATATTTTTTTATGTAATTTCTTTTTGATTAAGAAAATAATTATTAAAAAGTGCAAATACAGGTAGGGAATTCAAAGTAGTTGAAACGAACGCCATTGGTCAGACCGAATATGACGTCGGAGTATATCATAACAGAGCGATTAGCGATTTTGTCGCTAGAAATTGAGTTATCATTTTTTTGTGTATATCATACTGTGACGTCACGCCAAGCGCGCGAAATGGCGGGCGTTCTAAGTATCCGTATCGGTATGATATTATTATACCAAATTTTAGTTTTTTGGAGCTAGATATTTTTTTACAATTATATAATGATGTTAGTTATTGCATAAATAATTTAAAAAAAAATAACGCGGAATATGTGATTTTTTTGTGTAATTTAAAACCTCATTTTTTGCCTACAGCTGGGTTGCTTTCATAGTCCTATTCGTATGCCTGATCGCAATGGCGTGTTGCACGGAAGTGCGTCGCACTGCGCCCATGAACTTCATCTTCCTGGCAATATTCACTATAGCCCAGAGCTTCCTGCTGGGGGTGGCCACTAGCCGATACAATGTTTCTGAGGTAAATCTTAGGATATAGGAATTTAGGATAAAAATTTTAGGATATTTTGATTTTAAAAGTTTTCTTAGCTCTTTATTATCCTGGGATCTGTCTGATGATATTTATATCTGTCGTCAAGTCAAAAAAAAACCTAACTTATTCATTATATTCATATTCCAATAACTATATTTATTAGTATTTGAAACCTAGATGACTGTACAATAATTCGATACCGTCGAACTGACCATATAATTGAGTCATACACTCGTAATATCTTCGAGATAGCAATCAATTAATATCACTTAATTCACTTTAAGCATAGGTACTATACAATATACTTATTTTAAAAAATCGGACAAGTGCGAGGTCGCATTGAGGGTTTTAGACGATGTAACTACAAA
This sequence comes from Brenthis daphne, assembly GCA_947093115.1. NCBI lineage: Eukaryota > Metazoa > Arthropoda > Insecta > Lepidoptera > Nymphalidae > Brenthis > Brenthis daphne. Next base: position 2,167,605 of record OX352483.1, on the reverse strand, counting down.
TTTACGGTTTTCGGATTTTTCCCTTTACTTATGTCAGACATTGTTTCTTGCCAAACATGATGCTTTACGAGCGTCAAAGTATGCGGCATAACTAGCCATATCTTTTGATTGCATTGACTTAGAAGTTTAACTTTTGCACATCTCCAAGGAATTGGAGACCTGTGTATTTGTTATTCATTTCGACTTCATACCTACACTCGTTTCTAAGAAAAATGGTCTTGACAGACAGACAGACGAAAAACGAAGCGATCCTATAAGAGTTCCTTTTTTATATTGAAACACGTAACTATAAAAATGTGTTTAGTTACTTATATCTTTATTTTTTTGGTTAAAATAGGTGATGATGGCGGTCAGTATAACAGCCGCGGTCTGTCTTGGCTTGACGATATTCGCTTTCCAAACAAAATGGGACTTCACGATGATGGGAGGCGCGTTGGTCGCCGCGACTATAGTTCTTTTTATTTTTGGTGAGCTTTATGTATTAAAAATAAGTAGAAAAATTTTTCAAAACCTTTTGAATCAATTTATGTAATCATCATTGATCATATCTCCAACCCTTTTAGACTTTTGTGTATTGTGTATGTAACACATTGTAATGTGGTTTTAAATTTTTTTGAAATATTTCGTAAAAATCCAATAATTTAAAAAATAATGGAGTGGATAAAAAAAATCACTTTGTTTTGACACCTTACACAGGTCGCCACTTTTTAACTGATTTCCCACAAAAAGGAGGAGGTTCTCAATTCGTCGGAATCTTTTTTTTATGTATGTTCACCGATTACTCGGAGACGCCTGAACCGATTTGGATTTTTTTTTGTTTCAAAGGGTATATATATTATAAGATAATATATAATATATTAAGATATGAATATCTAATAGGTAAATATGTATTTTACATATCGAAATATATTAGATTTGCTTTGCATCGGCTGGCACTGATTTCGAAAATATCTGTTTAGGTATCTATTCTAAATGAAAACCTCCGTTTAGTTATTTTTTACATTTTAGTGCCTGGAAGTCGGTTTTCTTTTAAGTTTTTATTTTTCCAATTTTAGACATGTACACATATATTCATTTATAGACGTCTTGCGAACGAATTAATTGATAAATACATGCGCTTGCTTGTGCATATAAAGGTGATATTAAATAATAACTACTTACTCTCGTTTTTCTTGGGTTCGTCCCTACACGGTAGGTACGTTATAAAAAGATATAACATAAGGTATCTGCTTGTAAAAGTCAAGTTAAATTCAGTCCACCCGTTTTGGAGATTAGCCAGAACAGACAGACAGACAAAAATTAAAAAAAAAGTTTTTTTTCTTATATGCACCATACATGTATACTTTCATATGCATTTAGTAAAAAGTTGTTATTTTGACATTACAGACTTCAGTTTTATATATCTGTATAAATAAACTTATAATTATTTTTTTCCAGGTATTCTCGCAATTATAATTCGGAGTAACATTTTAAACCTAGTATATGCATCGGCTGGAGCGCTGATATTCTCTCTGTATCTCGTGTACGACACTCAGCTCATGATGGGCGGCAAACACAAGTACAGCATCTCCCCCGAAGAATATATCTTTGCAGCCTTAAACCTATATTTAGACATTATTAACATCTTCTTATTCATTCTCACTATAATAGGATCGACTAAGTGATAGTTTTTTTCAGATCACATACATTTTTAAACTTTAAATTTATTAATTTCCAAATAAACTGACCGGATTAGAAATTTTTAAAATTTAATTTGCTTGCATTTAAATATTACTTATGATATGTTTTAAATATTAAAAGGAAAAATTAATATGTTAAAAGCATTGAGCAAAAAAGTACTAGGATACACAATCCCATGCAAAGGTTCTTTAAAAACTGTCACCAATTGTGTTTAGGTAATTATTCTAGTTGAAATAAATATACAACAATGTAAATTGAACCTTAAATGCAGTGCTTAAATTTGTTTTCACTATTATTTATTTAAATTAAAAGCGCGCTCGAATGTTAAAATGAGCGCTCATTCGGTGAAGACATTTTTTGTCGCTGATTGTGTATCTAGTACTTTTTAAACGATTATTAAAAGTAAACTTTTAGTTAAGGAAAGAGCTTTTTTTTCTTACATATATAAGTAAATATGGTGCTACCAAAGATGAAAAGGTTTGTGTAGTATAATAAGTATTCGTACTATAGTTTAATAAACATTGAAATATTACACAGTTTTCCTAATTTTTTAAGTATAGTGTTCGTCCAATTGTCGAATTTTGTCCATAATTATAAAACATTTGAGGAAAATATATACGAATAGATTTTACTCCTCTATATAAAAAAAATATTCCAAAATTTGTTTTATTGATAACACTTAAGCTCGTCATAAAGCTGAACAAAAAATTCAGTTGACAAACAGGTGAGAAAAATGTACTAAAATTATGCCTATTTAATTTTTATATAATTATATATAGATATTCATTATTTGTTCCGATTATAATTGTTCAAATCAAACACAAGTACCTAAATAAGATAGTTGTAATTTCTCTTATATATCATTCATCATCAGTGTTTCATTTTGTAATTTTTTAGTTTATTGTTTAGCTTTTTGTTTTTCTCATTTTCATAATGGTCTGCTTCATATGTGTATTGTTTATTTTGTGGAAACTTCATTGGTTTATGTGTTGTCTATTATTATTAATTATTTATGTAATATCGTACTGTTTGTTTCCCTAAAATAAATAAATAAATAAATAAATATATTATCTTTTGGTGAGGCCCACATAAATTACGAGTCCAAGAGGTGACCGTCGAAAAGATATCTATTTTATAGAATCTACAAACACCATCATCTTCGTTCCTTCTTTAATATTACTGTTATAATATTGTATTCATCATATTAATTATTTTTTTTTATTTCTAATTTTGTAGGTATAGGTACTATGAATGCGTGTGTTTGTTGTATAAGAGTATTTAAATAATAAATAATATACCGAGTTTTAGCTATTTCATTTATTTTCCACGTCAATTTCGCCATGTTAATGTTGCTATTTACTTCGACCTGACCTGGCCTGATACCCCTCGTATTGAAGCGAGGCCCGTGCTCAACAGTTAGATATGTAGTAAGGTTCAAAAATCTGGAATAAATATTATAACAACATTAATATATATTTTTTATAGTTTGACGACACGTTTGGCTCAGTCTGTAGTGACCCTAATTGCTGTGCCAGCAGTCGCGGGTTCGAGTCCCGCTGGGGGCATTCATTTGTGTAATGGACACGAAATTTTGTACTCCAGTCATGGGTGTTTATATTTATAATATTATGTTACATGTATGTATTTAAAGTTACATATGTGTAGTGTATCAACTATCTGGTATCCGTAACACGAGCCTCGCAACTTACCATGGAACTAGATGGTGTTGTATGTTAATATTTTTATTTATAGTTATATAATAAAGATTCACAAATTTTTGGCTCAAAAATGAGTAGGAGTCAAATTGGAATTAATAATATTTTAAATTACGTATTCTATAATAAAAATCTGTATGTATCAAAAATTCTTATAAAAATAAATTTCGAGTTTTAATTAAATATTAACAAATTAGATAACATAACTTAAGAGGGCAGATAAAACTGACCAACAAAACGAAATATTTACTTAACGTTTTCACGTTATCAAATAGATACGTCACTTATCAAGTCAATATACATAATTAACAGTGTTCATACTTCGGTAGTAACCAACAAGATGTTGTCCTGGACTATTGCGGCTGTATTTGTTATATTTTTTATTATTTTTCTTAGAAAAAAAGATCCGGAACCCATTTTTGGTGTATACACAGTACCTGGCAAGTGGTATTACCTTAAATATGTTGTTTTCTCCTGTCTCTATTACTATAGAAAGGTAGGTTCATATTATTTTTTTTGCCTATTTGATTAACTTCTGTCAATCTTCTGTATAGTTTCTATAAAGCTTGATGACTTTATACTTTACAAAATATATTTATTACTAGCATTGCCCGCGGCTCCGCCCGCGTTCCGATGGCCAAAAGCCAAATTCTTAGGTTTTACATATTAGTATACTCTTACATTGCAGTTTTTGTATTTTTTCTCAGAAATGAGATATTTTCTCGCGGTATAAAGTATCCTATATGTTGACCCGGATAACCAGCTATCACCATACCAAATTTCATCAAAATCCCTCCAGTGATTTTACTGTGATGCGGTAACAGACAGACAGACAGACAAAAAATCTAAAAACCATAGATTCGGCCTCTGTATCGATAATAATGTTTATTTCAATAAGATTTTCCAAAAAATATTTAATGTACAGATTCGGCTTGGTTACAATTTTTATATGTACCTATAGATTTATATTATTATTCACTAAAATCGTATGGTTAGCTATAGGATATTTTTGTTTATTATTTTTAATTTATTTAATTTCTCATCACTTTAAGTTTTAAGTTAACCCAGATTTAATTAAGTACATAAATTAATTATTATTAATAATAATTGATTTAAACTCAAGTTTAAAAAGATGAATCCCAATTCCCAGCACAAATCCTGTTTTTGGATCTTTAGGCTATTACTTTACACCGGTATTTCTATCGAAAGCAGTGTATCTATTTCATCTGCTATATGAATTGATTAAATTCGTGTTTGTAAATGAAAAAAGTGTTTATATAGGTACATAACATTTGTTTTTATAAGAGAGTCTTGGTCAAGTGTATGATGAAAAGTAGAGAAGTTACACTCGGTTATCACGAAGCCCGAGACATTTTTTTTAATCTATTTTGTTATTAACTAACACATTAGCACTTTGGTCAAATTACGTTATCTTCATTAAATACTTAATGTCTTCAAATATTAATTGATAAACAACTATTGAGAAATAATTAAGTACCTACCTACTCCTCTGAATATATGTAGATATTTAAACAATAATTGCTGGTAAAATCCAGTTACTCTTATGCCCAAGGAGATCAGCATCAAAATCTATGGGATATCTTCAAAAAAGTATGTATAAAATAAAAACTTAAAATTAAAAACGGACTTCCAATCAGATATTTTCGATGTCGGTACCAGTCTACAATATTTTAAGATATGAATATATAATAGGTAAATAGGCATTTTACGTATCGAAATATATTAGATTTGCTTTGCATCGGCTGGCACCGACTTAAAAAATATCTGATTAGGTATGTATTCTGAATGAAAACCCCCCGTTTAGTACATTTTTACGTTTTAGTGCCTGGAAGTCGGTTTTTTTTTTAGTTTTTATTTTTCCATTTTTAGTGTAGACGTAATAAGCAGGTAATTTGTAAGAAGAAAGTTTTTTAGTAACATATTCGATTAAGCAATTTATGTAAAAAATATATTTTTTGTTGATTTTTTAAAAAACCGCTCGACCGATTTCGATAAGATTTATATGGGACCACCTGGGAAGTATACCCTTTGAAACAAAAAAAATCCAAATCGGTTCAGGCGTCTCCGAGTAATCGGTGAACATACATAAAAAAAAGATTCCGACGAATTGAGAACCTCTTCCTTTTTGGAAATCGGTTAGTAACAATTGGTCAAGTACGTTCTTAACTTGCATAAATATGGATGTACATATGTAGCAATTATTTTGTAAAATGCATATCTTACGAGTATATTGAATATAAGCTGGTCGTGGTAAAGCATAAGAAAAATAACCCTAAAACAAATTTCTTGTTTGTAATAACTTAATGTTTTTTTTTATTATTTGTTAGAGTACAGTTATTATAACATTATTACTCAGAATTGTAGAAACCTAACACAGATATCAGAATTCAAGCATTATTAGTGTACTGGCTTCTGCCACGGTTTCGCTTGCGCTAAAACTACAAAAAATACTCTAGGTTTCCTACAAACTTTCTTCCTCTATTTTACCTCCTTATGGGATGAATTTCCAAAAATGCTAAAACAAATTTTTATTTAATTGTATTGAAGAACATTAATACTAAGTTTCAAGTAATTGTGATCATAAATATTTTTTTGGCTTGTATTAGAACGTGTTTTCCCGTGGGAATGAGATAATCTTCCGCCGCTCTTTAAAGAACTTATAGTAATAATTGTAATATGCCTATGTTATAGTACTCGAATAAGAACAAGGCAGCCGGTCCAGATGGCCGGGCAGGGCGGGGAGTGAGGGCGGTCGCCAATCTAGAAGATATGGATCGGGCACAACCCCTCAGTGAACATGCGAAGGTAAATTCAAACTACATATATATGTATTCAGTCCTGTATAATGAAAATTTTGAAAATAGTATTTATTTAAATATGGAATTAAATTATTCTTAGCCTCAATCATTTATTCACTTAATGTAAAATTAGACTTTTTGGAAAACTGTTCAGTAAAGTAGGAAAGTAGGTATTATATCTATTCCCCCCCAACGTGCGTTCACCTTGTCGTGGTGGGGGGGCTCAGTAGTGCCCGGCAACCCAACCGGGCGCGAAGCCAAGAAACGCACAGGGAGGTGGCCCACTTCGGTGGGCGGTGGGAGGTGGCCCTCGGAGGGCGATGTACCATGCGGGTTGCTCCTGGTACTTCTCTGATAGCAGAGTGGACCTTGGAGCAACCCCGTGGTTGTTGTGGTCTGCTTTGGCAGACCTGCCGTCAGGGCGTCGTAGTTGAATGCGTAAGCGATCCTGCGACGCCCCATTAAGACGGGGGAAGGCTTTGTTGGGTTTTAGTGGGTAGTACTGGCTTTGCCGGTGAGTCCCACACCTCGTGCGTAAATGCATTTCCCAACGTTATAAAAAAAAAAAGGTATTATATCTATTCAACTGAAGTATTTTGTTTATATTATAGAAAATGTTCCATTTAAAATTCATGATGTTATGTGCATTCATCAATTTGAACACATGCCTGTAATACATCACCTTGTTCACAATAGGCGAGAAATGGTCACCGAACACATCGACTTATTATTATCGGACTACTAAATTATAATTGCGAAAGATTGTTAATAATATATATATGTGTGGATTTGGATGAAATAGACTAATACAAAAAATATACTATAATTTGGAGTATGACCCCTTCTGTTGGGACGCCCCCGAACGAAGCCAAATGCAACGCAAAACACAGAAATAATAGAATGAAAATCAGACACAATATTTATAAATGCAATTTTGAATGTGATATTGAAATATATTTACTTTATATATTTAAATATGTTATCTAGGCTTTCGATGCGGTGTTCTTCATTGCATCGAAAAGAGAGGAGGGCGATAAGGGCGTGTACGTGATATCAGGTTGCGAGCGACGACCCATGGGCATGTGCAATGGACTATTTTATATTGGTGTAAGTACCGTATCCGAATAATTGAAGCTAAAAGTGAATAAAAATATCATATATTAGTTAGTCTACGCATCTATATCACTTTAAAAGTAATAATTTGATCCAAGGACGAAATTCTTCAAATTTATGGTTTCTTTGAGATATAAACCTATTGACTAATAAAATCTTGTAAATATAATCGTGAAAAACATAATTGACGAAGATATCCAGAAATCTTCTATTGGCTAGGAATAAAATTCTGCTGAAAAAAACCATCGGCGAATTCAGTTTTCCGTAATCTATAAAGCTTAGAATATATAAATAAGACCTTCGTTTGGTATGAACATTATAATATCGGAATTACCAGTCTTAAAAAAATCGTATTGCTTTTTATCAACCGACTTCTTCAAAAAGGAGGAGCTTCTCAATTCGGCTGTATTTTTTTTATGTTTGTTATCTCAGAACTCCGTGATTTATTAACCGATTTGGACAATTTTTATCGATACAAATCAAAGCATTCTGACTTATATAAATATCTGATTAGGTGTCTATAGTAATTGGAAACAACCAATCAGTTATTTTTTGCTTTTTAGTGTTTTTTTAAGACAGTTATTTTTAAGTTTTTATATTTTATTGCCTCTACAGTTGCCTGGTAAAGGTCTCCTATGCAGTAAGAAACTACCAGATACCGTGTTATTCGGCGCACCGATCGGCGAATTTGCTGCTGAAGGCATTAAAATTACCCCCTTAGAGCCTATGAAGAAGTGGGCTGTATATTACAAAGGGCCCATGTGGTACGTTATTTGTACTTATTGACACTTTTATATTGATCATTAAAATGGGCTTTTGGCTTTATTACATAGAAGTAAATATTCCATCTATTTGTTAAAAAGGGTTAACAAAGTCACCTTTTTCTTTGATATACTGTACAAAAGTCGTAGTTTCTGCGTCGACGTAGATTTACTTTTATTTTAGAAGTTATAAGCTTACGAACAAATAAATAAAACTTTATAAATATGTAGTTTATTTATTTTTATATATTATTATAATAAAAAATGTTGTTCATTACCTTTGAACTGTATAGGTATAAATTAGAAAAAAATAGCTGTTTACTATTCTCTAAATTCTGCATTTTTCGTTATAATGTTTAATATTTAGATAATTTTGTGAAAAATGACATCAGGAGCTCCTCATTTGGACATTATCAGCCAATAATATCACTATTCAAAAGCCAGTCCTTTTCTAAAGAAAACCTAAAATATTTAAAGGTTAGGCCACTTTAATTATTTAGTAATTATTTTTAGGTATCAAAATGACCCAAGTAAAGTAGTTGAAGTAGACTTCAGTGGGGAATGGATAGCAACGAGCAAATATTTTGACTACGACACCCATCTGTACCCGCTGGCTGTCATCAGATCTATTGCTAGAGAAAAATGGAGTCGGGATTACTTCGAAGGACTAAAAAAGTGAGCAATACTCCTAAGAGCCTAAAGCAACTTTCTATGAAATCTGCTGCATGTATAATATTTAAACAAAATTTGAGGGTGATCCCTTTTTTAAAGTCTTTCCGTTTATATTATACAAATTCTCAATTCCTGTGTCTATCGATTTTGAAGAATTTTATTGGATACCTCTATTAACCTAAAAAATATTTTTTAGCAATCCAAGATTTCATCTATAAATCCAGAAGCTTTCGAGTATAAAGTCCCTTATAGGGAGAGGTCAAATCCAAAATATGCTCAAAAAATATTAATGTTTGCATTAGGTACTCAGACAGAAGTTAGCTTAGAAATATTTTTAAACTACTAAAACTATTAAGACAAATGGTACATATAATTATATAAAATAATACATATATCTTATTACAGAGCACACCAATCTCGTTACGAGCAGTTCGGCAAGCTTAAATGTAAATTCACAATAGAAAACGAATCGTTTGAATACACTCTACCATCGTTCAGGGACCATGGCTTTGGTAAGAATATCTATTGAGAATAATATCAGTAAGTGAACTTTTGTCTTATGGCAGAATTTGAACAGATATTAAAAATTATGGCAGAATTTAAATTTTGACTGTCGTCCATAAAAACGGTGACTATCATCAGTTCGTTTCCTTATCATCAAATGTACAAAGAGAGCCGTTGGGTCGACATAGTATATCTGTCTGCCTGATATCTCATCGATCGTATAGGTTTCTGGTCTACTGGAACCATGATTGAGGGAATATAAAGAGTAGGTACATATCTGTTTGCGCTCAAGTGTTATAATTCTGTGCGCTTTAGTTCTATGATATCTTTCGAGTTTCGCATCTACAATTTTCAATGAAAGACTGGCCGCCGTTGCCAAACAGAATCAGGAGAATCTTATTATTTTAATAATTATTAATAACTAGCGGCTCACCCTCGCTTCGCTCGGGTTCGTCGCTAGGTACGTTTTAAATAGATATAAATAGTTATTAGCCAGCGTTAGCCATATATATTTTAAAAAATTTTTTTCGTTAATTTTTAATTTTTTTCTTTCATAAGAACCTTCTCCTGACAATAACAAACACAACAACAAAAAAATAGTAAAATCGGTCCAGCCGTTCACGCGTGATGGCGTGACCAAGGGAAATAGGGATTCATTTTATATATATATATATATATATATATATATATATATATATATATATATATATATAAAATGAATTCCTATTTCCCTTGGTCACGCCATCTATATATATATATATATATATATATATATATATATATATATATATATATATATATATATATATGTGTATTCAAAAAGACACTTGATAAAGATAACTGGAAAAAGAACCATAATGTAAAACATATTTTTAATCTATTTCATAGGTCAAATTCGTGATTGGACGTTAATGCATCGATACGCCTTTCATCACATTTTCGTAGAAGACGGTACCAGCATCAGTGTAGGGGTTGTCTGTCAGCCCTGCACCGCTACAAAGTATGCAGTCAAATTTAAGCCAATATAGTACCGTTTTACAACTATAAAATAATATTTATTCATACAATTTGAGATGCACTACTTTTACTGACTTGAAAAAAAAGAGAAGTCAATCCGGCTGTACTTTTTTTGTGCACGTTGCTCGATAACTTTGCCAATTGTGAATCGATTTTTATATATTTTTTTTAATGCACAGATTAACTTAAGCTGGTCATATATGAATTTTAAAAAGTCCACCGCTTTAAAGGTAGTATAGTTATTGTTCAGTGATTCTTAAGTCCGTGTACCTTTTATTTTGGAATAAAAAATAATTACTAATATAAAATATTGTACATGAAAATTAATAATTAGGTACTTACCTTTTTTAATGAATTAAATTATTTACTTTGTATTTAAAAACAGAATATTCAATTTCCTTATTAAGATTATTATTGCAAAAGAATATTTTTGCCATATTTTCAATATATTTAATGGGTTGGAAAGCATAGTTTATCCAGAAACTTAAAGTTATTCCCGTGGATAGATTATATTTTTTTAAAGTTTTAAAATTATGAATGCAGTAAGGCCTGGGCAAAGAGAGGACGTTAAATATAAAAACATTTTAACTTTTCGAAATTTCAGTATAGAGGCAGGTCTGGTTGGATTACCCAATGGTGATGTTTTACCCATAAAGTGGGTAGACCTTAAGCTGTACCAACACGGTGAAGGCGGTGTGGCGCCTCGAGACTACGCTTTTAGATTCCAAGCAGGAGATGAAGTGTATACAGTCCAGGTACACATATTTACGATACATATGATTTAAAGTTTTCTTAGAAACTAACTTAAGTATTATTTTTATATTTTCTCACGCTTGAAGGTTTTTGGTAGAGATCTCTTAAAGAGATAAGTCATCCTTTGTACACATGGCATCTGTTTTCACTTGTATTTTTTTTTCTGGTACATAAATTAATTAATTAATTAAAGACGATGAAATTTCATGTCGCATAATAATGTACATATTCGTGATCGATTTAACTTTTCTTTTAGGCAAGGATAGAATCAAAACGCTAAATATGGGGAATATTATACCCAAATTTAATTCCAACTGGCAGGCAGTCATCATTTTTAAAGCTAGAAACTCAAAGTTTTCTTTTTAAAACAGGTTTTGGTTGAATATGAATCAATTCATTACGTGTCCCAAGACTGGGACGCAAAGATGGCTGAACGCTTCTGTAAGTTTATAGTCAACGGGGTGCCCGGACGAGGCGTCTCCGAGTTCCACTACCGACACAAGGATGGACGACCAGAAACTGTGGCTAAAAACGATCCGGAATGGTATAGGAAATTGTGCCACAAAATATAGTACCTTAAGAGATCCTACTCAAAGTATGGCTGTTACTTTTGTTAAAATATAAGCGCAATGTATCGTTAATATTATGTTTGCAATTAAAGGACTTGTTTATTATAAATAATAATGTTTTTTATTTTTTATTGTAATTTACTTGGTCTTTTGCAATTCGTCTCAGAAATATAGTCATAGCAGAAAAAAATGTCTATAAAAACAAAAATCGGTTTTTCTCGGAATTACAAGTAGGATCTGGATAATATTGATGATGATGAAATATCATAATAAGTAATTATTGATGAAAATAATGTCATTAGCATTCGCTTTGGTCCTTTTTACAAACAAATTTGTATATTCTATTACATATAGCTAATGAATTTGTTTACAAATAATCAAAACCGACCATGACAGAGCCTTGGCAACCTTTTATATATATGAGCTATCCTGTTTTACATCAGATCCACTGGTGGTTCCTCTGAAAACCTTATCATTTTCGCTATAGCCAATCTTCAATGGATTTTGCTCATTGTTTCATCCAGTCCGACCTTGATTGGTCAGGCTGGCCTTTCGCTGCTCCAATTATACACTAATCGAATTGACTGACTGCGCTCTACGAATGAGATAATTGCACACGCGCATCCCATAATGTATATTGGGTGATGTAAATACACTACTCCTTATGTTTCAGATATTAATAACGATGTTTTAACTTTGTACAAGTATCGTATTTAAAGCCGAAATAATCCCGAAAATCGTCATTAAACTTATTTACGTACACTCAAATCAGTTAAATTAAAATATTCATATATGTCAGAAAAAGATGATACGACTAGTACATGTGAAAGTCATAAACCACAAAACTTATTATAAAGACTAAAATTCTTTTATTGCACAAATATACGTTACTTAAGATCTTATAACTAAACAACAGATTTGAGAAGGCGACTTTATGACAATTTCTTACAGACAACCGAGAAAATAGGACTCTTATAATTGTGTCTTAAATATAAGAAAGTTGCATTTTTTACTTTATAACTGCAAGTCTGTGAGTAACTGTTTTGTAATTTTGCTTGATATGGACAAACTAAACACCAGAATCTCACTCTACGTTAAAAGTTTTTTTATACCAATAAAAACTTTTTAACAAAAAAATAAAAACCGACTTCAAACAAAAGCACTAAAAAGTGAAAAATAACTGATTGGTAGTTTTCATTTACTATACATACCTAATCAAATATTTTCGAAGTCGGTGTGCTTTGCTTTGTATGGGCTGGCACCGATTTCGAAAATATTTGATTAGGTATGTATTTAATAGGTAGGCTTTAATTACTTAGCCAAAGCACACCGACTTCGAAAATATTTGATTAGGTATGTATAGTAAATGAAAACTACCAATCAGTTATTTTTCACTTTTTAGTGCTTTTGTTTGAAGTCGGTTTTTATTTTTTTGTTAAAAAGTTTTTATTTTTCCCTTTTTAGTGTAGACAGTAGTAGCAAAGTAAGGATTCTAACGTGTTAGGCTTGTCAAATCAAACAAAATAAGCCCAAACTCAAAGTATCTACTATTAGCCGTTAAAGAGTTCCACCTATCCACCTTCTGGCCTTGCTATCAGATCAGGTCAACAACACCGAACCACTGTACTATCAACGAAAATAGAAATACTTGCAAAGTTTCAAGTCAATATGACAATTAGAAGTAGGTTAAATTCATCATTTGTTGTTTTTCCACCCTTAGGGGTGGTATTTTTTTTTGAAATTTAAATGGGACCAATCTGGAAGTATACCCTTTCAAACAAAACAAAAATTGTCCAAATCGGTTAATAAATGACGGAGTTCTGAGGTAACAAACATAAAAAAAAAAAAAAAAAAAACATACAGTCGAATTGAGAACCTCCTCCTTTTTGAAGTCGGTTGAAAAGTTAGAGGTAAGCAAGCACATTGCCTGCGTGACGATAAACAGTAACCTAGGCTATGTCAACCCCTCCTCATCCCCTCACCATCTCTGATAGCAAAGTGGTCCTTGGAAGCAACCATGTTTGTTGTGGTCTGCCTCGGCAAGCCATCCGCCGGGACGTCGTGATAGGGTGCATAAGTGATACTGTGATGCCCCATAAAGACGGGGATGATTCCGTTGTGTTATTATGGGTAGTACTAGCTTTAATAAGTGGTGAATTTGAATTCCACATAACAACCCATATTTATGCAGGTGGCTACTCCCGATCCAAATGTACAGCTCAATCAACTTTAGGTAGGTAGGTTTACTTTTTTTTTGAGCGGAACCCTAATTCTTTTTCTAAAATAAAAGTAGCCTATGTTACTCCATATAACATCGACTATATTCCAGTGAAAGTCCCGTCAAAATCAGTCCAGCCGTTCCAGAGATTATCCGGAACAAACAAACAAACAGACAGACAGACAGAATTTTTTTAAAAAATTGTATTTTTCTTATAAATATCGATTATAATTTCATATGCATTTAGTTAAACGCTGTTATTTTGACATTACAAACAGACATATCAACTTTATTTATCTGTATAGATAATACTAAGATACTACCATTTTCAAAACATTTAGAATATTAAAAATTCCGAAAAATAATAGTTTTGAATCCCACTGTACACGAAAGCGGTAGCGCTTAGGGTCCGAGTATAGTACTCTACTTATTCGTACACGGTAACAGTCGCCCGGCCCATGTTCGGCGACGAGGACTGCTTCTAACCCTAAATAATTAACTTCGACTGTTCACTCTAATCGCTAGGTAAGTATCTTAGTTCTAAATGATCATTCTACGTCGGTGCGATTTGTGGTCTGTATTTCTAGTCCATTATCCTTATATAACTAAGCATAATCTCCTGTAAATATTCCTAGTTAGTAATTTGTCTAAATATTAACGTTTACATAATGTAATGTAGTTTTAAAAATAAAGTTTCCGATTTTTCTTTAATAAAATTATATTTATAATCACATTATAAGTAGCTAATTGTAATCTACAATCACCTATCAAGCAATATTTTATCCTATCCTTAGAAACGTTGGACGAACAGAATCGCAGATTAAGGCGGGCTTCGATTTGACTCATCCACAGTTTTAGACAATTTGAAATATGGATTTTGATGCGATATTAGAGGACGTCGGTACATTCGGCCGGTATCAGAAATTGGTGATTTACTTCATCTTGCTGCCGGCGGTCATCCCTTGCGGGTTCCATGCGTATGCGCAGCTCTTCATGGCAGCGGATGTCAAACATTGGTGCAGAGTGCCTGAGTTGGAACATCTAGAGAATGTAGAACTTATAAAAAACTTAAGGTATACCTGTAAATCTTTATTGTGCTAAAATATAAGCTATTAATGAAAATACCGATAAGTTTATCCTGTAGATGAATGCGATTTGCAATTGCGACCTAGGAGTATAGTCGGATGTTCTAAACAGGTGAAAATATGCGTCTTATACACATGAAACTTCATCTGATTGGAACACTAGGAGTTGGAAGACATATAAATAATAAAAAAGCATTTAAATATTAAAAACTAAATAAGTTTTATTATCCTTTTTAATAAATGATAATATATTTTCAGCATCCCACTGGAGCTCAAAAATGGTGAGCTCGAATACTCCCAATGTAGCATGTACAACTTAAATTATAGTGAACTATTGAAAAGCTACCCAGATATTGAAATAGGTGATTTCGCAGAAATAACTCCTTGTACTGATGGATGGATGTATGATAAGAATATATACAAGAACACAGTTGTAACAGAGGTTAGTCATTACATATTAGTTCGCATCACATCGGGGTAATTCGTGCCAAAAAAAATTTCACTTCATCTGAACTAAACAATCATCTCAATAAATCTCTTCAAAGAAATATTTAAAAACCGAAAGTAGAACTATATAGATAATCCTAATGCATTTTATATTGCAGTGGGATTTGGTATGCAACAAGGATTTCTTCCCTACACTTGGCTTGGTGCTGCTGGCAGTTGGCGGTATAATTGGAAATTATATTTTCGGATACCTTCAAGACACTTTTGGGAGAAAGCCTTCCTTCTTTATTTATTTGGCAATAGAATGTGTTTTCGGTGTAGCAACGGCGTTTGCACAGAATTACTATATATGGATCATTTACAGATTTGGTGTCGGTTTTACTGTACCTGCCATCATGGCGACACCTTACGTTTTGGGTTTGTATTGTTTCAAACCTACAATCTGTCAAATGTCTTTATTAGGGAAATGGACAAACCATTTTTATTTAAATTATTTTCTCTAATTACAGCAATAGAACTTGTAGGTCCTAATAGCCGGACACTATGTACTATTCTATCAAATATTGCGTATTCGATGGGATTAATTTTGCTGGCTGGTGTAGTCTACTTGGTTCGAGATTGGCGTTATTTAGCATTAGCAAGTACGCTTCCATTTACCTGCTTTTTTATTTATTTATGGCCAATGCCGGAAAGTCCCAGATGGCTATTAGCGAGGGGGCAATTCGAAAGGGCAGAAGTCATCTTAAAGAATATGGCCAGGTTGGTATACTGGTACAATACTTACTGTTGTCAATGTATAATTGAATATACCTAAGTATTTAAATTTATATATAAATTAATGAGATGTTTGTAATATTTCTTTTCATATTTCGCTTAGGATAAATGGTAAATCTTTACCGGCAAACTACATGGTGCATTTACGAAGAAAATACGAATCGGACAAACTTAAGGCGGATTTAGAAAAGGAGAAATCACGAAAATACGGAATCTTAGACCTTTTCAGAACACCAAATTTGAGGAAAAAAACAATCATTATCACGTTTATTTGGTTTACAAACACAAGTGTGTATGTTGGTCTCTCGTACTATGCACCAGTTCTTGGAGGTGATGAATTTCTAAATTTTTTCTTAGCTGGTGTAGTTGAGCTACCTACGTATATGTTTTTATGGCCCTCTATGGAAAGATTAGGTAGACGTTGGACATTGTGCATGAGTATGGTGGTCGGCGGTGTTGCCTGTTTGACTACATTTTTGGTACAGCATGGTAAGCTTCTGTAAACATTTACTACAGTTAATGTCTTTGACAACAAGTACTTTGATTTCTTTAATGAAATTTACATTGATTCATTTCCCATTATTTTTTTCTAGAAACAAATGTGACTCTTGCTCTCTACTGCGTTGGCAAAATGGGAATATCGTCGGCTTTTGTGGTGTTGCCTTTAATGGCTTCTGAATTATATCCAACCGTTGTTAGAGGCCTCGGCATGAGTTTAAGCTCAGTACTAGGAATGCTTGGGCCGATATTTATTCCATTAGTAAACTATTTGGTAAGTATGATTATCATCTTTTTTACAGTAAATAATCAATATATACCTACTAAACTGCGCAAGGATGTTTTATTTTAATTAGTAAAAAAATAGTATATTACTGGTTTATAAGCGTCCTAATATTTTTGTAAAGTGTTGTGTACGTCAAAAAAAAAATTAAGCAAATTATAAAATGTTGTAATTATAATATTTTTTCTTACAGGGCTCTGACATTATGGTTCTACCGTTAATCATAATGGGTGCATTATTAGTGGCTGGTGGTATTGCGAGTTTGCTTCTCCCAGAAACATTAAATCAGCATTTACCACAAACATTAGAAGATGGCGAGCGAATGGGCTTAGATACAGAATTCTGTTGCAATCCACCTGTAAAAGAAACAAAACAATCTTCGGACCAAGAAGATCACGAAAGAAGCCAAATAAACTGTAAAGACTGCAACGCACTATGTTCTTGCCAAATGGTTAATGTATCTTTACAAGAAGATGTAGCTGCAATTGTAGATAAAAATAATGAAAAAGTGGAATTTGTAGTTATAAAATAAAAGTTCAACATAATTTCCTTTTTTTGAACAGAACCCTTTAATAGAATTAAAATATATATTTCTCAGAGATTTATCTGGTCAAACAATATTTTCACTTTTGGTTGTGTTCAACATACTCTTATGATCAAAGACATGTCAAAGAACATATATTTGAATTACGCACTCATTTTAATCAAATAATTTTTGAGATATTTGACTTCAAGTCTTTAGGGCCCTCATGAATCAAAATTCTTGCCAGATTAATCAAAAACAGGAATAAAAATAAAAAAAACGAGTCTATTTTATTATTACTCATTTATTCAGAGGGTAATTTCAATGTTACGGCATAAGAGTTATTTAATTAATCTAAAGCAACGTATTATGTATCATGATTCATTTCAATGAGCGAATTCAGTCGAATGTTTCACTCCGCAGATTTGGCAGAACGTAGCGCTAATTATATCTATACATATAATAAAATTGAAACTTAGCCGAATCTGTACATTAAATATTTTTTGGAAAATCTTATTGAAATAGACATTATTATCGATACAGAGGCGGAATCTATAGTTTTTAGAATTTTTGTCTGTCTGTCTGTTACCGCATCACAGAAAAACCACTGGAGGGATTTTGATGAAATTTGGTATGGTGATTATCCGGTAGCTGGTTATCCGGGTCAACATATAGGATACTTTTTACCGCGGGAAAATATCTCATTCCTGAGAAAAAATACAAAAACTGCATTGTAAGAGTATACTAATATGTAAAATCTAAGAATTTGCTTTTTGGTCATCTGAACGCGGTCGGAGCCGTAGGCAATGCTAGTCTTCTCATAATCTAGTTTTATATATCTTAGTTCACCGCAAATTCAAATTCACCGCAGTACTAATTAAGGTATTAAGGTACTCTTGATATCTTTCTCGTCTTTATAATAAAAAAAAATTTAAATAAAAGTGCTACTGGCTATGCAGTAAAATATTATACCACTTACAAAAATCTCATATATCACAGTCTAAATAGTATTTTAACAATGTCCCTTTTGAGATGAATCTTCGTTATTATTCATAAAAATTAAGTCCCATATCCAAAATGGACGAAGCTTGCAAAAGTTACTGTAACTTATTTCGTATTGGGGATTGCAAATTTCAAGAAACTTTTTGTGTAAATGCTGCAGGGTCTCGGTGAGATATCACTTCTGTCTTTTTACTTTCCCTTTTGTAATAAATTCTTTTTTCCTGGATATATTCTACTATTGTCATCTTTTTCTAAAAACTTTATGACGTCTTTTTTAATTTTAGAACAGGGAGACTCAATACGCGATTTGTTATTTTCGAATTGATTGGTTTCTTGTATTTCTTGTCTGCACGGATTCTTCATACCTTTTACTTTTCCATAAAGCTTCCAAACGTTTTATCTTCTTCCTAAAATTCTCATTGATTTTTTTAAGTTCTAAAATTTTTTGTTCTTTTAATTGCAGCTCTTTGTTAAATCTGTATCGAAATCTGTGTAAAAGATGCTTCCAGTGTGATTTCTTCTTAACTGTAATTTTCGCTTGAGCTGTTTTGAAGCGTTTTGAGTTTGCGATGTGGCGCGTTGGTAAATTTATCAGTGAGGTGCTGCTTTGTGGACTGAGAGATCTTGGTGAACAAGATGCTGTAGTTATTGGGGAAGCCGCCCTGATAGATCCTGATGAATCTGACACTGAAGATATTGAAGAACGAACTCCGAGAAGCTTTGGTGAATCAGTTACTAGAGCGTTTGTGGAAAGCACTTTAGGAGACCATGAATTATGTGATACATACGATTTTGGGGATCGCGCCCTGAGAACCATTGGTGAACATGATAGTGGAATTATTGGTGAAGGCGATTTTGATGGCCTTGGCAGACCTAAAATTACTTCAGGTTCATGGGAACTCAAATTTAATGCGTCTTCTGTTCCGGTGTCTTCCGTCTTAATTTCAAAGATTGCTTCTTCTTCTCCTTCTTCATGTTCTGATTGGATACGTTCCTTCGATTTTTTCTTATCATACCATCTTCTTGAGCTCTCCCTGCTTTTTTCCCTAGCTAATTTCCGTTCTTTAGGTGTCAAATCACGTACTGAAATAATTTTACCTTCTTTCTTCCTTTTCAAATAGGCTTCCTTCATCTTGAGTTGCCAGAGCGCGTACTTTTCTGGATCCTTTCTTATTTTCTCCATCCTAATACTTTCTGCGAATCTCTTCTTTTCTTTTTTCTCATCTTTAGTTAGTTTTGTTCGTGGCATTGTTGTATACTGCAATATAAAAATAATAAATTAATACAATTAGTGTACTCTATGACAGATGATTGGTACTTTTAAGTTTGTGATTATTAGTGTGGAATCATTCGGAAAAGGGGTACGGAATGGGTGCTGCCGATGGCATCAAAGGAGTCCTAAAATGAACTGCAGACCAAACAATCGCCAGAGGAAATGACATTTCAAAAATTAAAACCCTTGTCAAGCAACTGAAAGACCATTGTCCAGGTGTATTATTAGAAGTTGTCGACGGGTCAGGTATATTAGAGAAAAATATTCTGATTCCTTATAACTTAAAGGAATTTCGTGGGACCATGAACTTACATCAGGTCGTATGGAGTGCCAATCAACGTGATTCTCAGGCTATGAGAAAACATAGTTGCAACTTGGAAGTTGGACGCTTGTTTATAAAAAGCGAACGCATGTCCTTATGCCAAAATATTCGTTTATTATAACCTAGGAGATATTGACAACCAACATAGAACTGGAAATGTGAAGCGTTCAAACAAAAAGAGACCAGTTACATCGAAGAAAACTACGTGCAGGTCTTTAATCGATTTAGCCAAACATTTGCTGCACGAATCCAGTCTGAAAACAATTCTGATATAGCCCATCGAGATCTCAGCCTTCCTAAAGATAATAGTTTTTGGGTAGAAACTTCGTAAATTGATGAGAAAATTATAACTCTAATAAACTTCTCAACTCAATAAACTTAAATTTGTTATCACTGGTGAAAACATAATTATCCCAAAAATATCAGAGAGTGTCATACCATTGGCAAATTACAGTCAGTCAGTCAGTTCAGTTTTATTATGTCATTACACCAACGACTACTTAGCCCGATAGACACCACACGCAAGGCGAACACTTTCAGTCAACACGTTAGACAAATACGTCTGACTTGAGAAAACGATGGCGCGATTTAGTTTAATAGCGACCACATCCGTGACCTGCGAACACATTGCTTGAGACTCGTGAATTTCCGACACAAAAAATACAACAGACGCGCAACAAGGCTCCCTGTACAATAAAATGGTGTGGAAATAGTAGCCAAACATATAATTTGAAAAAAATAATTGCATCACTTTTTATAGGTAGGTAAGTGAATTTTAATTTCCAAATTCATTAAATGTAATTAAATCAGAGCTCAAGTTATATTATAGCAACGCAACTCGCATTGCGACCAATAAAACTTGATATTTGCGTGATGTATTCGGACATTCTCGGACTATGCATAGGGATGCAGGGATGATATCTTTTCAATGCAGTTTGTTTTTTCAATCGTCCCGGGTCGGGCCAAGTTTAGTTACTGAGTCTTTCTGTATAGTAAGCCTCAGTAATAGCCCGGAGTTGGGAAGTTGGCGGTGTTTCACCCCCGTGCCTCGGAGAGCACGTAAAGCCGTCGGTCCTGCGCCTAACTCTCACTGGTCGTGTCGAGCAGTCGTCCCACCAGAGTATGAGAGTGACAGGAATAGAGAGTGCACGTTGTGTCTGCGCGTACACTTGTGCACTATAATATCTCCTGCGCAGTTGGCTAGTCTCAATGAGATTGGCCGCCGTGGCCGGAATCGGTCGGGAGAACATCACATCACATCACATCATAAAATGCATGATTGTTAATCTTAATTATTGTAATTTTTTTTAATACTTACCTATTCCGGACTAAGAGAAATCCAAAAATTAAAATATCATAAAAATTGGAACGCGGTCGAACGGGATAAAAAGTATCCTATGTCCTTCTCCTGGCTCTAAACTACCTCCCTGCCAATTTTCAGCTAAATCGGTTCAGCCGTTCTTGAGTTATAAGCGAAGTAACTAACACGACTTTCTTTTATATATATAGATTTATCTATAATTATCATTATTTTTAAACTTTTGTACTTTTAATTCATGAATATTTAAATGCTATTGTACACTTATAATTGACATGCATATAAGATAAATTATTTATTATTTTATTTATATTAAATTGAAAATGTTTCATATGTATGTTGTAAGTGTGCTTTTTACAAATAAATAAATAATTATTATTCATAATATAAGCAAAACAAGAACATAGTGCCCCGCATTGCTATGGTGGGCTGGGCCGACTGTTTGATGTAGACTTAACAGTATATCTTATATCATCAACTTATTATCCTTTAAGAGTAACGGGATAAGTTATCTACTAGGTATTTAAGACCTAATTACTTTTGTATCTAAAGTAAACATCCAATCATTTACTGTACTACGGTAAAAATAGACGTCTTTTTTGCACTAAATTTCCGATTCTATTTTTTTATTTTATAAGGTTTAGGATCACTTACTAAGTATAAAATCACAAAATGCTGACAGATTCCGGTGGAGCTTCAAGCGCCATCTTGAAAAAACTTTTTTGGCCGATATCTCGGAAACTATGCACTTTAGGGCAAATGTTATTGAAACTATTTTTGTAGAGAATAAAATTACGCATCATTTGTTTCCTAAATTTTTTTTTTGTAAAACTTACCGTTTACGATTTATGGTCCAGTATCTGGGCCACCGAGCTTCGCTCGAAGTTTTTGGTCAAGAGTACAGTTTTCTTTAAAAAAAAAAGTAAAAACTTGAATAAATACAAAAAAATAAATAAAAGTAAAACCCTTGTTTGACTGGGATTCGAACCCGGACACCTATGATAATCAACCTTGGCCGCTTGACCACGATGCGATGGCGCCTGAAGCTCCACCGTGATCTGTCAGCATTTTGTGATTTTATACTCAGTAAGTGATCCTAAACCTTATAAAATAAAAAAAAAATTGGATCGGAAATTTAATACAAAGTTAAATTCTATTTTTACTACTAGTACTGTCGCCGTGTCGCTTTTGCGGTGTCGTGATGCCTGAACTCCTAATGATTATTCAATAACTTAAACAAAATGTACCATTTTATGATTCATATGGGTTTTTGACCACATGAATCAGACACAGATAAATCAGAATTTTGCCTAAAATCTTTGATTACCTGTGACACATATTTATATCGGTATTCACATTCAATCACAAAAATCTATAACTCAAACGTATTCTTAACTTTTAAAACTATAACATAATTTGTAAACTAGACATATTAATCTGAAACCCACCTGAATGAAATACTTACGTTAGTGTCTCCGGATCAACGCTGAACTGGCCGCACATTCACCTTCAGGGCCGTTTGTCGCACAACTGACTAGTGACTAGTGACTACGACTAGTGACTACCCCCCGCGCGAGTAGTGATAGTCTCACTTTTTGCATTTCGTCGAGTACGGTCGAGTGAAGCGCGCAGCACATTAATCAGAATTTTATGCCGGACATCTTTTATTTGTTTATTTATAATAAGTAAACTAACGTAGATATAAGTAACATTTTTTTTAACATACACGTTTTTATTTATTAAAAGGTAACAAATCTTCTTTCGATATGATTATAATTTATATTGTTTTTTTTTCCAAAAATTACGCATTATTTATAATTTTGTTCAGAATAAAGAGGAACGGTTGCATCATATGAATCAGAAGATCGAGGTTAAACGTCTTTTTTTATACATTTAGAATGCAATTATTATACAAACGGAATTGGTTCAAGTTAGATAAAAGTCTAAGGTACACAGACTGTTTTTTTTTACTAGATACAGAGATAAACCTTCATAAATCGAAAATTTTAGGGCGCTGAGAAATACCCATAAATGATACTATTTTTAATTCCACGGATATATGACAGCTTTCATTCTTTGACAATACAGATATCATAAACCTTTTTTGCTTTGAACTTTTTAATATAAAATAACAAAAAACAGAATTAGATCAAGTAAATTATATGTATGACATTGTAAATAGTCTTAGTTTTGTGCATTCAATGCACACTAACTATAATGTACATTTTTAATGGTTAAATGAAAAAACAGACTAAAACAAAATGTAAGATATAATAATATTTATTAATCATCATATCACCATGCTCAAGGGAGCGGAGCAGTAATCATAAATGACAACAAATCGGGCAAATTTCCATACATTATTGTAAAGCTGATGTTTATAATATTATGTTTAAGTGCTTTAAGCTCAGAATATATACTTGTTACTTTTATCATCATTGTCGTCATCATCATCCACTCGGATTATAAAATAATCACACACACTATCCATCAGATCATTAAGAGAGCACATTTTATCCTCTTCTTTAATAATATGGTTTATGTATTCTTGCCACAAAATAATAATAAAAAATTGTGAACGATCGTTGTGGACCTGTCTTTTTTGGGAATATTTTCCAATTCTTTTTCCCAATTGCAAAGATTTTACAAATAAAGGGGTTTTCCTAAAAAAGGCTGCAGCCTATGTAATATTGGACAGGGATTTCTATAATAGAAAAATAATTTCCTTAATAATTATTGTAACTTCAATAATATGATAATAAAAAAATATACCATTTTACAGTTATTGATATTTTTTTAAGTCTTAGTTTTTCTAATTGAAACCTTAAATTCTTGAAAGGTTTATATTTTATTGTGCTGAAATGCTTTCCGTTTTTAATGACAATGTTTCGAAACTGACAACACTTCTGAAATGTCAAAATTCCGTCGAATTAAATATCATACTTTAATTCACGATAATTTAAATTTTATTAGGATCATCTTTGAGCTACATCTGTTAATGTAATATACGCCAAGATATAACATACTCGTAAATCCGAACTGACAATCTTAAAATTAAATTAATAAAGATGATGGCGTTGATGAATTACTTATTTAAAAAAATGTACAGTCTGGCAAACGAAAGCGTGTCCTGGAGTTTCCTTAAAAGTTTTGATATGGCAACATTATTAAGCTGTCAAAGGCACGTCAAACTTCAAAGTCTCTGGTTGCTCTGGTTTATTGGTGGGTTATCGAATATGGAGGATCTACCCTCCATGCTCTGGTTTTAAGCATTGTTAGTAACTGTATATATTTTTGTGTATAAACTAATGGGTAAATATATATAACGTGAAACGTGTATACTTACTAATATAAGATTCGAGTTGTTTACAATGAATTGATCAAAATGTATATCAAATTATGAAACAACTTTACGATTACTTAATTTTGAAGCACGCCTCGGACATTTTCTATTGTAAAGTATGATGTAGATATCAATTAGAAAACTTTCAGAATTTTAGAAGACGTGGTGTGTTTTTAAATTAGAAATTAAGTTCGTAAACAACTATTATCCAAATTAATTGTCGTAAATACATAAAATACTCAAGTATCAAAATCTTACTATAGTTAGAAATACCATATAAAGATTTTTTGAATTTGCCACGTTTTCTCAGGTCACGCTTTCGTTAGCCAGACTCTAACGCTGTGTTTATAGAATGTATATTTTTGCTAGGGATTTCTTTACTTTCATAACATGAGAATGAAAAAATATTTACGCTGATTTATCGCTTTTTATATGGTATCACAAGATTTTTCAGTATCTGTACTAAAAACTTGTGATTTAAATACCTAATCTGTGCAACAAAAAAAGGCAACTGTCAATATCATATGTTCTTCAGATTTCAGAATCGGCTAAAATTCTTGAACATATTATGAAATAATTATTAAAAAGAATACTACTCCCAACATGGCTTCTATATTTTTACGCAGTAATGTAATAACCCGAAATTTAAAACGGCCATATTATCAAAACAAACGTAATTCAGGATATGTTGTGCTGTAAGTGTATTCTGATTTTTATTTCTAAAGATGCCCTTAATGTCCTTTTTAAAAATGTATATATAATTTCTGAGATTAAAATTGTTTCTTTACCCTATAGTATTAACTCTTATTCGATATATAGAATTATATTTTTTTAAATATTTATGGTGCAATGTCTTTACTTACTTTAACACATACACTTAAATATATTTGAGAACCTATTTATAGATTATGTTATAAAATGCGTAAATACGCAATTAATGTAACTAAAAAAACATAATAAAATTATAATGTTTTTTTCATAATATTTATGTATGAATGAATGAATAATTAGTCAAATATAATGCTCTTTTGAGCATTATATTTGACTAATTATTCATTCTATTCTATATTATATTTTTATAATTCTTTTCAGTATTCCAGAAATAGGTGAAGATGGAGATAAAAACACTTTATTATCAGATAATGGCTTGCCAGAATTTAACGATATTACAATTGAGAAGTGCATTGCTACTATCAGTAAACAAAGCATGGAATACGAGAGTGGAGTAAGACAGGTGGAAGAATCGAGCTTAAATTGCAAAAATGCATTTACAGAAATCTTTCAACCACTAGAGAAGCTTGATAGTCAGCTAGAGCTAACATGGGGAATGGCAAAAACTTTGTACTTAGGAAATAGTTCATTAATGCCTACAAAGTCATATATTCAAATTCATGAAAGAGCACACAAAGCAAGATCATCAAAATTTAACAGCATACCTATCTTTCATGCTGCAGTTAATGAAAAAAATAGATTAAAAAAATTAACTGATGAAGAACAAAGGCTCTTAGACAAATATATCCTAGAAGGGAAACTTAACGGATTAGATGTCAAAGGCATTAAGCGGGAAAGGCTTAATAATGTTTTAAATGAAATAAGAAAAGAAAAAGCTCTTATTAGAGATAAGGTTAATGTTGCCACCAAAAACTTTAGTAGTATTATAAATAATGAACAATTTGCTGGAGAATTTCCTGAAAGCTTAGCTAAATCTATGTCTGTTAATAATGATGCAAACAAAGGTCCATGGAAAATTACTCTACAGCCTCATATTTATGAGCCATTTATGCAATACTGTCCTGACAGAAGCTTACGATGGAATGCCTGGCAAGCACTAGTACAACGTTGTTCAGGATATGGCAATAAGGACTTAGAAACAAGTACCAATATAGAAAGTTTGCGAAGCTTACGCATGGAGCAAGCAAAAATATTGGGTTATGACTCATTCGCAGATATGAGTATGGAAACTAAAATGGCTGGATCAGTTGAAAATATTTTCAACATATTCGATGGTCTGTTAGAAATTGCACGACCCATTCAAGACTTAGAAATTGATTCATTACAAAACTTTGCGGCAGACAGAGGATTTGACAAAAAATTAGAACTGTGGGATATTCCATACTGGCAGAGAAAAGAAAAATGTTCTCTGTACAATTTTGATGAGAATAAAATAAGAGAATATTTCCCACTTCCTAAAGTAATTAACAGCCTTTTTAACTTATGCAGTGCACTTTTTAAAATACAAATTGTTGAAAGATCAGATATTTACACATGGCATAAAGACGTTAAGTTTTATGATGTTTACGACGATTCCAGTAATAGACCCATTGCCGGATTTTATTTAGATCCATATGCTAGAGAGGATGAAAAGATTCGAGTGTACGACGATGCAGGATGGCACGTGTCGATTCGAAATAAGAGCTCCGTTGCGGATACCCAACCATTATCTGCTCTAATTTTCAATTTCCAAGCACCATTCGATGGCCAGCAATCACTACTTTCATTTAAAGAAGTCAATGTCCTCTTTAAACGTTTTGGGCACTCGCTCCGGCATTTACTAACAAAAGCAAACTATTCTGAAGTGGCTGGGCTTTCTAATGTTGAATGGGACGCGGCAGAAGTTTGTGGTGAAGTAATGAAACACTGGCTGTATGACCCGCACACTATACAGGCTATCAGCGGGCACTATAAAACAGAAGAACCATTGCCAGAAGAGATTATTACAAACTTGCAAAACATTAGGAGGCACATGTCTGGATACGATTTATGTAACGAATTGTATTTATCTCGGCTCGATTTAGAATTACATTCAAAAAAGACATTCTGGCGAGATCTCGTGAAAGAACTGTGGCCGAAATACAACGCATTGCCTTTCGACAAATACGATTCACATCCGCTTTCATTCACAAAAATATTTTCTGAAGAATGGGGCGCTGCATATTACTGCCATTTATGGTCGAAAATGATCGCGGCTGATATTTATAGCGCATTTGATGAGGCTAGACAGGGGGATCAAGATGTAATGACTATTGGAAAGAGGTATAAAGACACTTTCCTCGCGACAGGTGGAAGCTGCCACCCGAGTGAAGTGTTTAGAAGATTCCGCGGCAGAGATCCTTCGCCTCACGCCCTACTTAACAATCTTGGGCTCACCAAAAAGGTTGTAGAGGAATAAAGACAAAACATCCATCTTAGTTGTTGTATTTCTATTATAATATTTGCAATACAATTATTGTTTCATTTTTGCCTCTTATAACATAAGGTTTTCTAGACAAAACAGATCGGTTAACATTGTTGCGGAATATAATTTATTGTTTAAATATATTAATACGTTTATAAAACTATCTTTCAATCAGAATCTGGATTTTGCTCCCAGGCCCTCTCCATATCGTAAATGTCTTGCTTAATATTATCGTCTTCTGGAAGCAATTTCGAGGCTGCTTTCATTTCGTCTATAGCTTTGTTTAAGTATCCTAAGCGCGCGAGAGAAGCCGCTCTGCGGGCGATGCATTTTCCACGGCTTTGTCTGTTCCCCTCACATGCTGGCTTCATGAGATCAAGAGCAGTAGAACAATCGTTGGCCTAGAAAATAAAATAAGTAAAACTTTTGGAAATTTATGAATAAGTTAATGTTTTTCTAAGAAATTGTCCATTAATTTACCATCTGACAACAAAAGTAGGCAAAAAATACATTTAAAATAGGTATTTGAAAAATATGGGATGCAGATTTTTGTTATTGTATCAGGTTCGAAATTATTTACGCATTTATTAAAGTTTCCCAAAGCGAAATGAGCGGCAGCTCTATTGGAGAACAAACTGGGCAGCTTGTCCGAAAGAGAAATTCCATGTGTGTATGCGCTGATGGCACCCAAAAAGTTGCCATTTCGGAAGAATTCGTCTCCTTTCTCCTTACACCATTGAGGGTCTTGCTCTTCGGGACGCAAATCTTCCGAAACAAAACCTGAAAAAAGAATATTTTTCGTGAATATAAATTATGTTGAAATATTACCTTTAATCGAATTACCAGTTTCCCTAAATGAAGCTACGAAATATCTCTATAAGACCAACTTATTGCCTGTCATTTCACCCTTTCTACTTAGTCTACAGTCACGAAACATGCCATCATAGCTCCATATATAGCGTCTAAAACCTAGACGTAGAAATCCAGTTCTCAAAACTATTAAAATAATTAAATGAATCACGTTGAGGTCAACGTATGAAAATAAAAGCAATATTATAATTATACTAGACACTAATACAATTACCGCTCGCCCGTCTTGCCAAGGTAATATTTTTGATCCATGCTTCCTCTTCTGCCGCAGTAGATTCTCTAGTAGGGGTGGGAAAAGATCGTGGCGTATGCGTTATCTCTAATTGGGCCATTTTCCTAAGTTGTGGTAAAACTCTTTTAGCAGTCTCATTCTTTTTTTTATCTATATATTCAGATTTAATTTTATTCTTCTCAACTTTTTTCTTTATATTTTGTGATTGGTTCCTTGGTTTTGCATATTTAAGTTCTTCTTCATCAGAAGATGGTAATTCTGTTATTGTAACCCCAGACTTATATGATACACTTAAATTTTGATTGCTCTCTTCATTTTTATTTTTTCGCCATTCTTCCAAATTCTGCATGGCTTTTTCACAATGCTCATTTCTTCTAGAATCCATTACGGCGTGTTGTCTACTATCAATATCCATTGCTTGTTGAACTGTAAATCTATTTAATTGGCTTATTCTTATCGCTTTTTCTTCAGCATCTTTTGCAGCTTTGTTTTGAGATTCTTTTAAGACATTTTCCCTTATGTTCTTCTTATCTTCTTTAGATAATTGCTTCTCTAATTCACTCCACTCACAGTGATCTTTTTTGACTAAGTCTAGTTGAATGATATCATTATTTATTATGCATTTACTTTTATTAATATCTACATCGTGCAATAAAAATAATTCAAATAAAAATGGCTTGAAGTTCGCCTTTATATAACAATCGCTTGTAAATAAATCCACCTTTTCTCTATAAACTGGATCAATAGGGACTCTTACGTGAATATTAGTGGAACTTTGAATCCATGTATAATCTTTAACTAAAATTGGCATTTTTAGTGAATAATTTATTTATCCTTTAATAAAATAATCAATTGTAAAAATCTGTTATTTCTTATTTGGTAGAGATGTTATTTGTAACCATGGTGATAAAATTGCCATTTTAAAGTGTGTTCAGCCCTTTTTTAACGTCCCACTGCTAGGCACGGGACTCTCTTCAATACGAGGGGAATCAGGCCATAGTCCACCACGCTGGCCAAGTGCGGGTTGGCGGACTTCACATGTCTTTCGAAAACTTGCAAGGTTTTCGTAGACGTGCAGGTTTCCTCACGATGTTTTCCTTCACCGTAAGACAAGTGGTAATCATGTTGGAAATGATTCGCACATGAAAATATCAGAGGTGCGAGACCCGGGATTTGAACTTGCTTCACTCGGTTTCCCAAGCGAGCGCGTTACCACTGGGCTACCACTGCCTTTTTTTCTTTGGCGTAACAGAACAAAAATAGCTAAGGATTACATCCCGTATGTCACAACTCTTTGTTTGTAAAAGGAATGCAGCTTCTTTTGCAGCAACTTCATTATGTCGCTTTCAGCTAACTTCATCATGTCGCTTTTTGGCTGTCAGTGTGCGCGCGCATCGTAAAAATTTAACTCATATATTTTTTTCCGAACATGCCAAAAGAAGTATAACTTCAAGATTTTAAAGACATGAATACTAAAAGTATAAACGTAAGTATAGATTTTTTTATAATTATTATTATCGATAGTATTAAACAGACAGGAATATGATTAAATATATAATTTGCTCCTTTTTGAAGTCGGTCATAGCACAACTAAGTTTTGCTTTAAATTCTTTCTATATTGTTTATTATTAAATGTTTTCTATATTGCCTAAATAATAAAAATCCGTTATTGGATTATGTAAGGTTTTATTTTTGTCCTTACAATTTTTTTTGTATGTAGCTGTGGATTTTGTTTGAATAAATAAATAAATTAAAAATTTTGAGATATAGGAGCAAACGATCTCAAAATGTGTATTTACGTATGCCTGTGAGAAGCCGAGATGAAGATTGCGATGTGGATGAAAGCTCACGCCCCAGCAGTTCTGCTCATGGATGAAAAATAAACTTGTCCGGCTGCAATTATTTGCCTTACGTTCGAAATCTATACAGATAAATAAAATTGAAGTGTCTGTTTGTAATGTTAAAATAACAGCTTTTTACTAATTGCAACTGAAATTATATACGGTATTTATAGCAAAAACACAATTTTTTAAAATTTTATCTCTGTCTGCCAAATATATATGAATCGTATACGGTACTTATAAGAAAAACATAATTTTTAATTTTTTGTCTGTCTGTCTGTTTGTTTCCCGCTAGAGTCCCGCTCAAAAAAATTAAAGCGTACTGCGTACCTAGGGACGCACCCGAGCGAAGCAGGGGCTAATCGCTAGTTTTTAATAGATCTGTTATCCGAAGCCGGCAGTAACTAGTTAAAAAATTATGACACTTAACATGATATACAATATCTACCTGCTAGTGTAAATATGAGTTGTTCTTTGTAGAGATAAGGTTAGGTTATTATCATCTAGTTACTAGTATAGTATTATATGATCTGTGTTATAATACACAATTTCTACGTATTAACAATCTTTACCTAATATCTACTTGTGTATTAACTCAGTTGAATATATAAGTACAATAAGAAACTATGCCTTACAAAGTACAGACTGGTAAGTGAAATTTAACTTAATTAGATTAATAAAGGAGACATTTTTTTCCTTTGGAATAGACTTAACACAAATTTTGTAAAAATAAGTAGGTACTTGAATAGGTATATTATGTTGTCTTGTTAGGTGTGTCTCGTATTATCTGAATTATAATGAACCTAACGTCGTCGAAAGGAAATAACAAAAAATACTCAAATCTAACATAACCTTAAAAATATTTAAAAGGGTTTAGCTATGAAATTTAAGTATTGTTAAATATGTATTTCTCGGATCACACGCCTTTGCCAAGCTATTAATGAACACACTTAAAGTGTTTTTTTAATCAATATAGGCATTAGGCAGTGGGCATGAGCAGATACCGGCAAATCTAAACCTAACTACTATTTAATCTGTATAAAATTTATAAAAGTACATATAAAATATAAATCTAAGTACCTACAGTTGAAAAAGTACCTAATTATATAGAATGGTTACTGTATAACTTCTATTATTGGAGATGTCCTGAAAGGAGGGCGCTACACGTATGATCTATTTACATTCAGTCTAAGACTAAGCAATTAATTGTGATATTATCCCTTTTATACCTGGTTTTTGCTTTTATTGTGTTTGCGTCTTACCTATGCAATGTATTGTACCTGGAAGTTAGACCAGCTGAACTCTAAAAGAATAAGAAAAGAACAGGGTGGTCTTGACTGACTGATGGATCAACACACAGCCTAACCCGGTAGTTGTAGAAACGTGAAATTTGGTGGACGTATTCCTTATATAATGTAAGCATTCGATAAGAAAGGGTTCTTTGAAATTCCTTCCTCAAAGGGGTGAAAAGGTGTAATAAAGTTTATGTGGGCAAAGAATTATTTATGAGCAGTATTAATTGAAACTTGGTATTCATGCTCTTCAATTAAATAAATCCGTGTTTTAGCATTTTTCAAAACTCAATCCCATAAGTTGAAAAATGGGGGATGAAAGTTTGTTTGAAACTCAGTAATTACCTAATATGGTAAAAAAAGTAGAAGAAATATAAAAATATTCCTTTAGAAATATAAATATATTACCTGTAGTAGATTTAAGAGTTTTATAATCACTTTCTGTAAAATGATGTCCCATAGCCTTAAATATAAAGATTATGATTTCGCCAAGTTTAGTCGTCTTATTGCTTTAGCCTACAATTGTTTCGATTTTTGTCTTTCGGGTACAATCGATATTCATTTTTGTTGAATCCCGGCAGTGCACAATTTATCATTTTAATTAAATTTTAATAATGAAAACAATTCATCTACTCTATAGAGCTTTAAAATATACTGAAGATCATAGTGATCGCGACATCTGGCGGGAAAAAAAGGCAAAACTCTTCCCATTGCGAATTAAATAAAAGATGAACTGCTTACGTTTCGAAAATAACCAGTAAGGAAGTCTAATCACCGTTAAAACTTACGACTTATCGTATAATTCCTTATAAATATTATTATCATGTCTGCAAACACGTAGTAGTTTGAGTAAGGCCACATATAAGTTAATATAAAGCTTCATCATTATGTAATAGTCCATGAAATGTAGACGATTGCGGATAGTCACCATTTAGCATACAATACCTCTGCGACATATTCCTAGACATATGCAAATTAAAAAATTAAAATGGAAATCAATAAGTTGTATACAAACTATATCACAATCGATTCAGTAGATTTAAAAAAAATAACAATAATTAAAAAAAACGTACACCTAGAAATGATACTTTATTGTTATCAATTCCGGCCAGAACTCAGTTTTAGTTGTAGTTTTTACACTAAAAATTTACTAAAACTATCTTTCGATCTTTCATTTCAGTATTGGGAGATGTCGATCCAAAATTACTCGGAAGAACACTCACCCACGAGCACATGGCTATGGAATTCTCGCATTTTTATCGAGAACCACCAACGTCAGTCTCGGAACATGTTGGATCATTGATTAATTTAGAAAATGTCGGATATATAAGACAGTACCCTTATAGTAACCAATACAATTTAAATTTGAACGATAAAGGCGCTAAAGATGCTGTTGAAAAGGATGTGATTAGATACAAAAAATGTGGTGGAGGTATGAGTAACATGAGTAGTGTAGTATGTATACAAGTTGTTATCAATTAAATTTTTATATTGCCCGACTTCAAAAAATGAGGAAATAATTTAGGTGTAACTCTGTTTTTTTTTCGTTCTGTTTAAGTCACAATAGGTATGTTACCTTCACTAATCGTGAATTATATATATTACTAGTATTGCCCGCGGCTCCGCCCGCGTTCAGATGACCAAAAACCAAATTCTTAGGTTTTACATATTAGTATAGTACTCTTAAATTGCAGTTTTTGTATTTTTTTTCAGAAATGAGATATTTTTACGCGGTAAAAAGTATCCTATACGTTGACCCGGATAACCAGCTATCACCATACCAAATTTCATCAAAATCCCTCCAGTGGTTTTTCCGTGATGCGGTAACAGACAGACAGACAAAAATTATAAAAACTATAGATTCGATCTCTGTATCGATAATTTTCTTAATCTTATCGTTAATTTTGATATAGTAAAAAATAAAGGATCATGAAAATCATTTTTTAGATCATATTTCTAAATGAGAAGTCGACATTGTACAAGATTTTTATTAATTTTAATTTAAATATGTATTAGTATAATTTATAGATATATATTATATACATAGATATTTATGTAGTATTTCTAAGTATTAGGTTGTATTGTGGTATGTATTGTATATAATATTTAATATTTACACCACCCACCCTGTGTAGTCTTCCATATTTCCTAACCCAAAGGTTGTCTGGAAGAAATCGCTAATTAGCGATAAGACCGCCTTTTGTGCACACTTTTGTTTCTGTTTCTTTTTTTTTTGATAATGTGCTTGTATTTACTTTATGATTGTGGTGTACAATAAAGTATAAATAAATAAATAAATAAATAAGGATATTTTTTACTATAGGAAAATATCTCATCTCTGAGAAATCTAACTGCTAAAAAATAACTATGCATGAACCCGAGCAGAGCGGGGGTGAGTCGCTAGTAAAGAACATAAAAATCTTATACTTTTAGATTTGAAATAGAACCACTTTGTTATCACAGGAACCATAGTGGAAAATTCTACGGAGGGCTTACAGAGAGATATTGGCTTTTATAAAGAAGTTTCAAGCAGAACTGGTGTTCATGTTGTAGCTGGTACAGGATTTTATATAGCTGATGTACAGACTGGAGGTGTAGTTCATCACTCACAGGAAGATATGTATAATCATATGTCAAAAGAGCTTTTAGAAGGTTGCGAGAGCTTAAACGTAAAAGCTGGGTTTATCGGGGAAGTAGCAAGTGTTTGGCCTATACGAGGTAAGTGCATTTGACAATATATACCTACCTATCAAGATCACGTGATTTATAAGCCTTATAATATATTGTTTTTCAATTATTAGTAGGTAGTTTTTTTAAAGTAGAATTATAGAGCGACTTCAAAAAAGGAGGTAAGTAGATACTGAATTGTTCACAACTCAATTGTCTTTAAAAACGCGATATTAAGATATTAGGAATAACACAGTTTAGCATGAGTTATAAGAATTCCAGTCAGAATGAAGGGTCTCAGCCAGTTGTGACCGATTTTCAAAATGCTTTATATCTTAAAAAGGATCCAATCAATGGACAATCTCATATATGTATTTGAGAAATAATTCCATCCCTAAATTAAGAAGTCGGTGTAGGTCGCTTTTAATTTAAATTAAAGAAATTCAGAGATGGAAATTTAATATACATAATTTAAATAGAAAAAACAAATGGAGTTAATAAATAAACATTTAAAAAAATAATATGTTAAATTAAAACGTAAATATTTTAGATTTTGAACGTAAGGCAATAATTGCGGCCGGGCAAGTTCAAGAGCAGATCGGATGTGGCGTGAGCTTTCATCCACATCGCAATCCTGATGCACCTTTTGAAATTATACGCCTTTATTTGGAAGCTGGGGGCAGAGCTGAAAAGGCTGTGATGTCTCATTTGGACAGTGAGTTATTTCATCCTTTCATTATATTTGAACAATGAATCATAAACGTTTTGTTACTTTCTAGTACAAAGTATAAGTCCACGTGAAATATTTTGTCCTTAGATATTTTCTGAACAACGATCTTTTGCTATTTAAATGATAAGGCAAGGCAAAATAATTTGCCTTATCCCAAATATAAACTGAATTCTGGCGCAAAAGTTAGTACTAGCAAGTAATGGCGTCATGACATTCTACGACATATAAGAATCGATGTACATATGAGTTTAAAACTATTTAAAAACTTTTTCGAAGATATATTTTTGATTAATAAGGATTAAAGAACTCTAACTAATCTACTGCCGTTCTTTCTTTTAAAATAAAACGAAAATATATTTTTTTCTTTTCAAAGTAACTGA
This sequence comes from Brenthis daphne, assembly GCA_947093115.1. Classification (NCBI taxonomy): domain Eukaryota; kingdom Metazoa; phylum Arthropoda; class Insecta; order Lepidoptera; family Nymphalidae; genus Brenthis; species Brenthis daphne. Next base: position 2,131,729 of record OX352483.1, on the reverse strand, counting down.
TAATTTTCAAACGACCCTCGTAAAATGAACAATCCTATAATTTTAAAATCCATTGCTTCCAGGAACTTTGCTGGATCCTGAGAAACTTCTAGAATTTGCCAAACTTGGAACATATTGCCAGTATGATTTATTTGGCGTTGAGGTTTCTTTCTACCAATTAAATGAAATGACCGATATGCCATCAGATGCCCAGAGGATTCAAATGATAAAGCTTTTGGTGGATAGCGGTTATGAAGATAAAATTCTCATGTCTCATGATATCCACACTAAACATAGATTGGTAAGTCATCAATTATTTACTTTATTCAACTATTCTATATTATTATGACGACACGTTTGGCTCACTTTGACCCTACATGCTGTGCCATCGGTCGCGGGTTCGAGTCCCGCTGGGGGCATTCATTTATGTGATGAGCACGAATTTTTGTACTTCAGTCATGGATGTTTATATTTATAATATGTATGTATTTAAAGTTATATATGTGTAGTGTACCAACTGTATGGTATTCATAACACAGGCCTCGTACTTCGAAGTTTACCATGGAACTAGATGGCGCTGTGTGTTAATGTCCCAAAATATTTGTTTATGTTTATTCTATCCTCTCTTCTTCTTCCGGATACGAATACATATGTACATGGTCTATAATAGCGTATGTCTCCGACTGCATAATATTCCGTTTGCTTCGACAACTTTTCATCTTTTTAGTTAGCTTTTTACGCAATCGTTTTTTTTTTTTTTTTATTTGTTGTTTTTTAGCATTTCTCATTCCAAATTACATTTAAACAATTGAGAGTTGTATATACTTTTGTAAGTCATTTATAAAACCCTTTACTTTGATACCAAACTCGATAGATTTTGAGGATAAACAATTGAAGACAATATGGCGTCAAAAATCAGCCATTTTATTTTGTATAATTTTGATATACCCAGTCTCATTCTCGCAATTAAGAAAAATCTAACGACACCTCTCAAGCTAAAATCCATGAAGCCGTTACGACTACAGAGCGTGCCAAAGAAATATACATACATACATTCGAAAAACTTAACCCTCCTTTTGGCGCAGTCGGGTAAAAAAAAATTAAACTTAATTTTCGAACTATCTCCAGACAAAAATCGGTATTTCATTACAACGTAAAAGAACAAGCGCCATTATTGGTCTAATAATTTTTTTGTGTTCATATAAATAAAAACTATTTATTTAGAAATCGCTACCCAAAAGTCAATGTCTCAATGTACATAAAAAATATTATGTAATTTACATTTGTTACAGACCTCTTATGGTGGCCATGGATACGATCACATAATTACCAACGTGCTACCTAAAATGAAAATCAAAGGATTTTCGCAAACCGTCATAGATAAAATAACCATAGACAACCCAGCAACATGGCTGTCTATTTCTACATAAGATATTTTGCATTTTTTGTCAAGATGTTTTTTTCTTTTTCTGCATTTTAAAATGGAGCAATTATTGTAAATAACTGAGATAATATATTTTTAACTATATAAAGTATATCATTTAATTTTTGAGCATTATGCACATTATTATTAACAAATAAAAAAAATAACATAAGCACTGTTTTATTTCTGCGAGCAATAAAACCCTAAAACAAGATGGTTATTAGGCAAATATGAAATATATGTACTAGCATTGCCCGCGACTCCCGCCTGCGTTCAGATGACCAAAAACCAAAATCTTAGATTTTACATATTAATATACTCTTGTCTCTTACATAGCAGTTTTTGTATTTTTCTCAGAAATGAGATATTTTCCCGCGGTAAAAAGTATCCTATATTCTATATGACCTGGACAGCCAGCTATCACCATACCGAATTTCATCAAAATCCCTCCAGTGGTCTTTCTGTGATGTGGTAACAGACAGACAGACACAAAAATTCTAAAAACTATATTATATTTGGCAAAAGTATACATAATAATGTTTGCTTCAATAAGATTTTCCAAAAAATATTTAATGTACAGATTCGGCTTAGTTAAAATTTTATTATATGTATAGATTTCTTTTGCACGTTTTTTTAAATTAAATGTCAAAACCAAAATTGGACGAAAACAGATTGTATTTATAATAAACATTTATTCTCTATACTAATCTTCCAGGTCTAAATTCTGCAGTTCTTCATCCAGGTCTTCGTCAAGGAACAGGTTTTCATTAATAGGGACTGCATTTTCTGGACTTTCTGTTGACTTTTCTTCTTCTCCATTCTCTAAGCCTTTACCCAGCTGTTCTAATCTGTCCTCTGTTGCTTTGGTACCAGAACCGTCCACCTGAGAACAACAAATGTACCTAATAAATGTAACCAATATATGTACTAGCGACTTACCCTCGCTTCGCTTGGGTGCGTCCATACATAGCGTACGTTTTACATTTTCGGAGAGGAACATTAATCCTTTTTTAAAAATAAAAGTAGCCTAAGTTAAGTTACTTCTTATAACATCAAACCCTCGCTTCGCTTTTTTCGGAGAGGAACATTAATCCTTTTTTAAAAATAAAAGTAGCCTAAGTTAAGTTACTTCTTATAACATCAAACCCTCGCTTCGCTTGGGTGCGTCCATACATAGCGTACGTTTTACATTTTCGGAGAGGAACATTAATTCTTTTTTAAAAATAAAATTAGCCTAAGTTAAGTTACTTCTTATAACATCAAATATCTGCCAGTGAAAGTCCCGTCAAAGAGGTCCAGCCGTTGTATAGATTAGCCTGAACAAACCGACAGACAGATAAAAATTTAAAAAGTCGTATACTTTCCATAAAAGCAGAGGTCATATTATATTAAAACACATAATAAAAATCTAACTATACCTCTGACGCTTCCATACCAATGAGGTCCAGCTCGATATTCCTATACTCCATGATGTCCTGCTCCTCCTCTTCATCGTCATAATGACGAAGGTCGAAAGTCTCATCATCATCATCATCCTCAGCTGCGAGGGCAGGGTCGAAGGAGAACATCTCACGACCAGACAAACCAACAGCTCTGCCCGCTTTGAAGTCATTACGTTTCTGTTCTTCTGCCTGAGTGTAGGCTTCCTGAAAGGTTAAAAGAATATAAAATAAAATGAAGTTATTATAAGCATTTATTTATATTAAAAAAAATACAATATCATTAGGAATAATAATTACAGTTTAGCTCAAACTAGAGGATAAAATAATACTTTCTTAGATTTACGCGAATATTTGACATTTTAAATAAAACTATCTTTTCAGATTATATTGCGGATTTATTTTGATTTTTGGTTCCCGATGTTTCGAATGCTCTACACCAGTCATGGTCACGGGAGAGCCTAAGGTTATAGATGTCTCAAAGGTTGCATAGTTGTTACAAAGTTGTAAAGTATAAAGAATTAGATTATCTAATTCTGTGATCACGTGATTAATTCTATTATTTTTTTTTTTTGGCCTAATAAGAGACTGGAGACATTCAAATGATACTTGATTTTACAGAAATTCTTTAACTGGAATCATTAACAAAAATGTGTAATAATGAACAAGTCATTCATTATTCAACTGAAGACAGGTCTCTAAGTAGATATTACAGGGTGAAAAACTAGCCCATAAGTGGTCTCATTATCCTGGTATATATATGATAGATATGAAATTAAATTATTTTGAAACAAATAATTATTATTACATACTTGTTTCTCTTTGATCTTCTTTTTCTTCCAAGCTAGGAAAGTTTCCAGAGTGATTTTAGTTTGATTTGGTCCTAATGCAGCACGCTCCCTTTCTATCAAGTCAACAAGAGATATCTCGTTCTTTTTCTCTTCCAACTTCTTCTTATCTCGTTTAAGAACAAAGCCAGCGGGCAGAGCGTGTCTGTATATACATTTCGTACCCGAGGGGCACTCCCAAAACCAACCATATTTGGATTTCTCTACAGCTTCTAGGAAATGTTTACAAATCTGGAATTTTCATTATAATTTAGTGTGGTTTTTATTCATTTTACTACTTAATTGTAGATGAAATATATTTTTTTATCAGATTCACTTATATTGATAAAAACATAAATTGCTTATGAAAAACTGTAAAACTTTGAAAGCTTTTTATGCATTGTTTTAAATTTCTGCAGTAGCACACCACTAGATACCGCTAAAGGGCAACGCATATGAGTATATAAGTGTGGAGAATATTTACATTTCATTTCTTTGTAAGTAAAGCAATGTGTCTAAACTTGTAAATAAAAACATTAGTAAAAAAATGGAATTTTAAAATATGGCCACTCACAATTTCCGTTGTTGGCCTTTGCTTATTGCCTTCACCGTGTTTCTTCTCAACTACTTCTTTTAGTTTGTCTTCATCCCAATTATCCATATTATCCTCATCATCATCCCGCATATCCACATATAATGACCGTTTCTCTGCCTGTAAATTTAAACAAATACTTTTTAATGGAATATTGTTCATATTCATTTGCTAGACACTCAACATCCTCCTATAAACATATTTTTTTCTTACATAATGTTACTTTTAAATTAAAATAATTTATAAGTAGTACTTATTTTATAGTATAGTACATATATATAATATATAGGTATGTTTTGATGATTGGTACTTAAAGATAAGACTATCAATACATAGGTATGATGTGCTTTATATCCCTCACTTGAGAAATTATTGATTCCACATACAAACTTCCACCCCACTTTTCACCCTCTTCAATGGTTATTTCCAGAATATAAACTATGCTTTATCTTTTCCAGTCTCCATACCAAATAATCTCCATACCAAATTTCATCTAAATCAGCTCAGCGGATTAAGGGTGAAAAGGTAACAGACAGACGGAGTTACTTTCGCATTTATATTATTAGTAAGGATCATGATTTGTAATACCCAAAATCTAGTTACATTTTTTGACTATGGATTACATCTTACTAAAAATAAACTTTTTAAATGTGTTTTCAAATCTATAAATAAATATTAAAAAAATCATTTACATACCTTTCTTTCAATTGTTAAATCATGAGAAAATTTGCATTTATCACCCTTTGTACATTGTCCTTGTTTGAAGAACGCACACACAACCGACTTGGGATCAATTCCTGCAACATTTATGTTTTTCATGTTAAACATTATGAGATGAGAAATACAGAAACTTAAAGATAGCTTGAACTTGATTTTTATACAATGTATAAAATTTAATTACCTTATAAGAAGTTCTACCAATACTTAAGACCATTTATTGTATACATTTGTAAATTATGTAGAGAATATATTCTTAAAAAGTTATGGATTGACTCATAAGCATCCCACATTTTTATTGTTTTTAACAGTTCACAGCCACTTGCAAAAATATTGTTAAATTCAAAATCTTAAATATCATATAATTTATTAAAAATATGGGATAGACTGGGTATTATAATGACTTGAATGAACACAAGCTTTAATTATTATTATCCAAACGATTTTAAAAATAAATGTTTTAAATACCCTTTTCAACCTTCTGAGTTTGAACTGGTTTAAATAGCATAGCAAGTTCCTTTTGTTCCTTCATTTTCTGTTCTTTATCTTTCTTTTTATCCTCCACGGGCTTAGCTGGGTGAATTCCACCACTTTTGACTTGTTTTTCTACTTGTTGGATGAATTTTTGTTGTTTAGCTCCTTTTTTATTTTTTAACCCAAATGTTTTGTCCTAAAAATATTAATAATGCATATGATATAATATTATCTTATAATCTATATCGCCACACCGCTACTTTGTACATATTGACATCGTGATGTTTAACCAGTATCGAAAATCATCTAATTTTTATGTGGCTAAGAAATAAAATATTCGACGCTTAAACTTACTTCTATAACTTTCTCCTTCTTTTTCGCTTCCGTCTTCTTGCTGGCAGAATTTCCAGCTTTTTTCGGCGGCATGGTTAGGTTTACACTAAACTTTTTATTGATATAATAAAATTACAATTAATGGAATTGCAAAACTTTATTTTTAGAGAAGAAAATTTGATCTCGCAGGAAAACTGCGATTTCAAAGAACTAAACCATTCGGGGGATATAAAAAATAAATTAAATCCTCTGTGAAAATCGTCGTGGAAGACAAATTATTTTGACATTGACATAAATGATAAAACGCTAATCTGAACTCTCACAATCAATCTCACAATCAAAAAAATTACCACAGACTTTACAATTTAAATACTCAAGAAAATATAGATTTTTAATACCTAATAGTTTATAATAAGTTGTCTCATCTGGTTTTAATAATATGTAATAATAACATTGTAACAAAGGACGCCAAAAATAATACATAACTTATTTTAATTTATATTTATTCTGAAATAATTCATTATTAAGGAAAAATTATTATAATCGATTTTTTTAACATGTCAAATAAAAATTGAAATGTGTTTTTAATTTCCTTAATCTTAGTAATCCTACGGTGGATTATATTAAAATAACTTATTTTGTATAAATGACTTGTATATTATTCAAGTTTATAAATATGTATAATCACAATTCACAATTTATGTCAGTTCTAATCGGTAAGAATCGGTATTCGGTTGTTACTTCACGTCAGTCGTCACAATCGCTACGATAGTACGATACTCAAACGCTCAATCTTGATTTTTATCCCGTGTCGAAATAAACAGTAGCGCATAGAGTATATTGCTACATATATAAACAGTAGCGGAAAGTAGGCCATGGCGAATGATAGTCTATTTTATTCGCATAAATTTAGTGCACCGTCGAATAACTCGTGTTTATCTTGTCAGTAAAATAAAAATATGGAAATAGTGGACGTTGAAGACGGTCAAGCCGATCCTTCGGCAGTAACGAGAAAGAAAAGTTTGTGGGCTAAAATAAACAACAGGACGACATACAGTTATTTATTTAATATTGTTATTTCAATATTATTACTAACGTGCTTAGTTTTAGTGTTATATTTTTTCAAAGAGTATCTAAAGACTATTTTATTTTGGGTGGACGCGCAAGATCCGAAAATAATATTTTTATTATTTATGGGATTATTTTTGATTGTAAGTTTTCCAGTGACTATTGGATACCTAGTTTTGATAATAACCAGTGGTTATTTGTTTGGTATCTTGAAGGGATTGGGAACAGTGGTTGTGAGTGCGAATTTTGGTGTAGCTGTAGCACATTTCACGTTGAAAATGCTAAGGGGATACTTGCCTCTCGACCGGCTTCTTAAAAATGATACAGCGAGAGCACTTCTTAAAGTGATCTCAGGACCACAGGCGTTCAAGATTGTGTTTTTTGCAAGATTAACGCCGATTCCATTTGGACTTCAGAATACGATATTCGCCGTAAGTTGATTTTTCAAATAATAGGTTATATATTATGTTTCTTCTTCAAAATGTATAAAAAAAAAACAAAAAAAAAATAATTATGTTCAGAGGCAAAAACAAGTCAATCGTAATAAAAGTACAATTAATTAGTAACAGACAATTCTTCCTTAATGATGAGTTTTAATTAAATAGTAAAATAACTTTATTATTTTTAAGTGTTTTTAAGTGCCTTCATATTTAATTTTCCAAACTTTTATTTTACTTCAAATAGTCTCATTAACATAAAAGGAACAGTATAGTCATATTCCAAAAAAGAATTCAATGTCTTTACACACTTCAATGGCTGTGCTCATAATTCAATGCAAAAAAAATATTTCTATCTTTATATAATATAGAATAACTCTGTTTATAAAAATTAAGAAAATAAGAATATATAATTTGGTGCTATTTAATTTTATATGTGATAATTTATCATCTTTTGCCTGTTACATTATATAAAAAAATATTTTCATACAATAAAACCCACTCAGCTGATTTTGACAAATTAAGTCATTATATATTTCTTATCAAGTGTGCGTACTATAACAATAATGATATGAAATTGTTGTATAATATATCTGTTCTTTACGTATAGTTGGAGATAACCTTTTTGTACGTAATTCAATTAAAATGGTAGCTTTTTGATTATTTGGAATAGAAGGAAAAGGATAAAAACAGCTGGCATATTAAATAATACTTGCCTAGCTTATTTAATCCTATAGAAGACAATTTATTTACAAAAAAATTTAATGCCAATTTTACCAACATAGCTTTTTGAAATATATTACAGGCAAAAAATATTTAGCCATAAAAACCTCAAACTCATTACTTATTCCATGAAACAAGCAATCCCCTATGTTACTAGAAGGTCAGTGAAAACACAATGTTAAGCTTTCTTATTAATTTACACACACTTCAAGGTTAGTAGTTAGTACTATTTAATCATTCACAAAGGACCAGCCCCCAAAAGGGTGTAATTAACATATAAGGCTAGACTGTAATATAATTTTTAATGTATGTTGTTAAAATATTACCTTTTATCCTTTATATTAACATTATTGTTAGTAAATATTATAATATTAAAATGAGACTAATAAATAAAGAGAATTGTGTCATGGGTTTTTTTTCAGTTGATGCGGATAAAGTCCAATAAATTAAAAAAAAATTAGCCATGTGTCTGTATGAAAGTAGCTAACTAACATTTGCCTTGGCCTGGTATAGAAATGTTGCTTTATATTTGTTTCCAGTATGCACCGTTTACAATCATAGTGGTGCTAACAGGCTGTATAAAATTATATGTTTTAGTATATTTTCTTCATCTATACTAATATTATAAATGTGAAAGAAAGTTTGTGAGGATGTATTGATGTCTGGATGTATAGATGTATGGATGTTTGTTACTCTTTCACGCAAAAACTACTGAATGGATTTTAATAAAACTTTACAATCTTATAGGTCATACATCAGAATAACACATAGGCTACTTTTTATCCCGGAAGAACGTACGGTTTCCGTGGGATAGATTTGTTTTGGTTTCTCCAGAGGCGAACCCAAGCAAAGCGATCGTGAGCCGTTAGTTTTATAAAAAGCAGTTAGATACTTGATATATAATGGTCATGAAAGATAATAAAAATATTGCATAGCTTATTTAAAGCTAAAATGATAATAATATGTAGGTATTATTTATTGTTATCATAAACTATTAAAAACTTTATTACTACCGTAATGAAACAGTTTTTTTAATGTATTTACTATGACGTTATACAAAGCTTATCTTTTCGCAAGCAAGCGAATATATCAGTTTTTGCGAAAAATGCTAAAAGTTAGGTAAAAGTTTGAATTTTTATTGAAAAAGATTAAGTTGGCAAGAACTCAACATCAAATCTCAATCACTTTTTAAATGCAACGTTGTTTGCAGCCACAGAAGCCATTGCACGGATTAAAACGGTAGTTTAATTTTAAAACTTATGTTCAAATATGAAAGTTTTATAAATATCTAGTAAGTCCATTCGAGGAAAGCCTTTTTAATATGCGTACGACGAGGGACGAGGAGTATGAAGGTCGTTCATATCAAGTTTTTTATCGCGTATCAATAGAAAATACGAAATCATAGGCGAAAATATATAGGCGAATTTTAAAGTTTTCTTTTCTTTAAATAGTATTTGTGTGAAATAAAAGAGGTAAAAAACTATTTTAATTCTTTAATACTTGATCGTCTATTTAAAACGTAAGTCGAGTTGTAGTTATGAACTAAGTTAAATTACAAACGCGAGAGAAATCGCATGCATTTGTTAGTTTGCAATTAGGGCTTTTGAACACGAAGATTTTTAACTCACAGTCGATGCTCATGTAATGCGACAAACGCGGTGCTAGTAGTGAGCGGATTTATGTAACGCAATTTTCGATTTTAATTAGACACGCGAGAATAAGACGACACGCGTTCATGACACGCATGTCATCCGCGCGTTTTAAAACATAATCATGTGCATAGGTCCTAAAATAATATTTAATAAGTAAGTAATATTTTCTACTGTGTATTATCACACAGCACAGTCAGTAGTAGCCCAGGGGAAACATGCTCCTTAGGAAATCCGAGTAAAGTCGGTTCTAATCCAGGATCGCGCATCTTTGATATTTTCATGTGCGAATCATTTCCGACATGATTACCATTTGTCTTACAGTGAAGGAAAATATCTTGAGGAAACCTGCATGTCTAAGAAGAACCTAGCAAGTTTTCAAAAGACATGTGAAGTCCGCCAACCCGCACTTGGCCAGTGTGGTGGACTATGGCCTGAATCCCCCTCGTACTGAAGGGAGACCCGTGCTCAGCAGTGGGAAGTTAAAAAGGGCTGAATACATACACCTCAGTTATATAAAAAACTTCATTTTTATTAGGTATGAAATTAACCAAATTCAGTTCTTACTATAAAAATACGCGTTACTCTTAGATCAAAATAGTTACGTAAGAAACTATTAAGCACAGAAACGACGCAATGAATGCAATTTGACGCTTATATGCTTCATTGTTTTATGACCACTTAGGAGATAACGTTCATGTTTAATTAGGAGAGGTCAAATTCCATCTATCTTTGACGACTAGAATTAGTACACTGATGATGATTTGATCAGATTGAAAGAAATTTAGCGCCTCATATTTATAACGCTCCATAGTAATTGTCATGTCAATAACTAAGTTTGCTAGGCCGACTCAAACTACCGTCAGATTGTTAATTTAGACAATAGAAATGGAGAGCTAAAGGACGAGAAGAAAGGAATCTCGTACCTACCATACGTCTATCATGCCTTTTTATTATCTATCTATCCTTAGTGAAAAAACGACGAATTCACTAACAATCTGATCGTATCGAAATGTCATCCCACTGGAGTATGAGAGTGACAGAAAAAGAAGGAGAGAGTCATTGTGTCTGTGTATACACTAGTGTGCTTATAATATCTCCGGCGCGCATGGCTAGTTCTAGTGAGATTGCCGCCGAGATCAAAATCGGTCAGGATGAAATCTTTTTATTTTTCTACTATTAGCCCTCAGATTAAAAGAACATGGTTTACAGCAAGTGCGTATTGCGGTACGTAGCATTCTCGAATTCCCGTATTCTCAGTATAACCAGTTTAGGGATCAACTATTTTTATTCGGCGATTCTGTTTAAATTAGAAAATGTGTGGGTGAAAAATGAAATTTCTTGCTTTTGCCATCATGCTTCGTTAGTTTCTTTACCGAACCTTTATTTAATAATAACTCAATAGAGAATATTTAAGTATTCGATTGTATTCAGCCCTTTTTAATGTCCCACTGCTGGGAGCGGGCCTCCCTTCAATGCGAGGGGGATCAGGCCATAGTCCACCACGCTGGTCAAGTGCGGATTGGCGGACTTCACATGTCTTTTGAAAACTTTGCTTGGTTTTCTCAGACATGCAGTTTTCCTCACGATGTTTTCCTTCACCGTAAGGCAAGTCGTAATCATGTTAGAAATGTTTCGCACATGAAAATATCAGAGGTGCGAGACCCGGGATTTGAACTCGCTTCACTCGGTTTTCCAAGCGAGCGCGTTACCACTGGGCTACCACTGCCTATTTAATTTAATATTCGATTAATTTAATATAAAACTATCGATTTACTCTTGCTACGCTCAGGTGCGTCCCTAAGCTTGAATGGCTTAGGAACGCTTAAAGGACAAACATACTTTTTATTTATATAGAAGAATATAATACATAATAATGTAATATCACAAACAAATAAAAACCGGTCAAGTGCGAATCGGACTCGCGCACGAAGGGTTCCGTACCTACCATTATCTATAAAAACGGCAAAAAATCAGGTTTGTTGGAGCCCCCCTTAAATATTTGTTTCATTTTAATCTAGTTGTTTATTTTTATAGTGAATATGTAACTAAATATTTCAATCTAACTATTACGTTTCATGAGATACATGTTCATGTCTGGTGACGGACGGACAGACAGACAGACGGACGGACGGACAGCCTACCCTAAAAGTACCTATTTATGTAAATGTTATATATTGTAAAGTTTCATGTAATTCCAGTCACTTTTCCAAGTATGCGTTTTAACTTTTCCTAATATAATATTATTCTGTAAAAATATTAAAGTAACCCACCCACGCTCATTGTCCACGTATCACTTTTATAATACAAAAGCCTGCACGTGGATAGTACAATTTGAGGTTGCTCTTAAACTGACATTAAAGTAATATGAGCAGTGAGAGCAGAGCTGTTGAAACAAAATGCCAAACATCCAAACATTTTGCTGGGAGCAAGTTTTACGTTAAAAATAGCTATTCATGGCTATAATTAATAAACCTGGTAAAATTGCTCTCGCTTTATAAGTCGTCAAAAACGGGGCAACGCTCGTGCGATCGCAGGATATTTGTACATGTTTGGTACCGGTTACGCGGCTTTTTGCTATCGTCTGTAACAGAGTTATCAATTAACATAAAAAATCTATTTATAAATCGAAATTTTAAAGTAATATATTGTTTCATTAGTGAGTTCTGTATTTAGTCAATGGTAGCTACCATTTTTTTCTAATGGCCTTGAATATTTTCGAACACTTCAAGCTTTTACGTCCTAAATATAAAATAAAAGCTTTCGATGCATTCCTTGCGAGTTACAACACAATTAGCTAAGTTGTATTGTTGTATGTCAGAGTTTCTCAATGTGTGGGAAATGTGTGGAACTTCTAGGGGTTGGTCAGTATGAAAACATGCAAAACTTGGTAATTTGTTATGAGGGTTTTGTTTCGAAACATTTATTTATTTATTATTCGAATTGCATCTATCTAAAAATCGATTCTATAATATGAACTAACATAAACCTTTATAATCGTGGGAATTGTTGATTTTTTAAGCAAAAGGGAGTTTATCTATATATATTTACTGGAAAAATATGGACTAGATAGGGCAGTGCGTTTCTAATTTATATACAAAATCCTGGTGTATTAGGTATATAAATTAGATTTGGTTCACACGACATTTAGTACATGTCTGTTGCAGTGTAGGTACGTTATATCGCTAAGTAGTGGCGCGTACAATATACTATACCTATATAACGTACCTACATAGATGATAGAACCGTTCACATATTCTGAAAACTGCAAACTGATAATACTTTCTTAGATTTACGAGAATATTTGACATTATTAAATAAAACTATCTTTTCGGATTCTTTCGCGGATTTATTTTGATTTTTGGTTCCCGACGTTTCGAATGCTTTACAGCATCCATGGTCACGGGAGAGACTGAGGTGTTACATGTCTTGAATGTATAGTTGTTACAGACAACCTACCCACAATTAACATTTTATTTAATAACTGCAAACTGTTTTTAGAAATTTTGTGTGTCTGTCTGGGAACGCATCATGAGAAAACCGCTGGGCAGATTTTATTAAAATTTGCTATAATGATAGTTGGTTATCCGGGTCAACATATAGTATACTTTTTAATGCGAGAAAATATTTGATCTCTGAGAAATTATACTAACCGTTAAAACGTATCTAGGAACGAACCCGAACGGAGCGAGGGTGAGTCGCTAGTCGGATACTATAAAAACGTGCGTTGTATTACCGTGTGAGTCTTAGGTTTTATAACACATCACGTGTACGGCAGTACTTGACGCATTTCAGCGGCTAGTTATTTTCCGATATGTGACGTTTTTATTATTGTTCGTGTGTGGTACAAATTGTTTTATTAATATGTAGAGTTTGTGTATACGTCGCTTTAGCGGACATTTTTCGAATATTATATATTTTTTTATTATTTGTGACTTTTTTAACTATATATAATATTTACGTTATTTATATATCCTGTAAAAGTTCATTTCTTAGATCTTTTGAAATCAAAATTTATCTTTTTCTTCCATATAGCCAAGAATAAAGAATTGTTGTTTTTCTATGACGGTTCTCCATAAATAATCTACTTTATTTATTAGTTCTAATAGTTTATATCGTAGCGGGTACGGTTGGATGAATATACGTAGTTCACCGCTTTCCGCTTGTATCGGGAACTTTCATGTAACAATTAGGTATGTAACATAATTAAACGGTAACACTTAGATTCAAACAAGGAAAACTGTTATAGTTGGAGTTGCAGTTTTGAACTAGTTTAATTCTGAATATTACAGATTATTGTGACATGATGATGATAATAGTATCTGAACTACATCGAATGACGAGCAAGGAGTCCGATTGTGATTTTCGGTAGAGACAATATAAATAAGCTAAAACAACAAACATCATTTTCCATATTTCTGTTTAAGAATTTCCATATAAAGTTTCATTCTCAATTCAACCCCTGAGGGTTTGAATTTTCAATATATTATCGTTCTGTAATCCTTGCGTTTGATACTACTTATGGGACGAAGTGATTTCGTTGTTAGTGAGTCAGTGAATGTATATAAGATTTTTATTAACTAGATGATGTCGATTGTCCGCTATAATATATAATACCATGTTGCATACAATTTTATACTTTATTTCAACTAACTAACGTCCTACATTGAATCCACTTAAATCATATCAGGGGGTTCGACAAGGACGTTTGTTATACGTGAGAGCTAAACGACAGAATCAATATACAGCTATCTAAATAAAGAACAATGCTATATTAAATACTACAAGATTGCGTATTTTTTTAATTTAAAAACTAGTACTTTACTGTATATACAAAGGATTAAAGAAAAAGAAAGATAAAAATCTTCTAAATAGAACTATATTTTCGGATTATTTCCCGTGACCATGATTGCTGTAAAGCATTCGAAACGTCGGAAACCAAAAATCCAAATAAATCTGCGAAATAACCCGAAAAGATAGTTTTATTTAAAATGTCAGATATTCGCTTAAATCTAAGAAAGTTTTATAAAAATCTTCATTAAATCTTAGGTTTTGTCACAACTTGTGGTGTTTTTATACGATAACTAAAACAGCTAGTATGTTTAATTTTTTAATCAAATATAAGTCTATCATATCTATTTACAGCATGACGAAATCTTCGCGAATTCGATCTCTGACCGTATTGTAGATAATATATTATTATTATCTATCTAGACTTTAGTAACCCATGCTCCTTGAAATTATATTTTAGTATCCTTTGATGAAATAATTGAATTATGGTTAGGATGGCCTGTGCTTAGTCTTCTTATGCATAAGCTATGTTACGTATACTAATATTATAAAGAGGTAGAGTTTGTTTGTTTGAACGTGCTAATCTCAGGAACTACTAATCCGATTTCAAAAATTCTTTTTGCATTATTGCCGTTTATTGAGCAAGGCTATATCATCATGCTAAGTAATATTTACTACCAAGGAAGCGGAGCAGTAAATCATAAATGAAATACAGATTCGGCGTAGTTACGATTTTATTATACGAGTATGTATAGATAAAACCATATTGCTACTTTGCCAAAAACAAGACTTGAGTAAGACAAACGAATGATCGTTATTCGTTACACATGCGTATTCATAAAATTGGAGCAAGGATGAAATGTGTGGACACACAAATAAAAACAAAGCGATTTATTATGGTACATTATAGAGAGTTTGACATAGAATAATTTAATTTCTACAGTCAACAGGAAAATATGAACTAAAGT
Organism: Brenthis daphne; assembly: GCA_947093115.1. NCBI lineage: Eukaryota > Metazoa > Arthropoda > Insecta > Lepidoptera > Nymphalidae > Brenthis > Brenthis daphne. The sequence continues at coordinate 2,116,309 of OX352483.1, read as the reverse complement.
CATTAATATTTTTTACTTAAAAGTTTTTGCAATTTCTAAGTCATATTTTAATGTTATTATATTATATGGTAATTTACGTACAATGATGTTATTATATTATACGATAATATAATTAGCACTTTTTGCTCTTGACGATTTTATACATATATAAGTATCGCATTTTAGTAAAAACCTGCCAAGTACAAGTAAAATCCCCAACCGGGGATCCACCATATAATATCTATAGGTATGTACATACAACATTCTTGTGAATGATTAATTATTTCATAGTAACAAACAAACATCCATCCATCCTCACAAAATTTAACATTTATAATATTAGTAGGGTAGCATTAAATATTTTTTGTAAACCCTATAAAAGAGCTAATAACTAAACGTACCAAGTCTGAGTCGGTCTCGATAACTATTTAATGAAATAATTAACCATTCACAAGAATGTTGTAACTTGTAAGTACATACAATATTATGTAAGTACATACCTACATACTATACTATATTATGTATTCATGTGAATTTGGTTATTTGCTGTTTTATAATGCACCATACTAAATTAACTTATTTTCTCACTTCTGAAGGGTTTCTGGAAGAAATCTCTTATAGAGATAAGTTATCCTTTGTCGACATTCTGTTACTTTATTTTGTATAACATATGTTTTATGGTACATAAATAAATAAATTAAAAAAAAATGTGAAAGTTTCTGAGGTTGGATGGATGTTTGTTACTCTTCTGTCTGGATATGGCACAGAGATATATCAAGTCTGGAATAGTACATAGGTTATTTTTATCCCGGAAAAATGTTCAGTCTCCTTGGGATAGATTTGTTTTTGTCTAGGGACGAACCCGAAGCGAAGCGAGGACGAGTAGCTAGTCTATAATAGGGGACTCCATCAAATTTTTATACTTTTTACTAGCGGCTCACCCTCGCTTCGCTCGGGTTCGTCGCGAGGTACGTTTTAAATAGATATAAATAGTTATTAGCCAGCATTAGCCATATATTTTTTTTTGTTAATAATATTGACAAATATTGACATTAATATTGATACGATTCTAACGTCACTCAATTGCCATCAATGTTTTGCCTTCCCGGAACCTCTCCACTAACACTTAAACTTTATGTTATAGTATTAAAGTTCAAATTGATTTTTAAGTATTATTACGAATCTTTTGTATGGGAGTATAAAAAAGTGTTGTTTTTAGACTTTTTCAGGCAATTTTTTAAATTTTTGTCTCCGTAAGAACCATCCTCGTACTTCAAGGAATATTCTAAAAAAAGAATTAGCGAAATCGGTTCAGCTGCTCTCGAGATTTGCGCTTACCAACACATTCAGCGATTCATTTTTATATTAGGTATAGATAGATATTCAATTGTTAGATTTACCTACATTTAAAATAATATGTATTCAAAATATTCAAATTTAATAATGGTGTTAGAGGCGGAAGGATGAACAGACAGACAATTCATTTGGTTTAGTTTTTGTACCCGACCCGACCAAATGTTTGCGGAACACCTATTATTATTAAAGGAAAATGAAAGTATCGATTCAGTGGGAACTATTTAAAAACGATTAGACGACTTAATTAAAATTGTGTTACATGCTACACTACACTTAGGTATTGTTCACGTTCAGTACGCAATTACTCTGTATAAATTACCACTTCAATTTAAAAGTGCCTGCTAATGGTGATTAAAAACCTATTAATTAATCTATACAAATTAATTAAATTCGAAGTAACTGTTTGTAATGTCAAAATAACAGCTTTTTATTAAATGCATGTGAAATTGTATGTACGGTTCTTTTACTTTAAGCACAATTTTTATTTTTTTCTGTCTGTCTGTCTGTTTGTTCCGGCTAATCTCCGAAGCGGCTATACCGATTTTGACAGGGCTTTTACTGGCAGATAGCCGATGTTATGAGGAGTAACTTGGGTTATTTTTATTTAAAAAAAGGTAAGTCGCTAGTAAAAAATATAATAATTATTACTATACATACTAATAATTTACATATAAGTGACCAAATGTTTTTTGTTTTTTTATTTTATGAGAGACATTTTGAGTAGTGAAACCATGCTGTGTTTAATTCGATGGTGTTTAAACAAACATGATCAATCTACGGGTAAATAATGAATAAGGTTCATACTTAAAACATATTTCATGATTTATCAATAACCTACATGCATCTGACACAATTCGCTTTCCCACATGAGATAATGCATTTATACCATACTAGCAGAACCCGCGGCTACACTCGCGCTAAAACTACAAAAAAAAAACGCTAAAAAAGTTAGTTTCATACAAACTTTCATCCCCTATTTTACCCCCTTATGTCATGAATTTCGAAAAATGTTTAAACACATATTTATTTAATTTTATTGAAGAGCATTAATATCAAATTTCAAGTAGGTAATTCTGATCATAAATATTTTTTTGGATTGTATTATAAAGTGTTTTCCCGTGGGAATTAGGTAATCTCCCGCGGTAAAAAATAGCCTATGTCACTCTCCAGTCCTCCAACTATCTCCACACAAAAAATCACGCCAATCCGTCACTCCGTCTTGACGTGAAAGAAGGACAAACAAACAAACAAACAAACAAACAAACACACTTTCACATTTATAATATTAGTATCGATGTATGTATATTGTTTTTGTTATTATCAATGCCTATTTCGAGATGCCGAAGTATTTTTGGCTCGTTACAAATGTGCAATAAAAGATCAGACTAACGGATCTATTTGTGGAATATCGATTGCATGATTGGGGCGTAAGGTAAGGTGATTTCTTTGATATAGGCATCTGTAACCCAGATTATGAGAATTAACTGTTTTAAATATGTGCATACTATTCTGAATAATACTAATCTATCTTGGCTGAAAATATGAATTAAAAATGTTATTAGGCATGTAGTTATCAGCCCTTTTAACGTCCCACTGCTGGGTAATCAAGGGATTCCTCCCTTAATTGCGAAGGTGATCAGGCAATAGAAGTCCAGGCCTAGTGCGCGTTGGCGGGTTTCACATGCCTTTCGAACATTAGTTGGGCTCTCCCTCACATGCAGGTTTCCACACAGTTTTGTTTTTTTGGGACATTAATATACAGCACTATCTAGTTCACCATATATAAGTACACAGACCCACATATAACTTTAAATACATATTATAAATATATATGTATAAACACTCATGACTGGAGTACAAACATTCGTGCTCATCACACAAATGAATGCTCCCATCGGGACTCGAAGTTTGAACCCGCGACCGCAGGCACAGCAAGTACAAACTACAAACTGAACTGAAACGTATGATCAAACAGTGTTTTCCTTTATAGAAGAGCAAGTGGTGATAATGGCGTTTATTAAACGTTCAGTAAATCTAACCCTGGAAAATACTTGTGTTCTGAAAAGGCCAGTTATTAAAAATATTGTTACTTAGAATTACGCGAATGTTTGACATTTTTAAATAAAACTATCTTTTCGGATTATTTCGCGGATTTATTTTGATTTGATCCATGGTCACGGGAGAGACTGACTCTCCAGTCTCTCCCGTGACCTGGATGCTGTAAAGCATTCGAAACGTCGGGAACCAAAAATCAAAATAAATCCGAAAAGATAGTTTTATTTAAAAATATTGTTTTAAAACAAGCAATTTCGTTCATAAAATACTTAAAAAATATTTTGTAATTACTACTAGTTTTTGCCCTCAGCTTTGCTCGTTATAATCTATAATAAAAAAATAACTTTTATTTCTCTGAACTGAAGCTTTTCCAAGTAAAAGAAATATTTCTCTACATTAGTATAGACTCATAGAGTGCCACATATACATACGTACATATGTTATAAAAATATTTTGCTATGGAATTCTAATTACGAGTATGTTGTTTTTGAAACGACTGAACGTCACTTCACTGGCGACGCATTTTATTTTCGTACATTGATAGGTTTCATTTAGATAAACATGGAACTATGGCGCCAGACGTTCTGTCTCCCGATTATCCCATTTCTACCAAAGTTTTTCACATTATATGTAAGTATGTTTGTTTATAAAGGATGTGCAATTTCCATACAGTTAATCATTTTAACTATAATATTGACTTTGGTTATATAATCCAGTGGTCGGAAATCGACCGTTTTTATTGATTGAACGTTAAATTTAGTAGCTGCTAACCAAAAAAAATAAATAAAAAGTAGGAATTGGTTGAAGAAAAAACAGAGGAGAAAAAGGTACTGAACTGTTATGATTACTTATTATTATGATTACTTATTACTAGGATCGTTGTTATTTTTTATGGGAAATCTCGTGTATTTTATCTACCAGTAACATGATATACAATAATACTTCCTTAGATTTACGCGAATAGTTGACATTTTAAATAAAACTATCTTTTCGGTTTTTTTCGCGGATTAAATCGGTAGATTTAAAATAAATCCGCGGAAAAAACCGAAAAGATAGTTTTATTTTAAAACTAGCGACTCACCCTCGCTTCGCTCGGGATCGTCCCTAGGTAAGTTTTAATTTTATTGATCGGAACTCTAACTCTTTTTCTAAAATAAAAGTAGCCTATGTTACTCCCTATAACATCAGCTATCTTCCAATGAAAGTCTCGTCAAAATCAGTCCAGCCGTTTTAGAGTTTATCCAGAACAAACAGGCAGACAGTCGGACAAAATTAAAAAAAATCTCTTTTGCTTATAAGTACCGTATATAATTTCATATGCATTTAGTAAAACGCTGTTATTTTGACATTACCAACAGACACTTGAATTTTATTTATCTGTACAGATAATATACAATTTTTATTTTGTACACATTTGAGGCATAGTAACTCTGGTATGACATTTATTACTAGAATTGATATGTTATTTTCTATGGGAAATTGGGAGTAGATTCGTAAACACAAGCAAATTCTATATTTTTATATAATTTTGTATACTTATCAAATATTATCTTTAAACAGCTTCAAAGTGTATTATTTTTTTTTTAATGTCAAATTAGGAATATTTTGATTGTTTTGACATTACGCAATGAGACGCATTACTCTATATTGGTGATAGCCAAGAACAATGGCATCGTAGTATACAGCGCATATATTATTATGTGCGCAGAGATAATCAGCTAGCTCACTTGGCGAGTACGTACGACATTAACCTTCTTTAGTCCATCGATTCTTATTTCTTACAAGGTTCTAGATATGCAGTTTTGCGTTATCTGTTCCGTTCTATTTGGAACTTACACAATTGGTTTGTTGTATATAATAATTCAAATCAATCCACCTGCCACTTTGTTTGTATGTACATGTACATGGTTATTTACTTCATATCAAACAATTTGATTGCTGTTTCGGCTTTAATTGATATGAGCTTCATATTATTTATTTATTATCTATAAATATAATAAACTGTTGCACCGATTTAAACGGATTTTGCATAGCGGTATCTTATATCCCCGGTCAATATTTTAGATATTTATCATCCCGATAATTAAAGAGTTCCCGTGGGATAGTTAAAAAATATAGTAACTTCTACAGCTTAGTACACAACAACTAAATATGCACCTAATTTAGTAAAATTTGGTATGCTGATGCCTTATATTGCCGGTCAAACAACAGATTGCTTTTTATCCCGGAAAAATGAACGGTTCCCGTGGGATAGATCTGTTTGTGTTTCTCTGCTGCTAGTTTATAAATATAATTTTAAACCATTGTAAATCTACCCACGCAGTAGTATCAGTTAGGCGAATAATTTATTGTACTAGTACGTATAGATTAAATTATGATTCACGAAATGTTCCGCGTGCATAACACCTGGTTTGGTCCAAATTATGCAAATACTGATAAGTTAAAAATATTTTTATCTGTAACCAATATTATATTAGTGTTGTAATATTTTGGTAATTACTTGGAATAAATGTCCGACTATGCGGAAGTGAAGAAATATGTAATTTTTACTCTTTGACGATTTGTTTTTGTTTTTTTTTTAGGGATTTTCCCGTTTTATAAAAACATTCCATCAATGAGTTTAATAATTACAGTTCAGGGTGTTTTAAAATTGACAGTTTTTTTTGTCTTATTAACTTACTAGCGGCTACTATTAAAACAAATGTATCCCGCGGGAACCGTATATCTTACATTACATCTCTGTGCCAAATTTTATCCAGATCCGTTGAGCCGTTCTGGTGTTGGTGGTGATTGAGTAACAAACATCCATCTAAACTCAATCAAACTTAGTCATTAATAAAATTGTAATGTGCGAGTATTTATTTGTTTTTAATTCGACGAAAATGTCGTTTTAATGTGGTTTCATATCAACTTTTAACTAACTCATTATCTTATTCAAACGATAGTAATTATTTAGTAAAACAAAAGTAGTAATAAAGTTCTTCACATTTTAGGATTGTGTGGCTAAATGGCAAAATTGGAACCGTTATAATTTCGACAATACCATCAGTCCGTCCTACTTCCTACTTGTTGAAATGTCAGGCACCTCACTGTCTGTCATCTGTCTATTGTCAATGTGACAGTTTATATACATAGCAATATACTCTGTGTGCGTCCTTCTTAAAATGATAGACTTAGACGACCGTTGTGTAAATGTTTTATTTTAATAATAAATATTAAACGCCAACACGTGCCATAAAATACAACGTAGTTTTTTTTAACACTACTAATATTATATATGCTAAAATTTGTGAGGATGTATGGATGTCTGCATGTATAGTATGTATGTATGTTTATTACTCTTTCATGCAAAAACGACTGAATGGATTTTAATGAAACTTTACAATAATATAGCTCATACGTCAGAATAACACATATGCTACTTTTTATCCCGGAAACATGTACGGTTCCCGTGGGATAGATTTGTCAATTCAATTGAAAATTGATGCGTGCGTTTCTTTTATCAATGTATAATGTTGTGTATAGATCTCCTATATGCTTTAACAATAAAAATCTTTAGTTCTTTAATGAATAACCTTACAAGGTAAAATATTAATTTACATTATTTAAAGAATTTGTCAACATCGGCTTAGCGAAATCGGACACATCGATGGACAGCACTTTGATAATATATTGTCTACATACTATCTATATAATATATTATATACTATCTTTTTATATACGTATCTCCTATATATTTATTTGTGTCGATTTGGCTAGTCTCTAGCATGTACGGCTGCAGAATATGAGATCTAGGGTTCGAGTCACAGACAGACGGAGTCTACCTACTATCGGTTCTTTCGGAACCGATAGTAGGTAGGTAGATTCATTACGTGACGTTTAGTAAAAAATTGAAATAATTTTATGCTGAATAAAATATTTTCAATTTTAACTGAAATAGGCAGGGTTACCGAAAATCCTTCAAACCATTGATTATATTATCGTAAAAATATTGCGACAATTAAAACATTAAAACTTTTAAAACAAGCGAAAATATAATGATTAAAATCAATTTTTGTATATGTTATTTTCCTTTAAATCTATATAAAGTGCCGCTTAAATATCAAATTATTAAAAGATGACTCGAAACATCCGCTAAAAATATTTTCAGCTTCGTCTCAGTTTACTAACAACATGTTTATACGACTTCGAATAGTTAGATTACTGCAATATTTTATGTTCATAAATATTTTATTTTTCTAGAAATTTCTGGGTCTTGTTTCATATAACTTTATTTGTTTATACCTACGTTATGTGATCTGCTATACATAATTAAAATTCTGAGTCGAATCTGTTTGAAAAATCTTATTGAAATAATCATTATTATCGATACAGAGGCCGAATCTATAGTTTTTAGAATTTTTGTCTGTCTGTCTCTCTGTCTGGGAACGCATCACGAGAAAACCACTAGATATATTTTGATGAAATTTGGTATGATGATAGCTAGTTATCCAACATATAGGATATATTTTACTTCGGGAAAATATCTCATCTCTGAGAAAGAAATCTATACTAAACGTTATAAGTTAAAAAGTAATTATACTAGTAATTATACTATTTAAAGTAATTATACTAGTTATATATATAAATAATACAGTTACAGGTATAATTTCACATCTCGAAGATTTCCTACCAGCTAAGTCGCATAACCGACTGCGACCCAAAAAGTCAATACTCTGTTATTAAATGAAAATATATGGATATATTTTTTTATTCTACATATTTAGATATTTAATTTTAAAAAAATCGTTAGCGTAAACTGTTCTTGGTTAATTAACAGCCACTATTAAACTCTAATCAACACCAATGGATACTGACATAAAAGCAAAGATAAAACTGCCTTTCTATGTTCCATTTAAAGTAAATATATTAAGTGTTAGGAAAAGATATACTATGTATATGTTTCTCAGTCATTTAATCTTTTCCTGAATGCAGTCTGCATGTAAATATTTAACTCTGTGGAGCGCGTAGAGCCGAGGGCGGCGACTTGAATGGAGAAATACTTGACCGATTAAAATAACTCGACCTTGTTAAAATATAAATTTAATTAAAAAAAAACACCAGTAAAAATGTTCAGAAATAATATTAGATTTTTTTACTTAGTGAATAAGTTTTAGTTATTCCTAACTAAAACTTATTCACTATTAAGACTTTCTTTCCAGAAAGTCTTAATTCTGACTAGAACTGACGAAAAAAACTCAGCGGATTTTTTTTTTGGGTCGGCATGTATTCTTTTCCGTAATATGTATTAGAAATTACATTAAATAGATATAGCCTGAAAGCGGTCACACCTAAGGTGTGTTGTCTTCTTTAAAATCATATAATCTATATTCTATACTAATATTATAAAGAGGTAAAGTTTGTGAGGTTGTAGAGGGTAATCTCTGGTTCTATTGAAGGCCCCCCCCCCCAACGTGCGTTCTCCATGTCGTGGTGGGGGGGCTCAGTAGTGCCCGGCAACCCAACCGGGCGCGAAGCCAAGAAACGCACAGGGAGGTAGCCCACTTCGGTGGGCGGTGGGAGGTGGCCCTCTTCGGAGGGCAGTGTACCATGCGGGTTGCTCCTGGTACTTCTCTGATAGCAGAGTGGACTGTGGAGCAACCCCGTGGTCGTTGTGGTCTGCCTCGGCAGACCTGCCGTCGGGGCGTCGTAGTTGCATGCGTAAGCGATCCTGCGACGCCCCATTAAGACGGGGGAAGGTTTTCTTGGGTTTTAGTGGGTAGTACTGGCTTTATTACGCCGGTGAGTCCCACACCTCGTGCGTAAATGCATTTCCCAACGTTAAAAAAAAATATGGTTCTATTGAAGTGATTTAGATGAAATTTGGAAAGAAGATAGTTTGAGCCCCTGGGAAGGACATAGGACTTTTTATCCTGGAAATCATCCCTTAAGGGGATTGAAAATGGGGATAAAAGTTTGCTTGGGGAATCAACATGGCGAACGAACCTAGTCTAATATAGGTATAAATATCGCGTGTCTCTCGTCCGAAACGGCTTGACAGATTTTAATGATAACATTTTCACTGTCATCTATACATATCTATGCATATAATAAAATTCTAACTAAGTCGAATCTGTACATTAAATATTTTTTGGAAAATCTCATTGAAATAGACATTATTATCGATACAGAGGCCGAATCTGTAGTTTTTAGAATATTTGTCTGTCTTTCTGTCTGGGAACGCGTGACTAGAAAACCACTGGATAGATTTTGATGATAGTTTGTTATCCGGGTCAACATATAGGATACTTTTTACCGCGGGAAAATGTCTCATTTCTGAGGAAAAAAATACAAAAACTATAATATAAGAGTATACTAATATGTAAAACCTAAGAATTTGGTTTTTGGTCATCTGAACGCTGGTGGAGCCGCGGGCAATGCTAGTTGCTAATAAAACATTATTATTTAAAATTATGCACCGTATACTATTTCATGGTTTTTAAAACGGTATTTTAACAAATTATATTTCACACTATAAATCGAAATTATTCGCTTTATGCATTAGTTATATTGTTTGCATTTGAATAAAAACAACTAGACGATAATATCTCAAGGTCTACAATATTTTCCAACATTTCGAATTCAATATTCATTTCGACGTCAATCAAACCAGACAGACAGCTAGCGTTAGTTTTCTGTAGACTTTGGATTTTATCAAAGTTTTAAGGTTTTTTTGTTTCACTAATTGTAATATGAATATAATATTTCATACTTCCTCCTTTTTTTGTCGCTTTTTTGTAACGAGCAAAATCTTCAACCGAAACTACTTTAAAAATATATTTAATTATAGTTTAAAAAAAAACTAGAACATTTGTTCTTTTTCATTACAGCCAACTGTAATGTTTGGGACTTATCAAAACTTCGTAAGTTTTTCTACGAAGCATTGAAAAATTTTACTATTTCCTGTGCTGGGATATAGGAGTTAGATAGTAGAATTCTTTAATGCGGCTTTTCTTGCATAATTTTTTTCTCCTAAGGGTTGTAGAGTTGTGTCAGAAGAACTACAACCATCTATAAATAAACGTAAAAGAATTTTTCAAATTTAACTGGTAATTCTAAGATATAGGTACCTACCTAAGCGCATTCAGACAAACTATCTCATCAGCAGAATAATATTATTTTACATTTATTATTATAAATAAAACTATCTTTTCGAATTATTTCGCGGATTTATTTTGATTTTCGGTTGCCGAAGTTTCGAATACTTTACAGCAATCATGGTCACGGGAAAGACTAAAGGACCTCTCAAACACATACTTGCTACACACTGTCTACCCACTATTTAACAAAAACAATTTCAAAAATTCAAAGTAAAGTACCTTACAAATTACAATATTTGTTGGTTTTTATTTCTAAACATTTTCAATTTTTTTTTATTAGTATTATAATTAAATATAGCAATATTATTAATTTAATTTTAGCTGTTATTATTATAAATATTACCATATGTATTATAAGTATAATCATAAAGAATAGTAGAAAATTAAAAAACATTAATTATTTATCTAAGCAATATTATTGTTTTATATGTAATTTAAAAGATTGCTCTATTTAATTATAATACCTATTAAATTTTTGTTTAAATATAAAATTCTCGATATATATGTACGATATGTGAATACTGAATAATAATAACTCTAATCTAACAACCCGCTACTACCATTAATCACTGCGCCAGAAGTTCTTTAAGTGTTTACTTCAAATACATATATACATAATACATACATTGAAGTATGACGTAAATAAAGTTTAATTGTCTTACACAAATTGGATATGTCAAGAGTAGCGTGAAGCGTCATACAATTTACTTAGCGGTGGCACAGTTTAAAAATCCATGCAGTAGACCCATTGATATTAACGGATGGCTGTTAAGTGCAAGGGTTGTCATCTCGTTCTTTTCTGCCTCGCACGTGCAAAATGTGGAATGATCTTCCTCCTGAGGTTTTCCCTGAGCGTTATAATATGGGGGTCTTCAAGAACCGTGTCTTCAGGTCCCTTAAAGGCCGGCAACGCATTCGTAACTCCTCGTGTGTTGCAGATGTCTATGAGCGGCGATAGCCACTTACCATCAGGTGGATCGTTTGCTCGTTTGCCCCTTTTTTCTATAAAAAAATATAAATTAATTTTCACGACGAATGGTTTCGAAGTTAAAGTTCTATAGTGCCATCTCCTGGCAAGTTATAGTTATACTCTTAAACGCATTGATAAACAAAAACTCAAGTTACACAATAAGCTTCTCAAAAGTGTCCTCAAAAAGATATGCACAATTCGAAATTAAATTGTGTTTTTTTTTACAAATCTCTTTTGTTCATTGCTTTTCGGATGAAAAAATTAAAATGCAGGTTGTTTCGTTTAAAAAAGTACTTTATGTGGTGTGCGTAAAATCGAATTTGTGTTTAGACAATTAGAACTTTTGATTTTTGAATTTTATTCTTTATTTTTGTGACTTAAAGTCACATGTCGACGACATTTTTTTAAGAGTTATTTATTAGGAAAATGCATATCTATTTTTAATTTTTTTATACTATATCAATGTAAAAAAAAAACACTAAGTAGGTATAACAGTCGGGTGCGCTTCACCCAAGTCTTAACCCTCATGCCCCGCACGGTTGCCCTGTATAGAGACTTTCTTTAGACGACTGTATAGTTTAGTAGACTGTGGTGGTGGCGAGTGAAGTAATTGCCCACTCTTTCCTATGTTAGATTATTGTAGAAATGTTTATGAGTTTTCCGTGTTTAACCACTATTTTCAACCTTTCTTCTACTAACTGTATAATATGTAAAATGCAAATTCTTCGCGTGATGTTTTATAGCAACGATTATTTTTATTATGAACCAGTTAGCAGCATGTGGCGTTATAATTGAAGGTTATATTTTTGGGTTGATGGTGAAAAGTTTGAAACAATTTTTTTTAAATAATTTCTTGGGGAATATTTATCATTATGGTAATATTTTATCTATTTTATGTGTACATGTCTATTATAATGTTAATTTAATTTTAATTTTGTACTAATAATACAAACAGGCAATAGCAATTGAAACTCAGGAGCTCCAAAGTCTTGCGAAAAAAAAGAATGAAAAGAAAGAGAAAAAAAATAAAAGAGCTACGAAAAAAGTGTACAAACATATAGTAAATTTATTTCAAATCGGTCCGTTTTAGTTTGAAACAAACATACAAACTTTCACAATTATAACAGTAATAATTAGATTAAAAATGAATATTTTTCCAGGTGAGCGACGTGCGGGGGTGCGGGTATCATCTGGCGACGTTGCTGGGTTTGTTGCCCGCTCAAGTGATCAACGTGTACCTCGGCTCCACGCTGCGATCAATGCACGACGTGTTGCACGAACCGCACTTGACCGGATACATTGTGTTCGCTTTTCAGGTGACATATTCTTTCTCTGTACTTATTTTGATGTGGTTTATTGTATTTAATTTAGTATATATACTTAACTATATATGAAAAAATAAGGGTTTTGTTGACGACCATTTTTAGTCTTTGAAGTAAAACTTCTTTACGCATGCTTGACTTGGGGAGTAAGCTGGCGAATGCGTGGCGAGATCGTTACGAAAAGTGTGATCGGGCGAGGCGAACGTTGGTTGCCATGGTAACCGTTGTTATTGTTTGACAAATGATATATATTTTTTTATTGGGGAAACAAACAGTGTTTACAAGTATTTAAACAACAGCTTATATAAATGGTTCATAGACCAATAAAGTTTCCACTGATAAGTTAATCATATAGAGCGGTGAAGTTAAACAAGTTATTCATATTATATTCTTTCCTTAAATGATATTCTATAATATTGTAATATGCCTAATATGCGTTATTTAATTATTTTTATTAAAATTTATCATTCCTTTTACACACAGAGTTGTGACGTACGGGATGAAATCTTTAGCTATTTTTGTTCTGTTACGCCAAAGAAGTATAACTTCTTACGTGCGTACATAAGTACATACACACATTTTTTTTGTATCTCACATATCCTAATTATTTAAAACAAACATTGAATTTCATAAAGATTACCGATAACTTACAGAAGTTTTACTTCTTGCGCGTGTACACATTCATACACGCACTCTTTAATATTTTTTTTTGATAAAAATAAAATAAATAAATATGTTGGGATATGAACACGCAGCACCATCTAGTTCCATAGTAAGCTACGAGGTTTGTGTTATGGTCCTATGGATACCAGATAATTGATACACTACACATGCATGTAACTTTAAATACATACATATTATAAATATAATCACCCATGACTATAATATATATGGAATACAAATATTCGTACTGATCACACAAATGAATGCCCCCAGCGGGACTCGAACCCGCGACCGCAGGCACAGAAAGTAGGGTCACTACAAACTGAGCCAAACATGTCGTCAAATAGGTTTATGTGCAAAGTTTCAGGATAATAAATAATTATGTCATACGTACATAAATGAATGACTTAATTATATAATAACACTTCCTCAGAGTTTTGAACACACAACTTAAATAGTTAATTAAGTAACTAACGTATCTAAGGTTTAATTTCGTGTGATTGGAATAAGCACATTTATCTGTTTTAGCGCCCCTTCTCTTTTTTGGGATATTCTGATATCTAACAGGAACAATTTTGATTTATGGTATAAAAAATATTTACTCATTAAATATCATCGATCCATAAACTTTTTCTATTTTTAAACTCAAGCCGATCTCTTGTTATGTTGTAAAGAATGTTGGTAAAAGATAAACAGACTAACAAACAAGCTCACGCACTTATAATAATATATATCATCATAAATTATATTATCTCCCACGTCCGTGAGTTGACGGAAAAAAATCTCTTATATCTCTTATAGAGATAACGTATAAGTTCAACTTTACCTAATTTTATAAGTATTACCTGTATCAAGATTTACTTTTATTTAAATATATTTATTATAAACTAGCGATTCGCCCTCGATCCGCTCGAGTTCGTTTTCAACGTTTAGCTCAGAGATGAGTGTGATATTTTCCCGCAGTAAAGAGTATCCTGTAAGTCGACCCGAATAACCAGCTATCATCATACCAAATTTCATCAAAATCTGTCCGGTGGTTTTTTCGTGACGCGGTCATAGGCAGACAGAAAAAAAATCTAAAAACTATAAATTCGGCCAGATTAGGCCGTACAGATTAGGCTTAGATAGAATTTTATTATATGATATAGATTGTAGATATATCAATATTTAATTTTAAAGGATGATAATATTACTAATTTGCTTTATACCTATCTGTGTGTGGCAGAGGCGAATGTAGGCAGTGTCAGAAGTATAGACGGTTAGACGCAGTAGTTCTAGGTGGATATTATCGCCACGCTTGTTAATTTTCAAACCTGCTAAGGATATTGAACCCCCCTTCACATTGTCAGTAGTGCAGGTCACAGAGCTAGGCCGAGAGGCAACGACCGTAATCATAAGCCTTGTTTACAATAAGTGATAACAGTTAAGTTTCAAGAGCATTTTTCATCTATATAATTAATATGATGATGCATGCTCTTTCATTAAAAAATATTAATTAAATGTTTGTGACGATGGTCAGGCCAATTACATATTGCACAATTATGCGAAAATATAAGAATCTATACTAATATTATAAATGTGAAAGTGTTTGTTTGTTTGTCCTTCTTTCACGTCGAAACGGATTGGCGTGATTTTTTGTGTGGAAATAGTTGAAGAGCTGGAGAGTGACATAGGCTACTCTTTACCACGAAAGATTATTTAAATCCCACGGGAAAGCACGTTATAATACAATCCAAAAAATATTTATGATTAAAATTAAATAAATACGTGTTTTAGTATTTTTGAAATATATCCTATATGGGGGTAAAATAGGGGATGAATGTTTGTATGAAACTACCTTTTTAGATATATTTTGCAGTTTTAGCGCGAGCGAAGCTGCGGGTTCTGCTAGTTCATTACAATTTATAATTATTCATTTGATTGGACGGCAAGTAGTCACGGCCACAAGGGACGGAACTCGATTTGTAAAAATTATACAGTGTGCAAATAACTCGTTTTGCTTATTGTATTAAATGTTTTTATTTAAAGCGAATTCACTGTTCATAAGGTCGATATACTGTGAACTGGAAACGGATTCTCACGAAACAAAGGAAAATTTGTAATTGCATGGATCAAATATTTGAAATAATATACTACCAGTCAAATAACGTTTCATTAGACAGGTTAAGTTTTGCTTTTTATATCAGATGTTGCGAGTTCAATTCTCGCGTGAAACATTTAAAATTGTCAATTACATTAGCCACAAAGGCCGTTATTTTCAACCGCAGAAAAACAGAAGTCATCTTAAGGTGTCATTACTTTGTTCCCTGGATTTCATCAGTAAAACTATATTGTATATTGTATTTATAAATGACTAGCTACTCACCCTCGCTTCGCTCGGGTTAAGTAACTTGTTTCCCAATACAAATTTTCATCCACATTTTCACCCCCTTAAGGGATGATTTCCGGGTAAAAGTATCCTTTGTCCGGGGTCTCAAACTATCTTCTTACCAAAATTCATCTAAATCGGTTCAGTAGATCCAGAGATTACCTCCTACAACGTCACAAACTCACAATCTCGCAAACTTTAACTCTTTATAATATTAGTATAGATCGGACCCTTTCAGTATGACTTTATTATATACGAGTACGTTATTAAAAACAAACAAACAAAACAAACAACCCGTGTACCTATAAAATATACTACTACCTACACAATATAAACAATACGTCATAATAAATATCCTAGATCTAACAACTACGCTTCAAGTGGCAGCTCCACTTAAGCAATGAATTTAATTTCAAAGTTAACATGAAAAGGCTTTTCATTAAAACGCGATTATATCGTTCTATTTTTAGCGAACAAGCTTTTATCTGAGATCTTAAGAAAATGTCAGACTTGGTCACGTTTCCATACACACCGCGGTGAGAGCTTTCTTTCAAAGTGAAGAGGAAAACTTTGAGACGTGTTTTTTAAATATTTTTCCAGCGTGTGTTCTTTCTAGCCCTTTTATGTCTATTAATATTTCACATTTTTTTTTAAAAACCAACGATAGAATTGATTTGACTCATGAAAAGAAGTGTGTGGTGCAGTGGTTGCAGACCTAGTTGGTGCTATTAATCTCGTAGCTTTTATTATGTGTTCGATTCCTTTTCTAGATTTCTGTTTATTTTGTAGATATTTGCATATGAATGAGATTTTTATTTACTCTGACTGAAATACTGTTGTAAACTTTCGTTTTCTTTATGATTTAAAAAAAAACTCCATTAAAATTCCATGATATTTTTATCTATACGATATGTAAAGAAAATACTGTGGGCAAACTCGTTACATACTATAATGGATACAAAAATAGATTTTTAGGGCATGATGTTTATTTTATGGCAAGTTATCTATACATATAACAAAATTCTAACCGAGTCGAATCTGTTCATTAAAAATGTTTTGGAAAATCTTATTGAAATAGTCATTATTATCGATATAGAGGCCGAATCTATCGTTTTTAGAATTTTTCTCTGTCTGTCTGTCTGTCTAGTAGGAACGCATCACGAGAAAACCACTGGACAGATTTTTTTTGACAGTTTTTTTTTGACTCGGATAACCAGCTATCATTATACCAAATTTCATCAAAATCTATCCAGTGGTTTTCTCATGATGCGGTAACAGACAAACAGCAGACAGACAGACACACTATGTGTATAGATTACATTTCGTCAAAACTCAAAAGCGTGTTTTTTTTCATCCCCTATTTTACTCTCTTATGGTATGAATTTCGAAAAATGCTAAAAAAACACGTATTTGTTTAATTATGTTGAAGAACTTTAATACCAACTTTCAAGTCATTCTGATCATAAATATTTTTTGGGTTGTATTATTTATAGCGTATTTTTCCGTGAGAATAAGATAATTTCCCGCCCTAAAAAGTAGCCTATGTCACTCTCCAGCCCTCTGACTATCTTCATACAAAAAATCACGCCAATCCGTCACTGTCACTCCGTTTTGACGTGAATGAAGGACAAACAAACAAAGACACTTTCATATTTATGATATTAAGTATGGATATAGTCGAAAAGCCGGTCAAAATAGCAAGCTTTTTCTATGATTGTATGTATAGAATATAGGTTTTATATGCAAGACCTATGCATGTACCGTCTACGTATAATTTGCTTACGGGGTATATCGAATAGGTACTCCCATACTGAGTTACTGGGTTAGAGAAGGAGAGCTCAACCTCAACAAGAGTATTGTAACCGGACGCCAATTGGCATTTCAATTTACGAATTGAAGCCGTCAAGATAATATGAGACAGGTCGTCTGAATAATGATCAATCAGGAAAAATTATATAGAAATTATTTATTCTACTTTCGTTTAGGGACTTTTGTCCTTTCAAGACATCGTATCTTGACCACGTCTATCAAAATTTTATTAACAACATCTAATACAGATAAATAAAATTGAAGTGTCTGTTTGTAATGTCAAAATAACAGCTTTTTACTAAATGCGTATACGGCACTAATAAGAAAAAAATAGTTGTTAAAATATTTGTCTGTTTGTTCCGGCTAATCTCGGAAACGGCTGGGCCGATTTTGATGACTTTCACTAGCAGATAACTGATGTTATAAGGAGTAACTAAGGCTACTTTTATTTTAGAACTAGCATTGCCCGCGGCTCCGCCCGCGTCCAGATGACCAAAAAGCAAATTCTTAGGTTTTACATATTAGTATACTCTTACAATGCAGTTTTTTATTTTTACTCAGAAATGAGATATTTTCCTGCGGTAAAAAAGTATCCTATATGTTGACCCGGATAAGCAGCTATCACCATACAAAATTTCATCAAAATCCCTCCAGTGGTTTTTCTGTGATGCGGTAACAGACAGACAGGCAGACAGAAAAAAAATCTAAGAACTATAGATTCGACCTCTGTATCGATAATAATGTTTATTTCAATAAGATTTTCCAAAAAATATTTAATGTACAGATTCGGCTTAGTTACAATTTTATTATATGTATAGATGATCAGTGATGTCATCTACGACAGTTTGGGGAAAAGATGACATAACACTATACTAGTGCTAATACTCCATACCCAATAAAGGTTTAAGGGAACGCACATGAACGAAGTGGTTAATTCGTTCATGGGAACGCATTAGCGTTGCCAGCTCCATCTTCCATCTTTCTCTTTTTTTTTTCTTAATATTTTTAAGATACCTATATGTATTTGCATACATATATAAATATTTAATATACCTAATATAGTAAAACCAAGGTAGTAACAGTGACCTTTTAGTTTAATTTTACAGTAATGACGTTACGATTATTCATAGGAAAACGTTATCGATGTACAATGTACATATTAATATTATAGAATGTCGTTATAGGAAAATTCCTTTATAATAATAATAGATTCTAATCGATTCACGTAAAATCAATGACGTCATGTCCACGAGCCATCATAGTGTTCTTTTTTTTTTATTTTTCTAAGTTATTTAAAGTGTATATATAATGCAATCATAAAATCTATGAACAAGTAAGAAAAGCTGATAAAATCTTTAAACAACTATTATATGTTCTATATAATGTAAGAAGGACGTAGCCGGGATGTGATAAAAGAATGATGACTGTCGTTATAGCGAAATAGATAGATATACGATCGTAGTGATTGGTGTTTCGCATCTTTCAGTCTCGCAACGGATATATCGTTAAGATACTACGTATTACGGTAGAAGAAATGTATGGCGGTATGGACTTTATAATGCACTAGCATTGCCCGCGACTCCGCTCGCGTTCAGATGACCAAAAACTAAATTCTTAGGTTTTACATATTAGTATACTCTTACATTGCACTTTTTGTATTTTTTCTCAGGAATGAGACTATTTCCCGCGGTAAAAAGTATCCTATATGTTGAGCCGAATAACCAGCTATCACCATACCAAATTTCATCAAAATCCCTCCAGTGGTTTTTCTGTGATGCGGTAACAGACAGACAGACAAAAAATCTAGAAGCTATAGATTCGGCCTCTGTATCGATAATAATGTCTATTTCAATAAGATTTTCCAAAAAATATTTAATGGACAGATTCGACTTAGTTACAATTTTATTATATGTATAGATATGGAGAGTGAGTATCATTGAAATGACTTCTTCATAAGGCTTCTTAATTTTGTTGTATTTTATGTGTCACATCTGCCAACCTGAACTTGGCCAGCGTGGTGGACTGTGGCCTGATTCCCCTCGTATTGAAGGGAGGCCCGTGCCCAGCAGTGGGACGATAAAAAAGGGCTGAATCATGTTTCACGAATTTTTTAAATTATTTGTGAGATAATAAAATATCAGAACTAATAGGCGTATGTACGTCTGTGGGCCTCTAAATTATTATGATAATATTAGGGTTTTATGTATTGTAAAATTTATGTTAGCAGAGGTAGATTACTCTCAAAGAGATCTCTTCCAGCCAAACCATGGTTGTGGAAGAATATTTTAGCGGGACAAACATGCTATATACAACTGTATATGTATATTTTTACAAAACCTTGTAATTTTTTTTTAAAAGCATTACATAAATGGAGTGTGCATTGTGACATCCCTTACGGCCTAGATTGAAAAAAAAAACATAATTAATTATACAGCTTTCATGTATGTCATATACCTACTTTTTTTGTTAGCCTTTTTTATCGTAGTCACCATTTTAATGGCACACTATAACAGTGCCTAGTGGCTATAATATTCTATCAGCGCTCGTTACCTCGGTCGAGTGTCGCCTCGTATTGAGTGCTCAATCGAGACATTGACACCGATTTCGTTTTATTGTTCTACGTGCTCTTTTGTCTATCACTTTTAAAAATGTTAATATATAGTGTATGTTGGTGAATAAACAGCACTGAATTAATTATATTGCATACTTCAGTTTTGTTTGTTCACCAAAATACGGCTTATTTTACTTATATGTTTATCTATACCTACTTAATATTATAAAGAGACTGAGTTTGTTTGTTACTTTGTTCGAACGCTCTAATCTCGGTAACTACTAATCTGATTTGAAAAATTCTTTTTGCATTAGATAGCCCGTTTATTGAGGAAGGCTATAGGCTATATATCATCATGCTACTACCAAAAGGAGGGGAGCAGTACTGATTAACACGGGTGAAACCGCGGGGCACAGCTAGTGTAATAATATATCAGTTTCTTTTTTTAATATTACAATATACTTACTACATACATATGGAATAATAAAAACAAATTGTATGTATATGTGAGTCCTATAACTATTTATAATAGTAAAAGCTAAAAATTACTTCGCTGGACGCTATTGTTCTTCTTCATCTTCTTCTACCTTTTGATGTTGTGTGAAAAGTAAAAAAAAAAGTCTTTTTGCGTTTTTTTTAGAAATCTAAGAAACGTTTTGTTTATATTACTATAATACATAATATATTATTAATGGTACTCAACTTAAAAGTATACACGTCATGATAGATATGTAAATAATGACCAAGTTATTTTCGAGTTCCATTATTGAGGAAAATATTACTTTTCAAGAAATATACTTAGTATAAATGTGTTATGTAGAATGTAGTGTTGTTTACAACCATTGTACACTATATGGATTAAACAAAAGGAAAACAACCTAAGGCATTCCTTAGATAAGAATTTTCGTTCAAATATTGTACCTTCCTAAGCTAAGGATTCATTTCATACAAAGCGTAACTATCCTTTTTTATACTTTAAAATAAACAAACTAACAAACACACTTTCACATTTATAATATTAGTATGGATATTCTTTCCGTCGGTATTCTATAAATATATGATTGTTATATACCTAATATGCTCTAATTAATTATATTGACTTGGTTTAATTTAATTGTGATATTTGCTAAAAATAGTTTTACTTCAACCGCGCGTATAGGTACTCATTTTTTTTTATTAGGTCCTTCTCGTACTATCAGTTTTTATTTCTTAATTACTAGTGTAGGCAAATTCAAGTCAAGCTATAATTAATCCAAACACAGCCTAAGCATTTGGTTTACACCGCAGTAATTTTACGGCCATACGTTCTACACGCGAAAAAAATAATAAAAAAATCATAAACGTGGATATTGTTTATACTTTACACGGAGGTCTTTAATAATTTTTTTCATTGTTTATCTTCGACCGAGCATTAACCGATAAGAATAAGTTATTACGGTTTTATCAATGCATAGCATTTATATACAATATACATACATGTATAAATAATCGATTTTTTTTTATAAAAAATCAATTAGTTAGAAAGTTTATTTTTAGAAACATATATACATAGGTATATAATATATATATAAATAACTTCACATATCTTAGCGGTCAGTGTCCTTTATACTCTTTTAAATTTGAAGTTAATGCTCGCATTTTTTCTGAATCATTTCGAGACATGTACTGATAAATTTAATAAATTATTTGACCCACGTGGGATTCGAAGTCCCTATTACTTGCATTGTAGTAGGTTCAACGCGACTGTGTTTAACATTGCACATCAATTTGCAGGTTCATATAATTGTATTACTATAAAATATAAATACGTATTAGGTCCTACCTACATATTGTATATTGACTTTCATATCACCTCCAGGTAAATTTCTAAGAAATTAATTAAATTTCTAAGAAATCTGTTGTTAACTGTAACGCCGGCGTGTCCGCGGTCGTTGAGGGAATATTAAATATTTCATATTCATGCTAATCATTATCATCCAAAATTAAGGAATCATACTTATAGCTTTGTTTACAGATAAAAATTATCTCAACTTGTTATTTTTTTGAAATCCGTTTGTTATGTTTTATTTTATCAACATGAATGCAGTGCAGCAGTAAGAAATAATAGCACAATTTTCACTTATTCTTATCGGAATAATCTGTACAAATAAAGCAATAAACGTCGTTTGAAGGATGTACCTACACTCATATGTATATCATATCGTCTCGTATATTTTAAAGATTTATATTATTTACTAGAGACTTAAGCTTGAATGGTTTTGAATCTCATAAAAAAAAACTTTTTTGAGCCATGAACTTATGCAGGCGTAAACAGAATAACGCACCAGAGTTTCATCACAATCTGCTCAATGGTTTAGGAACGCATAGACGATAAACATACGAATATTTTTTATTTATATAGATATTTGTATAGTGAGTGCGTTATGTATGTGTATATTAGTGTACGTACCTACTTCGTGCCTAAAGTCAATGCACTTTGATTTTTGGAGCATATAAGTTATCTCATATCCCTCTTATTTTTATGAATTTTATTTTCTGCGGTTTCGCTCGCGTCTATATCTCAATTTATGATTGTAACCACTACGAGTATAAATCGGTATTATAAATCGGTTTCACAATAAATTTCTTATTGCACAGAGCATCGGATTGTTTGGGTCTCATTTTGTTATTCTAGAGACCTTAGGCCTAAGGTTCTCTAAATAACTAACAAAAAAGACATTAAAATATGCTCATCCCCAAAAATAACATGTCAGACAGGCTTGAGGCTAACATTTCAAACTTATAATTTATTTTTTGTTTTGGGGATAATAATTATCAAACCACTATTATGAAAGCGAAAGATTGTATCTATGTATGTTTGTTATCCCTTCACGCTTTGGATTTGAATTTGGATTAAAAGTGCCTTTGGATTTGGATTAAAAGTGCACAGATAGGCACATAGGGAAATATGATGTGATGACTGCCTCGGTGGTGTAGTGGCTAGCATGTACGGCTGCACACTCGGAGGTCCTGGGTTCGAGTCCCGGGTCGGGCCAAGTTTAGTTATTGAGTTTTTCTATATAGTAAGTCTCAGTAACAGCCCGGAGTTGGTAAATTGGCGGTGTTTCACCCCCGTGCCTCGGAGAGCACGTAAAGCCGTCTGTCCTGCGCCTCAACTCTCACTGGTCGTGTCGAGCAGTCGTCCCACCGGAGTATGAGAGTGACAGGAATAGAGAGTGCACTTGTGTCTGCGCGTACACTTATGCACTATAATATCTCCTGCGCAGTTGGCTAGTCTCTATGAGATTGGCCGCCGTGGCCGGAATCGGCTAGAAGAACATCATCATAGGGAAATACTAGCGGTATTCAACATTCTGTTCTAGAATTAATGATCTATGCAGCATTGTTTTTTTTTAAATAGGAAAATCGAAGGCACAATTTTAAACGTGGCGTGTTAATCTAATCACGCGACGCGGACGGATATAATTACGGTTTAATTTGTCCTCTATGATTGCCCTCAGTTTGCTATCTGCGTTTAGATATTGCTATTTACTTATTCACTTCATCGTATTTTATATAGTGTGCATTTAATAACGTAATAACCTCGACTGATATTCATTACGATAATTTACGTATGTATGGACAATACGCATCATTTTGAATATTTTAAAGATATCATACGTTTATTTTTAAAAAAATCGTATTTGTGTAGAGCACTCCTCGTTTTACAACAATAACTTCAAAAATAATTATTCCACATTTGCTGCTGCTGTTTTATTTTCTTGAAAATTCTATACGGTCCTTGAGGCTGTAGAGATCACGTATTTAGTAAAAAAATATATTATGAAATCGATTTTCAATTACAGCATGCACTTTTAAAAAAACATAATTCGATTTCGAAGTCGATGGTCAAGATGTAAAAGGTATACATATATGGTATAAGTGTACAATGTAAATAAATCTTTTGTTATCAACATAGCAACAATCTTAAGAATTTTTATCTTTAAATAATGATAGCACATCTCATGAAATCTCATAGAGAATATATTTTTGTATGTCTTTTTGTACGCCTTTTTTTTCTAAAAATTCTGTTACTTATTATATTAGTTGTTTTTAGAATTTCGAAAGATTTGAGTCTATTTAGAAATCACGTGATATTTAATAGTGTTGTTCCTAAATATGTTTCTACTTCATTAGTTCGTAACACTAAACACAAGCAAATAATTTTCAATTTAAACTTCCAGATACTCATCGGTATAACGCTAATGGTGTGGGTGGTGCAAAAAGCACGCAAGGAGTTAACTATCGCGATAATGGCGGCGGAGTTAGGCCGAGACACACTATCGACCAGCAGTTCCTCGAGCTAGCCCACAGCTCGCACGTCGGAGGTCGACAGCGGTAGTGACAGCTAGGGACTGCCCCCCGGGTGCTGCACTCGACAGTGTGAGACTTATGTGTGAAGATAACAGGAGTTTACCTAATATATACACCGGATAATTGCTAATAATGTTGTAAATAAAATAATATAATTAATTAAATTCTGGTGTATTGTATGCTGGCAACCCTGCTAATCTGTTTGGGAAATCGAGTGCGGGCTCGGATTTTGCTAGTGCTGTCGACTCGGATGTGAAATTTGTGTGAAAAGACCTTTTATGTTTAAGGTAAGTTCGATAAGATTCACAATTGTACTCGGTAAATGACGCATCTTAATAAAAGCTGCAAACTATGGCCGCTAGTGTTGCCTTAATTAAAAGATTTTCATTTCAACTCAAAACTTCCTTGAATATTTTCAAGATAATTAAATCGAATTATTTACGGAAATCAAAAAATCTGGCAACACTAAGGGCGAAGCACTGACGTGCTGGCCAATGTGAGACCTAAATGTAAAGATATAAGGTCCACAATCCTGTGATATTAACGTTACGTTTGTAGAACATATAGACGGATGGAATAGGTACCTACTCTAAAGATTTTATTTTATAAGTAGAACTTTAAAATCGGTCAGAACGATGAGTTGTATGAAGATAAAATTTATTTATTCTATACGTATATGTAATGTAATGGTATTAATTTTTTTTTAATAATAATTTGGTTAAAATATTATTAAAAAAATATTTTGAGCACTAAAACTAATTGACAGCTTATTTCTAAAATCTTTGTAACAGATAAAAATGGTGCTTATGAAAATGTTATAAAAATCAAGTCGATACATAATTGGATTTGCATAAATTATTTCAAATAGGTGTATTTATTATGTTATCGTTCCGACAGATTTGTAATAATAAATGTGTTGTAAACGATTTATTTCCTGATAACGTGTTGTGATGATGAACTAAAGGTGATTAACAATCAATACAGCAATAGAAGAAACCACATAGGTATATTTTTTAAATTTTAATAAATTCTAAAAATCTAAAATTAAAAAAAACTATTCAAAACAAGTTTAAATTGAATTACTTTAGTACATATATAATTAATTATTTACATATTGGAGTCAATAAACTTTTATTAATTAGTTTTTGCGTGTTTAGATCTGGTTTTTTTATAGATTATAATTACAAATTGACGATAGGAAATTGTTAAATCAGATCCACTGGTTACGTCCGTGACATTTGGGGCTTAATCTATTGACATTTATTATCTATAATAATTATAAATAAACATTTTCTTTATAAATATGTACGTAAATTCCAAATTCTGTTATAATTTAACACTATTGACAAAAAAATATATTTTGTTTCATTTTACTACAAATTTAAGCGGTTTCGTACGATTTCAATCACATCTTGTCACGCAAATTCTGGTACATTGTTATCGGGGACGATGTTTCTTCATGCGACATAAATTTTTGCTTAGTTCAGAGCGACCTTTAAATATCTTGAATCTTGATATAACGTCTTGTGCTACTCGAACGCTCAAACTGTACTCGTACACGCAACCTACTGAGTACTTGATTGTTATAATTAACGAGAGTCGTCATATAAAAGCTCAGGGTTTTTGGAAAAAGTAAAATTTTTGAATTTTTATTTATACTTTTGGTATATTTGGAAAAAATTTTTACGATGCGCGCGCTTCCGACGGCCAAAAAGCGACATGATGAAGTTAGCTGCATTCCTTTTACAAACTGAGAGTTGTGGCATACGGGATGAAATCTTTAGCTATTTTTGTTCTGTTACGCCAAGGAAGTATAACTTCTTACATGCGTAGGTATAAGTACACACACACAGAGGTTTTTTTTATTATTAGTATCCCTCCCCCACCCATATAATATAACAATTTTGGATTTAAAGGCATTAAGTGGAATTTGCCACAGTCAAGTTCTAATTATAAATATGTATAGATTCAACACTTTTTCATCGCAATCTCTTAATAATGTTATCTGTAAGATTTTTGTTTTACCAAACGTCCGACATAAAACGATAACGTGACTGGGTCCTGTGACATTAAACTTTCGACGCTAAATAAGTTTTACATGCGTCGTAACTTTCAAGGTGAATATTTTGTTTGACTTTATTGGAATCGGTCCAAAATATTTCTTTGTTGTTCATTAATTCGAGATTATCGTAAAACGCGTTTTCATAGCTTAATAAAATCGCTATTTAAATATATGTACGCATGCTTTTCCATCGTCTGTGCCCGATTTAAAAAGATATTGGTCTAAATTTTTTTGTAGCGTGTTCTTTGGAATCGTTTTTGCGCGTGTCATTATTCATGCCTTTAAACATCAATATATCTATTTCATATGTAGATATATATACATATAGTTTATTGTACCGGAAGTACATGAAAAAATTTAAATAAAGTAAAAATAAAGCCAACCATACAAACATTACATGCCTATAGATAGTTTTCCAGTAACTGTACCCAAGTTTCTTATCTAAAATATCAATTGTCAATCAACATCAATCTATATTTGGATGTTATGAAACATGAATTACGTACGTTTTTATTTAAATAAGTATATCACACACGTTATCAGCCGTCGCAGATAGTCACTAGATAAGTAACGATATAGTAGGAAGGTCAGTCTGTAATTTGAGGTTGCTATACTGATAAGTATAAGCCAATATTATCTTTACAGCTGTCATAGAGTGTTTCCTGTTCGTATGTTTGTAACACTTCTATTAACTTTTCAGCTATAAGTAAAATAGCACATTAGGCATTGATATACAAAAACTTAAGGTACACAAGTGTCTTGAAAAGTGCACAATTCGAAATTGAATTGCGCTTTTTTTTTAAACTCTTTTTTACTTTTCGTATGATAAAATTAAAATGCACGTTCGCAAAGAACTTTTCGATTATTGAATTTTACTTCTTGGTTTGACTTAACGTCTAAGTCGATGCCACTTTTTGACGAGATGTTTATTAGGAAATGTGTATCTATGTTTTTATATATCAATGAAATTACGTTTTTTTTTTCATTTTAATGCATATTTATATGTGTATTGTATAATTTTTACGAATTTATAAACGTTACAATCTACATATGTCTAAAGTGTCATCGTTGTTGGTAATTGACATTTCCGTGTATTATTTATTGAGTTAGTTACCTATTGTTTTTCTATTCATTTCAATTCTTTAGTTTCGTGGCTTCTAAGAGTTCCGTTACTATTTTTGATTGTATGTTCATTAAGAGATGTCATTCTGCTTTGTATTTACTTGAAAGGAATTTGTTTTGAGCGAAACACCTACAACAAAGCATCTTTCTAGTATCGTACATTCATGTACATGTAGATATTTTAGAATATTATGTATTTATGATTGTCCCTCGATCATAGATGTAGATATGTAAACATATTGTGTACGTTGGTGTGTTTATAATAAATAAATATTTTTCAAAAATATATCCACAAATAATAAATATATTACTTTTCGGAAATTGTATGTAGTTATTAATAGTATTAAAATTGTTGCCAAAATGTGTCGTGGTCATGGTCAAGAGAGCTAATAAAGACTGTAAATACTTTAAAATTCACATGTTTGTCATTTTTTACGTATCTATATCATAGAAAGATTAAATCCATGTCACTATTAATTTAAAAAAAAATGAAATCCACAATCTGTAAAATTGGGACCATACACAATAATTTTGTTCGAATCAAAAGATTTTTTTTTTCTCTATTATTAATAGAAAAAATAATACCGTACACATAATTAAGTGGATTAGAATTATTATTGTTATTTTATAAAATCTAAGCGTAAATATTTTTTTTAATTGCAAAATAAAAACATCATTTCGTAACTCTTTTGACCGTGACTGTACTGTAACGTCGATACAGTGGAATTATTTATGTAAAATATAAGGTAACGTATGTATGTATGTTTAGCATTTGGCATTTATTGTTAGCAATTAGAGTGTATGGGATAATTTATTTATTTATATATTATTCTAAAATGGATACATAGAAAATATTAATTTTTGAACCCAATGGAAAATGTATAATGAAAAAATATGCAAAAATACTCGAAAAGCATAAGAAGGAAATCCTAAATACTTTTATAATTAAAAAAAATCTAAAATTACTATTTTTTTCTGCAAACTTTTTAAATGTGAGTTTTGTGTAACCTAAATGTATTTAATAATTATTAATTATTATCAATACAGATATAAACATGTGTTCTAGTAGTAAAAAAATATCACTTCAAAGTGAATATTTGTCGCTTATTGTTAAATAGAACTAATAATTTCAAGTGTTACCCGTGTTAAAATATTCTTATTTTTAATGTTTTTTTTTTATCAATTTAAGTCAAAGTTTGAAGTTCTCTGGATTTAGCCAAATTAGCATTCAACAATCACAAGAAAACTTTAAAGTACTTAGAATGACATTTTTTTCAAAGCCTTACATAACCGAAAATAGCATTCTCGTATTGTATTATTTAGTTTTCAGTTTTCTATATGCAATATGGATTGTAGAAACTTAAATTGGCTAAACGGCTAAATAGGAAACAAATGACGGGCCCTGCATCGAATGTCATGTAAAGATTCTACCTTGCTCTTTTTGACGCTAGTGCTGTAACTTATGTGGTATTCGATCTCGAAATAATCCTTTTGTCGTAACGTTACTTTGTTTTTTTTTAAATCTAATTTGTTCTTCCCTTAGACATCTCGAAGACTGATTTTCTATAACATTTTAAAATTAAAAATACATTGGTTATCTTTACTTTATCAATCTATTTTTGAAGTAGTCAAAATTAATATTGTATTCAAAGTTATATTTAAATGGACTTATATGTAGTGCAATTTCTAAATCTTCAAGTTTTTCAATACCTTTAAATGTAAAAGAACATGATATTTTGTTATATTGTGCATTATTAAAAAATGTCCTTGTATGATCTAAAAGTGCCGTCGAAATATGTCCTAATAGTTTTTAACTTTATTAATCAAATATTTCAATTTTAATATTCAATTCTAATATAGTACCTAATTTTCATGTCTAAGTCATGCTCTTAGCACGATACTTAAAAACGAATCAGTGCCAAATTATTTCCCTTCTCCACTATTCTTTATTGCCATCTTTAAAAATGTATAAATAATGCTTAATATGAAAGTTATTTGGTAATTAATTAATTCTTATGAACTTAGCATTATACTGTATACTGATATTATTATAATATGTAATTGAATTTATATATAATTAAGATGTTATTTTATCGTATATATTTGTTAGTTCAGTGATTCACAGTAACTGATAAGGTTAGTAAGTCAAGAAGTGTAGTGATGGCGGTAAAATCGGTGAACAGACAAAGGTTATTTATTTAATTAAATTAGAAATATACTAAAAAACGGCAACTATTAACATGACTGAATTTTACTGTTAATATTATCAAGTTATTTGGATTAATGAGTCAATGACCAGTGTCTGTGGCTTAACTTATTCCGCTATTTAAAAATTACAAGTCATGTATGTACTCATTGTGTAATGTTGTCCAAATCTTATGTTTTCTTCATAATTTGAAATTGTATTTGGACTTTTTCATATGTTTTTCCGTAATTTAATGTGCATTTGAGTGGATGCAATGTACCTAATCTGTTACTGTGAAAATATATTATTTGATATTATAATACAAATATTATTTCTTTGTCTTATATAAATGTCATAAAACTTTGTCTAACAAAAATTACTAAATTATTACAATAATTTTGTTATTAATGTGTGATGCTTTAAAAGCTAAAATTATGCTCAGACTCCTAATGTACCTATTAAACTATTTTTATATTAACCTAGTGTCTATTATAATTGTGCATTTATTGGAAACGAATTTATTTTGTGTTGTTTTAAATACATATATCCTATTGTTATATTTATGACTTCACATTCTGTCAGTTATGAAAAATAAACAAGCCTTATGAAACATTTACCATTTGGTTTTATTTCTTCTTAGAATTTTTGAAAAACTATAAATTATTGCTTTTCACAACATCGATCAAAAAATTACTAGATACACAATCAGCTACAAAAAATGTCCTCACCGAATGAGAGCGCATTTCATGATTTGAGCGCGCTTTTAATTTCAAACTTTTTTGTGAACACAACTTTAAGTATTGCATTTAAAGTCCAATTTACATTGTTGTATATTTATTTCAACTAGAATAATTACCTAAACACAATCGGTGACAGTTTTAAGAGAACTTTTGCATGGGATTGTGTATCTAGTAATTTTTTGATCGATATTCCACAATTTTTTTTTGCTAATGTTACCTATAAGTGAATATGTTATATAAAGATGAATATTAAAAATGATAAATAGATAACTTATATACTTGGCTTAACCTGGGACTCGAACCTAAGAACTCAGGATTTTCTGTCGTACGTGCTAGCCACTAGGCATAAAGCAATGAATAACTGGTGGCTTGCGTTATAATTCTTATTTTTATTAATAAATGTTGCTACCAGATTACAGTTCGGTTGGCCAGTAAGAAAGATACTTATGAACTCACTAGATGTGCTTTTAAATATTTCATTATAATGCACATTATTATTTATAAGATTAGAGGATCTTAGGATTAAGGAAGAAAGAATTAGAAAGAAGGAATTAGGATATATATTTTTTTAATAATTATTATTAACTAGCAGAACCCGCGGCTTCGCTCGCGCTAAAACTACAAAAAAAAGGTCTAAAAAGGTAGTTTTTATACAAACTTTCATCCCCTATGGGATGAATTTCGAAAAATGCTAAAGCAAATATTTCTTTAATTGTATTGAAGAGAATTAATACTAAATTTCAAGTAATTCTGATCATAAATATTTTTTTGTTTTCCGTCAATCTGTTTCGACGTGAAAGAAGGACAAACAAACACACTTTCACATTTATAATAATTATATGGCTATATTAGTCTATACACGTCACCTATAAAAATGTATATAAATACAACAAATATTTGAATTTATGTTTAAATAGGTGTATATAAATAATAGTATAGCAATTTTAATATTATAGCAATAATTATTTATAGCTTAATATGTTAATATTTTGTTGCACATTATTGCCATACTGCTTTATTTCATAACATAATATTTTGATACTCGATTCTCGAACGCATTTACAAACTGTCATTTTCATTATCATGGCGGAGGACGAAGACGGTGTTTCGGATAAAAAATCACCTCAAAATTTAAATAATGCTGGAAATTCGCAAGAAAACCAACAAAGTACGAACAAGCCTGACTTAGGAATTGAAGAAGCTAAATATGACATTAAAGAAAATGGAGAAACCGAGCCTGAAGAGCCAATAAGCTCGTCGTCCAGTGAGTGTTTTGCGAAGTTGTTTTTTGTTCCCTAAATTAGAGACATTTCCTTATGTTTTATTTGTACTTTTTACAGAATCAACTGGTGCAATGCGGAAGGAAGAAAACCCTTTCTCATTTCGGCATTTTTTGAAGCGAGATTTGTCTCTACCAGGCAATTCAACATACGAAAACACCGGAGCTAGACCAAAAGTTTATGCGAATACCGTGCAGCATTCTCCTACGAAATTAGATATCCACCCTGATTCGAGACGGGACAAAAATCGTCCAAGTGATATTCAAGCCAAAGAAAAACAAAGTGATGGTGTTAGCCTCCGTAATAGTGACGATACATCTTCAAGTAGTTCAGTAGAGATTCCTTTTAGTGTAGTAGATAATTCTGACTCTAAGCATAACCTGTATGCAGATAGTTCTGAAGGGCCTTTTTTCCACAGACCAAATTTAGCATCTGAACCTTTAGGAATGCCATCATTGCCCGACTTCGTTCAGGATCATATATTAGTGGAACAAGCGTATTTAAATTCAAATGGGCCAATATCAGTCGATTTAGACAATCTGCCCGATTTTACATTTAATACAAATTATAATGCTGCTTCATCTTCTTTGGGAAGAAGAAATCAAAGTGGCTATGGAAATAATAGAGGATATGATTATGAATCTTATATGGGGGCAGCATCCACATCAAACTCAGGTCCATCAAGTCGAAGTATTCCCTTGGATTTACCGACTGGTGCAGAAGCAGCTGGACCAGTTCCTCTTGATCTTCCAGTTCATCTCAGCTTGGATCTCACTGAATCAGTAAACTCTGCTGATCGTAGAAATGTATCTCCTAGAAATAACTTCCCTTTGGATCTTCCTCCTAATGCTGGTAAGATTATTATCTCATCAATTAAATTAATTTTGGATGGCAATTTAATTAGAATAATGATAGCAGTACATTAGAAGCCTTACACTGTTGTTGAAACTTTTGAATACGATATTGTCCCTAATTAGTTAGTCCTGACTCATCATGATGGTATGTAATAAAGGTTCATAGCACTTTATTGTTAGTTTGTCACTCACACACTCAATAGACGGTTAAAGTTAAAGATGACAATATGAATTAACATAAGTAGCTGGGCTAATTATTTACAGCTTTCTATTATTGTTGTGACAATATAATGACATCTGTTGCTTATAAAGTAATATTTTAATAAAATTATTACTTTCAGGATCTTTCAAATAAAACATCACAAACATGCTATAATAGCTATATTTACTTAGCTTTATTTTCTAGTTCAGATTAGTTCAAATGCTATATATAGAAATCAAAACAAACAATTTTAAATTACAGTAGTACGTTTTCTATACATTTTAAGTATATACATCAGTGAAAACATTAAATAACATAGAACTATAAAACAATGAATTTTACATCCCAAACATGCTTTAAACAATTTTATCTCAAGAATACACAACATTTATTATTGTATTGATTAATAACTAAATGCAATGTTTACAAAGTAATGACTAATTAGTGCTACATTTTTAGAAATATATGATAGCAGTACAAAGTACAAAGCTCGTGGGTTCGAGTCCCGGGTCGGGCCAAGTTTAGTTACTGAGTCTTTCTGTAGAGTAAGCCTCAGTAATAGCCCGGAGTTGAGAAGTTGGCGGTGTTTCACCCCCGTGCCTCGGAGAGCACGTAAAGCCGTCGGTCCTACGCCTTAACTCTCACTGGTCGTGTCGAGCAGTCGTCCCAACGGAGTATGAGAGTGACAGGAACAGGGAGTGCACATGTGTCTGCGCGTACACTTGAGCACTATAATATCTCCTGCGCAGTTGGCTAGTCTCAATGAAATTGGCCGCCGTGGCCGGAATCGGTCAGGAGAACATCATTTTTATGCTGTTGTATACAAAGTAAACAAAAATGACTTATAATTTTGTCTTGGTCAAGCAGTTGTTGTTTATTTAATTGAGGGATACAAGAAATAATAGAAAAAGGTTACAAATAGATTTTATATACCCTGTACTCTTGTATTTAAGGTGCAGAATCAATGCGGCTACCAGATTTTCTACCAGTACATCCAGGTCGAACTTCACCGGAACCTGAGCATCAAGATGAACAGCTACAACAAATCATATCTGAGTTAGAACGAACTAGGTAACCAATGAAATACCTAAGTATTGCCTGCAAATTTGCATACTTTTATTATTCTTATATCACTTTACCCAAAACAAATTATACATCATTGGAAGTCATATTGAGATTGTATAATTGTATATATATATATATATATATATATATATATTGTATTATACATATGTTGTATATATATATATATATATATATATATATATATATATATATATATATATATATATATATTGTATTATACATATTGTTGTATATATATATATATATATATATATATATATATATCTATATATATAAAAGAAAGTCGTGTTAGTTACTTCGCTTATAACTCAAGAACGGCTGAACCGATTTAGCTGAAAATTGGCAGGGAGGTAGTTTAGAGCCAGGAGAAGGACATAGGATACTTTTTATCCCGTTCGACCGCGTTCCAATTTTTATGATATTTTAATTTTTGGATTTCTCTTAGTCCGGAATAGGTAAGTATTAAAACATATAATTAAAATGTGAGAAAGAAAGATTTTTTCTTTTTATATCTATTTAAAACGTACCTAGCGACGAACCCGAGCGAAGCGAGGGTGAGCCGCTAGTATATATATATAATAGAGATGTAAACATATTCTATACTAGCAGCTCACCCTCGCTTTGATCGGGTTCGCCTCTAGACAAAAAAAACAAATTATCTCATGGGAACCATAACCATACATTTTTCCGTGATAAAAAGTAACCTATTTTTTATTCTGATGTATGAACTATATTAACGTAAAGTTTCATTAAAATTCAATCAGTAGTTTTTGTGTACTAAACTGTATAAGTTACTACTACTTTTTAACTATCCCACAGGAACTCTTTAATTTTCCGGGATAAAAAGTATCTAAAGTGTTGACCAGGGTTATAAGGTACCACCATGCACAATTTGATTGAGATCAGCCTGTACAAAAAGACAAGCAGAGCAATAAAAAAATTGAAAACCAAACTGGATTTGTTCTATTTCTCTTCTTACATCTCCCCGACTTGGTTTTTAGCAAATTTTTTTTCTATGTACAGACATTCAACCTCGACAGTTTTATTATATGTATAGATTATGGTAGCAACAAAGATACTATTTTAACAAATACAGATATTAGATACTGGCTAATTTTGATTGTTTTAGATCATATTAACTGGTTTATTATGAAATTATAATATGTATATATTTTCAAATCTACATAAATGTTGTACATTATGAATATATTTAATTCCAGAGCGGAACTATTCGCGGAGCGTAACCGGCGCTCGCGGGCCGAGGAGGATGCGAGTGCGGCGCGCGACGCGGCGGCGCTACTGCGCGCGGAGCTCAGCGCGACGCGCGCCCGGCTGCACGCGCGGCGCGACGCCGACTGCGGGACTGACGCTGTGGTAATTTAAACTACTTTTTTTTAATTCTGTGTTTTGGCAATAGTCTCCAAAAAAAATTGATTATGACTCGCACTGTTCGGCCGGCTTTTTTGTTTTTTCTGTTAAGTAAAGGTCCCTTCTACAGTGCCACTAGGCTCGAATTCAATTAAATTGTTACTTCTTCTTTGTTGTTAGTTAATTCTTTATTGTACACCAGTTTAAGTGATTTAGTCAAAAGAAAAAATATGCACAGATATTGGAAAAAGTATATAATCAGTCTTTAGCGCTGAAAGAGTCTGTTTGATATCTCGATTAGTTTAGTTTGGCAATGCACTGCTCAATGATCAAAATTATCAAAAATAAATACTTAGCTTTTTTTTTATAGAAAAGCTCAATTTCGTTTATAGCTATTTCGAGTGATATGCAGTTTTATTTAACTTTACAAAATAGATCCAAATATTTAAAGATACAAGTGATACATATTAGTAAAAGAAAATTAAGTTTTAAATCAACTCAACGGATTAAATCGTTTGAATGAATTAATTAATTACCTCTTTTGTTTGTATTTTATTTTTTTGTTTTAAATATTACTTTGGCATGTCAAGCAATGTATTTCTCTAGAGGGATTTGGAGCTACTAGCTGTTTATTTGGCTTAAATTATTTTGTAAAAACTTGTAAAAAATTTTTGGATAATAAATTATTATTATAATCATTAATTTATTACTGACTAAAACATAGAATATTTGAAATTTATATGTCATATAAAAAGATATCTTGTTACAGGCGCGGTCTTCTGAATCTGACACATCTGTAGCTAAATTAAAGAGTGAAATTAAAAGACTAAAGGTACGTAAAAAAGTTAGATACAATTTATAAATACTTACTTTAAGATTGAATTGACAGTAATTATGAAGTTGATTGTAGTAGGTTCGATTTATGTATGAGAATTATTAGGAAATAAATAAATAAATAAATAAATAAATATATATATATGAAAGTCTGTGAGGATGTTTGTAGGGTAGGCTACTCTTTCACGGAAAAACAACTTAACGAATTTTGGTGAAATTACAGTACAGTAATAGTTTTCAGTATTCTCTAATGTATAGCTTATACATTAGAGAAACACATAGGCTATAATTCACAAGGATATATTATTATAATACGGACGGAGCCGAGAGAAAATATTAGTAAAGTGATTATTTTTTTATATTTATATATTAACTAGCATTGCCCGCGGCTCCGCCCGCGTTCAGATGACCAAAAACCAAATTCTTAGATTTTACATATTAGTATACTCTTACATTGCAGGTTTTGTGTTTTTTCTTAGAAATGAGATATTTTCCCGCGGTAAAAATTATCCTATATGTTGATCCGGATAACCAGCTATCACCATACCAAATTTCATCAAAATCCCTCCAGTGGTTTTTCTGTGATGCGGTAACAGACTGACAGACAAAAATTCTAAAAACTATAGATTCGGCCTCTGTATCGATAATAATGTTTATTTCGCTAATTATATCATATGTATAGACATAGTAGATGTTGTTATTGACGTGGGTGGTGGTATTCGTTGTAATGATGACGAATTTCCATACATTTGTACAAAATTATAAAAGTATAATAATAAAGGCGATGATAGCCTAGTGGTGACGCTCTCGCTTGAGAAACCAGGTGAAACAAGTGCAAATGTCGGGTTTTGCATCACTGATATTTTCATGTGCAAATCATTTTCAACATGATTTTAACATTTGTCTTACGTTGAAGAAAAACACCGTGAGTAAACTTTCATGTTCGAGAGAACCTAATAAGTTTTCGAAAGACATGCTCAATCCGCCCGCACTTACCAGCGTGGTGGTCTATGGCCCACCCCCAGCAGTGGGACGCTAAAAAAGGGATAAATACATACATAATAATAATAATATAATGTAATTGATGTCGTATTGATTGTGCGTGGTGGTGTGGTCGCGCAGGAGGAGGCGTGCGCGGCGCAGGAGGAGGCGCGCGCGCTGCGGGCGGGCCGCGCCGCCGCCGCCGCCGACCTGCGCCGCGCCACCGCGCTCGCCGACACCTCGCTGCGGTATGTGCACACACACACATGCACACATACATACACGCACACATACACACACGCACACATACACACACACACGTGTATTAAGCACCCGCACACATACATCATTCAGTGCATACACATACACACATATACAACACAAATACATCAGCATTTTTTTACTAAGTTTAAAAGTTATTATACGTTATATTTAACATATTACATGTAACATATTATTCGGTATTATTTTTTCCTTCCTATGTAATGTATTCGATCTCATTCTCTCTTATGTATTTATCTCTCTGTCATGACGCATTTCCGTTTCCTCGAGTTTCAAATCACAACGATTCTAAAGAAGTTTCACTTCAATAACATGCGTGTGTTTTCGCAAAAAAATGTATCACTACATTTGTATTAATGAAACCATTAAACTCATACATGCAGTACGACACAAATCATTCACTTTCAATCAATAATCAATGATATACGTTAGTGATAGTAAAATGACAGTGGAACACATAAACAAACGGTTTACGAAGGCATGAGGTAGAGGCGTGGTGCCTTTATTGAAGTTTTATAAAAAAATATATAATTAGCTTATGGATTATCACTAACCCCTTAAGAATGTTCTTATAATATATACAATGAGTAATGAGACAATGAAATAATTCTGCTTTAAGTTTTTAATGTCAATTGCACAAATGTATTTTAAATCATTTCAAGAATAAATGTACTAAAAAAAATATATTTCAAGTTACACTTTATATTGTTTCATGTTTTTATGGATATGTTGAAAAATATAATGAATATTCTATTTAACTGTCCAAATAAGTTAATTTCTCTCTCTCTTTCTCTTTCTCTCTGTCTTGTTATCTCTTTCTCTTAAGTTATTTTATAGGATTTTTTTCTTTCTCCAGAGAGCTCCTGGCGGGTCTAGACCGGTTAAGGTCGCTGAGCTCGACCCTCGACCCGACCTGAGGCCGTCCCTGCACTCACTCCATATAACAGCTATTTATAAGATTATTTATTAAATATCTTCATTAAATACGCTTTTATTTAATTATTCATTCGGCTGTAAAATAAATCATTCACGAATCTCCCATTTTCTTTGTGCAGCTATCATGTTTTTTTTTCGTTTGTGTGCATAATCTTTTAGTTATTAATTGCAGTACAATTTTTTTTCTGTTAATAAATATATAATAGTTACCTATTTAACGATCGTGCGGGATAACTTTGAGCCACTTATAAATTAGCATTTTATTAGGAAAATTAGGGTTGTATTTTTGACTGTTTTTTTTTTAAATCATGTCTTTTTTTTATTCTTTTTGAGATAAGATTACATTCTAAGTTTGAAGTTATCCCGAATGATGATTGAAGTGAATTGATGTATATTTGATGTATCGATTTTTTCGTTTCTCGATACGTTATGTGCTCGAAACTAAATCACGAAATTTATCACCATAGTTATATTGTTATTTATAAACAAAGGCTTCAACAAACTTCAACAAATTAAGTCCCGGTGGTGTAAAAGTGTTTGAGGACATTTTATAATGTGAGGTATAACTAAAAGCCACAAAACAAAGAATTGAATCGAAACTATAACGCAGTAAGAATTATAAGAACTATCTCGAAATTATTATATTTAAAAAAAAATAAACATATTTCGAATTGTGTCTCATTTTTTTTTACGTTACACATCCACTTTATATCATCTTCGATATTTATATATTTTCATATATAATGTAGTTCTCACACAATTTATTTAGCCATCATATCTCCGCAATTTTTATTATAATCGATTAAATAAATAGCTCGGATTTCCGATCACGTGACCTCTGATGTTGTTCTTATTTGATATTAACTTCCTTCCTTTGGATGGGACGAAATGCGGTGTGAAAGTTATGAAAATAATATAAGAAACCGGTCAAGTGTGATTTGGACCGCAAACGAAGGAAGGGAATGTACTAATCATTTTTTTTAATTGAAATTAAATTTAAATTAGGTAATTTGCATCTTGTTTTTTTTTTATTATTTGTTTATAGCGACAATAGAAATACACACTCTGTGAAAATTTCAATTCTACCTATTACGGTTCATGAGATACAGCTCTCTGACAGACTGACGGACGGACAGCGGAGGCTTAGTGATAGGGTCCCGTTGACATCGTCCCGGTATGAAACCCTAAAAAGTAAATGGCTTAAGTAACTGTCTTAACGATCGATATTATATTTCATACTCCTATATTACTAGAGCCTGAAAGAAGAGTAAGTGAGACAGCATACGACTATTTCTATCTCTTTTTGATGTGAAACATCTATTGGCGCGTCTTGGCAGTAAAATCGACTCGTATGCCGTGACCGCA
This sequence comes from Brenthis daphne, assembly GCA_947093115.1. Taxonomy (NCBI): domain Eukaryota; kingdom Metazoa; phylum Arthropoda; class Insecta; order Lepidoptera; family Nymphalidae; genus Brenthis; species Brenthis daphne. The sequence continues at coordinate 2,076,447 of OX352483.1, read as the reverse complement.
AAAGGCGTGATTCTGTCGTGCCATCATGCCCCTTGTGTGCGCGCGCGTATACTATACAGTTTGTTGCTTCTATTTGTGAGCATAATGTTTCTTTATTCTACTCCATATTTCGTTTTTGGTTTTTATTAAATATGAATTTTAAAATTAAAATAGATGTTTCACATCTGACGACGTGTTACGGCCAACTTTTTTTTTACTACTTTTTCTATTGTACTTGTTTGACTCGACTCAGTAGAGAAATTGGCGTGGGTTTTAAATCTAGGAAAAATTGTACAAATTGGTGTTATTGCGAGGTAAATTTTAATTGTTTATTTTTATATATAGACATGTATCTCATTTTAAAATGTAATTTTGGTGTTTGTGTGTTTTCGGAAATTCTGCAATGTATGGGGTGTACAATCTTTTATATGTTTTTAATCGAGTTTTTTTATAAATCGATAGTAATCGGCTTTATTAAAGATACAGTTGATATATTTTTTATTGGAATTATTACTGTTTAATCGATTGAAAGTTTAGGCTAATAGTGGTTAAATTAATCGCTCTTTTTTTATTGGATCAAATTATTATCACTTTTTACGCTTAAGTCTTGTTGTAATCTTGATTTTTTCTAAATATTTTTCTTTTTTTTTTAATTTTCAATGTCCATTAAAAGGGTTCAAACATTTTTTATGGTCTTTTTTTCTTATTTTTCTATTCATACATTATATATGAATGATATTTAGTCAACCAACAGTTACTAATTTAGTTTGACCTTAACCTAATATTAAGAGGTATCCTAACATTAAGGGTGGGTTATAAAGTATAAACTATATCTATAACTAATATAAAAAAAATGCACTTTCCTACCATAAAGGTAAATTTTACAATTATCACTGTCCTCATGCTGTTATTTTTATGTTTTCATAGAAACTGCTCTGGTAATTGTGATTTTTTTTAATTTTAAATCAACTAGTACGGATTGGTTTCACTTTTACTGCCTCAGACCATAAAAATCATGTAGACAGAGTCCGCCAATAAATGTCAAATTCAAAAATAGTAGCGTGATTTGATGTTTATGCTGCTATTCTCGATTTTGCCATACACTGTTTGCTTTCTTTAAAGAATTTGGAAAAATATTTATAGATTTTAGTCGTTAATTTACAATTATTGGGAAGAAAATATGAATAATTAAAAATACTATTTTTTTTTGTATTATTTAAAGCATTGGTTCTCTTCCCCTTGAAAGAGAAATAGTATAAAATTAGCTTATTTTATCTATTTTCATTTATTAATATTTATTTACTTATCACAGTAATGAGTATTCTATTAATAATTGTATACTGTTTAAAAATGTCATGGTTTGGCTTCATATTTAGTTCTATGACACTGTCTATATTATTAGTTAGTCTAAGATTACTCCTTATATTTTCCACTGTTATATTACGTTTTATGTTATATCAGAGTTTTTTCTATGGTAACTGATAATAAGCTTCTGTTAAAATAATCAAGGCCTCACAGGGACCGCCCGTGTAATATAAAGTACAGAAAAAAATTTTTTTGTACATTTTGTTGGCTCAAAAAATAAGATTTTAATTTTTTTTTAAATATGACATATTCGACTGTTATCTATAATCTATATTTTCACAAAAAAAAAAATGCTATTAAATTCATTTTTCAAAAATATCGAAAATTACTTTAATCAATATAATGTAGATTATTTATGAGCTGTCCCTACTCCCTCGTGTATAGTTTGTATAGAAGTGTACAATTGTATAGTTTATTTATTTTGTATGTGAATGGATGATGCTGCGGATTGGATTGATGCAAATATATTGTAAAATAAAATGTACTGTCTTGGCTATTTTTTTGTAACATAAATGTACTAAATATGATAATGTTAGTTCTGTGGGAACTCTAAAAAAATATCTGATGGGATTTTGTGTACTGGCAAACTGTCAGGCGGTGACTCTCGATTCGAACTCGGCTTGTAATTGTTGCCAGCACTTATGAATTAATATTGTACTAGTTTTTACTATTTTTCGCTTGCTTGGTAAGTCGGGGTGTTTAAGCGTACTCATGATGCCATTCATTGTAACAAACGGACAAACTTTCACATTACAGATTGGCTAATTCAATGAAATTTTTCAAATGTATTTTTTTGGATATTTTATAATATTTTTAGCACAGTCTTTGTTACAGACGCCTTTTAAAACTTTACAGACTAAATTGTCCTCTAAAATATATTAAATTATTTTCGTTCTGGCCACTATTTTCGCGAATACCGTATGACATTTATCGGAACATTAGAATTACTGGAAAACAAAATATTTGTATTTTACAGATCATGCACTATACATATTTTGTAAGTAAATTCATCTTAAGCAAATGTGCAACTGTTACCGAAATTCGGTCAGTAATACATATATTGTAATATCTCCTACGTAGATAGTTTCAATGGTTTCATCGACGATGGGACTCATGAGACGCCGTGACCGAAGTCGGTCACAAGGATATTACTAAAATAGAATATAGACCAGTTCGAGACCGGATCGAGAGAACCGTATATACATATGAATTTTAACAAATAATACCTTTCGTTAAGAAAGTCGGTATGCGACTATATCATAGGCGTAAGGAATGTTTCTGAAAATAGAAGAATATTTTTGCATTTAAGAAGTATATGAGTGTAATTCAATGTTCTATTGTTAAGATGATACGTGATTAAATAAATATGCAAATAAAAATAAATAATAGGAAATAACAGATTTTTCGACAAACTATTTTTTTTTGTTTTTGTCTTTGTTTTTGTTCTACCTGACAAATAATACTTTCTTAATTTTACGCGAATATTTGTCATTTAAAATATTTTTATCTTTTTGGACGTTTAATTTATTTGTATTTTCAACCGACTCAAAAAAACCAGTTTCTCTATTCGAATATATGTATACATTTTTTGTAATCATTGTATAATTTTGTAGTTAGGCCCTGTCTATAACAACTATTATGACCTACGAGACGTCGAAAACCTTAGTCTCTCCCGTGACCATGATTGCTGTAAAGCATTCGAAACATCGGGAACAAAAAAATCAAAATAAATACGCGAAAAAATCTCGAAAAGATAGTTTTATTTGAAAAATCTAACTAAAAAGTTTTATATTAAAATTGAACCTTTTAAAAATGTATTTATTTATTTACAATAAAAATATTTATGTACTGAGAATGTTTTATGAGACTTAATTGAAAAAAGCTAATTTATATTGGACAATTAATAAAGTAGCAACACTGATGTGTCAAAAAACGTCGCTGTCGATGTACTCTGTGCAAGGGAAATGAAAATAAATAATTTTTAGTTACTTCACTACCATACTCGATGTCTTTAAGTACATGATCGAAATATATCTGTATTTTTTATATATTACATTTTTCTTCCAACAATGTACTAGAGCTAGACAAAGGAAACTATATTTTTTGTTGATACAAAGAATGAAATCTAGTTGTTCCTGATAATTTTTAATGATACTTACCATATATGCTGTTTCATATTTAACTTGTCATGCGAGTGTTCCATTGTGTTTGATATGTTATTTCAAAACAAACCACAGACCTTACATCGTATTTGTTTAAGAATCCTTGTTTTATAAATTCCTGTCTTTAATTTTAATAATCTCTTCAATAATTGATTGATTTATAAGAAAAAAAATGTAACTAAAATGTAACAGATAATTTTCTATTATTTTTTCAGACGACGCTATCACTTGTATTGGAATATTTGGTCGATTTTTTTATATAATTTGAAATAAATGTGAATCTGATGAATAAAGTTCATTTGAAATGAAAATATATTTTTTTAATATTTTTTCCCCACAAAATTTTAATCGTGTTTCCGTACAAAATGTATGGGAAAAGTTTTTGGTGATTTCTGTCATTTCTAGTACTCATACCTTGAATGGTCCCATAGTCTTTTGATCCCTACATGAAATAGGATCGATTGACATATTTTTTTTTGTATTTTACCTTTTTTTTCGCTAACTGTACATTTTTTCTAAAATCTGTGAATGCAGTTCAGAATATCTCAAAACGTATGGATGGTCTCCTAGCAACGTTTTCCTGTAACTATAGCAGTTAAGCTATCTGCACTTATAGTCCCGCCTTAAAAATCCACCCTGTATGTACAGATTATTGTACAAATCCTTATAGTAGGTACTGTATTAGTGAATAAGGCTTATTATACTGTCACGGAATACTTCATAGATATCAATGTGTGGAACTAATGTCTGGTTGGGTCTCACGTAGGATAAATAGATAATTATATTATGTACAATATTGTACACAATTATTATTTTAAAAGAGCTACTGTCGAGTTTCTCGCCGGTTCTTCTCAGCAGTACTTTCCGAGCCGGTGGTAGATTCCTCACGGACTGACTACACTTACGTTTAATTTAAATTTAATATGTAAAATTGACAATTCAAGAGTGCTTGTAAAAGTCTATTTGAATAAAGTATGTTTTGTTTTGATTTGTGTACTTTCGTCTCCAACGTGCACCTTACATTGGGAAATGTATTTACGCATACCACCTATATATCTACAGATGTTATGCATAAATGCATTTTCCAACATTAAAAAAAAGGTATTGTGTACTTTGACGTATAATAAAATTTCATAGGTATTTGTTAATAAAACTAAAAAAGTTAAATAATAAAAATAATTTATTTAAACTATCACACACAGTGAGTAACAAAATGATTCAAAATTAAATGACAAACAATATGTATAAGATCTTATTTATAAGCTGTGGAATGCAAATATCATAGTTTATAACCAAAAATATCACTATTTATTTATTATATATTAAGGGTGTGCGAATAATTCGAGCTTACGAATTATTCGTTCCGAATCGAATATTAATGTTCGATTCAAAACTCGAATCGAATAATTCGAAAATTCGAATTATTCGAAAGTTCCCGAATAATTCCAAAAAATTTCGAAAAAAAAAACGAATTATTCGATTCGAACGATATTCGCACACCCCTATTATATATATTTTTTATAACATATATATTTTTAATTTTCTTTTTTTTTACATTAAGATTATAATTGTCTTTTTTTTCTCTCATTGTTAAATAAGTCTACCACTCATTATGCTTGCATAAATAATGTAAATTCAACTTATGGCCTCTGTAAAGACAACATCTGTGTATTTTTTATGTTAAGGTTAAGCTGTGGATTTTATATAACAAATAAATAAATAAATTATTCCTAAAGAAAACTTTTACAATACCATATAATATCACTATATAAATTATTATTTTTTAAACAGTTCTGTTATTTTTTTATTACATAAATCATAATAGTTTATTATTTGGTACTTTACTCGTTCTATAAACTAATAAAAATAAAAATGGTGTAAACAAATATCACTCAATAACGTTGAATAAATTACTTATTTTATTATCATAGCTTTTTTTCTTATAATGAAATCATTGCCACTACCATAGCTGAGTGAGATACGCGAGTTTTATAATTTATCACACGATATAAGAAAAAAAGGACCTCCGAGCAAAGTTCGGTCGCTCGGTACTAATATTAAATGAGCAATTCTTGTATACAAACATATTTCGTGTTTCTCGGAAACGGCTCTAACGAAATGGGTCAAATTTTGTATTTAGATAAGGTTTTGCTTTTTAAGTTTATCTATTAAGTGTCTTTCCTGTAAAGAAAAAAAAACTTTTTTATATCTTTTCTGCAGTTTCTTATAAAATTCATCAACCTAGAATACGACAGCCAAGAAAATTATATTTTATAATTATTTAAAATAATGGTTGATGGTTAACTATATTAATATATACAATATCTTATTAAGTTTATCATTCAATGACGTGTTAGAACTTAGAACCTAAACGTTTTGAGCACGTACTATATATATATATATATATATATATATATATATATATATATATATATATATATATCCATCTTAGCAACGTATCGCTAATATTTTAGTTTCAATTGGGCTATAATATAAGAAATTTTATTTACTGAAAATCGATCCCGCAACTCTCCGGCGACTCGACTGTATCTCATATTCATTATAAATATTTATAATATATATTGCAAATTCAGACTAAGGAATAATATAGACAGTTTCATAGCAATAAACATTAAGCCAAACAATAATGGTCTAATATCCCGATCTATGTGGTGGGCCCCTCAATATTTTTCCAGACAAGAAATATTTTTTAAACCATAATAAATATTAACAAACACGACCCAGGGTCGTCACCAAAAATTTGCTCTATGCATTTTTTACTAAAAAAAAACCTCTAGTCTGTAGATGTTTTGGTATGACAACCCTATATCATTAATTTTGTTATAAAATTATCTATATTTTGATGATTGGTTCGTTTCGAAAAACGATAAGTGCAATTGACTCATTTTAATTTACCTGTTTATACCTGGATGTCAGGTAAAATGTTCAAAAAAGGCCGCCAAACGTATGATAGTATTTTCTACAAGTCTTTTGCTATATTAACTTGTTACAGGAAAAGATTTATATTAAAAAACTTCTTTATTGTTTTTTTTTAAAGTTGAAAAAAACTATAATTTTTTTTTTACTTAAAAATAGCCTCGAGGAAATTTTGGGTGACAACCCCCCTGGGTTTGTTAATGTTATGGTTTAAAAAACTGTATACCAACCACCAATGATACAGTGGTATAATATTGTACGATTCAAAATATTAAGTTTTTGGGTGCAATTATGAATTATTACAACTTTATCTATTGTACGGTTTGTATTTACATGTATTATTTTTAGAATTCGCATAAATAAAATAAAGGAGTAGGTTATAATTTGAAACAGTTAAAGAGTATAATTTGGTACAATGAGGTACTGTTCGATTTAATATCGTCTATATTTAATATTATAAATGAGAAAGTTTGTGAGGATGTATGGATATCTGAATGTATGTATGGATATTTGTTATTTTTTCACGCAATAACTACTGAATGCCCTTCGCCCGGTTATTAAGGAATAGACTATATATTATATTTGTATATACATAGGTATAATGAGGTGCTGTGAATTGTATTATAACGTGTTTCTCGTGGGAATGAAATAATCTCTCGTGTTAAAAAATAGGCTATGTCACTCTCTAGCCCTCCAAATATCTCCATACAAAAAAATCACGTCAATCCGTCACTCCGTTTCGACGTGAAAGCGAAAGTGACAAACAAACAAACACACTGTCACATTTATAATATTAAAATATAGATTAATATTTACTATTAAAAGAAAGAGACCAAAACTAGTATGAAGCTAGAGCATGTTCCACTGCGTGCGTGCCCCGGTCACGGGTCCTGGCGGTCGTCGGGGGCGGCGGGGGCGGCGGGGCACAGCGGGTCCCAGTGCGCGGGGCACTGCAGGAAGTACTTGTCGGCGGCGGCGCGGAAGCGGCGGCGGTACTGCTCGGGCGACACCACGGTGGGCTGCCCCGACCCCAGGTTCTTCTTCACCAGGTGCTCCAGCTTCTTGTCCCACGTGAACGTGCGGATGTAGTCTGCCGACAGACAGTTTGGGCTTCGTGTTCATTTGCAATATGTGTCAGATCAAGGAGTTGTATAGATAGTGTTATAGAATTAAACGTGAAGCAAACGATAATGTTTTATATAATATTATACATTCTTTTCTAAAGCAGAATACAAATATTTATATAAATTTATTACTATGATAAGTAAATAAATGTTAATAAATGAAAATAACGAACGGATTATAATAAAGAAAAAAAAAACAAACATTATGCTATATTATGTTATGTATATGCTATTATTTAATATATTATGTAAATTATATTTATATTATTGTTGTCATTCTGTTGGTAACCTTAATAAATATATAAATAAATAAATAAATAAATCTCTTTCAACAAGGATATACATTGTAAGTTAAAAACTAATACCTTCATTATTCTTTGAAGAAAGTAAACAATCTTATGGCAAAATCGAGAATAATAACATAAACAGCAAATCAAGCTACTATCTTTATTATTGAATTTTTTTTTGAGATAGTCTCCGTGTATATAATGGTTTAGATTGAGGTATACATATATGTACTAAATTTGACTTTAACTACAATGATATAAAATATTATAGATCTAGTGCAAACTTATAGCTTCTGGGATAAGCAAAAATAAGAAAAAAACATCTCTCTACAAAATCAGCCTTAAAAATGTGAAGATGGTCCTTTACTCATCTTACTGGTAAAAAAATGTATTTAACAATGATATAAATATATACATATATCGCAGGATTCTTTATGGTACATGGTCTTAGCTAATATTTCAGTCACTATCCAACAATGTAATTCTAAATAACACAAAAAATGGAAAATTGTAAAAGCCACCGGAGTTTCATAGGCAACTTAGGCTTATGAAAAATCGATCATGGGTCATGGCAATCAAAAGTAACAATAAAAAAATTTAAAATGATCTACATGAAAAATTACTGGAAGCGGAAAATTATTTTGCGGATTTATTTAGATTTTTATTTCATGACGTTTCGAATGCTCAGATCATGATCTCTCCCATTGCCATGATTGCTGTAAAGTATTCTAAACGTCGGGAACCAAAAATCACAACAAAAACGCAAAATAATCCGACAGGATAGTTTTATTTAAAATGTAATCGATACTCGTTCGAACAGACACAGGTGTGTGTGTGTGTGTGTGTGTGTGTGTGTGTGTGTGTGTGTGTGTGTGCCTCACCGATGATGCCGAGCACGAGGGTGTCGGCGTGCACGGCCAGCAGCAGCGAGTAGTCCATGACGCCGTTGTCGGCCAGGAAGCGCGTGTCGCGCGCCACGCCCGCGCGCAGCGCCGCGCCGCCCGCGCCGCGCACCGCCAGCTGCCGCGACCACCGCGCTGCGCGCGCGCACACACAGAAACGTTAACATTATAACATCCCGTCGTTTCCGCGGCGGGGATTAAAACATATTTGAATAGAATAAGAATACCAATTTGTCAATAGTTGTTAAACAAAAAAAGGAAAAAAATAGTTCGACAAAGACGGGAGAAAGAGGCATTGAATTGTTTTGTTTTTGATTATTTATACCTTAATATGTATAATTTTTCTGTACATGTGTTTGTTACCTTACTCTTCCTAAACGGCTGGACCGATTTAGATGAAATTTTGTGTGTATATTTCAATGGGCTCCTGAGTGGTTTGAAAATATAATTAGACCCGATAGGTAGCGTTGCTGTTTATATGTCACCGATCTTCTGCTAAACGGCGGGAACGATTTTAGTGATATTTTTAATTTATGTTCGAGTGGTTCCCTGCAAGGACACACCCGGTAGGTGAGGCTGCAGTCGGTGTGTCAAAGAGTTTGTTCTTTTAGTAGTTTGATCGCGGGCGAAGCAGCGGGTACTGCTAGTATAGTTATAGATATTAAAGTACGTGTGTGTGTATACTGACACTCGAGCATGTGGTCGTCGTGCAGCACGGCGTCGGGGTGGTGCGGCGGCGCGGCGGCCGGCGCGCGGCGCCCCAGCCCCTTGAGGTCGTAGCGCGGCGCCCCCGCGGCCCCCGCGCCCCCCGCGGCCCCCGCGGCCCCCGCGGCCCCCGCGCCCCCGCGGCCCCCGCCGGCGCGCCGTACCACACGTGCTCCGTCACCAGCACGCCGCTGCCGGCGCCGCCCACGCTGAACACGCCCAGGATGCGCGCTGCACACGGACAGACACGTCACTCTTGTGTGCACCCCGCTGCTGGGGGCGGGCCTCTCTCAATACGAGAGGGATCAGGCCGCAGTCCACCGCGCTGGCCGAGTGCGAACGGACTGAACATATCTTTCGAAAACTTGCTATATTCTCTCAAACATGCAAGTTTCATCACGATGGTTTCCTTCATCGTAAGACAAGTGGTAATCACGTTGGAAACGATTCGCACATGAAAATACCAGAAATGCGAGCCTCGGGATTTGAACCCGCATTACTGTTTCCCAAGCGAGCTGCCACTGGGCTACCACTGCCTTTTCTACTCCTGAACTTCACTGTCAATCTTATGCACGTCACTATATATGTACTTATAGTACACATTACTAACATAAGTACGTGTTACATTTTTCAAATAACATCAGATTTTTATTATAAATGAAAAGTTTATATATGTATAGATATAGCTATTTATGTAACAACTAAATGAATTTGGATAAAATTTAATTCACAAATGAACTATGAGTATGACGTTGACATATAGGCTATATAAGGCAGCTAGGAACGCTCTTGAGCCAAACAAGAGTAAATTTTTTGTTTAGTTTAAAAACAAAAAAGTACATGTGTGTATGTACTTATGTACGCACGTAAGAAGTTATACTTTTTTGGCGTAACAGAACAAAAATAGCTAAAGATTTCATCCCGTATGTCACAACTCCCAGTTTGTAAAAGGAACGCAGCTAACTTCATCATGTCGCTTATTGGCTGTCGTTGTGCGCGCGCAATATAAAAATTTTACTCTCATAATTTTTTTCCAAACGTGCCAAAAGAAGTATAACTTGAATAAACTTCATCACAATAATACCAGAAGTGCCACAAAACCACTTTTACTTTGTATAAAATTGCAAAAGCACTTGTAATAAGTCTTATTGAATAAATTTTATTTCATTTCATTGATAAAAAAAATATTTTAAATAAAATAAAATATTTAAATAAAATAAAATAATATTACCGAGCAAACTCGGCAGCTTCCTCTGGCGGCAGTTGGTGACGTAGTTGAAGTAGTGCGGCGCGAACTCCAGGAACTGCTGCCACTCCGGCTTCGTCATCTCCTTTAGCACGTATCTATCGTCTGCACAGTACGAGTATAAAGGGGTCATTTTTAATTTACTGAAGAACCTTTTGGAATATACTATTTACATCATAACAACAACATCTGTAAGAAAAAAAACATAATATTTCTTAAATTTTAGATTTTACCGCACCACCAAATGTTTTATTCTTACCCTACCACCTTTTAAAAAAAATACTATTACCACATTCTTTTTACAAACATAGATTAAAAACATAATATATTTAACGATTTCTTATAGCATAGACATAAGATATAGCAAGTAATAATATTAATATATGTTTAGACATTAACACACAGCGCCATCTAGTTCCATGGTGAGCTACGAGGCTTGCGTTATGGATACCAGATAGTTGATACATTACACATATATACTTTAAATACATACATATTATAAATATAATAAAGGATTAAAACTAAGAAATACCCTTAGTTTTGCAGAAGGTGCTCCCGGACTTGCCGCCGCGCGCCGCCCACGGCACGCAGTGCGCCAGCGACCTGATGAAGCCCTCCTCCACCTCGCACAGGGCTTTACCTGCTATTGTACCATGTTTTGTTATTAAATAATACCTTTTTTTTTTTTTAACGTTGGGAAATGCATTTACGCACGACGTGTGGGGGCTCACCGGCGTAATACAGCCAGTACTACCCACTTAAACCCAACAAAACCTTCCCCCGTCTTAATGGGGCGTCGCAGGATCGCTTACGCATTCAACTACGACGCCCTGACGGCAGGTCTGCCGAAGCAGACCACCACAACCATGGGGTTGCTCCACAGTCCACTCTGCTATCAGAGAAGTACCAGGAGCAACCCGCATGGTACACCGCCCCCCGAAGAGGGCCACCTCCCACCGCCCACCGAAGTGGGCAACCTCCCTGTGCGTTTCTTAGCTTCGCGCCCGGTTGGATTGCCGGGCACTACTGAGCCCCCCACCACGACAAGGTGAACGCACGTTGGTGGGGTTATTAAATAATACCTACATTGACTTCAATATCACTTGAATAGGGAATATGCGTGATTTTTTTATTTTTTATACAATAGTAACATCGTTATATATAATTGTAAAAAATATGCAGCCCCATAAAAAACTAGAATTTAGTATAAAAAAATATTCAAAAATATCATACTGATACGTTCTCAGTATCATACATAGAAAAATGACGACTATAATTTGTAGCGACAAAATCGCTAATTAATCTGTTAAGATAATACTTTGACGTCAAATTCAGTCTAACCAAGGGTGTTCGTTTCAACTGCTTTATATTTCCCACTTATATTTGCATTTTTTAATAATTATTTTCTTAATCAAAAAGAAATTACATTAAAAAATATAGATATAATCTTAATTCAAAGGCAATAAAAAATTATTGATTGTAAAAAAAAAAATCACCTTTATTTAAATTACACGCATATTCCATATTGTTCACACGTGTTGAATTTGAATGTTGCATATAATCTATAAATATAATAAAATTAAACTAAGCCGAATCTGTACATTAAATATTTTTTGGAAAATCTTATTGAAATAAACATTATTATAGATACAGAGGCCGAATCTATAGTTTTTAGAATTTTTGTCTGTCGTCTGTTACCGCATCACAGAAAAACCACTGGAGGGATTTTGATGAAATTTGGTATGGTGATAGCTGATTATTCGGGTCAACATATAGGATACTTTTTAACGCGTCAAAATGTCTCATTTCTGAGAAAAAAAAAACTGCAATATAAGAGTATATGTAAAACCTAAGAATTTGATTATTGGTCATCTGAACGCGGGCGGAGCCGCGGGAAATGCTAGTACACCATAAAAACAAATTTGTTCAGTATTGAAGTCGATCAAAACTTTGAATTAATGTAAACCTAATAAATATCTAAGTAAAAAATAAATTAGTTATTGTAATTAAATTGTTTTCGCACAGAGAGACCAACATACATACTGAACAAACAGATGTACAGGAACAAAGTGAATTTATTAGCAAAAAATCGTAAATAACTCGTTTAATTATAATACCAAAATGCTCGTAAACCGAAGACAGTACTTATCTATACTGCTATTATAAAGAGAGAAAAATATTTTTTTGTATACATATGTTTGTTTTTAATGGGTAAACTAAAAATCCGCTGAACCGATTTACATGAAATTTGGTATGAAGATAGTGTGAGACCCAGGAAAGGACATGGGATAGTTTTTTTTTAATTAAAAGTCGCAAATATTATAAAGAAAAGTTATAAAGTGTTGTCAGTATGCACGCACCGTCCTTCTCCCTGGCGTCGTCGCCGCGCTCGAGCGGCGCCAGCAGCATGCGGCGCAGGCGGTGGAACTGCGCCGCGTAGTACACGCGGCACATCAGTCCGTCCTGAACACCCCACATTTAAGGAAAATTGTTAACAATAATAATATTATCATATGTTTGTCTAATAAATCCGGCTCGAAGGACCATGAATCCATCACCTCTTTGCTCCTTTCTTCCTCCTATTCCTCGCACGTCACTAGTCACTACTAGCACTTAGCCACAATAAACTCAAAGGCATATTGTCCAAGCGAGCACTTTAATTTTGGATTAACAAATATGAAAAATAATCCTCCTTATACACAATTTAAATGAACAAAACTTATTGACGTTATACTTCTTTGGGACGTTTGGACAAAATTATGAGTGAAATTTTTACGATGCGTGCGCACACCAACAGCCAAAAAGCGACATGATGAAGTTAGCTAATAACTGTCTGTTGCCATGGTAACCGTTGTTATTGTTTGACAAATGATATATTTTAATATTATATTCTTTCATTAAATGATATTCTATAAATATATGATTGTAATATGCCTAAATATACCTTATTTAATTATTTTATTAATTTATCATTCCTTTTACACACAGAAAGTTGTGACATACGGGATAAAATCTTTAGCTATTTTTGTTCTGTTACGCCAAAGAAGTATAACTTCTTAAGTGCGAACATAAATACACACACACACTTTTTTTATTTATATTTACCTATTATATACCCTTACAGTTCCTACGGTCATCATTCTTAGATTTTAGCGGAAATGCTGTCAAATACTAGCGTTGTCAATAATACCAATTTTCGTGGCGAACGGTTTCAAACTAGCACTATAGTGCCATATCGTGGCAAATTAAATTTATCTTCATCAACTTTAAAGCTATTTCCCGAAAGTCATAAAATCGAGTATGACAGTCGGGAGCGCCTCATACGATTACCATGTCTAGACACCTTTATTAGACGAATGTGTGAATTAGAAGATTGTGTTTACACTTGGGTTTTGGGTTTGGTTGGTTGCTACCGTAACCAAAAACAGATGCGAAAAAATGGATATCTTATAATTGCGTCATGTCTGTAAATATCTTGAGGAAACTGCTTTGACGGTTATAGATTAGATAGATTTTGTTCTAGTTTTAGGTAAAATCAAATTACCTTCAACAAAACCTCGATATGATCATTGCTCTTCACCTTCGCCTTGTCACTGTCAGTTTTGTCTTTGGCAGCGTTGCTGTTTTCGCCGTCGTCAAACTCTACTTGGCTTCTGAAATATTTGTGTTAAAAATTACGACCAATTAGAGTTCCGTGGGTAAAAAAGATTGGGATCCGCTGAGATAGCCAATAGACTACTAAAGTATACTAAAGTGCGTCCACCTTGTCGTGGTGGGGGGCTCAGTAGTGCCCGGCAATGCAGCCGGGCGCGAAGTCAGGAAACGCACAGGGAGGCGGCCCGCCTCGGTGGGCGGTGTGCCATGTGGTTACTCCTGGTACTTCTCTGATAGCAGAGTGGACTGTGGAGCAACTTCATGGTCGTTGTGGTCTGCTTCGGCAGACCACAACGACCATGAAGACGTCGGGGCGTCAGAGTTGAGTGCGTAAGTGATCCTGCGATGCATTAAGACGGGGTTACAAAAGAACAAAGCCGACAGTGTACTCACGCCACGCGCAGCTGCAGCGTGCGCGCGTACGTGACGGAGGCGAGCGCGGCCGCGATCACGGACCCGATCTCGCCCGCCTTCACCACCACCGGCACCAGCCCGCTGGTTATTATCATGCCCTCCTGCTCATATACAGATACAATACAAAATACTCTGTTACATTTATGCAAATATTTCATATTTTGAATAAAACTTTCCTTTCGGATTATTTCGCGGATTTATTTAGCTCTAAAGCATTCGAAACGTTGGGAATCAAATATCAAAATAAATCCGCGAAAAAATCTGCAAAGACAGCTTTATTTACGTTACGTTTTAACGTTTAGCTCAGAGATGAGATATTCTACAGCAGTAAAAAGTATCCTATACGTAGACCCGGATAACCAGCTATCATCATATCATTTTTTTTCAAAATCTGTCCAGCGTTTTTCGTGATGCGATCACATACAGACAGACAGACGAAAATTTAAAACTATAGATTCGGCCTCTGTATCGATATTTGACTATTTCAATAAGATTTTCCAAAAAAATAATATTTTGTATGTATAGATTTATAGATATAGATTATGTATAGATTTGACTCAGAATTTTATTATATTATGTATAAATTATTGTTTCAAAACAAACCTGATTTGAGGGTTGATTGTTAGAAAGCAGTTGAGACAAGATTTGTTTCACTGTTTTTTTATCACCCTTTTCCTCGTCCTCTTCTGTTCCTGAAAAAATTTTGATATACATTGTTAGTTCACGTCTCAGATTATGTAAATCGACGTCATCACTACATAACAAAGTTCCTCCGCTACGTCTGTCTGTCTGAACGCGATAAACTCAAAAACTACCGAACGGATTTTCATACGGTTTTCACCAATAGATGGAGTGATTCAGTGTGGATGGTTTAGATGTATAATTCATTAAACTTTTGTGTAAATTTGTTGAAAAATGAATGTTTGTTAAAGATGTCGGACAAAATATGCCGACTGGGAGCTTTACTAGCGTGCACCGGGAAATCCAATAGAGATATATTCCTCTTTAATATACAGTTTATTATAGATTTTTATTTATAAATTGATAGTGAAGTTGCCTATGAAAATATATTGTTTTAAATCATCGATCAAAAAAGTACTAGATACACAATCAGCGAAAAAAAATGTCGCCACCGAATGAGCGCTCGTTTGAACATTTTAGTGCGCTTTTAAATTTTTTTTTTGTTGTGAGAAAACTTTAAGCATTGCATTTAAGGTTCAATTTACATTGTTGTATATTTATTTCAACTAGAACAATTACCTAAACACAACTGGTGAAAGTTTAAGAGAACCCTTGCATGGGATTTTGTATCTAGTACTTTTTTGATGTTTTAAATAGATTAATAAATTTAAATGCGAAATCATAAGATCTAGTGTCAATTAAATTTCGTGCCACTAATTACATTACTATAATATGAGGACTAATTTATAACATTTTTGTTTTATTTACACTGTTGAATTAAATGTACATTTCAAAAAATTTCAAAAACTTACCAGCATGTTCTTTTTCGGTCTCCTTCAAAAGACTTTCTGAAAAGCAGTAATTAAAAATAATAATAAATATAATTACATACAATTGATTTATTTTAAGAAATTTACATATAAATAGATTTCATATTTACCTCCAGCATCATTGTTCGCAACATCAGTCACTTCTTCTGCGTCAATTTTATCGTCAGCTGTAAAAAAAATGATATTGGTCTTAATTATTTACTTATATACTTTGAAAGTATTTTTAATTTATAACTATTTCTTATAATGTGAGCGAGAAATGAGAAGAATCGATCAATAGTTCTAAATATCTCCTATCCATATGTACGGTGCAGCCATAATATATTACAATTTCGCATTTTACTCGACACGCGTATTTCGTACTTATCTATACATATGATGATGATGTTCTCCTGACCGATTCCGGCCACGGCGGTCCATCTCATAGAGACTAGCCAACTGCGCAGGAGATATTATAGTGCACAAGTGTACGCGCAGACACAACGTGCACTCTCTATTCCTGTCACTCTCATACTCCGGTGGGACGACCACTCGACACGACCGGTGAGAGTTAAGGCGCAGGACCGACGGCTTTACGAGTTCTCCGAGGCACGGGGGTGAAACACCGCCAACTTCCCAACTCCGGGCTATTACTGAGGCTTACTATACAGAAAGACTCAGTAACTAAACTTGGCCCGACCCCGGACTCGAACCCAGGACCTCCGGGTGTGCAGCCGTACATGCTAGCCACTACACCACAGAGGCAGTATCTATATCTATACATATAATAAAATTCTAACTAAGCCGAATCTGTATATTAAATATTGTTTGGAAAATATTATTGAAATAGACATTATTATCGATATAGAGGCCAAATCTATAGTTTTTAGAATTTTTATCTGTCTGTCTGTTACCGCATCACAGAAAAACCACTAGACGGATTTTGATGAAGTTTTGTACGGTCGTAGCTGGTCATCCGGGTCAAGATATAGGATACTTTTTACCGCGGGAAAATATCTCATTTCTGAGAAAAAGTACAAAAAGTGCAATGTAAGAGTATACTAATATGTAAAACTTAAGAATTTGCTTTTTCGTCATCTGAACGCGGGCGGAGCCGCGGGAAATGCTAGTTTTTATTCATAAAATGAAATCAGTTAGCGTACCGCTAGCAAGTAAACTGGGTGTTCTCACAAGTCCATTTTAATAATAAATCTACAGAAAGTAAATAGTATCAAGTGTTCATTCCAAACGTTTCTCATTTTAACAATCTAATAGATAGTGTATTAGAACAAGAACCGGTACAAAATATCTATATCGTTTACTTATTTATACATTACAACTTAAACACATATATATCGTTTTGTGTTAGCTAAACGTAAATTAAAATTAAAAGTACCAGGACTGCATGAGGAAACAGGTGGTGGTTTTTGTCGTCTCGGCGGCCCCGGAGATGGGAAGTTAGGGGGTTACGTCATCACACCAATTGTGACGTAACGAACGAAAAGTACCAGGACTGCATGAGGAAACAGGTGGTGGTTTGGGGCGTCTCGGGCCTCGGCGCCCCGGAGATGGAAAGTTAGGGGGTTACGTCATCACACCAATTGTGACGTAACGAACGAAAAGTACCAGGACTGCATGAGGAAACAGGTGGTGGTTTGGAGCATCTCGGGCCTCGGCAGCCCCGGAGATGGAAAGTTAGTGGGTTACGTCATAACACCAATTGTGACGTAACGAACTAAAAGTACCCGGACTGCATGAGGAAACAGGTGGTGGTTTGGGGCGTCTCAGCAGCCTCGGAGGTGGTTACGCAAATTGTGAAGTACCAAGAACTACCAGGGCTTCATAAGGCTACAGGTGGTCTAGGGCGGCGACTCAGCGCAGTTCTATAGATACGAAGTTAGTGTGCTATGTCTGTCTTCACATAAAATTGTGACATAATAAGAACTACTAGGACGTCATGGGTTTACAGGTAGGTGATGGTGGCAGCCACACGGGAAATTGATGATGTTACTTCTAACTCATAAGAAAGCTAGTCACAGGTACTAAGGCAGTATAAACGTACAGGTGGTATCAGGCGCAGGACGGTGGCGGTGCGCCTCGGAACTGTCGCGGAGCATCTTCTCCCCGTTGATGATGGCGTCGTGCACACTCCACAGTTTTCTTACTCGCTCTTTAAAAATAATAATCGTATGAAATTAGAATCATTAATGAAATTGTGACCTTACGATTTGCTAATTTAAGTAAACACAGAGTTTTAAGTCTTTTAAATCAATGAATCAAAACGTATTCGATTTAAGGTGATTTTTGCAAATATTATTTCTATTTCTGTATATATATCGGCCCTTTATAAAGAAAATAATACACAAACAAATATAATTTAAAATTAAAATTAAAATATAACCACATAAAATTTTAATGGAATACTACTATAAAAAGCTTTGCATACTTTTAAATTAAATTTATATACAAATAGGTAACATTATAATGTTAAATATATTGTTTTATGTAAATTTAGTAAGCCTTTATAATAGATAAAGAATTTCAAAACTGCCCCTTTAAATTAGAGAAGTTGAATATATTTAATAAATATATTATATACATGAGTGAACGAGAACGAATTTAAAATTCCATTCAACTGGAATGGAACGAAACACTTACGAGCGAATGAGTTGTTATCATGCGTGGTGAGGGCCAGGTGTATCTGTTCCATGTGCTGCTTGAAGGCGGCATATGCTTTTTCGCCTTCGGGTTCCGTCGCATTGCTGAATGCCTCGTGACCTGGTAGTAAAAACAGGTTAAAAATACTGTTTTGACTGTATGTTACGTTATATTTTTGGAATTTTAAGATATCATGTCCTCGTTTTCTTTAAAAAATAAAATTTAAGGGTAGAGAGAGAGAGAGAGAGAGAAAGAGGTTGAAGCAAGTAATTGAAGAGTAATTTGTCATTTTGAGTTTTTGAGTCGTCATCCTTGGAAGTCGAATTGTTAAATTATCTCAAAAGTTAGCCTTCCTGCGACAAGGTAAGTTAATTTTAAAAAAATGAGTAAAGTGAGTGTCTTTGCTGGTTCTTCACGCTGTAACTCCTAAATGAATTTGATGACAATTTGATATTCTATAAGAATAAGATTGTAAACAAATGTTAATATACACAATATATAACAGATTATTTTAGAAATTTATATTCGAAAACACGTTTTGCTCAGTTTGTAGCGATCCTACTCGCTATGCCAGAGGTTGCGAATTCGAGTCACGCTGGGGACATTCATTTGTGTGATGAGCACGAATGTTTGTAATCCAGTCATGGGTGTTTATATTTATAATGTGTATGTATTTAAAGTTATATATGTGAAGTGTATCAACAGTCTGGTATCCATAACACAAGTCTCATAGCAAACCATGGAACTAGATGGTGCTTTGTACTAATGTCCCAACATATTTATTTATTTACTATATTAATTCATACTCCAATAAATTATAACAAAAGATAAAATATGAATGTGTAAAGTGGCTCACCCCTCAGCATGAGATCGTTAAGATGCGCGATGAGGGTCTCGCGCATCTGCTTGGTGTCGTAGTCGATGGCGATCACGTCGGGCGGCAGCTGCACCGAGTACGTCGTCAGCTTGCTGTATCTGTTGTTGAAGTGTAAAGTATTTATACTGTGTAGATATAAAATGGGATTAAAAATGTCATTTAAAAACTATTGTCTTGTATAAAAATATTATTAAATTTATACGTCGCACATAAAACAAAGTCGGAGAATTCGATTCAGGTTAATAAGTATATTGTTAGGTAATTTTCAAACTTTTTTATCACCTCTTTAGTCATTTTTTCCTAACCAAACTCGAAACTTCAGGAACCAGAAATCAAAATTCGCGAAAATGCCAAAAAAGATAGTTTTAACAAAAAAATGTGAAACTTTAGTGTATAACTATAGCACCAACTTGAAGCAGGCGGTGGTGAGGCGGCTGACGAAGGCGTGCGCGTGCGCCCGCAGCGCGTGCGCGCACTGCGGGCGCGCGTAGCGCGGCGCGGCGGCGCGCGCGCGCACGTACTGCGCCAGCGACAGCGCCAGCGCGTCGCGCGACAGCCGCGCGCCGCGCGACGTCGCACCGCAGCGCTCGCAGCGCGACCAGAACATCACCTGCCGCGAAGGAACAAAGTTGTTCAACAACCTTTCTTTATTTAAAACTAGCTACTCACGTCGTCACTAGCTTGATTCTCGATACAAACTTTCATCCCCATAAGGAATGATTTCCGAGATAAAAAGTCTCTTCTTACCAAATTTCATCTAAATCAGATCAATAGATCCAAAGATTACATTACAATGTCAAAAACAGATATTGTCGAAGTGTGCTTTGATTTGTATCGGCTGACACCGATTTTGAAAATATCCGATTAATTAATTTCGCACACTCAGATATAAGCAACATGGTCAAGCGACCAAGGCGCAAAATTGAATAAGTGTCCGGGTTCGAATCTCGGTTCAAAGGTATAATTTATTTTTGTTTTTTTTTTTTAAGAAAATTGTACTTTTTAACCAAAAACTCCGAGCGAAGCCCGGTGGCCCAGGTACTATATATATATATATATATATATATTACTATATATATATATATATATATATATATTACTATATATATATATAGGATGTTACCTACCTGTTTGCTCTGTTCTTCCTTAACCTTGTCCACACTGCTGTGTCCAATCGTGTTGCACGTTATAGTGATGCATACGTCTTCGTGAATGAACCTGTTCAAAATATGCATTTCATTAGTAAATAACTTATGATTTGATTATGATTATTTACATGGAAATCACTTCAACTTTATTTATATGTATAGATTTGACAAATGAATATCTTCATCGTACATCTTCTCTTTGTGTTTTTTTTTGTATTTTTTGGTGTGCAATAAAGAATATTATTATTATTATCATTGTTATACTTAAAAGCTAAGTGCGAGTGAAGTCACATGCTATGCACTAGTACACCCACTTCCTCTCATGCTGGTTCATGGGTATGTGGCAGGTGGCGGAGGGGCACTTGTGGTCGCCATTGAAGCAGTACTTCTCCAGGAACGCGCCGAGAGAGATGTCGTTGCGCCCGTACATTTCCATTGTAACAACCCTATGAAGAGCAAAAAGAAAATCATAAAAAATAAAACTAAAGCTAATAAAAAGGCACAGACCATCGATCAAAACAGTACTAGATACACAATTAGCGACAATAAATGTCCTCACCGAATGAGCGCTCATTTGAATAATTGAACGTGTTTTTCATTTTTTTTTTTGCTAAGCAAGTTTACGCTCAACTCTATTTCAACTAGAATAATTACCTGACCCCCCCAACGTGCGTTCACCTTGTCGTGGTGGGGGGGCTCAGTAGTGCCCGGTAATCTAACCAGGCGCAAAGCTAAGAAACGCACAGGGAGGTTGCCCACTTCGGTGGGCGGTGGGAGGTGGCCCTCTTCGGGGGGCGGTGTACCATGCGGGTTGCTCCTGGTACTTCTCTGATAGCAGAGTGGACTGTGGAGCAACCCCATGGTTGTGGTGGTCTGCTTCGGCAGACCTGCCGTCGGGGCGTCGTAGTTGAATGCGTAAGCGATCCTGCGACGCCCCATTAAGACGGGGGAAGGTTTTGTTGGGTTTTAGTGGGTAGTACTGGCTGTATTACGCCGGTGAATCCCACACGTCGTGCGTAAATGCATTTCCCAACGTTAAAAAAAAAAGAATAATTACCTGAACGCAATCGGTGACAGTTTTAAAAGAACCTTTGCATGGGATTGTGTATCTAGTACTTTTTTGATCGATACCACAGATTAAAGTTTCTAGTGTTCATTTCCTACTCTACAATGAAAAAAAAATCTATATTTCACTATAACTGCAGTTTTTTTAAGTATGACGTATGATGTTGTAACCCCCGAACTTCCCATCTCCGGGGCCGCTAAGACGCCCCGAGCCACCACCTGTTTCCTCATGCAGTCCTGGTACAATTCATTCGTCATTTCACAATTTTAAAGCATTCAAAATGTCGCAAATATTAAACAAAATAAACCCGCGAAAAAACCCGAAAAGATAGTTTTATTTAAAATGTCAAATATTCGCGTAAATCTGAGAAAGTATTAGTTTTCATTATTGTGCTTCAAGTTAGTACTAGAGATTCACTTTTGTCTTTTTTCACAGGTTGATGGCCCATACAATATTTTATCCCCATTTTCACCCCCTTAAGGGATGATTTCCGAGATAAAAAGTATCTTATGTCCTTCCCAGGGTCTCAAACTATCTTCTTACCAAATTTCATCTAAATCGGTTAAGTAGATCCAGAGATTACCCCCTACAACGTCACAAACACACAAACTTTACCTCTTTATAATATAAGTATAGATAAACATAATCTAACTTACCAAGGATTAACACAGAAATCAGGTACATTTGGTGATTTGCTGCTGTAGCTGTATATTAATAGACTGAGTCGTTGATGGTTCTCCGGAGACAAAGGGTCTAAGGGCTCTGCTTCGGGCGGCTTGTTCGTCTCTTCCGACTCCACCTCCTTCACTATCGACGGGTTGTAGCTTGGACATTCAGCTGAACAAGGTTTTGGTAAAAAAAATTAAATAAATTGACTTTGTAAAAGCATTTGTAATTTAGATTTCGGGATATCGATTGAATTTTGGTTTTTTTCCAAATATTACATCGGGTGTTGACACGGGGTAAAACATATAAAAAATAAAAGATACTAGACATGCAGGTTTCCTCGCGATGTTTTCCTTCACCGTAAGACAAGTGGTAATCATGTTGGAAATGATTCGCACGTGAAAATATCAGATGTGCGAGACCCGGGATTTGATCCCGCTTCACTCGATTTCCCAAGCGAGCGCGTTACCACTGGGATACCACTGCCTTCCAGTGGCGAAGGGTGAAATTTTAGCAGAGTTAAGCTGTTCCAAAAATATACAATTTTGATATACGTATTAATGCAGAAAGAAATAAAGCTATTATATGTATATGTGTATATATATATATATATATATATATATATATATATATATATATATATATATATATATATATATATATATATATATATATATATATATATATATATATATATATATGTCGGAGAAACATTGTTCTCCCCGACATCATCATTCATGGTTGCGGGCTTAGTGGGCGTCATTGGGTAAAGTGCGAGCACAAAACACAATTAACAGTTCCGTAGTGTTTTATTTTATTAATATTCACTTAACACAGATATTACGATATTCACTTTCACACGCACTATTGAAAGAAATTAAAACAAAGAATTAATAACTAAGACCGAGCAGCGGGTTCAGGGCACCGTCTTTACTTCAAACAATGAATACGATCCAACTCGACCAGTTACTATCACTCGAATCTCCGAAAAACACAATCAGTCTCCCTAAAGTAAACGATGGCGCCTCGACCCCGCTCGAGGCACGTGCTCTGCTCCGATTGGTCGTTACGTGACTTAACATATTCATAGCTTTTATTAGATTTCCGAAGTTTTTAAATTATAGAAAAATGTAAGAAATCAAATAAAATCAAATTAATAATTTTAAAATTAATTAAAATGTAAACAAATAATATTGTGCGTTATTCATCATGCAAACAACAATCAATCCGACTCCTAGCTTCCTCCGACACGGCCGTCCTGACGTATTACACGCCCTCGTGTGATGTTGATGGCCGCGCATCATCGTTATCTGCAGAAAAGAAAAAAAGACATTTTGTATAGTTCGGCCACTCCTGACCAAGGAGATCGTGTACATCATTACATTTTATCCTCTGCGCAACAACTTCATTTAAAGCCTTTCATAATCGAATCCGAATCCTAACAGACTCCACACTACATCGTAAATTAAGTCAGTAGTATCGAAACAGCCTCCTCGCCGTTTATCGCGTTACACATTTTGGATTACTGACAATATCTAAATGGCCACCTCGCCTCTTATTCTACTAATTTCATTTTTCAATGGCCACCTCGCCTTTCAATGGCCACCTCGCCATTCAGTGGCCACCTCGCCTCTCATAAAGCTTAACTAAACCTTAACAACCACCACGCAGTTAGGATATCTTATAAAGAAAATCTATTCGCAATATACAAACACACTCTAATAACTAATTATTTTAAACAAAAGAAATTTATTACGAAGCTCCTACCATCATTGTCATCCGACATACACGGATCCAGCCCAGTTGGGACCTAGTCAACGCGGTTATTTTACGAGGGTTAGGCCTGATTTCGCCCTCTGATATTTCATACCCCAAAAACTGGACCTGCTTCTTTAGAAAGACTCATTTTTTTTGAGCTCATATTGAACGAAAATCCAGCATCGCTAAGAGTTTTTAATACTACACGTAACCGTTCCAACCCTTGCTCTACGTTATTCGCTGGTATAACTAGATCGTCCATATAAACGATAGCATAAGAATGCGCTAGGTCACCTAGAGCCGCGTTAATAGCTCTCTGATACACAGAGGGAGCATTTCGTAGGCCAAAAGGCATGGCAGTAAACTCATAATGAGCGTCCGGGGTAATAAATGCGGTTTTCTTGATCGAATTCGACTCTACATTTATAGGAACTTGATAAAATCCACTAGCCATGTCAAGACACGTATAAAAACGCGCGCCTGATAACCTTTGAACTTGATCGCCAATTAGAGGTAAGGGGTACCGGTCGGGAACTGTATTTGAGTTTGATTCTCGGTAATCTACGCACATTCGGTCTGTGCCATCACGCTTTTTTACTAAGAGTATTGGGCTAGAGAAGGGCGATTTGCTTGGTCTAATAACTCCAGCAGATAATAATTCACTACACTTATTACGTACTATCACTCGCTCTTCAGGGCTCAAGTGATAAGGCCGCCGTTGCACGATTTTGCTAGGATATACTAAATTAATTTCTAATTCGCCTGTCTTTACTCTACTAGTAGGCGTGCCTTCAATAAATGAGTTTTTAAAGCAGCTAAGAAGTTCTATTAATTGTGGTTTAAAGTTATCGGGTATATCGGTATCCACGTCATGAAAGTCAGCCACCGCGCTACCTACGTTGCAAATATTAACTAGAGAGGGCTTCTCAACTATAGTAAGCTTATCACTTGATATGTGTACTGACAACCCTAAGGCCAACAAATCACGTCCAATCAAAATATTGTTATTTAGGTAAGCATCGGGTATAATGTGAAATAAAATTTGTACGTCATGACCACTAAGAGACCCTAGATAAAATTTGCGAGTTACATAGTACACTAGATTTTCCTACACCAGTCAAAGTAACTATGGCACGCTGCAATGAACCAACAAGCTTACGAGAGACGCTCTCTTTAATTAAGGAACAATCAGCACCGGAATCAAAACAAAATGAGAACTGCTCACCAAATTGTGTAATTATCCCGGTGACAGGTTTCATACCACACATGTCCACTCGTTTCACAACGCTGGGCGCGGCGGCAGGCTGTGCGCTGCTGCTCGCAACTGGCCACGTTTTTGAGCACCGCGATGCCACATGGCCCTCAACACCACACTTGTAGCAAGTCACAGGGGCCCACGTAGTAACGGCCGGCGCTCAGTGGTCGGAGGTGTTTGCTGCTTGTCATGCAATCGACTAAAACATTCAAAAGACTTATGACCAAGCTTTCCACAAGCGTAACATTTTGTTGAAACTGAACTTAACCTAGGACGCTTCTTATCTGGTATAGTGCTTGCAACAGTCTTTGTTATCTCTTGGTAGCTCCGCTTGCGATAAGAAAAAGCCATTAGTTCACGTTGCATTTTACAGCGGGTAGTTATTTCTTCAAAAAAAATATTGCGTTGTAACCTTGGCTCAATTTGCCCCATGTGTGCAAGTATTAAGGATACCACCATTTCTTCCTTGCCCAAATTACTCCATCGTGACATGAGTAAACTAAATAAACGGCTTGCATATGCAGCAAGACATTCACCTTCTTGCAGTTTGCCAGTAAGCATCTTTAATATCGTTGCAGCACCTGTTTCTAACGTATCGAAACGAGAAAGAAAAATTTCCTTAAATTCTAACCATTTCATATTAGGAAAAGCTATCTGAGAAAACCATGTTGCGGCCGAACCTGTCATGGCCTTACTAAGTATAAGAGCTATTTTACTTCCCTGTATACCACTATCCGATAAACAGATGTCCGCCGTGGCAAGCCAGGCCCGGGCGTCGGTGCCTGCATCCTCCGGTTGAAATTTAGGCAGCGTGATGCTCTTATCCTCGATATTCGGTGGGTTGGTTAGCGCCTCCACGAGTAGCTTCATACTGGTTTGTTGCGCTTCAAATAACGCACTCCATCCGTCATTTGCCGCTGTCCATTCGCTTACGTTTTGTGCCTGCACCGATCCCACTTCTGATGTCGGAGAAACATTGTTCTCCCCGACATCATCATTCATGGTTGCGGGCTTAGTGGGCGTCATTGGGTAAAGTGCGAGCACAAAACACAATTAACAGTTCCGTAGTGTTTTATTTTATTAATATTCACTTAACACAGATATTACGATATTCACTTTCACACGCACTATTGAAAGAAATTAAAACAAAGAATTAATAACTAAGACCGAGCAGCGGGTTCAGGGCACCGTCTTTACTTCAAACAATGAATACGATCCAACTCGACCAGTTACTATCACTCGAATCTCCGAAAAACACAATCAGTCTCCCTAAAGTAAACGATGGCGCCTCGACCCCGCTCGAGGCACGTGCTCTGCTCCGATTGGTCGTTACGTGACTTAACATATTCATAGCTTTTATTAGATTTCCGAAGTTTTTAAATTATAGAAAAATGTAAGAAATCAAATAAAATCAAATTAATAATTTTAAAATTAATTAAAATGTAAACAAATAATATTGTGCGTTATTCATCATGCAAACAACAATCAATCCGACTCCTAGCTTCCTCCGACATATATATATATATATATATATATATATATATATATATATATATATATATATATATATATATCGAAAAGAATATTTATACATTTAAAAATTAAACGTATGTAAAATTATAGCAGAATAATTTTAAGGTAAGACGTCTTCTATGTACCCTTCGCCACTGTAGTGCCTTCTAAATTATAATTTAATATCATTTAATTTAATTACGATATATACTAACGTCTATGTTTCCCGGCGACGGAGCAGCCGGCGGCGCGGAAGTGCGCGAGCGCGGCGCGCAGCGCCGGCTCCTCCACGCCCGCCGTGATCGGGCGCTCTATGAATGGGTGGAGCTTCTACAGGAAAAAAAAAAAATTTAAAAATACCTTAGATGTGTTACTTCTTTAATTTAAATAGGGTCAGCCTACAGATATATCTAGAGGGTATTATTCAATAAAAATAAATTCTTACTTATAAATCATAATCACTTAATATTGGGACTAAGAATATTATATTATTATTTGTATTATTATGTTCGTTGAATAAATACAATACACTATAATACGTTGAATTTTTTTTACAATATATAGTTCTAATTACCGCAGGAGATACACACATTATAAACACAAAATCTATACTAATTTTATAAAGAGGAAAACTTTGTTTGTTTGTAACGAATAGGTTTCGAAACCACTGGACCGATTTTGATGAAATTTGTTAAGGAGATAGTCTGAGACCCTGGAAACGACACAGGATAGTTTTTATATCGAAAATCATCCCTTAAAGGGGTGAAAATGGGGATGAAATTTGTATTGGGAAGCAAGCTAAGTAGCTAGTATAATATAAACGTATGAGCAGGTGTAGCCCACCGGTCGCGGCGCGCGCGCGGCGCCGGCGCGGTCGGCGCGGCGCGCGGCGCGCGGCGTGTGCGGCGCGGGCGCGGGCGGCGGGCGCGCCAGCGGCCGCGGCGGCGCCGGGATCACGATGTTGGGCGACATGGACAGCACCACGTCGTCCGTGCACCATCTGGCGGCGGCGGAGGTTACTTTTTTTTTAATTTGACTTTGACACTTTTAAGCAAAGGTGGCATATTGTAAGGAAAATTAATATGGAATTTACTTTTTTTTATTTACCAGTTTTCACGCAAAGGTGGCGTATTATAGGGATTACTTAAATGGAATAATTTGTTATTTTTGATATTTTGTGTGTAAGCCATTTTTACACAGTAAAATCATATTACATATATTTTGCTATTAAGGATTGTTATATATTAAATACCATACTAAAAGTTACTACTTTCTATACTAAAGAACGTATTAGGCTTTTTGAGGAATTAACTTTAGAACATTTAATAGGGGATGCTTCTATAAAAAAAAATTGTAATAATATAAGAATGAGTTTATATAATTTAAGAACTACATTATTACAGAATAAAATAGAGTAAATTTACTTATAAGCTTACCTTTCACTATGCGTATCTGCTTTTAGTTCAGCTTCTTCCTTAGGCAAAAAGACATCATCGTCTATAGAGAGTCTCGACTGCAAGGGATCACTGAAGTCCTTGATGGGCACACCGCAACTCAACAACTTATCACTGTCTGTTTTACGAGAAAATTGCCTAGATTTTTGTAATGGATCATCTACTTCCACTGTGTTATTATCTTTTACTTCTACTGTTTCTTCACTAACTTCTCCATTTTCACTGGTATTTGATTCATTTATAGTAGAATCAGTTTGAGATTCAACTATATCATTATTAGATGATTTAGATTCTTTAAGCGTTTGCGCATTCATGTTGCTCCCAAAAATGGCATCGTCAGCTTCAGATGTATCGTTACTAGATTTTTCATCGTCATTATTATCAGAGGTTTTGCGATTTTTTGTAACAATGTTTTTGATGTTTGTTTCATTATCTATGTCATCATCAACAAATGTCCCCGGTTCAGGTAAGATAGCTTCAATGTCAGCTAAAAATGCTTTTTCTAATCTCCAATTGTAACACGCTAAAACCATGAATTTTACTAATTTTTTTACTTTTATCAACTCCTGCAGTGAACCCCCTCGAAGTAAGATACAACATCCCAACTGTGATTCTGCACAACCTTCGAAAACCATTAGCGTTTTGCTGGAATCTGGTAAAAAATAGTATGTTATTTACAAATAAAGAGTGTTTTTATTAAAAGTAGTAATAAGATTGACATAAGGCTCATGATCTTTTAAATGTTGGTCACAATATAGAGCTAAAGTAGGAACAAGGTTAATAAGGGTTTGTATAAAATTAGTCAAATTAGTTTAATATAGCAGTAAAAAACTTTACATAAAATAATGTATTAATCTAGTAAATTCATAATTCATAACTTTGGAAGGATTAGGCATAAACGTGAAAATTTATCGTCCATAAAATGAAATAACGCTGCTGTAGTTTTAGTAGTATAGTCTAGTTAAACAGTTCAAAAACGTGTTAAATAGAAATAAAGCTCCTAAAAATATGTGCGATAGCTCATTCGATTTGGAATGACGTCTAGAAAAATGTTTTTAAGGGTTTATTAGCACATAAAGAATTGCGATTGTTATTAACAAAATAAGATTAAAAAAAGGTATTTTGTTTTTCGTTAATAACTTCTAAAATGATGATATTTAAGGAATTTTGAAAAAAGATCCTGAAAGAGAAGGAAATTTTCTATAAAAAAGTCCTAACACCCGGAACTCTATCTCTGTTATTTATAATTTTTTTAACGCTGAAAATAGGGCTCCACGAGGTCGTTACGGCATGGGCGCGCCGTCTAAAAAGCCGGTATATCACCTAAAATATTTTTTTATAGTATTAAATAACTGTTTAAAAATTTGAATAAATTATAGTGTAATCTAGACACTTTAACGAAAAAAACCTCGGTGAAAAAAATTTTTATGTCGGTTTTTTTTTCCAATCTCTGTTTTTATAAATTACGGCATAAAAGCTTAAATAATTGGTCTATAAATTTTTCGCTTCGTGAAAAGCTCTTCTTATTTAGGTACTTAATAAAAAAATAATTAAAGGTTATTATTTTCTTAATTATAATTTTCTTAAATTAAGAAAAAAAGAAATTTCTAAAAAATGTTATCAAAAAAAGTTGTTTTTAGTAAAATCTTATTATCGCTGTTTTTCCATCTAATATAGGCATTAATTAACTTTGGAAAAAATTTTTACGTCATTTGTTAAGGAATTGTCTAAAAGCAAATAGACTATTTTGAGATTTATTAAAAAAAAATGTACCATCTTATTGCATAGGTGAAATGATGATAATTTTTTTATTTTTCTTAAATTTTTTTTTTAATTGTTTATAATCGTTTTTTTATATGTCAATTGTTTTAATAATTACTTAAGAAATTATTTTATTCTGAAAAATCATCATTAACCCTTTTCAATGGATTAACAGACATATTTTTTTTATAAATAATTTCATTGTTTATTAATTTAGCAATTTGTTATAAACAAATAATATTAATCGCTATATATTTTTTTTCGAAAATTTCAAAAAATTATTAAAACCACCATACGTAACAAAATATAGAAAACATTTTTTTGTATTTTTTACAACACTTTTAAATATTATACGATAATGAAATTACAGCCGTTACATAATTTGTCAAGTTATAAATTGTAATAACTTTTAAACTATAAGAAAGGTGAAGGACATTCAAGTTATTTTTGTTAAGGGTTTATTTAATTATATTGTAAATTGCTACAATATAAAGCAAGTGAAGAACAAGCAATAACTCACAGTTGCGCACGTAGAAGGTGTCGCAGCGGCCGAGGCGCGGCACGCCGACGGTGGCGTCGACGGCGGCCACGCGGTCGGCGGCCAGGCAGCGCGCGGCGCGGCGCAGCGCGCGCTCGCCCGCGCGCAGCGCCAGCGCCACGCCGCGCGCGCGCAGCGCGTCCGCCGCCGCGCGCGCCGCGCCGCCGCGCGCCACCACCGCGTGCGGCCGCAGCGCCAGGATGCGCGCCGCGCACCGCGACAGGTACTCGCGCTCCTGCGCCCCGCCCACCGCCCACCGCACACACGCTATAGCTGTGCTACCAGATACTTATAGTAAGGGAGCCCGAGAAGGGATTTTTGCAGTCACTCAGGCGCGGCACATTGAAATAATCGACATAAACTTTATAGTCGATTTTTACCTCTTCGGCTTATGCAAATTGAAAGATTATTGAATTGCACATTTTTCAGGATGTAACTAGCCCACCATACTTAATCTGACGTTTTCGAGTATTTTTATCGTGATCGGCTGCCCTAAACGCAAGCCCTTATATAGAGGACTTATATTATGGTGGATACTCAACAGAGTGCAAAGCAAGCCTTTATGTTAATCTGCCGCGTTTAAGTAACTGCGAAAATCTCCCCTTGGACTCCCCTACCATTAGGAGTACCTGGTAGCATAGCTTCCCGACACAGGACATGAGTCCATATACCGTAGAGTATACAAGTACATATATAGACATTGGCACTTTTTTTAATTTATTATGTTTAAGCCTGATATTTAAATTCCATTTCATTGATTTACGTTTTTTCATTACTCATGAATATAAAATATAGAAATTGATCAAATTTTACTTCATATAACAACTAACAACTTACCCCCATTTCGCTCGGATCTCCAGAGACCCTGTGCATAACTACATCATCTGTATTCTAAATTTCATCCATTCAGCCATTTTAACAAAAGCAAGAAAGAGTAACAAATATACACATACGAATAAAAACATAAATTACACTATTTACATGAATAACGAGATATTTAAAAAAAATATCAAATTAATAAAACTAACTGAACAAAACGTGGGCCAGTCATTTGTTATAGTTTTTTTTTCATAATTTTTGTATTTTTTTGGCTAAAATATTGATATTTAAAAAAAAACTAAACTATTTAATATTTAAAATACAACCCATACCTGCATTAAGAGAGGTTCTAAAGATGTCAACTTCCCCTCGACCCTTTGATAGGCGATTGAACAATCCAACAATAGTACAGTTGGGTTTTTTATATATTTCGGCATTCCCCTGAAATATGAAATACACAGTTAAAAAAGCGAAAAGCAAGACTGCTTAAAAATTATGTCATAATTATTATGTATAATAAATATTAATATGTTTTATAATAAACAATCTTTTTTGTACAAGTAGGTTTGGAAGTTGAGTCGTTTTATAAAAACGCAAACGCACGAGCAAAAGGACACAAATAACGATTTTTATTTAGAATACTTAAAAGATATACATACTCCGTAACGATTATTTAAATAATAATTTGAAAACTAATGAAAACACAGTAAATATTAGAAATAGAAAAACCTTGTAATGCTCTGATAATATCTTCCTCCTCAACAGTTTAAAGATAAAATTCAAAATAAATTACTTAGCGTCACGACACTTTTTAATGCACGTTGCTCGATTTCTATGATACCCATATATCACATAAAAGTTGGGGATAAGATTATCAACGATCCTACGGAAATGGCAAATCATTTCAATGACTTCTTTATTAGCCAGAAGGCCAATATCATCTATAGTTCTAATAAATTGGATACAAAATCAATTAATAATTCCAGTTCTAAATCTTTATTTCTAAATCCTGGGTAAATCTAAGTACTGGGTATGACGAAATATCTACAAAAGTCTTGAAACATGTATCTTTTATTGTCTCTCCCGTTTTGTGCTACGTTATTATTTACTTTTTAGTGCTTTTGTTTGAAGTCGGTTTTTATTTTTTTGTTAAAAAGTTTTATATATAATCATTTGCCTAAAG
The DNA here is from genome assembly GCA_947093115.1 of Brenthis daphne. Lineage (NCBI taxonomy): Eukaryota > Metazoa > Arthropoda > Insecta > Lepidoptera > Nymphalidae > Brenthis > Brenthis daphne. The sequence continues at coordinate 2,043,487 of OX352483.1, read as the reverse complement.
ATATTTTAGAAATTAATGAAATTAATGTATTTAAACATAAATTGAAGAAATTTCTATTAGAAAAGACGTATTATTCAGTTAAAGACTATATGTTGGATAAGGTGTAATATATAATTTTAAGCAGGTAGATAAGTATCGTAATTAACTAGCTAAAAAAGAATGATATAACATACATTACACAGGAAGTTAAACATAATACTGAATAATATGTTATTATGTAAAATATGTTATCGTTTGTAATTTTAGGTATATCTTAATTATTGAAATATTGCATGCTATAAGGCTGAATTTGGCTGAACATTAAATATATTATTATCAAAATCTAAATGTATGTACTAACCCAAGTTCGCAATAAAGTGTTTGATTTGATTTGACCCTTAGTGCTCGTAATAATGTTTATGAGCTAAGAGCGAACAGCGAAAGAAACTTTGTTTCTATCGGATGTCCAGTGATGTCCAAGAGATTGTTCTTGATGGAAATGCGTGTGTTAATAGCAATTTTCATTTTCAAATAATAATATTCAATACACACCATTTCATACAAAATAATAACATACTAGCTACTTACCCCCGCTTCGCTCGGGTGCGTCACTAGGTACGTTTTATATAGATAAAAATAGTTATTGTGAGCGTACCTTAAAAGATAGACACATGCTATCGCGGAATTATTTATAGGCCTACAATTTTCTAATACATTGTTTTGATTTACCTTCTAAGGTTTTAGCCAGCAACAATTTACGAATGACTAGACAGAACAGTTATTGTGTTTTACCGTGGGAATGAAAGATTTTCCTGCAGTAAAAAGTATCCTAAATGTTGACCCGAGTAACAAGTTATCACTACACAAAATTATGTTAAAACCAGTTTAGTACTTTTGCGTGAAATGCACACAGACATGCAGACAAACAGACAAAAAATTCAATAATTATGTTTTGTACACAACACGTAAGTCATTCTTTCTATTTCACTATATATATATATATATATATATATATATATATATATATATATATATATATATATATATATAGATAGATAGCAATTAGCAGCAAGTGAGCAACAACCTATGAGCGACGTTCTTGGTCATGACGACACCATTGATGAGGCAGCTGTCGTTCATGCAGCCGCCGGGCACCTTCTTCACGTGCACGTAGTTGCGCACGTCTATATCCATGCCCATCATGTCTGAAAAACATATAAATATATAATTAGCCCGCTTAAACCATCCCACTGCTTGAAAAAATTGTTAAGTTTCCTCAGACAAGCAGGTTTATCAGTGAACTAGCGACTCATACTCGTTTCGCTCGGGTTTGTTCCTAGCTTGCTTACCAAAACAAACTTTCATCCTCATTTTCACCCCCTTAAGGGGTGATTTTCGGGATAAAAAGTATTCTATGTCCTTCCCAGGTTTTCAAACTATCTTCTTACTAAATCTCATCTAAATCGGTTCAGTAGATCCACAGATTACCCCCTACAACCTTACAAGCTCACAAACTTTACCTTTTTATAATATTAGTGTAAATGAATTTTCACAATCGGATCAGTAGCCCCAGGGATTACTCCTGGTCCTTACATACAAAATTACAAACATTACCTATTTATAATATTAGTATAAATATAGTATCTGTATATATGTCAGTGGTAGTCCAGTGGTAACCAAGTGAAGCGGGTTCAAATCCCGGGTCTCGCACCTCTGATATTTTCATGTGCGAATCATTTCCAACATGATTACCACTTGTCTTACGACAGAGGAAACATCGTGAGGAAACCTGCATGTCTGAGAGAACCTAGCAAGTTTTCGAAAGACATGTGAAGTCCGCCAACCCGCACTTGGCCAGCGTGGTGGACTATGGCCTGATCCCCCTCGTATTGAAGGGAGGTCCACCCCCAGCTGTGGGACGTCAATAAGGGCTGATAATACATACATATATTGTTAATTAATGTAAAAAATAAATGGCAATGACAATGTTCTAATCAAAAATTATTCAGCAATCATCATTACTCTGTTTTTGTTTAAGTATTGTGTGTTAATTAATATAAAGTACGCTTGTGTCAATGATAATTTAATAAATGTTACACTCGAAATAACATTTAGTTTAATTTAAAACTTATTAAAATTTTGTGACGTAATGAAATTACTCAATTACCATACTTCGTTAATACATAAACTAAGTAAATGAAAGACTTTTGTTATTAAAATAAATTATTTTTATGATAACATATACCGTTTCAAACTATTTAAATCGATGAAACCGTTTTTTTTTTCTTTTATAATTTTTTTTATAGTATACTAATTCCATCACGCAACAAGCAAAATTATTTGAAAATCCCTCGTACGTACGCGTGTGTGTATGCTTATATATGTGTGCGTGTGTGCGTACGTGTGTGTGTGTGTGCGTGTGGTCGCCACCGACCGAGCGTGACGGCGGCGGCGGCGGCGCGCGCCAGCGGGTACAGCGCGTCCAGCCAGGCGGCGGGCAGCGCGGCGCGCGCCAGCCACTGCCGCGCCAGCAGCCGCAGGTGCGCCTCGCCCGACTGCTCGATGGCCTTGCACGCCGGCTTGCCGCCGCCGGCTGCCCGCACGCGTTATACGATCATTATATACTTTTTTTTAACGACACACATAAAAACACTAACAAAAGAAGCGGGCGGCCTTACCACTGGGAACTCTCTTCCTACCATCTTAAGGTCCATCTTAGGGTGGAGGAGTAAGTTTTCCAAAAAATGATAAACGGTGCAATTCCTTTGATACATACAGACACAATAATTTTAAAATTAATCATTTCACACTTAGGGTGGAATGTTTGAAGTTATATAAGATAACCTTTAACCTATTCGCAAAAAAAAACATATATTTACATAATTCAAATTAACGAAGATACTGTATAGTATAAACAAAAACGAACACGAATTCAATGCCCATTTCCTTTTTCTCTCTTTATCTTTCACTCAATAAGAGCTATCGCTTCTGGTGACTCACCAGTTGGCGACACTGACGAGTAAGTACTACCGTTGTTGTTGAAAACGTATTTGTTAACGCCAATAAATTTTATTTAATAAGAATAATTGTTGGCACGAAACGAATTTGTCAAGATTTTATTTCTAATTTTAATTTTGATTTTATTTCATAATTGATAATTGATGATAATAACCAAATAAATAAAATATTGACTTTTTCTCAGTTCTTCTTTTAAATCACTATCATTTATTGAACCGTACCGTATGTCTGCCATAATTTATGAGGTATGGTGCAATCTTTAGAACAATCATGTATAATTAGTGAAAATCGGCTATGGAAAGCTTGCTAACAGTAAACGTTTAGTGACATTTGACATTTGACATTTCTATAGACCTCACTCTACACTAGCGCCTCTCGCGGCCAATTCAAATGCGGTAGCCATCATTGAATGCCCATTTTTCTTTCTACTTCTTTCACTCTTAAGTCGTATTTTTTGTATGTTACGTGATATTTTTGCCAATATTCGATCGATTTTCATGTTTTTTTTTAATAAATAAACAACACAAGCGTCATCCCAAATAAATGCCAACAAAAGTTCGTTAAAGGTGTAATAATAATTATTTTAAAGTGATTTTGATGTACCTTCTCAGTTATCACTTTACGAATCAAACAAAAATTACTTTTTTGGAAAAAAAATACACTTTCTAAATAAAATTATTTTCTTGGATTTTGTCGCGGATATATTTGGATTTTTGGTTTCCGACGGTTCGGATGCTTTACAGCAATCATGCTTACGGGAATATTCGCGTAAATCTAAGAAATTATTACTCACTTTCATTATGATCTAAAATTGGATGGTCCTCTTCGTTAGACGACGTTGACTTTTTATCTGTTGAAAAAAAAATGTAACAGATAATAATTAAATAATGTAATAAATACAGATTGTAATATGTTATTATATGCATACCGTTTTTCACGCCTGCATGCTTGTTAGTAATATTAATTAAAAATTTCTTACCATACAAAAAATATTATTTTCTTACATTTGACATTTTAAAAATAAAAAAAAACATTTTTTCGCGGGTTTTTTTTATTTCCAAAATTTTGTATGTTTTACAGAAAAAAAAAGTCACGGGAGAAATAAAGACTGCATCATCATTGCAATTAGTATTCGATAAAAACACTTCGGTAACCATGCCTAACTAAAGAGACAAGTTACATAAGTAATCTACCTGACCGCCTCAGGAGATCCTGGGTTCGAGTCCCGGGTCGGGCCAGGTTTCGTTATTGAGTCTTTCTGTCAAGAAAGTCCCAGTAACAGCCCGGAGTTGAGATGTTAGCATTGTTTCACCCGCATACCGAGGTAGAAAAACCTAAAGCCGAATTATCGTCCCATCAGAGTATGAAAGTGACAGGAATAGAGTGTACATGTGTCTCCTATAATATCTAGTAATACTGTTCTACCGTTATACAGTTTAACTGGTACGTAGGGCAGCGTTTCATCGAATTTTGATAGCTCAGCCTTAGTATTAGAGTTCATTTTGCATTATATTATATATTATAGCTTGCTAAATGTATAAATTTAAAAAAGTATAAATTATAATACATATTTGATATGTATATCAAATATATCTATAATATTAATATGTGTAAATATTATATATGTGACGACATGTTTTGCTCAGCTTGTAGTGAATCTAATTATTGAACCAGCGGTCGCGGGTTCGAGTCCAGCTGGGGCATTCATTTGTGTGATGAGCACGAATGTTTGTACTCCAGTCATGGGTGTTTATATTTATAATATGTATGTATTTAAGTTATATAATATATGTAGTGTGTCAGCTATCTGGTATCCATAACACAAGCCTCGTAGCTTACCATGGAACTAGATGGAGCTGTGTATGAATGTCCCAACATATTTATTATATTTATATTTACAAATTAAGTAATCTAAGCTGTTCATGTAGTTATATGGAAATAAATAAATAAAATATCCCCTGCTCAGACGGCTAGTTTCAATGAGGTCAGGTCGGAGGAGCACATCATCATACCTGACTTTGTAGCTTTGATGAGTCTCGCCGAGCTGTTGTCAAGGTTCAGGTCGAGACAGTACGATGAGACGCTTTCTGTCAACCTGTTGCTACACTCTTCATCTAAAATAGGGAATAATTTATTAGTTAAAATATCACTTATTTTACTAAAAATAAAAAGATGAAATTTTTGAATATAATTTCACTTTGTTTTTTTTTAAATATACATATAACATAAATATTCTTAATATAAAAAAGTTGTATAATCCTCAGTAATTAGGGTAATAAGTTTGTTTTGTGTATTGATAGATGGCGCTGTTTTGTGAGATCATTTTATGAGACGTTTTCTCCGATCACAGACAATCATAAATGTTGAAAATTTTGGTTTTATATTGTATTATATTTTACGCATATTAGTGGACGCGATAAATTAAAAATTTAAAAACCCCCCTACGCAAATTAATTGTCATTTAACGATTACACTGGCACGCGTGAAGCACTTAATCAAGCAATCATACGCCAAAATGTCTCACATCATTTTGGAAAAGAGCTAATACTCTTACACTGCTGAACCGATATTAATCAAACATAGCTAAGAACTACCGCAAGAAAACTGGCTTTCAAATGAAAAAACCGCATCAAAATCGGTTTATCCGTTTGAGAGCTACGATGCCGTAGACACACACACAGACGGACAATAATCGATGTCAAACTTATAACACCCCTCTTTTTGCGTCGGGGGTTAAAAATAAAATACTTAGTAATTGTCGAGTATATATAATTATAACTATTCACTCCATACATATAGTTATACCACCTGTTTAACAAATGTTCTACGGATGATAAATGCTTGGAAATCTCACCAAAAACTGTACTAGTTTAACGTCATATATCATAAAACCGGCCAAGTGCGAGTGGACTCGCACAGGAAGGGTTCCGTATCATTATCTATAAAAATGGCAAAAAATCATGTCTGTTGTATGTATGGGAGTTAAGAGTTAAAGTGAACAATATATAAGTGAAACTAAATATTCTGTGAATATTTCAAGCGTCTACCTGTTGCCGTTACCAATATCGAGCAAAAACGAGCAAAAAAATCACGCTTGTTGTATGGGAGCCCCCTTAAATATTTATTTTATTCTGTTTTTTAGTATTTGTTATTATAGCAGCAACAGAAATACATCATCTGTGAAAATCTCAATTGTCAAACTATCAGGGTTCATGAGATAAAGCCTGGTGACAGACGGACGGACAGCGGAGTCTTAGTAATAGGGTCCCATTTTACCCTTTGGGTACGGAACCCTAATAATAACGATACATATAAGGTGACCTGGCGTCGTCTCCGCGACGTCGTCGCCGAGCGCGAGCGGCGCCGGCCGGTACAGCGCGTAGTCCGCGAACTGCGCCGGCTCCGTCACGCGCTCCATGTACCCGTCGCTCAGCAGGCTCTGGCAGACCAGTGTCGCTTGGACCCTGCAATTAAATATATTATTTGTATCATCGGACTGCTATACTTATAAAAGCCAAAGTTTGCATTAAGCTGGTGACGAAAGTGTTACGAAAAGTGTGATCGGGCGAGGCGTTTGTTGCCATGGTAACCGTTGTTATTGTCTGACAAATGATATATAATATTATATTCTTTCCTTAAATGATATTCTATAATATTGTAATATGCCTAATATGCGTTATTTAATTATTTTTATTAAAATTTATCATTCCTTTTACAAACAGAGAGTTGTGACATACGGGATGAAATCTTTAGCTATTTTTGTTCTGTTACGCCAAAGAAGTACAACTTCCTACGTGCGTTCATAAGTACACACACACGTTTACACGTTTTTTACTAACAAAAATAATTATTTATTACTAATAATTTTATAAAAATGATTATATTCATATTTTCATTTGTTTTAAATTTTAATTTAATTGTGGTATCTGCTACGGCTCCAAAGAAGTTTTACTTCAATCAAGAGAAAAGTGTTCCACACCTTAGCAGTTAGTTTCAGAAACGTTGAACTAAAAGCGCTTCGTGCAAGTTGGTTGGACTTCTACCACGTAAGGATGCCAGCGCTCACGACTTCTCGCAGTTCTGTGGGAGAACGGTGAAGGAGGCATAAGGTTGTGTGTTGTTTGTGTGTGCGTGTATGTGTGTTGTGTGAATATGTGAGTGGGTGTGTGTGTGAAGATAACACAAAGATATTACCTAGTTTTATGCGACGTGTTGTCGAGGAGCCATTGCATAATGTCGCATCCTCGCCATACATTGTTGTACCTCACTAGACGATACCTTTGTAAAAAGTAATAAATATTAATACAGTGCAAGTTTATAAAGTATACAAATTATTGCATTAAAAAAAGTTTTATGCAACAAAGAAAATATATTTATAACACCTATCTATAGAATCACATTTTTTATAATTTTTTTCTAGAAATCTGTAATTAAATTTTAAATTTACTGCACTTAAACATTAGTAATACTTATTATTAGCATTAAAATCTGGATTAAAAGGAACATGTTAAATGTTACCCAGACCAAAAAGTAAAATATTCAATGTTAGCCTGAGCCAAAGCTTATATCCCATACACACCTATGCTGTTGTGTTGGAAGCGCATAATAAAGCATCCTGTACACATCGTGAAGCGCCTCCTTGCTGGAGTTGCGCACTTCACACGGCTCCTGTTCACGCGCAAATATAAAGTCCCTGTTTTTATATACTTGGCTTTTGTTCTCCGGGAACTTCACCTGGTGGATGATTACATTTTTGAATTCATTTCTTTTTAAATAAATCAAAATTAAAAATCTTCCCTCTAAAATGAAGTAATAAATAAGCTTCATTAGGTTAACAAAAAAGAAGTTTTAAAAAATAACCAATAACAGTAATTGAGACAACAAAACACATGTTAATTATTTTTTTAGTTAAAAATAATATTCTCAAATATTTAGGCTAGATATTTGCTAGATACATGCTTGCACTCCTGTGTGTTACGCAATATCTTCGCCAATTGTGATTTTTTTAATAGAGAGTTTATTATATTAAATAAACATAAATGTTATGAGGATAGCCCCCCTCATTCCTTTTAAATTCGGAAAATAAATATATCTATTATTTCATAATTCATCATAATATTTCCTTTTTACCTGTAAGCTCTCCTGAAGTGTTTTCAGATCAGGCGATATATCCCCACTCATGTCGTTCTCGCGTAAATACGTAAGAACGACTTTACAACAATACGTACACACGCGCAAGCCCCCTGCACACCCAAATATTTGACCTAGAAAAAAGAAATATCATATGTTTATTCCTACCAATAATAGAAATTATTCTTAACTCAATTAAATATACAAAACTCTTATAATAAAATGTTTTTTTTTTTAAATAAGTAAATTTTGCTCATAACGCACTTAATAACTCTATAATTATTTCACAGTCAATTAAAGAAATCACGTGTAATTTACATTTTAAATTATAGAATTAATGCAAAAATAAAACTTATAATATATGGACATGAGAGAATACATACCAGGCACACGCTGGCTACAGCAGCGTGAACAGAATATCTGTCCGCACACTCTGCAGTGGTGGCGTCGCCGAAGAGCGCTGAATCTCGCTGCACATTCATAACATTCACGAGAAATATCATCTGGCATCCAATATCTGGCTAATTCTGTATCTGCATATTTTGTACCACTCTGTAATGCATGGTTCAAATATTATACCGTTCCACTATGTATGAATATTTCTAAAATGATGATTAGATTTACCCTATTTAAAAACTCCAATAGGATCCCATCAAAAGCGACAAAAGCCACATAGAAACCAATAAATATATATTGCTCTCTATGTGGCTTTTGTCGCTTTTGATGGGATTCTATTGGAGTTTTTCAACAGGGTAGTGTATTTACGATCAAGAATGGATAGGCTGTGTAGTGTGTATTAACTATGCAAGCAAAGCCTCATTAAAAAAATTGTATATATAAAAAATGTTGCTTATTATTTTCCTCAATGGCTTATACTGATCTAATTTGATATCCAATCGAAACTAAAATTTATTTATATTTGAACAAAAGCAAAAACTAGTTATCAATAAGAATGGCTGTATTTTGCACATAATTAACTTATTTACTTTTTAGCTGAAATAAAACTCCACAATGTATTTTTGATGTTATCAAAACTAATTTTTTATTTCTTTACTCTAACTGAAGTGTCATTACTACAAATTTAAAAGCTATTGCCAGCCAGTGAAAACTCGATACTAAATTAACATATATTTTTTATAACCATATAATATATTAAACAATGGCTGTTGTTTAGTAGGTATGTAGAGAACATGTCCCCTATAGGGGTAGGTTATGTTTTTAATAGACAAGGCAATTATCTTGAGTAACTGAAAGACATGGAAGTCATGGAAGCTTGAAGTGACAACCTTCCAATTTCCATACATTACTATGATTTTGTACTCGCCCTATCCTTCTTATACTTTGCAATAATTAATTATCAAACATAAATAATACTTTAAGTAATTAAGAAAATACACTATGGAAATAAGAAAATAATATAAAAGAAAAATTATATGGTATGGTGTGGTATATTCGGGCTTGTTTCCGCAACTCGACATCTGCATGCCTATTTTGCGTAAGAAAAATTATAATATACAATTATTTATTTTAGGTCCCTACATCTCCCATTTCTTCCTTTCAAGTCAGGAAATTAGCTAGACTAGTTAACAAAGTCAACTGCCTCCAAAAGGCTTTAATTTAATATAGATTTTTTATGTTGTTAAAATAAAAAAAAAATTTTTGAAGAAGGAATTTTTTGAAGAAGGAATTTTTTGATAACTGATTTCGAATTTTTTTTTGTTGGGACATTAACACACAGCACCATCTAGTTCCATGGTCAGCTACAAGGCTAGTGTTATGGATACCAGATAGTTGATACACTACACATATATAACTTTAAATACATACATATTATAAATATAAACACTCGTGACTGGAATACAAATATTCGTGCTCATCGCACAAATGTATGCCCCCGGAGGTATTCAAACCTATAACTGCTGGCAGAGCCAGTAGGGTCACTACAAACTGAGCCAAACATGTCATCCAAATATTAGCATTAGTAGTATAATAAGCAGTAAAGTATACCTAGTAGAACTATAACTTTAGTCTTTAATGTTGTTTCGTGTCCTTAAAGTAGGTTTTATATTTTGAGGCTCTCTATCACTTTCCCTTATTAAAAAATATGTGGGCAGCTCACATGCTAAGCTTGTGCTAAAAACTTTTCATGACTTTTTATAACTATTAAAAAAATCTGAAAGCATACCCCTGAACCCAACGCAACAAGGCCGCTTATTCGTTTTACAATATTGGGTAAACTCCTTCCTTCACATTCCTCAACATAGCTCACAGTTTCCAATTTATCTTCGTAAGCTTTTTCTTCAGTGTGTTGTTGTATTGGTTGTTCATCTGTTTTTACGTCACTCTGAACCTTGTTATCCTGATTATCTGCAGTTTCACTGGGCGTAAATATGGGAAACTTCCATAATTTATTGAGAAATGTAGTTACACCGCCCTGGCTTGATTCAGATTCAAAACGAGGAAATTCTGTAAGCTGGGAAGTATCATATTTCTCCATGGTCAAGACGAAATTACAGTGAGTTACAAAAAGATTTTGTAAAACACAAACAAAAACTATCGCGAAAATTGCATTTTTGACATTGACAATTACTAAAACATCCCATCGGCCATCCTCATGACACGCCAATGTCAATGTATTTGACAATTGACAATCGTTCAAAACATTCGTAACAGAATATAATTTATTTACTAGGCATTATTTACTAGCTGCAGGTATTTATCTATACTTATTATAAAAATAAGTCCCCCGGCCGCGTCTTTCTGTCCTCCTGTCTGTCCTCCTGTCTGTCTGAACGCGATAAACTCGAAAACTACTGAACGGATTTTTATACGGTTTTCAACAATAGAAAGAGTAATTCTTGAGAAGGTTTAGGTATATAATTTATTATGCTTTTATGTAAATTAGCTGAAATACGGCGACAAATGTTGAAGAGGTCGCAAAAAATCTCGCCAAATGGGAACTTTCCACGCGAACGCCGCGTAAACTAGCAAAGATACAGTTAAGTAATGTACTAGAGAATTCAAAATCTATAAAAATGCTACAAAAAAGTCCGCGATAGCATATCTCTATCTCTTACGGTTGACTTACAATAACCACTTTTATGTTAACATTTTTAATTAAAAACATTACGTTATTTTCAAAGTTATTTTCTTTAGTTCGGTATTAATCCTTATCCAAATGAATATTTTAGTTAGCTTAGTCATTTAATGCAGATTAAAATTGCTCTTTACACTAAATCAATCAGATGAATAGTTTTTGAGATATCGTTGTTAGAAGTAATTAGTAGCGAAACATTTTTAATGCTTGGCGAGCATTGAGATGCCTACGGCGAGTCCATCCCCTCTGCCCCGCATCGCTCGACCGCCTGCTCAAGCTATATAAACCGGGCGATGTAGCGCGCGATCCTAGGATACTTTTTACCGCGGGAAAATATCTTATTTCTGAGGAAAAATACAAAAACTGCAATGTAAGAGTATACTAATATGTAACACCTAAGAATTTAGTTTTTGGTCATCTGAACGCGGGCGGAGCCGCGGGCAATGCTAGTTGTTTATAAATAATAATTAATTCATTTAAGTATTATACTTGATCTTGATTCTCAATAATTTGCAATATTTTAATGTAGTGTAGTAGACTGTGGTTTTAGTCAGCTTTGGCTATTATTGAGACTACACTTTGGTCGTTGCTAGCATGGATGACAAATAAAAGTTGCTAGGACGATGTTGTTCCTTGTCTATGCCTTTGATCTATATCTATGTTTGTGATAAATTGACAAATTGAATTTGACAATTAGCCATTAGGTCAAAGTACTAGGTATTAAAATTTGTAATTTGTTAATTTCGCTTACGGATCTTGTATTTTAAGTTAATAATAATATAGAAATGGGTGAAGTATCTTTAGAAACTTCAGCTTATGCAAAAATAATGCTACATGCAGCGAAATACCCACATTGTGCTGTAAATGGAGTGCTTCTTGCCGATAGCGCTTCAATTAGATCGGGAGCTAAAAACCAGGATTTAGATATCCTGGACGCGGTGCCATTGTTTCATCATAGTCATTATCTATCTCCGATGGCCGAAATTGCATTAACACAGGTATTACGATATAATTAATTCCTCATTGAGTTTAACACCTATCTATTATCAACAAGTACCAAGTTAATATTTTAGAATAATTATCATTATATATAAGTAATTTTATGATACTTATAGTATAGGAGTAAAATTGTTTATCTAGTTTTTAATTGACATTATTACTATTTTTAAGATCGAATGTATGGCTCAAGCAGACAACAGAATTATAGCAGGCTATTATGCAGCCTGTGAGAACTTTAGAGATAATACAGTTGAAAAGTGTCCAGGCCAGAAGATTGCAGAAAAGATTGCTGAACATTTTCCTTCAGCTGTTTTCATTGTGGTAAGAAAAATAGCTTATTTAAATGTTTATATTAACATTTAAAATTTTGCCTGTACTACTTGGAACTAAAGATTTTTTATCAAAAGTACTTGAGTACGTTAACAAGTATTATAAGCATAGTTATTAAATAAAGTTTAATGAAGAATAAAAGTTAATAAAAGGCAGTGGTAGCCCGTTGGTAACTGTAGAATCTGAGTGTAGTTATTTGGATATAGAAGCAAACACAATGTACCGCTTAAGTGTTTAATGCGAGATTGCTGTGACCATTACAGTTCACAAAGAAGAAATAATACATATAATAATATGTATTCTACCTACATTATAGTAACATGCTCATTTGGGTAACCGAGTGAAGTGGGTTCTAAAACCTGGATCTCGCACCTATGATATTTTCTTGTGCAAATCATTTCCAACGTGATTACCACTTGTCTTATGGTGAAGGAAAACATTGTAAGGAAACCTGCATGTTTGAGATGACCTAAGAAGTTTTTGAAAGACATGCTCAGTTCACCAATCTGCACTTGGCCAGCGTGGTGGACAATGGCCTGATTCCCATCGTACTGAAGGGAGGCTCGTGTCCAGCAGTGGGACGTTAAAAAGAGCTGAATACAAATAAAGAAATAAATCTTTTAAATAACAATAAACTAATAAAATCTCTTTTTTTATTCTAGGTGGATAATAAAAGAGTAATGCGACACTTGGATACTCCTGCTATTAAAATGCACAAATACAGTGAAGGCAAATGGAAGCCAAAAGATGCCACTAAAGTATTATTCCGTAAGTGATGATGATTATTTATATTAAAAAATCAAATTCAAATTAATATTAAATATTTATAAAAATATATTGCTTTTAAGTGTATAGTAAAATATATAAATTCATTTTTCAGAAACCCCATATGTTTTAGAGACAGTGTCACATTTACTTCAACGAGGTGTACAGAAAGATCTTGTAGATTTTGACAATTATTTGGATGATCTATCCCAGGATTTCACCAATCTTGGCATTGAAAAGCTAATTGCAAGTATAAATGCATCAAACACAATTGACTGTAAGGATAAAGATTATGATGATTAAATTATAATGTATAGATAATATAGGTGAATAGTTAATATTAATATTAAAAAAACAAAGTGTAAAATGGTTACTTGGTTAATAATTATTTATATTCTTGTTAAGAGAGAGTTTTAAATAGAATTTTTTTTATTGAATATAATAGTAAAATAATCCCATTATTATTATAAATGCGAAAGTTTGGATGGCTGGATGTTTGTTTGTTACTCAATAGATAATAACGCCAAAACAACTAAACGAATCTGAATGAAATTTGTAACAGAGATAAATTATAGTCTGGAATAGCACATAGGTTACTTTTTATCCTTGAAAAATGTACGGCTTTCATGGGATATCCATAAAACCTGTTAAAACATACCTAGGAAACAACATGAGCAAAATGAGGGTAACTCGCTAGTACTTCATAAAATGTCTATCCAATACCCTTTTATTGTTATATTAATAATATATTTTGATTTAATTTTATATATACATAAAATAATGTTTCAATAAATTTAATATATTTAATTTTATATGTATATTTTTTACATACTATAAAGTTAATGGAAAATAAATTCATTATTTAAACATTTCACTATGTTCATATATTAATAAATTATAGCCCTGGAAATGTATAATTAGAAAATAGATTAATTATCTGTATAAAGCAATCTCTTAACTAAGATTTTTTCAATGACTTTTTTTAGCTTTACTAGTACAGAAAAAAAAAATTATATAATCTGTACTTATAACTTTTCTATGTCCACAAAAATATTAAATAGTGTTAACATGAAATGTTTTGCTATGTAGGATTTAAGTTATTTAATTCATTCCTTTTAAATATTGTTTATTTTAAACACAGTTTATTCAGCTTCACAAGATATTCTTAATATGAAAAATTCCTTTTCACATGATGTAATGGAGAAGTTTCCAACTTTATGTATTAATTATAAAAATTTAATTTAAAATATAACAAAAAATATGAAAGAATTATTAAAATATCTCAACAAATGAAAAAGGTCATGAAACTTTTAAGTTGCACTTGTAAGAATAATTTTGTGACATCACTCGACCTGAATGACCGACATTTAAATTCATTTCTCAGATATATATTGATAGTTTTAAAAAAAATCACTGATTTATTAATTTACCTACATTATAATTCCATTTCGTTAAATGTGATATTAATAACATCATGAAACTTCTCCTTTATTTGTAACTTATTGTTTTGTGTTTTTGTATGTTATTTAATTATAATAAAAAAGGGTGTATTTACAAAAAGTTTATTTGAATTATATAATACATGATGTACTTTTCTTTTGGTATTTATGGCATTTATTATATTATGATACGTTATTAAAGTAATCTTCTATCAGTTTCTTGCACTTATTTATACCACTTAAGTCTCCAGCCTTTCCCTGGAACTTGCCATTTTTAAAAGCTCCCTTGCCTTTCAACATATCTGTTATTCTAAAAATAAGTAATATATTAATATAATAATCTTATATAATAGCAACATTCCAGTAACCATATAAGAATTCTACTATACAATAAAAAAGTAAATTAAGAAAAAAAAAGTAGACTGCACAAAGAACAAACTAAAAAGATGGAAACAAAATATAAATAAATAAATAAATATAAATATGTTGGGACATTAACACATCACCATCTAGTTCCATGGTAAGCTACGAGGCTTGTGTTACGGATACCAGATAGTTAATATACTACACATATATAACTTTTAAATACATACATATTATAAATATAAATACCCATGACTGGAGTACAAACATTCATGCTCATCACACAAATGAATGCCCCCAGCGGGACTCGAACCCGCGACCGCTGGCTACAGCAAGTAGCGTTACTACAAACAGCCAAACATGTCAAAGAGTCAAAATGACCAAGGAACATAGTATTATGCAATGTTGCTCATGCATTTGAGCTTCAACATATTTGGATAAAATAATACTTACTCTTGCCCTAAAGCCTTGCAATGTTCTTCTGGTCCTTGTATGATAATTTGGCCTTCTTTTGGCTTATCTGGATCTTCGGAAGCCAAAAACATAAATAAATTCTCACTCTCCAGCGCCTTACAAATATTTCTATTAAATTCTGGAGTAGCTTCTTTTTTAAGCATAATGACATATTTGGGCTTTGGTTGACTATTTTTAATCCTATCTACTTCATACTGAGCCAATTCTGATAAAGCATTTTGTAGGTTTTTGTTTGCAATTTTTAGGTTTTTTTGTAATTTCATAACTAGCTCTTCATGTTTGCTTGGTTCATTTCTGTAATAAGACATAGTATAACTATTCATTTGTTTAACATAAAATAATGTTTCAATAATTACATACATGAAAATGTATGTGATTCTCAATGAAATGGTAAATAAAACAGTCGGTCATCTTTATTTTACCGAGCAGCAGTTAATTAAAAAGTATGTTATGATTTCTATTTAAATATATGACAAATATTATAGTATTAAATAGTTGTAGGCCACATAAAAACAAAAAAAAACATCTATTGATATTAACACCTCCAGGTAAATTTCTAAGAAATTAATTATATTTCTAAGAAATCTATTGTTAACTCTAACGCCGGCGTGTCCGCGGTCGTGGAGGGATTAATATAAACTATAATTTTTTATTATTGAGATCCCATGATTTAAATTAAATACACCTTTTTCTCTTACTTCAATAGTCCAGTAAGTGCTTTTTCTCTATCCAACATCTGTTGAAAGGTTTTTGTGACGCGATCTCCCACAATAAACTTGAGATTAGTCTTGCCTTTCTTCCCTGGTTCTGTACCCAGCAGTTTTATCATTTGCAATTGACTGTAAATAACAAATTACAATATCATTACAATTCCTAATAAGGATTCTGGCGTCTTTAACATTGCAATATGAAACTGAAGAATGGTGGCCAAGAAAGTAAGGGAAAATGTCAGAGGTTTTAGCCAAGAAACACATTGTACTTAAATTTTATATTCCCTAGAGATACAGTTCAAATTGTTATAAATTAGCAAAATTAGTATAACAAAAAGAAAATCACATGTCTTATGTCTAAAAATAATATTTTATACCACATAAAAATAATTGCCTCTCAACTTAAACATCAATTTTAAAAACTTTAAAAAAATTCTAGCTTTGAATGGTACATTAGAGAACTAGTCTTTGTTTAACAAAATACTAAAAAAATGTTACCTCAAGTTAGACACATGAGTGCCACAGCACATGTTCTCATCTATATCTCCGATGCATATCACTCGTATAGTATCTATGCAATCCTTAGGCAAGCCCCTTGTATGAGCCTAAAACCAACAGGTTAATTAATATAATTAATTAGTACAATAAAACAATTACTTTATAATTTATACCTTCTGGGGTAAAATATTTTTTTAAATTTAAATGGACTCACCATATAAAAGAAGAAAAATCATCTTTATTGTAAAATTTTTTATATAAACATTCAATAACACAAATAATTGTTGGAATGTTAACACACAGCACCATCTAGTTCCATGGTAAGCTACAAACCTTGTGTTATGGATACCAGATAGTTGATACATTACACATATATAACTTTAAATACAAATATAAACACCCATGTCTAGAGTACAAACATTCATGCTCATCACACAAACGAATGCCCCCAGAGATTCTTAAGCCCGTGACCAAGTATGGCCACTACTTACTGAGCCAAATGTGTTAAAGAAATAAATATTAAATTGATTCAATTATTTTTTTATATTACCTCATCCAAATTAGGATCATTTGCTTTACAAAATTTTACATTAACAGGTATTGCCGCAGTTATCAAGTCATTGCATCGTTTTTCTACACTTTTGACTACATCTTCACTGACATTTGCAGAGTTAAGTTCAACAAAACACTCATCGGCACCCAGCCACCAGCTAGTAGTTGGTAAATTGTGCTCTTTTTCTAGGATAGCTGATAAAAGATGTTGACCTGCAATCATATACATATATAAAAATATACTTATGTATAACACTCAAATGTTAAATAACTATCACAAAATATGTAGTCAATTATGTTTAATTAATTTTAATATTCATTAACAGTATAAAAGGTACCTGAATGTTGTTGCATATGATCAAACCTTCTCCCCCAGTCAATCTTTTGCACCACATCGGTACCAACTTCTAAGCGTTCTCTGGTAAAATGAAGAGCTTCATCTCCTTTTCGCAGCACTTGAATCACTTCTGTGTTATTTAACCAACCAATATCATGAGGCTTAGGAAACAAATTTAATAATTATTTTTTATTATATTTGTTAAGCTAAAATAGTTTCAACATTTATGAAGTTATTATTATTTATTTAATAGCTAGTTGTGCTGTTGGACAGTGTCTGTCCAGTCTAAACTTCAATAAAGTTTTAGATTTTCGAGTACTATAAGTAGCATCCATTAAAAAATTATATGTAAATTCTATTTAACAAAAAATGAATAATTATATCATATAAATAACAATGAACACTATTTTAATTAAGTTACGATATAAATTTTGCTGTACCTGTCCACCTCCTGCTGGAAATAGTATAGTGTTTTCCAAAGTTATTTGATAACCTTCGAACTTGGACACTTTTCCATATTCAACAATAGGATCTTTAGTCTCTTCGCATTTTAATACTTTTGATGTGAACTGCGTATAATAACATAAATAATTCAAATTAATATAATTAAATTGAGTACTTAAAAACTTTTATTTAACTTTAATTTTTAATGAAACTATAATTCGAGTCGTAAGGTTATCGATGCAGATAGTTTAAAAATAAAGAAAAAGCTATATTATTAAATTATTAAAGAATTATTAATTTTGATTTTAATCATATATTTATTTACAAATATATAACCTCAAAGCCAGTTTAAATTTGTAACTTACCTCTTTCAAAAAACTATCTTCTTGGCATTTAAACACCATCTTTTTATGATGTTTATTTATCTTTTAAATAACAAATAAAGTTTTACGTACCTACACATGAATTCAAAGAGTATAGTTATAACTTATACTTATAAACTCATGAATTATTAAAACCAAAAACGTCAAAATTTTATGGAAAAGGAAACTTCAAACTACTGTCAAGAAATTGCTGCGAGCATAATGTAATTAAATATTATTCCATACTTTTAATATATTTTTTTAGGGAAATAATTATAGTTAAAGTTTTTTAGTAGTCTATTTGAAGAGAATAGAAGTCTCTTTTGGTGCGTTATGGAAAAAAATGATGAGAGTGAATTTTTTACGGTGCGACAGATTTAAACTACAGTGTGTTGTTGGTCGTTATTAGACTATAGTATGAAGTTAGTTCGTCGTTAAATTTCCCTATAGTAATATAGTAAGTGCGTTGTCTATATTAAAGATATTTAATCCAGTAAAAAGTATCACAAGCTTTTATTTAGTTACACCTGTCCCGGTGTTCGTCTGTAATCAAATCTTGCAAATTAAGTTTGTTATTTGTCCTCCTTTGTAGTGTCCGATTGAGCTGAAATTTGGCACACGTTAGGTTCTCGTGACTGCACGATTACCTAACTGCCGCCATTTTTAATCCAATATGGCGGAAGTTACAAAATGGCAATTTATTATTTCCATGGTGACCATGTTGATATGGGCATCAAATGAAAGGGCTTCACGAGCGAAAAACAATAAGCAAAGTGACGTCATTGTAAATCCAATATGGCGGACTTCCAAAGATTGCAGTGGATATCAAATGAAACATTTGATTCTCGTGACTATGCACGATTACTTAAATGCCCCCATTTTTAATTAAATATGACGGACGTCATCACATCATTTCCATAGTGACTCTAACGATATTATGGGCATCGAACGAAAGGGCTGGATGCAGTTTGTTTATTTAATACTTCATATATATATTGGAGGAAAATTGTAAGATCTGTTAAATAATTATTTCACTAGTTAAATTATAATTACCCGGAGTGTCGTTAATTGTCCTACAGTAGGTAGTAGTATAAAGTATATTCCGTGTACCGGCATAACACTATCGGTAAAAATGACTCAGCGACGAAGTCACAAAGAGAGAGAGACAGATGTTCACAAGCCGTAAAATAATTATTATTAAATATATACTACTGTTTTTATTAAGATATGAAAGTCTTTAGTTAGTAACATAGAAATTAATTAATTAGCGAATTGAAATATAGCGTTTTTAATTTAATATATTCTTTATTTTCCGTAATAAATAAAATTATTTTATTTTCCATATTTTTATTTTAAAATAAATTACTAGGTACATAAATTATTTCTTTTTTGAATACGTATTCAAGGCTTGATCCAAAACTGATATAGCGTAATCAACATCCTTCTTGTTGATGCACATAGGCGGCTTAATTCTTAGCACCTTATAACAAAACAAAGCATATGATTCTTAAAAATAAAATATATTAATACAAAAAATATAATATATCAAAATATTTTTTTTTAGAAAATGTCCAACTTACATTATACCATCTTCCACCACGACCTATTAATATTCCAAGATCTTTGATGGTTTCCATAATATCAGACACGTCACTGGCACTAAGAGGTTTCTTGGTCCCAGGTTCTACCAATTCTAAACCCAACATCAGCCCTTTACCGCGTACATCGCCAATTACTGGATGTAAATTTTGCAATTGCATAAGCTGTTCAATGAAATATTTGCCGGTCACTAAGCAGTGCTCTTGGAGATTTTCTTCTTCAATTACCTATGGATGTTCATAATATGTTATTTTAGAAATGATTTGGTCCTAGCTCCAGATTGAGTTAAGCTCGTAAATCGGACTAAGTTAATATAAAAATACTGATCACATTCTGAAAATTCGTAATGTCATATCATTTCTTAATATTAAAGAACGCGAGGAGGCTTTGACCTCTGTAATTAAGGCCTGAGAAAATTAATATTTTTACCTCTAACACTGCTTTTCCTACTGCAGCGGCCATAGGGTTGCCACCAAAAGTATTAAAATAATTCGCTTCAGTATGAGCATTTGCTATTTCTTTCGTAGTGACGACCGCTGCCAGAGGGAAGCCATTGCCAATTCCTTTGGCCATAGTTACAATATCTGGTATAACCCCATGGTTTTGGAATCCCCAGAACGCGTCTCCTGTCCTACCGAAACCTGTTTGTACCTAGAAAATATAGAAATATTTTATCATTCTTTCAATCTTAATTTAATAATAGGTACTCGATTTTTATGATACAAAGGTGGCGAATAAGTAATACCAGGGGAAGCATTTACGCAGTAACAGCCATAGGGGGCATATGAAAAGAGTGAGAGGGGGTGATTTTAGGGTATAGATAACACATATAACATGATTTAGGGTAAACAAAGTAAGAAAATTAAAAAAATTAAGAAAAAGAAAAAAGAGGGTTTCACTCATAGAATGAATTATAAGGATGTGGGTATATTACGTCTATATTGCTTGAGAGCGTAATATTTTCCGGCTTTTTAGACAGGTACAAACAATAGCTAGGCTCTTTTACTCAGAACTCAATATTACAATATATGATTATTTAATTAAAATACTTAAATATTATAAATAATCTTTTACCTCATCAGCAACATATAGTCCACCATATTGTCTGATCAATTGGCTCGCTTTCCTAAGGTATCCTTTGGGAAACTGTACAGTGCCGTTAACTCCCTGGATGGATTCGGCAAAGAGTGCTGCCACACGACCCGCTGGCACGGAATTCTCTAGAAGCTATAAGAATTGGTACTTACATGTTTTTGAACTATAAAAAAGTCATTTATAATTATTATGGACTTTTGGACTACTATTATATATTATAAATGTGAAAGTTTGTACGTATGTGTATGTTTGTTAGGCTTTTACGATGAAACAAACGGCAATTGAATGAGTTTTAGTATACCTACATGTACATAGATAAACTATTGTGACTTGGAATTATAGGTATATGTGCTACTGATGTATATACATTATACATATTTCGTGCAAGTTCGGTATAATTTACATTTTAATTTATGTCCCGTTTATAAATAATAATATGCTGTGAACTAAAGTCACTACTATTATTTATATATTACCTCACGTAGCTGATGAACATATTTGTCAGAAGAGGTACAGTCCCCTGGGCAGGCGCAAGCGTCACGCACTTGTGAGAGCGAGTCCCGACACCCGCCCCAGATACCCCGGTATGGGTCCGGTAGCATTGCCTATATAAAATCATTATTTAAAGAAGGAATTTAATATTTTTTTATTGCATCACAATTTAATTCGCGTATACCTAATAGTGCATTTTAGATATATAATTGGCAATTATTTTCATTAAACTAATAATACACTGACACGAAAACACAAAGCGTTTGTTTATATATGAATTCTAACATTAATATATTTTGAAACTATATTTATTACCTATGCCATTAATTTAGTAAGAGTTTATTAATATAAATAAATAAATCGTTTTAGATATATATTCAATATTGTGTATTATTTAAAAAAAAAACTTTTTCATTTATAAGATTAATAGTCCTTACATGATGGAATCCAGGAGGAACAGGTATGGGCATACGATAAGACTGCGTAGCTGTGAGCCCCATGATAGTGGTGGAGTAGCCGTGGTAGCTACACTGCAGCGATATGACGTCATTGTTCCCAGTATACGCCTTAGCTAATAACATTGCTAAGTCGTTAGCTTCCGTTCCACTATTGACTAGATATACTACCTAAAATAAAGGAAAAATAGTTTTTTTTCGGATTTCCTGATATTTAGATTTTTTTTATCATGGCAACAAAAGTAATATTTAGTAGCTACCTTTATGTAAACTTTATGAGAATAAGTATAAAGTGAGTTTATATTAAATATTTTATGCTCACGAATATATTTATGTATATAAATATAATTTTTAAGTATTTTAATATATTTATTCCACCGTACATATTATTGTTATTTTACCTTCAGGTTTCCTGGGAATTTAGCAGTAAGTTTTTCAACATACTCGTATATTTTCGGATGCCTATATATATTAGTCGTATGCCAAAGAGTGTCAATTTGTTTATGAAGCGCCGCAGACACTTTACTAAAAAATATAATAAACTTAAATGAGTATACCGTTAAAATTTTTTATACAAGCGGATGGTCAGGAATCGAAAGGTTTACTACCAAGTAAAGTATAGCGCAGTAGGAAATAAGAAAAAATAAATAAAAAAAAACCGATAAAATATTGAAAATACAATAGAATGTTTATATTAATTATTATTGTTTTTTTTTATTAATTTTGAAATACTTACGGATGGCAATGACCGACAGAAACGGTGACGATTCCTCCAAAGAGATCAAGATATCGTCTACCTTCGTGGTCATAGAGCCACTGCATATGACCTTGGTGGATAACGAATGGACGTTTGTAAATATTGAATAATGCTGGTGGTATGTTTTCGGATTTTATTTCATCAGTTCTTTGAACTGAGGGTCCCTGAAATAAATTTGGCAAAATTACTTCATAATTAGCTATGATATTATGAAGCTAAAAGTACTTCATATGTAGGCAACATATCAAAAATATTTTGTTATGCTTATAATGTTTTGTCTGTAATTAATGCAGATTATGTCAATTTGTAAGTAAATAAATCCCTATAAAGTTCAAATACTTAAGCGATTTGGGTCAAAGTTACCTACATAAATTAAAACTGCGCATACGCAAGCCATTGTACACGAGTGTTGATATATCTATATCCATATTTTTAATATCATGTGTATAAATATTGTTTTCTTAGTTCATAATAAACCTATGTGAATAAATATTAAAGGCTTTACCGTAATATTTTTTATATAATTTCTGTCTCGACTTTGTTATCGATTTTTATACGCAAAATATGTCCCAAAATTTTAAAACGAACAACTTTTCCACGTTCCGTTCGGGTGTGATCGGGTGAAAGCTTAGCAGTAGGTACAGCCAATTACACAGTTACAGTTTCCTAGTTCTGGTCATATATAGTACCTCCGCTCGGGTCCGCCCCTTGGTTAGCTTTTATCGGTTAGTAAAGATTTCTCAGAGATAAGATGTTTTCCCGCAGTAAAAAGTATCCTATTCGTTGACCCGGATAATCAGCTGTCATCATACCGAATTTCATCAAAACCTGGTTCTCGTGATGCGTTCCCAGACAGACAGACGGACACAAATTCTAAAAATATTAGATTATCCAAAAAACACATATCCACATCAAACTTTCGAACTTATAAAAGTAGAAAGAACTTATAGAAGTGAAAAAATATTTTATACTTACTGAATAATCTTTTGGAGTAAACTCGCATTTTGGTAGTGCTGTTGCATACCGCCTTTTAAGTGTATGGAAACAATACCTCGTTACTATAAGAGAAAAAAATATGGCTAGTACCTAAATATGTATCTCTCTTTACTCTAAAACTAGCGACTCGCTAGGATTCGTCCCTAGCTTGCTTTCCAATACAAATTTCATCCCCATTTTCATCCCCTTCAGGGATGATTTCGGGATAAAAAGTACCCTATGTCCTTTCCAGGGTCTCAAACTATCTTCTTACCAAACTTCATCTAAATTGGTTCAGTAGATCCAGAGATTACCCCCTACAACATCACAAACTCACAAACTTTACCTCTTTATAATATTAGTATAGATTAAGTTAATATTTTAAGACCGACTAAAAAATATTTTTAAAAAGTAAGTAATTATTTTAATACTATAATTTAATAATGTGACTAATATTTTATTAAAATAGTTTAATATTACATTTAATTCTATAAATTAATATAATATTCATACCTGGGTTTGCCATTACTAATTTATTATCAACGAAACAACGAAGCAAAAGAAACACTACGAAGGAACTGAATATTATGAATTATGAATCGTGACCATTGACTCTCAAGTGAATTATTAATGAAAAGATATAAAGACGTACACACATGAATTAGGTTTTGTATTAGTAAAATAAACGCCTCTATGAACTCAGAAAACATATCAAGTTATCATTAACTTGATAATATATAACATAATATTTGCATTAAACTTAATATTTACAAACAACTTACCCATCTTCGCTCGAATCTCTTGGTGCCATTTGTAGGTTTCCGACTTCAATTAAAGTTATTATAATTTCTTAAAGTAAGCACATTTTTATAGGAATAAAAAATGACCCATAGCACTCAGCGGTAATGTATGAATGGTCGAAACGATATGAATCAGAAGTTTCAGAGATTGACCGGTACGTCCAAACTAACACATTTTTTGCTTTTATTTAATATTTCTTTACTTTAGCCAACTGCGATGTAATCCAAAGGAGGGTTATGTCATATGTGTTTGACCTGCGCGTTATATGTATGCCCAACCCTATGTTCCCTCGTAATTACTAAACACCTTAACCGATATTGACGATTCATTAGTATACGCGGATATTGACCATGAAAAGCAACCATTTCATAAAATGGTCGGCCATATCATGAAATGACCAATTCTACGATCTGACCTCGACATAATATGTATGCGTGTCAAACTGCCAAAAGTAATCTATTATTAAAACTAAATAATGTGAACATAACTTTAATTTAATCAGAAAAAATGTTTAATAATAATTAATAGAAGTATTGCGAAGTTTATGGAATGATAAGATAGTATTATAGCAAAACAAAAATTTGCATGAAATATAAAATAATAAAAATTAATATAAAATATTTGATTGTGGTTTAAAAAGACGACATATTTAAGTGTGTTACATAACTTATACCTATATCGAAATGAAAATCTAACAAGTAGGTAACTATCTACTGAGCATATTGGAAGACATATTCGCTGATTATAGACATAAGTAGGTATTTTATATACAATCGCTCTTTACTAAGCTAAAAATCATATTTTTATTAGTATAGTTCTATAGTAGCACACGATATATTTAGTATCTTTATGTAATTTTATGTCTTGTTACTGAATGTCCGAAAGTGTGTCACACAGTAGGTACATAAGCGGTAAGATAGATTTTTTTTACTACTCTCGCTGTTGTGCGCAAACGTCGCACCCACTCTAGAAGTGAAATTGGCAAGTTTATCTTTTACCTACTATTTTAAAACTTTACCCATTGTCATCTCTGTGAGAATAAAAATATAATCCTCTCATGTGGTGCATCAAATAAATAAAAATGAAATCAAAATATATTTAATCAATAATACTTTATATTTACGCGAATATTTGATATTTTAAATAAAACTATCTTTTCGGATTATTTCGCGGATTTATTTTGATTTTTGGTTCCCGACGTTTCGAATGCTTTACAGCAATCATGGTCACGGAGGAGACTAAGCTTTTAAACCCTTCAAAGGCGTTATATACTTGTTACAGTGCCTAATTACAATTTTACAAAAATTCTAAAATAGCACCCTAAAATATTTGTTGATTTTAATTCTATATATTAATCAAATTAGTTTTTACAAGCAATTTGAATGGTTAACTTTTACATTAGAATTAAATTTCAGTATCATAAGTTCACGAGGAAGTCTGAAGCAACTACTGGTTCGGAAGTTCTATTGAGAAGAAAAAGGATATTATTTATATGTTGCACATTATAATAACTAATACACTAAAACTATTTCGATCTTTTATATACAAATTGAAATTGTAATAATAATAATATTTTTTATTTCAACCTTTTAGGGAATTATACATTTAAAGTGTGTTTTTAATTTATTTTAGTTTTTGCGTATTCTTCTCAGCAAAACCTTTCATTTGATATACCATCATAGTCCGCAGTCTTTGGAAGTCCGCCATAACGGATTTACAATGCCGTCACTTTACTTATTGTTTTTCGCTCCTCAAGTCCTTTCATTTGACGCCCATAACATAATGGTAATGTCCGCCATATTTGATTAAAAATGGCGGCAGTTATGTAATCGTGCACTCACGAGAACCAAACGTGTGTGCCAAATTTCAGCTCAATCGGACAATGTGAAGTGGGTCAAAAACTTGCAAGCTTTGATTTCAGACACAAGACAGGTGAAACGAAATAAAAGCTTGTAATTATTTTTATTTTTTCGATATAAAACATGTGTAATATATATTAGAAATACCGGAACAAATATCTTGAATGAAGACATCATTTTAAGTATACTAAAGGAAGATTTAACGACTAACTTCATACTGTAATCTAATCTGTCGAATCCTAAGAAATTCAGTCTCATCATTTTTTCCTCTATCGCGCCAAAATAGGTATAACTTCAAAAATGTACCAACATACTCTGTGAAGGAGGAAGAATCAACAAATAGAATCATCTCAATAATGTTCTATATATAAGTAAACTGCTACGGTGGTGTAGTGGCTAGCATGTACTGCTGCACACTCGGATCCTGTTGGTTAGTCTCAATGAGATTGGCCGCCGTAGCCGGAATCGGTCAGGAGAACATTATTATTATGTACTATAGCAACTCACCCTCGCTTCGCTCGGGTTCGTCCCTACGTACACTACGTTTTAACGGTAAATACCTATAGAATAGACTATATATACGTACAATGTACATACATAGGTATAGAAGAGTAGGTTAGTATAATTATAAAAAATAAAAATATGTATCCCTTGAGAAATGATTGATTCCCCATTCAGTCTTTCACCCCCCTTTTCACCTCTTTATAGATATGTTTTCCGGGATGAAAACTATCCTATGTCATTCCCAGAGTCTCAAACTATTTCCATACCAAATTTCAAATAAATCAGTTATGCAGATTAAGCGTGAAAAGGTAACAGACAGACAAACAGAGTGACTTTCGTATTTAATAATAGTAAGGATATATAAAGCTGGCTTTTTTTATGGCCGTCGGCTTGGGCTGAACGTTGATAAGTTAGTCAGTGAGTTGCGTAAATAGTTATTGTGAGTTAATTTTCGACTAATAATAAAGATAATTTTCGACTTTTTTTCCTACAATTTTTTTGTACATTGTTTAGATGTATTTCTTAAGGTTTAGCCAGCGTTAGCCAAAAAAAAATCTAAGGACGACTCTATAAGAACTGTTGTTGTTTTCCCGTGGGAATGAGAAATTTCCTGTAGTAAAAGGTATCCTAAATTTTGACCCGAAAAAAAAGTTATCACTATACAAAATTTAGTTAAAATCAGTTCAGTATTTGATTTCACTAAATTAGTTTTATTATATTATGTATAGATAAGAATAGGTATTGCAAGTGTGCCTTATGAGAGACGTATATACTATTGCAGACTTTTCTGTAGGCCTTTTCAAGACCTATAATTTTTTATTACATTGTTTTGTTGTATGTCTTAATGTTTAGGGTCTAAATTGTGTACCTACATATTACGTTACAGTCATTGTTTTAATAAAATATTTCAAGTACAGATTTTTCTAAGTTATTGCTATATTATAGTACATAGATAAGTTGTTTTGAGAAAGGTCGTTTTATAAATATGGTATTGTGTAGGGAATAAATATTATATGATGAAGGTATTGACATTCCAAAGCGAGGTGCAATTTTTAGTTGCCTATCTTGTATGAAAATTGAATTTGCGAGATAAGTATATATGATATTCTATAATAGGCACCTAGTCACTGCTATAAATGATCATTAGAGTTCAAATAATAAAGAATTCAAAAAAAAAAAGATTAAATGAATCCGAGGCATATTCATACATTTCTGAGAATTCGTAAATATTTAAAAAAAGAAACTCATAAAATATAATTAACGCAAAGTGCTTTTGATTATTAAATTAGGTGATTTGTTTTTGTTTAAATATTAATATTATAATTACCTTAATATTGACAATAATTACTCATTAAGTATAATTACGGTTTTTATAAGAACCGGTAATTTTCTATGCATTGAAATTCGTTACTAGTGACAAGTATGCCTTCCACGTCAATCGAGTTGGAAATAAAATTGGCATTGGATTTGGTGACATCGAGTTTAAGCGGTGGTTGCTGTATTGTGTCGAGTGAATGGCTCTAAGTCACCTCTAAATATCTCATTTTATTTAAATACGTCTTAAACAAAACACAAAAATGAAATTAATTTACCTGACATTGTTAGTTCTGCCTGCGGTTTTGCTCTGCTTCCAAAGCGGTAAGTTATTTTTATAGAAAGTATCGGTGCAAGTACGTGGCATAGTATTTCATTTATTTTTGAAAGAAAATTTCTATAAATACGTCAGTAATTGATATTATTAGATCACTATTTGAACAAAATTAGTTTTACCTTTAAAATCCATGCCCATCTGTAAATTAATTGCTTATTAATATATGCTTTCTGTTGAGTTTATCTGTCAGAAAGGATCTTATTTGTTCATTGATTATAATAAAAAAAAGTATTCCAAAAGTATAATAATTATGTTAAACAAAATGTTACAATGACCCCCTTTCACCAATGACTAGCTGAAATACTAAAGTACAATATGTATGTAGATTTTAACCCTTATATAAATATCATAGCTGTAAACTTATATATTCAGGTATACCTAAATACATTTTACCTTACACCATATGTTACCATGTACTGCTCGTTAAACCTTTAAATTTTTATATATTATTGTATTTATCTATACTTTTTAGTCTATTATTTTATATAAAGATTTTTAAATGATATAAGAGAACTTTTTAGTAAAAGTAAAAAGTATGTTTACTAAAATCCTTAGTAGAGATGAGTTAATTTTTTTAGACCCCATAGTACTAAAAATTACTGTAGCCATTATCTTATTTGAATCATAAATTCATCTTAATTTGATGACAACATAACTTTCTAATCACTTACAATGATGGAAACTAAACACCATAATATTAAATCAACTATATTTTTTCTTGTAAAATTTTCTAGCAAACACAATCTTAGCTCGCGCAGAAGAAGATGAACTTGATGATGTAGTGGACATTGAAGGTGAAGATAATCAAGTTGTGGGTGAAGATGCTCTTGATGAGGATGAATCAGTTGTAAAATCATCACAAGATGTTGACACTACCATTCTGTTCACCAAACCTGTACCAAGTTATGGTGATGCCACATTCGGTAAGTAAATTGAAAATATATAGCATTATTATATATAAGTTGTTACCATTATTATATGTAGCTTGAACTATGGCCTGTTAGCCCTTGTATGGAAGAGATGCTCTTGCTCAGCTGTGGGATGTTAAAAATAATACATATATAACTTGTAAATTGTAAGGGCATGATTTCTTATTGTTAGATAAATATCTTTATTGCTAAAAATAATATCATTTGTAAAAGAAAACAGTGTTTCTTGTAAAAAACACTTTATAAAAACAATATTTTAAATATTCTGAAAATGTTCTCCTAATGTTTCATGTATCAGAGAGTATAGTATAGTATATACATGTACTGACAATATAATTAAAGGTCCTTTTTCTATTATAATATTATTAGCATACTAGGTACAACATTTAAATGGTATGAAATAGATAGACTATATAATAATTGTATGAAACAGCCTATAGCCTTCCTCAATAAACGAGATAATGTAAAAAGAATATTTCAAATTGGATTAGTAGTTCCTGAGATTAGCACATTCAAACAAACAAACTCCGCCTTGTTCTAATATTTGTATAGATTTTGCTAATTAATTAATAAATAAACTTTGCAAAATGTAGATCTTTATATTTCAATTAGAGAAAAATATATATATATTTTAGCTTTAACACATCAGTTATGGAAATGCAAATAAAATATTAATAATATGAAACATAATAACATTCAAAAAAATAATGGCAAACGTTTTTTTGCCAATTAGTTTGTAATTCTTCATAAAAGGTAATTAATTGGATTTTTTTCCACAGATTTACAAGCTGGATTTCCTGTTGAATTCCTTGTTGGTTTCGTCAACAAAGGCTCAGAGGACTATATTGTAGAGACTATGGAAGCTTCCTTCAGATATCCAATGGACTATACCTATTATATTCAGAATTTCACCGCATTACCTTATTATAAGGAAGTCAAACCCAAAGAAGAGGCCACTTTCGCCTACTCTTTTATTCCCAATGAGGCATTCGCTGGTCGGCCATTTGGATTGAACATTCAACTCAATTACAGAGATTCCAGTGGAAACTTCTACCAAGTGAGTTTGACATTCAATTTTTTTACTGTATTGAAAATTATGTGTTCTACTTATTATTATTTTTATATACTTCTTACTTCTTCTTTCTCTGCCTCGGTGGTCTTGTGGCTAGCTTGTACGGCTGTACATCCGGAGTTGCTGGGTTAGAATCCCGGGTCGGACGAAGTTTAGTTATCGAGTCTCTCTGTTTAGTAAGTTTCAGTAACAGCCCGGAGTTGGGAAGTAGGCAGTGTTTCAACCCCGTGCCTCAGAGAGCATGTAAAGCTGGTCCTGCGCTTGACTCTTACCGGTCGTGTCTAGTTGTCGCCCCATTGGAGTATGGACAGAAATAGAGAGTGCACTTGTGTCTGCGCGCACACTTGTGCGCTATAATATCACTTGCACAAATGGCTAGTCTTAATGAGATTGGCCGCCGTGGACGGAATCGGTCGGGAGGACATCATCATCATCATACCTTCTAACAGTATTTCCATTCAACAGGAAGCTGTATACAACCAAACACTCAACATCGTGGAAGTATCCGAAGGTTTAGATGGAGAGACCTTCTTCCTCTACATCTTCTTAGGTGCAGCATGTGTACTAGCCCTAGTCTTGGGACAACAAGCACTATCATCACTCGCACGTCGCCGGTCACCAAGATCAGCTCCCAAACCTTTGGAAACTGGTACCGCTAACGATGTAGACTATGACTGGCTACCTAAAGAAGTCGTCAACCAGCTGAGTAAGTATATTACTGCTATATATTTTAATTTTCATATTGATTTTTCATATATTTTTTTTACCATGATATTAGCATAATATTTCCTATAGAGGTATATATACTAGATACAGAGAATTTATAGTAATTAGATAAAACACTTTCATTATCCAATGTTATTCAGATTATATTTTATAATTATTGAGTGAAAATATAAAAAAAAAATAAGATAAAAGTACAGATATGCCATGCAAGATCGAACTTGCAATCTTTTGTTCAAACCGATAGTTAGTTATGTGAATGATTGTTTTTGAAGTTATACCTCTTTTGGTGCTTTGGGGAAAAAACGATGATAGTGATTTTTTACAATGCGACAGAGTTAGACTACAGTATGAAGTTAGTCATTAAATCTCCAAATTATTTGCTGAATAAAACTCATAATTTATATATCTTGTTACAGAAAAATCTCCCAAAACTCCTAAACAGTCGCCACGTTTGAGGAAGGCGAAAAGATCAGCTGGTGATGATTAATTTCATCATTATATCACTAGTTTAGGAACACCAAGCTCTGCCTGTTTAGGCATAGAAATGTGTGTTGAAACAACTGAAATAGAATTAGGCTGAATAAATCTCATCATCATAAAAAAAACATTCTATTCATTTAATTTACAGTGTTGTCCATTCTCAGCCTATTTCTATGTTTTGTTGTCTATGTGAAGAGACTGCGTGCGTTAGTTATTAAAAGTGTTGAGAGTAAATTATGGAACAAACAGTGTGGACAGCTTTGTAATAATTTTTGCGATTACGAGAAGACATTATTTAATAAAATGTTAATTTTTTGTGGTTTTATTTTATTTTTTATATTATATTTATAAAAACATAAACCAAAAGATGCTATCTATACAGAAAAACGAGTCCATGCGTGTAAAAGGCATACCTTTACTTAAAAAATTCTGATTGCGATAAAATTATCGAGCTGTAATCATTGATATGAATGGTTATAATACATTAAACATTTGCTTGAGAACGTTCTATTAATAGACGATAGGGAGATAGCGCGCGAGTTGTACAGGTAAAAAATTAGTTTGGTAGTGTAAAGAATATATAACCATAATAAAACATAGAGTGAAACCTGGGGAATTTGCTAGTTTTTTATTAACTTTTTGCCATATATTATATATTTTTTAAAGTTTTATGAAATTATTATAAAGTTGCCCTCGCTTCGCTGGGGTGCGTAGCCTATGTGTATATAGGTCATATATAGGTCATATCTAGTCTATCTGTGTACACTCATCGATGTTATAAATGTTTTATATCTTTAACTAATTGAATTTTAATTAGATTTATATTTTCCATGATTCATTCCAGGATTTTGCCAATAAATAGATTACAATAGTTAGACCTATTAAATTATAGCTAAAGAATAACATATTATAGTCGTATACTTTATAATTATATTAATTTATAAAAACTAAATTCAATGCATATTTTTTAATCAGTAAAAATCTTAGAGTATACATAGCTTATGTATAACTATACTTTAAGGTGAAAATCGTTACTTCATTTTTCGTTATGACAACACTAAACCGATAAAACTACTGTAATATTATTTTATCTGTCATCTTTCCTTTTCGTATACGCTCGTTGCACTGCACGTGTATATTTTTCACTTCGGTCGATATCTAGCCCAAAATGGATAAACCAAACGTTCTCGCCCGTGTTATCAAGGTTCTGGGCCGTACTGGATCCCAGGGACAATGTACTCAAGTGAAGGTTGAGTTCCTCGGAGAAACCAGCCGTCAAATCATCAGAAACGTGAAGGGACCCGTTCGTGATGGAGACATCCTTACTCTTCTCGAGTCCGAACGTGAAGCTAGGAGACTAAGATAAAATGGTAATTTTGATTTGTTTAACAAAGTTTATTATTTTCTTGGAAACATCTATTTCTCATGGTTATAGCACACTACCTCGAGATTGTTCGATATTTACGACACCTTTTGTCTTGACTTGATTGGGTGTGAATCTGAATATAACCTCTTACAACTTCTTATTTCTGTTTAATTTATATTATATTTCCTAAAATATTGCGTTTTTAATATTTTTCTATACAACTCTAATAGACAATATGGAAATGGCATTCGGGTTTCTGCAAATATAGTTTTATTTTCAAGTATGTTTTTGTACTGTATACGTTATAAATGTTTATATGTACCTATTTTTTTTTTGTAAATAATTTATTCATAATGAATTGGTATAATTTTAACATATTTTTTTTTGTTTCAGGGTCAGCATAATTTTCATTAGGTTAAATTTATAAATGTAACCGTTTTACTATTATTACTATTAAATTATAATGTGAACATCAAAACCGTCAAAGATTACCATCATATTGTATCCAGCTTAATACATTCTTAAAACACCAACCCTGTGTTTTATTATAACATCCCCTTTAGTGACCATTATAAATTTGTTTGTTATATTGAAATATATTATTTATATATATTTGAAGTTATACTGAAAATTTCAATATCAAAGAGTAATTTATATTTAGTATCCCCGATTTAAAAAAAAAAGTACTTATATTTGTATGTCTTGTTATGTAAAAGTCCTGTATGTATATAATATATACGAGAATAATTATTATTACCATGAATTAGATTTAAGTGTATATAGAAAAAATAATATTAACTATGGAGAATAAAATTAAAGAGCATTATTATCTAAAATTAATTTTAAAGAATCTTACGTGACTATATTAAGTAAGATATTGAGTTTCATTTCATTCCCTAAATTTGCAAGGCAGTTTATGTTAAGTGGTGGCATGTAATATTATATTTCAAACTATACCAATAACAAAGTTTTGGTCAAAAAAATACATGCATCCATACTATAACTTACTAATATTATAAAGTACCAGAACTCGCGGCTTCGCTTGCGCTAAAACTAAAAAGTGGGTTTCATAAAAACTATTCTCTTTGGGGTTGAATTTTAGAAAACATTGAAATATGTAACTCCTTATTTTTGCCCTACTCAATTCATATGAAATTTCATGCAAATACATATGTCCAAGGAATAAAAAGTTTCATACAACTTCTATATTTCACCCCCTTGGGGGTTCGATTTTGAAAAATCCTTAGTGGATGCCTTTGGTCATATGAGGAAATTTTAATTTTCTAGCCCGTGCGTTGATACATCAATCACTTTTGCTTTTTATACATACAGAAGATGTGAAAATAACTGTTTGTTTGTTACCTGTTCCCAACTAAATGGCTGAACCGATTTAGATGAAAATTGGAAAGACATGAAATATGGAGATGGTCCGAGACCCTGGGAAGGGGACAGGATAGGATATTAATTGTTATTAGACAAGTGTGTAAGAATAATATACTATATAATAATAAACTACCTGCATACTTCAGATTCTTATCATATTATGAATCATATTCATTTAATAATGATAGAAATTGGTGAGCATTAATATGTTAATTACAAAGCGTATTAATGTGGAAAATGTAAACCACAATCTCAAATGAAACCAATATTAGGTAAAGGTCAAGGCCTGTAATGTAGAAATATGATATCAGTTAGTCTAGTTTATAGCCTCATAGATGTCAAATATTATGAGAAATTAAGTATATTCAAAATAAAACATAGATGAAAGTTTGGATTTTAAAATTTTATTTACTATATTACCATAACATTTATAATTAACAATAACTATACATTAATTATGATCACATATTTCATAAAAAATAACAATTAAAATAAATACATAAGTACACATCAGCAGCCATGGGTTTGAAATTCTCATGGGCTCAAACACCAACACTTGGTAAATAAAACAATTTATTTACAAAAATATAGAGAGGTACTTAAATAGTATCCTTTTGTTTGGGTTGCGAGAAGTGGCAGTGACCAGAATAAATCCTTAGTCGTGTATTTCCTCACAAGTTCGGTGACAGGAACACTAGGTTGCACATTGAGCACGTCGTAGTTTTAGATACGCTACAAAGTGTCATATTTTTCACCTTCGCATTGACTCGCCCAAAACAGGCAATTTCCGATGCCGCTATAACAGATTAATATGACGGCGGCCAAGAATACTACACTGCACACTATACATGGTTTTCTTTCTAAGAAGAATCCGATTAGATATAGCACCATAAACATGACGTGCGTATTCATTAACGCCGGGTTGACGGGCTTTGGTATAAGAAGTACGGGGATCAGCCATTGTAAACAATACATTTCGATGTTGGCACGGAATTTGTTATTGACTGATCTGTACGGTAACTATAAAATTTACTATTAGTGTAATAATCGACATGTTTTAGATGCTATCATATTAGTTTCGTTAATAATGTCAAGTATGAATTAAATTTATTCTAAAATCTAAACGTCGACTATTAGACTGTAATATTTATTTTGACAGTGACAGTTACGTTTTGATGTAATGGTTCACACCATAGATAAATTAGTAAACGTAAAGTTCTAAACCACAGTGATTAAAGCTGTGTCTGTGGACTGCTTTGAGATCGAAATTGACGATGAGCGGATTCTTTACCGCCAAATCACAGAAGAAAATTCAAAAGATAGTTATTATTTAGTCTGCTCATAGTATTTCTAAAAAACATTATTGTTAAAGTGCAAACAGACGATTCGATTTAATTCGATGTAAGTTCATATTTTTCATTGACCTAATCGTGGTTCTCTACACACTTCAGAGTTCAGGGTCAGAAGCATTATTTATAAAGGGTTATTGTGTGTTTTACCATTTATGCTCCATCTGGGGAATAGTAGCAAAATAATGAATTATACACATCATTGCCAATAGAAATATAAAATAAGATAGGCCATAATTAATATAATTTAACAATTACCTAAAATGTTTAACTTAATTTTTCGAGTGTTTGTTTTTAGAACTACCTATTGTAGTTTCTAGTACTTGCGTCACCGTAACAGTTCTCTCTTTTATAGTATTCAATGACAAACGAGTACGGTACCTGTCGCCCAAAACACCTACGATTCGTGCACTTAGGTTTTATGTTACAAAAATTCAGAACCGTAGGTGCGTTGTCACTGTGCGGACTGAGATGATATGCCTCTTGCCTGTAATTGCGCTCGCTACATTATCCTTCAAACCGGAACACAACAATTTAATCATTGTTGCTTGGCGGGAGAAATAGATAAGGGGGTGGTACCTATCCAGTCGGACTCCTCAGGCTTGACAGAGTCCTACCACCGGTAAAATAAAAGTTCTAATTATATTATCGTCTACACGTAATAATATCTCTGATATACGATACTTCTCATATAAGGTTTAAATTTTTATTGACGTATGTGGATAAAAGTTCTTGTAATAAAATATATAATATTAAGCGTTTTAAAGAAACCCCACACTCATTTCCGTTGTTAGGTATATTAAGACCTAGAGTAGAGAGAGAGGGATACCTTTACTTACCCTTAGTCCCTTACTGCCTACAGAGTTATTAATTTGACAGTAATGTCCATACTATCCATATTCATACTAATACTATAAATGTGAAAGTATGTTTATTTGTTCTTCTTTCACGTCGAAACGGAGTGAAGAATTGGCGTATTTTTTAACCGACTTCCAAAAAACGAGGAGGTTCTCAATTCGTCGGAATCTTTTTTTTTATGTATGTTCACCGATTACTCGAAGACGCCTGAACCGATTTGGAAAATTTTTGTTTTGTTTGAAAGGGTATACTTTCCAGGTGCTCCCATATAATTTTTATTGAAATCGGTCGAGCGGTTTAAAAAAAAAACAACAATAAATATTTTTTTTAAACAAATTGTTTAATCGAGTATGTTATTAAAAACTTTCTTCCTACAAATTACCTGATTATTGCGTCAACACTAAAAATATAAAAATAAAAACTTAAAAAAAAACCTACTTTCAGGCACTAAAATGTAAAAAATAACTAAGCGGGGGTTTTCATTTAGAATAGATACCTAATCAGATATTTTCGAAGTCGATGCCAGCGGACAATATTTTAATTTTTAAGATATAAATATCTAATAGGTAAATATGTATTTTACGTATCAAAATGTGTTAAATTTCCAATGCGCCGGCTGGCACCGACTTCGAAAATATCTGATTAGGTATCTATTCTAAATGAAAACCCCCGTTTAGTTTTTTTTTACATTTTAGTGCCTGGAAGTCGGTTTTTTTAAAGTTTTTTTTGTGTGAGATAGTTGGAGGGCTGGAGTAACATAGGCTACTTTTTACCTCGGGAGATTATCTTATTCCCACGGGAAAACATTCAATAAATAACATAATACAACCCAAAAAATTGTTTATGATCTAAATTACTGGAAATTTGATATTAATGCTTTCTATACAAGTAAATAAATGTATTAGCATTTTTCAAAATTCTTGCCATATGGGGATAAAATCGTAGGGGATGAAAGTTTGTATGAAACCTACTTTTTTAGAGTTTTTTTGAAGTTTTAGCGCGAGCGAAGCCGTGAGTTCTGCTAGTAATATTATAAATGTGAAAGTTTGAGTTTGGTGTGAAGGGTGGATGTTTGTTACTCTTTTACGCCAAAACGGCGGTTGAACGGATCTGGATGAATTAAGGCAAAGAGATAGATTATAGTCTGGAATAGTACATAGATTACTTTTATCCCGGGAAAATGTACGGTTCCTGTAGGATACATTTGATTTTGTCTATTGACGAAGACGAAGCGAAGCGAAGGTGAGTCTCTAGTATTAAATATGATTAGCAAACATCCGCAAATTGTATGGAAAATATTTGAGATATTAAAGTTAAATATACTTAAATGAATCTTAAGCCAATTATGCAGGTTAAATGTTATTTCACTGCGTAATAGATTTACTTGAACTTATTATGTCGGATTTTTCTTTTTTCATAAGGTAATTTCTTTTGAAGGCGGACACAAATTGCCATCTCAAGAGCAAATCGTGTAGAACAAAGTGATTAAATTTTGCTGTCTTTAGGGCTTACTACTCTTGATGCCAAAACGAAAGTCGCCATTTTTTGGTTTTTGTAAAGTACATGTTATTTTATTTA
This sequence comes from Brenthis daphne, assembly GCA_947093115.1. Lineage (NCBI taxonomy): Eukaryota > Metazoa > Arthropoda > Insecta > Lepidoptera > Nymphalidae > Brenthis > Brenthis daphne. The sequence continues at coordinate 2,005,061 of OX352483.1, read as the reverse complement.
ATACTAGCGACTTACCCTCGCTTCGGTCGGATCCGTCCCTAGCGTGATTCCCCATACAAACTTTCATCCCCTTTTCACCCTCATAAGGGATTATTTCCGGGATAAAATCCAATCATTTTTATTCCATTCTTAACGGTTCATATTATCTTAAGCATTTTTTTGTAATTACTCTTTCTTAGTTTATTAAAAAAAAGATATATAATCATACTCGGCTAAAATATGAAGAAAATAAAAGGAGTAAATGTATTATAAAACTAAATATTGAAAGGAATTGAACTAAATATTGATCCTATTAAAATGGAAGTGAAGATAAACTTGTTAATTTCATCCTTGTTATTTACCCAGCTTTAAGGCAAATTCACAAGCTTTGTAGACTTAGGAACTGTTAGGTCAACTAAATAACCGAGAAATATATGCAAAATGGTCCTCTTAAACGTAGTAGGTACACGTCTTGAATTTTAACATTATTAAAATAATTTTTTTTTGTGTTGTATATTGTAAAATGTACATTCTTTAAAAATCTTTCCTAATAGAGGTTGAGAGATTGGCTTCCATAGTGCTATCTCCACTTTTTATCTACCTTAAAATATTATGAAGTGGGTGGCAGAATCCATAATTTAAAGTAATCTAGCATTTGTATATTGTGTTATATAAAGCTACGAGAATCTAACATCACGCTACAGATTTTAGAAACAGTACAGAAATAAACTACGAATCCTTTTAGACAATAACTCAAGTTAAGTTGGGTTTAAATTTGATATTTTAAATTTGGGCAACAAAATTAACTAAAAATGGCGAATACAGCACACTTGATGAGACGTCAAAGCTCTCGTGATTTATATGCACAGCGTTCGTTAGACAGAATGGAAATGAAAGAGTTGAGGGGTCGGTTGGTAACACTGGAAAATGGTCATTCGTCTCATCGTACCCACGTTATGTATGGAGCAACTAATAAGGCGTTTGAAGACACGAGCCCTAACCGACGTTCGTCAGAAACTCCAACAAGTAAAGCTAGTTCTGCTGATGAAAGAGCTGAATTAAAACCTGAGGGCGTAGCAGTTGAACGAGAATCTTGGGATAGCAAGTTAACTTTTTTACTAGCAACAGTTGGGTACGCGGTCGGTTTAGGGAACGTGTGGAGATTCCCATATTTAGCTCAAAAAAATGGGGGTGGTGCCTTTTTAATCCCTTACTTCGTGATGTTGGCGATTGAGGGTATACCGATATTTTATTTAGAGCTAGCTATTGGTCAGCGATTGAGGAAGGGTGCTATCGGTGTGTGGCACCAGGTGTCTCCGTACTTGGGTGGTATCGGGATCAGTTCTGCAGTGGTGTCTTTCAATGTGGCTCTGTATTACAACTCTATTATCGCGTGGTGTTTGTTCTACTTTGCACAAAGCTTCTAAACTACGCGAGACCAATAAATTTTATGTTTCTCCAATTCTTCTTCATATAAGGTTCCGTTTGCATAACAGGCTTAAAAAGGGGTACAAAGTTTCCTTTTCACATATTAGTAATAGTCCAATCGGAATCCAGTTTATTAACAAAATATTGAAAACCTCAAGTTTTATGATTTTGAAAAAAAATATTTTTTCAACGCGTTGCTTCCCCCCACTTTTCGAGGTTAGCTGGGCATCGGGGCCATTTTTCAAATTTCTATACCTTATTTATATACCTGCTAACATTTTAAAATCATAAAACTTCAGGTCTTCGATAAGTTTTTTTCTCCTAAACATAAACGGATTCTGATTGGTCTATAAGTATATAGATAAAATAGATAGATATTATGTATAATACATATGTAATCACCTAACTAAGCGCAAATAAGGAAAAATCTAACTGCCTAACTGCTTTAACTCTAAAGAACACAAAAATAGAAATTTATTATTAAATGATGATAATTCTTTTGAACATTTATTGATATCTATATAACTAGCCAGTCACCCTTGCTTCGCTCGGGTCCGTCCCCACTTACGTTTTAACGTTTAGTATTGATTTCTCAGAGATGAGTTATTTTCCCGCAGTAAAAAGTATCTTATATGTCAACCTGGATAACCAGCTATCATCATACCAAATTTCATCAAAATCCCTCCAGTGGTTTTTCCGTGATGCGGTCACAGACAGAGAGACAGAAAAAAATCTAAAAACTATAGATTCGGCCTCTGTATCGATAATAAGGTCTATTTCTATAAGATTTTTCAAAAAAATATTTGATGTACAGATTCGGCTTAGTTACAATTTTATTATATGTATATTTTACTTGACCAAATTTCAAGATCCTAGCTTCAGTAGTTTTTGAGATTTCGTAATTAATCTGTCAGTCGGTTAGTGCCTGGCCCATTACACTTTTTGTTCGTCATCAAAAAGGAGGCACTTAATTCTGTTAAAAGTTTTTTTTTAATTAATAGATTTGGAAACTAATTAAAATAGCTACGTAGTAATGTACATATATTTCAGTTTGTTTCAATCAGCATAATATTTAGAGCAGGTCTCTGTAGACCGTTTGCTTGTAGCGGCCGAGGGTCTAATCTCGAGGGTACTTTTACAAGCCAATATTATATAAATATATAAGAATTCTTAAATATAGGTACAGTACCTAAATAAAATTAACGTTAGCGACACATTCATACATAAACTATTAATCTTATTTATTAGTGTTTCGAAGCTACATAATCTAATGCAAAAACGAAACTTATAGTTTGGTCATATCCGTCTGTCCTTTACAGGCTACAGCCACTTTATTGGGGGACTATGGTTCTATAGAGGTACGGAGGTAGGTTTGGAATAAGTAAGATAGGATATTTATTGTTTTACTGCCTTTCTCTGCCAGTTCAGCAACTGCAAAAATAACTTTGTTTTTCTTAGTATTTTTAAGAAATACTATGAAATACAAAATTGTTGATACTGTTATTGCTTATATTACGTAAAGAGTAAGTTTTAATATAAAAAATTACATAAGTATTTTGTTGAATGGAACGCTTGGTGCGAATCAAATTCGCACTTTTTCCTTTCTTATTGTATAAATGTGAAAGTATTTTTGTTGGGTTTTTTCCGTAAAAACAGACCTGTTATAACAACTTGGGAAATAAACCAACTTGAGTTTTTCTTGATTGCATAATGCATAGTTGACAAGCTAGATAGCGATTAGGTATTTACTATTTTATCTAGATAGATGATACATTCAAAATAAAAATCAACAAATATTGTAAGGTATTTTGGTGCAATTTTTTAATTTTTGAGATCAATTTTGTAAAATAGTGGGTGGGCACTGTCTGTAACAAGTGTATAATGCCTTTGAGACGTCTATAACCTCAGTCTCTCCCGTGACCATGATTGCTGTAAAGCATTGGAAACGTCGGGAACCAAAAATCAAAATAAATCCGCGAAATAATCCGAAAAGATAGTTTTATTTAATGTCAAATATTCGCGTAAATCTAAGAAAGTATTAAATAGATATAATATGTAGTGTTCCACATGGAGCAATAATATGTTGGCTAAATCGAATAAAAATACTATTATAATATAAATAATAGAGTAAATAAACTCTGATATTATATAATACTAGCGACTCACCCTCGCTCCGCTCGGGTTCGTCCCTAACGTGGGCTACCCTTATCACTTAGGGGTATGGAAAATAGATAGTAGCCGATTCTCAGACCTACTGAATACGCATATAAAATTTGGTAAAAATCGGTAAAGCCGTTTCGGAGGAGTACGGTAACTAACATGTGTGTGACATGGAAATTTTATATATTAGATGTAAGAGTAGGTGTTTACTTGTTAATGGAGTATTTAAATATATTGAATCAGTTTAAACTTTCGTGTAGTATTTATTATTTACTCCAGCTATTGAATGAAGTCAGTAGCACGGTAATATATGCATTACATTACCGTGTCAGTAGTGACGTAGTTTGTTAGATAACTGGCAACTTACGAGCTTACCTAGGCACAGGTTATTCTATCTGTTTACTACATAGAAATCCGTCATCGTTTCATAGAAAATTTTCATAGAAATCATAAACACACACACTTTTTATTTTTATGAGGTTTAGGTTTACAGAATATTTCGATAATATCATGTATAGGATGCAAGCCAATTCCATTTCTGATTTCATTATTATATTGGTGTATTTGGTCTTTTGTCTCATTTACAAAAGCTCTTTCACTGAAATCCTAAAAATGTTATATCGTAAAAGATATTTTGCTGAGTTTGTAAAAGCTGGTTCATAAAAGTTATGTTTAAACTTATAATTAAAAATCGTAACTTTTAAGACTACTTACAAGATATACAATGTCTGCTATAAAAATTGAGCAACTCATTTCTCTTTCAAGATTTATCGCTCTAATTTTTTTGACATAAAATAAAAAATGTCGACTTAAACGACTTCATCGCGACGAAACTCCTGGTAATAACTTTCAATAACCTCACTTTGATATTGTATGAAAATAACGCTTGCAAGCAAAATAATTTTATTAACTTGTAATTATAAAAGTGATTTTAACTAATCTTTTTAATTGGCATATAACACAGCGAAATAAAACAACAAAACCGAAGTAAATTACTTAATCACTCTACATATTCTGGAAACGGAATAAAATCTATTGAAATCATTTATCAGTCATCCGAACCATATTGTGTGGGGGACAGCTAAAAGCATATGAGATTGAAGATTAATGGTCAGAGCTACAAAAACCTATTTCGTAAAGCTCTTAAACGCATGCGCCTCACGCGACGCGATCAGACTCCCTCATCCCTCAGTGCTTTCCCGCCAGTCGCGTTCAACACCCACGTCCACCCTATCGCCTGCTTGCGACCCCAAAAACCTTTCATAATCATCAACCTGTGAACATCTTGACCGCGAAGTGAACATAAATCGGTTAACGTTTCAAACATGGCCCAATTCTTATGCCAATCGATAATAGTACAGTTGCAGTATATAATTAAACCAATGTTAATCATCTCCCATTTATTGTTCTCCATTATGTGCCACGACGACGAGAACGAATCCTTTTAGACAATAACTCAAGTTAAGTTGGGTTTAAATTTGATATTTTAAATTTGGGCAACAAAATTAACTAAAAATGGCGAATACAGCACATTTGATGAGACGTCAAAGCTCTCGTGATTTATATGCACAGCGTTCGTTAGACAGAATGGAAATGAAAGAGTTGAGGGGTCGGTTGGTAACACTGGAAAATGGTCATTCGTCTCATCGTACCCACGTTATGTATGGAGCAACTAATAAGGCGTTTGAAGACACGAGCCCTAATCGACGTTCGTCAGAAACTCCAACAAGTAAAGCTAGTTCTGCTGATGAAAGAGCTGAATTAAAACCTGAGGGCGTAGCAGTTGAACGAGAATCTTGGGATAGCAAGTTAACTTTTTTACTAGCAACAGTTGGGTACGCGGTCGGTTTAGGGAATGTGTGGCGATTCCCATATTTAGCTCAAAAAAATGGGGGTGGTGCCTTTTTAATCCCTTACTTCGTGATGTTGGCGATTGAGGGTATACCGATATTTTATTTAGAGCTAGCTATTGGTCAGCGATTGAGGAAGGGTGCTATAGGTGTGTGGCACCAGGTATCTCCGTACTTGGGTGGTATCGGGATCAGTTCTGCAGTGGTGTCTTTCAATGTGGCTCTGTATTACAACTCTATTATCGCATGGTGTTTGTTCTACTTTGCACAAAGCTTCCAGGCGGAACTGCCCTGGTCTGAATGCCCTAAGAAGTACTTCAGCAATGGATCCTATACAACGGATCCCGAATGTTCTGTAAGTATAGTAAAAAGTTATACAATGAAAATTTCTAGTTTACGATTCTTTTTAGATGGTGATTAATTATCCTTACAATTCACATATAGTATAAAACGGAAAAATGTATCCTTATATAATCTCATTACGTACCTGTATATCTTTTTCGCTTTTCATGTTATCATATTTTTTTTAACATACAAAAATACAATGGACAATACTCGTAAGCACTTTTATTTAAAAAAAAAATGTGATTACTGTATAACTAAAATGTGCGTTGCTCAAGAATAGCTACGCAATTTCTCGATTATATGTATGTATGTATGTTTTTTGGTATGGCGTACCACTTTGACGAATTTTAACCAATGTGGTGACACCAGATTCCTATTGATTTTGGGAGTGATATTGCATAAACTATTTTAAGATGGCGCCTACTATTAAAAAATATTTTGCTAGTAGGTAATAAAATAAGAGCATATAAGACAATTGAAAAAATATATACATTATAACACTTTTTTGCTACTGTTTTAAGAATTGAGGTTGCGTTTTCATGACGTTAATCTATCTTTATAGGGACTGGGACGTTTAAGTCATCAATTATACCCTGTGCATCTATGCGATGCACAGATATTTGATGTTTATTTGTTTTTTCATTTGTCAGATTGATTTACTTTTAATTTATACTATTGTTATTTGCATTAGTGGGTATCTAAAGAGTATAAATGTTTCAAAGATATAAGAAATTAGGGTGTGTGACCGACAGACGGAGGTAGGCCGGCTGAAAGAAAATTTAAATAAAAATAAAAATTTCGTTTGGTCATGACATGAAAGGAATCGTAATTTATTTAGAACTATCCGGAATTGGGATGAAAGAGTTGGGAGGAAAATGGAAAATGGATTAATGTTAAAATTATTCGTAAATATTATGTAGGTATAAATTGTGACTTTAGATGTCACATCTTTATATATATAATTCTTCTGTGAGTGTGTATGTCACTGAACTTCTCTCAAACGACTGGACCGATTTTGATGAAATTTTTTGTGTGTGTTCAAGGGGATCTGGGAATGGTTTAGATTCACAATTTTTTTAATAGAAAATAATATATTAAAAAAAGTTTGAAATTTTCAAATTAAAGACGTGGTAGACAGGACAACGTCTGTCGGGTCCGCTAGTTTTTTATAAATCACTAGCGACTCATCCTCGCTCTGCTCAGGTTCGTCCCTACTTACGTTTTGAGGTTTACTATAGATTTCTCAGATATTTTTCCGCAGTAAAAAGTATGCTATATTTTGAACTGGATAAAAAGCTATCATCATAGTTAATTTCATCAAAATCTCTACAGTGGTTTTTCGGTGACGCGGTCACAGACAGACGGACAGATAGACAAAAATTATAAAAACTATAGATTCAGCCTCTTTATCGATAATAATGACTATTTTAATAAAATATTCCAAAAAATATTTAAATGCAGTTTAAATTGTATATCTTCGTGATTTATACAGATAAATAAAATTGAAGTATATGTTTTTAATGTCAAAGTAATAGCTTTTTACTAAATGCTTATGAAATTATATACGGTACCTACTTATAAGAAGAAGACATTTTTTCAATTTTTGTCTGTCTGTCTCTTTATCTGTTTGTTCCGGCTAATCACCGAAACGGCTGGACTGATTTTTACGGGATTTTCACTGGCAGATAGCTGGAGTTATAAGGAGTAACTGAGGCTGCTTTTATTTTAGGAAAAGAATTAGTGTTCCGCTCAAAAAATTTAAACAAACCCGGAGGAGCACCCCAGTCCAGTGCGTGTAAGTCGCTAGTGTCATATAAAACTACTCATAGTTTTTTTGTTTACTACATAACCTTGTCAGGAAATATCAAGCAGTACACGACATGTGATTTAAAACTAAAATAATCAGATAAGGCTGTAAACGAAATCTAGTTATATAATCATTTAGGAAAAACGGCTCTCTCATTTAGAAAAAATATTTACGAGTACATTGCTCGTCTCTTTATTAGAACTCGCAGACTAAAGTGGGGATTTTAGCTCTGTTGTCTACTATACATATAATAAAATTGTAACTGAGCCGAATCTGTACATTAGATATTTTTTGGAAAATCTTATTGAAATAGACATTATCGACACAGAGGTCAATCTATAGTTTTTAGATTTTTTATCTGTCTGTCTGTTACCGCATCACAGAAAAACCACTGGAGGGATTTTGATGAAATTTCGTATAGTGATAGCTGGTTATCCGGGTCAAAATATAGGACCTTTTATAATTTTACATTTATATAATTAAACTTTTTACCACGGGAAAATATCTCATTTCTGGGAAAAAATACAAAAACTGTAATGTAAGAGTATACTAATATGTAAAACCTAAGAATTTGGTTTTTGGTCATCTGAACGCGGGCGGAGTCGCGGGCAATGCTAGTACATTATAAGCGTTGAGAGTAGATTATATTCGTAATTGAAATAAATGTGTAACTTTTATGCTCAATAGCGTAAATTTTATTTAGTGACTAGCGGCTCACCATCGCTTCGCTCGGGTTCGTCGCTAGGTACGTTTTAAACATATATAAACAGTTATTAGCCAGCGTTAGCCATAATATAAATTTTATTTTTTTTTCGTTAATTTTTCATTTTTTTTAATACCTTCCGTTGACCTTAAGGAACATACGAAAAAATTAAGCCGAATTGGTCCAGCCATTCTTGAGTTATGCGTTTACCAACATTCATTTTTATTTATATAAGAAGATTAATTAGCTTAAATTAAATATATTTATAATAAAAAAGAAATAGTCAAGTGAGAGTCGAATTCATGCAAACGAGGCTCATCATTTTGATTGTTTAAAAAGAATGAAGACTTATGTTATTCCTTTTATTTTAAGTCTTTTATCTTAATCTTAATAATTTAAAAAACATTTTACTTAAAATGAACACATATACCCACTTCATATTTATTTTTAATTTCCAATTAAAGTACTAAATATATTTATTATATTTTTATCTCTCTATATACATATTACGTACGTATGTATGTATGTACCAAAGTTTAAGCTTTCCGACCAGTGGAGTCGGAGAATATAGGCTCCCTTTAAATTAATATCTATGGCTCATGCTTAAATATTATTTGGAAAATCTTATTAAAATTGTCATTAATCATTATTATCGACCAATCTATAGTTTTTAGAATTTTTGTCTGTCTGTCTGAGAAAGCCGCTGGACAGATTTTGTTGGAATTTGGTATGATGATAGCTAGTTACCCGTATCAACATGTAGGATACTTACAATTTACGTCATACCTCAAATTATTTAAAGAAACAGTAATATTAATCATTAAAAATAGAATCCCCTAAAACCTGTTGTCAACATAAATCTGTAGTACATTTGTTACATTTACAACTCATTCCAACGGCTGTTTATTTTACGAGATTGGTTTGTTGTTTATGTTTGGCGCTAATCAGAGCAGTGGATTACACTGAGAGTAATTTTCTATTTAGAAACAATAGAGAGTCGTTTTAATTTGAAGATTAGTAATAACGCTTAGAATCTAAAAAATAACTACTAATATTATAAATGCGAATGTTTGTTTGTGTGTGTGTGTGTGTGTGTGTGTGTGTGTGTGTTTTAGTCCTACAAGCTAAAACGGCTGGACGAATTTATATGAAATTTAGTATACAAATGACTTTTTTAAACGCTGACAAATGCATTTACGTATACCACCTGCATAAATTTTATTAATTCAATTAGACTTTGCAACAGTTATGTACAAATAAATAGGTAAAGAGAGACAATATAGTTCAGTACATTTTTCTCCTCTGTTTGTTAACTTGATTTTTTTGTTTTTGTTTAGTAGCTATAGACGAGGTTTAGTGCTATCAATAAAAAAGTTTTAGAAACAGTATTTTTATATAGGTAGGTAAATTCTATTCATATATGTTTTCCTTCAAATTGTAAATATTGATTATGGTTGAATTTCAACCACTGGGCGAAAACTAGTTTTTTAAATAGTTGTGATACTTTAACTAGTTTATTTATTAATAAATATGAAATAAATATGTTGGGACATTAACACACAGCACCATCTAGTTCCATGGTAAACTACGAGGCTTGTGTTATCGGTACCAGACAGTTGATACACTACACATATATAACTTTAAATACATACATATTATAAATATAAACACCCATGATTGGAGTAAAAATATTCGTGCTCATCACATAAATGAACGCCCCCAGCGGGACTCGAACCCGCAACCGCTCGCACAGCTAGTAGGATCACTACAAACTGAGCCAAACGTGTCGTCGCGTCGCTAATACTGTAATGAAATGTGAAACTTATTATAATACTGTTTAATTAAATGAATTTATCTACTATATATGTCAATCTTTCCATATTCATCCAATTGGAAAAACAACAAGAGTGTCCATTTTTAAATCCTGCTTTTCTGTTATGTGAGAAGTTTTACTTCACGCTCATAAATAAGTATAAGTAGTAGAAGTAAGTAAAGTATGAAGTTATCATCTCAAGGCCTACAAAAACTGAATAGCTTATTTGAAACCGAACATACTCAAACGCTTTCTAAGAGATTACGTCACATGATAGAAAATTGAACTCCAGTAAAGAGACGCCATATAGAAATCGTACTCCCGTTTATTACATATTAGTATGTGGCTTCTGGCTTGGTTTGAAAAAAAAAATATTTGCAAGTAGCTTTTGTCCACGGGTTTGTTCTACTTGGCATATTACGTCGATGAAAACTATACTCAAATCAAGATTCATTTAGTTGTTCGGAAGAAAAGCGCGGATAAACAGATAGAATTGTAGTAATTATGTTATAGTTGATGTCAATTAGAGCAGTCAAATAAGTATGTACCTCTCGATGATAATTAAGTCTCCTTATGGAGAAGTTAATGGTTTAGAGTCCTCAAAGAAATTAATTAAACCAATATATACCTATGTATTACATGCAAATATTCTGGCTATAGATAGACATGTGAATTTGACAAGGGAGCGTTGTTCCTTTTCAAGAAGTAAGTAATGAAAGAATATTGGTTTGCACTACTTTGGTTTGATTCAGTTACAAAATATACCAAACTTTGCGAGTTTCATACCACAGACTTTTACTCGTGTCCATTTTCGATAATTTTATTTTTTTATTATAATTTTACTTTATTTTTATTGTGTGAGCAGCGAAACGTTGCTGTTTATCGCGTAAAGCGGGCAATTTTACTGAGAAACGGAAAAGATATGAGACATTGAGTTTAAAAGCCTGATGCGGAACTTGAACTCAAAACCTCTGGATCTGCAGCTGTACACGCCAGCCAGTAGACGAATGAGACATATATGTAAATAACACATTAAGAAGGAATCATCATAACACACAGCTGTTTTGAGATTGTGGATTTATAGCGTTTTCAGTCGAAAATATTTAACGAGTACGGTGTTTAGAATGATGTCAAATTGACAAATTTTGATCTTCTTTTATAACGATTTTTATCATTTTAATATAAGTATCTGGGCGACCGAGCTTTTTTTAAAACTAAAAACATGAATAATTACAAAAAATTAAATAAAAGTAAAAACTTTGTATACGAATGGGATTCGAACCCGGACACCTATGATAATCAACCTTGGCCGCTTGACCACGATGCTTAACTCGAAAACACGCGTTTTCTCAGGTATAATATATATATAATATTATACCTGAGAAAACGCGTATCTTAAAATTAAACGAATTATCTGTTATTGTAGAATAAAATCTTTTTTTCATTCTTTAGTGGTTTAGAGAGAATAAAATCTTGTTCAAGTGCCACATCCTGGTTGTGTGTGGAGTTTGTATAGACTCTTACCAGAATGCTGTTCATTACACTAGAATAAGAGTTTATTTCGCTCAGTAGGTTGCATAGTGCATTAAGATACTGAGACCTTCCAGTAAGCGTAATACATACCTGTTTAAAATCTGTTTGCTGATCGCTCTTCTATATACAACAGTGGTTTTACATTATCGAAATAATATATATAGTTCCTCAATAGGAGTGTACCTTTTTTTTTTTTTAACGTTGGGAAATGCATTTACGCACGACGTGTGGGACTCACCGGCGTAATACAGCCAGTACTACCCACTAAAACCCAACAAAACCTTCCCCCGTCTTAATGGGGCGTCGCAGGATCGCTTACGCATTCAATTACGACGCCCCGACGGCAGGTCTGCCAAAGCAGACCACCACAACCATGGGGTTGCTCCAAGGTCCACTTTGCTATCAGAGAAATACCAGGAGCAACCCGCAAGGTACACCGCCCCCCGAAGAGGGCCGCCTCCCACCGCCCACCGAAGTGGGCAACCTCCCTGTGCGTTTCTTAGCTTCGCGCGCGGTTGGATTGCCGGGCACTACTGAGCCCCCCCACCACGACAAGGTGAACGCACGTTGGGGGGGAATAGGAGTGTACCTGTCGTGAGGTTTCTCCACAAAAAGAAAAGGGTCTCCACACATCACTCAAAGTCAGTGGAAATGAAAAGAACTTTTCAAACCTTCTCTGTACTTTGCTGAAATTGTTATTTAAAGATTTTCAATAGAGTCATTTTGTACACCTTACTACTATATAAATGAGATAGTTTGGATGGATGTTTGTTACTCTATCTACTCAATCATGCCAGAACGGTTGAACAACGGTGGATGAAATTTGCTACTTTTTATCCCGGAAAAATGCCCGGTTCTCGTGGGAAAGATTTATTTTCATTTTTCACTAACGACGAACCCGAGCAACACGAGGTTGAGCCACTAGTATAAAATATTTTGAATACAAAATAAAGTGCCGTAATCATAAAAGTATTATATGATAAAGTTTCGGCCAAGTTTCCTGACCGTCGCGAGCTGTGAAGTGTGCTCGATCGAGTGGCAAGTATCGATTTAGCGAAGTTGCTGCGGTTAGAGATTTCAATGTTGCTCTTCAATTTAAACTCTGGTAAATCCCTTAGCGGTTAAAAAGTATATGATGTCACTGCTATTTTGCACGTGTCTGCTTGTTGATAGGTATAATCAACAAACAATATAAAAAACCGATTAAGAATATTAATTGGTGCGAATATTTGTGAGTTATGTTTTTTTTGCTATAATTCTTAACATACTTGATTGAAATTTAGGAAGTAGTTAAGAATATAGTACTAGATTGACATGAAACTTAGTTTTTATCGACGTCCTTTCGATGTAAGTGCGGCCTCGGACAAAAACCCGTATGTAAGAAATCTATAAAATGTGCATTTAAAAATGATGGCGCAAAAACATTAATAATTTTAATTTTAATTAGGTCCTTGTAAGTGTGTAGGTATATATATTATCATCTTCTTCTGCATCAGGTATAACTGATTAGATTAGATGTCATAGCCTTAAATAATGTGCTAAGGAAAGAGGAGACCGGGACATAAAGCTTTCAGAATTAAGCATTTTCATGCAAATAAAAGCGCAAATTTTTAGCTTCGGAATGATACTAATTCTTGCCAAAAACCGTATTTAGTCGATATTTTTCTAGAAAAAATTGATTTTTTTCAACAATTTGTAATCCAGAAATTGCTACCGACTAATAAATGTAACATCTGAGAAAAAGCGGACGATAAAAGAGTTTTTAACATTTGTTACGTTGAAATTTATGAGTACCTAACTCGAAAAACTAAAGTAACTCGAAGAACTGAGGTAAGAAATGCTAAAGTTTTTTCATTACTTCTTTAAACTCATGTTTCAGAATCTAATAAAATTTGATGCTAGAAATTATATTTAATCACTTAACGAAGATAAAAAAAGACGTCTAGACGTCTAAAGAGGTGGAAAGTTTGAAAAGAGCAAAGAAACAAAATAATCTAATATTTTTTGGCATAAAAGAGAACGAAAAATCTAACCTAGAACTCCTCGGAGTTAAACAGTATGAAATAACTTAACGTGCTTTTTTATTAATAATTTTGTCTAATCAGATATTTTCCGAGTCGTTAGGTACAAAAATGAACAATCATTTTATATAATATGAATAAAACGTATTCACTCTATTTATAGTTAACCCATTAAAGCCCGCTGGCCCTGATTGGGGCCATTTCTTTAGATACCCTCAACTTTTCACTTTTTTTATTAACTGTTGGTTTTGATGTAAATGTGTTCTATCATTGAGTGTATCCTCATGATAAATCACATAATATTCAAAAATATTTCTTAAAGTGGCTCTAATTGATGGTTTTATGTACTACATTGTGTAAAAAGATAATTGACTAAAGGTAAGTCATAAATAATTGTGTTTACAATAAAAAATCTCGCATATTTTGATATTGTTCACTCGGCTATAGTTTTTCCTATTAATTGTTAAGATTTTATTAGGTATTTATCGAAAATTGACCATAATAGCTTTATTTTAGCGTAGTGTTCCCAAACAGGGCCAATGGGCTGATATGATGTTATTTATCGTTTATTTGTGACAGGTTTAGTTTCGGCGTAAATAATGACGAAACGATCGTTTGACGGCTCAATTGACTTTCGAGGGCTCGAAGAAGCCATTGAGTATATATTGAATGAGGAAGGGGATCCCGACGTCAGCTATGGACTAGTGGCTCTTCCCCTAGACCCCAGTATTATCACAGATAAAGAAGAAGGGAGGGTGACGATGATGTCTTACAAAATGCAATTCCGCGAGATTGAGAGACCAGGAAGAGTTAGATGTGTGAAGTGAGATATTTGGAAATAGAAATGTCGTTGAATGGGACAGCACGAAGACGAACCTTAGAAATACGTAGAATAGTAGAGCAGAATTCAACTTGGCGTAAATGTGACGATTCGTACGTTGACAAGCCCATAAGCAGTGAAGAGTGAAGAGTGTGCGAAACCTAAAGGAAGCCTTTATAAACGAACTAAAAGACCAAAGTCCTAGCATCATTTCTGAAAAAAAAATGGTGTCGAGATCATAGACATGAATCTTCTGAATACACAGTTGTTTGCCGTACAAAATAACAATCACGACTTCCAATAAATGTTAGTGACCTCAAAATATTGACCGACAGGAGAAAGATAGATGTAAACATTCCCTTTGTATTTCAAAATTATAACAAAGGCATATTAGAAGTTCATAAGGCAGATCAGTTGGTTGCTGTGCATAGAACTGCCATACGAGGCGAAAAATGCTGGTGGGTTTTGTTTACGTATATATTGTATGAGGCTTTAGCGAATGCCTGGCGTCTTCACGTTCTGGCCGTGGAATATAAATGGACCAGCTCCAGTTTCTTCGATCCATAGACCGATATTATTCGAAGACTGAAGGCACTGAAAGACCAACGAATGAACAAATGAAGAATGGACGACGTCGTACACTCCAAATATGAGTCAAAATGGTGTTGGACACTTTCATGGAAATTTACCAAGAAAGCTACGATGCGTTATATGCCGTAAGATAGCACGTTGGCAAGATAAAAAATGTGTTAGAACATTGTGCATCGAAACGGGATGTTTTGAAAATTATCACACATGAGCCCATTGGCCCCAGTTAAGGACGGTGTTTTTTTTTCATAGAAGGAAGATTATTTTTTTCAGTTTTTTTTCGTAAAATTTATCTTTAGCATCCAATTGATAAATAAATAAAAGTGTTTTCAATTTTTTTGTGCTAGTTTGTATTTGGGTCCAAATGGGTTAAAATGAATCGATTTATGATATAATAGCGGCGCACGCTCGCATCGCTCGGGTTCGCCTCTAGAAAAGCATAAACAGATCTAACCCACGGGAACCATTCATTTTACCGAAATAAAAAGTAACCTGTTGTTTGACCGGCAATATAAGGTATCAGTGTGCCAAATTTTAATAAATTAGGTGCATAAGTTGTTGTGTACTAAGCCGTATAAGTTACTATAGTTTTTTAACTATCTTACGGGAACTCATTAATTTTCCGGGATGAAAAGTATCTAAAACGTATACCGCGGATATAAAGTACCACTAAGCAAAATTTCATTTAAATCGGTAGAGCAGTTTCGGAAATTAGCCTGTACAAACAGACAAACAGATAGATAAACAAAAAAAAACTGGATTTGTTCTATTACTCTTCTTGCATCCCCCAGACTCAGAAACTCAGAAAGGCAAAACAAGAAAAAAAAACAAAAAAAAAATGTAGAGTAATTATCGTGAGGAATGAGAAAGTACATAGTATTTTTTTTATTTAGCTTCAAACATACGCACCATATTGGACTCTTGTTTCGATTAACCTTATCTTCAACGTCCAGCTGAACAAACTTTTTAAAACTATATATTATTTCTCTTTAAGCTGTAGGTCACGTAATAACTAGTGGATGTAAAGTTAACCTCTATATAATAAAAGCTTTAAAAAGCTTCTTTGTTTATTTATTTTTTAATACTTACAAAAATGGGCGAATAGGTTTAAGCTAAGAATATCAAATGATCTGGATAAAAATGAATTTGAAAATTTTAAAAATATTCCCCGTAGTCTCCCCTCGTTGGTCGAGGCAGGCATGTACAGTTCTGAATTCAAATCCCGTTGAGCCTAACATTAGGTTTTTCTGCCAAGAAATTTTCAGAATGAGCTCAGTGACGACACGTTTGGCTCAGTTTACAGTGACCCAACTTGCTGTGCCAGCGGTCGCGGGTTCGAGTCCCGCTGGGGGCATCCATTTGTGTGATGAGCACGAATGTTTGTACTCCATTCATGGGTGTTTATATTTATAATATATATGTATTTAAAGTTATATATGTATAATGTAGCAACCATCTGGTATCCACAACACAAGCGTCGTAGCTTACCATGGAACCAGATGGTGCTGTGTGTTAATGTTCCAACATATTTATTGATTTAGATAGAATTGAGCAGTTGGCAAAATTACAACAATGAATTCGGTTGCGTTTGTAACTGACATAGATGATTCGGTTATGTTATACGAGATAAAAAATTTATGAGCTTTCTGATAGAAACTAAGCTTAAACAGATTGCTAGCTTTCTCAAAACATGAGGATCACTTTATTATTCCAAAATCTGTATGCAAATAGAATTCGGAGCTTTCAATGCGATTTGAACTTATAGAAGTTAAATTCCGGCACTTAACATTTATTTTAAAATGTATTTTAACTCGAAGTTTTAAAATAAGTAAAGAAAATGAACCTTTATTGATTTTGTGTAAGTATTAGCTGTTTTTCATATTAAACAAATTTTCAACCGACTTCAAAAAGGAGGAGGTTCTCAATTCGACTGTATGTTTTTTTTTCTTTTTATGTTTGTTACCTCAGAACTCCGTCATTTATTAACTGATTTGGACAATTTTTGTGTCGTTTGAAAGGGTATATTCCCAGATTGGTCTCATTTAAATTTCAAAAAAAAATACCACCCCTAAGGGTGGAAAAACAACTAATGATGAATTTAACCTACTTCTAATTGTCATATTGACTTGAAACTTTGCAAGTATTTCTATTTCCGTTGATATAGTACAGTGGGTCGGTGTTGTTGACCTGATCTGATGACAAGGCCAGAAGGTGGATAGGTGGAACTCTTCAATGGCTAATAGTAGATACTTTGAGTTTGGGCTTATTTTGTTTGATTTGACAAGCCTAACACGTTAGAATCCTCACTTTGCTACTACTGTCTACACTAAAAAGGGAAAAATAAAAACTTTTTAACAAAAAAATAAAAACCGACTTCAAACAAAAGCACTAAAAAGTAAAAAATAACTGATTGGTAGTTTTCATTTACTATACATACCTAATCAAATATTTTCGAAATCGGTGCCAGCCCATACAAAGCAAAGCACACCGACTTCGAAAATATTTGATTAGGTATGTATAGTAAATGAAAACTACCAATCAGTTATTTTTCACTTTTTAGTGCTTTTGTTTGAAGTCGGTTTTTATTTTTTTGTTAAAAAGTTTTTATAATTAAATAGAGCTAAAATAGAAAGGCAAAATTCACTATGTATAGCGAGAATAAGTAGTTTTAGCTTTGATTCCGTGTTCAAAGGAAGGACGTTGATTGGTTTCATATTAGTTTCGTTTTTATTAACTACGAGTATGTTCGTCCATTTTCTTTTTTAGGGATCACGTAAAATAAATAGGCTATTTTCTCACTGTAACATGCAAGAGAAACCGTGGGACTTTATCAGTATAGCGGCAGGTGGAAGGATATTTTTATTTTTTACCTTATAATATAACTACTAGCGAATTACCCTCATTTTGTGGGGGTTCGTCTCTAGGTACGTTGTAAATAGCTAAAAATAGTAATTGTGAGTGTATCTTAGGAGATAGATATATGTTATTACGGACTTATCTGTAGGCCATTTAAAGACATAAAATTTTTTAGTACATTGTTTTGATGCATCTCTTCAGGTGTACAGTGTTAGCGATATAAATTTCTAAGGACGACTCGACGGAACCAATTATTGTGTTTTCCAGCGGGAATGATTTTTTTTCCTGAAGCAAAAGATATGCCAAAAGTTTATTCGAGTAATAAGTTACACCACTACAGAAAATTTAATTATCGCTACAGATATCGGTTCAGTATTTTTAACAGAAAATTCACACAGATATACAGATAAACAGACAAACAAAACACAGAGAAAAAAATATATCTTCATTGTTTTAGGGTCTTTGTATATTCTGTACATAATACGTAACAGTCATTGTTTTCTTAATAAGTATATTTTATATAAAGATTACTCTGTGTTGCTATTTTATTATATGCATTGATGTTGAACCTATATATATATATATATATTTATATATATATATATATATATATATATATATATATATACATATTAAAATTATATAACTATGGTGTTTACAGATCTGTATTTGTATATAAAAAAATACTTTGATGCAAAGTCAGAATTTACGTTGTCGCAAGAAGATCTCGAGTAGATTTGACCCGTATAATCCTAGCGCTACGACAGCTTCTTTCTTTTGTTTTTTATACCATCTTACGTTGCGAACATAAAATAAGCTTTGTTTTTCAATTATATGTATTAATATAGCAGAAGTGGGTTAATGAATTTCTATTAAAATGTGTATTATTTCTCACTCCTACTCGAAAGCTCATCTGTGTCCACCTTTATTGTAAAATGTTGATATAGATAGATGAATTGGATATTCCTATATCTTTATGGGATGTATTCAGCCCTTTTTAACGTCCCACTGCTAGGAGTGGGCCTCCCTTCAATGCGAGGGGTATCAGGCCATAGTCCACCACGCTAAATAACAATTTTTGAATGGGCTATTTCATTGCTACTATGCATAGTTTGATTTAAAAATTCATTTTGTTAAGAAAAAAATATTATAGTACTTAATAATATATTCATCAATGCTTCAATTCAATTCAGTTATATTATTTTTATTCAGCATTAAATTATTTTACGATATTTTACTGAACGTCATGAATGCTTCACTAGTTCGAAAAGAAAGTCTCAATTCTGAGAAGAAAATTCTTTTTCGTCTTTATAAAATTATAAATTACAACAATTCTCTAATATTTATATAGCCTAAACTGAAGCCTTTTGTAAAAATATAATATTTATAAAGAAATTTTGTAGTGACACAACTTGTTGTGCCAGTGGTCGCACGTTCGAGTCACGCTGGGGGCATTCACTTGTGTGATGAGCACAAACGTTTGTGCTCTAGTCATGGGTGCTTAGATTTATAATATATATGTATTTAAAGTCAAGTGCGGGTTTGTGGATTAAACAATATGTCTTTCGAAAGACTTGCTGGGTTCTCTCAGACATGCAGGTTTCCTCACGATGTTTTCCTTCACCGTAAGTCAAGTGGTAATCATGTTGGAAATGATTCGCACATGAAAATATTAGAGGTGCGAGACTCGGGTTTTGAACCCGCTTCACTCGGTTTAGCAAGCAAGCGCGTTACCACTGGGCTACCACTGCCTCATCTTTGTGGGATGGAACCAAGTAATTTTGAGAAGTAAAATACTTTTCAAATAGGGAAAATGTCTTTGAAATTATTGAGCCGCACATTTTAAATTAAATTCTAAATATATTGTTTCTTTGATCATTTACAGGACAAAAGGGAAGAAACAGTCCTAAAAGTTCTTTTTCGTGCAAGTCCGACTAATTCATATTTTTATTTACTATACAGTATATACATACATATAAAATGGACGTTTGTATGTATTAAGCTTTATACAATAGAGTGAAAATAAAAATGCCTTTATTATATGCTCGCTTGGTATGTAATTGTACATACATATTTACTCATATGTCGACAAAAACAGGATATATCAATAAGTTCCCACCCGAATCATACTTAATTTTAGTGAACTGTAATAGCGTGAAATAGTAACAAACACAAACATGATAACCTTAATCTATACATATAATAAAATTCTAAGCCGAATATATACATTAAACATTTTTTGGAAAATCTTATTGAAATAAAACATTATTATCGATACAGAGGCCGAATCTATAGTTTTTAGAATTTTTGTCTGCGTTTGTCTCTTACCGCATCATAGAAAAACTACTGGAGGGATTTTGATGGAATTTGGTATGGTGATAGCTGGTTACCCTGGTCAACATATAGGATACTTTTTACCCTAAGAAAATATCTCATTTCTGAGAAGAAATACAAAAACTGCATTGTAAGAGTATACTAATATGTAAAACCTAAGAATTTGGTTTTTGGTCATCTGCTTACTACCTGAATATATAGGGGCTTATATTGGAGTCTTACCGGCTAGAAGGACAAGTACTGCCTATTAAATCTCAAGGAACTTACGCAAACAGCGTAAGCTTAGTATAAGAATATATGAAATATTATAATAAATTGACGATACCTTTGGCTCAGTTTGAAGTGTGCCTCGCTGTGCCAGTGGTCGCGAGTTCGAGTCCCTCTGGGGGCATTCATTATGTGCTGAGCACAAATATTTGTACTCCAGTCATGGGTGTTTATATTTACAATATGTATGTATTTAAAGTTATATATGTGTAGTGTATCAACTATGGTATCCATAACACAAGCCTCGTAGCTTACCATGGACCTAGATGGTGCTGTGTATTAATGTCCCAACATATTTATTTATTTAAAGGTTAAAACAGATAAAAACAATAAGAATTCTCACGTGATTTTTCTTTACAAAAGATTTTAACTAAATACATTACTCACAGTGTAATTTATGTATATATACATATGTATAAAAATGGTCAAAATTCGATAACAAACAATACTAGCTAATATACAGCACAAGCTGACTCTGTGTAAGGACACCCTAGCAAAGATTCATTTTAGAGATATCTATCTCTCTTTATACAGTTCCAAAACCTACTTTTTCTCCTTCATTAAACTGATATTGAATTTATTGACTCGATATTATAACAAAGGGACAGATGGCGACTCATTTGTAATTTTATTCTGTAATAATATTTTTTTTGTAAAGTTAATACTAATGAAATTGCTTATCAATAAGTTAAATCAGTAAAGAATAAGTTATAGACACGGGCAGTAACTTGTGTATCAGACAGTCGCCATAATCGATCTGTCCTCACAGCTGGAGTGTTTAGACGCAGGTTCGACGTCTTTGTAGTCTTTCGAGAATGCAGACTCTAATAAAGAATTTCTTGAGAAAAAACTTAAATCAATTTTAACCTGACCTACCCGAGGCTCGAAGCCAACAAGATCTCCAGTTGTATAGACATTCGAGACGTTATAAGTATATATTGATTATCAAGATATTATGATAGGAATTTATTCGAACCGCTTCAGAGGAACGCGGAAGTACCACAGGGGATTCTACCACAGATATAGCAATATTACATATTGTAAGTATAAGTCTGGGGGTTCCACAGACGTGCAAGAATATATTGTTAAGAACAAGGGTTCTAGGAGCGGAAATTAAAGCGCGGCCTTTGCATTATAGATGTTTAAGTATTTTAATGACAGGTAATTTAATAGTACACGTTCACGCACAAGCTGTGTATATATATATATACAGCTTAGTCTGGCGTCTGAGCATTATTTTGCAACCAAAATCTGAAAAATGATATGAATCTGAAAAAGAACAGTTCTATTAATGTCAATTTGTTTTTGGAAAATATTTTGTTGTCTCTCTCACTCACGACAATTTACTATCATTTAATTTGCTAATTTTGTCGATGATTGCTATTAGTTGACAAATGTCTTGGCATCTATTCTTTAGCATAGGAGGTGCAGGCATGCTATTTTGATGTTAAGACTTTCTATTGTGTAACAATATAAAGCAGACGAATTCTTTTATAAGATTCTGTAGCCGCTATGTCCGTCTGTCACATTCGTTTTACTTGGAAATTATATTGGAAATTTAGATTATATGTGAACTGCTAGACACAATCGTAGACAAATTATTTAAAATAGTAAAAAACTGAAGTACCCAAAAGCTTGTTAATTATTTTTGTATAATTCTTCAAAAATTTTACAGATGCGAACCAATAGATTATTGATTATTCTTTTATTTTATTAGTTTACTTTATTAGACTATTCAATTTTGTTTACATTTCATTTAATTTGATTGTACTTTTTTAATTATTTATTATTCTAATTAATTAAACTTGTTCCCATTGTATGACATTTATGATTATTTTCGTTTTGTGATATTTGTTTTTGTGTAATAGGAACGTAATCAAATAAGTTTATGAGTACCTAAACTTAACTTTAATTAATTATTTTTTTACTTTTATCTAATATTGTGCATGCTGTGATCGTCTGTAAGTGGAAAAGCATTTAATCAACATACTAATAGCATATTTCCAATTATCATGTAATAATGTATTTTTTGTTGACGATCCTAAATAAATAAATCGCAGAACAATTCTCGAGGGTTAACTCGATAGGCATTAAAGCCCTCCAACCCCTTGGCCTCTTTTGATCCATCACTAATGTTACCATGTCCTATATGGGTCGCCCTTAAAAATAATTATAAAAATCGATTTGTAATTAACGAATATACCTATCGATTTGTAATTAACGAATATATCTATCGATATGTAATTAACGAATACATGTATCGCGTAAAGCAAAAAAAAAACATACCACGTTTTCCTTGAAGCCAATAATTGCTGAATAATATGTTCCAAGTCGTAAACGTTGTGTTTTATTTTAATTGATCAAGTGAAATCAACTTATATTTAGTTTTTCGTTCTATTTTCTTTCGTACAAAAGGACATTATGACCATGACATGACCCCATTAGCTGTTATCGACTAAACAGAATATGGCGTCCTGGGATGCCCTAAATAAAGGTTTGCCATAGCTATTCGTTGACGTTATGTCAGTCATTGTAAATATTTGTTTCTAATAAGTCCTTCGATTATAAGAACAATAATAATCAATCTTACAGAGTGGCAACGTCAAAAGAAACTTATCTCTTAATATAAAGTTTATACAAGAAACTTATACTTCAAGCAGTTTTAAGGCAAACTGAAGCAAGCAAGCAAACTAAGCAAAGAAAACCAGATTTCTTTTCAAAGTCATTGCAAAAAATTATATGTTTAATGAAGTACATAATATACATGGTGGAATAAAAGGGAGGGAGATGGAAGAAAAATATTAAATATTGAAGATATCAAGTTTCGCACAAAGACAACATTCCTTTGTTTAAGAAAAATTAAAACCGCATTTAAATATTTAAAAAAAAACTTAAGTGAGCCGGTAGTTAGGATCCAGCTAAAAATAGAAAAAAGTACCTACAACCCCACTACTTTATCGACATTGTATATAACTTTAAAGCCTACTAGCATTGCCCGAGGCTCCGCCCGCGTTCAGATGACCAAAAACCAAATTCTTAGGTTTTACATAAATTAGTATACTCTTACAATGCAGTTTTGTATATGGTGAAAAGTATCCTATATGTTGACCCGGATAACCAACTATCATACCAAATTTCATCAAAATCCGTCCAGTAATTTTCTCGTGATGCAGTAACAGACAGACAGACAAAAATTCTAAAAACTATAGATTCGGTCTCTGTATCGATAATAATGTCTATTTCAATAAGATTTTCAAAAAAATATTTAATGTACAGATTCGACTTAGTTCCCCCCCAACGTGCGTTCACCTTGTCGTGGTGGGGGGGGGCTCAGTAGTAATAGCGAAGCTAAGAAACGCACAGGGAGGTTGCCCACTTCGGTGGGCGGTGGGAGGTGGCCCTCTTCGGGGGGCGGTGTACCATGCGGGTTGCTCCTGGTACTTCTCTGATAGCAGAGTGGACCTTGGAGTAACCCCATGGTTGTGGTGGTCTGCTTCGGCAGACCTGCCGTCGGGGCGTCGTGGTTGAATGCGTAAGCGATCCTGCGACGCCCCATTAAGACGGGGGAAGGTTTTGTTGGGTTTTAGTGGGTAGTACTGGCTGTATTACGCCGGTGAGTCCCACACGTCGTGCGTAAATGCATTCCCCAACGTTAAAAAAAAAAAGATTCGACTTAGTTACAATTTTATTATATGTATAGATTTATTATATGTATAGATTTATTATATGTATAGATTTATTATATGTATAGATACCATCTTGTCTTCCATTCCGTAGTTATTACTTCAATTAATAGCTGTACTTATGTAAGTTTTAAACGTCGTTTTTAATTTAACCACGATGATGGCCCTTGCTTTAAGTGGCTTTTCATACTGAGAATCTTAAGCTCAAGTATCTCGAGGCGGCTTACTAGATCGGTTCATATTAAATTTAGTCCATATATTGTTTTCAGAAAAAACCTAAATACATAGTATAAAAGGTCACATTCATTCCATTAATACATATACCTGTGGATCTGAAGATCTATAGATGACGCGCACAAATGTAAAAAAATATTGTTTTTTTTTTAAATTGTTTTTTTGTGTCGTCGCACGTACATATGTGGACACAAAGGTACATAATATGTACATATATACACACATGATTTTATTTCAAATGAACGTGGATGGCTGAAACCGTATAGGTTCCCTTTTGAGCTTGGGAACAGTTCCCTGTTCCCAAGCTCAAAGGAGCCCATGTCAGACATGTGGATTACATCATAGGGATTGTCATAGGCTACATAGGCAGCTAGAAGAATTGCGGTAAAAAAAATAAAAATTATTAAATACAAATTTAAAACTAGTGAAGGCGAAGCGTAGGCAGGCGTCCCTCAAGGTGGATCGACGACTTGACCAAAGCCGTTGGAGCCCACTGAATGCGGATGGCACAAGACCGGTTGTGGTGGATTTCTGGAGAACGCCTGTGTCCAGCAGTGGACGTGTTTGGGCTGAGATAATGATAAGATTAGCTGCTTTAAAAAAGCTAACATAAAAACTAAGATTAAAATTTTATTAAAAAAATTATAGATATTGCTATATATATTGTAACTATATATAAGTTAATAGTGGTTGCTAACAGACGCGATGAACTTGTACTTATTATCAGGATACCGACGGGTACGGAAAAGGAAAAGGGGAAAGTTTTCTCTCTTTATCTACTCCGTCGGGGAATATTATGAAGCTATAAGTATAGTATATATTATATGTATGTACACATATATGTATAGCATTATATAATGGGGTCAAAGTTGTATTTTAATTATTGGCAACTATGTTTCGTTCGTGGATTCGCCCGCGAGGCGTATATTCCTGTAACGTACCTATTTTTGATTGAGATTGAGATAGAATACATTACACAGGAAGTGAAAAATAATAAAAATAATACTGAATAATATGTGTTAAATAAAATGTAAAATAACTTTTGAACTTGGTAAAAATATTGTCCTGATACTCTATTATATTCATCTCATACTCACGTAGACTACTTTTCTGAAGCATCACTTCTACTATGTGAGAGAATTGCGCGCGCGCAAACACAACACACGCACACTTTTAATTTTTTTTTTAGTGGCTTACTTAGACTTGTCATCAGGCGTAATATATTCTGCCACTGTCACGTATTGTGAGGAAGACACGAATGAGTTTGAGCGGTTTGTTTAGCAGTCTCAACGTGGAATTAATTTTTTTTACGTACACATTACCTACTAGATACAAAAACTTATGTATTTCTCCATGAAATTTAGGAATCCACTTCTGTAAATCTAATCTAAACTATTGTTAGCAAAGCAATTTTAACTCCACGATATTTAATAACCGCAAGTTATGTTAATATGTTATGTTAACTCTGTTATGTAATCATGTGAAAGCGTGTGCCGTCAACAATGTATGCCGCAAAACTCTTTATGTATTTGAATACTAATTGTAATTAGACTCGTAGGCTATTTAAAATACTAAGTAGGTACTATAATAATATAGAAATATCTATACCTAATATAGTAATTTAGATTGTTCGCAGATTTCGTTTGATTACCTATGTAGTGTTCGTCCGCGGTCGTAATTATTGAAAATTTGAGGAAAATATATATGAACTAGCATTGCCCGCGGCCCCGCCCGCGTTCTGATGACCAAAAACCAAATTCTTAGGTTTTACATATTAGTATACTCTTACATTGCAGTTTTTGTATTTTTTCTCAAAAATGATACATTTTCTCGCGGTATAAAGTAGGTATTCTATATGTTGACCCGGATAACCAGCTATCATCATACCAAATTTCATCAAAATCTCTCCAGTGGTTTTTCCGTGTTGCGGCTACAGACAGACAGACACACAGACAAAAATTCTAAAAACTATAGATTCGGCCTCTGTATCGATAATAATGTCTATTTCAATAAGATTTTCCAAAAAATATTTAATGTACAGATTCGGCTTAGTTACAATTTTATTATATGTATAGATAGAATTTACCTAGGACATGATGTTTATTAATTTATTATGACGACACGTTTGGCTCAGTTTGTAGTGACCCTACTTGCTGTGCCAGCGGTTGCGGGTTCGAGTCCCGCTGGGGGCATTCATTTGTGTGATGAGCACGAATGTTTGTACTCCAGTCATGGGTTATAATATGTTATAATTCAAGTTATAATTATATTTATAATATTTATATAATTAAAGTTATATATGTGTAGTGTATGAACTATCTTGTATCCATAACACAAGGCTCGCAGCTTACTATGGAACTAGATGATTCTGTCAGCTGTGTATTAATGTCCTTATTTAATAATGCAAAAACATATTTTAATAATTTAGTTCCTACACAATAGTATCAATTTTGTTGCTTCGTAACTTTCAAGATATTCGAAATTAGGTATTCTTTGTGCGTCTCAACTTCGTTTCGAGTTAGTGAAATATCTAGAACTATATTAAAGAGATCTTCCTCCAAGATTTGATGAAAAATTGTAATTTTTATATTTAAGGAACAGCAATAATCTATACAGATAAATAATTGAATTGTTTGTTTGTAATGTCAAAATAACAGCTTCTTAATAAATGCATATGAAGTTATATACCTACGGTACATATAAGAAAAATACAATTTTTAAAAACTCTGTCTGTCAGTCCGTTTGTTCCGGCTTATTTCCGAAACCACTGGACCGATTTTAACGGGACTTGAACTGGCAGATAGCTGATGTTATAAGGAGTAGTTTAGGCTATTAGAAACTTAAAAAAAACTAGGGTTCCGCTCAAAAAAAATTATACGTACCTAGGGACGCACCCGAGCGAAGCGAGGGTAGGTCGCTAGTGTAAAATAAACACGGAAAAAAATAAAAAATAAAATGAATGAATGTGTGTCTTTCTACTTTAAGCTATAAAGGATAAGGATAAGTGGTATCATATTATTTACAAAGTAAATATTTATTTCCTTTATCATTTATCTTAAAATATTCATTTCCAATAGGCACATGGCAAAATGTTTCTATTCTGAATAAAAAATATATCTGACTTTGATTGATATTGGCTCCGCCAGTGTGCGTCTGACGGAGACGAAAGTGTAATTAGAACGTCACCAGAGACATTGTTCATTAAAATGTACGGAAAGTGTTAGAAAAAGGAAACGAAGAGGAAATTCGATAATAGAAAAAAGAAATTAACTATTTCGCTGTATAATATAAAGATATATAATAATAATAAATAATAATATAGTCTATTTTTTTAACTGCCTCGTTGAATGTCACTGTTTTTAGTTTCAAAAAGAACCACTTAGGAACACTATATATGTATTATAAATTATATTTATTTTTTTAACACTAGAGGCTCGTCATCGCTTTACTCGGATTCGTCCCTAGGTTGATTCCCCATAAAAAACTTAATCCCCATTTTCACCCCCTTAAGGGATGATTTCCGGGATAAAAAGTATCCTATGTCCTTTCCAGAGTATCAAACTATCTTTTTACTAAATTTCATCTAAATCGATTCAGTTGATCCAGAGATTTGCCCCTCCAACGTCTCAATATCACAAACTTTACCTCTTTATAATATTAGTTTAGACTAGAGGTTCGCCATCGCTTCGCTTGGTATTACCTCTAGAAAAACAAAAACAAACCTATCCCGCGGGAGCCGTACTTTTTTCGGGGATAAAAAGTAGCCTATGTTCATTCAGTCGTTCTGGCGTGAAAGAGTAACAAACAACCAAACTCACAAACTTTCACATTTATAATATTAATACGGACTGTATACAGACGAAAGCTTCAAAATTTTAAAATGGATACCTACAGGATGTGATACTACACATTTTAAGTGATACATACCGTGTAGGTACTAATAACGGTATATAGCTATAACGAATTTTAAGAAGACTTCCGTCATATTTTTTATATTTAGACTGTATATAAAAATATATGTGTAGACGAATAAAACTAGTAACAGATGTGGCGTTCATCCAAAATGCAATGCACGTTTATAACTATATATTGTAACTCTGACCTTTTTGAACTCCTACTACAGCTTGTCACGCGAATTCTGTTGATATTATTTTACAGCGATTCACCCTCGCTCCGCTCGAGTTACGTTTTAACATTTAGCATAGATTTCTCAGAGATGAGATATTTTACCGCAATAAAAAACATCCTATATGTTGATCCGGATTACCAGCTTTACATACCTTTCATCAAAATCTGTCCAGTGGTAACTCGTTCCCAGACAAAAATTTGAAATACTATAAATTCGGCCCCTGTATCGATAATAAAGACTATTTCAATAAGATATCCCAAAAGATATAACGTACTGATCCGACTCAGAATTTTATTACATGTAAGTATAGATTAACAAAATCTAGAGCATACAAATTTTTATTATAATTTGAAATTTAATTTAATATGCATTGCTACATATAAACAGTTTCTTGTTTCAGTTAAAATTATTATTGAGCGAATAGCAAAAATATTAAAAAAAAATAATCTAAAATTAGAATAAACTCTTTTCGTTTTTTTTTTTAATTATTACTTGTTCATATGATCAAATATCAAAGATGATTCCATATACATTTCAACAAATTTCAAAGGGGGAACGAGTGAGAATATCTTTTCAGATTTTTGAGACGTTAGAACCTATTTTTTGAAACATCTAAAACCTTAGAATTTTTAAGATGTCTAAAATTTAGTCTCTCCCGTCCTAGTGATCATGTTTGCTGTAAAGCATTCGAAATTCAGTAACAAAAATATAAAATACTAGCCTTGCCCGCGGCTCCGCCTGCGTTCAGATGACCAAAAACCAAATTCTTAGGTTTTACATAGTATACTCTTAAATTGCAGTTTTTGTATTTTTTCTCAGAAATGAAACGTTTTTCCGCGGTAAAAAGTATCCTATATATTGACCCGGATAACCAGCTATCATCATACCAAATTATACCAAAATCCGTCCAGTGGTTTTTCCGTGATGTGGTAACGACAGACAAAAATTCTAAAAACTATAGATTCGGCCTCTGTATCGATAATAATGTTTATTTCAATAAGATTTTCCAAAAAATATTTAATGTACAGATTCGGCTTAGTTACAATTTCATTATATGTATAGATTTATTGAAATACGACATAATAAAATAAATAGTTACTAGTATAGTAATTTTTCCTGACGTTTCCATGTCTTGTTTGTACGGTACTTTCCCTGACAACGTGGTTAGAATGGAAAGAGTTTTTACTAAAAAAAAATAACAAAATATAACCACCACTTAAAAAAAGTATCAGAATGAGTTAAATATTTTAAATATCAGAAACATTCCAGCTGAATGTTTATTAAACATTCAAATTAAAATGTGAGCTCTTTATAATTCACTCGTAGGCGGCTACGAGCTGTACTTGGCGTAGGCATGACGTAGGCGTTTCGCTACGTAGCAATGCTGCGACGAGAAAAACGGGGAGGTTTTTGTGGGTAGTGCTGGCTTTGCTGGTGAGTTCCATATAGCCACCTTTATGTACGTAGGTGGTATGCGTTTTATTACACAGGTCTTGGACTAAAACAATATGACAGGGATTAAAAGCTTGGTTTTATTTTGAAGACCAATAAGTTTGTTTTATTTTAAACACATTATTAAATTGGTTTGGGAATATTTCATTTTTTTTCGCTTTATTGTTTTTCAATAAAGGAAATAGGAGCTTAGTTTTATGCTCTCACCCATTGTACGAAAGGCAACAGGACTGGTATATTTGACGACACGTTTGGCTCAGTTTGTAGTAACCCTTCTTACTTTGCAAGCGGTCGCGGAATCGAGTCCCGCTGGGGGCATTCATTTGTGATGAGCACGAATGTTTGTACTCCAATCATGGGTGTTTATATTTATAAAATGCATGTATTTAAAGTTATATATGTGTAGTGTATGAACTATCTGGTATCCATAACACAAGCCTCGTAGCTTACCATGGAACTAGATGGTGCTGTGTGTTAATGTCCCAACATATTTATTTATTTATTCTGTGAGATGGTAGTACTTCTCTGACTGTAGCATCCTATTCATACTAACACCATATGACACAAAAACGTTGAGTGTAAAACACTATTTTATTTGGAGTTGTCTACAAATGCTTTTGAAAATGTGTCTTATTTAAACTTTAAAGACATTTCGTGCCATTTATCACTCCATTCCACTTTACCTACACTTTGCTGTACAACATGGCTTCTTACAAACTTACTTCATGTGAGTAATGAACTTACGATCCTTGATTTTGTATTTCAACTTTATAAAAGCTTGCAAAGTTTGCTTTGAGCAAAACATTTATTGCCAACTTTATAATATTTCCTTTAATATTAACCCAATTCAAAATACAAGTAATATAATTTAAAGAATGGACAAAATGATATAGAAACAATAGAATTAAATGGCCTCTAAATAAATGGTTATGGTGGACGTGATAGTGCAAATATTGCTACAAATGCATTTACTGGACAGTTTTACTGTATATCGAAGTAATGAAATGAAACAAATAAAATAGAACATTCACTCCTGGTCGATCGGTGAAACTATATTAAAATAGATAACTTTAAATGCTTTAAACTCTAAATCTAGGTTAAAATTAAATGTTATGTTGATTAAACTAAATATTTAAATTTAAATCACTAGATGGCACTGTGCTCAAATCTGTGATCAAGCTAACAATAATAATTTATATTCCGGAAATATAACATCTGCCGGGTTATACATTCCTTTTATGAACCCCTATTCTATATAAAAATATTGCACTTTAGCCATAAAAGGGTGGCCTTGTTCCCTTAATCGATAGTTCCATATACAGTGTATATCAAGTGAGCCAGAATCTAGGACGATGAATGCTGAGCGACGGCTTCCTGTGCTGGATTTTAATTTTGAACAGATGTGGACAAATATCATAAAGTCTATTTCATAATATGCTAAGAGATATTGCTTTTTTAATTCTGGCTAAAACTTCAAAAAAGAGTAGGTACTTAATTAGAATGTTTTTATATAAAAATGCTTTTTATATTATATATTTTTCGCATTTTAATTTTTGTTCTAATTGTTATCCACAAATACGTTAAAATATATTAATCTCATAAATTTATATACATATATTTATGAGATGGCTTCTCCAAGCTGATTGATATTACACTCGATAGGTTTGAAAGAAAAATGTTTTTTATTAGACTATTTGAGTCTGGGCTCGGACTCCAAAATATAAATAATATATTTTAAATAAATATATAAATTAAATAAATATTTTTTTTATTATTATTTTGATATTGCCTTATTACACTCATACTATCCAGACGAATCCATTGACATATTTTTGTCGGGCACACATAGATACATACGAGTATATGTAGGTCAAACACATAACCCACCTTTTTGACTTCATTGCAGTCGACAAAAAATTTTGGTGACCAAATCAAAAAACTTAATCAGTTATTTGATGCTCGCTCTCAGGTGGCTGCTCACACAGTTGACCATACTAGACCTTATTTAAGTATGATAGACACTTAATTGAACATAATTTTAATTTACATTTACTTATATTATATATATATATATTATTAAATATGATTATTAACAAAAATATTTATTTGCAGGTAAGCAGTCCTACACAGTACTTTTGGTACAGAACAACCCTCCAGATATCCGAAGACATCAACTATCCTGAATCTTTCAATTACAAAATAGCCCTCGCGCTTATAATTGCCTGGATTCTTGTCTACATGTGCATGATCAAGGGCATCGCGTCTTCTGGAAAAGTAGTATACGTGACTGCGACGTTTCCTTACATTGTCCTAGTCATATTCTTCTTCAGAGGAATAACCTTGAAGGGAATGGGAGATGGTCTGGTCCATCTGTTTACTCCAAAGTGGCACAAAATTCTAGATCCTGTAGTCTGGCTCGAAGCCGGCACCCAGATATTCTTCTCTCTAGGCTTAGCCTTTGGAGGTCTTATTGCATTCAGTTCATATAACCCAGTCGATAACAACTGTTATAGAGATGCAATTATGGTGTCAATGACAAACTGCCTCACATCCATGTTCGCTGGCATCGTCGTCTTTTCAATCATAGGTTTTAAAGCGACCATGGTATATGAAAAGTGTTTAGAGATTAGAAATGCGACACTGCTCGAAGTGTTTGGATCGGCATACAGATCTATGACATTTCCTGAGGCGGGACAAATGGTTACAGTGGACTTAAATGGCAATCTAACAAAATTAATAATGCCAAGCTTACCCGAATGTGATCTACAGAAGGAACTTGATAATGTAAGTATTTAATTAAATTTGTATTTTCGTTATGATAAAAAGTAAGGGTAGGGGTTTCATCCTATAATAATAATAAATAATGTATAGATACATTTTAAATTTTATTATAAGGGAATAACAATTCTCATGGCTCTACCCGGACTCAAATTCAGAAAGTTTCCTCATTTTATGCTACGACAGGCACGTCACCACTAAACTAAATATAATATTCAGTAATAATACACTTTACGTCGTATTTGTCTGATAAATCATTTTAATCATTAATTATGCTGGTCCCAAATAATACACAGTGGTTCATGTTGCTCGACGATAATTAATTTGCACCCATCAAGCGATAATTAACATAGTGCTTTGGAACATTTAGCTTAGGATGTTTTAATAAACCAACCTTATATTATAATTATATTATACTAGCGACTCACCCTCGCTCCGCTCGGGTTTGTTCCTAGGTACGTTTTAACGGTTAGTATAGATTTCTCAAAGATGAGATATTTTCCCGCAGTAAAAATTATCTTACACTTTGACCCGGATAACCAGCTATCATCATACCAAATTTTATCAAAATCTGTCTAGTGTTTTTCTCGTGATGCGTTCGATTCGATCCGATTGCGATATACAGACTGACAGACAGACAAACATTCTAAAAATTATAGATTCGGCCTCTGTGTCAATAATAATGACTATTTCAATAAAATTTTCCTAAAAATATTTTTAACTTGGCATGATCGATGATAAAATTTTAATCCATTTTTCAAGTACATACTGCAATCCATTACAACTGGGCATATCTATGTAATTTTTGTGAAAGTAAAAAATATAATAAGTAGTTCGTATAATAATAGAGCCGTAAAAATGAACACTAAATTATAAATAAAACAACAACAAAATTATAAATAAAAGCTTGTTTTTACAAAGCCTACCGTAAACACGTAACCAAATTACCGTCACGTAATCAAATTTTAAAAGCACATTCTATCCTTCGAGTACGTATAGATATCGCATCGATTTAAAAATAATGATGAGATATTTAAGTACTTAAATTGCGGATGATGAGACAATATTTTGCCTGCCTGTCACAGATCCTGAGGTCCTGGATTCGAGTCCTGCGTCGGGCCAAGTTTAGTTATTGAGTATTTCTGCCAAGAAATTCTCATGTAAATCTTCCAATCTAAATAAACCAAAATGTAAATATTACTATATGGAATAAGTATACTTTTACTTCAACATACGAGTACTTATTTGAAATAGACTTTTCATGTTTATTAACATTGATTGGGAATGAAAGGGATTATTGCCCTCTCATATCCTTTACAAAGTTTTTCTGATGACTAAGAGAGCTTAGCTCGCTCAATTTAAGCGTTCAATGTTGCGCTTAAATTGAATGTTCAGCTTGTTTTGGTCTTAATATGGATACTTTTCTAATACCTTTACACGAGCAGTTGTTGTATCTTTATTTATTTATATATATCGGTGATCTCGGAAAAAGCTCTAACAATTTCGCTGAAATTTGGTATGTGGGAGTTTTCGAGGGCGAAAAATCGATCTAGATTAGTCTTATGTCTGGGAAAACGCGGTTCACTAATTTCGCACGCTCGGGATTAAGCATCATGGTCAAGCGGCCAAGGCGTAAGATTGACACTCACAGGTATCCGGGTTCGAATCCCAGTGGGATACAAAGTGGCCGCGTGTAGTAAATATTGTGTTAGTTATTTTTGGTACTTTCCTAGTTATATCTCCATCAAAATAAATATATTATAATGGCTAACATTTGTTTTACACAAAAAAAAAACTGCGAAGTCATAAAGTACAAAATAATGTATTGTACTTTGGTTGGTTTTTATTTATTTGTTATGACATAAGCATTATTTTAAAAAACTAATAAATACGAAGTTTATTTTTAACACCTTTAATAATGGAATGAAAAAAATCTGTTAAAATTACCAACTAAATATATCAAATAATTGCTATACCGATTATCTTTGGACTAAAGAACCCCATCTTATTTTCCAGACTGCATCGGGTACAGGATTGGCCTTCATAATATTCACAGAAGCTATCAACCAATTCCCAGGAGCCCAGTTCTGGTCAATCCTCTTCTTCTTAATGCTGTTCACCCTCGGCATAGATTCGCAGTTCGGAACACTAGAGGGTGTGGTGACTTCCATTGTGGATATGAAACTGTTTCCAAATCTTCGCAAAGAGTATTTAACTGGAGGTCTATGTCTACTCTGTTGCTTATTGTCTATGGGATTTGCTCATGGTGCCGGAAGCTACATATTTCTACTATTCGACATGTACAGCGGAAACTTCCCCTTGCTGATAATTGCGTTTTGTGAATGCATTGGAATCGCTTACGTGTATGGAGTTAAGAGGTATTTTTTATATATATTTACCTATAATAATATAATATATAGAAAGACATACATAAATGCTCCACATTTTCTGTGTTTAGATTTTATTAATGTTTAGTATAAATTTCTCATAGATGAGATATTTTCCCGCAGTATAAAGTATCCTATATGTTGAGCCGGATAAACAGCTACCATCATACCAAATTTCATCAAAATCTGTCCAGTGGTTTTCTCGTGATGCGTTCACAGACATATAGTGTTTGTGAAGTCATCAACGGATTTGGGTGAAATTCGAAATGAAGATAGCTTATATATGAAACATTTATTATATTTTCCACGCGAAAAAGTGAAAAATTAATAACTTATAAAGCTTAAATAGCATTTAACGAGCTTCTCGGTCATTAGAGCTTTTATCATTTAAATGTACTACTTCCTAATAATTTGAATTAATTTACAATAGCTGTTGCTAAAATTAGCAATAGCCGTCTTATTCAGTTAAATTACTTTCTCGATCCCGTCTTTGTTTGAGAAGCGATTTGTATTCAAGATTCTAACTTTGAACGGAAGCAGGCGTGAAATGTTGCGAAGTTTCTAATTAGGATTTTGCAAGTAGACACTATGTGCACTAATTTATAATAAACTCTAATATTGAGTAATTTTTAAGTTATTGGGTTTTACACTCTGGTATTTTCATTATATACAAACTTGATAACTACACTTGGCTCGATTTAAAACTAGAACCCAGGACTCCGGCGTGCAGTCAAACATTCTAGCCACTACAGTTAGATCAAGTTGTAGGCAATTCTTGTTGGTATTCTCGTAATATAGTAGACCATGATTTCTCACATTTTTTTTTCTTTTGTGTCAGTGCGAATTGAAATTTATATCGTAGCTTGGAGATAAAACTCGCTACATAGCAAAAGCTAATTTAAGTTCCGTTCAAGAGCTTTCATGCCATCGACATATATTAATTTTGACACATATAAAAGAGCTACCTCTTTTATTTATTTGAGTTTTCATTTGTTTCTTTAGAAATTATAAATTGTGTACAATTTTCTTTGATAAATAAAATAAATGCCGTTTTCAATTTATGTACGATGTAAATCGGTAATTCATTTAATCGGTTGGATTAGTGCTTTTAAATTCATCGCTGAAAGTTTTCAGATAAATTGAATTTCATTAAAAGTGTTCAATTGAAAAACGATTTCAAATCAATAGTATTAAAGGCACTTTTAAATCCGGCCCGGTACAGTAGGTATGTTGAGTATTTTTTAGATTTGTATTTAACTCTTTTTTATTTTACCAGTGGTTTTAACTATGTTTTTTATTAAAATATCATAAAATACTAACTTTTTTACACTATCAACTAAAGAAAAATTGTAGATGAACAAATGTTATTCCTCTTAAACTTACAAATAACGCATGTTAAAGCATAACGTACAACATAAAAACGCGACTCGCATTTGTCCAATTATTACAAGCTTTAGTTTCACCTGTCAAGGTCTATATACCTAATGGAATCTTAAATGTTAAATTTGATCCACTTCCCAGTGTTTGATTGAGCTAATTTTTTTTTAAATATTAGATTCTTGTTTATCTACAAAGGTAAATCTCGCAACAAGCTTTTACATCACACAAATTGTGTAATGTAATAAATTGTTGGGTTTGATTTAATTTAAAGTTTATTTTCTTCTTTTTAGAGCATTTAAATAAAAGCTTGTTTTTAAATATGTAGTTTTACTTTTAATTTATTTACTTTATAAATAAATATGACACTGTCATGACGGTGTTTCAGCAAAAGCAATAACAAACAAAAGCTTACAACGCGGAGGTGTTTTTCCGACGCGGATTAAAAAATGTATCTTTAAAAGCTGTAGCTGTAACAAAGCTTCTCCATGAAAGGTTTAATGTCACAAACAAAAAATTCTGTAGTTTTCGACTTCTTATATTATTCATACGTGTCGAAAGGAGAGTGTATTTTAGTGTAACCAACATACACGCACTAACTTGTATATTTATAAAATTGATGAAAACTTTTATATATAATAGGGTAGACCAAAAATTTTTTTTTAGCTTCGGGGTAGAGTTTGTAGCTTATAAAAAACAAAATGTGAAATTTGATTAGAAAATGACTATATTCATCAATTCTTGAATGTTTTCAAAGATCTCTCGAAAAAAGAATTTTTCATCCAAACCGAAAATTTTAAATAATTATTTTAAAAATCAGTGGGCCACCTTAAATTATTGAGTAATTTTTTTTTCAAATCAAAAATTTTGTTTTTTTTTATAAGCTAAAAATTCTATCTCCACGCTAAGAAAGACAAATTTATTTTCGCTCCACCATATTATAAAATAACGTTTTTTTTATAATGTCAACCGTTACTTACAGATTCGCAGATGACATAGAGTTAATGACAGGACAGCGTCCAGGTATATACTGGTTGATTTGTTGGAAATACCTGTCTCCTCTTGCTATGCTCTCGATCCTCATATCCTCGTTTGCTGAGCTGGCTATGGAAGGCTCAGGATATGAAGCATGGATCAGTTCTGAAGGTGATACTATAAAGAAACCCTGGCCGATATGGGCAATTCTGTTGGTGCTTGTACTGATATTAGCTTCTGTGCTCTGGATACCCGGCTTGGCTATATGCAGGTAAATAACTCTTGCTAATACTGTTAATTTAAACGTCGTTTTTATGGTAACGTTTCTGGTTGGCATTACTATCGTGCCAGAGGTAGTAGATTCGATCCCGTACGAGGAAAATAGTTGTTTGGTTCGTTTAGATATTTTTCGAGTTTAATAATGTCAAGATGAACATTGATAGTACATACGTAACTGGAAAGAATAGGTACAAGGAAATATATTCGTATGTATCTATAAACTTCTTAATTTTTTCAGATACTTCGGCATACCTATAATAGATGATGAGGAACGTGCATGGTTCCCAGCAGATGATCTTCGAGATTTCCACGGGATTGAACCCCGACCGGTCTCCGCTATTGAAACTGTACTATTCTGCACTCGACCAGATGGTACCGAAGGATGTTGCTGGCCGGGATGCTGTGAGACAGATGACGAGGAATAAGGAATTATCTGGGTCCGATAACCATAAAATATTTTCTCTCTATAATTATACCTATAGTTTTGTACGCTATATTCAATTTTATATTTTTTTGATATAATTTATTTTTCGTAGGTACGTTATATAAAAAATATTTAAATTTAATAATTTTGTTGTATGTACTTCCAAATAATTTTGGATTTGTTTCTATTACCTTTTTTATTAAAACTGCTAATTACAATAACTATTGAAAACCTGCTGAATAATATAGGTTAAGATTAACGCATATTAGTGACTTTTATGAAGACTTAAATCAGCGACAATAACTCGAGATAAAATAATTTTTAAACAGTGATTTTTCACTATTATTTACCTTTCAAAGTTATTTTTTTATATTATACACATACAACATACCGTTAAGCACTGGTTAAGGATCGAAAGAAATCTTGACTCCATCGAGGTTAGAGAAATGTTAAAGAAACAAAACGATTGAGAGAAAATATAATAGGTACTATCAAATATTCAAATTAGAATTTGTGCTAACTATATTTTTAAAATATTATTTTAGAATTTATTTATAAAAAATAAGATGTATGTACTTTAGATGAATTTGCAAAAATTTTGTAGAGATCTCCTCTGTTATACAATAATTTACATATATTTTATGAGATTATAGGAACGTTTAACGTTAATAACTTTTATAAAATATAAATTAATTTACAATCAACTAAATCTTTTTTATAAGTGTAATTTTTCATATGTTGAAAAATAATGTTATGTTGTTACTTCGAATTTTGATATATAAGTCTTTAACGAGTTGACAATAATATTAAATGATAATGACAATAATGACGCTAATAGATTCAAGAATTACATATAACTAGAATGGACAATACATACGCTCAAAAGTAGGTGAGTCTAGTAATTCAATATAAATGTTTGATGTGATATTTAATTGTTACCCTTTTAGAGCTGTATTACGATAAAATCAGATTTTTTTATATATTTATGTATTATACTTCTTTCTCTAATATAATTTTAAGTAATCACAAAATATATATCTTAATTACAATACTGTTGTGTGTTTATCAGTTGAAAAATATAGAAACCTAGAGGCGTAATAATGATTTTATTATATAATAAAACACATTAATTGTTCTGGAACTGCGACTATATAGAACCTATTACGTAAATAAGATAAAAATTAATGATAAATGTTACAAACTTAAAAATAATCTATTATGTAAGCAAACATATCTATTTTATTTTAAATTTCATTTAAAAAATATCAAACATACGTAGATAATTTATTCCAAACAATATAAGTTTCAAGAAAATTCTCTTTAACAGGGTTTTAAATCAATATCATAAATTGAAACTGCGCATATCAGTGAAATATCAACAAAAATATAAAAATGGCAGCTGTAACTACTTATTCGGCCTATAAATATATTTATGGTATATCAAACTACCAATAAGGTTAATATCGGCTCTTCCTATTATGATGTTTTTGTCGATTATGGCTCTTAGGATGAATATATCACTTTCTTTTGCCTATGTTCAGTTACAATCAATTATAAATTTAATTTTATTACAAAAGTAAATACTCGTATAATAATTGTAGTGCCGCGTAATATTGTTATTAGCGCAATGATGTTTGTTAAGAATAGTTTCAGAGAAGAAAAATTATAATACGAGTAAGTACTATGTATATTAGAATAGACATTAGAAATGTATGTACTAAATAACTATAAAAAATGTTCTTTCTGCAGAATGATCTATGACTAGAATGAAAAAATGTATCTTATGATAATATAAGTTAAAATAAGCTTATAGCGACTGTCTACTATCGGGTACGGTTGGGCCATGTTTGCCAATATCTAGCGTCCGTTATCTTAAAATGCAGTCTTGTTAAATAGTAATAGTTTTATTGCTGGTAGTAAAATCAAAAATAAATATCAATATTTAAAAAAAGGCAAAGCTTTTGGTATTATTTTTATAAAATGTGTCAATTAAATCTCTTATTGATATTATATATATTCGCAGAGAGATTATGGCATTATTTCTGCAAAGTTATTTCTGTATATGTATAATTTTGAACATTTATTGCCTTACTTTTTGTTATATATGACTTACTTGTTAGGAATGCTTAATAAGCGCACATCGAATCATATTATACTATTAAGAAGTATTATACGATTAACGAATAATATCTAAATGTTTATTTTGTAGACGTTTAAAAAGGCAGTACTTTGTTGAAAATGTAGGATTAAAATAAATATGAAGACAATAACGTAACATGCGCGCTGATGTTGTGATATATATATTTATATATATCAAATCACAAATGTGTATCAGCTGACAATAAAATCATAGATGAATAATAAATATTAAAAAATAAATAACTAGTGCGCGCATAGCCTTACTATTTCATCGCACTTGTCACATTTCGCACAATTTTATAATCGCCATAAATAATTAAGAAAAGGCTGAGAATGGTCTTTTATTGAATATTTTATTTATTTACTTAATAATTATTTTTTTAAATAATTAACTTATTTTTTAATCGATAGTCTTCTTATAAAAAATAATTAATGTTCAATTAATAATTGGAACTATAATAATATTTAATAAATTATTTATTATATGTATCTAATAACATACAGACTTAATGATAGTTTAATGGATTTGATATCGATATTTAAATCGATTCAAAAACGTATTGAAGTTACTACTCTACAGAAATAGTATTTTATAAAACCAAAAATCGATTAAATAAAAAAATAAATTAAGTCCAAAGTTATTTCAAGTTTCAAATTAATTACATATATTATATTCAACCAGAGACTCCTTTCTCAGCAACCATTTTATAGTCAAGTGGACAATAATGTAGTGAACTGTTGTATAGAATAATTCAAGAAATACTATTCCTAAATACATGTATAATGTTAATCTTTGGATTGCATATCTTGTTGTTTTGTGTACCTATTGTAAATTTTGTCTAACTATTGCGTGTTGATGGTAAATAAATGTTTAAAAAAATATTTTGTTTTATATTTTGAACCTATGAATATAGAATGTTGTATGTATACAGCCCTTTTTTAATGAGAGGGATCAGGCCATAGTCCACAGGCCAAGTGCGGGTTAGGGATGTATAATAGTTCCGATTATCAGAAGGACTCTACTATAAGATAAAAACTTTTTAACAAAAAAATAAAAACCGACTTCAAACAAAAGCACTAAAAAGTTAAAAATAACTGATTGGTAGTTTTCATTTACTATACATACCTAATCAAATATTTTCGAAGTCGGTGTGTTTTGGCTAAGTAATTACCTACCTATTAAATACATACCTAATCAAATATTTTCGAAATCGGTGCCAGCCCATACAAAGCAAAGCACACCGACTTCGAAAATATTTGATTAGGTATGTATAGTAAATGAAAACTACCAATCAGTTATTTTTAACTTTTTAGTGCTTTTGTTTGAAGTCGGTTTTTATTTTTTTGTTAAAAAGTTTTTATTTTTACCTTTTTAGTGTAGACAGTAGTAGCAAAGTACGAATTCTAAAGTGTTAGGCTTGTCGAATCAAACAAAATAAGCCCAAACGCAAAGTATCTACTATTAGCCGTTGAAGAGTTCCACCTATCCACCTTCTGGCCTTACCATCAAATCAGGTCAACAATACCGAACCACTGTACTATCAACGGAAATAGAAACACTTGCAAAGTTTCAAGTCAATATGACAATTAGAAGTAGGTAAAATTCATTATTAGCTATTTTTCCACCCTTAGGGGTGGTATTTTTTTTTGAAATTTAAATGGGACCAATCTGGAAGTATACTCTTTCAAACAAAACAAAAATTGTCCAAATCGGTTCATAAATGACGAAGTTCTGAGGTAACAAACATAAAAAAAAAAATACAGTCGAATTGAGAACCTCCTCCTTTTTGAAGTCGGTTGAAAATACCTAATAGGTTTGTTAATTAATATTATGATTCTTATTTAGCACTGATTATTATTCTCGAATTCAAATATTACTTAAATTAGCTTATAGCTATTACCTGGGTGACCGAATGTTTTTCGGAAAATATATAAAAATGGCGTTTTTTCATGAAATAGACTAGTGTTAGTAGTGAAGCGGGTTCGGATCTTGGGTCTCACACATCTGATATTTTCATTTGCGAATTATTTTCAACATGATTACCACTTATCTTACGGTGAAGAAAAACATCGTGAGGAAACTTGAATTGAATTTTATTTATTTGTATAGATTAGAAATAATCTAAGAAAATATCGTGAGGTAACCTTCATGTGAAGCCTGCCAACTTAGTGGAATATGGCCTAATCGACAGGCATATTGGAAGAATGTCCACGTACCCGGCAGTAGGACGTTAAAAAGGCTGAATACATGCACCTATATAAATAAACTTACCCGGAACAAACAGATAGACCGACAGACAAAAAAAAATGTTGTTCTCTTCTAAGTAACGTACCTATATACTTAAATACACATTTAGTAAAAAGCTGTTGTATAGATTGGAAATATCTATTTTAGGGGTTATCAAATATCATTAAGTAATCTATATCTAAAGCGCCATCTAATAACATTTACTTGAACTATTGTTTTCTTAATTCCTGATATGAGCCCACGATACATGTAAACTTTATTTAATAAGTTCTGAAAACAGACATAAGAAAAATCTTATTTAAAAGGTGAAATAATACTTTGTTAGATTTACGCGAATATTTGAAATTTAAACTAAAACTATCTTTTAATTTTGATTTTTGGTTACCATGCCTACCTTATAACTTAAACCATAGCTTGGGAACCAAAAATCGTTTAGTAGATAGTTTTATTTAAAAGGTGAAATGTGAACTAGGCTTGAGACGATTATTGATTTCGTAAAACGATATCAAGGCATCATACATTATAAAAATCGGAGATATACGTTTTAAACTTGCTGCGAGTCTTGCTACATGCACATATTATGTATGTCTCCGCGACTGCGGACTGCGTAATACTACGTTCCTTAGTCAACTTTTTCGCATCTTTTTAGTTTTCTTTTTACTCAGTCAGGTTTTTATTTTTATACATTAATTTAAAACGTACAAATAATCTCCTGAAATCAACCATGGACCAGACATACATGAATGCGTACAGCATACCCCTGCTTTGGGCTTCACTAGTTGGGTTATAATCAGTAGATAACCTTGCGAATTTTCGAAATTTTTTATTTTTCTTAACTGGAATTTAAAGATTGATACGCAAATGTAGTAATTCCCAAAATCCCTTTAATTATAGTGATATGGAGTAAAATATTTGAGCATGAAAGTATAAACAACACATAGTTTATGGTCGCCATCTAAGAGGTTCTGGAGGGACAGCTGCAGAACCAGTTTTCAATTTTCATAGGGTGAAAATTATAATATATAAAGTAGAAATACGAGCAGCGGATGAAGTCAAAGAGAATGTATAATAACCACTACGTTTTGATGATGTTAGTATGTACACAAATCATGATCTTACTTTTTATTAGACATACGAGTATGTAATGCCTTGCCTATTTTTAATTTTGTTTTCCTAAAAATGTATTTTTTTTTTTGTTTTTGTATGTACATATTCTTTTTTTAATTATGCTGATGAAGAGCGCCAGTAGCAGGTTTTTATCTGTTTATGTTACTATATACATAAAATTTAATAAATCTTTAAAAAATATAAAGAACAGGAAAATAAAAAGACGGTTAACTTTATATCTTATATTGTTGTTATTACATACTGAAACTTAAAATGTTTGAACTTACCATCAGGTACACAACATAAGATATTTTAAAGAAAAAAAAACACGTTTTTTCAGTGCACAAAAATCTCCAGGAATAATGAAAACAAAAAAGACAAAATCTACTAGTGTTGGGCAAAATATGTCATCATAATCAGTCAAGCTATATTTTAAACATTAATTTTTTTTCCATTAAAAAAAATCGATTATGATAAGAAAAATTTGCCCACAAAATTATAGGTATGAATCGCATATCAGTGAACAG
Organism: Brenthis daphne; assembly: GCA_947093115.1. Taxonomy (NCBI): domain Eukaryota; kingdom Metazoa; phylum Arthropoda; class Insecta; order Lepidoptera; family Nymphalidae; genus Brenthis; species Brenthis daphne. The sequence continues at coordinate 1,960,818 of OX352483.1, read as the reverse complement.
AAAGCTAGAGTAAACGCTTAAATGATTAATCAAAGTCCCGATAACGCATCTTAAGAACTAAGGTTCATATGGTACAGCGATTAATCTAAATAAATTTTAATGTATAATTTAATTCTACTCATAAGAATCTTATGTACTTGAATATATCTGAATTCTAAACTAAAATATTTTATGAAAACAAATCATTAATAAGTATTTGACATTAATCAGTCTATGGAAAAAAGGCAGTACTCTTGTCTATGACTCAATGTAACATGTACAGATTAAATATAGTAATATTGTTAACAAAAATCGATTTTATGAACCGTTTTAATGTACGCTATTAATTAAAAAGTATCCCTTTTCCCTTACTAGATTATAGAGGACATACATTTATTTTTCAGTCAGTAAGTCCAGCTTATCCAAAGTAACACAAAGGATTATAATTTTTTCTAGTTTTGTTAACACTATTTTTCTAATAAAACCTAATAATTTAACTAAACAATACAAAGCTATGTGTAATTGACAGATGTCTGTATTTTTTTATAGTTTTACTATTTTATTAATAATAACTATAATTTAACTTTTCAATTACAAGAAAAGTTATGGTTAACAGTCTTATTTTATTAATTATTGTTTGCAACTATCTTATATCTAACTATATTTTAGGTGACAATAACTTTGTAGAATTAAAAAAGAAATAGTTTGATAACATGTCTTCTAAAACCAATCATGATTGTCTATATACCAAAAATATGTGCCGCAATGTTTATAATTTATTTAGGTAGTAAGTTACCACAAAATTACTTTAGTTCACTTTGCAGTAAAGAATAGAATTGTCACTATTTCTGTGATGAATAACACTTGCCTGAAATAAAAAAAAGCAATAAGTTATTCTTACATCCATTAGGCAGTAAATGAAAGTATCCAGTGTTTCCATGTTTGATGAAGTATGGTAAATATTGACATGTTTTAAATGAATCTTGTATAATGGCACAGATTCTTAACACCAAAACACACAGATTCACACCTAAAAATATTTAAACTACCATGAGCCTCGGGAGGGTGGTGCAAGAGGCCCAGAGGGTGCACTTGCACCCCCCTGCCATGAAGAAAAATATATAGAAAAGGTTAAAGAAATAAAATTGTATAAGTAAAATACCTGTTTAAATTTAGATATATGTGTAAAAAAGATGATAAATACGATGTGAATAAAAATGATCAAGTTAATCATTTAAAAATATAGTTATTCCTTTAATATAAAGAAGCAGATGCACCCCTTGAAAATAATTCTACCACCGCCCATGGAAATCATTGTAGTGTTACTAAGTTGTGTAAAAATTAACTAAGAATATTATATGTTTACGGGATTATAAAAAGGTTACGGTTATGTTCTATATTCACTAAAGTCAGATAACTTCTCTATCGGCATTTTGTTTATCAATCTCGGCTTTTTTTACTTTCTTGGCTTTAATATCTGCCATTGTTTGTTCAATAGATCGTAAATCTTTTTTATTTTCACTAGGAACTTCTCCATAGCTTTTATTCATATTTGTTTTCTGAGCTGCCTCTATGGCTGCGTCTTGACCAATTAAATGTGCATACTTTTGTTTATAAAAAGTCCCACTTAATTCTACTTTGCCATGTTTACGTTTTCTAGTCTTTTCTTCTTCGTTTTCTATAGCAGCTAATTTCTCCATTTCCAGGCGTTTTTGTGCCATTTCTGCGGCTTTTTCTTCATCCCAAATACCTCCTGCCCTACGTACTGTCAGTTCATCTTCGGATGGTCCTTTGTCTTTTAAATAAACTACACAATATCTATCAATGCCTTCCTGGCCAAATGAATATACTTGAGCTCCAGCTGTAGTTGCAACATCTCTTATTACTGATCTATACATTTGATCCATGGGATCAAATTGCAAATATGGTTTAGTTCCATCCTGTATGAAGTTACTTACTTTTTCTTCAACACGAGCACAAAATCTGTTAAGTATATTCTTTTCTTCTTTATGTTTCTTTTCCAATGCTTCTTTGTGTTTCTTAATTGCTTTCTTTTGGGCTTCACTTGTTGATGGAGGTTTCTGCATAGAATTTAAAATAGAGCCTAGTAGATCCATGTTTATATTTCGTTCTCAGAACAAAAGGATGTATAAGCTATTATTTCAGGTATTTTCTTCTGCCAATCTGATGAAATTTTAAAATTATCAACTAGAGACTGTGTATTTAGGCCCTTGAAAGCAAGCACACTTAACGATGTTTCAATTTGTGCAGGTACTTGTCCTCCAAAAGTAAGGGTTTCTTCAGCAAATTGTAGGATTTGTTCAAGAGGTGGCTGGAATGGAGTCCCCTTCACAAGTAAGGTTTGTTGGCTAAGATCAATTTCTTTGACACTTCCCAATAATCTTTTGTGTTTACTACAGAGCTGTTCAAATATCTCGTCCACTTCAGTCCTGGAAAGATTAATTATTATTAAAAATAACTAACAAATAATATATATGTTTTATATTAATACACTATTTTCACGAGTTTAATATATTATTATACTCACCGTTGTCTTTGAATTTCTTGAACTTCTTCAGAGATTAGGTTATGTAAAGCCGATAACAATTTACTTTGCAAACCTACAAACTCTTCCAAAGGCGTTCCAGTTAACGTAGCCCTAAAAATAAAGAATGTATATATAAAACATATTCACGTTTTGCAATACAAATCCATAATTAAGAATAATCTTACTCTTTTATGCTTTTGCACCTACGAATCACTTTATTAATAGATATTGCGCAGTTTTGGCAGATTTTCAAACACGTTTTGGATGTATTATAAAACTCTTCGAAAAAGGAAAAGTAGTCAATTATTTGTTTTTGTACTTTTGTTTCCATTATACGAATTCAATTGCATGTTTATTACTTTTCTCACAACATATAGCGATAATTTTTAAGTGTTGACTGTTGACCTTGTAGGTTTGTATCAGTGTTCGATGTTGCCATTCACACGTTAGTCAACGTCCAACGACGAATTTATATATGCAGCAATATACTCTATGACGACGAATCACGAAATGATGATTGAAGAATAGTATCGTATCGTACTTAGTTTTTTTTCCATCGATAGTCAACTATCGATAGCATATAGATAGTTAATCGATAGTGACCAATAGTTACAATATCGATAGTTCTTTCGATAGTATCGATACTATCGATAGATGAAAATGTGACAATACTATTGACAGACCACAATACTATCAATAGTATTGGTTTTTATTTGTCATCCATGGTATTGGTGCTCACAAATCATAAACTATTGATAGTATCGATACAATGGAAGTATCCAAATAAAATAATATCGAGGGTATCGATGCTATCGAAACTATCTATAGTTTCAGCTATCGATAGCAGCACATTTTTCGATAGTATTGTACACAGTTCACTGGTGGCAGTAAACAAATTGATTTTTTTATACTAACTTTCATCTAATTACATTGCTTATAAGCTTAAAACTTACCTAATACTATCGAAAAATTAACAATTATCGATGGTCCAAAACTCAAAAGTATCGATAATATAGATTCTATTAATAGTATTGTTTTTCAATAGTTTGATAGTATCGATTTTATTAATACTATTGATAATTTACAATTTATTAGTTACTATCGAAAGTATCGATATCATTACTCTCCGTTAATAGTATTGTCGCATTTCTAGCTATCGATACTATCGATATTATCGATATAGCTATCGATATAGTAGGGCTGTTTTGGATGAGAACTATCGATAGTGAACCTATCGATACTTCGGCAGCTTAATTTGTAAAAAAGAGATTGTTTATTCTCCATTTTATGCATGATGGATGGAATAATTAAACCTTGGATTTTATGACAGTCAGTGTTTTTTTAAGTTAAACATTCGTTATTCTATTGTAAGAGATATGTCTAGTAAAATTTTATGAAAATCGGTTCAGTAGATTCTGTGTGAAAGCGTAAGAAACATACAACCTCACAAATTTTCCTTTAAAATATTCGTAGCATTTTTTAAGAATAACCATATGAATAAAAATTGTAAGTGCGAGCTTACATTAATAAAATTTATGGTATGTGATGAAAATTGACATTATTATATTCGTTATGGCTAGTTTATATAATAAAATAATTATTAATCATTTAACCCTGTTGGACACTTTCTAGTTTCATTTCTTGCGGTATACCAAAGAGAATGTAACCACTACGTTTTACAGTAAACCGGTAGTCACAAGTGCGGCAGTCAGTGTTGCCGCTTTTAATATTTCGTTTTCATCTATTAGATATTGACTTAAGAAAAACCGGAACGTAATATTAAAAAGGAAAATTTAACTCTAACTAATTGTAAATATAAATTATGTTTCTAATTTGTTTTCAGTGTGTATAATTATGAAGTTGGGAAATGCTTCACGATATTGAACCAATAAACGAGAATACCGCGCATTGAAGCGGCGCTTATTTTCTTTCTGCAGTGCGCGTTTAACTTCAGTCATAGAGTATATTGCTACATATATAAAACTTCAGTATAAATCTGTCTTTGATAGAGGGATAGCGTAAAACTCTATCGCGTTTTATTTCGATTTCATTTACGCTATAAACCAATATAATTAAGTGTTTTTGCAAATATTTATGACTGTAGTGTAATAAAAAAATAGGTGTAAATGATGAAGCTTCAATGCACATTGTATTCTAGATAAAATTGTGATTTTGTGAAAATGAATGGCAAAATGCATAGTGAAACGGGCACTTTCTCGCCCGATGGCATGCGAGCCGAAATATTAAATCCATTTGTCCATAAACTGGAATTAGATAATACATATGACAAAATACGGGTAAGAATATAATTAAATCTTATTTTTGAATCTTAGGTTTTAAAGAAAAAAACAAGACGTATCGTCTGCGCAAACTCTAAAAGTCGAGTTACATGTGCCGTACTTAATGATTTTATATTTTAATCAAATAGTTTATCGTATCTTTGCTTTTATTAGATGCAATAATATAAGTTTCTTAATTATCTATATTTGTGTTCATTCCACACTTTCACCGGCTTGTTTTTAATTAAAATAAGAGCTACTATAACTTACTGTTTATGTAATCAGTGTTGCATTGAAATACAAATTATAATTAAAAAGTATTTATATACTCGATGCGGCGGTCATTGTATGCAGCAAATAAATAGCATTTTCAATATTGCTGTTACTTTTCATTAAACATAACAAAAAAATCATATTTTTAATTTTAACGTTCATTAAAATGAAATATTGGGAATGGGGATTGATTTATTTTTGTTTGCATATATAATAAAAAAAATATTTTAATATAATAGGTATTAAAAAAAATCAAGTAGGCATAAAATATATACAACATAGGAAAACGTTAAAAAATATACAAGTACAGTAGACCGTAATATTTACTAACAAATGAAAGTGCTACTAGAAGTCAACCTAAATGTGCTTAGAGTATTATTTTTCTCATACCTTTCATCTTGATACAACAAACCGGTTGTCTATTATTAAATAGAAGAATTTTGTTGTGACCAAACCGGTAGTTTTCTTTAAATGTTTTATATTAGCCTCATTTCCGAATCTTTACATATAAGAAAGCGATCTTTGCTAGGTCTATGGGTATTATTTTCTTTAACGGGCTAATCTCTAAAACCAAATTGCGAACATGTTTTTGTATTTTATAGTCGTCTGTTTGTTTAGAAAGGTTATTGCCTGTACAAGATTTTACTCAGCTCCACTACCTTTGAAGAAGCGGAACAATTTTCTATACAATATACATATAATAAAAGTGTAAATCGATAAAATTAACTCCAAAATCGATCAGAAACTAATAAAATGTCGATGAATTCAAAAAAATTATAATATAATAGATTCTTCGGGCATAAAAATACAAAACTTACTGGTGTATTTTACGTGAATACCAACTTTTATTATTTTTTCACGACTCATCAAATTGAAAAGTTGGAATGTTTATGGTGATATTGTAAACATAATAAGCATCAAATTAAAAACTATAGTGATCCTTTTTTCATTTTTCCCTGTAAATTACATTGGTGTAATCGGTTTGTAAAAATTTGGTCAATAAAGTGCACTTCTTCAATGATAATTGAAAAAAATGTAGTTTACAAAGTAAATATTATCGATTTCTCCAATTTTTAAAATTTTTAAGGATGTCTTTACAAGATGATACAATATTTTTATATTTTCAAAAAGTAGCATTCAAGACGAAAAGAATGAGCCCTATCTAAAAGTTGAAAGAATTTTTTTTTTTAAATGTAAACACCCACTTGAAGTTGGGGGTGATTTTCAGCTTCTCGAGACCATAAAACATACTTTTCTCGGAAATAGCAAAACATTTCAATTTTATTTATTTTTAATTTATTATATGTATTTCGAAGATTGCATTCCCTTAGTTTCAAGGAATTATTCTAGAAATTAAAAATAAAAACCAAGAAACAGTTAAAAACCGCGTTTTTTTGCAAATATCTCGAAAACTGAGGCTATTGTAAAAAGTGCTATTTATAAAAGTTGTAAAAAATAAAAAGTATTATGGGAAATTTTATATAGGTATTATTGGTTATTTTACAATTACTGGGGGAAAAATATGATTAATAAAAAAATACTATATTCCTTTGAATTTAAAAAGAATAGTTTTCTCTCTCTCTCTCTTATCTTTGAAAAAGAGATATCATAATATTGTATTCAGCGCTTTTTTACGTCCCACTGCTGGGGGTGGGCCTCCCTTCAATACGAGGGGGATCACTAATCAGGCCATAGTCCACCACGCTGGCCGAGTGCGGCTTGATGGACTTCCATATCTTTCGAAAATTTGCTAGGTTTTTCCAGACATGCAGGTTTCATCACGATGTTTTCCTATACCGTAAGACCGTAATCATGTTCGAAATGATTCGCACAACAAAATGTCAGAGGTACGAGATCCGGGATTTGAACCCGCTTCACTCGGTTTCCCAAGTGAGCGCGTCACGACTGAGCTACCACTGCCTTATCATAATTTATTATCTTAATTCATTATTTTTTTCTTTATTTTAATGAATTTCGTCATTTATTAGATTTTATTAACATTTATTTACATATCAAATTAATGAATATTCTATTAACATTTGTTTTAAAATACAATACAATATTTTAAAATATTTTTTGGCCTCATATTTAGTTCTATAACACTATTCTTAAATCATTGTGAGAAAAGTTTATTCGTCACGAACATAATTAAAAAAATCTTAACTTTATATCCTCTAGAGGGCGCCATATTCAATTTAATATGACGTTACATATCCTAATCCGGTGGACGATCAAGAAGCTTCCAACGATGCCTCATTTTTCAAATTATGATAAGTAGTTTAGAAATTTAGAGGGAACCGATGAACATACATACATACCGGTCAAAATCATTACAGCATCGGCACCAATTTATTCAATAAACAGAGGTCACGGTTTTGATAGTCCAAGAACGGTTATATTTTGCTTGGAACACACTACCTACATACAGTTATTTGTTTTTGCCTTCATGCAAAGGGAAAGGAGGGCATTTCACTCCTAAACCTACACCCTAAATCAGGTTAAAAGACAGTGTCACTTGTACGCTTTTACTTAAGTTTTATTATTATAATGGTTATGCTAAGTATTATAAAATGTCTTTATCTAGACTGCTTTCTAGATTTTCTCATTGGTTCAAACTGTATCATTAGGCCAATGTCATCTTAATATGTAGAAAAACCGTTCTATTTACTCGACTGCGCGACACAAAGGAGGATAATGTGTTTAAAAGTCTATGTATGTATGTTTGTTTATTACTATGTGGTGTTCTAGAGACCAAACGCGTGGATCGATTTTGATGATTCATATGTCGTTAGATTCGTATTGGTAACGCGAGTGTAATATGCTATATAAAAATAGTTAAAAATTAAAATGGCATTTTTCAGGAGTCAATTTGTGTGTCTTTAAAGAAAATACTTTCAAAACTAATCGCATCGGTATCAAAATAAAGGTTTTTAAGAAGCGATTAAAAAAAATATATATAAAACTTATACTTAATGTTTAAAAGTAATTTAGGATGAAATATTGCTAATTCTGGGCAAGGATGGTATGTTTCCGACTGCATAATACTATATTTAATAATAATAACCGGCGTTACAGTTAACAATAGATTTCTTAGAAATTTAATTAATTCCTTAGAAATTTACCTGGAGGTGATATTCCTTCGTCGACTTGTTTTCATCTTTTTAGTTAGCTTTTATGCTGTCGGTTTATTTTTTTATTTTTATAAGTAATATATTTTTTATTAGATTTCCTCATTGGTTCAATCTGTATCATTAGGCCAATATCATCTTATGATCTAGAAAAACCGTTCTAATTTTATTTCCATCCATCTTGTTTCTAAGTACTTTGTTAAAAGAAAGTTGCAAATTGTTCGTTTACTTATTGATCATTGAGGGAAAGTCGACTCACCGTTATATGAACGAACCTCTACTTGAACGGATATGACCATGCATTATGTAATATAAATTGACATTTAATTAAGATAGGTTTGCTTCATTCAGTTAAAAGGTATACCGATGTCAAAGTAATTATTCCAACGTATGTTATTTTGAAATTTGTATGGGTGTATATAGACATATATTATTGGTTAAAGTACTACTGCTTGGCACGGGCCTCTCTTGAACTCGAGGGCTTCAAATGTCTTTCAAAATCATGCTTCTCAGACTTGCAGATTTCTTCACGATGCTTTCCTTTACCGTAAGACTTATGGTAATCATGTTGGGAATGATTCGCACATGGAAGATATCAGAGGTGAGAGACCTGGGATTTGAGCTCTCTTTACAGTGCATTTGCAGTGGTAACGCACTCGCTTGGGAAAACAAAGAATTATGAAAATCAATTGAAAAATGGCCAAAATATCGCATAACATGTACAAAAAATAGTACACACGTACTGAAAGTTTCCTCCTTTATGAATCGATCAAAAATAACGAGCTATTGGAAAATTACCAGCACATTTTATAAGAAAAATATTTTTAAATTAGTTTGTACGGCAAAACCAAAAAGAAAACGCAGGTAAAAGTTAGGTTTTTGATTTGGACTATTTTAACATTAAAAATTAACGAAATAAGAATCAAATACATCGATAAGTTCAATCAAAACAAGTTTATTTTATGTATATAACATTTATAAAATTTCAAGGTCTCATTAAGTCGATTCATTAAACTAATGAAATATATTTTTATACGGATTATATTCGTGCTTCGGAAAGCATACAAAGCTGTCCTGCACTCCTGTATCCGATCTTCCGACGGTCGGTCGTGTCGGATTGCTACATCGCCAGTTCTTCTCAGGTCTGAATCTTCTTCTTTCCGAACTGGTAATAGACTCGTGACGTTCAGTAAACAATTGTAATATTTTAATGCTAAATAAAATATTTTGAATTGAAACATATATATATATATATATATATATATATATATATATATATATATATATATATATATATATATATATATATATATATAGGAGCCCGATAAGGATCCCCTATAATAACTATAATTAATAATATTACTTAGCGTAGAGAGATCACCTTATTTATTTGTGCACATCTAATTGTATTTAATCAAAAATCTGTCAAAAAACAATGCAAATAACCGCCAAATTCAATTCTTTTAAATATTAAAAACATTTTTTATTTTATAATTTAACTAGCGAGCTACCTTCGCTTCGCTCAGGTTGAATGTAGGGTACATTTGAATGGTTTAGAAACGCATAAAAGACAAACGTCCAATTTTTTTTTTGCGCCAGGAACCTTTGCAGGCGTATACAACATAACCAACCAGAGTTTTAAATAAAACTATCTTTTAGGATTATTTCGCGGATTTATTTTCATTTTTGGTTCCCGATGTTTCGAATGCTTTACAGCAATCATGGTCACGGGGGAGACAAAAGTTATAGATTTCTCAAACACATACTTGTTACAGACAATCAAAATAAATCCGCGAAATAATCCGAAAAGATAGTTTTATTTAAAAAGTCAAATATTTGCGTAAGTCTAAGAAAGTATTATGTCAACCAGAGTTACCGCGTAGAGGACAAACGTACGGACATTTATTTTTATTGATAAAGATAGATAATATAGATAAAATTAATTTGTTTACAATTTTAGAGATTTACATAGAAATTGAATAATAGATAAAAAAACGTACATATAGACAAATAAATATACTCCTCCTTTTTGGAAGTCGGTTAAAGTTAAAACAAATGTAACGTTCATTATTCTGTATAATTAATTATAATTATTATTATTCTTGCAAATTAATTAGACAGACGAAATTTCTAAAGAAATCTTTTTTGAGGATACAACTTCATAAAATATTAGAAAGCTAAAGTAATTGTACTTATATATCTAAAAAATATTTTTAAACCGGAAGTTATTAATCGTATGTATATATTTCTGTAATTTAAAATACATTCATTGAATAAAAAATTTACTCAATAAAAATATTGTCGTATTAAATGACCTCTAAGTTTACTATTAGAATTTATTGGAAGTTTTTATAATGCATAAAATGTAATTTATTATTCCTATCTACGTACATTTTTAATTAATTGATATTAATATTACAAAGAATAAAACTGGCAAAGATGACCGATATTAATAAGACCGATTTACACGGTCCGATATCGGTCTGGTAAAGTATTTTTATGCAAGAAGCGTTGCTGGAGTGTGATTCGACCGAAATTTCTCTCTTACTGATAGCGTTAATGCAAATATTATTTCTTGTATAAAAATATTTTACCAGACCAATACCGAACCAAGAACTTTAGTGTGTATCATCAGGCTTTACTACTTTCTCGTAAACTAGAATCAAATGTGAAATGTCTCTTTAATCTTTATCCTTTTTTTGACGACACGTTTGGCTTAGTTTGTAGTGACCCTACTTCCTGTGCCAGCGTTCGCGGGTTAGAGTCCCGCTGGGGGCATTCGTTTGTATGATGAGCACGAATGTTTGTGCTCCAGTCATGGGTGTTTATATTTATAATATGTATGCTGCCTCGGTGGTGTAGCGGCTAGCATGTACGGCTGCACACCCGGAGGTCCTGGGTTCGAGTCCCGGGTCGGGCCAAGTTTAATTATTGAGTCTTTCTGTATATTAAGCCTCAATAACAGCCCGGAGTTGGGAAGTTGGCGGTGTTTCACCCCCGTGCTTCGGAGAGCACGTAAAGCCGTCGGTCCTGCGCCTTAACTCTCACTGGTCGTGTCGAGCAGTCGTCCCACCGGAGTATGAGAGTGACAGGAATAGAGAGTGCACTTGTGTCTGCGCGTACACTTGTGCACTATAATATCTCCTGCGCAGTTGGCTAGTCTCAATGAGATTAGCCGTCGTGACCGGAATCGGTCAGGAGAACATCATCATCACATGTATACATATTTAAACTTATATATGTGTAGTGTATCAACTATCTGGTACCGATAACACAGGCCTCGTAGCTTACCATGGAACTAGATGGTGCTGTGTGTTAATGTCCCAACATATTTATTTATCCAAGTTTACGTGCTAGATTAAACCAAAATTTGTTGAAGTGCAAAGGCGTAATGAAGTAATAAACACAAAAAGTTATTTTAATAATTAAATCATTGTTAGTGATACAACAATGAATAACTAAGACTGATATTATGGCAGCAATACGTGCTTAAAATGGTCGTAAAACCAAACGTTTTGAATAACCAGTTTACAAATGCATATATTTTAGCCTTGATTCAATTAATAGCTATATATTTGAGTAATTCCGCATTATTATTATTGGTCTGCTACATATCTATATCTCGTGTAATATATATATATATATATATATATATATATATATATATATATATATAAATACCTATGTATATCTCCTGTAATAATGATTAGTGGGACAAACGAATGGGACGTGGAAGAAAGTATTTTAAATATTGAAGATATCAAGGTTTCATTCAAAGGAAACTTTCTTTTATTTTTTTAAATATTAACTGTGTTTAATTTAAATATTTTTTCAAAAAAGCTTAACAAACGTATCTTAAAATCATCACATAAAGAAAAAAATTTAGAAAACAAATTTTTTTTATTCATAATCGTAATTAACGTCGGTCAATAGATAGACAAAAAGTTTTTAGCCGGCTTATACGTTTAATTTAACATCGTAGTATACAACACCTAAGCACTTTTGATACTTTTTAGAGTGTGTTTTTAGGCTTTTTAGGGTGTGTGTGTGACAAATTGAGGAGAAAAAGGTCCTGAACAGTTTTAGTTTTCAGTTGCCTATTTATACATTTTACAAAATTTTTATCTATTCATACGGAGAATGAAAACTTATATACATATTTTAACATTAGTCTCCTTATTCTGCTCATATAAATAAATAAAATAAAATAAAAATGCCTTTTATTTCTTGCAAGAGTAACAAAAGTAAACAAACAATTAGTTGAAAAAAAAGAAGATAGTGCAGTAATATTATAATGTAAAAATAAATAAGTGTATAGGTTATATATATATATATATAGTTTTTTTATTTTTTTTTATTTTTTTTTTTAAGTTGTTATTATTTATATATATATATATATATATATATATATATATATATATTTATGAGCATAAAAAAAAGTAAATAATGCTTAATCCTAATGTTTTGTTTGATTATTACCTGCAAGAACCCTTCCGCAGGTGAAGGCCTCCTCCAAAGAGTTTCTGCTCATATCTTATATCTTATATATATATAAAAGAAAGTCGTGTTAGTTACTTCGCTTATAACTCAAGAACGGCTGAACCGATTTAGCTGAAAATTGGCAGGGAGGTAGTTTAGAGCCAGGAGAAGGACATAGGATACTTTTTATCCCGTTCGACCGCGTTCCAATTTTTATGATATTTTAATTTTTGGATTTCTCTTAGTCCGGAATAGGTAAGTATTAAAACATATAATTAAAATGTGAGAAAGAAAGATTTTTTCTTTTTATATCTATTTAAAACGTACCTAGCGACGAACCCGAGCGAAGCGAGGGTGAGCCGCTAGTAACCTATAATTAATAGTATACGTAGGTACCATGAGTTTATCCCATTATTGAGAATGGATTGATTCCCCATGTATATTTTCATCCCCCTCTTCAACCCCATAAGGTATGATTTCCGGGATAAAAACTATCCCATGTCCTTCCCAGGGTCTCAAACTAACTTCATACCATATTTCATCTAAAACGGTTCAGCGGATTTTTATTTTATCCATTACAAACAAACTGATAAACTTACAAATTTTACTTTATTTATGTAGATAAAGGAACAAATAAATTGTTCTCCAATAATATAAAGAAGAGCAAATAGACATTAAAAATAACTGCATCTTGTGCGGAATAGATTTTTGAAGGCTATGTTAGATTTTATGAATGGACTCTAGCGGCTTGTAAGGTTTTTGTAGTAATGTTTAGTAAATTGAATGAACTCATTTAAATTTAAATTCAATTTCAGCTCATACAATGCTTCGTGTTGAAAAAGAGATAAAAAGAGGTTGGCTATTTACAATTTGACGTTCATTTTGGGTTTTAAATATGAGATGGTATTGCGAAGTAAATATATATTTTTCGCGTGTGGATTTTTACTAAAAAACAACCTATTTTGTTAAGTGTTTCATGTCATATAAAGGGCATATTAATGATGATACAAATTTATAATCGTAAAATGCATAATTTAAAACACTTTATAGAAAATTATGACTTTTGCTTGTATTATTAATTTAATATAGGAAAATTTAAATGAAAATCTGAGTCTTATGTAAGTAATTTCATTTTAATAATCTGTGTAACAGATAATAAAATTCTAATTGAGTCGAATACATTAAATATTTTTTGGAAAATCTTATTGAAATAGTCATTATTATCTATACAGAGGCTGAATGTACGGTTTTTAGATTTTTTTCTGTATGTCTGTCTAAGAACGCATCATAAGAAAACCACTGGACGATTTTGATGAGTATAGTGATAGCTAGTTAGATTTTGATGAGTATAGTGTTAGGTAGTTTTAATACGGGAAAATATTTCATCTCTGAGAATTCTAGGTATGATGAAGATATGGATCATATGAAGAGAAAGTTCAAAGTATAGTTATTTAAAAGCATTATCGTATCGATCACTTTATAAAAGATCATTAATCAGTCATACCTAAAGTAAGTTTCTAACGATCAAAGTTAATCTTATTTAGTATGATTGATTAATCTATAAACAAAGTTGACGCAAGTGTACCTAAAACATAAATTATTTATTATAATACATATTTATGGAAACATAAAACAACTGGTATGTGTTTTAGTTGTAAAAATATTTTTAAGTGCACATTGCACTAAAAAATCCGGTGACGTAGACCGTCATTTTGGAGCAAATCCAAAGATTTTTTTGAATCTTTCGAAGTAAGAAAACGTTACGTAAAATTAAAAATATTACAATTTATTTTTTGCCATTTGAAGGTTCAGTTCAATTATATTAATGTTATAGTCGTTAAGTATATCTATACAATACATATAATCTATTTATATAAAAATCAATTTCTGTTCGTTAGTCTCTTAAATTAATATTTGGAAAATTAATAGATAAAATTAATAGCTGAAAAATCGAAAAGTTCAGAAGTTAAGTTAGAAAAAATATATTATATCTAGGTATATAACAGAATTATTATAGTCTATCTATTCTTTCACAGAAAAACTACTGGACGGATTTTGATGAAGTTTGGTATGGTCATAGCTGATTATCCGGGTCAACATATAGGATACTTTTTACCGCAGAAAAATATCTCATTTCTGAGAAAAAATACAAAAACTGATTAGAATGAAAAACGATGATACTACGAGTATAAAGATTTTAGCAAGTTAACTTATTAAATATGTCAAAAACTATTAAAAATAGTTAATCTTAAAAAAGTATGTCAATAGCACTATTTTATTCATTAAAAAAATTATTTTAATGAAATTAATTTTTGTATTATTTAGATATTTGTCAATAGATGTCGCCATGTGTCTTTAAAATACGTAGTTTTAATTCCAAAAAATTGAATGTGCAAATTCGACCTTTCTATGATTTTATTAGAATTACTACTAAATTACCCGCGGCCCCGCCTGTGTTTAAATTATCAAAAAATAATCTTTTTGGCTTTATAAATTAGTTACATCTATAGATACAATAAAATTTAATGAAACGGTATCTGTGCTTTAAATATTTTTTGGAAAATTTTATTGAAATACACATTATTATCGCTAACAGAGGCCGAACATATAGTTTTAAGAACTTTTGTGTGTCTGTCTGTCTGTGACCGCATCACAAAAAAATCATTGGAGGGATTTTGAAGAAATTTGGTATGGTAATAGCCGGTTATCCGGGTCAACTAATTTACTAATACGAGTATACTGTTAATATATAAAACCTAAGAATTTTGTTTTGGTCATATTAACGCGGGCGGAGCCGCGGGCAATGCTAGTTTTAAATAAAACTATCTTTTCGGATTATTTCGCGGATTTATTTTGATTTTTGGTTCCCGACGTTTCGAATGCTTTACAGCAATCAGGGTCACGGGAGAGACTGCGGTGTTAGATGTCTCGAAGGTATAGTTGTTACAGACAGCCTACTTACAAATAATAAAATGAAAAATTGCACCAAGTACCTTACAAGATTTTATAACTTTAAACATTTTTATAATTTTAATTAGTTTTATAATTGAATATAGAATATTATTTATTTAATTTTTGCTGTTATCATTATAATAATTATTACAATTTTAAAAATATTAATTAGTAATCTATAACTAGTGTTGCCATTATTATATTTATAAGTTATAACCGTGGCCGCTTGTGGCCGTTCCGATCGTGTCAGTACTTGTGCACAAACCAAAGGAAATTTGCGGGAAGTGCTTGTGATGCATCCACACGCTTGTGCGTTTGTAGAGATTTGAAAGTGGCGAATGCAAGCGTGTGGACCGGGCATTACGGTTTCATTGTTGTTGGACATGAGCCTTCTCTTTCGTTTTTGAATAGCAAATGTTCGGTGTAGAGAAATATTTACATATATAAGTAAAAGATTCTTTTATAATATGGAAGAAATTGATGATGTTTCACAACTTAAACTCACTAAATTAAATACTTCGAAAATATGTAAATCTAATTTTATTTTTGTGTTGTTTTGTTAGCGGACCTTGTCGCTGTCCGTAACCTTCAGCCTTTGCCCAATCCATTAATGACCACTTTGCCGTTTTATAATTTAAACAACCTCTACGGGCCGCTGGTCATCATTGGCTTGTTGAAAAAAAAAAGAAAAAGTATTAGTTTTCAGTACATATAATAATAATTAATACGAATAACATTATTATGTTACGTACAAATTTATCCATTTATACTTTTGTCTTCTTACTTTAATAAAGTGATTGCAGAGTTGCTAGCTATTAGTACAACTGCATCCATACTAATATTATAAATATGATAGTTGAGGATGGATATCCATCGATCCGGATGTTTGTTACTCTTTCACGCCATCAGTAGATGAAATTTGGCACAGAGATAGATCTAGTATAGCACGAAGATCACTTTTTATCGCGGAAAAATGTACGGTTCCCGTGGGATAGATTTGTTTTGTCGAACTCGAAGCGAAGCGGGGGGAGTCGCTTGTATGTGCATATATCAAAATGTCACCTCCAGGTAAATTTCTAAGAAATTAATTAAAATTATAAGAAATCTATTGTTAACTGTAACGCCGGCGTGTCCGCGGTCGTGGAGTGAATAACCCATCAGTGTTACGCACCTCCAATATTTTTTTAAATGTAGCCCAAAGTCATATCTCTAGGGGTTTTTATTTAATGTTTTCGATACCTTACTTCGTTTTCGAGATATGATTTTTTTTTCTGACCAAAACCCGGTGAACAAAAACCGCTTTTTTCACATTTCATTTTTACGATTTAAAAAAAAATGAGTCTCTTCAACAATTTATTTTGCACTTTGTAGCC
Source organism: Brenthis daphne (assembly GCA_947093115.1). Taxonomy (NCBI): domain Eukaryota; kingdom Metazoa; phylum Arthropoda; class Insecta; order Lepidoptera; family Nymphalidae; genus Brenthis; species Brenthis daphne. The sequence continues at coordinate 1,943,807 of OX352483.1, read as the reverse complement.
CTCGTTGAGATGCATCTTTTGGCATCCCAATCAGCCACGTTGTGCCAAAACCCACGACACCAGGGCGATATCGCGGTCTCGCTGAAAATCGGGCTTATACAGACGCGACAATAAAAACATTTTCAATGTTAAAATATTCTTTTTTCTATTATCTACATTTAGACATTAAATAAAAAATCTGTATATTTTTATAGCTTAATACTTTGACTTGATATTAATTAAAAATGTGATATTGTGTTTATTGCTCACTTGACTTGCCCTGTCCTTCTTTCACACTGCAATGGAGCAAGAGGTCGTCCGAATTATTAGAATTATAGGCCGGAGAGTGGCGTAAATCTAGTTTATCATTGTTCTTGGTTTTTCTGATATTAGTGTATTTGTAAACAAAACGCAGAAACGGAGTGTTGCTAAAATGTAAGTGAAGCTAGAGCGGAGCTAGTATAATATGTATACGAAAAAACTAGCAAGTAGTACGCTTCACCCGGTTGTGTCCTAATAGTAGCATATGTATTACTCCAGGGCCTAGTCTATCTGTGTTCTAAATTTCATACAAATCGGTCCAGCCTTTCCAGAGTAACAGAAGTAAGAAGTAACAAGCTTATACACATATAAACATACAAACTTGCGTATATATAATAGTAGTCTGATTTGGCGCGTGTTACTTAGTATCTTATTTGTTTTTCAGACGGCGATATTCACGGTTATTCTGCTACCTTTTCGAGTAATCGTGATATGTTACTTGATCGTCACTGCATGGTTCCTCGCCTGCATTGGTCTTTATGGGCTGAGTGAAGAAGATCTTCGCAAGAAGCCAATGACTGGATGGAGAAGGTAAATGATTACCAACTTTTAACTATAATTTCATTCATTTTGGTGAATTTGAGGAAGAATTTTTTTAAGACAATATGTACTTAGGGACTTGTACTTATTGATATTATAAGAGGGTTTTAACTCAAATACCTTTATGCTTCAAAATACCTGACGCATTTCTCATATGGAATAAAAAAAATAAACGCTAGGAAATATACTCATTTTAACAAATATATTAATGGGAGAGGTGTAGTGGTGATGCTGTGAAAGAAAAGTGAGATAGTAAAACAGTCATTGTGTTGTTTCATAATAATATTTATGTTTACTTATACGGATGTCTTATTATATAATGAGTAATTATAGCTAGCTTATGTTTTTTTTGAAATGCTTTTTACGTAATAACCAACAAAAATCTCTTAACAATGCTAACAAAAGTATTGTTAAAAATGAACCTTGAAACATTGAATAGAAAATGAGTGAGAGACGGTGAGCAAGGAAAATCTGTTGTGTTTAGAACAATGATGCTCTATTTAAAGATTTACCGTTTAGCATAAAAAATAATTAAACTAATTAAAAATGCAATTGTTTTTAAAAATAAGTTACATTTTCTTTTACCATTTAGACGTTAAGACTTTATTGTTAAGGTAAATAAATCCGTATAATTAATCTGTAACAGAGTTAAAGTTGTCTGGACATTAAATCTATACAGATAAATAAAATTGAAGTGTCTGTTTGTATTATCAAAATATCAGATTTTTACTAAATGCTTATTAATTAATTTAAGGTAGGTACTTATAAGGATTTTTTTTTTAATTTGTGTCTGTCTGTTTGTTCCGGATAATCTCCGAAACGATTGTACTGATTTTAACCGGACTTTCACTGGCTGATATAAAAGTAATTTAGGCAACTTTTATTTCAGAAAAATAATTCCGCTCAAAAATTAAATGGCATCTAGGGATGCACCCGAGTGAAGCGAGGGTGTTGCTAGTATTTTATAAAAATAAAATAAAAATGCAATACATTTATTATATACAGTTCGAACCCATAACCCTCCATTGCGCTTTGCCGTAGTCGGGTAAAAATAAAATAAACATGAAAAAATGAAATATAATTTTATATTTGCTCAAATAAAATAATTATATTTGATCTGCTAGAATCTACGTCACTACGTTACTGCGTTATTAGGGAGGCACCATGGATGCCAATACAAACAGGCAGACAGAGTCGCAGTAATAGCTAGTATAAAATATAATAAGGTTTACGTGTCAACAGTGTATACCGCAAGTTGAATGACATTGCTAATATGGGAAAAGATTATTATCAAATTGCGGTATTAGGCAACATATAGCAAAGGTTGGTAGCACGCAGAATATGATTCATAGCCGCAAAACGGTACTTTTAGATATATTATAATTAGGTTTCATTCCCTAGTCATTTAAAACAAAACCGCGGATTAACAGCAAATCTTACTAAATAACTGTCGATTTACTTTCTTAGATTTGCGCGAATATTTGACATTAAATAAAAAAAGGCTTTAATAATTTTTTCGGAACATGCTTATAGTCTATAACAACTATATAGTAACCATTGAGACGTCCAAAATCTTAGTCTCTCCCGTGACCATGATTGCTGTAAAGCATTCGAGACGTCGGGAACCAAAAATCTAAATAAATATTAAAGAAAATATCAAAGTAATAGGTAGAGAGTTGAAATTTTCACAGAGTAAGTACATATTTCTATTGCCGCTATAACAACAAATAAATAAAAATAAAATACAATATACATTTTTTTAATGTTCGTAATCGATCATCGAAGTTATTATACTACATACATAGAGTAAAAGTCATATTAATACAAAGTACATGTACGATGGTACGGAGCCCTTCGTGTGCAAATTCTACTCGCACTTGCCCGATTTTTATGCTATTGCTAAATTTCAAGTTACGCTGTTTTTATGGTAATCATAATTAAGTATAATTTTATAGAATATACTAGCGACTCATCCTCACTTCGCTCGAGTGCATCTCTAGCTTGCTTCAAAATGAAAACTTTCATCCCCATTTTCACCCCCTTAAGGGATGATTTACGGGATAAAAAGTATCCTATGTCCTCCCCAGAGTCTCAAACTATCTCCTTACCAAATGTCATCTAAATCAGTTCAGTAAATCCAAAGATTCTTACAACATCAAAAATTCATAAACTCACAAACTTCACCTTTTTATAATATTAGTATAGACATAGAAAAAGTCATATTAATAAAAAGTACATTTCTTATCCTTCATGTGCGAATTCGACTCGCACTTGACCGATTTTTATACTATTGCTTAATTTTCAAGGTACATTGTTTTTCTGATAATCATAATTAAGTTTATTTTATAGAATATATTATGTATTATATTATTTATTAACATATTGGGTCAAGACTGTTTGCTTACACAACAACTGGTAATGGATAATAAGATCAAAAGATTTTGAAATAAAGATCAAGGATCTTAGTTCGTTGACATTTTGAAGCTTACTTTATTTTTTTACCCTACATTAAGTAATTAGAGTATATTGTAATAACACTTTTGTGTGTTAATTGTGAAAGTAATTTTTTCTCTATGCGATTAATATATATTAATACTAGCAGAACCCGCGGCTTCACTCGCGCTAAAACTACAAAAAATCTCTAAAAAGGTAGTTTCATACAAACTTTTATCCCATATTTTACCCCCTTATAGGATGAATTTTGAAAAATGCTGAAACACGTATTTATTTTATTTTATTGAAGAGCATCAATACCAAGTTTCAAGTAATTCTGAACATATTTCTTTTTTGGGTTGTATTATCCTTATCCGTGTACGTGTTTTCCTGTGGGAATTAGATAATTTTCTGCGGTAAAAAGTAGCCTATGCCAGTCTTCAACCTCCCAACTATCTCGACACAAAAAAACACGCCAATCCGTCATTCCATTTTGTCAAACAAACAAACAAACACACTTTCACATTTATAATATTAAAAGTAATACTCGTAGTATTACTTGTTTATTTTAAGTTTGCAGATTTGCTTGAAATGTTTTACCTTATCCCTCAATTGAAAGAAAGTTAATAATTATCTATGTTTGCAGTGGTTAAATTTAAGCAGGATTTATATATATATATATATATATATATATATATATATATATATATATATATATATATATATATATATATCATGAACGAATTAACCACTGGACTAGACATATAAGCGGACGTACCTTTATCGGTCTTCTCAGTAACCAGGAGATTTTAGGCTTGGTCGTTTGTTTTTTGCGTCAGTCTCAAGCACTTATTTGTCAACAAAACATCTCCCAAAAATGACTAAATGTTTTGTTAAATTATGTAAAAACTATAACGGCGGAAGCAGCAGTATTTCTTTTCACTTGTAAATACATTATTTTATTACATTTATTGTTATTTATCACACAATTTAATTAAATGCAAAATAAAATGTCATATTATCCAACTATGTTAAATATAGTCGATATTCCTATGTATTGTTGACATCTGAAAACCATCATAAAATCCCTGGATTATACCATTCAGAACAAATGACTAAACTGTCGAGTGAGTCCATTTGACATCGACTAGTGCTTGACAATGTCGAAAAATATATCGATATTTCACGAAATTACTTAACGAATTGTGTTATTTGTACAGTACAATAACATAAAATACTTTTACCACAGTATCCTACAATCTGATGACAATAAATTTATAAAAATATTTTCTAAATCAAATAAGAATATAAATGCAAAAATTATAATTAGTATGTGTAGTTAATTTTTTATTTTATTTTATTCCACATTTATATACTTTGGAATATTATTCCATTGTAATAATAATAAAGATCATTTTATTTCAACACATAAATTACACAAAATCAAACAATAATGTTTTAGCACTAAACTTCTGGGTTGGCGATTTGTAATAAAACACTTTACCACTTGCACTAATTATTTTACTTTCACGATCCAACACTCACTTTAATTTGCAATCTCTTTTTCTTTTTCCTAATTTCACAAATGTTTATTAAGAACTGAGCAATATTAGGACAGTGTCACATTTTTATAACTACCCGAGACAATCAATTGCCAATTAAAATAGTTCAATAACAGAATCAACAAAATCACTTTATTTAATTAAATTAGCTTAATATTTTTTTTAATCTTTACAAAATAATATTTATTATATATTAATGGAATATATACCCGATATTCATTTGTTCATTAACATTATTATAGGCCAACAGAATGTTGCCATCAATGCCATCGTATTTATATAAATCAAATTAAAAAATAATTATTATTTGACACATTATTATTGCCTCTTTAATTCATTTATTTTAATTTATTAAAATTAAAAGAAGAAGAATAAATTAAAAGATGTAAAATATGATGACTATGCTAACCAATGTCTAAAATGTCATTCATTGGTTCATCGATATATGTATTTTATCGATTACGTTCAAGCACTAGAAATATTGTATTGTGTATCAGTGTTTATAATAATGTAATAAAATCTTTGTGTGCGTTATGCGTGCGTCACTTGGTTGAACTAGTTTTCATACATTAATTGTATTTTATGTCAGGTCCAGTCTCTAATTCGTTCATGATATATATATATATATATATATATATATATATATATATATATATATATATATATATATATATATATATATATATATAGCTTTTCTACGCAGCTTCGCGTGATAAGCAGGGCGGGGTTCAAGAGTAGTCTAAGTTCGATCTCAGGATGCAATCTATGTTATTGTCAAATTTTATCAAAATCGTTCAGCGGTTTAAGCCTCAAAGGTTACAGGTAGAATTATTTACATCTATAATATTATTATGGATAGCGTCGTTTGAGCATTTCTATTTGTTTGCCCGTTGGTTCGGATGTGGCTTGAATTATTTAATTACGTAACATAATAAGTACTGAAAAGGTACAAAAAGTAAAAAAAAGTTTATTTCAAACGACAAAGAAAATAACAGACTGGTTCGTCCCAAACTAAACAGAGTTATAAGGAGTATTTTATTTTGTCTTGAGGCTTTTGATTATCATCACAGAGAAAACTACCATCACCTCGCTGCCCATTTCCCTTGGCTCAGTTTGTAGTGACCTTACTTGCTGTGCCTGCGGTCGCGGGTTCGAGTCCTGCTGGCATTCATTTGTGTGATGAGCACGAATGTGTCTACTCCAGTCATGGGTGTTTACATTTATAATATGTATGTATTTAATGTTATATATGTGTAGTGTATCAACTATCTGGTATCCATAACACAAGCCTTGTAGCTTATCATGGAACTAGATGGTGCTGTGTGTTAATGTGCCAACATATTTATTTATTATTTATTATTATTGTTGTTCTATTGCATAGAGATAACTATATCAATCGAAATTCTTTGTGTCATTTTTTGTCTATCTATTTTGCCCCAAAAGTAGCTTAAACTACTCTAATTAGCCCTCAACTATTTTGAGTCAATACTAAAACTTTTTAATCTGTCGCACTATTTCGGCGTGACAGAAGGACAAACAAAAAAAACTTACTTTCACATTTGGGGCCGTTGAAGTGTTACGTAAGCAAGCTGGAGGGGGCCCGGAGGAGGGGAGGGGGGGGGACGTCGATATGGCTCGGGTCCAATGTTTTCTTACTTTTGCTAAGATAGTAATGGCGGGTGGGATATTAAAATTCTTATGTAAGAAATAAAAATCTTAAATAAAATTTTTTTTCCAAAACAATATTAATAATTTAAATATTGAATACTATTATTTTTGTTATAAATAATTTTACCGAATTACTTTTATTATAATTACTTAAAAATTATTTTATTTATTATAATTACTATAAAATTATTTTATGAAGCTTAAAAGTTAATTGATAAATTTTTAAACTGTGAATTAGCTTGTAGTTTAAAAAAAATCTTACGTCTTATGTAGGGTTTGATTTTCTTATTTTTTTACGTAGTCCTTGAACGGCCCCTTTATAATATTAGGTACTTAATATAATACTCTTTACATCGTATTAAATTAAAATTTTGTGAATTTAGACAATAGTATGAATTTATTACTTCTACTTTCTAGCGACTCGCTCCGCTCGGGTTTGTCTGTACTTACGTTTGAAGGTTAGTATAGATTTCGCAAAGATGAGACATTTTCATGCAGTAAAAAGTATCCTATATGTTGATCCGGATAACCAGCTATCATCATACCAAATTTCATCAAAATACGTCCAGTAATTCTCTCGTAGTGATTGCCCTGACAGATAGACAGACAAAAGTTCTAAAAATTACAGATTCAACTCAGATTCTTTTTATATGTATAGATAATAAAATATTATGATGTTTATAATTCTGATGTGATACAAAAATAAAAACTAAATATCTCAAGAGTAGAGCTATAGGTATATTATACGGAAGAATAATAATATGAAGTCTATACTCGATACTCTTGTATAAATTAGATGATCTAAAACGTCACAGGTCGGTCGGCCTTCGTGCAACTGTTGAAGCGGAACCGTGCATACGACACGCTATCCAAACCGTTTAGTGGCTCGTACAAGCCAAGTCTAAGTTCTTGCAATCGTATTCATCACATAGCTAGTTACTGCCTGCGGCTTTATCTGTCAATCTGTTTAGTTTATTGCATAAATATTACAAATGCGAAAGTTGTACGGATGTTTGTTACTCAATCACACCAGAACGGATCTGAATCAAAATTTGGCACAGAGATAGATTATATTCTGGAATAGCACATAGGTTACTTTTTATCTTGGAAAAATGTACGTTTCCCGTGGGATAGACTTGTTTTTGTTTTTCCTTAGAGACGAAATCGAGCAAAGCAAGGGTGAGTAGCTAGTGATTCTACTACATAGGTATTGCCCCAAAATCAATCGATTTATAGGATCGCGAAGAACGAGGTTTTTTGGATAGATATCTGGATCTACACTACTAACTTATACTTGACACTTAGTTATATTAATTTAGAGTACTTTTTATCAGTATTTTAAATCTCATTGAAATTGGTACACTTGTTTTCAAGCTGCGCACGATTAAACAGTTTAATGTAAACGGTATACTGACTTCATAATAACTGTAAAACTAGTTATTCTTCCTTTATCGATACGAGTTTTTACTTGAAATTTATATATTGTCAAATTTATATATTTAATATGTATAAATTATTCAGTAAAATAAGGAATCATGATAATCGGTTCACATTCGGTTGACAAAAAAATCGTGTAACATACACACAAAAAAACTGTTAAATTTATTTAAGAAACTGATTATTGTTATACTATAAAGTAAATTCCGTAGAAATTTTCGAATGACAGTTTTACACTAACGGATTTTAGAAATTTAAGATTTAGAAATGCTTTCTACTTTTAATTAACATATCTTTATATATATATCTAAATAGCAATGATAGCCCAGTGGTAACCGGCAGGAAATCGAGTGAAGCGGGTTCAAATCCCGGGTCTCGCATCACTGATGTATTCATGTGCGACTTATTACCTGTGTGTCTGAAAGAACCTAGCCAGTTTTCATAAGACGAAGTCCGCCAATCCGCACTTGGCCAGTGCGGTGGACTATGGCTTGATCCCCTCGTGTTGAAGAGAGACCCGTACCCAGCATTGGGACGTTAAAAAGGGCTGAATACATATCTAAATATATTCTGTAAAAAATGTATGGTGATTAGTTTTGATCATTTTTTTACGTGTATAGTGTGTATCTGTTTGTAGTTTGTACTCGTTAGTTCCAGAACGGCTAAACTTATTTTCAAGAAACTTTTATAGTTGCGTTAAGGACTTAGACTACTTACATGGGGTAGTTACTTTTATTATCACGGAATACGCGATAGGTACATTGCACGTTGTTTATGACACTACATGGACGTGTATTGTACTGCATATTATGTAAGTATTGGTTTAAAAAGAAAAGTTTTGAAATATCTTTTTTTTTAAAGATTTACCTAAATAATACTCTTTTAAATTTAAAAAAAAAAACCCACACACGCAAAATAGGCGCGCAGACGTCGAGTTGCGGAAACAAGCACAAGCTTTTAAATAAAATTATCTTTTCGGGATATTTCGTGGATTTATTTTGATTTTTGGTTCCCGTCGTTTCGAATATTCCGAAATAATTCGCGTAAATCTAAGAAAGTATTACAAAATAAATAATACCGCTTACGTTTTTGTGCACATAGCTTCTTCTCCTTCCATTACATGACTCCGTTATGTAGGTATGTTTATCCACCACCACCCCTTGTTTCTTCGTAGTTCCACTCCAGTACAGTCTAGTGGCTCACGCGATATATCAACTTTATTTACAGCTTTCTAAAATGGCTGTGAAATACGGACATACGGACATTTATTTACCATAATTTTTATATCTTATAATTATGAGGTTTCCGTCTTTTCGTTTTTGGCCACGGAACCCTAAAAATTGCAATATAGTACGCGAAAGACCTAGCCATATAATTAATTTTATAGATCTTAGTTGTAATTTAAAATAGAATTAGTTCTATTGTGTTCCTCTATAATAGAGCCGTCAAAAAGAACAGAAGTTATGCTCGTATGTATGAAGTATTAAAGTAGTATCTACTCGTGACCTGTGATTTTTTTTTTCATTATATACTACAAACTTTCTAAATGTAAACATATACATACATATATATAGAATATTGTTTCTTCCTAGGCACTCAATTAAATCATGTGTGTTTTGTTTTTTTTTTATTTCTAAAAAGATTATAATATGTATACGATTCTTCGTAATTACTCTTTTATTTAAGAATGGAAAAAGGCGATAAAATAGTTTAAATAAGTCAAATCCATACTAATATTATAAATGTGAAAGTGTGTTTGTGTGTTTGTCCTTCTTTTACGTCAAAACAGAGTGACAAATTGGCGTGATTACCGCGGGAGATTATTTCATTTTGATTATGACAGATTTGAACATGTTAAAAATTACAATACAACCCAAAAAATATTTATGGTCAGAATTACTTGAAACTTGGTATTATATATAGATTAGGTTATGCTCTTCAATACAATTAAACAAATACGTGATTTAGCATTTTTCGAAATTCATCCCATAAGGGGGTAAAATAGGGGATGAAAGTTTGTATGAAACCTACATTTTTAGAGATTTTTTTCTGTAATTTTAGCACGAGCGAAGCCGCGGGTTATGCTAGTATTAATATAAGCATAAAACTAAGGAAGTATTTTACCATGATTTTGAAGTCAAATGGACCTTTACATTTAAAATAGTAAAACGAATGCAATGTAGATTTTTAACAAATTTTCTTAAACCTGCTTTGCTTCATTTATTACATTGGCGGAATTATTTTTAATATAATAAATAGATTTTATCTTAATTTTTTAGGCTATCACTAAGTTTTGTTGCCACCACCTTTGCTAACTAATTTTATTGTTTCTTACTCTCTGTATTTTATATATAAGTGCAATAAAGAATAGTATATAAATAATATCAATATATTTCAAAATATTTTTAACATCACTAATATATACTGCAAACATATAGCTGAAGAGTTGTTTTGTTTGTTTGTTTTAATCTCTGAATCTACTACTGCGATTTAAAAAATCTTATTGCGTTTTATAGTACGTTTTATATAGATTAAAGTATTTATTGTGGGCGTATATTAAGAGATAGACACATGTATGGTTTTTCTTTTCTGTAAGCCTTTTTAATACCTACAATTTTCTTATACACTGTTTTTATGAATTTCTTAAGTTTTACCCAGCGCTAGCCATGTAAGCGTACGATAACAGGTTTTTTGACAAAACAACATCATAGTTCAGTCATTTTGTACAAAATATATACAAATTATATACACAAACCTTCCTCGTTTATCGCTCTTTCTAGTAGTGAAAACCGTATCAAAATCCGTTGCGTGGTTTAGGAGTAATCGGAGAAACAGACAAACACAGCACCGACTTTATACTATATAATACTTATATAATACTTTTGTATTAGATTTATTGAGCAAGGTTATGTTACATCACACTACAACCAGCGGAGTAATTCTACTAAGCTAAACAATTTGGGCGGAGCCGCGAGAAAACGCTAGTTAGATATAAAGTTTATGTCAATAAGTGCCGATTCCAACTTTCTTGAATCGTTAACTGCTTTCTATGTCATTAAGATTTTAAACCATTACTTATCGGAAGTATATAATTTCTATCATATTATATCTATAGTATTATTTCTACAGTATATTATTTCTATCATACAATTTTTGTAATTATAAATGGATATTATCTTAAGTTAATCTATCTAAAGTAAAAATTAATTAAGTTTTAAGTGAGAGTCGTGCTCACCCAATGTTGATTCTATACTATGAATTTGTATGTTAATACTTATAAACAGGAGCATATAATAGCGGTTAAAATCCATTAAAATTGTAAATAAGGAGGGAGACTTATATCAAAACTAGCGACTCGCGCTCGCTCCGCTCGGGTTCGTTCCTACGATACTCTTTAACGTTTAGTATAGGTATATTTCTCAGAGATAAGACATTTTCCCGCAGGAAAAAGTCGGATAACCAGCTATCATCAAACAAAATTTCATCAAATTCTGTCCAGTGGTTTTCTCGTGATGCGTTCCCAGACAGACAGACAACCAAAAATTTCAGAAACCATAGATTCGGCCTCTGTATCGATAATAATGACTATTTCAATATCATTTTCCAAAAAATATTTTATTATATGTATAGAAGATAATCGCTCGCTTGGGAAACCGAGTGAAGCGAGTTCAAATCCCGGGTCTCGCACCTCTGATATTTTCATGTGCGAATCATTTCCAACATGATTACCATTTGTCATAAAGGTTTGGCCTAGGACAAACTGGTTTGGCCTAAAATCTGGTTTTGTCGATAACACATATACAAAATTACATGTTACTTTCATCAACGCAGACAGTGTTGTGTTGTGCAATATAGTGTAGTAAATCAGTATGCATGCTATGGAATAAGGACGACAGCTTAAGAAGTCTCTACATGCGTTACGTGACTTGACATGTCGCATGTCGCATGTCGAAATTAAATCAGTGCATTGCCTAATTCAATTATCTATCTGTATTAAAATAGGCAAAGATAAAACGGTTCAGTATCTAATACTTTCTTAGATTTACGCGTGTATTTGACATTTTAAATAAAACTATCTTTTCGGTTTTTTTCGCGGATTTATTTGGATTTTTGGTTGCCGACGTTTCGAATGCTTTACAGTAATCATGGTCACGGGAGAGATTTCAAATCGATTATATTCATAATTCGGGTTTAGATTTTTTCTGATATAATAATGTACTTGTTATACTTTCTATAATCATCATTAAGTTTCTCTAGAGGAGGTAGCAACGAAAGACTAGTTATTTATTATAGCTCCGCTTTTAACTTTGCTTTAAATGCTGGTAAATGAGGAACCATCCTTTGCGCGAATCGAATCCGCGACCTATGGCTTTGTAGGCAATTTCAGACAGTCATATGGCACTGCCGTGATGGTCATGATGCTTTATTATTTTACGTTAGCATTCATTATGAAAGTTTTTGCGATAAATAATTATATTATGCTATGGGAGCTGCTTGAATACTTTCCATGGAAGACTTTTTTTTTTAAATTGTTTTTAAATAGTAACTAGCGACATCCGAAGCGAGGACGCTTCGCTCGGGTTCGTCTCGGGGTGTTTTTTTTTGAGCGGAACCCTGATTCTTTTTCCAAAATAAAAGTAGCTTTAGTTACTCCTTATATCATCAGCTATCTGCCAGTGAAAGTCTTGTCAAAATTAGGCCAGCCGTTTCGGAGATTAGCCGGAACAAACAGACAGACAGATAAAAAAAATCGGTGTTTTTCTTTTAGGTACCGTATATTATTTCATATGCATTTAATAAAAAGCTGCTATTTTGAAATTACAAACAGTTACTTAATTCTATTTATCTGTATGTATAGATAACTTAATAAGTTTATATGGTCTTAATACAAACACATGTCTTGCACGACGTATATTAAAATCATTTACAGCAAGCTAGAATTCTAGTTTTTCTTATCTATACTATCTATACTAATATTATAAAGAGGTAAAGTTTGTGAATTGTGAGTTTGTGACGTTGTTGGGGGTAATCTCTGGATCTGTTGAACTGATTGAGATGAAATTTGGTAACAAGATGATTTGAGACCCTGGGAATTATACCTTTTATCCCGGAAATCGTCCCTTAAGGGGGTGAAAATGGGGATAAAAGTTTGTATGGGGAATCAATCTAGGGACGAACCCGAGCGAAGCGAGGGTGAGTCGTTGGTTATATAATATATTTCTTTAAAGTCAGCCTTCGAGTCTCCGAAGCCTTTGACGATTAACCTTCTAGGTCACTTGAGTGGAACATTGCGTATCGAAGCGACAATGCCGAATGTGTCGAAATGAAACACAGGAAGAATTTCAATAACTATTTAGGCATAGATAGTGAAATCCATACTATAACATTATAAATGTGAAAGTGTGTTTGTTTGTTTGTTTGTTTGTTTGTTTGTTTGTTTGTTTGTTTGTTTGTTTGTCTGTTTTTCTTTCACGTCGTCAGAGTGACATATTGGCGTGATTTTTTGTGTGGAGATAGCTGGAAGGCTGGAGGGTGACATAGGCTACTTTTTACTGTGGGAGATTATCTCATTCTCACGGGAAAACACGTTACAATACAACCCACAATAACTAATCATACCTATGTATATCGTACCAATTTATATATATGTACTAATATATGTATATGTAGTCTATCTATTCCATACTGACCGCTAAAACTTAAAACACACCTACGGAACCCGAGCGAAGCAAGGATGAGCTGCTAGTCCTTAAGTTTGTTTGCTGCTTCTACCTTGTGTAGAGTCTGGAGAGTCTCATACACTTTAATTGCAATATATAAAGTGGTTCCAGAGGGACATTAGTCTATCTCAATAAAGTACATCTACTTCAAAATCACATAAAGTATAAATATTCAACCCTTAAGGGTGAATTTTTTTACTTGAATATTATAGCTTTGGTAGTTTCGTAACGGACGTGCATTACGTTTTTTATAAATGTAACATTTGACATGTAATATATTAAGCCGCGTTGACACGATTAAAGTCTACTTTGACAAAGTAGTTTTGATGAATACTTTGACGCAACTTAAATTATGTACATGAGCAATCAAAGCGCACTTTGGGACTTGGACCGTGACCTACTTTTCACAAAGCCTGCTTTGACAAAGTAGTTTTGATGAATACTTTGATTGCGCAAACGAGCAATCAAAACGCACTTTGAAGTCGGCGTTCAATCAAAGTGTGGTGGTGTCAAACGTTATCAAAGTCAACTTAGTTTCTAAGCTTTTTGTCAAAGCAAACTTTGAGCGTGTCAACGCGGCTTTAGAAAACACTAGCCATTTTGAAGTCAGTCAAAAACTTATCTAGGGAAGCGAGTGCTGATTACTTGTAATCTAGGACTACTATGATATGTAATATGTATGGGTGTATTAAATACTTACATATATCAAAGATTTATATTTATGCTAGTTTTTGCCAGTGGCTTCGCTCTCGTGGCAAGCCGGCAGGGAATAAATATACCTAGCCCAGGTTTGCTCCTATGATGCAATCTATATCCTTTCAAAATTTGACCAAAATTAGTTTAGCGGTGTAAGCATGATAAAGTAACAAACAGACGAGAGCTACTTTCATATTAATATGGATTTTCACGATAAAGAAGTTCTGATCAAAGTCAAAATACAAACAACATTCACGCACGCAATATCCATTTATTTCGAAGTTTATTTTTATTGCAAAAATGATGATACCGTCTGTACGTTGAACGCATTATATTATTATTGCATGTAAGTATATCAAGTGCCTCGCGCTACTTATTATAATGAGATCTCATTTAAACAATTTTCACTTGTATTATAATGATATATATAGCATAGATTAGTGTGAAAATTATGTTAAAACCGGTAAAATGGCTTTTTCGTATGCCAAAGATTGAGTTTTGAGGCCAAGAATCTTTGAGCGGTATTTCATCTGACTGTTTAAGTTTTCAAATTGCATATTTATTGAAATATCCATATTTGTCTGGAGAGTGAGTTGGAATATGGCTTCTATCATATATGGCAATTGTCAGATAGATTTTAAGATAAATCTGTCTGTCCGTGCCTGTGGTGCTTGTACTAAATAGGTAATATAAATAAAATAAAACTATATTTTCTCTCGTGACCATGATTGCTGTAAAGCATTAGAATCGTCAGGAACCAAAAATCTAAATAAATCCACGAAAAAAACCGAAAAAAATAGTTTTATTTAAAATGTCAAATAATGTCGTAAATCTAAAAAAAAATAGGTAATATAAAAATACAAAAATAGTTATCTCCTGCACTTATTATGATAATTAAAAAAATAACTAAGTACTGCAGATTTAAACGTTCCTAAATCCTCCTTAAAGGTTTTTCCTCAGTATAACAGCTCGCTACTCAGTGTAGCAAACGGCAATTCAGCCATTCTAATGGGAATCCTACCATACTACTACCATACTTGTTAATGAACAGATAATAATCTTAATTAAAATCATAGCTAGTACATATCAATTGTTTTAACATTCCTAAGATACATCTTAAGATATGTTCCACGCGATGCCTTGTAAAGGGGTCATGATTAGTGGTAGTACATATGTATATATATATTTCATTTATTGACCACAATTGGCCTGTAGTTACATCAGATTTATTTTGTTTCTATATAGTCACTTCGCTCGGTACTAAGGGTAATGTTATCGTTCCCTAATAAATAGGATGCAATATTCGTTTAGTTTGAAGATTCAAGATTCTAACTCAGACCCAACGAGACAGCTATATAAAATTACTAGCGACTCTACTTATGTTTTAACTTTTACTATAGATTTCTCAGAGATGAGATATTTCCCTGCAATAAAAAGTATCCTATATGTTGACCCGGATAACCAGCTACCACCCATACCAAATTTCATCGAAATCTATCCAGTGGTTTTCCCGTGATGCGGTAACAGACAGACATATAGACAGACAGATAAAAATTCTAAAAACTATACATTCGGCCTCTGTGTCGATAATAAAGTCTATTTCAATTAGATTTTCCAAAAAATATTTAATGTACAGATTCGGCTTAGTTACAATTTTATTATATGTATAGATTACTATACATGTTTCGAGTCATAAGTAATTAAATGTACAGACATTAGATAATCAAAAATCATAAATCCGCTTAAAAAATGTTAAAAGTGATAACTGCTTGTTATATTATCCATTACTTTTCCCATTAAAATTATACGTCATTTACATAGATACTTCAATTTACAATAACACTAACGTTTAATAGTACTATTAAGATTTTAATAAGTCACCTCTAAATATTATACGGTAGTGCCATTTTGTATAATTTATTATTATTTAACCCAGTGTTCTATGTGATTGGCAATGCCAAAGATCGTGGCTTCGATGTCCGTTTAGTGCTTAAACTTATAGAGGTTCGATATAAATTCGTACGTTTGTTTGGTTACAAAAACGGAACCTCAATAATGTATTGCTTCAATTTCAGCGTTTTGCTTTAAGAATGTATAGTTATTTTATGTATACTATATTCTAAGAGAATTTATATGAGTGAGTAATAACGTGGTCGCTTGAAAAACCAAATAGAGCGGGTTCAAACCCCAGATTTCTCACTTCTGATATTCTCATGTGCGAAACATATTCAACACAATTACTACCTCCTCATCGTCATCGTGAAGAACCAAGCCGCCCTGAGTAGTGGACTATGACCTACTCCCCCTTGCATTGAAGGAAAGCCCGTACCCAGCAATGGGACAAAAAGGCTGTATACATGTATAGTAGGTACTAGAAAGTATATCTGAATGGAAGTTGGCGCGTGATAACTGAATGGTTTTTTGGGTTTAATATGAATAAATAAGCGTATAATCTCAATATGGTCCCATTTTGAAACCATAGAGAGATCTTCATCCTAAAACTTTGACTCTCTCGTAAAGAGAAGAGAAGATATAGCGGTAATATCTATACATATAATAAAATTGTAACTAAGCCGAATCTGTACATTAAATATTTTTTGGAAAATCTTATCAAAATAGACATTATTATTGATACGGAGACCGAAGCTATAGTTTTTAGAATTATTGTCTGTCTGTCTGTTACCGCATCACAAAAAAACCACTGGAGGGATTTTGATGATATTTGGTACGGTGATAGCTGGTTATCCGGGTCAACATATAGGATCCTTTTTACTACGGGAAAATATCTCATTTCTGAGAAAAAATACAAAAACTGCAATGTAAGAGTATACTAATTATGTAAAACCTAAGAATTTGGCTTTTGGTCATCTGAACGCGGGCGGAGCCGCGGGCAACGCAAATGCTAGTTAATCTATATGTAGGTGAATTTCAACGTGCGTTATTGTAATGTAACATTTCGATAAAGAGAGTGGGAAAGTTGGCTACCAAGATAGGCTCTATTGCCGCTTTCTGCAGCCATACCATGACGAATGTCTAAGTAGCTACTTTTGATTTGAATTTGATTATATGTAATTTGTTTTTATTTTGTATTTTTTGTAGATTTTATAAAGGGCAAGAGTACCACCATAGAGCGGAACATATCTTAGGCCACTTAAATAAATTTATTTTCTATAAACTATTAGCCTGCCTATGGCCACGCCTTGCTGTGGCTTACTTTTTCGAAAAAAACAATAGTTTATATAGATACAATTTGTAGCCTAGTCCCTCTCCGGATATGAAAATCGTTAATTTTTCCTTTAAAAAAAATAACCAAGATAAAAACTATCATATATTTTAAATTGGAACAAATCACATATTTAAAAAAAAATGCTAGGATCTATCTATTTAAAATGTTAAATTTATTATTTTAACCCTTAAAATTTCTTTATTTTATGTATGTCTGTGTGTACAAAATACTAATCTCCGTTTTGACTAATCGATTTTAAAGATATTTTTAAATAGCTAATAGGAAGTAAAAGGGTTATTCTTTACAGTTGTGTCTCGCGAGCGGAGTCGCGAGCACGATATAGTTTCTAATAAAATATAATAATTCTAACGTTAGTTAGTTTGTTTTACTTATAATACTTTAAAGCCACGACTGGCCATCACTTACTGGTGTAATAATTTTAGTGTAGCTTCTAGCACTATGTACAATACAATTATATTATGTATAATAATTACCAGCTAATTGAGCTATTCATCATATCCATTTCCTGAAGTCAAATCGACCTTAGTTAACAAAGATCACTCAATAAGAAGCCTGTACAATGTGCTTCGACAAATTGAGTTAACCTTTATCGGTTTTGTTTTAATATATTGGATTATTACCATAACTAAAATTCTATAAACGTAACGTATTGTCTTCTAAGTATCTCGTTATTTCTAAATGGCGAATGTTTTATAGCCTTTTATGCTTAAAATAACGGTTTTTTTAAGATATTACTTTTTTATAGCATTTTCTTTCTTACGTAACGTTTTCATGAGAAAGGTTGTATGGAGTAAGCTTTGGTTGACAGTCTTTAGTAGAAACGTTAGTAGGAAACAATACATACAATACATATTGTTTGTTTTTATCGTTAATACTTGAACACATAGTGCAGTGCTATATAGTTAAGTGGGGTTCAAAAACCTCTGAGATTTTTATGTGTCTATTTTCTACATGGTTACAGCCGTATTAGCAATAAGGTGAAAACTGTTTCGGTGGTTTAGTCCTGGGTTCGAATCCCGAATTGGCTATTTTCAATGAGATCGGCCGCTGTGGCTTCGATCGGTTGGTAGGACATTATTTACGGTGATAGGCACCGTCAGGAAACCTGTCTGAAAGAATAGGCTCTGAACACGTGTGACATATGGCCCGCACAAGGCCAGCGTGGTGGACTATGGCTTGATCCCCCTTTTCACATTAAGGGCAGACACAAACCTACATATCTGTGACTTTAAAAGGACTAGGCAATTATTAATAAAATACATTAAATTATCTTTTTTGTGCTGGTATATAGTCTTCAGTTATTGACCATTGCAGACAGACCGTTATATGAGTGTTATTTGTATTTTCAATATATTAATTCATAATTTCCTTGAGCATGGTCATTCAATTTGGCATTGACCCAGACATTTTGATTTAAGTTTGTTAGTATAACGGATGATGGCAATAAATTATGCGATTATTTGGATGTTTAAAATATTATCTAAAATTAACAGTTTATTGTTACTCATTAGTCAATGAGTAGTAAAATATATTGATGTGTTAACTTCTTTGTTTAAACTCTTGCCATTTAAATGCTTCACTTTGTTATGCCAAGTTAATAATTATTGTGGTATAATACACATGAATCTGAAGTTTGTGAGTGCGTATGCTTGTTACATGTAACGGCTCAACGGATTTTAGTGAAATTTGAAATGGAGATAGTTTATATTATTGAATCAACATAGGCTACGTTTAAAACTAGTCTTAGGATAAAACTATCACAAATATTCATTTACTAATACAAGTGTATTTTCTAGCAAACTACGCTTCTCGATTCTATCTCTCATGCGGTTGGTTGTGGTGGCTGCTGGTTTCCACCGGGTGAAGGTTTTGGGTCGTCAGCACCTGCCTTCGAGTCCCAGGGATGCACCGGTAGTGGTCATCGCCCCACACTCCTCGTTCTTCGATGCGATTGCTATAGTTTGCCTTGGCGCCCCCAGTGTGGTAGCCAAAGCAGATACAGCAAGGCTACCTTTCATCGGACGTATGTTTTTCGATGTTAGCATGATCGTTGAGTAGATTAGTGTTTTGCTAAAACTTCTGCATCCATTTTGTTTTATGCCAGAATGGTTTTGTGCTGATAAGCTTGTTTTTTGTTTTAGTGTTTGCAATTCTAAATATTTTAGGTTTTTATGGGTTTTTTATGTAGAGTCCTCGAGTTTACTTTCTATATAAAATGAAGATTATAGATTTATGATAGTTTCAGTGAGGATTTATTATAAGCTTGCATGATTATTTTGACAAGCTTTACTTTTTATATAATTTTTGGATTATGTTTTAGGGGCATTTGCTAGAGATTAAACGAGATAAGTAAGTAATTTTTGTAAATAAACTTAAAAATATAAGATTTGAAGTATTATGGCACACGATTTAACGCGATTTTAGAAAGTTCTGCACTTCAATATTCATGCTCAAAGTATATTTAAAGGGCGAGTAAACGACTATCAAAGTAAAAAAAAAACACATAAAACACTTTCTTAAAGCAATTAAACGCTCATTCGTAATTCTCATTATAACAGTATGTAAATATTTCTAGTACCACAATAAGTGTGTAGCTAGCCTTAGACATCTCTGCAAAACAAGTAAGTGAGGAATTTACGCCAACGTTAACGGTATTGTGATATAGAGTTACAAACTTAACATGCACACGTCATTCGTGGTATGTGATATTCTCCTGACCGATTCCGGCCACGGCGGCCAATCTCACTGAGACTAGCCAACTGCGCAGGAGATATTATAGTGCGCAAGTGTACGCGCAGACACAAGGGCACTCTCTATTCCTGTCACTGTCATACTCCGGTGGGACGACTGCTCGACACGACCAGTGAGAGTCAAGGCGCAGGACCGACGCGCTTACTATACAGAAAGACTCAATAACTAAACTTGGCCCTACCCGGGACTCGAACCCAGGACCTCTAGGTGTGCAGCCGTGCATGCTAGCCACTACACCACCGAGGCAGTTACTTAGTTGTGGTATGTACTTAAGTATACTATATAGTCATTTTGAATATGATTGCGGATAATTTGCTCTTTTTGTTTCTGTTTTTTATCCTAAAGCTTTCTAAAGCTAAATTATTCTAAACCGACATCAAAGGTCAAAGTTCAAAGCTGAGTAATTTTTTGGTATAATTTTGATAGATAGGTCTTATTATTTTATGAACGGTATCATTATGTTAGGTCTTAAGTCATAGACTATAGTTATTTAGACAAAATTGTTACTGATTATATTTGAGTTTTGTGAAAGGAAAGAAATGTCTATAATTGCAGCATGTTTTAAAAGATTTTGAAAATCGTATATGTAATAGTAAATTGGCAGTATTTTCTTTTAATAAATTTACAGACAGATAGATAGCTTTTACCTCACTTATAGTTAAAGATAACGGTATCGTGATAATAAATCTGTCAAATGTAACAACCACATATTACGTTTTAATTATTATTTTCGAAGTTTTAATTTCTCTATACGACCGGTTATGAGTATTTTTTTGTATACCATGGTTTCTTAAAACATAAGAAAGCCGTTAAAAGTAGGTAGGTAGGTTAAGTATTTTCGCGCACGTTTAATTAAAAAGAAAACGCCGTAGTTAAAAGTTTATCTAAATGTGTGGAATGTTATGGTTTGGACAAAAACTAAAAATCGAATATGAATTAAGGAACAAGTTCAGTATATGGAACGCAGCTCCTGGAGGAGTGTCCAAATATATAAAAAATATTTTGAAGAAACGAATGAGTCAAAAGTTATGAAGACTTAAAGTTACAATATTTCCAAAAGATAAAGATATATTTAACAAATAGCAAACATCCTTTTTCGTGTACAATTGATATATATTCGGACTCCCTATCACCTCCCCTATCCGAAAATACCACCCACTCCTCCAGGAACCGTGTCACATATAGGTTCTAAACTGCAGTCTGAATTAACACCTTATTATGAGTGTTTATTTAGCGGTTATCAAATTAAATAGTGGTCTGATGTTAGTTTTCGGCCAATATGGAGACCTAACGGTACAGGGACTCGTGATTAACTGTTTTTTTTAGAAAGGACCAAAGCCAATATTTACATGTTATAAAGTAATATATCGCTTAGAATTAATGCAAACGTAATTTGCTTACATAATTTTGAAGGTTTACTTCATTACTAACCAAATATTAATTTTTATTATAAAGTTAGATTGAACAACAAATTATATTTTCTCACGTTTTGACACAATACGTTTTCTGTATGTGTCAAGGTTACATATAATATACATATTATATGAGTAGGAGATCCCGATCTACTCGTATGTGTGTGGACACCTCATTTTTTTTCCAGGCGAAATATATTTTTTAAAGCATTAAACATATTAACAAACACGACCCAGGGAGGTTGTCACCAAAAATTTACTTCAGGCTAATTTTAATTGATTTTATTTTTAAAAGTACAAGAACTCTTTTTCTGTGACAACTTAGTATCAATCAAAAGTAAAAGATTTTTATTAAATGCTATCATACGTTTGGCAGCCTGTTTCAAACACATATTACACTAGCATCGCTCGCGGCTCCGCCCGCGTTCAGATGACCAAAAACAAAATTCTTAGGTTTTACATATTAGTATACTTACTCTTACAATGCAGTTTTTGTATTTTTTCTCAGAAATGAGACATTTTCCCGCGGTAAAAAGTGTCCTATATGTTGATCCGGATAACCAGCTATCACCATACCAAATTTCATGAAAATGCCTCCAGTGGTTTTTCCGTGATGCGGGAACAGACAGACAGACAAAAATTCTAAAAACGATTCGGCCTCTGTACTGATAATAATGTTTATTACAATTTTCAAAAAAATATCTAATGTACATATTCGGCTCAGTTACAATTTTATTATATGTATAGATTACCCAGGTATAAACAGGTAAATTGAAGTACCTATGTAGTTAATTGCTCGTATCATTTTCCTCAAGTTAAGTATCAAAATGTATATAATTTTATTACAAATTTAATGATATAGGATTGTTATACCAAAATATCTCCAGAATAGAGGATTTTTAATAACATTACATTTTACATTACATATTAATTACAATAGATATAAGTAAAGCTAATTAAAATCGGCAAAAAAAAATCACACACACGAGTTCGACTATAGATAGAAAACTACTAAATTTTTTCACACAATCCAATTTACATTATGCTTTAGTGATTGATATACGTATATATGTAGCTTATTCTTTGTCAAACGATTCTTATTAAGATTTAGAATCTACACTGTTACAATTATTTGTGAAATTACAATATTAATGCAAATTACTACTCAGAACAAGTTATTTTCTAAAACATGTAACGAAAATAACAGAAATTATTTGTAATTCTACAAATCTTATGCATAAACCATACACGTGTTGTAATTTTACAAAAGAGTTTTTCGGTTGCCCATCAAGAAAGTTCTTTATTTAAAAGCATTGTTGGTGAATAATTGTGATTTTAATTAAAATTCTAAAAATATATATATATTTAGAATTTTAACATAAATCACAAACTAATCTTGTAATTCATATTACAATGAATCTATTTAAAGTTTACAAAACTTTATAATCTTTTTACAACTTTGAATTTTTAAATTACAACAGCTGATTTATTAAATTACAAAATTGTTTTAAAAATATACTTTTAACACAATTTTTTTTTTGTAAAATTACTATAGAAATTTTTATAAGTGCATAAATTATTTAATATTTATGTTAATTCATTACCAAATTGTTTGGAAATAATTATATTCAAATCTATATATATATAGTATAAAGTTGTAATTTTATTTAACCTTATTTAATACTTCATTATAATTTTGAATTATTTATGTTTTAATTTTGTGCAATTAGTAGATATAGGTCTATGTTTGAATTTACTTCGGACGTTTTTAACATTAGCGTACCAGCGTCATTTCTATTTCACTCGAGAGGTGAACTAACTTAATAATAATGCCCTAACTGATTTCGACCACGACGAAATACACGTGAGATACAATAGTGCACAAATATGTGCGCAAATATAATGCTTCCACTATCGAAGCTTGACTCAGGAATCGAACTCAGCACCTCGATCTGTAATATATAATAGTAATAAATATAATACAAATAGTGATCTCAGAGTGAGGAATAATCTATACATACTAATATTATAAAGAGGCAGAGTTTGTTTTTTTGTTTTTTTGCGCTAATTTCAGGAACTACTAATCTGATTTGAAAAATTATTTTTGCATCAGATAGCCGGTTTATTGAGCCAGATTATATAGGTTATATAGGTTGTATAGGTTTAGGTTATATAGGTTATAGGCAATATATTATCATGTCCGACCCAAAGGAGCGGAGCATAAAATAATATGTGCCTATCTATTCCATGCTAACCGTTAAAACGTATCTAGGGACGAACACGAGCGAAGCGAAGGTGAGCCAGTACATATATATAAACAGTTGTCATAGAATTAAATGTATAGCCAAACAATAATATTTTACAGTAATATACATATAATGTTTTAAGGCAGATTATAAAATATATTCATTCAATAATTTAATGTTAAGAGATAAAAATAGCTTACGTATATATGTATGTGTATATATATATATATATATATATATATATATATATCACATAAGTTTAATATTATGTGATCCCATGGGGATGCTTAGGTAATACAAAAGTATAATATATATTATTTTTATATATTTATGATTATTCAAAAATTGTAAATTAACGCCTAATATCTATGAATGAACTCGTATATCAAATTTCCCATATTGAAGAAAGTTAACGATATGTATAGCAAAATCGTAGTAGCATAAACAGCAAACCACGCTACTATTTTTGACATTGACATTAACATTTTTGGCGGACTCCGTTTATATAATACTTTAGGCTCAGGTAGTAATACATATTAAATTTAGGTACTATTTTTTGTCCGAGAGAGGTTTTTATCAATAATAGTACGTACAGTTAATGACCGATTGCAAAAAGGAAATACTCGATTTAGATGAACGATTTTTTTTTATTTTTTGTACGAAACACGAGGATTGAGAATCGAGTTGCTTTCTTTTTTTTCTTTTCAAGTTAATTTTTTTAAAAGCATTTTCTTGTTTCATATATTTTATTATAGAGGCTTCAATAAATTACATCCCGAAAGATGGATTAAAAAAAAACAACTTTTTTTGTTAAAAATTATTATTATAAGGTTCATTGTTTAAACGATGAAAAAAAGTAGTGATGATGTTCTCCTAGCCGATTCCGGATACGGCGGCCAATCTCACTGAGACTACCCAACTGTGCAGGAGATATTATAGTCCACAAGTGTACGCGCAGACACAACGTGCACTCTCTATTCCTGTCACTCTCATACTCCGGTGGGACGACTGCTCGACACGACCAGTGAGAGTTAAAGCGCAGGACCGACGGCTTTACATGCTCTAGGCACGGGGGTGAAACACCGCCAACTTCCCAACTCCGGGCTGTTACTGAGGCTTACTATACAGAAAGACACAATAGCTAAACTTGGTCCGACCCGGGACTCGAACCCGACCTCCGGGTGTGCAGCCGTACATGCTAGCCACTACACCACCGAGGCAGTCAAGTAGTATAAATCTAGTAAAAACTTACATAATGAAATTTTCTTTAACACAAATGCAGTTTACAATTTCTCAGAAATCGTTAACACATTTGCCAGAACTACAAGAACTTAAGGCTATATAATTATGGGAAGAGTTGGTTTTAACTTATTGCTTATTTGAATGAGTCATTAAATTTACTTACGTATAAATAATGATTTTTATTGGCATTAAAATATTTAAAAGAACTTTTACTTTACAACCAGAACTCCTTTGAGAAAATAAGTCATTAACATAGCAAAAGTTTGTGATGTTGTTATTTTCAATTATTTTGATGCTTATTATATAACTAGCATTGCCCGCGGCTCCGCCCGCGTTCAGATGACCATAAATCAAATTCTTAGGTTTTACATATTAGTTTACTCTTACATTATAGTTTTTGTATTTTTTCTCAGAAATGAGATATGTTCCCGCGATAAAAAGTATCCTATATGTTGACTCGGATAACCAGCTATCACCATACCAAATTTCATCAATATCCTTCGAGTAGTTTTCTTGTGATGCGGTAACAGACAGACAGACAGACAAACATTCTAAAAACTATAGATTCGACCACTGTATCGATAATAATGTTTATTTCGATAAGATTTTGCAAAAAATAAGTAATGTACAGTTTCGGATTAGTTACAAATTTATTATATGTATAGATGAATAGGTAAAGGATCAAGTGTGCTATTTTATATATTTAAAAAATCCACCCCCATGATTATCTAAAAATATCTCGTGTCACGGTTGTTAGTGGTCGCACTATATTTGGTAGGTATGAGAATAGGTCGTAAAGTATTTTTCACCGTCCTACTCCCATCTCCCATTTTTTAATCGCGATTTTATTGTTTTTGTATGAACAATATTATATAAATACATAGCGACCAACCCGAGCGAAGCGAGGGTGAGTCACTGTATAACATAAAGCCAAAGAGTTTTTTTGTAGATTGAACGCGGCCCTAGTAGCAGGTTCTGCTAGTTATAATATAATTATTTCTAAAAATAAAGTCGGTCTATGAATATTTATAATTTTTTTTCTTTATAGGGTAAAAAAATATAAAACTTTATTATCTGAAAAGAAATAAAGTGTGTTTATATAAGTTAGATAACAATGAGTTTTCTTATAAATATCTTGAGAAAATATACTTAAGTATGATGTTATTTAATCAAAAAAGTTTCACATTAAAATACAAGACGATTTAGGCACTTCGCACTTGTTAGCTTCCTCCAAACAGACGGTAAAAAGTTTAATTACGTACAAAGTTGATAAAAATAATAATTTTATAAACAACTAGCGACTCACCCTTGCTCCGCTCGGTCCTTAGATGAGATATTTTCCCGCAGTAAAAAGTATCCTATATGTTGAACCGGATAACCAGCTATCATCATACCAAATTTCTTCAGTCTTGTTTTCTCGTGATGGGTTCCCAGACAGACAGACAGACAGCCAAAAATAAAATAAAAAATCTAAAAACTATAGATTGGGCCTCTGTATCGATAATAATGTCTATTTCAATAAGATTTTCCAAAAAATATTTCGGCTTTGTTACAATTTTTGACATGTACCTATACGAGTTTGACTTAAATAGGGTGACCTATTTAAGTCAATTAAATGCGTATAATTGACATAAATACAATATAACACCATCACTTGTAAACACCATAACTTGTGAACTAAAAAATTGGATCAGTAAATTAATAGTAAAAAACATTTTTGAAAACAAGCTTTCATAGGTTTTTCTATTTTCTTCGTTTTAGCGCCGCATCTTTGATTCTCCCATAAAATCAAAGGTTTCACTGCTCTTTCTTTTAACAGTTCTTCTTAACATTTTTGAGCTAAGCACTTCGAAAATAAAACAATGTTGAACAATAACATGGAAAAACGTTTTATATCTAGCTAGCGATATATAGCAAAAATGCTTTGTTTTACAAAAGAATGGTTGGTTAATCATAAATGTAGGGGGAAATGTGAATAGGCTGAGTGCTGAGGACTGAGGTATGTCCTTGAATCGGAAGTACGTGAAAGCTTTGCACATTCAAAGCAAATGTATGGAGACGAACATTAATTAGGAAACAGATTTTGTTTTAAATTTGAACTCTTGTTCTGATAAGAGTTACGTTAGTACTGTACAAAAATATCTGTAATATTCAATGACATTATTCATTCATTATAATTATATTATAATTGCGAAAGTATGTCTGACTGTTTGTTTCATACTTTTTTTATAGCTAAATCGACAAACCAACAATTTATAAAATTTGGCGACGTAGACGTTATCAAATTCTGTTGTTACTTTTAAATTTTTTAACTTTCTCATATTATATGCTGGATAACAAAAAAATTTTTTTCGATAGAAGGATGGAAATCATAAAAAAAATGTATAAGTACTATTCTTACTGTTCTTTTCACTACAACAGATTTTATATGTTAATCATTCATCATTATTTTATTGACTGTATGGCAGTTTTTTTGTTTATTTAAAAAAATCTCTTTAAATTACACCCAGTAGGGAATATGCTTGTTGTTTTTTAATGTTTTATACAATAGCTTACATCGTTATATAATTGGAAAAAAATGTCCACCTCCAAAAAACTAAATTTTATTGTAAAAATGAAATAAAAATCATACAGATACCATTTTGGCGCGCTTGGCGTGACGTCAGAGTCTATGCCAACATCGCAATCAACGAATAAAGACAGCCAACATCTAAGAACAGCGCTCTGTTATTATAGACTTTGACGTCACATTCGGTCTGACCAATCGCGTTGCGTTTTAAGTACTTTGAACTTCTCATTTATTTTTGCACATTTAAATAATTATTTTCTTAATCAAAAATAAATTACTTTTAAAAATATTGTTATAGTCTTAATTAAGGACCATTATAAAAAATATTTCATCTTTATTTAAATTACACGCATATTCACTATTCTTAAAATTTAAACCAAGACTCTTCTATAAATAATAAATAAATTTGTTGACACATTAATACACAACACCATCTAGTTCCATGGTAAGTTACGAGCTTGTGTTATGGATACCAGATAGTTGATACACTACAGATATATAACTTTAAATGACTTGAGTGAAACCCATGACTGGAGTACAAAAATTTGTAATCATCACACAAACGAATGCCCCCAGTGGGACTCGAAAACGCGACTGCTGGCACAGTAAATAGGGTCACTACAAACTGAGCCAAACGTTTCATCAAATAAATATATATATGCGCGTATAGGGGGGTTTTACTGGGATTTTTAAATGAAAAATTTAAACTTTGATGACCGAACAGCACGCTGTCTTACAATTTATTGAGAAGAAAAATTTAAAATCACCGTCTGTGCTATAATGACAATATATAACGACGCCTGATAGAAAAAAAGAGCATTACGTTGGTTATGTTACTTAATTTACTTAAAAATAGCTTAATGGTGCTTCAACATGCCCCCGGCCGTTGAAAGCCTGCCTTTCAACAGGAATCTTCCAGTAAGGGACAAATTCTTGAACTGGCTCTTCGTATGACTCCATTGGCAGTCTTAATATCTGCAACCCTGCTGATATTATCCGTGCCAGGATGAAGAGCAACAATTCTTCCCATCCTCCACTTTAATGGCGGCAGGTTGTCTTCTTTGACAACAACAAGTGAGTTGAGTTTCAATGAGTCTTTGGACGTGTACCATTTCACACGTTGCTGCAGCTCGGATACATACTCCTTGCTCCACCTGATCCAAAAATGCTGTCTCATTTGCTCAATTCGCTGGAAACGACTCAGGCGGCTGCTAGAAGGTTCTCGCAGATCCTCGACTGGAAGTGAAGTAAGTGGCCGACCAATCAAAAAATGTCCAGGAGTCAACGGAAGCACGTCGTCAGGGTCCGTAGATAAGGGCGTAAGTGGCCGCGAATTTAAAATACCTTCTATTTGAATTAGTACGGAGTTAAGCTCCTCGTACGTGAGATTACAATTTCCCAACACTCTAATTAAATGGTATTTGACCGACTTAACACCTGCCTCCCAAAGTCCACCGAAATGTGGAGCATAGGCAGGAATAAAATGGAACTTAGTTCCATGTTGGGTAACGTCTTCAGCTAAGGAGTCACAGTTAAGTTTTAAAAAATTAGAAATTTCATTGTAGGCTCCTACAAACGACGAAACCATTGTCGGAAAAAAGATTAAGCGGTTTTCCCCTTCGAGACATAAACCTGCGTAATGCCTGTAAATAATTACTGCTAGTCAAGTCACCCACCAATTCCAAATGAATGGCCTTCGTAGTAAAGCACACGAATATAACTATATATACCTTTACTATTTTTACATCCGCGACCTTGACGACTAGCTGACGAAATGGGTCCTGCATAGTCGACCCCAACGTTTTGAAAAGGAAAGTCAGCTGGTGAAAGCCTACTCATTGGCAAATTACCCATTTGGGGAACAACTGTCTGTCCTTTCAAACGTTGACATCGAACGCACTGACGGTAGCAAGCCCTAGCTAAATTACGACCGCCTAGCGGCCAATAGGTTTGCCTAATGGTACTTAATAATAGTTGAGGTCCAGCGTGCATTAACTTGATATGCTCATGTCTGAATAAAAGTTTGACAAAATGATTAGTGGACTGTAATAATATAGGGTGTTTTTTCTCGAATGAATAGTCAGAATTATGTAATCTTCCCCCTATACGGATTATTTTGTTATCATCGAGAAAAACATTAAATTTTAATAATTGATTTTTATATGGTAGTTTTTGTTTATTTATTAATAAATTATATTCGGGAAAAGATTCCTTTTGCGACTGAATTATAATTATGTTTAAAGAGTTTTGTAATTCTTCAGCAGTAAAGTTAGACGTAAATGTAGAACGGGTTTTGCATGTTTTAATAAAACGTAACACATAACAAATACTACGTTGTAACCGCGTAAAATTTGAAAAACGTTCAAAATTAATTAATCCTTTATCTAAATTATGATTAGCGTCACTCGCTACAAGGCAAATATTTGACTTAATTTCAGGTAGGTTCACTGAATCCGTAGGCATGCTGGCAGTCTAGTAATATCCTGTCGTAAAAAGGATGGACCAAACCACCATAAATCCAATGCTTGCATGGCGGAAGGTTCTACTCCACGAGATATCAAATCCGCGGGATTATCGTCTGTAGGGACATGCCTCCAATTGCTAGAACTGGTTTCTTCTAATATTTCGGAAACACGATTCCGAACAAAAGTATTTAATTTAATTGGTAACATTTTTAACCAGCCCAAAACAATCATAGAATCAGTCCAGAAAACAACATTAGATGCTC
Source organism: Brenthis daphne (assembly GCA_947093115.1). Classification (NCBI taxonomy): domain Eukaryota; kingdom Metazoa; phylum Arthropoda; class Insecta; order Lepidoptera; family Nymphalidae; genus Brenthis; species Brenthis daphne. The sequence goes on along the minus strand of OX352483.1, from coordinate 1,913,256 downwards.
GACTCCTGAAAGAACTAACTACCTTTTTATACAAACGTGTACCAAGCACAGCCGCACAAAGCTCAAGTCGTGGGATAGTCACTGGTTTAATGGGAGAGACACGACTTTTTGCTATTAATAATCGCACAGCAACGTCACCTTCAATATTAATACTGCGAATATACACACAAGCGCCGTAGGCTCGCTCTGAAGCGTCGGTAAAAATATGCAATTCGAACTGCTTGTATGATTCACAAACTACACGACGAGGAATGCGTAAATTCTGAAGAGCAGGCAATGCTTTGATCATACCCAACCATGCGGTTCTAATTTCAGGAGGTAATGGGTCATCCCACTTTAAACCCTCAAGCCAAAGTTTCTGAAGCAGCATCTTCATACGTATGACACACGGGGCTAGAAGCCCTAGAGGATCAAATATACGTGCGATAACAGCTAGCATGCTACGCTTAGTAGCTTCCTTTTGCTCAGGAACACTGATAGGAAAACACAAATCATCAGTGTGTGTCTGCCAACTCAATCCTAATGTTTTATTAATGGCATCACCTTCTTGGTGGAAATCTAAGCACGATTCAGTGGGTTCTGAGATTAAATTAGGTTCATTAGATTTCCACTTTCGTAAAGGCATGCATGCGGAAGTAAGTGCATCAGTTATCTGATGGCGCATCACATAAGCCTCCTCAAACAGATCAGCACCGGTCAAAAGATCGTCAACATAGAAGTCGTGCATAATAACTTCTGCGATCTTCTTGTCGTGACATTCTAATCCTATCTGTTTGAGGCACCTAGTCGCGAGAAATGGTGCACTTGCAGTACCATACGTTACTGTATTTAATTGATACGTCTTAAGTGAGCTGGAGGCATCATCACGCCAAATGATTTGCTGCAAGTGTCTGTCAGACGGGTGTACAGACACCTGTCGGTACATTTTCTCCACGTCTGCAGAAAGAACGTACTTATACATCCTATACCTAAGTAAGATAGACGTTAAATCATCTTGAACAGTAGGTCCTACCATTTGAATTTTATTTAAGGAAATGCCAGAAGTGGTGGGAGCACTAGCGTTAAAAACAACTCTTAATTTTGTAGTACTACTACTTTCACGCAAGACACCATGATGCGGAATGAAATATGACGTTTGGTTTGCATTAATATGACACTCGGACATGTGACCTAAAGAAATATACTCAGACATAAAATCCTTGTACATTTTGTCGAGTGGAGGTTGCTTTAAATTTCTGCGCTCTAATGACAGAAAACAGCGTTTTACACGATGAAATGAATCACCAAGACGGCTTGAAGATTCCTTAAGCGGGATTCTAACATTAAAACGGCCGTCTGGCAAACGCGTAGTGTTATTAATAAAGTGTTCTTCGCACATCTTCTCTTCAATTGAATAAGTTGATGACTCATGACAAACTTCTTCAAGCTGCCAAAAACGCGTAAGTTGGTTTTGGATGTCATCTAACTCAAGAGAACTAGAAGAACGTTTATTTTGAAAGTTTGTAAAGTTACATTTTATTGGTGGGAAATGAGATGACAACATATTATAGCCGCCGTTAACTGGGCCACAAACTAGCCAACCAAGTCTAGTTTGTTGTAATGTTGGTTTCCTATCACCTAATATAATTTTATCAGAGCCTAACAAGCTCCAAAATACGTCAGCTCCAATTATAATATCAATGGAAGCTGGCGAGTGAAAGTACGGATCTGCTAACTGTATATTCGAAGGAATATCTATATGTACCTGTCTAGCGGGAACGTTATCGGTAATAGTGGGCAAGACAAAACATATTATATCATTAGCATAAGGTTCGTGTAAAGATTCGACGTGAACTCGGCACATTTTTCTTACAGGAGATAGTGAATTATTAATTCCTTGAATAGACTTTTTTATATTTAAATATGGTAAATTTAATTTTTTAAATAATCGTTCCGTCATTAGACAAGACGAACTACCGGAATCAAGAAGGGCGCGAGCGATGTGTTCTTTATTATTTACATCATAACATTTAATTAACGCAGTCGACAGAAGGACGTCGCTCGAGGTGCTTGTATGCGAGTGCGCCGAGATGTTAGCCGATAGTGCAACGTGCGCGTTGTCTCCGTTGTCAGTAGCGATGGAAGATGACTTGTCCTTGACCTTGCCGATTGTACATTCACCTGATTTGTTTACAACGGGATGGCTTTTATAATCAGTATTGTGAATAAGCGTGTGGTGTTTGCGCTTGCAAATTTTACAACCTGATTTTTTACAAGAATTAGGATAGTGACCATGACGAAAACAATTAAAACAAATCTTGTAATTTTTCAATAATAACATTCTATCGCTAACACTTAGTGCTAAGAACTGTGGACATGAATTTAAGTTATGGTCGCCACTACACTTTGGACAACCGTGTGCTAATGAAGAATTTATTTTTTCTGTGGAAACCATAGCCTTAATTTTAGTGTTGGATTTAATATTACTGGAAGAGGGGCGTGATAGTTCAACTGTTTCTAGTAGGTCGGCACGGCTACGCAGAAAATCCATGAACTGTTGAAATGAAATTGATTGAGTTTTATCAAAGCGCCCTTTAAACTCCTCCCACTCTCTAAATGTTTTAAAATCTAATTTTTTACTAATGATATATATTAGAAGAGTATCCCAACTGTGAACAGGCTCGCCTAATGAACTTAATGCTCTAATATTTTTGTTTACATTGTCGATTGTGCGTTTCAATGCAATTGAGGATTCTTTAGTAATAGATTCGATATCAAACAATGCCGTGACGTGATTATTAATTAATAAGCGTTTGTTATCGAAACGTTCACAAAGAAGTTCCCACGCAACTGTGTAGTTTCGGGCGGAGAACTCAATTGATTTAATTACGATGGCAGCCGAACCTTCCAATGATGATCGCAAATAATGAAATTTGTTAATTTCGTCCATATCGTCATTATCATGAATAAGACTAGTAAAGGTATCGCGAAATTCAAGCCAGTTAACGTAAGATCCTGAGAATTTTGGTAATGAAATGGTAGGTAACTTGACTAGTTGACGCTTTGAACTACTGTGGCTAGATTTTACATCATCTTTTTCTAATTTAGAATAGTTATTTAACATAATTTTTGCCTGAGCGACTAAGTTGTAATACTGAGATTCTACAGTAGTTCTTTCAATAGATTCAACATCAAGATTTTCACATAAACATTCTAATTGTAATTGAATTTCGTTAAACTCATCATATAAATTTTCTAACTTATCAATACGTAACTGTAACTCCATTGCCTGACAAGGGGTTAACTCGGAACCTTTTAAAAGACCTAAATAGGTTGCAAATGAAGTAATTCTTCCCTTATAACTGCCACGTTTCTTTTTAAGATCTTTTATGTCGGTCATTTTGGAAGGCAGGAGTCGTCAACCTGGAATTTTACAACAGAACGCTAAATAATGTAACAATCTTTATAACAATATTACTATGACAATGAGCATTAATCACAAAATAAATATAATTTAATTTGACTTTTAAAAGCACTACGCTCATAAGTTTGCTGTTGTATGATAGATTTAAGACTAGTATATTTAAGTGACTTATTTTACAATTCTAACTATCTACAATGATAACTACTTACAATGCTAATAATTTTATGGGTTTAACTTTAAATATTGTATTAAATCTGAATAGTTAACTAATGTAATATTAATATTACTGTACTGTCACAATGAAGTACTGATTAACTATAATATACAATTATTAAAAAATCAACCTAATGCAATGTAAATAACTAATTAATACGTTTTAAATTGTAGTAGTTTTAAATTAAATAAGAATAACTTGTAAATATTCATTCAAACATATTTTACTAACCTTATACAGTCTTCATATTGGTCATTAAGTTTTTACCTAGAATATTACCTGAGTGTTGGGTGAAATAAATTTTATTTAACGCTTAAAAACAATTTGTTTTATTAAATTAAATCACTCTAAAGTCCAAGCCACTTTTCTTCATCCAAAACGTGTAGGTTGAATCACTTCTTTTGGACACGTTGCTCAGTTTTATAATTTTATAAAATTCCAGATAATATTCTTTAAATCCCTATATTTCCAAAGAAATTATAATAACCCGGTTCGTAATGGACCATGTGCGCGTATAGGGGGGTTTTACTGGGATTTTTAAATGAAAAATTTAAACTTTGATGACCGAACAGCACGCTGTCTTACAATTTATTGAGAAGAAAAATTTAAAATCACCGTCTGTGCTATAATGACAATATATAACGACGCCTGATAGAAAAAAAGAGCATTACGTTGGTTATGTTACTTAATTTACTTAAAAATAGCTTAATGGTGCTTCAACACCAATTAGGAAGCATCCAGAAGGTATTCATTATTTTCTATAATTCTATAGTAGAATGGAAAAAGGCTCATAAAGTATATTTCCGTGTCAATGTGTTTGCGTAATACTGTAATTAGTAGTTGTAACTTTCGCTTGAATGTAAAGCACCCAACACCAGGCGCAGAGAAAGCGTGTGGTGTGCGCATTCATTAGACGTTTTCTTTATGGGGTATCATTAATGTTATGCATAATTCGTTTAAAATCGTAATTATTTTAAAACCGTAAACAATTTATGTACAATAAAACCAATCACTTCAATATTTTTGAATTGAAACTCCTTTAGAATCTTTGTGAATTGAAACTCGATGAACTGAAAATGTGATAATAAAAAGAGACAAACATAAATATATAGGATTAAGCCAGCGCGAGAATGAGGTAGAATATATTGTCATGTTGCCATGGTAACCGTTGTTATTGTCTGACAAATATATGATATTATATTCTTTCCGTATATGATATTCTATAAATATATGATTGTATTATCCTATATTGCAGATGATTGTATACGCTATATATCTTATTTAATTATTGGTTTGTTTTAATTTAATTGCGATATTTGCTAAAGAAGTTTTACTTCAATCGCGCGTAAAGGTTACACGCACTAATTTTTTTTGTTAAAAAATAAAAAAAAATTGTGGTTTATGGGCAAGTTTATGGTAACAATAAAAAATATTGTATTGTAGATTGTTATGCAATCTTTTGAAATAGTTTATTTTGTTTTACATATCTCCACTCTTGCTGTAAGTGTCAAACGCTGACTTTTGATCTATTTTAATATGTAAAATAGAGTTGCCTCGACCAATCTCTTTCGTGTCTTCTTCATTCTACATGACATTTGCGAAGTAATGTGTACTCAACTGACACTCAACTTTGAAGCCGTTAACAAGAAAATTGTATTGAATAAAGTTATTCACAAAAGTCCTTGGAGGTTTCCTCTACATGGCCTCCCGTTCACCCTTTCACTGGATGTCTTTTCGACCATCATTTTGTCATTATAACTTGTTTCATCACTAATTATGTACCTGGAATTAAAATATTTTTTGCTATTACGTTCTGATTTAAATTTTAAATATGGCGAAAATTTATGTAACTCGACAACTGAATTTGCAAACCTATTTCATGCAACATACTCGAATTTATTTGAGCAGGTCAGTTTGTCAAGCGAAATAAAAGTTTAAAGAATAGTATAACAAATACATCATATGACGTCATAAGCATTGCATTCTGCAGTCATCATCAAATAAAAAAAAAAAAGATAAAAAACCTCGTCCAAAATTATTTAACGTCAATGAGTCTGCTCTGCTAGTAGATATAATCTTTAGGGGTTTCGTATAAAAAAACGAATAAAAAAAAATAAAAAAAATAATCTTTTAAATGACTTAAACGATTATTTTTTTATTTTTTTTTCATATTTACTAAGGTTGTATTTTGAGAGGGTACATATAATTATAACTTGTCAAAAATATTTAATAATATAGTAAGAGTTTTTGCATACGAGTATAACGACCTCATTTCCTAGTATTAAAACTAGAAAGCCTTATTAAATGTTATTTTCCATTATCATTATAGGTCATTGAAACCGCTCATATGTTTCATTGGAAAGATGTCATATCTTGCTGGCGGGATGGCGATATCGATACGCGGTCGACAAGCCAGCCGGAAGGAAGCACCTATACTAGTGGTGGCACCACATTCTTCCTTCTTGGATAGCTGTATTGTCTATGCTACTAGAATGTCATCTGTTATCGTGAGGAAGGAAAGCATGGATAATTATGTTGGAAGTAGGTGAACTTTATGTGATTTGGTGGTGGTGCTTATGGTGTTGGGTTATTAATTACTTTCAAAGTAGGTTAAACTTCTAAATTAATCGCAATTATGCTTGAATTAATTTCTTACCTAACTGTTAGGAAAGGAAGTTATAATTTAGTGTGGTTACTAAAAAATTGTTATTAAAATTAATTTAAACATATATTCAAAAACATTTATTCGCTTATATTAATTGTTTGCACATTATTTTGTTTAATTGCAACACTTGAATGGGAGTTGATATTTTTTTACATACCAAATAATTTTTGGCATAATTTGAAAATATTCTACAGAATATTTTTTTCTTACTAAAACTTAAATGAAACAGGTTCTTTATAGCTTCCAAAGCACAAAAACTTTCGCAGATAATTATCTCTGCTTGTGCAAGTCCATATATTATTTAACTTGTGACGTTTTAACTTTTAACTGAAGATTACATCGTTAAGCTTGAAAACTTGAAGGAGAGCTTAATGACTTAGCTTTTACAGTTTAAAAGCTTTTATTTCTCCCGTCGAGAGTGTTTCCGTTATCGATCCTCGATGTTCACTTCATGTAATGAACGTCTCTAGCGTAGTCTTCTCTCAGTCTGATTTGAAAATTGTAAGATATTATCGATTGAACTATCGCTCTTTCATCTGAAACTAGTTGCGCATGTCATAGTAGCAAAATAAGCTGTCTAATAAGTATATTTTTTGATGTGGTTTGTGGTTGAAGAAATAATAAATATATTTAAACTTTTTATGCAGTTATTTAGAACTGCCGCACGTATCAATTAACGTTTAAATCGGTCTCTTTTCCTTTTTAACAAGATTGCTAAAACTGAGATTCCATAAAATTTATGATTGGATCTTAATATTATGGTTAGCCCGTGAAAATTAAAATTAACCGAGATTGGTAGTGTATGAATCTAACTAAAATTACTTAGAACGAAGATCTATTCAAATTACAGTCGATAACGGATTATTTTGGCATACCACTATTAGTTTAACAAAGAAAGTATAGTTAATGTACTATTCATATATAATTTCCTTTTTACATCAAAAGGGCTACACTATTTCAAAATTAATAGATTGAAAGCAATTTATATCAATCACCCACAAGCGTAATCTTTGCTTAATTTTTGTATGAGACCATTCATGAGATATAAACACAAACTATTCATTAAAAAAATAATCCTAAAAATCAGTTTAAATTAAACAAAGGTATTGTAATTTGTAACATACACAAAAAAACGTACACATTTTTTTCAGTAATTTCTTATTCTATCATGGTTCATAATTTTAAGTTTTTTTTTTAATTCTATAAAATTATTCTGGTATCTATTGGAAAGTGAATCCTGGATTGATTCGATATGTCATTGCCAACGACACAATAAACTAAATTCTAGTATTTTTGTGTTAAAATTAAAAAAAAAAACAAAAGTCGGAGGATGATGCTGGTATTTGAAATGTGTATATAAGCTTTATATACAATAGAATATGCCACATAGCAAGCAATATATAAGGATATAATCATCTCGCTCCCACAGGTTGCAACTTGCATCTCCCTTCCTTGTCGAGAGCCTGCAATATTGATTTCCTGCATAAGCCTTATGTACTGGAAATATTCCAGAACATTTGTAAGGCTAGTTTCTCATTTTAGAGCTACAAGCTTAATAATAAATTTTTAAATTGAATTTAGAGGACCGAAAGCTTATTCAATCTTTGCAAAGACTAAAAATTAGGTGCTTTTAAATTCTATTCGAAAATGTATGGTTAATGCAGTAACTTATAAACGTCATATTTTGTAGGCCAACTTTACTTTTAAACAAATATACTGGGACATTAACACGCAGCACAATCTAGTTCGATGGTAAGCTACGAGGCTTGTGTTATGGATACCAGATAGTTGATACACTACACATATACATATGACTTTAAATATATACATATCATAAATATAAACACCCATGACTAGAGTACACACATTCGTGCTCATCACACAAATGAATGCCTCCAGCGGGACTCGAACCCGCGACCGCTGGCACAGCAAGTAGGGTCACTACAAACTGAGCCAACCGTGTCGTCAAGTCACTTTTAGAATTTATAAAATTATTGAGTACAGAGTATATGCGTTCTGATTTTAAGTCTGATATTTAAACGATGCATTTTAATTCTGATATTTCGATTTTTAACGATTTAATCGATACGAAACTTGACATCCCACTACTTCAATGACATAGCAATGATATCGCCTGGTACTTGGAGTCTGCAAGATACTCAACTCTTTATTAAAATACTACAGAGATATCGTGTTTTGGCTCAATAAAATAGTCTCGTTGTATGGGCGGCTGTTGTGTTGTTTTTTTTTAATGTTTAATTTAAGGGTTATTAGTTATAGGCCTTTATCAACCTACGATGTCCTACCGATATTTGTCATGGGAGATGAGTGTGTTGGGATATATAACATATTTTGGTGATTTCATTTTTTGGTGTTCTCGATATTTCTGGTAGTGCTGAAACATGGCCAACTCGAAAAAGAAAATAAAAAAACGTGATATGTATAGATAGGGTATTAGATAAAACTATATTGTCTTGACGATAGTTAAGCAAATGTGCACTCAGTTTTATGTACGCGGAGTGAGGGATATTCATCCCACACCTCCCTCTAACTCCCTACTGCGTCGGGCAAAGTGCAGCCAGTTCACACCGCGACTTCGTCACGCTCTGAGCTCTCTAAGGTACCCGGATGACTTTCCGGTCCAGGCTAGGAAGATGACATTAAAACGTGAGTATATATATATTATTAAATGTTCTTTTCCCATGACTTTCTATGGATATTCTTGGGTTTTCTATGGTTTCTTTTTTTGTTATGTTTTATGGGATGCACACATCTATATTTGACCTTCCTCAGAAGTGCATTCGGTATTGATTTTTTGAACGCATTTTTTTAACGATGTACCTATTGTTGTTACTATTTGCAATTATTTTTCTCTAATTTTGATTTATTGCAAAAGTAAGAGATATGAATTTTAAAGTTTCTATTTTTTTATTTATGATCTTTTTTAATATACAAAGTATGTTATTGTAATGCGGTGTGATTGTAAAGTAACGTACAATGAAAGTAATATATATAGGTCTATAAAATTTTACCTGTTATTCACGTCTTCGGCGTATGTTCTACTGTACTCATCTTTGCACTAGTGGTTTTTGTAATGTTAAAGACAATATATGTTTTTATATTTACTTATATATTTTATAAAAATATGGAAATCCATACAGTTCTCTAAATAGATGCAAAACTAATATACTAAAATTCTTTGCTCTTAGTAAATTAAGCTCTTATATATAGTGTTTTTAGTATGTAATTTATGTTTTTATGCAATCCCCGGGAGAGCTTTATCGATTGCCTGCGCGAGTACATAATGATTGCATAACGGCGCACTGTAGAGTCCACTGCGTCATCCTTTCTTCTGAGTGCATTGAATTTTATTTGTTTGCATTCTATCTAGTACTCTCCCATACATATATTTAAGAAGTTTTGTGTCTTTTTAATTATATCTTGAATGATTGATGTAATAAAAAAAAATTTTGATTAATTTCAAGTTGGGATGAAATTTTAAAACATGAAAAAGATAATTATGGTTTTCAATTAATATGGTATTACAATGTTAATTACACAAATAGTTGTTTTGATTTACTTTTACATATATATTATCAAATGAAGACAAGTAGAGTTTTGCAAAATTAAAATGCAAAATAATATCTATAATTTATATTTTGCTCTATAAAATAAAGTTTTATATAAACTTTATACTATTGTACTTTTAAATATATGTATAATTATCTATGTAATATTTTTATGCACTCCCCGGGAGAGCTTTATCGATTGCCTGCGCGAGTACATAACGATTGCATAACGGCGCACCTGTAGAATCGACTGCGTCATCCTTCCTTCTCGGGATGCACTCTATTTAGTACTTCCCTGTATATTTAAAAAGCTTTTTGTCTTCTTTATTATATTTGTACTGATCGATGACATGAAAATAAATTTTGATTTATTTCAAATTGATATGGAATTTTTAAACACGAAACAGGTTATTTCGTTATCGAGATATTTCTCTCCGTTTATTATAGAATATTAGTTTGGCCGATTCACCTTTTTTTCTAAAGTATTTTAATTACGCTTTTACTAGCTCTACCTGTAACTAACTAAATAATCAAATTGTCGAGGCCTTTTACATGTTGAATTGATTCAAAACTTTTTTAATTATATGGGATCTGAATGACAATGCGATAATCTGTTTTATCGAGCAGATTCGTTGATGGAGCTTTAGTTTTTCATTATCAAATAACATATACGTAAACGAATTAACAGAAGAGTATAAAGTAATTACTAAATAAAAAAATGTTTTATGCGTGCTTTTATATATAGATTGAGCAAGCTAATGTGTCGGCCGTCGGGTGAGTTATCAAGGTCATCCCCGGGAGAGCATTATCGATTTGCGCAAGTGCATACAGGCTGCATAACGCTCTCGCCCCCAACCCGCGCCCATTTCTTCCTAGTCTGATGAGCATCCTGTGCAAATTCATATATGATTCTATTATCATATGTTATGGATTTAATAAAAAAAATATCTATTTATTTTATTTTGAATGTCAATAATTTTAAAATTTTATCTTAAAAGGATTAGTTATTATTTTGTATTATTTTAAGCTGAGGCGGAATTATTATAATACTAGCGACTCACACTTGCTTCGCTCGGGTTCGTCCCTAGGTACGTTTTAATTTTTTTGAGCGGAACTCTAATTGTTATTCTAAAATAAAAATAGCCTATGCTACTCCCTATAACATCAGCTGTCTTCCATTGAAAGTCCCATCAAAATCAGTCCAGCCGTTTTAGAGATTGTCCGGAACAAACAGACAAAAATTAAAAAAAATGTGTTTTTCTTATAAGTACCGTATATAATTTTATATGCATTTAGTAATTATTTTCGCTGTTATTTTAACATTACAAACATGAACGAATTAACCACTGGACTAGACATATAAGCGGACGTACCTTTATCGGTCTTCTCAGTAACCAGGAGATTTTAGGCTTGGTCGTTTGTTTTTTGCGTCAGTCTCAAGCACTTATTTGTCAACAAAACATCTCCCAAAAATGACTAAATGTTCTGTTAAATGATGTAAAAACTATAACGGCGGAAGCAGCAGTATTTCTTTTCACTTGTAAATACATTATTTTATTACATTTATTGTTATTTATCACACAATTTAATTAAATGTAAAATAAAACGTCATATTACCCAACTATGTTAAATATAGTCGATATTTCTATGTATTGTTGACGTCTGACAACCATCATAAAATCCCTGGATTATACCATTCAGAACAAATGACTAAACTGTCGAGTGAGTCCATTTGACATCGACTAGTGCTTGACAATGTCGAAAAATATATCGATATTTGACGAAATTACTAAACGAATTGTGTGTTATTTGTACAGTACCAATAACATAAAATACTTTTACCACAGTATCCTACTATCTGATGACAATAAATTTATAAAAATATTTTCTAAATCAAATAAAAATATAAATGCAAAAATTATAATTAGTATGTGTACTTAATTTTTTATTTTATTTTATTCCACATTTATATACTTTGGAATATTATTCCATTGTAATAATAATAAAGATCATTTTATTTCAACACATAAATTACACAAAATCAAACAATAATGTTTTAGCACTAAACTTCTGGGTTGGCGATTTGTAATAAAACACTTTTACCACTTGCACTAATCATTTTACTTTACTTCACGATCCAACACTCACTTTAATTTGCAATCTCTTTTTCTTTTTTCCTAATTTCACAAATGTTTATTAAGAACTGAGCAATAGTAGGACAGTGTCACATTTTTATAACTACCACGAGACAATCAATTTCCAATTAAAATAGTTCAATAACAGAATCAACAAAATCACTTTATTTAATTAAATTAGCTTAATATTTTTTTTAATCTTTACAAAATAATATTTATTATATATTAATGGAATATATACCCGATATTCATTTGTTCATTAACATTATTATAGGCAACCAAAATGTTGATATCAATGCCATCGTATTTATATAAATCAAATTAAAAAATAATTATTATTTGACACATTATTATTGCCTCTTTAATTCATTTATTTTAATTTATTAAAATTAAAAGAAGAAGAATAAATTAAAAGATGTAAAATATGATGACTATGCTAACCAATGTCTAAAATGTCATTCATTCGTTCATCGATATATGTATTTATCGATTACGTTCAAGCACTAGAAATATTGTATTGTGTATCAGTGTTTATAATAATGTAATAAAATCTTTGTGTGCGTTATGCGTCACTTGGTTGAACTAGTTTTCATACATTTGTATTTTATGTCAGGTCCAGTCTCTAATTCGTTCATGATTACAAACAGACACTTCAATTTTATTTATCTATATAGATTTTTTCTCTTTATTAAAACTTTCCGTGTACCTTAAGGAACATACGTAAAAAAAAAATTAGCTGAATTGGTCGAGCCGTTTTCGAGCTTTGCGCTTAGCAACATTCATGTTTATTTATATAGATATACATAAAGAAGGTTCTCATTTATGTATACTTTTTAATTTAATGGTATGAAAGCTTAATTGATTCTGTGCAAGTTGGTACATAACGGTTGTTTGTATCAATAGAGCTATGCTATTATATACCTGACGAGTCAACTACTGTCTTTGGTGAGAGCGCATTCCTCAATGATCGTTTCATGCATATATGTACACTAGCATTGCCCGCGGCTCCGCTCGCGTTCAGATGACCAAAAATAATATTCTTAGGTTTTACATATTAACTCTTACATTGCAGTTTTTGTATTTTTTCTCAGAAAGGAGATATTTTCCTGCGGTAAAAAATATACTATATGTTGACCCGGATAACCAGCTATCACCATACCAAAGGTCATCAAAGTCCCTCCAGTGGCATTTCTGTGATGCGGTAATAGACAGACAGACAGACAGACAGACAAAATTTCTAAAAACTATAGATTCGGCCTCTGCATCGATAATAATGTCTATTTCAATAGGATTTTCCAAAAAATATTTAATGGACAGATTGGGCTTAGTTACAATTTTATTATATGTATAGATTACAGTAATATACCATCTTAACATAACTTTGCACCATATTAATATAGCAGAATATTTGACATACTAATACTAAACTAATCTATTAATCTATACTAATATTATAAATGTGAAAGTTTGTGAGTATGTATGAGTGTTTGTTACTCTTTCACGCCAGAACGGCTGAACGGATCTGGATGAAATTTAGCACAGAGATAGATTATAGTCTGGAATAACACATAGGCTACTTTTTATGTCGGTAAAATGTACAGTTCCCGTGGGATAGATTTGTTGTTGTTTTTCTAGAGGCGGACCCAAGCGAAGCGAGGGTTAATCGCTATTACTTTTTGTACGGTACTGTCTTTTTATTACAATTTATTACTTTCAATGTCCCACTGTTGGGCACGAGCCTCTCTTAAATGAGTGGAGCTGTAGGACATAGTCCACGAAGTCTTTCGAGAACTAGTTCCATTCTTTCAGACACGTAAGCTTAACATGTTTTCCTTTACCATAAAAAACGTGGTAATTATGCTCAAAATTTCAAAGATCCGGGACACGGATTTGAAGCCGCTATATTGGGTTTTCTAAGCAAAGGCTTTACCATTTAGCTACCACTGTTTTTTGCTGGTACTCAGTATTTATTTATTTATTTATTATTGGCTTAGCTATTGCAGCCTTAGTAATTTACCACATACAATGCGATATTATTAGAAGTACATATGTATGTATATACTTATTGAGAAATTTCACGCGTTTCTAATCTTTTATTTGTACTGTCACGTTTGTGGAATTAAAAGAGATCGATTGTTCTACTTATAAGTTCATGTGGGTCTCGTTCGAATGCTTTTAACACGGGTCATTTAAATGCGTTTTTTTTATTTCGAGTTCTTTCTTCTTTAGCGATTTGTACTCATATAGCTTTTGTGGTACTGACATTTGAATTAGCTTGACGAATGTAGGCTGACGCAAAATTGATGATTGTTTGTAAAAGTTAGTGGCATAAAGGAAGTTTCAACTGTGTCGTTGATATACGAGTAGTTTAGAAGCGACTCACTCTCGCTCCTTTCGGGGTCGTCCCTAGTTACGTTTTAACGTTTAGTATAGATTTCTCAGAGATGAGATATTTTCACTCAGTAAAAAGTATCCTATATGTTGACACAGATAACCAGGTATCATCATACTAAATTTCATCAAAATCTGTCCAGTAGTTTTCTCGTGATGCGGTCACAGACAGACAAAAAAATCTAAAAACTATAGATTCGTCCTCTGTATCGATAATAAAGACTATTTCAATAAAATTTTCCAAATTTTTTTAATGTAAAGATTCGACTCATTTATTATATGTATAGATAGATAAGGTCGTGGGGTTTAGTTGCGGGTTGTGTGAAGATTTTGGTAGTTGCAGGCTGATTGAAGAATTTGCCAAGTAACTTGTAAAATGGAAGAAATTTATTATTTGACTATCTAAACGTAATATATTATGTGATTAGAAAAGTGTGTCGGGTATTAAGGATGCGACTACATACATTTACTTAATTATAAAAATTCTTTAGATAAAATTTTAATATGATTGATAGTACCCATTTATTTTTTGTATTATTTATGCAAAGTGAAAATTTTCAACATCAGACCTTTATTATTATAAATGCGAAATTATGTATGTTTGTTAGTTTGTTGTTGTTGCCTAAGAGTAGAGCCTATGTGTTACTCCAGGTCATACCTGGTCATATCTTTGAGTCGTCCAGAGACATACCTGAGCGAAATAAGGATAATCCGTTAGTTAAATATATATTTAAATCGTTTTAGAATGAGTGGGTTCAATACAGTAACTGTACGAAATATATTAAGACACTGATTAGTTTTTTCTTCCACTCTTTAATTACCTTTTATGAGATCATTTACAAATTACATCTCGTTTATCGATCTTATTTTGTTCTAACAAATGACGATACACATTTCATTCATTGCATTGTAACAAGTAATGACACTCATTCGTTTAGATCGAGTTAAAATTAGCTTTAGCTTTTGTTTCTATTTATACTATATATTTTGTATATATAAAGACCGTTATTTATATCTCACGTACACCGTCTATTAGATCAGATATTATGGGTTCGATTTCCGCTCAGAACATTTTTAATAACATTATAGATATCCCGGTAGAATTGTCACTCGTCGTAGATTTTTATACTCTGTCTTTATCTTTCGTATGTGACGTCTTACATCTATCCATATTTTTTTTAGCCTGTCAATCTCAGACTTCGCTATGTCATGAAATTCTAAATAAATTATCAGTTTAGACTGTCTCATACCTTTTAATGATTACTTAATGTTTGGCTCAGTTTGTAGTGACCCTACTTGCTGAGCCAGCGTTCGCGGATTCGAGTCCCGCTGGGGGGATTCATTTGTGTGAGGAGCACAAATACTTGCACTTTAGTCATGAGTATATTATAATATGTACCTATGTATTTAAAGTTATATATGTGTAGTGTAACAACTATCTGGTATCCATAACTCAAGTCTCGTAGCTTACCACGGAACTAGATGGTGCTCTATGTTAATTGTCCCAGCATATTATTTATTATTATTTGCAATTCAATTTCTATTTTATTTGAATTTATTCATCACATTCAGAAGATTTAATTAGATCTTGCGAGGGTCAATGTGTTGAGTAAAATAATCGCACGGGCGTCATCACCGACAGTAACAAGTCATACTGAAATTAATTATGTGAAAGTTTGTGAGTATGTGTGTTGGTTATTTATTCATACTGTAACGGCTTAACAGATTAGGGTGAAACTCCGAAAGGGGATAGCTTACATCCTGCATTACCATATTGCCTTATTTTTTTAAATTGTTAAACATAAATATTTTCGAAATTACATATTATCATATATGTACTTTTACCTTGTTTTATTCAGTAATTAGCTAGAAATGGATCGCTAATCTAAAGCTAGCATGTACGGCTGCACACCCGGAGGTCCTGGGTTCGAGTCCCGGGTCGGGCCAAGTTTAGTTATTGAGTCTTTCTGTATAAGTAAGCCTCAGTAACAGCCCGGAGTTGGGAAGTTGGCGGTGTTTCACCCCCGTGCCTCGGAGAGCACGTAAAGCCGTCGGTCCTGCGCCTTAACTCTCACTGGTCGTGTCGAGCAGTCGTCCCACCGGAATATGAGAGTGATAGGAATAGAGAGTGCACGTTGTGTCTGCGCGTACACTTGTGCACTATAAATAACAATGGAAGTTGTTCCCTACATTATTATAGCTGTAACTGTACTTGATATTGTATATAAATTCAATTTCATTTTGAATTCATTTTGTTTTTTGTTCCCAAGCGACGTTGAAAACTAAATATTTGAAATCAATCGATAATATTCCGGTTCATTAGCCGCTCAAGTATACTTGTTGACACAGTCTGTCTCAATTTTCATAATTTTTATTCTATATTATTTGGGTCTAGAAGTTGATTTCTTTGGCGTTACCGTTAAAATGTTTAGTGACCGACTTCAAAAGAAGATGTTTTGTGCATTTTACATGTTATGCTTTTAAAAGTACCTACATTTGCTGTCATTTGTATTTAATTAAAAATAGCTTTAAGCTTAAATAAATGAGCTTTGGCCGTATTTACTCCAACTTATACGAGTATTTATATTATTACTTAATGGAAATAATACATACCTACTTATTAAATTAAATGTGAATCCCCTTATATTTGCGATTATAGTTAAATAGAATGAACGCAAATATATTATGATCTTATTAACTGTCGCTATACGTGTTTATCGTCTGTCTGCAGCTTCGACCTTACAGATTATATTTATATAACTGATAGAGACTTGCCCTGGCTTTGCTTGGAGTTGTTAATTATTAAAAAAAATATCCTCATAAAGATCTGTCCAATGTTTAAGAGAAGGAAAAATCAATTAATCGATTAAATATTTGTAACGAATTTCAAGTAGAATCTATATAGAATTATCATACAACCAGTGGATATCTTTTTTAAGTTTAATCAAAAAGTTGTAGGTACACTGATACATACATAATAACTTACAAAAAAATTACTGGCCATAGGGATGATTTTTTTTTTAATTTATATGGTGGGTCCATTACTTTTTTAATTTATTGAACATCATTATAATCGCCAATAACAATAATAATAGCCGAAATTATCACTTAACATACACATAATATCTCAGTAGGTATCTCATCTTTTTTTAACTCGGTTAATAAAAATAGCAGTTGTTACATTCAAAGTTTTCATCGGAGCCCCATTTAAGTAATACTTTCTTAGATTTACGCGAATATCTGTTATTTAAAATAAAAAATTCGGATTTTTTGGGGGATTTATTTTGATTTTTGGCTTATGACCCTTTGAATGTTGTACAATAAACATGGTTATAGAAGAAACTATGTTTACTGTAAAACCTATTCTTTGTTGGGCATGTTTAGTTAACCCGATTGAAATAGTTTGTGAACTATTGTTATTATTACACGTAATATAGCACACGTGTAACGTGTAATATTTTTAGTTCCACACGTGTCATGCAACAGTATTACGAGTATACTTGGCGTTAGTTCGCGAGGTAAATGTCAGGGTAATGTGTTGTACCGCTAATATGAGATTTTAATAAAACCATAGAGTCGCATTTACTACTACGTAAATATTATTTCAAAAAAACTTAACTTTTAATGTTAAAAGCCAATGTTATTTGTACAAACTTCCGTATTTCCTTCAAAAATGAAGAACTTCCTTTTAGGACGAATTATTGAAGTTTTTTCCTTATTGCTCATATTTGCTGTATTTGAAAGTTGTGTAATTCTCATGTTTCTAGTTTTAGAGCATTTCCTGTCAGTGGGTCAGTGAATAAATGTAAGTTTTTTATTACGTAGATAAAACGGCTTTGACCGGCTGACGTACATGTAGTAACTAGTATATTTTTTTTAATTTATTATATAATATTATATAATAGTACGTGTTAGTACATATTTTGTGTATAAGTAATTTCGAAATCTTTCTTAGAAGAAAAATTATATGTACGAAATTTGATAATTTGAAGGAAATTGAGCTTTATTGGTATACTTGGGCGAGCGTGTTGGAGCAGTGATTTTAATTTATTTACAAAGCAGAAATTTTATTAAAAAAAAACCTTAGATATATGTATAATGATACCTATAGAAGCTATTGGAATCCGCCCATAAGGAATCTTTATTCTATTTTTAATAAGATAAGGAAGATGATTAATTTTACTATCACAGTAATATTATGATGTCAAAGTTTCTGAGTGAGTCTTCTCGAGAGTCCGTTGTATCTTCTCAATAGATAGATTTGTGTAAAATTCCGCATGGATACAGCTTATATACTGTATTATTACATAGGCTAAATGCTTAGGCGGTGGTAGCCTAGTGGTAATGCGTTTAAATTAAGTAGCGGAATAGCTAGCTTACGCTAGCGGGTTCAAAATTCGAGTCTCGCACCGCTAATATTTTCATGTGTGAATCATTTTTCAACATGATTTTTACTTGTTTCCTAGCAAGTTTTCGAAACATATGTGAAGCTGGTCAAGTCCGTACCCGCACTTGGCCAGCGTGGTGGACAATGGCCCGACCACCTCATATTGAAGAAAGGCCCGTGCCCAGCACTGGGACTTAAAAAAGGGCTAAATACTATAAGCTTATTTTCTATATATATATATATATATATATATATATATATATATATATATATATATATATATATATATATATATATATATATATATATATTTATAATACATGTTACGTCTAAGCGAAGAAAGAACGTGTCTAGTTACAACATAAAGTTTTATAAGACTCCCGCTTCTTTTAAGGTTTCACGTAATGAAAACGTAATAGTGCTCGACACCTTTTTTATACGTATAAACCTATCTTCATTTATATGTATATAAATATTTTAGATAAAATTGTACTATGAAGGTTAAATCATTAAATAATATTGTTAGATTGTGCTTTCTGAGCTTGAGAGCTTCCTTATCAAATGCAATCACTCTTTAAATAAGTTGACAATTCAAAAGTACTTGTTACGGATGACTTGTAACATATATTTTTCCCATATAGGTATGTGTTTGTCAACTCACCCTCGCTTCGCTCGAGTTTGTCCGTATTGAAAAACAAAAACAAATCTATCCCACGGGAGCCGTAAATGTGTCCGGGATAAAAAGTAGCCTATGTGCTATTCCAGACTACAATCTATCTCTGTACCTAATTTCATCCAAATCCGTTCAGCCGTTGTTTCGTTATTGAGTAACAATCATCGATCCAAACTTTTGCATTTATAATATTTATGGGATTAATAGGATAATGGGATGACATATTATTATGTACCAGATTTAATGTATTACTTTCTTAGTAAAATTACCGTTAAGGCCAAGGTTATTTCTATCAACCTTTTTACCTTTTCATGTTAGCTTTCATATAATAATTACTTTTATAATATAAAAAAACTATTTTAAACGAATATATTTATTATAAAAAAACCAGGTTAAGATTCGCTTTAGGTAAAGTATTCGTATGAATAAATGTTTTTAATTTGTTTAAATAGGTAAATTGCGTGTATCATATCTAGCTTTTACATAAACAAATCTTATAAAATTTAATCTTAGATATTCGTATAAATAATCTAAGCATTTAATGAACAATTCTTGTATATATGTACATATATAAATTTATTTAGTGTAACTCGGAAACTGTCTGTCTGTCTGGGAACGCATCACGAGAAAACCACTGGACAGATTTTGATGAAATTTGGTATGATGATAGCTGGTTATCCGGGTCAACTATAGGATAATTTTTACTGCGGGAAAATATCTCATCTCTGAAAAATCTATACTAACCGTTAGGGTTAGGGTAACATCTAGGGAGTGGGACGAACCCGATCGGCCTCGCGCTGCTCTGTGAGTCGCTAGTTAATTATATGAACAATGCTTGTGAAATCGATTGAAGCGGGTTGAAATTCCTGGTCTCTCACCTCTGATATTTTTATGTGCGAATCATTTCCAACATGATTACCACTTGTCTTACGGTGAAGGACAACATCGTGAGGAAACCTGCATGTCTGAGAGAACCTAGCAAGTTTTCGAAAGATATGGAAGTCCGCTAACCTGCACTTGGTCTGCTTGGTGGACTATGGCTTGATCCCCCTCGATTTGAAGGGAGGCCCGTACCCAGCAGTGGGACGTTAAAAAAGGCTGCATAAATACAAGTAAAGTTTGAGTAAACCTTGTTGTTTCAGAACTTATCAACTACACCCAACCTGTGTACGTATGGCGGGATGACCCCAACTCCAGGCAGAACACTATCAAGGAGATCATTGAGCGAGCCACCTCCAAGGAAGATTGGCCACAGGTTTAAACTAAAAATGCTAACTATTCAACTTATTTAAAATATATATATATATATATATATATATATATATATATATATATAAAAAGATATAAAAAATAAATAAAAGGTGGACTTAATACTGAAACTAACGTTTTCTATCAGTCAGTCTTTAGGCAATACAGTTATTCGACATACTCGTAGGTGCGATAAGTGAAATACGAAAAAACATGCTTATGTCGTTTCGAATAAGAAAATTAAATATATAAATGAACATTACATAAATATATATAATTGTGTAGATAGACAATATATGTATAAGTATGTCATGTAAAAACTACTGAACATATCGACTATCAGTATGGGACTTTGATCAATGGTCGCGGCATCGCCTGGAGATGGTTTTAAGCTTTATTTTTTTCAATTTCATATACTCTCCTTTTTTATTTACTTTTTTAAATATAAAGAAAAAAACAAATATACATTAAGATCTCTGAAGACCAAAAAAACATTTACGTACGCCCAACAAAGCGGGCGGATGACGCTTAGTTAAATAATAAATATAAAATACATGCAATTGTACAATTTGAGAAACCTTCTATTGCCTTTATTAGAAAGCGAAAATAGCTCGAAGGATAGCCCGAAATAAGGATGCCCAATTTTTTTGTATGGGATCGGACTGGACTATCATAATAGTGTCATTTGTGATTAGTAAGATTTAAATCTAGATATTTAAGAACTTATAATATCATTCAGGTGCTGATCTTCCCGGAAGGCACTTGCACCAATCGATCATGCCTGATAACGTTCAAGCCCGGCGGGTTCTACCCCGGCGTGCCCGTCCAACCCGTTACCATCCGTTATCCCAACGCTAAGGACACCGTTACGTGGACCTGGGAAGGACCTGGCGCGTAAGTAATTATATATAACTATTATAAATGCGAAGGTTTGTATGTGTATGTTTGTTACTCCTTCACGTTAAAATGGCTAGAAGGTATATGATACTTCTCCATTTTATCATCGTTTTAATTTTTTTCACACTATGCCTAAATGCTTTTTTGTTAGAACCAAAAAATGTGATAAAACCGCGGAGAATCGTTCAATTTGAAATAAATGTTCGTGTAAATCTAATAAAGTATTAAAAAAAATCAAATTTTAAAGTGTTTAATGCAAAAAAGTAATATGGCTATCATAATTTTGAATTTCACATAATTTGGTTGAGCCGTACATTATAAAGAAATAACTAATACAATCATTTGTTCTCGCAATTATCTTTGTGGTCTTAAACGTTTCAGATTCATAAAATTAAAAAAAAAAAGTTATTATTTCCACTGAGAAGAAGAATAATATTCTTCCGGTATATTTTCTTCGGGCTGAGGCATTTATCTCCAAACTCCTGGCAGAGTTTTGGCAAACAAAAAGTGCATTTCTATAGTACCAATGTCTATTAAAGAATTTTAAATTTGAATAATTTGTTCAAATCTAGTACCACATGAGCTGAAGTCATACGCGATAACCACTGGGCTAAAGAATAATTCCGATCATCACCATATTACCATAAGCACGATATTTAAACAAAATGAAATATTTCTTCCAGACTGAAGTTGCTATGGCTGACTCTAACCCAAGTGCACAGTTCGTGTGAGATTGAGTTCCTCCCAGTATACTATCCCAGTGAAGAGGAGAGACGCGATCCCAAACTGTACGCTAGGAATGTTAGAGATGTCATGGCAAAGTAAGTATACGAATTTTTTTATGTTATTTTTTTATACTAACTAGCGACTTGCCCTCGCTTCCCTCGGGTTCGTCCCTAGGTACGTTTTAACGGTTAGTATGAAAAAAACATGCATGTATTTTACATATAAACCTTCCTCTTGAATCACTCTATCTATTAAAAAAACCCGCATCAAAACCGTTGCGTAGTTTTAAAGATCTAATCATACATACGGACAAGCAGACAGCGGGAAGTGACTTTGTTTTATACTATGTAGTGATGACCTTTTGAGACCAGACCATAAAATATCTAGGAAATTAATAAATCGTACTTATGCCATAAATAAATGTTTATTATTATACAAAAATTTACTCATGGAGACCAGTGATTTTCAAATGACGTAACTGTGTGGAAAATAGTGTAATATATGCAATGGCAGTTGCCTACTCTATGTACATTATCTCTATGGTAATATATCGTTATGCTTTCTTCCTCCATCTTAGAACAATAATAAGGCTAAAAATACTCAACTATGTTTCTTGGACCTTAGAAAATTTACTCAGAAGAATATTCACAAGGAATACTCACAATGTCCTTTCTGTCTATTCCGTTATCAAAATAGTGTAAAGATGAAAAGTACTAATAAAATTACTAATTAACATTTTTAATTCGATATTACATTTTACTTTTACAGGGCGCTAGGCGTCCCAGTACTGGACTATACATACGACGACTGTCGACTCATCGCTCGAGCCAAGCAGATCGGAATACCCTGCGCCGTGTCCTGCAGGGAAATCTGCGAGCTTAGGGCACATCTAGGGTGAGATGAGATTTATACTTAGTACGTTTTAACGTTTAGTATATATTTCCCAGAGATGAGATGTTTTTCCACAATAAAAAGTATCCTATATGTTGACCCGGATAACCAGCTATCATCATACCAAATTTCTTCAAAATCCCTCTAGAGGTTTTTCCGCGATGCGGTCACAGACAGACAGACAGACAAAAATTCTAAAAACTATAGATTCGGCCTCTGTAGCGACAATAATGGCTATTTCAATAAGATTTACCAAAAAATATTTAATGTACAGATACGACTCAGTTAGAATTTTACTATATGTAAAGATAGTTCTATTTAGGGTTGCTAAAAATAGTTTTATTTAGAATTTACCAATAATGAAACATTTGCAGTTTGGACCGATCGCACCTGGAAGTGCACCTGGCGGGGCAGGGGCGCGGCGGGCGCGCGCGCTGGCTGGCGCGCGAGGAGTTCGCGCGGCGCCTGGGCGTGCCGCCGGACCTGCACGCGCAGCGGCTGTTCGACTTGTTTGTTCAGGTCTGTATTTATAATTAGGGAAACGTACAGCGTCAAGGATGGATCCAGGATTTATGGTTCTTTTTTCTGGAAGGAGCACAACGGGCGAACGGGCAAAAAATCTACAATAACAGTTAGAAATAAACTTGAAGTATGATACTTCAAGTCAAGTGTATTCCTACAAATTCAAGTATGTATAGGAAGGTGTATGAAAGTGTCGAAATAATAGAAAAATTAAACGTTTAATAAAGACAGTTTTCTTTTATGTTTCCTGCTAAATATCCAGCATTTCATTAGCGTCCATTTTTGTCGGAACGTCTTGATGGACATGCATTAAAGTCAATTCATTCAAAAGCTCTTCTGTCATCCTGTTTCGAAGATATGACTTTAATCGGCGTAAGATAGAGGAAGACCGCTCGGCAGTGCTAGTAGTCACTGGAAACTTGCACAGCAATTGACAAAAATACCGTCTTGGGCACATGCCCCCCCCCCCCCCCCCGCCCCCCATTAAATCCGCCCCTGTACAGTGTTACAACACAAACAACAAATAGCAATAATAATAGTATAGTAAATACACCAAAAAGTTTTCACAAACAAACAATTCATTTAGTAAAAGAATAAAGATTTAACAAAAACAACGACACTTGAATAATATTAGCAAAACATTGAAATATTAATAAGATTTGAAATTAAATTATAAATCTTTTAAAAGAAGTACATTTCTAATTTTTCTTTTAAAATTATCTAAAGAGTAATTCATGAAGTCAATATCGTTAAAGTGAAAATTGTAATCATGATAGGACCTATATATAAATTCATTTTGAGCAAATTTTGTTCTTTCAATGATACGGTATATTTATTTTGCAAAAAGAAGGGTGTTATAAGTTTAATGTGTATTTGTGTGTCTGTCTGTGACATCGTAGCGCCCAAACGGATGAACCGATTTTAATTTAGTTTCTTTTGTATGGTGACTTGATCGAAAATGTGTTAGCTCAATCAAGGAGATCCATTCAGCAGTTTGCAGACTATCAGATCTTTTCTTGATAGTAAAAGCATATGACTAACTTCCACAAATCTAATCATTAGACATTGTAACGATATGGTAACCTTGGCCTGATGCTGCAGCGTCACCTGGAATCTACAATATCTTTAATAAAATATTTATTTATTATTTAATTATAATGATTGCACCCAGAGGTCGACGGGCATGGTGTACTTCCCCGACTACCTGCTGTGCGCGGCGTTCCTGTCGCTGCTGCACGCGCCGCTCACGCAGCTGCTGTCTGTCGCTTTCAAGGTAGGTTTTATATGAATTGAATCAAATCCCAGGTCTCGTATTCTGATATTTTTATATGAGAATCATTTCCAACATGATCATCATTTGTCTTAAGGTGAAGGAAAACATCGTGATTCGTAAGAAAACCTGCATATCTGAGAGTCGGACATGTAAAGTTCGCACATTCACTTGATCAGCGTGTTGGACTATAGCCTGATCTCTTTCGTATTGAAGGGAGACCCTTGTCCAGCAAACAAGAAGTGGTAATCATTTTACAAATGATTTACGCATAAAAATATCGGGCCGAGAACCGGCATTCGAACCTGCCCCACTCATATCCCCAAGCGAGCGCGTTCACACTGGGCTACCGCTGCCTTTACACTTTACACTATATAGATTACACTTCGGTATTACCATTTAGCCATACACTAATATCCTCAGCTGTACGACCCAGCGGGCAGCGGCCGCATACAGAGCAGTACGTTCGAGGAGATAGCGGGCAAGTGCCTCGGGCTGAGCGCGGAGGACGCCGCGCACGCCTTCGCGCAGGCCGACGAGGACGAGAAGGGATACATCACTTATGGTATGATTTACATTACTATAGACAACTAGCGACTCCCCCTTGCTCCACTCGGGTTCGTTTCTATTTACTTTTTAATGTTTAGTATAGATCACTCAGAGATGAGATATTTTCCCGCAGTAAAAAGTATTCTATATGTTGACCCAGATAACCAGCTATCATCATACTAAATTTCATTAAAATCTGTTCTGTGGTTTCCTCGTGATTCGTTCAAAAACAGACAGATAGACGAAATTCTAATAACTATAGATTCCGCCTCTGTATCGATAATAATGACTACTTCAATAAGATTTTCCAAAAAATATTTAATGTACAGATTCGATTCAGTTAGAATTTTGTTAAAATAATATAGATCTAAATAGATATAGATAGTCGATCCCTTGCTCTGTGAAAAATAAAAATAAATCTATCCTACGGAAACCGTACATTTTTTCTGGATATAATTAAAGTAACCTCTGTGTTATTCTCAGAGTATAACCTATCTCTCTGCCAAAGTTCATCCAGATCCGTTCAGCCGTTCTGGCGTGAGTAACAAACATCCATCCATCCAAACTTTCGCTCTTATAATATTTATGGGATTTGTTTAGTTTTGTAAATTTTTGTCTAATTATACTGAAAAATCAGCCAACTGCGTAATTAAATAGCACTATTTACTATTTACCAATGTTGAAAACTGTCATAGTTATTGTTCGTTTATTTCAATTCTGAATGAATTTCGCAATATTTATATTTTAGTTTAAACATGCTAATAAAATAAACTAGTTCGACAGTATTTGGATTTGAACTCAAAAATTACTGAACTGATTTAGATGAAATTTTGTAAGAAGATAGTTTGAGACCCTAGGAAGGACGTAGGATATTTTTTATCCCAGAAATCATACCTTAAGGGGTTGAAAATGGGGTTGAAAGTTTATATGGGGAAACAACTAAAACGACCTTATATATATTTATATTTTCAGACGAATTCATAGCCTTTGCTCAAAAGAAGAATGAATTCTCGTTCATCTTTGTGAGCGACACTTCCCATAAACCGAAACTTAAGAATCAGTGAGATTTACACATACCGACGGTAAGTAGTCGGGTACCTTAGATTATAGATGGGGGTACTGGAGATGGGGGTTTTTAGGGGTCTTGATTGAAAATAGGAGGGGTGGGGGGGGGGTTAGTTTAGTGTTGGTGGGTAGAAGAAGGGGTTGGGGGGGTTTTTGATAATGTAGCTGGCAGATTTTGACAAACTCAAGCCGGTCCGATTCAAATTTGTTACTTGTTTTGTTATTATTTAAACAATTAATTTATTGAACCGCATAGTATGCTATCGCTACTTGTACCTCACTCCGTATGAAGGCAATGTTTGGCTATAGGTTAATTTAGTATATTATTTTTTGTACCAATTTCAACGATAAATAAACTATTTGTTTGTCAAGACCTTATAAAACTTTTATCTCTGTGTACCTCCATAAGGATACGGGACAGATTCGAACCTTGTTAATTCAACTGCTTGTGTGTTAAAAAAATATACAAATTAAAAAAAAAAAAAACAACTTCAACTCATATTTCCCGCCAACAATTGCCATTCATCACAAACATCACAATTTCTAAACCCCAAACATATATTTTTAATGCACAGCCATTTTGATTTACCGTAAGAGGTTCGAAATGTCGTGTATCAATTTATTTTTACAATTTTTATAGTATAATGGATGATTTATATATATCTTACTTGTTTTTCTTTATTGCTACACATTTATATTCCGTAGTATAAGTCTAGATATAAATGCAATTTGCGTCTTATCTATCGGTCGATATTTAGCCGATTGTTTTGATAATTTGAAATTTGTACGTTTTTAAATTAATCGATTGGAAAAGTACATATTTCCCTACAATTCTCATAATGATCGGCTCTTACGTGTATCGAACGATTGAATAATATGCATCATAATTTGAGATTTAATTTCTTTACAGTACAATATGTAAATACTGGCAGTGACTATAAAATAAGTTTATATTTTATTGTCATATGCAAATTTCACAATTGTAAATATAATTTTAAGGTGTAATAATTTCCTTTTAATTTAATGAATGACAACCCTTCGAAGACGTCAAATGAATGGAACGAATGAATGATTGGAAAGTCATTTAATTCATTCACATTCACTCGAAAGTTTTTAGGGATTGAAATGGCAATAAACAATCAACTTTTGGCGATTTCAAAACTTCCCACGGGGAGTAATTAAGGAGTAAAAATTATATTTTTAGTCTTTCTTTACTTTATTACTTGATTTTAATGTCGTGGGTTAGTTATTAGATCGATCTAAAGATGATTTTTATGTATGGCAATAGCCACTTTAGGGCCCAGTGGTGTTTGCTCTATAACATTTAATCCCTATAGTTTTTGAATTGATTATGAATGTATTAAATTAGGTTTTGCTTCTGTTTGACGTTTTTGAAGCTGAAAACGGAGACACGCCATTAAAGAATGTGATAGAAATGTATTTATAGCATGAATGCTACTTGATGAGAGAGGGTTATAAAGTAATATATATATAGGTATGTGAGCAAAGGTAATAATAACAAAAATCATGACAATTCACAGCTTGAAAGTAACTATATAGAAATCAATGAGTAACTTAGAAAATATGACATTTACACCAGTGAACTAAGTTTTACCAAAAAATCTCCACATAAATATCCAACGTTCAGTAAAGAACTGTGATCTTCCACTCAATTTAAGAGAAAAACTTGCTACAATTTTTCTACTCAACTTTTCAAAGAAATGTCAAACTTTCCCGCAAATATTACTGTCATCATTGACGAAGGAGGTTTCATACTAAAATCGAAATATACCAACAATTTATTTCAATTATTTAATGAATGACTTTTTCGCTGGATTTAATTATATTTATTTAAAGTGATATTTTTAAAGAGTTATTTCGTTAAACTCTAATTTGACATTTCATTAAAAATAAAAATATATTTTTTTATTGATTTTCCCTTTTAAATAAATATCGTGCTATATCAAATGAGGAGAAAATCTAAATAGTTGCAAATCTAACTGGGCCGTCCGTTGTCACCTTTGAGCAATAATTGCGAATTCTTAGATTTTCTTTTCATTTTGGAAACATAATTACTTTCATCAAATGTATTATTGGCTGTATTATTAACTTAAGAAACGTTAAAATAAATTATTTCATATTTTATTTACATTCTTACTTTAATTTTAGAGCTGAAAGTGCATTTTAAAATCGAGTTACTTTTATTTGTAAATATTTTACTTTAAAATAAAGTATCTACCAAATAACACATTTGTTCATTTATGTTTACTATTTAATTTATAATTGATATTGTATATTTTAGTACTTAATCATTTTACAATCGAGTTATTTAAGTTAAGTAATATTTAACCTCCAAGTCGATACTCATATTGTAAATTATAGATTATAAAAACCTGTACAAATACTTTGAAATAACTCAAAAGAAATCACTGGCTAATTCAAAACTCGCCCTAAAAATAATAATCTTAAAATCTTCCACATTAGAATAGTTAATTACGATTAAATATTTAATAGCTGTAGCCAAAAAGGAAAATATGTAACAAACGGACGACATTATCCATATGTAGAAATAAAATCGATCGCAGTAATTCGCTATTGTGAAGCTTCGTAATATCTTGCCGGGGATTTCTAATGATTTTCTTGCCTTATAATGTGAGTTCATCCCCAAAAATCGAGATGACTCAGTTTACGATGGAAGAATCTCGTTGTTTTTCCTGTCAAGTTTTATTTTTTTTCTATATAACCAGGTAATGGACCACGTTTGTACTGTTTCGCCTTTTTGTTGCCATAGCTAGTGAATATTTAATTATAAGCTTTTTAAAATATCGTAATTTTAGACCGTACATGTTTTTTTACATAGAATAAAGTTCTAATTGTCAGTTGTCAACTTTGTGCTAGGGAAAAAATTACGTACAGGTAACAAAAAAGGTAAGGCTTATTCAGGCTGTATAGATTTGACTCTTATTATACTTTTTTCTTTTTAAATTTAATTAATCGTTAATATTTATTGGAAATATTTTAATATGAAGGTGTTATGATTTAAACTGTTTATATTCTTTTAGAGATTACTATACATTTATTTTTTATGTTTAGTTTGTACAAAATGTTATTGTTCTTATTGAACTTTTTTTGCAAGTTATTTTTAGATTTTTTCTTAAAATTTTGTTAAACCAGTACAAGGTATGTTGTTGTATAACGAGTGTCAAGTAAAACTTTATTCTGTGAACTCGGTTATTTTGATATTATATTCATTTTTGAATTATTTTGTGTGTTAACTGAATGAATAGTATTATATTGAGATTTTGTTACGTATTATGATTAGCATTCCTTTGTTGTTGTTTTTAATTTTAAAATATGAAATGTACGGCGAATATTTATAAACAATAAATAATTAAAAAATATACAGTGTATTTTATTTTAGCCACAAATAGAAATTATTACTCGGAATTTCCCAAAAAAAAAACAGTAAGTGTACTTGCCCCGACCCGGGATTTGAATCCAGGACCTTCCGTTCTGTAGCAGTACTTTCTGGCCACTACTACTGGTCACAATAGTAACAGCATCCGTCCTATTTACAATAAATATAATTGAATGTGTATATAACATTTTATATCTGTACTGCTAATCGCTGAGGTGTTACTTCATTTGGAGCTAATGCTAAAACCAGGTCATAATAATTCTCAAAAAAATCATGGCCATCGGAACTGATACCAATATTTAATATTTCAATTCTTTAGGATAAGAGGAAGTGGTACTAATTCAGCTAGCAAGATTTGACCCATACAAACATACCAACTAACAAACGTTGCAAGTTAAATGAAAGCTTGTAGTAATAAAAAAAAACATTAAAATTCTGCAAATATCATGCTATAAGGTTGTGCTCATATTATAAAGAGATATCTGAAGAGATATTTTTTTGTTTGTTTGAACGCGTTAGACTCAGCAGCAACTCGAGTTAAACTAATTTTTTTGGTATCTTTGGAAAAAAATATGAGAATAAAATTATTACAATGCGCGCGCACACCGACAGCCAAAAAGCGACATGATGAAGTTAGCTGCATTCTTTTTACAAATAGAGAGTTATGACATACGGGATGAAATTAGCTATTTTTGTTCTGTTACGCCCAAGAAGTATAACTTCTTACGTGCGTACATAAGTAAACACACGTTTTTATTTATTTTATAGCCTATTTATTTATGAAGGTTAGAAGCAAAGTAAATATACATAGGCTACGTGAACGAATCCGTGATAAAAACTTAATATTTTATAAAAATAAAAATATGCAATAGATACAAATTTATTTAGACGTAATAAATAACTAATGTTTTATTCCATTTATAATATCTAGCCAATTAGTTTAGGTGGTCCAAATTCTTCATCGTCGCTGTCCTCCTCTCCCTCCCCTAACGCCTTCCTATACAAATCCGCGATATCAAATATTCTTTTCACCATATCCGTTACATCCATATTTATCGCAACACATCGTTCATAAACAATAAGAAAGTAAAGAAACTTATAATGCAAGGGAAATTTCATCAACGTTGCATATATGTTATCCATTTTGATTCTCATTTGCATTAAAGCTCCGTACAATATAGCAATATTATATGGCAGGTCCTTAGAATATTTCATCCTAAGCTCTCTCGTCTCTTGGAGTTTATATCTGGTGCCATAAATCGACTGTTTCATCAAATCTAAAGTCTTGTTGTAGAAAAATGGCACGTGGTAATAAGCTTCATTTCTACGTCTTAGAATTGTTTTATTAATATATGCTTCTGTTTCTTCGTTTTTTGCTTTAGCTATACTTAGAATATGATTTTGGGTGTCCATATCGAGGAAACTCAAATCTATGTTTTCATTTGTTTCGTCTGCAGTTGAATTTGAATCGCCATAGAAAAAATCTAGAGTCATATTTTCGTTGATTTGCGTTATGTTGCCTGGTTTTGATGCTACGATGTTGTTTATAGCGTTTATGTCTTGTTGAGATATGTTTGGTTCTTTCAAAGAATAAATTGAATTTAGATCTGAAAATAATGAAGAAATAGGTATTATATTAATGTGGACAAAAACATTAAAGGTTTTGTGTTGGTGGTGGTGGTGGTGTTTAAAGCTAATTTAATTAAAATAAACACATATTTAGATTAAATAATAAAAGTTAAGTAAGTTTGTTGTATAATATACAATTTAAATACGTAGGTATACAATATACAATATCACCGAATAAATATTTGATAAGTACTCACATATAATGATTAGTCCAAGTGTTTTTAGCATTTTTGCAAATGGCAAGGTGTAAACTCATTTTCCGCAACATTGAGAAACTGAATTAAAAGATAGGTGACATAATTTTATAATACCATGATATTTTTTACTAAGACACACAGACATCACAATAACGTGGGGCTTATTACAAGATATACTGTGTTTAGCTCTTTTAAACATCCTACTGCTGGGCACGGCCCTCCCTTCATTGCGAGGGAGATCAGGCCATGGACCACCACGCTGGCCAAGTGCGGGTTGGCGGACTTCACGTCTTTCGAAGACTTGTAAGGTTTTCTCGGACATTCAGGTTTCCTCACGATGTTTTCTTCACCGTAAGACAAGTGGTTATCATATTGGAAATGGTTCAATTATGAAAATATCCGGGCGAGGACCGGGATTTGAACCCGTGTCACTCGGTCTTAAGCAAGCTCGTTACCACTGAGCTACCACTCCCTGTATATATGTATACATGATACACTGTAGAACAAAATTTTTTTAGTAGTGTTTTGAGAAGACCTCTTCATTTATCCGGGTTAATTTATGTAAGGCTGAACAATACTTTCTCAGATTTACGCGAATATTTGACATTTTAAATAAAACTATCTTTTCGGTTTTTTTTTTGAGAATTTATTTTGATTTTTGGTTCCCGACGTTTCGAATTCTTTACAGGAATCATGGTCACGGGAGCGATCAGTCTCTATATATATATTATTATATATATATTATGATAGTTTACTTATGTAATTCTAAATTAATTTTACAGAGAATTTCTCCGGCGTATAGTTACAAAGTGGGCGAATTTCGTTAAGTGTGTCCGCAGGCAATTGTGCTGTATTTATTACAGTATATATTAATTTCACTGTTATATATAAATAGCCTTAGCAAGTAATCCTCTGAATTTAAAGGAAAAGCGAACCAGCTGCACCATTAACTAATCTACTTCGTCGGCCGGTCGGAGTTTTTCAGTTTTTTAGTTCTAAAAAGTCCCTCTTCTAAAATGAGTAACAAAAACAAAATAAAAAAATCTAATGTTTTATCATTTATTTTATTAGATAAAAATAAAATCAATTTTTAATAACATTTGGCGGTGCAGAAATAAATATTCCATGTCGATAGTCATATCTCTCATGCAACTTCACTAGTACCCACCAAAGATAGACGAAGTCAACGTGTAACTTCACCGCCTTGTGATGTAAGATTAGAAATGGGTTAACTGTCAAGAACACTCCACCTGCACTAAAAACAAAGAATTTTATTAAAATCTAGGATTTTGTGTAAACCCCTTTTGTTTCCCGTCTCAACAAAACGAAAGAGTTAGGAAGTAAACATATACTAGCGTCTCACCTTCGTTTCGCTTCGGGTTCGTCCCTAGACAAAACAAATCTATCCCACGGGAACCGTACCTTTTTCCGGGATAAAAACCTCTGTGCCAAATTTCATTCAGATCCATTCAGCCGATCTGGTGTAAAAGAGTAACAAATATCCATCCATCCATCCTCACAAACTTTCACATTTAGTTTTAGTCTTGAGCGAAAATTGATCTGATTCATATTATTTATCTACCATACATATATTATATCTATTACATAGTTAGCAATATTAGCCACTGTGATCAATATCTGTCTATAAAAAGACTTGATTATGTTTTCTGTGCCGATATTAGTTTCAATAAACGCAGAATATGATATAGAATAAGATATTGGTAGAATAGACCAAAAAAATCTGAACTTAATTTGAATTCTTAATTCTGGAAAAACCGTAACTTTTTACATTAACTTCCACGAGTAATCTTCTGTTTATTTCATAATATATTGTTTACTCTACAAAAAAATTAGTGTCAACTAATATAGTTAAAAGTACATACTTTTCTTTTTTGATCATCGTCGTATATATATCTAGCATTTTCTTCCATATACGTCTTAAGCGTCGGTAGAGAAAAGCTATACGGTATGAAGTGTCCGCTGGATTATAGTAAGCCTCGTTCTCCACTTGCTTTATTTTATGGCGCGCCATATATATAAGTTGGAGCATTAAGTCATATAACTTGTTTTGTACTAGAAGTTTAGAGGCTTGCCTCCATTGTGACCTGGACCCTATCCATGCCAGCCTTCTCGTATCTTTTACATCATCCTCAGCTGTGATATTGAAGCTAAATCCTTTAATTTTCGATACAATTGTGGAATAGTTTAATTTGTCTAAATTAATAGAAAGGTTTTTTATTATGATATTTGGGGGTTTCGGAATATTATCGAACTGATTTGTTTTTGATAGAGTTCTAAATAAATCTTCAATTTTAACTTGATTTGAGGCATATATTGGTGTTAGAATACCTGAAAAATATTGTTATGGGTACAAATCATCGTATAATATTTTTGTATAATAACTGAATTAATTGAAATTGCTTAGGTCCAGTAAGATTTCAGGTTCTCATTTCCCCATTAAAATTGTTACTATATAATGAATGTACCCATAAAAATTCAGATGTAAATTAATATCTTTAACAATAGGTATATGCCCAGTATAACCCCGACCTGCCCAGATACAATATTTCTTTACGCAAGGGAGAAGAAAATAGTGATTATTCTTATCTTCGTTCTTTTTTATTTTTCGTATATGACATAAATACTTTTGTATTTTCCATTAATACACACATTTATATGAACAGAAATAAAATCATAACATTATAGATAGAACTACGAGTACATGCACTTTTACTGAGCCAAGACACTTTTAGCAAAATATAAACCAGGATTATCTACTAAATTTATTAAATTACTCACTTGTTATAATAAATGTAATTAGCATAGCTTGCGTATTATTTTTAAGTTTTCCATGAAGAAAGAGTTTGTTATTCTCACGGTAATTTCATCCTAACACTAATGTGATTAAAAATTTTATAGCGTGAGGAGTGAATGGTAGACTCATGAAACTTTTATACTTACAATTAATCAAAACCTATTTTATTCTTATACTAGCAACTCGCCCTCGCTCCGCTCGGGTCCATCCCTAGTTATGTTTTAAGGTTTACGATTTCTCTAGAGATAAGATATTTTCCCGCAGTAAAATATATCCTATATGTTGACCCGGATAACTAGGTATCATCATACCACATTTCATCAAAACCTGTCCGATGGTTTCTAGTGATGCATTCCAAGATAGACAGACGGACAGACAAAAATTCAAAAAATTATAAATTCAGCGTATCGATAATAATGACTATTTCAATAAGATCGTCCAAAAAAATATTAATGTACAGATTCGACTCAGAATTTTTTATACGTATAGAAAATGGTAGTTAGAATTATCTTTCTCCATTTTGGTCACTAAAGACTAGCAAACTTCAAGGAGATTGAATCGGTTAGTCAAATAAATATTTGCTTTTTAACTATTTTCCGTCTACAGTTGGCTGGGAAAACCGCGTTCTTTTTATTCGTAATTTCTACGGATTTCTTGGTCGACGCATCTTGGTTTGAGGTTTCACACTATCCCCTCTTCCTTCTTTTTTTTTAACGCTAGAAAATTCATGCCACCTTAACTGATCAAATATACACACATATGTATTATGTAGGCATATTATAGTATAATTTTTACCTAACTGCCCAAAAAAAGCTAACTTTGGAGTGTATTTAAGCTGTATGTTCCATATTCATATGTTTATATTTACATACTGATTTTCACCCGCGGTTCTACTCGTTTGGAAGTTTTGTTAACAAACATTGCCTTCGACTATGTGCTAATCTAAAATATAACTTATAGAGAATTCTAAAAAAGTAAAACAACAAAATCTTTGGTAAGCAAATACAACTTCTGCTTCGGCTATATTATCTTTAATATATAGTAATAAATTTCCCTTTTAATGAGAACAATGCTCATCACATTGATGGTCTTGTTATCCCTGGCATCTGAATATTTTGAGGTGGTTCTTTATCTATTTCTTGTATCCACTTGATAGTGTCTCCGATATCGACGTCATATCTCACCATCTTCTCATACAGTGTTAGTAGCGAGGTCAGTTCACGAAATTTAGATTTTTCCTGTTCAACCGCGTAGCTTACTAATTTTTGTTGCTCATACTTGATTCTCCTTAATCTATTGCATAAGTAACCAATTTTGTACCGTTTGTCCATTCGTATCTCATCTTTTATATTCAACGTTTTCTTAATTTGATATCTTGCATGGACCAAAAATTGTATGTTTAAACTTACTAGCTTCTCTTTCTTTTCAGGTTCGGGACCATTTTGCCAGAACCACCACCACGTAGAGTCCTCGGGGTCATTAAAACCGTAGTATTTACCATTGTATCTTCTTGTGGCGTTATTCAGTAGTTTTGTTATTTCATTAAACTCTTTTACATCATGAAATTTTGTATTTACATTTAAATATTCGAAATGCCAATCAAAGGTTTTTGTTGTTTTTTCAGGAATTTCTTCTGATTCGCTTGATATATTTTCATCTAATGGTGGCAAAAACATATCATTCATATTGGTCAAGTCCCCGAATAAAAGACGTTCTACTCCAAAGCTTCTATCATTTATTACTATGAATGGGATTCCATTTTCTGTACACGAACCTATGTTTAAATTCATATATTACTAACAAATTAATACTTAAAAACAATTTTTTTAAAAATAAGCGATTTTATCATATAAATAGTGTAATAAATGAGTTTTATTTAATTTAAAGTTTATTTTTTAGGTATTTAATTGTATTCCTCTCAACAAACCCTTTCATTTGATATCCATATCATGGGAGAATAAAAATAACATAGTCCGCCATCGTTGGGAGTACGCACGTTAACAGTTTCATGGTTTGTTTTTGCGCAAAACCCTGATACTTTTTCCATAATAAAAGCCTAAGAAACTCCTTATAACATCAGATCTCTGCTAGTGAAAGTTCCGTTAAAATCGGTCCAGCCATTTCGGAGATTAGCCAGAACAAACAGATAGAAGAAAATTTAAAAAAATAGTACTGTATATATCGCCTATCCCTATTAACATTGTCGGATATGCAAATTTGTCATTTTCTTTTTATTTCACTAATCACTCTTAAAAAGTCTTTTCTTTTAGTAGCTGCAACAAAAAAATATTTTTTACGAGTAGTTTTTAAAATAGCCACGTTAACATTGTCGTATATGTCACGACCGCCAGTTAATAATGACGGATATCAACTTGCGACAATGTTCGCGGTTCGCGAGGGGCGGCAATGCATGCGGTTGTGCCAGTACCAACCATGTTACACGGGCGAGCGCAAGTTGCGTAATATTACGTTACTATAGATTATTATTTTCTATATTTTGTTCTTATTAATAAGAATTATGTATACTAGGTCCGCACGCTTAATAAAATTAGCCATTAAACAATCTGAAGACAATTTAATGGATAAAAACAAGAGTGTTGACTTAAACATTTTGACTACAGATGAAGATGAAGAAAAAGGTAAATATTTTTTATTATTTTAATTCTAAAATAGCTTTCTTAACATGATACTAATTATTTAAGAATAAACTAATTTCGGTAATTGCTTTTATTCTATTGTTACTGAAATATGTGGAATAGTTCGGTTAAAATTGTAGGATGTGACATAACCGACATTGTTAATCGTCTTGAATGGAGTAAAATATGTCAGTAGTACCAGATCCGACTTTGTTAGTCGTTTTAATGTATGTCCAATTTGTCGGAAGTATTACTTGCTACTTTGTTAACGGTAAGTATTTTAAAATGTTATGTAGGATGTGGTAGATTTTGCTTTGTTAACTGTTTAATGGTGTATTTTATATGTCGGTTGTGGTATTTTAATTTATATTTTTTATATTGCTATTATAAAAAATGCCTTTTGACGCTTTTGGTTCACCTATACGGGTTAGGTTCTATTGACTGATAATAATTTTCGCACTACAACATACACACAAATACATATTTCTTTTATTTATTGCTAGTCTAACTTTTTATTATTAATATGTTTTTTTTAGTTAATAGAGAATCTCCATTGCCATGTGGTTTCCGAAACCAGTTAATTAAATGAAATGAAATGCTTGGTGACGATTTCAATGATATATATATATATATATATATATATATATATATATATATATATATATATATATTGATCTCGACTTTTTACTGAACGTCATGAGTCTACTACCAGTTCGGAAAGAAGATGCATCAGACCTGAGAAGAACTGACGAAAGAAACTCAGCGGGATTAATATTAGTAGCCTGGAGGCGATCACTTAAATCCCAAGCCGTGCAATCTTCTATAAAATCACTTAATGTATAATAATAGCCTTTAGCACACAAACGTTCTTCAACATTTTTTTTTGAATTTGGCGATAGAAGCTTTTTGAATATTTTCTGGGATCCTGTTGTAGAAGCATATACATTGTCCATAAAAACATGTCTGTGTAGACGAGTCACAGGCATTACAAGTTTGTGTTTGCTCCTAGTATTAATGTTATGCATGTCACACATCTGGATAAATTCGTGTATATTTTTACGAACATATGTTTAAAACATTTTCGTACACGCACTGAGAAGCAACAGTCAATATTTTTATTTCTTTAAACTTATCTCTTAATGACAGGGCCTAGACTATAAATTTCACGAATAGCTCTTTTCTGCTGGACAAAAATCGTATTAATAGCAGTTGTATTCGCTATAGTAAGATACCATAGAACATAATACTATGAAAATAACTAAAATATACTATGCGAGCTGTATCTACCTCAGTAATATGTCTGCAGAGCTAAGTCTACTTGCTAGCCTCTCAATGTATATACTTGGAACGGAATTTCGACGAAGAGTTACATCCAAAACGAGAGTGACAGTGTGCATTCAACTATTGAGCGCGCTAGTGATCGCAGGTTAATCTATGTTTCGGATGAATGGTACTGTCTTGTTCGCTGGGCTAAAGCTGAAAGTAATCTCTATAGAGAAAAAGAAATCACTACCTCTGATATATTCTTATCATCAACCTCTGTTGTCAAATAAAAATTGATCGAAAAACAGTGATAATAAGAAAATCCGGTGACGGTACATGCACAGCACTATAATGGTATTGAATATAAGTATAATTTTGATGATGAACTGAAAACTGTAATAGTATTGCGACCTGGTTTTGATTTTTATGAATTTATAAATCCAGCAGGCTTATAATGGGGAACTTTCTATCAAACGTGATAAATATAAGGATTTAATTAACCCCTGTCAAAGTGGAATAATTCCGGAGAAATATCACAACCTTGATAAAAAAAGAAAGTGCCCAAGAGCCACTTGAAGACACTGATGAGGATGATTAATTAGTAATGTTTCTCTTTTAAGACTGATGATTTTGTTTCTGTGTTACTATAATAAAACCTAAGCTGTGATGATAAAGTGGCATTTTTAGAATAGTTACGAAAATTCATACTTTTGTTGAGATTATTTAATCTAGGTAGAGTACCCATATTAAGTCATTATAAAAGCTTTTTTACTGAATGTAAGATAATCATATTATAACTCTGATCACTTTTATTTTTATCCTCCTAGAGTCATTCATATTATTACAAACTTATAAGATTTTTTATGTGTAATGAATGCTATGTTGGTCAAGCCTTTTTTTGTGGAGTCTGTTATTTTATAAGATTTTTGTTAGGCTGAGTAAGTTTTTATTTTTATCCTTACGGACTTTATTTCTTACTCCTGGAGGTTTTTTTTGTATTCTAATTTATAAGCTTTTTATTGATTATGAGGTTGTGTAAATAAAGCCATTTTAATTTTATGGTCCCAGAGTTTTGTTTTGAATGGAGTTCATTTTTTTAATAAATATCTAATTACAAAGATATCTTTAAATATGTTATATTTTTAATTTTGCTTTAGATACATCAGAATTTGGTCTAGGGTTTACTGTTAATTATGATATATATGGCACTTCCAACATATAACAAATAAGTTTTTACACGTAACATTGTCGTATGTGGCACTTCCAACAAATAGCCAAGTAGTTTGTACATGTAACATTGTCACATATGCCAGATTCGACAAATTAAAATTGATTTGGTACGGTTAAAAAAATCATTTCTGACTTTTAACTTATTTAGAAAAACAAAAACAATACTTTATTACCATGTAATTAAGATCATAAACGTGTATTACAATTCAAGTAATTTTTGTTAACCTAACTTCTACATTTAAAAAAATATCCACAATTCAAACTTTGACACGCTCTCCTGTAAAGTTGCCGAATTTCACATCCGACAATGTTAATAGGGATAGGCGATATTTTATACGCATTTATAAAAAGATGTTATTTTAACATTACAAACAGACACTTCAATTTTATTTATCTGTATAGATAAAGATTTTTTTGAATTGGTTGAGTAGGTACTTTTAGAGATTGCCGTATGTGGAGACATATGTTATCTCTTCATAATGTGAATCTTAGATATACAATTTTACATATATATGTAAAATTGTATATCTAAGATTATTGTTAATGCCTTTACTATAACGATAAAAAAATATATGTGTGTGTAAAAATATATGTGTATATGTATGTGCTTGTTTGTGTGCTTATACTTTTCCACGCTGAAACAGATTCATTGGAGAATGGATGAAATTTAATATAAAGATTGATTATGGTCTGAAGTAACATATAGGCTACTTTTAGGAACGCACCCTAAATTAGAGTTACTGGCAAATTACTCTCGCTTCTAGATTGCTTCCCGATACAAACTTTCATCCCCATTTTCACCTCCTTAAGGGATGATTTCCGGGATTAAAACTATCCTATGTCCTTCCCAGGGTCTCATACTATCTTTTTACCAAATTTCATCGAAATCCGTATATATAATTTCATCAAAGTTCCGTAGGTTCGGAGCGTATTCGGTACAAACAAACAAAACTGTCCTCTTTATAATATTAGTATAGATTGGATGGATAGATTGGATGGATAAGGCATATATGTATGTATATGGATAGTAATAGTTTTAAAGTTAATAAAAAAACTTACAAAGGTAACTCAAAAATGGGATGAATATTAATATTATTTTCATTTTCAAACTTCATTACCTATAAAGTAGCAATTAACTAGGATTCAATATTTTTAAAACACTATATCGCGTATAAAATTTTATGGTGCACTTAATTTATTTTTAATGAAAGCTGTTATTTTTTATTGTGCTATAGTTTTAACAATTTCTGAAATAAATGGCGCTACCTGCTTAGTATTATAAATATTCATTTTTAAAAACTGCCTCGGTGGTGTAGTGGCTAGCATGTACGGCTGCACACTCGGAGGTCCTGGGTTCGAGTCCTGGGTCGGGCCAAGTTTAGTTATTGAGTCTTTCTATATAGTAAGTCCTGCGCCTTAACTCTCACTGGTCGTGTCGAGCAGTCGTCCCGCCGGAGTATGAGAGTGACAGGAATAGAGAGTGCACTTGTGTCTGCGCGTACACGCGCTGCACTATAATATCTCCTGCGCAGTTGGCTAGTCGCAATGAGATTGGCCGCCGTGGCCGGAATCGGCTAGGAGAACATCATCATTTTTAATTCTAATTCAATCAGCGAGAGAATGCTAGCACAATTCCACGCTGACACGTACAGTAATAATAATAATTAATTATTAATATATA
This sequence comes from Brenthis daphne, assembly GCA_947093115.1. Taxonomy (NCBI): domain Eukaryota; kingdom Metazoa; phylum Arthropoda; class Insecta; order Lepidoptera; family Nymphalidae; genus Brenthis; species Brenthis daphne. The sequence goes on along the minus strand of OX352483.1, from coordinate 1,871,782 downwards.
CTTAAGTGTACACTTGTTTTGTATATATAATTAAGAATTTTTGTAATTTCAATATACTGTCTTTTCTTGTAAATAAATGTTTTTTTTTTATAATTCAAAGCAACTATAATTATTTATACTTGCTTGTAGAGTCGAAAGATTTGTCACTATGTTCTTATATGGAATATTTCACAAAAGATACAAGGAAGTTAAGTAAAAATGGAAACATCTGCCTTAGATTTTTATTCATCGTAACATTTTGTTATGAAAAAAGCTTAGATTGTGGATAAAAACTAAGTTGAATTTTAAATTATTTTTGTACTACACAATTTTAATAAGAGATTTTACAAGGGAGGCTTTTATTAAGTTAAATTTAAAAATATATATTCATGGAGAGAGTTTCTTACCATAAAGGTACGATTACCAAAAAAATTATAAAAAAATAGCAATATAATATGAATACTGTACAGTATTGATATAACTAATATGTACTTTAAATGCTAAACTCCACATTCTTTTTAGTTTCTCACCTCGAAGTTACAAAAATGGTTCCGTACACATGAGCCTTTACTTTTCCAACCTCATAAACTGTTACAATAAAATAATTAAATGTCAATTTCCCTTTCTATTTCACCATAATAGTTTAAAAATAATAGTAAGTATAAAAAATCAATAAGAGTTTAGATAAGGAAAACATTAATCAACAAATTTCCAAGCATGCTTCCTATTGGTCATAATTTGGTTCAACATCCTCTTGCAGTTCTCATGATTTATCACAATCAGATCAACTAGAAGATCTACATCAAACCATAGATCTAGCAACCTTTCGTTTGCCTCCAAAAGATCGATCAATTCATAGCTCTTTACAGCACCCTGTTTTGCCAACGAACATGCTTTGTAGGATTTAAAAGCGAATCCAGCAAATGTCTTACAAGCAGTGTCAGTTTTGCTCATCAAGAATCCCATTTTGTACAGAGATGTTTTGTTATATTTTGCTCTTAATATTTGCATCAGGACCATTTTGTTCCTAGCTTGGTAAATCGCTTGCTTCATTAGCTCTAATAATCTATGTCTAAGGCTGAATGGATCGTATTTGTTTGAAGTGATATCGCCTGGTGGCTTCCATCTTCTTCCATCTCTCTCAAGAAGTACTTTAGGCTCACCATCACGTACATTTAACTTCAAAAGTTCATCAGTTTCATCAGTTAAATTTAGAATTTTATTAAATTCATCTCTAAATGTCTTGTTGAGACCATTCAATTTATTGCTCTCCTCGATTTTCCTCCACACGTATGTGGGTTTAAATTTTTGAATATATTCCTTGAAAGTCCGGTTAGTTATTTGGTTGGTTGCTTCCATATTATTGGAGTCTTGTGCATTGGTGTAAGTGATCACGACCAACGTTCCAAGGAAAATAATTTCTACGGCAAAAATCATATCAACTATGACTATTATACATATATATATATATATATATATAAAACTATGCTAAACATATAATTTTGAACTATATCTACAATAGATTCTGTACAAATGATTCTTTATTACCTAAACATATTTTTTCCTTTTATATTTATTCAACTATATCCATGCAAAATTCATTGATTTTTACTCATTTGTTACGTTAAAAATGTTAAACCAAAGAAACATGCTTAGCATTTACAATATTAGTAAAGTAAAGATAAAATAGAAAGGCCACATTAAGCACTCACTGTATAATCGAGCGATCATTTCCTGCAGAACTCGTAAACGTAACAATTTTCATCAATTATGTGCCATTATAGCCTCGTTATAACTAAGCTATATTCTTTACGTGCATATAAAAATGATTGGTGTTTTGTAAATACCTACTTGTTTGGAGCTATTTCTTATTATATAACTAGATTTCACTCGAGGCTACTAATGTAGTGGTATAAAGGTATAAACTATACCCATTCGGTATATACGTATATACTACTAGCAGAACCCGCGGCTTCCCTCGCGATTAAACTACAAAAAAAAAAACCTCTAAAATGGTAGGTTTCATACAAATTTTCATCCGCTACTTTACCCAATTATGGGATGAATTTTGGAAAATGCTAAAACACGTATTTAATTAAATTAATCACAATTTATTTTTTTGGATTATAACGTGTTTTCCCGTGGGAAAGAGATAATTTCCCGCGGTAAAAAGCTATATATAACTATCTCCACACAAAAAATCACGCCAATCCGCCAAGCCGTTTCGATGTGAAAGAAAGATAAACAAAAAAATAAACAAACACACTTTCACATTTATAATATTAGTATAGATATACTTAGGTTTGGTAAAATAGTTTAAAACAAAAAAAAAGTTTTTTCTAAAGTAAAATTAATTAAAAAAATTAAAAACTCATTGAGGTCATTTCACTGATTGAATTTCAAAGCCGATATATCTGCAGTATTTTAGTAAAGAGTTGGGTATATTGGAGATTCCAGGTGACGCTACAGCATCAGGCCAAGGTTACCATATCATTGCAATGTAATTTAAGTAGGGGGTTAATAAGTTTCGAAATTTATTAGATCTGTGGCAGTTGATCGCACAACAACAAACACTTCCGATTAAGGCACCTTTCACATAAAAAAAAAAACTAAACTAAAATTGCTCAAAACAACCCTCTTTTTGCAATGGGAGAAATATTCTTAAAATTGCTATCTATCTAAAAGTTCTTTACGTAAAAAACCCTCACCGAAATCCACAGATTTTTGCATATACATGTTATATTTTTGCATAAACTTACGAGTACATAATTTTATGATTTAAGCTAATAATTGGAGATACATTATTAAAAAGTAATTGTTAAAGAGAAGTTATAGATTTTTATGACGATATATGCTAATCGTTGTTGTTTCATAAATGTGTTGTAAATACTGATTTTTTTATTTATTATTTATGTTAGTCGCTTACGTAAAATACGAGCACTATACTGCAGGTGTGTACAGTGTTTCGTCTTCGTCTCAGAGCATTTTGACGATAATCCGAAAAAAACTGGAGACAGATGATGAACGATTAAAGGGTTTACGCACCCTTGGAGCATTGTGATTTAGTGTTACTACTGAGAATTTTAACTACACGCAAGAATCGAACCCAGCCATTTGGGCTAAAGCAACTAAAAAGATTAAAATATCAATATATATTCATATTACACAGAGAGATAATATGAGCATTTAACTTTACTTTCTAGTACTTTCTAGACTATACTATGACTTGTAGTGTTTGTACAAAGATATAGAGAGAGAGTCAGACTAAAACTAACTTAACGAGATTTCTTTGTAAATAAAGAAAATGCTTTTATGTTAAACAATTTTCAATGTAAAAAATAGATATGTAAAGTAATTAAAAAATACAAAAATAAAAAAAAAACATGAGTCCTATAGCACGTTGCACTCTTGCTGTCAGTTTTACTACGAGTATGTCTCCTACTGCGTAATACCATTTTCCTTCTTGTGTGCTAACTTGTGTCCATCTTTTTACTTGGCTTTAGTTTTGGTGCAGTTTGATTTTTTATTTTTATAATATATATTTTATTTCCAGCCATTTATATATATATATATAGCAGAACATTAGCAATAATCATTTTTAAATTATTTACTGATCCTGATTGGTATTAAATATATATATTTTTCACAAATTTCAAAAAATTGGAATCTAAAATCGAAAAACTTTTAACTTTAAACATTTTTATACAATTTAAATAAATAAAATTTAAAATATTGTAAGGTACTTTGGTGCCATTTTTCAATTTTTGAATTCATTTTGTTATTTGTGGGTAGGCTGTCTGTAACAACTATGTAATACCTTAAAGACATGTAACACCTCAGTCTCTCCCGTGATTGCTGTAAAGCATTCGAAACGTCGGGAACCAAAAATCAAAATAAATTCGCGAAAAAATCCGAAAAGATAGTTTTATTTAAAAGGATTTATATTTCGATCAATTTTCCTCGAAATCAGTCACAGAAAATGCTTTCATTAGTTAAATGACTGTTAAACGCAAACTCTATCGTCATAATTCCAACCAATATTGCTCGCCAATTCAAAGTTAGGTAATACCTGAATTATTACACTTGCATCGACTAAAGCTTCTGCGAACTCATATTTTATTTCAGCTGAAAGAAAGGTTGGTCAAATACGGTGTACATTCGTCAATACATCTGTCTCTTTCTCGTCAACGACATTACATATTCTCTATCCTGTTCTTGCTTTCAGCCAAATAGACCAAAGATTATAAGATTTTTAGATTGTCATTTTTATTTTCCGTCTCTTTCGTATATTTTACTCAGCAATCAATTTTTAAATAAAGAGAGAATACGATATGGTTCTCATGTAAATATAACTTAAGAAGCTCGCTCACTAAATTAAACTATCATATTTTTATATTATTATACATAGAATAGAACGTTTTAATATGACTATTAAAAGTAGAACATAATTAATTAGATTTTATTAAAACCAATTCCGCACGTTACTTAGAAAATTAAATAATTTGTTTATTGCCTAACATCGGTTCTACGTCTTATTCTATGATCTCGTAGTATCGAAATAGGGGTTTCCTACCCCTCAGTTTCAGTGTAAAAAGGTGCGTTCCACCGACAACACGTGTCTGATATCGGATAATAATAAAAATACGAAAAATATGTAGACGAAATTTTACGCGACGGGAGCACGCGAGACACGCGATGTTTTAAAATATAACAATACCAATATTATTTAACTTTGCCATCTTTGAAAGTTTGGGTTCTTTTTGGTGTCGTGATTTGTGTTTTGAGAATAGAGTTTCAGTTGGGCGTGCTGTAAAAGTATAAGTACAGGTGAGTTTCGAATTCTTTTTTTTTTAATTCAAGCCTCTTAATTTTGTTCCGTGTATTTTTTATCTGTTAAGTTTAATTGCGATCGTGGATAAGCTGTGGATTAAAAGAAGCCTTCTTTTGTTTTAGTTTTCGGCGAATTTTTAACTGTATAAGGGTTTTTTTTTCTTTTCCAAGATTACGGTTAGATAAGTTACAGATAAAAAAGTTAATTAAGTTAGAGCCAATAAGTTCACATATCATACGAGATAAATATATTATTAGGACTTTTAAATATATATAGTTTAGGAAGGAAGGACATACGTAATAATTATTATATAGGAGTTTTATATTATAGTATTATAAGGTTTGTATTAACAGTTTTTATTATTTTTTGGTAAATCTATATATATAAAAGAAAGTCGTGTTAGTTACTTCGCTTATAACTCAAGAACGGCTGAACCGATTTAGCTGAAAATTGGCAGGGAGGTAGTTTAGAGCCAGGAGAAGGACATAGGATACTTTTTATCCCGTTCGACCGCGTTCCAATTTTTATGATATTTTAATTTTTGGATTTCTCTTAGTCCGGAATAGGTAAGTATTAAAACATATAATTAAAATGTGAGAAAGAAAGATTTTTTCTTTTTATATCTATTTAAAACGTACCTAGCGACGAACCCGAGCGAAGCGAGGGTGAGCCGCTAGTACCGTATAAAATCTAAAACAGAGTATGGTCTGCCTGAGTATGCTCGTAAAATTTTATTATAATAGTCCCCAGCGGCATCATTTAAGCCGCAAATGACAATAAACGTAATATACAAATAATAAATATAATAATATTTTTTTCAAACCAGCTTTATAAGAATGTTTATTTTTTTGTTTTTTAAATTCGTTTGATTCGTTTAATCTAACTATTAGCCATATCTTTTGTATGCTATATTCTTTTTGCAATATTGCTATCTAACATCGCTCTATGAACGTAGGTAATTAAATTAAACACATAAATAAACTATGGGAGTAGAGCCGCGGATAAAAGCTCCAATCATCCCGTTAGGTTTTTAAATAAGAAAGTTTGAATGGATGCTTGTTACTCTTTCACGTCAGAACAGCTAAACGGATCTAGATGAAATTTGGCACAGAGATAGGTTATAGTCTGAAATGTCACATAGGTTACTTTTTATCCCGGAAAAATGTACTATTCCCGTGGGATAGATTTGTTTTTGCTCTTACTGTATGTTAAGTATAGGGTAAAGTGGGGAAATTGGGAACACTTAACTTCTAACGCTCAAAAAATAACTGAAAAAGTCAGAGACAATCAAATTTTATTGCAACATAAATTTTGCTTATGTCTATTTTCTTATAGTGACTTTAAAATAAAAACTTTTTAACAAAAAAATAAAAACCGACTTCAAACAAAAGCACTAAAAAGTGAAAAATAACTGATTGGTATTTTTCATTTACTATACATACCTAATCAAATATTTTCGAAGTCGGTGTGCTTTGCTTTGTATGGTCTGGCTCCGATTTTGAAAATATTTGATTAGGTATGTATTTAATAGGTAGGCTTTAATTACTTAGCCAAAGCACACCGACTTCGAAAATATTTGATTAGGTATGTATAGTAAATGAAAACCACCAATCAGTTATTTTTTACTTTTTAGTGCTTTTGTTTGAAGTCGGTTTTTATTTTTTTGTTAAAAAGTTTTTATTTTTCCTTTTTAGTGTAGACAGTAGTAGCAAAGTAAGAATTCTAAAGTGTTAGGCTTGTCAAATCAAACAAAATAAGCCCAAACTCAAAGTATCTACTATTAGTCGTTGAAGAGTTCCACCTATCCATCTTCTGGCCTTACCATCAGATCAGGTAAACAATACCGAACCACTGTACTATCAACGGAAATAGAAACACTTGCAAAGTTTCAAGTCAATATGACAATTAGAAGTAGGTTAAATTCATCATTACCTATTTTTCCACCCTTAGGGGTGGTATTTTTTTTTTGAAATTTAAATGGGACCAATCTGGAAGTCTACCCTTTCAAACAAAACAAAAATTGTCCAAATCGGTTAATAAATGACGGAGTTCTGAGGTAACAAACATAAAAAAAAAACATACAGTCGAATTGAGAACCTCCTCCTTTTTGAAGTCGGTTGAAAAACAACATTGTATAAGAAATATGAACGAAAACCTACAGTTTTTACGTAAAACCTTTTTTATAAGCTTAATAGTTTACAAATATACTAAATCATTGTATATATACATTCATATGTAACAAATGCACACTTAATTTTTACTGTACAATTCATGTCATAAATTCTTTCTACCAGATCAGGTTAATTGAAGTTATTATAGAAAAAAATAATTAACATCCAAGATCGAAGTCACTACTTTTGACTGTATATCTGTAGCTTCAAATAAATACTATGTTGATATTAAATATAAATTTTATTTAACAAATAGCGACTCATTTTCGCTCTGAGTTCATCCCAAGGTACGTTTAAACGTTTAGTATAGATTTCTCAGACCTGAGATATTTTCCCGCAATAAAAAGTATCCTATATGTTGACCAAAACAACGAGTTATTATCATATCAAATGTCCCAACCAAAATCTGTCCAGTGGTTTTCTCGTGATGTGATCCCAGACAGACAGACAGCGAAAAATTCTAAAAACTATAGATTCGGTCTCTGTATCGCTAATAGTGACTATTTCAATAAGATTTTCCAAAATATATTTCATATACAGATTTGACTCAGAATTTTATTATATGTATAGATTACCTCTTTAATCGTAATTTACTATTTGTTAGCAACAGATGAAGCATATATAAGCTACATGCTCATTCTGTAGTAGTATTATATGTTTTGTATGTATGTAGTTTGCTTCAACAAAGGCGAGACCTCGATCTCTGCCCTACATGTTTGTATGTATGTTTGTGTATAAAAGAAAGGATACATTGCATTGTGGTCGACCCCATGATATCTCGTACTAAAAAGTTATATTTTTATAACATTTCCCCTTTGACCTTTGTTTATGAAAACATAATATTTTTTTATATCTACACGCAGTTTACTTGCGGGATTGGACCGTTTTTCGACGGCATCGAATAACTGAGGCACACCTAAAACTGTGGAGTTAATGTCCAATTTTGTTTTTAACCCCTGATGCAAATAGACGGGTGTTATAAGTTTGACATCGATGTCTGTCTGTGGAATCGTAGCTCTCAAACGGATGGACCGATTTCGATGCATTTTGTTTCATTTGAAAGCCAGTTTCCTTGCGGTAGTTCTTAGCTGTAATTGGTTAATATTGGTCCAGTAGTGTAAGAGTATCAGCTCTTTTCCAAAATAATGTAAGGCATTTTGTCGTATGATTAGTCGATTAAGTCCTTCACGCGTGCCAGTGTAATCGTTAAATGACAATTAATTTGCGTAGTAGTAGTAGGAATTTGAAACTCAAGTGTATGGAATTTGAACAACCATATACGCTAATTAGAGATTATCGAGCTCATCAAATTATGGGGCTAAGAGATGTCTAGATCAGATCAGAACCTTTGGTTTAGGCTTTTTTATTTGTTACTGGAAACATTACAGTTATTCAAAAACGTGTTTTTTTATCTGTGATAAGGTTTTCATGAGTTATTAGTATATAACAAAACATACCTCCAAAATTACTTATTCTGGAGCTTTTTAAATTTTATATATGTGCCTTTATGTTTATTTCAATGTGAAAAATGCGAATATAAAATTTTGTACACAAATCCATTACGACCTGGACTAACACATAGGCACTATTGGGTATGTCCTAAGCGAAGTCAGGGGAAAGACGCTAGTAGGTTATAAAATGTTAATGTAAAAAATTATAATAAATAGAAATAGTAGTTCCACAGACAAACTATTTAGATTTATAAATCTATACATATAAAAAAAATCGAACTGTCGAATCTTTCCATTAAATGTTTTTTGGAAAATCTTATTGAAATTGTCATTATTATCGAAACAGAGGCCGAATCTATAGTTTTTAGAATTTTTGTCTGTATGTCTGTCTGTCTGTCTGTCTGGGAACGTATCACGAGAAAACCACTGGACAGATTTTAATGAAATTTGGTATGATGATAGCTGGTTATCCGGGTCAACATATAGGATACTTTTTACCGCGGGAAAATATCTCACTCTGAGAAATCTATACTACTCTAAAAAACGTAACTTGTGATACTCGTAGATACCTATTACGCTAAGTTTCTTCTGAAGTTCTTTCTGAAGTTTTCACTAACATTACACGTTTTATTTGAAACTGTTAGCGAGTTAATTTTCAGTGGGTATAACACCTTTATGCTAAGTAAAAAAATTAACTTTATTTTATTTTTTTGTATTGGACGCCAACTTTTAACACTTCATTTTGGTCTAAATAGATCGCAAGAAAATTTTGATATACAAAGCTTTCTGTTGCCATTTTTTTAGTTATTCGTTGATAGATTTAAATTAGTAGATTATACAAAGTATTTATGCTGAATTTAATTTTGTTTTCTTATAAAACTTTCTTAGATTAACAGAAGCGAGATTAAGTGACTAGTTTTTATGACGATATGTTTGTCTCAGTTTGTAGTGACCCTACTTGCTGTGTCAGCGGTCGCGAGTTCGAGTCCCGCTGGGGGCATTCATTTGTGTGATGAGCACGAATGTTTGTACTTCAGACGTGGGTGTTTATATTTATAATATGTATGTATGTATGTATTTAAAGTTATATATGTGTAGTGTATCAACTATCTGGTATTCATAACAAAGTCTCGAAGTTTACCATGGAACTAGATGGTGCTGTGTGTTAATGTCCCAACATATTTATTTATTTATTATAAAGAACTTGTTGTTTGAAATATTCAAAAAGTCACCTTTATGCACTGGTTAATTATTTAACCATTTCACTCCACAATATTAAATAGTTAAATCGGTAATTGCATTAAATATAAGAGGATTTACGGTTTAATTTGCCTTCGTTTGTGGGTTTGTATAATTGTACTTGTACCACCGAATTTTGCTATCGACCACCAATACTTACTGACACTATAGTTTTTCTGTCTTTTTGTTCATACAATACTTTATCTTTACTTATAAGTGAAATACTGTTATTAGCAAGCATGAAAACGACTGAATCGACTAAGAATTTTTTTTATAATGCCCAGTTCGAATAATGTTTAAAGGAAAAAAATTGGGCAATTTTGGAAAAATTAAAACTGCTTTATTCTTTAGGACTTTGGTAGAAACTATCTGAAGAAAAATTCTATTGGAATACGACAACGTCTATTAGGTCAGCTAGTTTGAAATGAAAAAAAAATCGGGTGTGGCTGTGTGCACACCGCCGTTGGTTTGACTTGAACATGAAACGTCTATTTCAGCGAGTAGCTTTTAGTGTTAAAGATTGGAATCAAACCATAATTGACGTTGTTCTGATTGTTTTACTACTACTCTCAACTCTTTAACTGTAATAATACAATTGCATTTGTTCTTACTCAATATTTATTCCATCCCCTGGGTTGAATATTTTATAGAACAACTAGCATTGCCCGCGGCTCCGCCCGCGTTCAGATTACCAAAAACCAAATTCTTATGTTTTACATATTAGTATACTCTTACAATGCAGTTTTTATATTTTTTCTCAGAAATGAGATATTTTAACGCGGTCAAAAGTATTCTATATGTTGACCCGGATAACCAGCTATCATCATACCAAATTTCATCAAAATCCCTCCAGTGGTTTTTCCGTGATGCGGTAACAGACAAACAGACAAAAATTCTTAAAACTATAGATTCGGCCTCTAGTCTATTTCAATAAGATTTTTCAAAAAAAAATTAATGTACAGATTCGGCTTAGTTACAATTTTATTATATGTATAGATATTGTAAAATTCTTGCGCGTCATCATCATAGTTAGATCCATAAAAAACATATCCGAATTGTGTTTCTAATCTTTTTTTGAACTCGATCAGAACCTTTTTTTATTATCTAATTTTTTATTGAATTTTGATCTATCTATTATGATTTAATAAGTAAAATGATTTTCTAAAATGTAATGATGCAATTTAAGCATTTATAAGAAGCTGATGCATTTATCAAAAATTCGGTTTGGCGAATCTTGATCCACTAAAATTTTAGGTTTATATAGTATAAATAGTCATTTTTACATGTCTGCGTGTCTGAGAGAAACTAGCAAGTTCTCATGAGACACGGGAAATCAACTAAACCGCACTTGACCAGGGTCAGGGCCTATGGCCTCATATCCCCTAGTATGAAAGGTGCTTGCCAGCAGTGAGACTTTAAAAAGGGCTAAATAGAAAAGCTATAAATATGTACTATCTACAAATTATTTTTACGTCCACGTTTGCAAATATCGATGCATATCAGATTATTTTAAAATGCAATCGCTTAGTGATTTTTGCAGCGGATGCCAGACGCATTTAGACTGTAGCTGATTGCCAGCAATCTTCATTATTGAATTTTCATTAGAGCTCACGAGGTCGGGCGTGAAATTCTTATAGATGTGAATTTTATTATCACGCTTAAAATGAAGCAACTTGAAAATTTTCAGGATACACTTTACATAATATTCTTTGAGTAAATTACGCTGTTTGTTTTATCAATGTTTAATATTACGTGGAAATTTTATGTTTTCAATATAAAATTATACTTTAATATTATAAATGCGAAATTTTGTTACTAAATGTGTGTTTGTTTGTTACTCCTTACACTGAAACGACTGGACGAATTTTGAATGAATTTTAGTACATAGATAGAGTATGACCTGATTTGAAACATAGCTTAGTGTTAGTAATAAAAATTGCTACCTAGTAATGCAGCAGGTATATAATGTTATAAATACAAAAGCCACCGAGGGACGCATTCGTTCGAGCAAGTGAGGGTAAATTTAGTATTGTAGGATTCTTTGCTTTGAAGGTAGCGGGTTTTATTCCCGTTGATCAAATAAAACAATTTCTTTGTATATACATATATTTAATATATCAAATTTGTATGAGTACGTAAGCGATCCTGCAGCGTCCCATGAAGGGGTTTTAGTTGGGTTTTAGTGGATTATACTGGTTTTCTAGCTGGTAGGTTCTACATAACCACCTGTATGTATGCAGGTGATATGCGTCAATGCATTGCCAAACGGCAAAAAAGACAGTATTGAAATTAAGGTTTGTGTGAAATTTAATAATAAGCATTCAAAGTTTCCCGACAGGAGCAGTAAAATGGCAATTTATATTTACTTTAAACAACTGGTTAACTGAGCGATTTTTTTTATGTTTTTGGCAATACGTAACGTCCCACTGGAACTAGTTGATGCTTGCAATAAAAGTCAGCCCACTATACAAGAGTTGACTTCGTTCCGTTGCTCAAACCAACAAGTAAATTTTTGCATTTATTGTAATATACATATTTTCATTGATATGTGGCTTGATTAATTTGTTTAATATTTTTTTATGTATTCAGCCCTTTTTAATGTCCCACTACTGGGCACGGGCCTCTCTTCAATACGAGGGGGATCAGGCCATAGTCCACCACGCTGGCTAAGTGCAGATTGGCGGACTGCACATGTCTTTCTCTCAGACATGCAGGTTTTCTCACGACGTTTTCCTTTACCGTAAGATAAGTGGCAATCACGTTGGAAATCATTTTCACATGAAAATATCAGTGCGAAACTCGGCTTTGAACCCGCTTCACTCGGTTTCTCAAGCGAGCGCTTTACCATTTACTTTACCATTTTTTTATATAATCACTAAATAAGCCACATTTTCGCGCTGTAAGTTTCATATTACTTATTCATTCAGCTCAATTTAAACTAAACCAAGGGCCTAAGCTGGTAAAAAATATGAATAAAGTCAAATATCATTATTTCACGTCTAAGAAAACTTTTGTGATTATTAAAACTTAGGATTTGGGTAACAATTTGAAACAACGTCGAACTTTTATATAACTTTAAGGCATCGCCTGTAGCGACACCGCACGTCGCCTGCGTAAGCCTTCAATCAATTTTAATTAAAATAAGCGAATTTGGTACACTGATTTTCTAGAAAATATATCTCCTTTGAAGATTATGAAAAAGATAAATATTTTATCAAAAAATATCGTAGAACAAGTCTGTTACAGGCCTAATCTATAGATAAAATAACGGTTTACACGCCAGCGTTAGAGTTAGAAATTTAATTAATTTCTTAGAAATTTACTATTTATTAATAGTACATCGAGGAATATTCGTTAACTGTCCATTAAAATGCATATTTTCATGAATAATCTAACAAATTATCCTTACTGTATTAAATTTACATTAACTCTATATAATTGAGTGTAAGTTATACGATATCTTCAGAATTTTGAACTTGTGATTTTCATCGTTCTTTTTTAATGGATATAGCAGGGGTTGTTATTTTGAAATCGGTGTACTTCTCTATTTGTTTTTTTTTCGAAAAACAATATAGATGTGCCTTGAACGGTGTTCGAACCCACAGACTCATGTGTATGGCTAATATTTCAACTATTAGGCACTAAAGGACCAACTTTTGCAATATATTCATACATCTTACTGCTATATAAATGCGAAAGTTTGGATGGGTGGATGCTCATTACTCAATCACGTCAGAACGGCTCAACGGATCTGGATGAAATTTGGCACAGAGATAGATTATAGTCTGGAATAGCACATAGGCTACTTTTTATCCCGGAAAAATGTAGGGTTCCCGTGGAATAATTTGTTTTTTTTTTCATTATGGAAAAACCCGAGCGAAGCAAGAGTGAGCCGCTAGTACTACATATATCAATATATAAAAGCTGTCTGGAACAAAAAAGCCGTCCCTAATGAATCAGTCGATCAACCCCTCTGATTAATCGACTTGACATACGCGTGTTAGGAGGTTCACTGTTAGACATTTTTTATGTCAAATGAAATATTTTATACCTTGAATACTTTATCGCTCGCAAGATCCTCGTAAATGTATGACATATTTATAGTACTTGAAGCGTACACTGTTGTATGTATGTATTGTAATTATATATTGAAATTATAATTTGAGTATCGTATAAGCTGTTGCCGTGAAATTTTTCCATTGTCTGTATTATTTATTTTTTAGGTTATATACATATAGCCTAGTTGTAATGCGCTTTCTTGGGAAACCGAGTGAAGCGGGTTCAAATCCCGAGTCTTGTATCTCTGATATTTTTATTTGTCCTTCGGTAAAGGAAAATATCATGAAGAAATCCGCATGTCTAAGAGAACTACGCAAATTTTCGAAAGAAGTGAAGTCCGCCAACGCGCACTTGGCCAGCGTGGTGGACTATGGCCTGATCCCACTCGCATTGAAGGAAGGCCCGCCCCCAGCAGTGGGACGTTAAAAAGGGCTGAATACTAGAAAAGCCTAAATTATGATATTCCTGAACCCTTGTTACTTTCTCGCAGATGAAGTACAGAATCTTTTTAGTACATACGTTTGTATGAATTTGTGATAAAATTATTTATTCTCATGTTAACATGTTAATAGTTAACTTTGGTTAAAAAAAATATTTATTTTAATTTTTGTTTTTGCCAATATACAGTTTATTAAAATCGTTACATAACCGTTTACTTTGTAAGTCCCGGGAGAGCCACTTAGTATGTTCTGGACACCAGCCAATGGGGTAAAGCGAGCATTCAACTGATATTGCTCACGTCTTCTCATCACGATTGCATGGCTGAAACGAACTAAAATATATTTTTGTTTATTTAACTAATATTTCGAGCCAAGTGACAAATTTCATGGTTTTCTCTTCACTACAAACATTAAATTTTATTAAACTTTACTAAAACTAGAAATATTGTAAAATTATTATTTACTAGCTGTGCTTTATAGTTTCACCTGTGTTAAATTTGTTTGATTATAAACATCAGTTTCACAATAATGTATGGAAGTCTGCCCGATTTGTTGATATTTATGATTACTGCTCCGCTTCCTTGAGTAGTAACATGATGATATATAGCCTATAGCCTTCCTCAATGAACGGGCTATCTTATTCAAAAAAAAATTTCTTATCGGATTAGTAGTTCCTGAGATTAGCACGTTGGAAAAAAATAAACAAACTGTCTCTTTATAATATTATAGTATAGATAACAATTATTTTGTAATACCTGCTTAGATTTACGTGAATATATAAGATTTTGAATAAAACTATCATTTGAGACGTCTACACTCTACAGCCTTAGTTTCTTCTGTGACCATTTCACTATAAAGTATCCGACACGTCGGGAACCAGAAATCAAAATAAATTCGCAAAAATCCGAAAAGAAAAAAAACCTTATTTAGAATTATTTTGTAATGCCACTTCACTTATGTATTTTCCTTTGCATATTATATAACCTGTATTATAGATACATTATAGCCTGCAATAGCACATAGGTTACTTTTTATCCCGGAAAAATGTACAGTTACCGTGAGATAGATTTGTGTTTGTTTTTCACAGAGCAAGGGATCGACTATCTATTCCATACTAACTTTTAAAACGTACCTAGGGATGAACCCGAGTCAGTCGCTAGTAAGAATATATAAGGCCTTATATCAAGGTCATAATTTTAAGCCGGTGGCAGGACTCTGTCAAGCCTGAGGAGTCAGACTGGATGGGTACCACCCCCTTATCTATTTCTTCCGCCAAGCAACAATGATTAAATTGTTGCGTTCCGGTTTGAAGGATAAGGTAGCGAGCGCAATTACAGGCAAGAGGCTGATCATCTTAGTCCTCACAGTGACAACGCACCTACGGTTCTGCATTTTTGTTACATAAACCTTAATGCATGAACGGTAGGTGTTATGGGCGACACGTACTGCTTTCCACCAGGTGGTCTGTCTGCTCGTTTATCACTGAACACCATAAAAAAATATATAAAACTCATGATTACTGCTAAGTATATGATAAAATCGATTTCGAGTTCAATAGCGTCTCGAATATCGATTCACTACGTGATGCTTGTACGAAATGTTCTAAATGAAGGCTTACGTAAATCCAAACCAATAATGCCCCCAGATACAATGTCTGCTGGAAATGTTGCTACCTTGAAAGCCTTGACTTTGATGAAACTATGATGAAGTTATTCAATTTAAACTTCAATGAGAGGATGCCTTAATTATGTAGACGAATATGTTCAAATACTAGACCGATATTGATGTAAACTAGAATAGAATTATAATATTTTGTAAATACATTTTTTTGCCGGAAATCGAATCTGTTGACTTAAAAATATGTACTATAATACAGAATCCAGTCCTTTTTCAGGATTTTTTCAAGTAAAAGTGATTTTCCGGTTATAGTTAAAGTGACAGGTGTTGTAGGGTTCAAATCATAAATATGTGAAGTAAAACTTCTTTAGGCGTGACTGAGGGGTAAGTCAAATTTATTATTAATAATTAAAAAAAATATATTACATTTATATTTTTATAATTATTATATAAAAATATATATTTATTATTAATATATAATTTTATAATAAGTATTACTTATAAAAAATAATATTTATTACTGTGGGATGAATGTGCATAAATTAGATAAAAGCTATTATGACTAATTGTTGCCATGGTAACCGTTGTTATTGTATGACAAATAATATATATTATAATTTTCTTTCCGTATATGATACTCTATAAATATATGATTGTAATATGCCTTATTTAATTATTGATTTGTTTTAATTTAATTACGATATTTGCCGAAGAAGTTTTACTCTAACCGCGCGTAAATGTTACACGCACCCATTTTTTTAGTCATTTTTCTAATTCCACAATTTTCCTTCAACCTTTACAAAGTTTCACGCGAGTTAGTTTAAAAAAGTGTTTGTTATATACGATTTTTCATTTATTTTGTTAGGGAGAAAATGGCAGATTACATCTGAAGTCCCAACAAGAGTGTAATTTAGATTTTATCGTGAAGAACATAATTATGTTTTAATCCCTAGACGCGGCTATTTTAGACTTAGAATAAAATGTGGCCAGTGTTTTAGCTAGCATTTAAAGTTTTTTCCACTTCAAAGTTCAAGACTTAAGTTTGCTTATCTTCAACTATAATCTGCACCAAGAAATCATATAACTTCTTTATATCTCACGTGATATTTTTTACCAGGATAAAAGTAGCTTCTGTTGCTTTATATATCTACTAGCGACTCACCCTCGCTGCGCTCGGGTTCGTCCCTAGCTTGATTCCCCATACAAACTTTCTTCCCCATTTTCACCCCCTTAAGTTATGATTTCCGGGATAAAAACTATCCTTTGACCTTCCCAGGGTCTCAAACTATTCTTTTACCAAATTTTATCTAAATTGGTTCAGTAAATCCAATGATTACCATTTACCCCCTACAACATCACAAACTCATAAACTTTACCTCTTTATAATATTATTATAGATATCCTACTTGTCTATATATTCTACATATTCTCTATTTACCAATAAAAGTTCTATAAAAATAGTTTAAGCCATTCTACAAAATAAAGGGGTAAAGGATACTTTAGCCCATGATAACCTTTTTGTTGTTTTTATGTTTATTGCTCTTTTATTTCAGTATACCTAAAGCAAATCACGTAAACCTTGTGACAGTACGAATTATACATCTAATCTAATATATAAAATTTCCATGTCACAATGTTAGTTACCGTACTCCTCCGAAACGGCTTTACCGATTTTTACCAAATTTTATATGCGTATTCAGTAGGTCTGAGAATCGGCTACTATCTATTTTCCATACCCCTAAGTGATAAGGATAAGGGTGGTCCTCCCAGACCCCACCCCAGGGACGAACCCGAGCGGAGCGAGGGTGAGTCGCTAGTAATATATATAATACATTCATCATATAGTCTTTATAAGATACCGCGCCAAAAGACAGAATAATAGGAATATTTATAGTTTTATCTTGTCCGTCTGTCCATACGTCACAGCAATTTTTGTCGGCAGCTTTTTAATATTACGAGTATGTATGTAGCCGTGATTTATAATCCTGTTTTATATGAACCACCGAACAATGGTATATAAATAAAAGACAGGAGTGATGATCCATACATGTTACTCGATGCGAAAAAGTACTTTTGAGATGCTTCTAAAGTCGTAAAATTTATGCCCTTTCACATCTTACTTTTGAAGTATGGAGTAAAAGTCCTGAAAAATAACAAAAACACTCTCAAACAAAATTATTTTCAAGAAGATACATTCAGTAGTTTTAATAATATGGGATTTTTAGATTACATTTTGTCAGTTCAGCGACCGCGACATCAACTTTGTTTTTCATAACAACTTAGACAAATACTGTGAAATACTAATATCTTTGCGGTCCATAAACTGAGTATTGCTTGAATTGTGCTTATGTTTATACTTTTGGTAAAATAAGAAATTAACTAAACAAAAACGACATATCTATAGTAATATTATAAAGGAGAAAGTTTGTGAGTATGTATGTTTGTTACTCTTTCACGCCAGAACGGCTGAACGGATATGGATGAAATTTGGCACAGACATAGATTATAGTCTGAAATAACACATAGGCTACTTTTTATTCGGGAAAAATTTACGGCTACCGTGGAATAGGTATGTTTTTGTCTTCCTAAACACGAACCCGAGCAGGCGAGGGTGAGCCGCTAATAATTTATAATATTAACAGGCCCTCAATACGCGAATAACATTACGCATTCATTAGAATTTTTTACCTCACTTTACAATTATCTCATTGGATTTATAATGAAACTTAAAAATAAGTAACTAATAATAAGTAAGTAAAGTACTAATATTATAAATGTGAAAGTTTGTGAGGATGTATGGATGTTTGTTACTCTTTCATAGAAAAACTACTGAATGGATTTTAATGAAACTTTTCAATAATATAGCTCATATATCAGAATATATAATCATAGGCTACTATTTATCTCGGAAAAATGTACGGTTCCCGTGGTATATTTGTTTTTGTTTTATAATTTAAAAATGTCTTGATTTCTATCCCATAAGAAATATGCTCAAATAATATTTAATTTACACTATCGATCATGTAATAACTTTAGTCTTTACTAGCATTGCCCGCGGCTTCGCCCGCGTTCAGATGACCAAAAACCAAATTCTTAGGTTTTACATATTAGTATACTCTTACATTGCACTTTTTGTATTTTTTCTCAGAAATGAGAAATTTTCCCAGGGTAAAAAGTATCCAGTCCATCCAGTGGTTTTTCCGTGATGCGGTAACAGACAGACAGACAAAAATTCTAAAAACTATAAATTCGGCCTCTGTATCGATAATAATGTTTATTTCAATAAGGTTTTCCAAAAAATATTTAATGTACAGATTCGGCTTAGCTACAATTTTATTATATGTATAGATTATACGCATAGATGTTTTAAAGTCTAAATAATTGTAGCTTTAGTTCACATTAATAATAGTAAATAATGTTACTAATCGTTTATCGATGGTGTTCGGCCATTAGAACTGACTGTTTTTACTTGTACATATTTTTCCAGTAGTTAATAAGTTATTCAGCACTCTGTTGAGTCGTAAGATGGAGATTTATATATATATATATATATATATATATATATATATATATATATGTATTTATATATATTTTATTCATTATTTAATTACTGCACTATTTTATTTGTAGTGTTATTATTTTTTAAACTATTGATATTTTAAAGGTCTGGCTGGTTTGATGAGTCATATACAAAATAAATGTTTAAGTGTGTCTTTTAGTGTTTTTAAAACGGTTTTTTTTGAGAAAAATTGTACCTGCATTCAATTCTTTTAGTTATTTGCCGTTGTAAAGTTTATTTATATTAATAATAAAAATCGGTCAAATGCGAGTCGAATTCGCACACGAAGGGTCCCCTACCATCGTATATGTACTTTTCATTAATATGAATTTTACTCTATATATGTAGTATATTACAACGAAAAAAAACTATTTTCCTAAAATAGCTATTCTATAACTTATGTTATACTTGATTTAAATTCCTAAGCTCTGGTGATCAACTTCTGTAGTTTATTAGTTGAAATTTTATAAGTCCATACAATATTTCAAACACTCGACGTCGGCAAATGGCCTTCGTCCTCCCTCAAAACTTTGCTCTTGATAGCTTTTAAGCCTTTAGTGGAAAATATTTGTTTATACGACGAAGTTTATCTGGATTATATTGAACGAATATTATTATACTGTACTAGTGACTTATACTGGCTCTGCTTGCCTCCAATTTATAGCCTCTATATAAATCAAGGAGTAACAAATATATACACAAATTTTGTAAGGACACTTCGGGGCCTATCTTAATAGGCTTTTATATAATAACTAGCATTGCCCGCAGCTCCGCCCGCGTTCAGATGATCAAAAACCAAATTCTTAGGTTTTACATATTAGTATACTCTTACATTGCAGTTTTTGTATTTTTTCTCAGAAATGAGACATTTTTCCAAAATTATAAAAAGCATCCCATATGTTGACTCATCCATCTAATATGTTGGCCCGGATAATTAGCTATCACCATACCAAATTTCATCAAAATCCCTCCAGTGGGTTTTCTGTGATGCGGTAACAGACAGACAGACAAAAATTCTAAAAACCATAGAATCGGCTTCTGTATCGATAATAATGTCTATTTCAATAAGATTTTCCAAAAAATATTTAATGTACAGATTCGGCTTAGTTACAATTTTATTATATAACTATTTAAAGTAGCAAAAACATATAAAAATGTACATACAAATGAACAGGTTCTAACGAAAATTCTACCTCCTCGTTTTTTGAAGTTGGTTCACACCGAAATGGATTCGCTAATGTCGTGCAGTTTGAACTGTTGGCTAGTAACCAATCAGAGTTGACTGTATTCCGCTAAGCTAAAAACGACGTTTAAACTATAATTAGAGGCTAATCGATTAAGCACCGGTCGAAAATGACATTCATTTGTTAAATCTATACTTATATTATAAAGAGAAAAAAATGTTTCTTTGTTTGTTTGTTCCGAATAGGCTCCGAAACTACTGAAATGATTTAGATATGGTAATAAGATAGTTTGAGACCCTGGGTAGGACATAGGATTTTTATCCCGGAAATGATCCCTTAAGGGGGGTGAAAATGGGGATGAAATTTTGCATAGGGAAGCAACCTAGGGACGAAACCAAGCGAAGCAAGGGTGAGTATACTTGTATAAGTGTCAGTACTAGCTACTTGGTACAATTTATAAAATTTTTGTCTGTCTGTCCATCCGTCCGTCTGTCTGTTTGTTCAGGCTTATCTCCGAAACGGCTAGATTAATTTTGACGGAACTTTTAATTTTTAAAAAAGAATTGGGATTCTGTTGAAAAATATAAAAAAATAAAACTTAGAATAATGTTAGGCATCTATACATTTGCACTTGAGCGAATCTACGATAAGTCGCTAGTATAACCATACACGTTTCTATATAAAGCTTACCTATTGTAAAAAGCTAATGCAACCGGTAATCGAACTTACAAACTTATTTTAATAAAAATATATGGATGTATAAAAGAGTTTTTAATAAAAAAACCTATTCATTATGATTAAGATACGATAATATACATACATGCAAAGATCGGCACGTATCGATCTGCGCTCATTACTTAGCGAGTTGGACCTGATGAATGATTAAAGTGGAGTAAACTAATGCTTGCACTAGGCTTCAGTTATAAAATATTTTTAAATACTATTATATTAATACTTTCTTAGATTTACGCGAATATTTGACATTTTAAATAAAACTATCTTTTCGGATTTTGTCGCGGATTTATTTGGATTTTTGTTTCCCGACGTTTCGAATGCTTTACAGCATCCATGGTCACGGGAGAGACTGAGGTGTTACATGTCTTGAATGTATAGTTGTTACAGACAGCCTACCCACAATTAACAAAATGAAAATTGCACTAATTACATTACAATATTTTTTAAATTTAAACATTTTTATAATTTTAATTATAATTGAATATGGAAAATTATTTATTTAATTTTTGCTATTATTTTTATAATTATTACAATTTTAAATATTAATTAGTAATCTATATTTAGTGTTGCCATTATTATATTTATAACCATAAAGAAAAATATATAAAATATAGTATTAATTATTTAAGCCATATAATTGTTCTATGTGTAATTTAAAAAGTTAAAATTAATTAAGGATAATAATTTTAATTTAGTTTGCTATTATTTAAAAACAACTTACTAAGCAACACTATTAATATATACTTTTACAAATGAAAAATGAAAAATATTAATCTGATAAGCTGTCATTTTGATCTACACAGTATGAACTTACTACATCTGTCTGTCTGTTATGTTTATATTTATTATTTGATTTTATTATATTAATAACAGGATCCCATGACGATGGTAGTACCCAGCCATCTTCCCTATTGAAATTAGGATGTTTTTTAATTTCTATGGCTTCTCGAATCATTCTAGGGCGATATCGGTTTTCTTTCGCCAGGATTTGAGGTCTATCAAAGCGAATATAATGGCTTGGTCGGTCCTGACTATGTTTGCAGACAGCAGATGTTGTATTGCGACGGTGCTTCACATCAGCTATGTGTTCTTTGACCCGGGTTCTAATGGATCTCTTTGTTTGTCCAATGTAAGAGAGCCCACAATCACAATCAAGCTTGTAAACTCCTGCATCTTGTAGAGGGATGTGGCACTTGACAGGTGGTAGAAACTGACTAATTTTCTTTGGCGGCTTGAAGTAAGTTTTAATTGAAGCTCGCTTTAGAATGTAGCCAATCTTGTCAGTGACGCCTCTCATGTAAGGTAGGACTGCAGGGACGCGCTCGACTGTGGCTGGTTTCACTCGGTCCCTGTGACGTAGGCGCGGCACTTGCAGCTTGTTGTCTCGCAGAACTTGCTTGACATGTTGCAGCTCTCCGGCCAGGTGTTGCTCGTCACAGATCCCGCGTGCCCTCTGAAACAAAGATTTTCCCACGGTAGCTAACTGTGAAGGGTGGTGGTGAGATTCACCATTCAAGTACCTATCAGTATGGGTCTTCTTTCGATACACAGTATGACTCAAGGTGTTATCTGGGTTACGTATAACTAATACATCTAAGAAAGCTAAAGAATTATTAGACTCCAATTCCATTGTAAATTGTATTTTAGGGTTTATGGAGTTAAGATGTTCTAAGAATACAGATATTTTATCAGATGGTAATATTGTGAAAGTGTCATCTACATACCGCTTGTAGAAACGAGGGGTCACAGGTGATGTGTTTAGGGCGGTCTCCTCGAAGGCCTCCATGAAGATGTCAGCTACAACGGGAGAGACCGGCGAACCCATGGCCACTCCATCCACTTGCTTGTAGAATTCATCATTCCACAATAGATAGCCAGATGTAAGGCAGTGTTTCAAAAGTTCAGTGTATTCTTCTTGCATACTATTATCCCGTAGCTTTCTTGATACTATTTTGACACAGTCCTCTACTGGTAGGCTGGTGAATAGAGACTGTACATCAAAACTGACCATAGTTTCATTGTCCATGAGTTGTAGGTGTTTTATCTCATTGACAAAATGGTACGAGTCCCTTGTGAACGCTGATGTTTGTCCTCTGAGTGTTGAGAGTACTTTCGCTACTAGTTGGGCCAATTTATAAGTCGGTGTGTCGATTTGACTCACAATTGGACGTAGCGGAGCGTTAGGTTTGTGTATCTTTGGAAGTCCATACAGTTTAGGCGGCTTTGCACAAGATGGAACAAGATTTTTGACATCAAGATTCAATGCATCGGAGTGTTTCTTAATCAGCTTTTTAGTATTATTTAACACAGTGGTGGTCGGGTCTGTTTTGACCTTTTTATATGTACTTTCATCCGACAAAAGTTGTTCAATTTTTCCATTGTAATCTGATGTATCCATCACGACGGTGGCATTTCCCTTGTCTGCGCGTAGTATGATAATGTCTGACCTGCTGCGTAAGTTCTTCAACGCTAAATACTGTTGTTTGTTGAGATTAGGTTTGGGCCTTGAACTACGACGTAACAAAGATGAAACATCTTGACGTATGGCCTCCATATCCTCAGATTTCATAGTATTTTTGGCCAGGGCATCTTCAACTGCACAAATAATGTTCTCATAAGGGATGCGTGTCGGCGCAACAGCAAAATTTAAGCCTTTACTTAGTACTTGAATAGTAGATTCGTCCAATGTTTGTTTTGACAGATTGACAACTGCTTGACGTACGCACGAATTTGAAACTGTGGTAGACGGGCGCGTTCCGTTATTGTTTTTGGTTTTCTTTTTGATGTTATATTTCTCGACTAATTTTTGGTATTTTAATATATGTTTGTTTTTGCATTGGTTAAATTTAGATGTTTCGCGCTTATTTAAAGTTTCAATGCAATCATTGAAATCACTTGGTGTCAATACTGTCTTTATATACTATAGCTACGGGATAATAGTATGCAAGAAGAATACACTGAACTTTTGAAACACTGCCTTACATCTGGCTATCTATTGTGGAATGATGAATTCTACAAGCAAGTGGATGGAGTGGCCATGGGTTCGCCGGTCTCTCCCGTTGTAGCTGACATCTTCATGGAGGCCTTCGAGGAGACCGCCCTAAACACATCACCTGTGACCCCTCGTTTCTACAAGCGGTATGTAGATGACACTTTCACAATATTACCATCTGATAAAATATCTGTATTCTTAGAACATCTTAACTCCATAAACCCTAAAATACAATTTACAATGGAATTGGAGTCTAATAATTCTTTAGCTTTCTTAGATGTATTAGTTATACGTAACCCAGATAACACCTTGAGTCATACTGTGTATCGAAAGAAGACCCATACTGATAGGTACTTGAATGGTGAATCTCACCACCACCCTTCACAGTTAGCTACCGTGGGAAAATCTTTGTTTCAGAGGGCACGCGGGATCTGTGACGAGCAACACCTGGCCGGAGAGCTGCAACATGTCAAGCAAGTTCTGCGAGACAACAAGCTGCAAGTGCCGCGCCTACGTCACAGGGACCGAGTGAAACCAGCCACAGTCGAGCGCGTCCCTGCAGTCCTACCTTACATGAGAGGCGTCACTGACAAGATTGGCTACATTCTAAAGCGAGCTTCAATTAAAACTTACTTCAAGCCGCCAAAGAAAATTAGTCAGTTTCTACCACCTGTCAAGTGCCACATCCCTCTACAAGATGCAGGAGTTTACAAGCTTGATTGTGATTGTGGGCTCTCTTACATTGGACAAACAAAGAGATCCATTAGAACCCGGGTCAAAGAACACATAGCTGATGTGAAGCACCGTCGCAATACAACATCTGCTGTCTGCAAACATAGTCAGGACCGACCAAGCCATTATATTCGCTTTGATAGACCTCAAATCCTGGCGAAAGAAAACCGATATCGCCCTAGAATGATTCGAGAAGCCATAGAAATTAAAAAACATCCTAATTTCAATAGGGAAGATGGCTGGGTACTACCATCGTCATGGGATCCTGTTATTAATATAATAAAATCAAATAATAAATATAAACATAACAGACAGACAGATGTAGTAAGTTCATACTGTGTAGACAAAGAGTATAGTTATAAACTGGGAATGTGTAGATCAAAATGACAGCTTATCAGATTAATATTTTTCATTTTTCATTTGTAAAAGTATATATTAATAGTGTTGCTTAGTAAGTTGTTTTTAAATAATAGCAAACTAAATTAAAATTATTATCCTTAATTAATTTTAACTTTTTAAATTACACATAGAACAATTATATGGCTTAAATAATTAATACTATATTTTATATATTTTTCTTTATGGTTATAAATATAATAATGGCAACACTAAATATAGATTACTAATTAATATTTAAAATTGTAATAATTATAAAAATAATAGCAAAAATTAAATAAATAATTTTCCATATTCAATTATAATTAAAATTATAAAAATGTTTAAATTTAAAAAATATTGTAATGTAATTAGTGCAATTTTCATTTTGTTAATTGTGGGTAGGCTGTCTGTAACAACTATACATTCAAGACATGTAACACCTCAGTCTCTCCCGTGACCATGGATGCTGTAAAGCATTCGAAACGTCGGGAAACAAAAATCCAAATAAATCCGCGACAAAATCCGAAAAGATAGTTTTATTTAAAATACTATTATATTATTAAATAAAACTATCTTTTCGGTTTATTTCGCGGATTTATTTTGATTTTTGGTTCCCGACGTTTCGAATGCTTTACAGCATCCATGGTCACGGGAGAGACTGAGGTGTTACATGTCTTAAAGATATAGTTGTTACAGACAGCCTACCCACAATTAACAAAATGAAAATTGCACCAATTACATTACAATATTTTTAACTTTAAACATTTTTATAAAAATTATATAAAAATGTTTAAAGTTAAAAATATTGTAATGTAATTGGTGCAATTTTCATTTTGTTAATTGTGGGTAGGCTGTCTGTAACAACTATATCTTTAAGACATGTAACACCTCAGTCTCTCCCGTGACCATGGATGCTGTAAAGCATTCGAAACGTCGGGAACCAAAAATCAAAATAAATCCGCGAAATAATCCGAAAAGATAGTTTTATTTAATAATGTCAAACATTCGCGTAAATCTAAGAAAGTATTACTATTATATTATTATATGTGACTAGCATTGCCCGCGGCTCCGCCCGCGTTAAGGTGACCAAAAACCAATTTCTTAGGCTTTACATATTAGTATACTCTTACATTGCAGTTTTTGTATTTTTTCTTAGAAATGAGATATTTTCCCGCGGTAAAAAGTATCCTATATGTTGACCCGGATAACCAGCTATCACCATACCAAATTTCATTAAAATCCATCCAGTGGTTTTTCTGTGACGCGGTAACAGACAGACAGACAGACAAAAATCTAAAAACTGTAGATTCGACCTCTGTATTGATAATAATGTTTATTTCAATAAGATATTCCAAAAATTATTTAATGTACTGATTCGGCTTAGTTACAATTTTATTATATGTACCTATAGATGATATATTATAATGGTGATGTTTGTGATGATTATGAAAAATGTTTGGATATTACTTAGTAATTTTTAAGCCGTTTTGAAATAATATGTTTTGGAGTATATAAATAGGCTACTTTTTATCTCGATAATGATTTCTTATGCAACAGTTGTTGATAATTGTATTTCATTGTTTTTTTTTAAATATTAACAAGTGATAAATTAAAAATTAAAAAAAAACCCCGACCAATTTGGATCGGTTTTCATCAAACATTATACTAATTCATACATATAACTAATTCACTTTTCAAACAAATAAAAAACAAAATTAAAATCGGTTTGTCCGTTCGAGAGCTACGATGCCACAGACAGACACACTTATAATACCCGGTCGTTTTTGCGTCGGGGGTTAAAAAGACGAAGAATTTTTGAACTTATCAATAGATGGTGCTATCCTCATATTGAAATAAAAAGAAAGAAAACATTTTTACGTGAGTCGAATGCAATCGAAATGCAGAAACAAGTTCCTTACAATATTTATAAAATACTGTTTGTTTTTTTAGATTACGATGATTGTTGTGAAAGTTTCCAATGATTACAGCAAAAGTAGTTACGAGAAAGACATATCGGAATCGGGAAATCCAAGAAAGTAGGTACTAATCTATAATACATAATTAAAATAAATAACCTACCCTGGAATTACATCAAAACACTGTCTGGCAAATATATATAAAAACCTAGAGTATGACGACACGTTTGGCTCAGTTGGTAGTGACCCTACTTGAAGTGCCAACGGTCGCGGGTTCGAGTCCCGCTGGGGGCATTCATTTGTGTGATGAGCACGAATGTTTGTACTCCAGTCATGGATGTTTATATTTATAACATGTATGTATTTAAAGTTATATATGTGTAGTGTATCAACTATCTGGTATCCATAACACAGGCATTAGCTTTCCATGGGACTAGATGGTGCTGTGTGTTAATGTCCCAACATTTATTATTAAATTATTATTATTAAAATTAAATAGAGTCAGAAGCAACCTTGGCTGCACGTGCCCATCAGTGATCCCTCCACTAACACAATAAGTGGTTACAGTAATAATTAAGTATAGTTAAGTTAATTATGTATGGAATAGACAGCGTTAGAACAATTACTGTTCGGGAGACCATCTAATTTTTTCTTTTTAAATAGTAATGTATGGGACCTAGGTTTATCTTGGTTCAAAGAATTTTCACATGTAATTTTATTTACCTATTTATACGGTAAGGTCGTCGGGCTACTTGTTAATTAAATATATCTTAATAGATTCCGAATTTCGCCCTATGTTGAGTCGTTGTAGGGTCAAGATTTAACAAACATACTCACAAGCTTTCTTTATAATAGTATTTTGGCGTTTTTCCATCCTTTTGTAAACATCCCTTTTTAATCAAGGCCTGCCTTCAATATGAAGGGTATCAGGCCATAGTCTACCACGCTGGTCAAGTGCGGGTTGATGGATTACAATGTCTCTCGAAAACTTGCTAGGTTCTCTCAGATATGCAGCTTTCGTCACGAAATTTTTCTTCATCGTGTTCACATGTGGGAAATTATTTATACATGAGAATATCAAGGGTGCGAAACCGGGATGTGAACTCACGTTACTCAGTTTCCAAGCAAGCACGTTACCACTGAGCTAATACTGCGTTCACTTACACCATCTTTTTACTATATTATATTTTATATTTATATTAAAACACCAATAAGGTCACATTAATAACTTATATAACTATAGATAGAATAAAAAAATAACAACCAGCCAAAATTTCATGAGACCCATTCTTAAATAAGCAGGTACATGTAAAAAATAGAAAATTCAGCACACAAAAGATCGTATTTCACCGACCTTGGACGCTTTCTAAGCTGCAATGAAATCGATGTCATTCCTCAACATTTTTTCACCCCTTTTTATTTGTAGATCTCAGTAAAAATAAAACCTGATTGAAACTGAGGTTTCATTTTAAGGTCGAATTAAATAAAAGTTTCTTTTGAGGGCTCTGCAATATGGAGACGATTAGTCAAGTGCTTCATCAACGTTTTGTTTTTATTATGTCAATATGTATAATGATATGTTTTAATATACATATGTACGAGTATATGATAGATTTTTATATCTTTAACTATACATATAATAAAATTTAACTGTGTCGAATCTGTACATTAAATATTTTTTGGAAAATCTTATTGAAATAGTCATTATTATCGATACACAGGCTGAATCTCTCTGTCTGGGAATGCATAACAAAAAAAACCACTTGCCAAATTTTGATGAAATTTGGTAAGATGATAGTTGTTTATTCGAGTCAACATATAGGATACTCTTTACTGCAGAAAAATATTTCATCTCTAAAAAATCTATACTAAACGTTAAAAAAGTAGGGACGTACCCGAGCGAAGCGAGGGTGAGTCGCTGGTCTTTTATATTATATTTTATGTACACTATATACGCTACTCACAACATAAAAATGACAGCAGCGTTAAATAATAGCTCAATAAATATATATATATTTAATATTAACAATTCACAATTTCACTGCAAATATGAAAGTTCAAGCCAAAGCTTTTTATACGATGAATGAGCTTTCCACCATATTGTTATATTAATGTATACAGAAAATAAGGGAAAAATGTCAACTTCGAATCACGCTGTATCATCATACCCAAATACAGAGTGTTCTGAAAGGCATCCATTAACTTTTTGTGGACGTCATTAAGACTGAATGTTTTCCGCGTTGAATAATTATTCTACTTATATTCATTATTATGGTAATGTTTTTTTATGTTCTGAAATTATCATTAATTTTAATTTTATTATGTTTAGGTGGTAGTGACTGCTAGTAGATGGTATTTAACGTCTACGTCATAGCGAGTCTATTGTACTGCAAATTTCTATTGTTCGACGTTTTTGTATAACTGCTGTTTACTTAGTGGTCGAATTCGACCATAATCATTATTGAAAATTTTAGGAAATCTGTATAAACATTATAAAAAAATTATGTCCAATTTTTTTTATTGATAGTACTAAAGCTCTTCAATAGCTACTTTACAAAACAAAGAAAGAAAATCGATTGACAAACAGAGGAGATAAGTACTAAACTGTTATGTCTTTACCTAGTTATATACTAGCATTGCCCGCGGCTCTGTCCGCGTTCAGATGACTAAAAACCTGAGGTTTTATATGTAAGTATACTCTTACAATGTAGATTTTGTATTTTTTCTCAGAAATGAGATATTTTCCCGCAGTAAAAAGTATCCTATATATTGACCCGGATAACCAGCTATCATCATACCAAATTTCATCAAAATCTGTCCAGTGGTTTTCTCGTGATACGGTAAAAGACAGACAGACATAAATTCTAAAAACTATAGATTCGGCCTCTGTATCGATAATAACGTCTATTTCAATTAGATTTTCCAAAAAATATTTAATGTACAGATTCGACTTAGTTACAATTTTATTCTATGTATAGATGTATGTATAATGATCACATTGGTATTAAAGATGTGAAAGCTATTACGTGTGTGTTCTTCAAGCTGGACTATTACCTTTTCTTAATGTTGGGACATGCATTTACGTATACCACATATTTACGTACAGGTGGTTATGTGGGACTCGAAAAGCCGCACTAAAACCCAATAGAACCACCCTCGTCCTAATGGGGCGTCAAAGGATCGCTTCCGCACGCAACCAAGATTCTCTGACAACCATGGGTTTCTCCTTTGGTCCACTCTGCTGTCAGAGAAGTACTAGGAGCAACTCGCATGGTAACCGCTCACCGAAGTGGGCCAGCTCCCGGTGTCTCACGCCTTTGCACCTTTGGCTGGATTGCCGGACGCTAAGGAGCTCCCCATCACGGCAAGGTGAAGATATGGGGGGGGGGGTTAGAGTGGGGGCGGGGGCTGGGTTAAAGGGGGGGGGGGTGAGGGGGGGTGGTGGTGGTAGGGGGGAGAGTTAGATACGACCTGGACTAAATCACAGGTTGTTTTGTTATTCAAGAGGGACGCACAAAGCGTGTGTAACTCGCTAGTAAGTACCTTAATTAACAAGTTAATAAAATTTGTAAGATTAATAAAAACAAATTTCTAACACTGCTACATGAAATTATAACACGGAGCAAGGTGGCGTACTAATCTCGTAAACTCCACTATATGAATAATAGACAGCTTTCACTAGCTTCCAAGCTTATGTAAGCTTCATGCACTAATTACGTATACAAGTGTCGTAGAGTGAAATGTTCGTGTATTTATATTATATTTTAGGTTTTTATATAGACTACTAACTAAACTAGTACTTGTTGTACTGTACATACACCGTACTAAATTAACTTATTTTCGCATTTCTGAAGGGTTTATGGCAGAAATCTCTTAAAGAGAAAAGTTATCCTTTGTCGACATTCTGTTACTTTATTTGGACTAACGACTCACTCTCGCTTCGCTCGGGTTTCTCCCTTGGTACGTTTTCATTTTTTTTGGGCGGAACCCAATTTTTTTTCCAAAATAAAAGTACCCTATGTTACTTCGTATAACATCAGCTATCTTCCAGTGAAATTCCCGTCAAAATCAGTCCAGCCGTTTCAGAGATTATCTGGAAAAAACAGACAGACAGACAAAAATTAAAAAAGTGTTTTTCTTTTATGTACCGTATATAATATCATATGCATTTAATAAAACAGACACTTCAATTTTATTTATCTGTATAGATATAAAGATAGCATATATTTTATGGTATTTAAATAAATAAATATTATTTAAGGTTAAATAGTTTGTTTATTTGTATATTATAATACCCTTATCTCTGAAACTATATTTTTGTAAAATACAAATTGCATACGAGTACTAGCGCCTTACCGTCACTAGGTACATTTTGTGTTTATATTATTATAAACAGGTAGCGCCATGTTTTGGTAAATTTAATTAATAACAGTAGCTTTTGTATTCCTCCAGGTCATGATCTATCCGTGCACTAAATTACATCCAAATCTGTCCAATTGTTTCGGCATGAAGGAGTCACAAACTCCAGTCTGCAACCCTGTTTACCATTCAAGTATAGACGTGGAAAAAACTAGTTATATATGGGATTATTGAAAAATTATCACTTAAAAAAAGAAATCGAAATATAAATAGCTTCTGTTTGTGTTTATATTACCATTGGGTAATTTTACTGAGCACGCAGATTTTTTCATAATAAAATATTTAAATGCGTACAGCAAACCTCTATCTCTATAATTTTTTTATAATTATAGAGATAAAAATAGATAAACATATTATCATCGTTTTTTTGGACATTAACACACAGCACTATCTAGTTCCATGGTAAGCTAAGTGGTTTGTGTTATGGATACCAGATAGTTGATACACTACACATATATGACTATGACCTATGACCCATGACCCATGACGGGAGTACAAACATTTGTGCTTGCCACACAAATGAATGCCCCCAGCGGGACTCGAACTCGCAACCGCTGGCACAGCGAGTAGGGTAACTATAAACAGAGCCAAACGTGTCGACTGTTAAAACTAAAATAACATGATTAAAATGAATAAAAGCCTTACCATTATTATTCGTAAACCACTTTTCTTTCTACCTTATAATTATATAACATATTATTTTTGTTAAATTATGATTGATTACTGTGTATGGTTAAAATGAATACATAGTTGTTAACGGGGTTAATCCATCGGTTCATTACAAGATGATAAATGGTCACGACTCGGTAATATATTACCGAGCTGCAATATATTATTACTGGAAAGGGAACTGTCACCGACTCTTCCATACATCAATTTTACAAATGACCCCCCTTTCAATAAAATTTATTATCATATAGTGTCTGGAAATGAATATGCATAGTTAGAAGTTGATAATAATGTATAGATTAATATGTTTTTCTTTTCTGTTTGTCCAGCGATTTCTTTTTTTTTTATTTTTATTTGGTAGCTATTGATGAGATTTATTGTTTTAATAAAAAAAAATCGGAGGCAGTCATTTTTTTTGTAGGGGGGTAAAGAAAAAAATCTTTATTCTCTTCTTTTTTTTACATATATTTATAGGTACGTTTTATTTTTTTTTGAGCGTTTTGCTTATTATTTTTTTAAATAAAAAAAAACTTAGTTACTCCTTATAACATCAGTTATCTGAAAGTGAAAGTCCTGTCAAAATCGATGCAGCCGCTTCGGAGGTAAATACTTGTTAGTAACCGGAACAAGCGTATAATCTAAGTTCTAAGTCCAATACAATTTATTGAACATCACACTCACAACAATATTAAAAATTGGCAATATTATAGATAAGGGCATAATATAGTGGTGACAAGTTATGTAGGTTATTATATATGATATTATTTTCATGAAAGGGAAATTTCCATGGGAAGGACGGATTTCCATAGGTACTTGCTTTAAAATCAGCCAATTTTACTCTCCATATCAAAAAAAATCGTGTCAATCTTTTGCTTAGTTACTACAACATAAAAGAACATATTTCTCAGTTAGTAATAGGTAAGAATTTTATACAATAAATAACTTTCATCGATTTTCAAATCTCCTCGTTGAGAAAATAAAGAGTGATATATAAGATATCATAAATTCTATAGTGGTGCTACCAGTGGCAGCCCAGTGGTAACGCGCTAACTTGGAAAACCGAGTAAAGCGGGTTCATGTGCGAATCATTTCAACATTACCACTTGTCTTATGGTGAAGGAAAATCAGAAAACCTGCATATCTGAGAACGAGAGAACTTAGCAAGTTTTCGAAAGACATGTGGAGTCCGCCAACTCGCACTTTACGAGTGTGGTAGATGTCTACATGGTCTGGTCTCGTATGGAAGGGAGGCCTGTGCCCAGCAGTGAGACGTAAAAAGGGCTGAATACGAAATTATAGTTGATAAAAAATTTCCTTTATAATCTTTTCCAGAGGCATAATAGACTAGAAAAAATAATACAAAATATTATGAAAAAATATCTCTTGAACAACCGAAAAAATCTACTATCACAGTTAGTACTGTTACAGTTGAGTTATTGCGTATTGAAAATATTTTCAAAGATTAAAGCCTTTGGAAAGAGCTCAGGTTATTTATAGCCGTGTGACATTTTTCACGATCTATGCTCAGCCATTGTTGAAATATAGTTGGTGGCAACATCGATCATTCTTGCCCGATTGGGGAAAATGGTCCGAATTGAAACTCTTTTGAAATATTACTTTGTTGGTGTATTTTTAAATGAAAACATTAAAAGAATACATGCGTTCGATCTCGCGGAGTGAATATTCGTACGTGATATAGTTTTTTTTTAATTTGGCAAGACTAATTACAGCGTTTGGGAAATTTTATATACAAAATACTAGCGACTCATCCTTGATTTGCTCGGGTTCGTTCCCATGTATGTATATATGTCCGATTTGTTGACATTTATGATTGCTGCTCTGCTCTCTTGGATAGTAGCATGATGATATATAGCCTATAGCCTTCCTCAATAAACGGGCTATCAAATACAAAAAGAATATTTCGAATCGGATTTGTAGTACTAGCGAGTTAAAAAAAACAAACTCTGCCTCTTTATAATATTAATACTAGCGACTCACCCTCGCTTCGCTCGGGTTCGTCCCTAACTTGCTTACCAATACAAAATTTCATCACCATTTTCAACCCCTTAAGGGATGATTTCCGGGATAAAATGTATCCTATGTCCTTTCCAGGGTCTCAACATATCTTCTTACCAAATTTCATGTAAATCGGTTCAGTAGATCCAGATATTACCCCCTACAACGTCACAAACTCACAATCTCACAAACTTTACCTCTTTATTATATTAGTACATTATAGATTATAGATTAATTTATATAATAGAATAGATTAATTTGGTAAAACTAATTACGGCGTTGGGAAAGCTTTTATACGAAATATTCGATAGTTCAAGGTCACTCTAATTCTTAATCAACATTTTTTTTAAAGGTTATTTGTCTAAGAGTCAAACGGTTAATTGATTATTCAAAATAACTAACTTGTTATATCTTTGGAACTATTTTGTGTCCTTTGAAAGATTTTAGCCTAAGATCGAAGTAAGCTCAAGGTGAAATTGCATCATCTATGGTTTTGAGGTCTATATTCTGTACAAAATATGAACAGTCATTGTTTTTATATTAAAAAATATTTCATGAACAAATTTCGCTTTGATACTATTTTATTATATTTATAGAAGATCATTTTTACATTGATAATACTGATAAAATGTAATTAGTATAAATAAATGAAATGGCCAACGCTATCTTTAATTAAACATATTTTCTGTACAAACATTTCATTTCTCTATGTTATATGTAATATTTATATGGTTTGCAAATATTTGTATGTCCTAGATTTTAGTGTATTATTGCAGAAAATCTTTCTCAAGTGAAACTTCTTTAGAATCGTTGTGATTTGAAACTGGATCAAACAGGAAAAGCGGACCTAAAAAGAGACAAACACATAAATATATAGGATTAAGCCGGCGAAAGAACGAGATAGATTACATTGTCATGTTGCCATGGTAACCGTTACTGACAAATATATAATATTATATTTTTTCCTTAAATTATCTATACTATAATAAAACAGTAGAGATCGAATGTCTGTACATAGCAAAAAAATGCTAAAAATCGAGTCAGGAGGATGTAAGAAGAGAAATAGAACAAATCCAGTTTTTTTTTCAAATTTTTTGTTTCTCTGTCTGTTTGTCTGTTTGTATGGGCTAATCTCCGAATCTATTGAACCGATTTAAATGAAATTTTGTATGGTGGTACCTTATATCCCCGGGCAATATCTTAGATACTTTTTATCCCTGTTGTATGTTATTCTATAAATATATGATAGTCATATGCCTAATATACCTTATTTAATTATTTGAGACAGAATAAATTACACAGGAAGTAAAAAATTATAAAAATAATGACTGAATAATATGTAATGTCAAATAAAATGTAAAATAACTTTTAAAGTTGGTAAAAATATGATAAAAGAAATAAACCTTATAATTATCCTACTCCTTATACACTATATTCATCTCATTCTCTCGTAGGTTACATTTTTGGAGTTTCACTTTTACCATGTGTAAATTGCACACATACGCATTTTTTATTTTCTTTCTAATACTTTCTTGAAATTTTTTTGAGTTCGATAATTACATTACCAATATACCTTAAATGCGAAACTACAAAACTGACTGCATTCAAGTCTTGGGTTTAATAAAGCCTGCTTCTGTAAAATATTTTCATGAAAATTCTATAGGATTATAAAAATGAGCACAACAAAAATGAGTGCAAAACGAAGATAAAGTTATAGTATGGATGAAGTTTTGATTACCATATAAAAAGGTTTTTAATATTTTTTCAAAAGTTAAATTACCTGGAAACGTGTAGCGTTGATACAAAAAAGTATCACAACATACTGAAATGTTTGCGTAGATCGTTATATGCTGAGAGTCGCAGGTTCGATTTTAATTTGAAGCAGATATCTGATATATACGTGTACCTATTTGGTATGATATAATAATAAAACAGTAACATTCA
Organism: Brenthis daphne; assembly: GCA_947093115.1. Taxonomy (NCBI): domain Eukaryota; kingdom Metazoa; phylum Arthropoda; class Insecta; order Lepidoptera; family Nymphalidae; genus Brenthis; species Brenthis daphne. The sequence goes on along the minus strand of OX352483.1, from coordinate 1,835,451 downwards.
TATTTCAATAGCTTTTCACTTCTAATCATCTCTATGGTAGAACAAAATACATTATAATCTAACAAAATATGCTATTTAATGTACTTAAAATATAGGTATTCCCCTTATATTTAAATCCCTTATTTATTTATTGATAGTTATTTATACAGGAGCAAATCGAGGTTCCTGGATTGGAGTATCGGATCGCGCTAATATAGTTATAGAAATTTCCTATCAGGAAATTCAGTTTTTGTTATAAAATTTCCAGCCTGGAATTTCTACGTGCTTTACAAATTATATAAAGCTTATTTCGCCTGATTTCTCACTGGTCGTATCAGTTTATTCCTCCATCTGACGACACGTTTGGCTCAGTTTGTAGTGACCACCCTAATTGCTGTGCCAGCGGTCGAAGCTTCGAGTCCCGCTGGCATTCATTTGTGTGATGAGCACGAATGTTTGTACTCCAGTCATGGTTGTTTATATTTATTATATCTATGTATTTAAAGTTATATATGTGTAGTGTATCAACTATCTGGTATCCATAACACAAGCCTCGTAGCTTACCATGGAACTAGATGGTGCTGTATGTTTTTATCCTAACATATTTTTTATTTATCATTATTTACATAATAATATGTCAAAATTAAATATGATACCACTAAAGATTATAGGCATACATAAAGGTCACACACGGATAAAGGGCAAACAATGTCATTTGAATAACACGAAGCCATTTTATCGCGGAACAGCGAGTAGAATATCGTTGACTTATGAAAGTTCAGTTATATTCCATTGGTTTGTATTGATACTATGTATTTAGCCCTTTTTAACGTCCCACTGCTCGACGCGGATCTTTCTTCAATACGAGGCGGATCAGGCCATTGTCCATCACGCTGGCTAAGTGCGAGTTGGTGGAATTTACATGTCTTTGGAAAAATTGCTAGGTTCTCTCAGATATGCATAATACAGGTTTTATTACTATATCTTTTCTTCACTGTAAAATAAGTAATATGTAAATATAAGATAAGAGACCTGGGATGATTTGAATCTGCTTCATTTGGTTTTCCAAGCAAGCGCGTTATCACTTGGCTACCACTGCCTCTTCTACTAGATACAAACATCCAATGTTGGTATTCATTTAATTGATTCAATTAATTTGAATCTAAACTGTCTTATTTTAAAGTAAAATATTTGAACTGCGTTATTTATGAATACATAATACACGTGATATAGATATTCAATAATGTTAACTTTTGATATTCGATAACGAATGAGTAAAATTTTTAATTGGATTGGTCTTGTTTTATCAAGCCACCAATTAAAATAAAACATTTTTACACTACAATTACAAGTGGTATTACTATGGAAATGAGTTCTGAACATAAAGGTTCAGTAAAAAGGCGGAATTTTGAGTCGAACTTTTTCGTTCCAAGCTTATTATTTATTATATAATATATATAATAAATAATAAGCTTATATAATAAATAATAAACAATCTCTGGTACGGTAAGTCAACCAGACGGACAAATGTCCATGGTGGACGATGGTATATTAATTTTACCATGTAAAAGCTGTACCATGTTTTAAATATTTTTTTTTTTAAATAAAACGATCTTTTCGGATTTTGTCGCGGATTTATTTGTATTTTTGTTTCCCGACGTTTCGAATGCTTTACAGCATCCATGGTCACGGGAGAGACTGAGGTGTTACATGTCTTAAAGATATAGTTGTTACAGACAGCCTACCCACAATTAACAAAATGAAAATTGCACCAATTACATTACAATATTTTAACTTTAAACATTTTTATAATTTTAATTATAATTTAATATGGAAAATTATTTATTTAATTTTTGCTATTATTTTTATAATTATTACAATTTTAAAAATATTAATTAGTAATCTATATTTAGTGTTGCCATTATTATATTTATAACCATAAGAAAAATATAAAATATAGTATTAATTATTTAAGCCACAATTTATCTATGTGTAATTTGAAAAAGTTAAGATTAATTAAAAATAATAATTTTAATTTAAATTTGCTATTATTTAAAAACAAATTATTAAGCAACACATTACTACATACATTTACAAATGAAAAAAGTGAAAAAAATATTATTAATCAGAAATGCTATCATTTTGATCTACACAGTAAGAACTTACTACATCTACCTGTCTGTTATGTTTAGATTTATTATTAGATTTTATTATATTAATAACAGGATCCCATGACGATGGTAGTACCCAGCCATCTTCCCTATTGAAATTAGGATGTTTTTTAATTTCTATGGCTTCTCGAATCATTCTATTGCGATATCGGTTTTCTTTCGCCAGGATTTGAGGTCTATCGAAGCGAATATAATGGCTTGGGCGGTCCTGACTATGTTTGCAGAAGTAAGAAAGTATTAGATGTACCATGTGTTAAAAGGCAATCAAGTGGTAATTATTTCAAAATTAAGAATAAATTATGTTAAATGTTTCGACATGTCAGGAATGCCAATTTAAACTATAACATAGTATCAAGATGCTTCAAATTATCTAATAAAAATTCAGCCTTCCAGCTAAAATTATAATATAAAATATACACAATTTCATAACTTCGTAATTTAAAAGATGTATTTCAACGTAATGTAATAATAGCTCTACAATTTTAATTTCAAATATTTTTTTCTAATTTTCTCATTTTTAGAACATATTTTCATGCCTTTTGGCCTTCCCTCATCGTAACGAAAACGATGTCATTATTGAGGGTGATTACAAAATGCTTTATAGCTTAAGTCAAAGTGATGCGTATAACGGTGGCTCCACACGTACGTTAATGTTCGATGAACAAGTTTTATCAAATATCGCTGAGATCGATATCGTGTCTACACACATTTTGTCGCGCGCGGCCTGACGTTCGAGCCATGAACGACGATGCATTACTGTGTTTGGCGAGAATCGCCTGCTACATCTACCTAAAGTGATGATGATGATGTTCTCCTAGCCGATTCCGGCCACGGCGGCCAATCTCATTGAGACTAGCCAACTGCGCAGGAGATATTATAGTGCGCAAGTGTACGCGCAGACACAACGTGCACTCTCTATTCCTGTCACTCTCATACTCCGGCGGGACGACTGCTCGACACAACCAGTGAGTGTTAAGGCGCAGGACCGACGGCTTTACGTGCTTTCCGATGCACGGGGGTGAAACACCGCCAACTTCCCAACTCCGGGCTGTTACTGAGACTTACTATACAGAAAGACTCAATAACTAAACTTGGCCCGACCCGGGACTCGAACCCAGGACCTCCGAGTGTGCAGTCGTACATGCTAGCCACTGCACCACCGAGTCAGTTAACCTAAAGTACGAGAACCTCAATTACCTAGACGGCGAAGGCGATGGACTAAACCTGTTTTTTTAAAGGAGAGACAATTTAACTCGTTTAGCAATGATCAATAATTTGAAGTCACAGGACGAAGCTTCAATGAAGCTAACAATAAAATCATGTGGATATTTGCGTAAATCGGCCATTGCGTCGACCTAAGACGCTATATGAACTAAGATCCGGCTGCAAGATTGCTACGTTCATAGCGTATTTAATCAAAATCTTTTTTTATATACAATAATAAAAGGGACAAAATGTTTTGACCGGGGTGTTTATTCAAATGTGCCCTCTAGTATGTTTAATTAAATAAATAATAATTGACTTTTTGGAACAAAATTGATGCAGTTGTTATTAAAATTAATTTATACTCCACTTCACAGAAATATACGAAGAGAACTTGAAAAGTGAAAGCTGCCGTTGCGCACTTGGCCGCAACCTCGCAGCCAGGTGTAAGCAGGTTATATTTTGTTACATTTATACGTTCATGGCGTATATTAATTATTTATATATAAAATTAAAGCTATTTTTTTTCTGTACCTGATAAACTACGTCTGCCTATGTAAAAATGGCCGCAAAAGGGGTTGCCAGTCATTAAAGATTTTTTGTTACATTTATACGTTCATAGAGTATAATTCATTTTAATAACAAGTGCATCATTTTTTTTCGAAAAAGTCAATTGTTATTTATTTAATTAAACATACTAACGGGCACATTTTAATAGGCACCACGGTTAAAAAATATTGTCCCTTTTATTATTGTATATAAAAAATTGGTTTTGATTAAACCTTATGAATATAAATATCACTCTGTTCTCCGCCCGCCACCGCAGTGCGAACTTAACGGAGATGTTCGATCAAGCGGCTACCAGTTGAAACAAATTCGAAGTCGCTTGTCGAGCAAAAATTAACACCATCGATAAAATTGACGACACCGACTTCGAAAATATCTGATTAGGTATCTATTATAAATGAAAACCTACGTTTAGTATTTTTTTTCTTTTTAGTGCCTGGAAGTCGGTTTTTTTTAAGTTTTTATTTTTATTTTAGTGTAGACATAATAAGCAGGTAATTTGTAAGAAGAAAGTTTTTAATAACATATTCGATTAAGCCATTATTTTTTATTAGTATTTAAAAATAATTTATTGTTGATTTTTAAAAACCGTTTGACCGACCGATTTTGATTAAAATTAAATAATACCTGGGCAGTAATTAATAAAAAAAAAAAGAATTTTCTTAATCGGTTCAGGCGTCTTCGAGCTATCGGTGAATATACTTAAAAAAAGATTCCGACGAATAGAGAACCTCCTCCTTTTTGGAAGTTGGTTAAAAATTACAATTTTTAAAGCCTTCATAATTATCTGATAAGGAGTAGTAAATAGATTTAAATACTTAATTAAAGAAAGCCGGAAATAAATGTCACAAAAGGCTTTCTCCTATCAAAACTATAATAAAATTGCTACAAAATAATTTTGTTAGTTCCAAACTTTTTTAATATACGTTTATAAATATAACAAATTAAACTGATATCCTATGAACAAAGTCCTAAAGTAAGATAGAAACTTAAAAAAAAAGGATTTTCATTTCGTGCATGTCTTTGTCAATATTATTAAAGATATAGAGACTTCAATGTCTAGACGATATTGCATCGAATTTGCGAGACATATTGTAAATCCATCTGTTATATATATTTTAAAATAAAACTATCTTTTAGAACTTTTTAATTTCCAACGTTTCGAATGCTTTACAGCAATCATGGTCACGGAAGACACACTATATATAAATGAAAGTTTATTGTAAATTCTTTGTTACCAGATTGCAGATGGGCGAAAGATCGGTCCTCACTTAGACTACCACTATTTCATTCAAGTCTAATATCATTATACATGGTATGGCAATCAAGTTCCGGAAATTTACTCATAACTTGGGATCTGGCAAAACTGCGTCATTCGTCATCATCTGTCTAGGAATAGGGTATTTTATTTATACTAATATTATAAAGAGGTAAAGTTTGTGATCTTGTGAGTTTGTGACGTTATAGGGGGTAATCTCTGGATCTACTGAACCGATTTTCAAAATTCTTTTACCAATAGAAAGCCACGTTCTTTTTGAGTGTCATAGGCTATATATTAATCCGAAAAATGAAAAGACTTTTTCATGGTAGTCGGATTTGCAAAGTAAGTCGGAGAAAAAACGGTCGTACGCAAAAGTTTCTTACGAACTCTGCCTTTACATTGCCCACGACGCAGGCTATTGACTTTTTAAATGAGTTAACGAACACTGCAGAATTTTTGTCCATGTTTGTTTTTGAGATTTGGTTTTATTGTCGTAATTTTTTTGTTTTAAAAACTTTGAATGGTTATATAATCTCGCATTCTGAAATAATTCAGGCTAGATGAGCGTCATGACATTTTTGGAGCTTTGAAAACACTCGTGCTGCAAGTTGATGATGCGCTTTCAGGTCTTCTTAGGAGAGATGCTGGCATTTTTGGTGTTTGACTTCAGATTAAAAAAATTTAAATCTAGCATTTAGCATTTTCTAGCCAATAAAATTTATTTCTTAAAAATAAATACACCTGTACACCTGTTGTTCACGGGAAAACACGTTATAATACAACCCAAAAAAATATTTATGATCAGAATTACAAACTTGGTATTAATGCTCTTTGATACAATTAAATAACAAATGTCTTAGCATTTTTCGAAATTCTTCCCATAAAGGGGTAAGATAGGGAGTGAAAGTTTGTATGACACCTTCCTTTTTACGAGTAGCCGCAAGTTCTACTAGTAAAGGATAAAGTGAAAAAACTTTTCTAGATATAATATTCCTATTAATTAATCACATAATGGACTAAATTAAAAGCCCCGGTTTTGATGTTTGTATTCAAGAGTTTTGGGATTACTAAATCGGGAATAGGGATTGGCTACAAAGTCACGGAACGTTGAAGATCAAAAATATAAAATGTCTTTTTTAATAAGAAATTTGATAAATACATATAGGTATATATTATTTCTAAAACGTTTAAGTTCTAAACTTAAGTTAATAAAATGTTAGAAATGTTAGAGTATATTATCAAGTGAGACAGTAATGAGATAATTATAATTCTCATGAGACCGTTTCATGGAACTCAAGATGTGATTGTAACTATTATTTAACATTTTATTCATCATAATGTAGATTAAAACTTTATTATATATTTAATATTATGTGCTTTTTTATATACTATATTTACTAATTGCCAAAGCAGAAGTTTAAGAACCTTTGGGTATAATAAATTTTTTAACAACACCACGATTTATCGGGGCCAGATTTTGTTAAACTTTTTGTGAGAATGAGCCAATTTGGCTAATAAATATGAAGTTTGGCTACACTGCAGCGCTACCTCTTAGATGCAGTACTACTAACATAATAAAGCAATTACTTTGTGTGATCGCAATAGGATTTAGATACCCCAGGGATATACTAACAGGGTATTTTAATAATATCATTATTGTGTAATAATAATAAAAAGAGACTAACCTCGCTTCGCTCGAGTGCGTACGTTTTAAGTTTTTTGAGCGGAACTCTAATTTTTTTCTAAATTAAAAGTCCAGTCCAACCGTTTTGAAAATTAGCTGGAACAAACAGACAGACATACAAAATTTTTAAAAATAGTGGTTTTTTCATAAGTACCGTATAAAATTTCAGATGTATTTACTAAAAAGCTGTTATTTTGACATTACAAACAGACTCTTCAATTTTATTTATAAGACATAATGTTTATAAAAAATGTACTTCCATTGGCCCTATTGGCCTTGATAGCGAAACAGAATGGTTGTGGAAACAGAAGGCTTAGCCGTGAAATAATGGGGAGCACGAACTCGTAATCGGCGTAGGTATTGCGATGTAAGTACGCCAACTGTGGGGCTCGTGCCGCGGCTTACATAATCGAAAGAGGATAAGGCTTTATTTCAAGCCTGTCTGGTTTATTATCGAAAATTTTGTTGAATTAAGTAAAAAAATGAGTGAAATTCACAAATTTTCATATGTTTTTACACAAACACGAGAATAATATAGGTGGATGATGGGATGATGCTTATTAGCCACAGCGCTGAGCCTTTTCGGACCGATAAATTTGACATGACATTTTTTCTTTTATTATTTTTCACTGAGAGTAAAAAAAATACCAACTGGAGAGCGAGAAGGGTCTTCTCGGAGTAAAACTGATTGAGGCTCCTTAGTAGTTAGGTCGACTAGGGAGAATACTTCGCTTTCATGGGAAACCTCTGCTGTAATAAGTGGAGTACCTCTGCCCTTACCGTAATTAGTCTGGATTGAGAGTTCTCCCTTTATCTAGAATACCTTAAGGTGAAAGTAGCTTTTGCTATGGATAAAGGAGAGTAGATACTAAAAAGTTTTAGAGCGTGAAAAATGTGGGTTTGTTAATTTAGCAGATGCTTTACCTTTTTAATCACGTATCATTCAACGGCAGAAATTTTTGGAGAATTCTTTTAAAGTGCAATTACAATCCTTCATAAACATATTTATTAAGGCTTTTTGTTATTTGCTCCCATACAAACTTAGGCTGTTATGAACTAAATAAAAATACGTTTCAGGCAATGCCACAGGCAATATTTAGTGAAGATACTAAAGAGTTCAGAAATAGAAGCAGAAGCTTTAAGAACAATTGGCACTGAAGGTGTGAAGTTGTAATGATCGTCTCTACAAAGGCGAGAGCTATTTACACGATGAGTGGCCATTTTAATACTTTTCAACGGTTTCGTCTTTTGTAGCATATTTTTAGATTCCGAATCCCACTTTTAAAATAGATTAAGATCAAACTTTATGTATTTGTAAGTACAAAATAATAAAATATTTTCCGATTATCCTTATGTTCAAGGCCTATGTTTTAAAGGGTGGCGGTATTGGTTAAATAATTCTGAGATTCTTTTTGCTTTACTTCTAGAAATTATTTCTTAGTGCCCCTTTTAAATTAGCCAAACTGCATGCTGGAACTCACATTTATTGTTAATCTGCTAAGCAATAAATTGCTGATCCTCACATAGATAGTATCGGTTATCGGTATATACCTGATTATTATTTTAATAATTTTTAACTTTTGAGCTGTTATCGATCCTGTTGTATATCTTTCTTAAAACCCTCGTAATTTTTAATTCCAACGCCATTCCAGCAGCCGTACATGCTAGCCACTACACCACCGAGGCAGATAAGGTATAGTATAAGTACTTAGTAAGTAAATTTCTTAGTATTCTAGTACATTTCAAAAGCAAGACGTCAGTTTGCTTTACTTTGACGCCTCAACGCTTCAATCAACTTTGGTTAGCAATTAGCCAGTAGGCAAATAGACGCCAGCTAAATCCTGGTGTAACCAAAATATTGATTAGGGTTACCGGTTAGATGAAAATTTTTGACGACGCGTTTTGCTCAGTTTGTAGTGATCCTAAATGCTGTGCCAGCGGTCGCGGGTTCGGGTTCCACTGGGGGCATTCATTTTGTTGGATGTTTATATTTATATTATGTAAGTATTCAAAGTTATATATGTGTAGTGTTTCAACTATCTGTTAACCATAACACAAGCATCGTAGCTTACCATGGAACTAGACGGCGCTGTGTGTTAATGTCTCAACATATTTATTTATTTCATTAATTTTAAAATATTTTCTATTTAAATGGTAGATGCTTTTAGATAAAATAGTATTTGTTACAACTAAATTGTTTTATTCAGACATCTGTCTTTTAAAATGTCAGTCCCATTTCCGTGACTACATAAAGAGGGTAAAGAGGGTAACGGTGAAGGTTAAAAACTTGTTTCTTTATAAAATAAGATATTTTTGTTATTTTATCTTATATCTATTACTAGCATTGCCCGCGGCTCCGCCCGCGTTGAGATGACTAAAAACCAAATTCTTTGGTTTTACTCTTACAATGCAGTCTTTGTATTTTTCTTAGAAATGAGATATTTTCCCACGGGTAAAAAGTATCGAATATGTTGACACGGATATCCAGCTATCATCATACCAAATTTCATCAAAATCTGTCCAGTGGTTTTCTCGTGATGCGGTAACAGACAGACAGACAAAAATTCTAAAAACTATAGATTCGGACTCTGTATCGATAATAATGTCTATTTCAATTAGATTTTCCAATAAATATTTAATGTACAGATTTGGCTTAGTTACAATTTTATTATATGTATAGATATCAAAATGCATCTGACTTATAAAACAGGTCTACGTTGACACGGTTTCAACGCTATGATCTATTTTAATGACAAACGTAGTAGCGTGTAAAGTTAAATTTCGCCTATCTTCAAAGTACATATAAAATGTTGCTGTAAAGCATTCGAAACGTCGGGAACCAAAAATCAAAATAAATTCGCGGAAAAAATCCGAAAAGATAGTTTTATTAAAAATGTCAAGTATTCGCGTAAATCTAAGAAAGTATTACATATAAAATTATAATATGAAAAATATATATAAAACTACTCGACCCACTAAAATATGCTGAATTTAAAATTCGATAGTATATTTGAATATGTATTGAAATATATAAATAATCGTTAAAAAGGAAAAGGAAATACACACTTTATAACACAGGCATTCCATATATGGCTACATTTACCGGAAATTATTGCTGTTGTTGCAGCAGATGTTGCCGATATTTTTTGTTTGTTTATATGTTCCGTGGTACTCTCTCTCTTACATACCACATTAACTTCTTCGAGTCTCGCTACTTTGAAAAAAAAAAGTGAGTGAAAGATGAAATAAAAAAGGCAGTGGTAGCCCAGTGGTAATGCGCTTGTTTGGGAAACCGAGTGAAGCGGGTTCAAATCCCGGGTCTCGCATCTCTGATATTTTCATATGCGAATTATTTATAACATGATTACAACTTGCCTTACGGTGAAGGAAAACATCGTGAGGAAACCAGCATGTCTGAGAGAACCTAGCAAGTTTTCGAAAGACATGTGGAGTCCGCCAACCCGCACTTGGCTAGCGTGGTGGACTTCGGCTTGGTCCCCCTCGTACTGAAGGGAGGCCCATGGCCAACAGTGGAACGTTAAAAAGGGCTGAATACATACAATACAGAATGATGAAAACTGAGAATATTATTGTTTATTATTTAAAAACTTGCTGCGGCTTAAACTCGCTTCGTCTCTAGGAAAGCAATAACAAACCAATCCCACGGGAACCGTACACTTTTCCGAGATAAAAAGTAGCCTATGTGTTATTCTGATATATGAGTTATATTATTGTACATTTTCATTGAAATTCATTCAGTAGTTTTTGCGTAAAAGTGTAAAAAACATCCAGACTTCTATACATCCTTACAAACTTTCGCATTTATAATATTAGTTGGATAGGATATAATTTTTTTTTTGGAAAATAAAATCTCCAGAGACTTGAGACTTTAATAAAAAGTCCCTCCAAATGCGGACAAACCACGAAATTGTCTAATATAATAAAAAGCTAATTTATAACGTATTTCTTTCATCAATAAAACGTTTATATTAATGGAAAATCACATATATATTCTAATGAATATTAAAATCATAACTGTCGGCATTAATATACTGTGTAGATTGCATGAGATGTTCTGTACAAATGAAAATGTTTTCATGAATCAGTAATACCCCGCTCGTAATCGATCTGCAATTGAGAGTAGAAACTCGTTCTTTTGCCTTTGTTTTATCAAATATAATGGTTTCCAATTATAACCATTTATGTTATAATTTTCTTTTGGATATTTGTTTTATATTTTCCTCGTCTGCTGGTTTTGCCTGCGGCTTTCTACACAATTACCAAAATTCTGATGAAACGTTTTGAAAGCAGAGCAATATATTATGTTTTAAGTTAGAATGTTTTACAATTTCCTGAAATAAATAAATTAAGTTATATTTTCTCCCAAATATTTAGTCCCATATTAACATATTTTTTTTGTAAAAATATCATATTTTTGGGGCTTAGGTGAGATGTCATTTTACAATAGTTGAATAGAAATTTTAAAAAATGTATTCAGCCCTTGATTGAACATGGAAAATGATTCGTACATGAAAATATCTGAGGTGCGATAACCGGTATTTGAACTCGCTTCTCTCGGTTTCCTAAGCGAGCTCGCTACCGCTGGGCTACCACTGCCTTTTAAAAAATGAATTCAAATTAATTTAATTATTATGTCATACACCTAAATATTATCTTTTCATTAAAATGTATGGAATTGTAAGTAGGCTCGTACTACATATTTGTAAAATAAACTTTCTCAGAACTTTCTTGAACTTCATTCATTTCATTCTGAGCTTTTATTATGTTTTTGAGTTGAGTTTTTGTTATTTTTAAGCAATATGATAAAAACGAATGTTTATGAGTCGGTCAGCAAGTATATCGTCACTTCTTTACGCTGTAACGAATTAGAGTGAATTTAGTAATTTAGGTAGTTTATATTTGGAGTTGTGTATCTAGTCATGAGCGGAAATGTAGATTACCGGAAGTCACATAAAATCATCTTATGTAGATGGAACTAGACCTATTACTACATAGTTGTGTATACAATATATGTACATGGATATATAGGCATGCATATATGTATATAATTTGTATGTTACGCTATGTTGTTGCCAATTGCGGACCAATTTTCATATTTTTTAGCGAACTCCCACAAAATTATAAGAAAGTATTGACTCATTTCTATTTTAAATAAAAAAAAATAAGATATTTATCCTCTAATGAAATAAGCCACTGAAATTCATGGATTCATTTATAATGTTTACAAGATATTTTTTTACTGAAATATATACTAACTAGCAGAACCCGCGGTAAAAGGTAGTTTCATACAAATGTTCATCCCCTATTTTACCCCTTTATAGGATGAATTTCGAATAATGCTAAAACACGTATTTATTTAATTTTATTGAAGAACAATAATACCAAGTTTCAAGTAATCCCGATCATATTTTTTTTTTGGATTGTATTATACCGTGTTTTCCCGAGGGAATTAGATAATCTCCCGCGGTAAAACGTAGTCTATGTCACTCTCCAGCCCTCCGACTATCACTAAACAAAAAATCACACCAATCCGTCACTCCGTTTTGACGTGAAAGAAGGACAAACAAACAAACACACTTTCACATTTATAATATTATTATGGATATATGTATATGAAATATTACATATTATGTTTTAAATAACTCGTGTATTTGAACGAATAAACATGTCATATATCATTTCAAAATATAAAATATTTTCACCAAATATTCCCCATGAACCATGGCTATCTCTCTGTTATGGGGTAATAATTAAAACCATCTTATGTTGAGCGGAAACAGTAGTCATGGCGTTAACGATCAATTTAAGCGACCGTTATGTTTAATGTTGTTATGCCAAATTCGAGACAACGTGTTTATGGGAAGCCCTTCTTTTTTCGCTTTTTTTTAACTAGCGACTTATTCTCGTTTCGCTCGACGTCCGTAGGTGCCTTTTGTATTTATCCATACTTAATATTATAAAGGTGAAAGTGTGTTTGTTTGTTTGTTTGTTTGTTTGTTTGTTTGTTTGTTTGTTTGTTTGTTTGTTTGTTTGTTTGTTTGTTTGTTTGTTTGTCTTTCATTCACGTCAAAACGGAGTGACGGATTGGCGTGATTTTTTGTGTGGAGATAGTTAGAGGGCTAGAGAGTTGCATAAGCTACTTTTAACGCGGGAGATTATCTTATTCCCACGGGAAAACACGTTATAATACAACTCAAAAAAATATTTATGATCAGAATTACATGAAACTTGGTAAAAATGCTCTTCAATACAATACTTGTTTTAACATTTTTCGAAATTCATCCCATAAGAGGGTAAAATAAGGGATGAAAGTTTGTATGGAACCTACTTTATAGAGTTTTTTTTTATAGTTTTAGCGCGAGCGAAGCCGTGGGTTCTGCTAGTAATGTTATATATCTTTGCAGATTATATTACTAAAAGCTAACTATTATGGTTATATAGACATACAAACTTTCGCATATATGATGATGATAATGATATCGCCCTGACCAATGTTGGCGGCATCGGCTAATTTCACTGAGACTAGCCAGTTGGCACAGTTTCACCTGAGATATTACTCTCTCTCTCTCTCTTTCTCTCTCATACTCTCTACTCTTTTACTCTCAAAGTCCTATGTGATGACACTTTGAAACGACCAATGAAAGTAAAGGGGAGAGCCGACAGCTTTAAGTGCTCTCTGAGGCTTGGGAGTGTAAAAACTTCTCAACTTTGAGTTTGAAAAAACTCAGTTATTAAACTTTTCCCGATCCGGGCTCTCGGGACTCAGGCCCGCCGGATCCACAGCCATATATGCCAGCCACTAGACCACCGACGCAGTTATAAAAAATCACATATAAATAATCCGATACGCAAGCTCAACCTCAGCAATAACTAATATTATATATCATTATAATTTTACAAGTAACATCGTACTGGTATTTATTTAAGCCACAATATTAAAACCTAAATAACTATTCGGCGGCCATGAGTGTAAAATGAAAGGCATTGGCAATTCAGATTTTCAATTTCAGTTTAAAGCATGGCTTCGATCGCGTTCAAATAAACCCTAGTTAAGCCAGCATATCTATTGTGCGATAAACAGCTCGACATGATTAAGTAAGATTGACATTTTGATTTGAATCATGAATCCTATCTCAAATTGCATCAACAAACTTGTTATTTCTATCTGCTCTTTCGCTTGGTTTTTTGGAATTATGCAATAAATTTCTTTGTGGTTTTATTATCTTTTAGAAAATGTTATATTTTAAAAAAGTTTTTGTGTTTTGGTTAAAATTACATTATATATTTAGATATATTAAAATATATACACTAATATTATAAAGAGGTAAAGTTTCTAAATTTGTGAGTTTGTTTGTAATGAAGTAAAAATCCGCTGAATCGATTTAGATGTTTGGTATGAAGATAGTTTAAGATCCTTTGGAGGATATAGGATAGTTTTTATCCCGAAAATCATTCCTAAAGATGGCGACAAGGGGATGAAAATTTGTATGAGAAATCTATTATTTCTCAAGTAAGACATAAACTCATTATACCTAACCTATATACATACCAATATAGAGTCCACCGTTTTCATACTAACTGTTAAAACGTACCTGGAGACGAACCTGAACGAAGCGACGGTGAATCGCTAGTATTAAAATATTTTTATGTTGGTAGAGTAAGTGCACAATTTGTGATGTAACTAAATATCTCGGGGGTCACTTGTATCTTGTATAAGTTTGACAGTAAACCTATTATTAACACGCTTTCATTAGTTTCAATGTAACTAACAAACTTACTAGGAAATCGACTGGAAGTCGATTTTAACCTTCTAATTATAGTATCGATTTGAAACTTTAAATGTTTGTGTAGTTCGAATATCAAAACAATAATTTGATACTATCGATCTGATTTTTCACACCCATGAGTTAGTGAGTTGTAAACAAATCTTTGTTTTTTGTTCTACATAATTAATTGTTTATTATGAGACTACAGTGTTGTCTAGCGGTTCATATGAGCCTAGTTAAAATTGGGAAGGTTCCAATAGTTTTATTATAAAATCGCTATAACAACGGTCGGACGGATAAACAGAAAGGTTTTGTTTTTATTTTTTTAGCTATGTCATACATAATTTAATCAATCAGTATTTAAACGTAGGTATAAAGTCTAGTCACAGATATCATCGAGATGAGACGTGTGTTAGATTTTTTGACTTTATTGCGGATCTTTTATCGATTTGGTGTAATAATTTAGATTTATAAACAGAGTCATTTAGTACAGAACTAAATAAAAAGTTAAGGATAATATTATGTAAAGAATGTTATTAAAAATTTAACATCATCCCCGAATTATTTATTATATTAAGGTATAAATACGTTTTATTTAATAAAACAAATTTTCTTAATTTCTCACATAAAACTATAAAGTAAGGTCGACTGAGATAAATAGGGATGGCTTTACATATTTTACACTATGTCCTCTGATGTCTTGTGTTGTGGAGTCCAAATTATACATTTTAGAACCAAGATAAAAAAACCTGAAACAGACAAACGTTTTGTCAGCTTACTATTTTTTTTTTGGACACTAACACACAGCGTCATCTAGTTCCATGGTAAGTTACGAGGCTTGTGTTATGGATACCAGATAGTTGATACACTACACATATATAACTTTAAATATATACATAATATTATAAATATAAACACCCATGACTGGAGTACAAACATTCGTGCTCATCACACAAACGAATGCCCCTAGCGGGACTCGAACCCGCGACCGCTGGCACAGCAAGTAAGGTCAGTACCAACTGAGCCAAACGTGTCGTCAAATTCAGTTTTTGCCTGCGGCTTCACTCGTGTGATATCAGGGACCGGGCCAGGGATAAAGCGTGACCTATATGCAATTCTAAGATGATATCTGCCTTGGCCAAATTTTATCAAAATCTGTTTAGTATTTTAGACATGAAAAGGTAACAGACAGAGTTATGTTCACATTTGTAATATTATATATATGGATTGTATTTCATTCTCAGGTCAACTCCCTATTCGACTAGACTAATATATTAAATTAAATATTTGAAATTAAAGATATGCGTAACAAATTTAAATTAAAAAAATCTTCTTGAACTAGAGATGAAGGTGTCAAAAGATCTATAGATATGTTAAGATTAGAATGATGATATATTAAATCTTTATGTATATATATATGTATATATATATATATATATATATATCATTTTTTTAAGATTAGAATACTTTCTACATATGTTTATCCTATGAATCATGATGTCGATACTTAGAGAAAGTCAAGCCAACACTCTTGTCACCAGTTGAAGCGGCCTTTTTATTAGCTTAATTAATATCTTAAAAAACCTGTTAAGCAGTGATAATCGAAATTAAGAGATCTTGGGGTGGTATATTTGAAATTACATTTATTAATTATGTTTATTGTAGATTTCTAAGAGATCACATATTTTGATGTTTATTGCAGATATTTTGCTCCCAGACAGATTCAGTTCACAGACAAAAGACTGACACACAACTATAGATTCGGCCTCTGTATCGATAATAATGACTATATCAATAAGATTCTCCAAAAAATATTTAATGTACAGATTCGACTCAGAATTCTATTATATGTATAGATATTTTATCAGTGCGATTTCTTTCGACAATGCTCTTTAGAATGGTATGATTATTGCGATATGATTATATGCTCTTTAGAATGGTATGATTATTGCGATGGATTTGAATAAAGGAGACAAAAAGTAGTTGATACCGAATGTTATAATAACTATCTGAAATACGCTGAAAACACAATTGCTAAGGACACTAAATACTTTTGGACATTTGTAAAATCTAAAAAGCAAAGCGCTGACTTACCTGACATGTTTTACCTGGATAATTTTTCTACAGATAATGGACAAGAGATTAGTGATCTTTTCAACAACTATTTTTATTCTTCTTTTGAGCAGACTCCCATTAAGTATACCCCAAATATTAAAGTAGACGTTCACCCTCGCTGTAATAGCATGGACCTTTCTTCTGTTAATATTTCAATGCTGACTGTTGATAAATACTTAAAATCATTAAACATAAACAAGGGCTGTGGTCCAGACGGTGTACCTGCTATATTCTTGAAGAGATGTAATGAGAGCCTTAGATTACCCTTATTTATTCTTTTTACTTTATCTTTACGGACGTGCACTATGCCTTCTCAATGGAAAAGGTCATATGTAGTACCTATATTTAAAAGCGGTGATAAGCATGACATAAAAAATTACCGTCCTATTTCGAAACTAAGTTGTATCCCTAAGATGTTTGAAAAGATGGTTTATGATACAATGTTACCCGTTATTAGACCTTTAATTATTGAACAACAGCACGGTTTTATTGACAGAAAATCTACTGAAACGAATCTTTGCGAATTCACTGATTTTGTTACGTGTGCAATGGATAATGGATATCAGGTGGACGCCGTGTACACAGATTTTTCTAAGGCTTTTGATAAAATATCTCACCTTATTCTTCTAGAAAAATTAAAATACATTGGTGTACACGGCGACCTTCTGCGTTGGATTGAGTCGTACCTTAGTAACCGTAGTCAAGCAGTAACTATAAAGGGTTACTGTTCATCTTTTATTCCAGTCCCGTCTGGGGTACCCCAAGGATCCCATCTAGGTCCCTTATTATTTAATGTATACTTAAATGATATTAACCTAGTTTTCGAGCACTCCAAATTTTTACTTTACGCTGATGATAATAAAATATTTAAAATTATTAAAGGTATAAATGATTGTATTGATTTCCAGAATGATTTAGATCGGTTTAGTGATTATTGTTCCATGAATTCTTTGTTCTTGAACATTAAAAAGTGCAATGTTATTACTTTTACTCGAAAACGTTTAACTATTAATTACCAGTACAAATTAAATAAAGAAATTATTTCCAGAGCTAGTGTGGTTAAAGATCTTGGAGTTATAATCGACTCCAAGTTACTCTTTGATGAGCACGTCGCTTATATAGCTAACAAAGCTTATCGTATGCTGGGTTTTGTACTGAGGATATCCAAAGAGTTTAAGCAACCGTCAACACACATTCTTTTGTACAACACCTTCGTGAGATCTATCTTGGAGTATGCTTCTTCTGTTTGGAACCCTCAGTATAAGAATCATATTTGTAGAATCGAACGTATACATGATCGATTTATTAAGAACCTCCCAGTAAACATTTCTATTAATAATAAGAAAATTTCTATCCTTATGTCAGCAGTTGAACGACGTGCTCAACGAGATCAAGTCCTTTTATATAAGATCTTGAATAACGAAATCGATTCGCCGTATTTATTGTCTAAACTACAATTTAAATGTCCACGAAATATTAATCCCAGACAAAAATCCACTTTTTATGTCCCTGCTACCAGAACTAAATTTGCAAAAAATTCATTTATCAATAGAAGTTGTGATCAGTATAATAATCTTTTTATTAGTAATGACATATTTCATCTCTGTCTTAATAAATTTAAAATTAGTGTTATGTACAATTTGATTAATGCAAGCTGTTATTGATTTTATTATTTTACATTATTAATTTAAAAATGTGTTATTTATTGAATTTTATTCTAAGGATTTTATTGATTATCTGTAATTATTGATTGTATGGCATTTCTCTCTCTCTCTCTCTCTTTTAAATTTGTAAGTCTTTTTTAATTGTTATTTTTAATATTTTGCATCTGTATCCATGTCTTTGTTATAAGTGTTATTTTAACAACGGAAACTATTATTGGTTATGTATTATCAATTGTTTGTTATTCTATGTTTATCTTGTAACACCGTTTGTTTCCTTAATAAATAAATAAATAAATAAATAAATAAATATTTATTCTACATGTTTTATCATTCTCAATTAAATTGGTTTTAGCGTTAAACGAGAACAAACAGCCAAAAAATATTTAGTCTTTGGTGGTTTTGGTAAAGTTAAATTGCCACTTGAGCGTAACATGGCGGAGTATTTTGAAATCAAAAGATACACTTGCTATTACACTAGTTGCCATCTGTTCTTTAATCAAACCTGTTATTCTAATCTTCAAAACAAAAGAAAGACAATAATATGTAAATATTAAGAAAATTCTAAATATATTATTCTACATTCTTACAGAAGTGCTCACAATATGCGAGAATACAGTGCAAACCATGGCGAGTTCATATCTCACACAAAAATTCGTTGTATAAATTAAATTATTATTATATAACCTAGTATAAAATATATAATGTTCATTGTTCAGCATAAATGTTATAAATTTTGTTTAGATTTACATGAATTTAGAATCTCTTAATGAGCAAAGTTCAAACTTACTTATTTATGAGTTCTAAATAAAATAATACCTTAACGCCAAATATTGAGACGGTGCTTTTGAAGTATATATTATATTAGTATATATTATATGACTGCCTCGGTGGTGTAGTGAGGAGGTCCTGGGTTCGAGTCCCGGGTCTGGCCAAGTTTAGTTATTGAGTCTTTCTGTATTAGCCTCAATAACAGCTCGGAGTTGGGAAGTTGGCGGTGTTTCACCCCCGTGCTTCGGAGAGCACGTAAAGCCGTCGGTCCTGCGCCTTAACTCTCACCGGTCGTGTCGAGTGGTCGTCCCACCGGAGTATGAGAGTGACAGGAATAGAGAGTGCACTTGTGTCTGCGCGTACACTTGTGCACTATAATATCTCCTGCACAGTTGGCTAGTCTTAATGAGATTGGCCGCCGTAGCCGGAATCGGTCAGGAGAATATTAAGTATTGATGTAGTATGAAAAATATTAGCATTGATTAAGTATTATAATATAACTTCAAACTGCCTTGGTTTATTGGCTAGCATGTACATACGGCTGATGGTCTTAGTATCGAGTCCAGGGTAGTATTAAATACAGTTACTGGGTTATTCTGTCGAGAAATTCTTAGTAACAGCCCGAAGTTGGGAAGTTAGTGATGTTTCACCCTCGTGCCACGGAAAGCACCAATCCAACTGTGGATTGTTACTGGGGCTTAATAAAATGACTTAATAAACTTTGTTCAACCCAGGACTCGAACTCGACTCCCGATGTGCAGCTGTACACGCTAGCGACTACACCACTGAGCTCAATCAATAGTCTCAGTAGGACTTAATATGGCTATATTAAAGTATCAAGTACCGCACTAGCGATAGCTTACAACACTAACTTTAACAATCAACACATTACATTTATTAGAATGTAGAATAATTGAAGGTAAATAATATTTTTATAAACCTATTAATCCTAATCCGTATTAATATTATAAATGTGAAAGTTTGTGAGTATGGATGTTTGTTACTCTTTCACGCCAGAACGGCTGAACGGATCTGGATGAAATTTGGCACAGAGATAGATTATAGTCTGGAATAGATAACAATAATAGGCTACTTTTTATCCCGGAATAATTACGGTTCCCATGAGATAGATTTGTTTTTTTTCGCGAGGGTGAGTTTCTAGTATTTAAGTGCTTTGATTAACTATTTAATCTGTACTAATATCTAGATTTTTATTTAGAGTTTTAACTAGACATGCAGTTTCAGTACCAATTTAACACACGAGTGAATCACAAATATCTTACGTCCAGGAAAAAAATAAAGTTAATATTAAAAAGCGAACCTGTTAAAGTAATTATCTCAGATAGTTGAAAATTCCTATAATCCGGAGCAATTAAGATGCTACAACGTTTTTGTCAAAGCCCTGGTATAGAACGTAGACCTGTTTAGTTAAGGCGAGATTTATTGCAAAAAATGGACCATTTAAAGAGCTATGAAAGAGGAAAGACATCAAGAAGATTCTTATATAACGATGACGTAATAATAATAAATAAATATGTTGGGACATTTCACACAGCACCATCTAGTTCCATGGTAAACTACGAGGCTTGTGTTATGGATACTAGATAGTTGATACACATATATAACTTTAAATACATACATATCATATATATATATATATGTATATATATATATATATATATATATATATATATATATATATATATATATATATATATATAGTAATGATTAGCTTACCTACTTTTTGCTAACATCGATAACACTAAACAAAATAGAAAATTAACGCGCTTGCTTGGAAAACTAAGAAAAATGTATTGAAAGCTCCAGTAATATGCTTTATGGACAATAAAGCCAAAATTATGTATTTAAAAAAATATTATATGTTGTTTTTTTGTACTAGCCTTATAAGAGAACTTAATAACATACAGATTTTCAGAATAGCATAACTTATTTATTGTATTCAGCCCTTTTAACATCCCACTGCTGGGCACGGGCCTCCCTTCATATTACTTACTTATTTATTTATTACGATTGACTTATTTATTTATTTATTACGACTGTTAAAATCTGTGCACTTAAATGTTAACTATTATTTCAAACAAATCTATAAGTACCTAGTAATAATATTTTCTTAGATTTACGCGAATATTTGACATCTATACATATAATAAAATTCTAACAGAGACGAATCTGTACATCAAATATGTTTTGGAAAATCTTATTGAAATAGTCATTATTGTCATACAGATGCCGAATCTATAGTTTTTAGAATTTTTGTTTGTTTTTTTCTCTGTCTGTCTGTGAACGCATCATGAGAAAACCATTGAAGAGATTTTGATGAAATTTTGTATGATGATAGCTGGTTACCCGGGCCAACATATAGAATACTTTTTACTGCGGGAAAATATTTAATATCTGAGAATTCTATACTAAACATTAATACGTAACTAGGGACGAACCCGGGTGAGTCGTTAATTTTAAATAAAACGACCTTTTCGGATTTTTTCGCGGATTTATTTCGATCTCTCTTTCTCTCACTCTGTCGTGACCATGATTGCTGAAAAGCGAACGATACGTCGGGTACCAAAATCAAAATAAAACCACAGAAAAAACCGAAAAGATAGTTTTATTTACGTAGTAATATTTAAAGCTCAATAGAATTTTGTTTATCGTTTGTTTGAACGCGCTAATGTCTGAAAGTACCAAACTGATTTGACCAATTCGAATTTTTGTATTTAATAGCCCGTTATTTAGGAAGGTATGTTATGTATTAATATCACGCTTAGGAGTGGAGCTGTTGTAGTACAATACATTTATACACAAGTAGAGACACAGTCAAAATCTAGTATTTGTTAATATATGTATATATATATATATATATATATATATATATATATATATATATAATATGTTTTTATACAAAAAAATAATTTAAAACTTTCAAATTGTTTAGAAGCGTAAATGCTTTAGTATACTTTCTTTTGGTCCCTAGAAAGAATAAGTTTTTCCACTTTACATTTATGAATGATAAAATGCTTTAACTTCAAGTCCCTTGTTAACTCTTGGCTCATCTTGTGCATAATCAACACAAACTCATTTAAGTTAGACACTCGGCTAAGTTCAGAATTGCATGAGAATCGATGGTACGTGTAAATTAACTTGACACTGCGTTGATAATCAAAAATTATCATTTTTTCGTTAAGTATCTGTACGTCTGTCTGGAAACGCATCACGAGAAAATCTGACCACTGGGGTCAGATTTTATAGTGATAGCTAGTTATACGGGTTAAAATATAGTATAATTTTTACTGCGGAAAAATATCTCATCTCTCATCTAAGAAATCTATATTAACCTTAAAACGTAGGGACGAACCCAAGCGGAGGAGTGAGTCGTTAGATAAATATAAAAAAATAGCATCGTGAACAAAAAAAAAGTGATTATCCTGTAAATACCGGTAATTTTAATCAGAAAAAAATATAGATAATATACAATTTAAATGCGATCTATACTTATACTAGAAACTTCGTAGCACCAACGATTTATAAGAAACCATAGGCTGTCGTGCTGCGAGCCCATAAAGCGATGCACATGCGAACTACTCGTTTGAATCAAAGTCTCCGCAATAATATTATACATAATTTCAACTGAACGTAAAAAAATTATTTGAACATTCAGTGTAACATAAAAACTTTGGATTTAACTTCGCTAAGAACTCTTTTCTTATTGATCCAAATAGTTTTACTGTTTCAGAAACACATTAAAAGTATTATATTCTACATAAACAAGCGGATTTTTCTTTAATGTTTATGGAACCATTTTGTTCTACAATCTGTACATGTTATATAGATAATGGATTTTTAGGAGTTCAAAAGGGAAAGATCCTGAATTCATAATGATACGTATTTATCATTATTTAGATTTGAATCACTATTGTTAATATTCAAAATTAAATTGTTAAATAATATAATAAAAATATATCTATCTCATATTTATTACCTACATTCTATTTTATAATTAACCCCGGACGCAGAAAGAGGTGTTATAAGTTTAACGTGTGCCTGTGTATCTGTCTGTGGCTTCGTAACGCCCAAACGGGTGAACCGATTTTAATTTAGTTTGTTTTATTTGAAAGGCCAATTAATCGAGAATATTTTTAGTTATAAATCAAGAAAAATATATATAAATCAAGACAATCCGTTCAGCTGTTAGCAGCCCATTAGCTCTTATTTAGGATAAAAGGAAATGAGCAACTTCCAAAGATCTAATCGATCCAAAACTTGGTATCATGTTACTTCAAGACATTGAAATTATATAGTAATCTTGTCCTGATGCTGCAGCGTCACTTGGAATCTGCAAGATACTTAACTCTTTACTTATATCTTAACTCTATCTCTTAAATAAGTAGGTTATTTAAATTTTTATTTCAATTTCTTGTATTAAATGATGATGATTGTAGAATGTTATCTAAAGGATTTATCAAAAACAACAGGTACAGGATAGCCCGCAAGGCAATTGTTTTTCGAAAACAAAACATAATTGTTATATGTTTATCAAAGTTGGCTTCGGAGGTTTTAATTTGATCCCTTTTCGCGATTATGTATAAATGCTCATAGGTAATATCTCTACGCTCTGTATAATTAATTGCTCCACTCCTAGGGACCGTTGCGTAGATAATAAATAATCGATAATCTTTCTCAACTAGTTAGCTTTTTTCTGTATAGATATCATCCAAATTGAATTTTTTTATAGATCTACAAGAAATAATATTTATTTCAAATAATTATATCTATAAATATAATAAAATTCTGGGTCGAATCTGTACATTTAATATTTTTCGGAAAATCTTTTTGAAATAGTCATTATTATCGAAACGGAATTATATAGTTTTTAGAATTTTTGTTTGTTTGTCTGTCTGGGAACGCATCACGAAAAAACCACTGGACCGATTTTGATGAACTTTGGTATGATGATAGCTAGTTTCCGTGTGAACATATAGGATACTTTTTACTGCAGGAAAATATCTTTGAGAAATCTTTGTTAACCGTTGAAATGTACCTAGGGACGAAACCTTGCGGAGCAAGAGTGAGACGATAGTTATCTATAAATACTTAAATAAGCAAAGACAAAATATTTCAATACCTTTGTTCTCGTGTTTCTTTCAACCGCTTTTTTTTCTTTGTATATTACTGTATTTTTTTGGAAATAGATATGTTTTTGTTCATTTTTCATGTATAATTTTATCACTATACCAAAAAACTGTTTATATTTTATCACATATAAGATAGATATCAGAACCGTGATTGGCACTATAGTGTAAATCAGTCCTTAATGGGGCACCGCAAAATCACTTATGCACTACTTACTTCTTGAAATTTAAGTTAAATATTAGATGCAAGTTTTTCTAGAAGCTTGAAAGTTTTAAAGTTAGAATTATGGCAATTGATATTTTAGCTTGTTTGTATCGTTACCGGCAAATCCCATCGGACTCACCGGTGCTCTTAAATTACAAAACCACATGTTTGGTTTCAAAACAGGACGAAATAATCATATATTCATTTGACTGAACATCTATACGCTAATATACAGTAATATTATCTACACGATAAGTTTTCGTTTCTGAATAAAAAGCATTCTTAACAGAGTTTGTCAGTTACCCGCTTACATAATACTATGCTTATATAGCTTTAAATTACTAAATAAATAATAAGCATATACATACTTATTATTTATTTAGTAATTTAAAGCTAGTGTAAATGCGCGTTCTAAAAAATCCTCGTTTCAAATTAAGATCTTATAAAAAAGTTACCTATGCCACTCTCTCGACCATAAACAACATACATACATACGTATGAACATATGTCTATGCAAAATATTACTTCGATATTTTGTTCCATTCCCTTGCTAAATAATAATAAAACAACAAAACAATGCTGTTCACATTGGAAATAATCTAACTAATAAGTTTGGTTTGTACTTTAATAAATAAACACAACACAAATTTGTCATTTATTTTATATTAAATATGCAAAAAGACATACCTGAGCAATAAAACCAACATAAATAGTAAAATTAAATAATAATGTATATGAATAATAATATTAAATATAAGTAAAAAAAGTTCTTAATCTATACATATAATTAAATTCTAAGTGATTGTGATTAAAATCTGTACATTAAAAATATTGTAGAAAATCTTATCGAATATAATCGATACAGAGACCGCATTTATAGTTTTTTGAATTTTTGTCAGTCTGTCTATCTGTTTGTCTGGGAACGCATCACGAGAAAACCACTTGACAGATTTTGATGAAGTTTGGTATGATGATAGCTGGTTATCCGGGTCAACATATAGGATACTTTTTACTGTAGGAAAACATCTCATCTCTGAAAAATCTATACTAATCGTTAAAACGTAAATAGGGTTGAACTCTATCTATCTATTATATGATCCCCAATTCAATAAAATCATCGATGATCCCTTGCATTCTGTTATAAAAACTCTCATCCACTTTTATCGGCATTTCTAAAATATCATCTTTACTAAGATCTGGGACGTCATCACATATGAAGAACATTGGCAGCATGTATAAAGTGTACATTAATGCGTAGTCTAAACTATTCTGAAAACACGTATCGAAGTCCTTTTTTGTACAAAATTCAATCACATCAATATCGAAATAGCCTAAAAAACATTTTAAGCTATCAAAATAATAATCTTTAAGGTATATTAAATATTTTTTTCTAAAAGATCTATCGCTAGATGCATATAAGAAGTATATAAGATCTATTACAGGACATCCGTAGTAGATTTGTTGAAAATCGATTGGTATCACTTCTGAGATGACTCCATCCTGAAACAGAAAATATATGTATGTATATGTTACAAAAATTCAAAAATCTAGTTTATGCATATCTAATTAGGGCCACGTCTAGGTGGAAAGTAATACTGAAAATATGAAATTTCGAGTGATCTTATCTATCGATTGTATTCAGCCGTTTTTAACGTCTCACTGTTGAGCACAGGCCTCCCTTCAGTACGAAGGATCAGGCTATAATTCATTGAAAGTGTCAAATTAGAAATGTATAGATTTCAAAATTTTATCACAATTAGAAAATTTTGGTATTGTCAAGTGGTTTTCGATGTTTATTAGATTTTTGCAAACAGTCACACATATATTTTGCCAAAGCAAGGACGGGTCGGGAGTTTATTGTAAAACCTATAACAAAATAAACTCATTAAATATTTTATTAATACTAGTGTAACATTACATTACGATTCGTTAGAGAATCAATTATCCTTTCATTAACTCACGCCACAATTACAAATAAATTTTCAAGCAAAATAAATTACTTACGAGGTAAATTAAGCTTGTTGCAATTTGTGAAAATTATTTCGAAACGTATTCGTTTTTCTTAATAGATACAATTTAAATTAATTTATGTTACACTAGCGAAAAACGAAAACGAATCTACCCCACGGGAATCATACATTTTTTCGGGATAAAAAGTAATTTATCTATAATCTATCTCTGTGGCAAATGTCATCCAAATCTGTTCAGCCGTTATGGCGTCATTGAGTAACTTTCGCATTTATAATATTAAATAAGTAGCGGCTCACCCTCGCTTCGCTCGGTTTCCCCTCTGAAAAACGTAAACAAATCTATCCCACGGGAACCGTACATTTATCAAAGATAAAAAGTAACCATGTATTACCAGACTATAATCTATCTCTGTGCCAAGTTTCATCTAGATCCGTTCAGCCGTTCTGGCGTGATTGGGTAACAAACATCCACCCAAATATTCGCTTTTTAATATTAATCATAATAATTTATACGATGATTCGAAACTAGGTGAAATTACTTCAGTGTATTAGATATTGATTCCTCGGTTAATTAGTTGCCTACTTATTGAATAACTCAGTAAATTCCATAGAACTTCGCCAAATATTTTACTTATGTATTGTATTTGAGATATGTATGCATAAAATGTTAATCTATACATATAATAAAATTGTAACTAAGTCGAATCTAGTTTTATTTTTGTCTGTCTGTCTGTCTGTCAGTCTGTTACCGCATCACAGAAAAACCACTGGAGGGATTTTGATGAAATATAGGGTACTTTTTACGCGGGAATATATCTATCTCATTTCTGAGAAAAAAAAAATACAAAAACTGCATTGTAAGAGTATACTAATATGTAAAACCTAAGAATTTGGTGTTTGACCATCTGAACGCGGGCGGAGCTGCGGGCAATGCTAGTATTGAATAATGATGCTTCACGGTGTAAGAAATAGAATGTAATGAATTTTATTGGCGACACTTTTGCTTTTAGAAGATATTTAGACTAATCATAATGATATTATTGTTGTTACTAATCCCTCCACAACCGTGGACACGCCGGCGTTACAGTTAACAATAGATTTCTTAGAAATTTAATTAATTTCTTAGAAACATACCTGGAGGTGTTATGTATATTACTTTCTTAGATTTACGCGAAAGTTTGACATTTTAATAAAACTATCTTTTCGGGTTATTTTGCGGATTTATTTTGATTTTTGGTCTCGTCGTTTCGAATGGATTACGACAATCATGGTCACGGGAAAGATTAAACAAAATAAATAAATAAAAATATATACGCCAAAGAATGTGAAAAGATAGTTTTATTTAAAATTATTTATAATTTTCTTATTATATTTTATCTTCATTATATTATAATCAAGAAGATATTATTTTCCTAAGTAATTCCAGTCATGCTGGACTGCGACCAGCCAACGATAACGGTAAACGACGCATAAAGTAAGACGACACATTAGGCTCAGTTTGTAGTGACCCTAATTGCTGTGCCGGCGGTCGCGGATTCGAGTCTCATTGGGGGCATTCATTTGTGTGACGAGAACGAATGTTTGTATCCCAGTCATGGGTGTTGATATTTATAATATAAATGTATTTAAAGTTATGTATAACGTTTATACGTGTAGTGTATCAACTATATGGTATCCATAACACAAGCCTCGTAGCTTACCATGAAACTAGATAGTTGTGTTAATGTCCCAACATATTAATATTAACATTAGTGTGGTGTGGAAGACGACCAGACCAGAGAATCGCTGGACTGAGAGATAAACTATTTTATTAAATATGGGATTGTTATCTCATCAACTTATTATAAGTGACTAAACAAATATTTCTTAAAAACCCAGACGTTTTTTGTCCGACTCAAAACGTTTGACCGATAAACTATCCGCTATATCAATAAGTTCAAACATTATACCAACTTATAAGTACCGACGTATTTCACCACTAAAGATTTTTTTCTTCTGAATAGTAGATAATTTATTAATAATTACAAATTTAAGAAAAAAATCAAGTAATCCTCCACGATAATGATTATCAATGGAGCGAGTATTTAGCGAAATAAGAACCTGTATGAATATTATATATTTTGGATATTTAATCACTAACCTTCATTGCACTAGACAAAATTTGACTCACTCTCATTGTAGTCTCTCAGTATTCATTACATAACAAAATAACTGTATATAATCATATCCGAAATAGCACTAATATAAAAATTAAGGAGTAGAATGAGTTTGATCAAGTTTAGTCATCGCAGTGTCAAAACTTTGCTCATTAATACCAAACGATTAATGCTTGAGGTGCGAAGGAAAAATAAGGATAATAAAATTTTATTAATAAACTAGCATTGCCCGCGGCTCCGCCCGCGTTCAGATGGCCAAAAACCAAATTCGTAGGTTTTACATATTAGTATACTCTTACAATGCAGTTTTTGTATTTTTTCTCAGAAATGAGATATTTTCCCGCGGTAAAAAGTATCCTATATGTTGATCCGGATATCCAGCTATCATCATACCAAATTTCATCAATATTTGTCCAGCGGTTTTCTCGTGATGCGGTAACAGACAGACAGACAAAAATTCTAATAATTATAGATTCGGACTGTGTGTCGATAATAATGTCTATTTCAATTAGATTTCCCAAAAAATATATAATGTACAGATTCAACTTAGTTACAATTTTATTATATGTATAGATAACTTTCGTCAATCCTATTGGTCAATTAAAACCATAAACTTGGAAAACATTTGCTTTGGAAGTTTAGAGGGAAAATTATTAGGAAATAAAGAACTCCTAAAGAAATTCTATGATTAATCTTGTTGTTATATAAAAATAAACTGACTTACTGTTTCTTTCATTAAAATGTTATTCATTTTGTAATCTCCATGGCATAAAGTTTTAAATGGCATATCCGTCCCATTCATATATTTCGGATATTTCTCTAAAGACGAATCAAAGAAAGTCCATATATTCTTTTTAGTTTCGTCATTTAATTTCACCACTGACACTTTACATATTCTTCTGATAAAATCGTTCCAATACTCATTGTAAACAAATGATTGTTGTATTGATTTAATTTTCGCGTCAAAATATTCTGGCCTTTTTCTTTGCAACACGATGGAGAGACCGTGGAATCTTGCAAGTTGCTCAACAGATAGCTTAGCGAATTCTATCGACATAACATCCAACCTGAACATTGTTTTGAACCCCTTCTGAGTTAAGTTCTCAAGTATTATAACCTCTGTATTTAATTCATCGTAACCTTTAACTAATTTAAATCTATCTTGCAAAGGAATATCAGCTTCATCTTGTAATTCATAGAATATTTTGCCAAGTTCTGTGTAAAGAAAGGCTTCTTTTGCGTAAACTTCTGGTATTGAGTATACTTTAAAATCGTTGTTGTAAATTATGTGTTTTAGAAATATATTAGTTTCTGTATGAACTTCTTTAATTTTCCCTTTTATGTTTATTTCATATAGCTCACCTAAGAAATTGTTTCCTCCTGTTGATATTTTTCTGGCTTCGACATCGTATGAAATATAACCTTGCTTTTTTATAACATTAAATATTCGTTCTACAATTTTTTCTGAAAATTCTTTATGCAATTTTACTTCGTCACATTTATAGTTAATACGATCCATACTGAACTATGAGAATTATAAAATATTACGAAAAAAAGTTATATAAACAGCACACCATAAAACAAATATCTAATTTAATCAGCATTGATAGGAGTGATAAAACGTCACTTAGTTGAACAAACGATGAGACATAGACAGCTAACATATTCACCGTTTTTTGTACGCGATTGCACAACAATACCTGACATGCAATCTTACAAATAAAAATAAACTTTACGTTGCGAAGAACTAAATTGTAAATGCTTTAGCTGACTTTGATTTTATAACTTTTTCTATATTTAAGTCTTTTTTTGTTGGTCTAGATATGGTTTTATTATTGTTTTACAGTTCTCCGACAGTACACCGAGATTACACGCACTGGGCGACCGCGACCAATACCGTGATCGGAGCGACTGAATATTATTATGATAGTCGAGGATGTATTACGTCCAATAGCAAATTTAATGAAGTTGGTAACAGACCGTCGCGTCGGATACTACTCAGCAATGGATGTCTGCTATTTAGTCTATGCCATGTCTAAAAGTTGAAGGGCTATATTGTTAATAAAACTAATTAAAAGTGTTTGTTAAGATTAATTCTTTTTATTAAGTTTCTGTCGAAATGAAATATTTGATAAAAATTTCCTTATAAATATTTCCTTGGTCGGTTTTTTTTGTTATTTTTTTATATACAATGCAAGTTACATAAAGGCCCGAGTATTAAGCGAATAACTTTGATTATCATGAATGACTTTCAACAATGATTTTCACAAACTCACATGATTCTAGAAAACATGTTTTAATTACATCTTAGATATAAAAAAGATAATAAAAAATACAACAATATTTTATACGTATAATTAGATGGATTGAGCATTAATATAAAAATTAAATTATAATATGCCCCATTCCATATATTCTTCGATAGTCTCATTAACCCTTACTTTATAGACATCATTAACCTTCGCAGAAGTGAAATTCGTATCAGTTTTCATAATCTCTGGTTCATCTGTCAGACAGAGGCGCAACGCGTACAGGGTAATAAAAAGCCCATAAAGTAGATTTTCTTTAAAATCTTTTTCAAAGACACTTCTCGGATAAATTTTGCTTATGTCCAAATCAAACATCTCCAAATGCCTTGTCATTGTTTTGTGATAAAGATCCTTTAAATTATCCATATGATTTTTCCTAAACTCTCGATCAGTTCCAGTATAAAGAAAGTGTAAAATGTCTACAATTGGTGAACCGAAACTCACCATTTGATAGTCAACAATTATTGTTTCGATCTCTTCATCAATCTGTAAAGATAAACAAAAATGTTTTATAGATCTTCATTACAAAAATTTAATATAATATTGCTCAAGGAATAGTAGCGCGTTTGTTTAAAAAAATCAAGTGTGCAACGATTTGAAACTAAATTTGAAATTACCGACATTTTTGCGTATTATATTTTTAACTTTATTATCCAAAATAAATTAGGTTTTTATTAAAATTATCCAAAGATGAGTGAACTTTAGATGCCAAGCAGTAAACTATAATATAGTCAATTCCTTCTCATATAACTTGGAGTTAAATTTGAATAATTATTTTTTATTTAAGCAGATATAGAGAACATAGTAGTTTCTTTTTTAATGGAAGAATGAGTTAAATAAGTTTAAAAGACTAGCTTTCAATATGGCCATAATCTAAAGGCGGATTTATGTTTTGAATTATACTTACGTTTTTTCTTAATAATATATTGTTCATCCTATAATCTCCATGACATATGCATTTTACCAATCCCATTTTGCCCGTTAAATATTTCGGAATTGTTTTTACCGCTTCTTCTATAATATATTCTTTTATAGATTGATCGTTTTGATTAATACATTCGAAAGACTTTTCAATGGAAGATCGAATGGACTTGTTCCACTTATCGATTATAATGTCATTCTCCTCAATGAGTGTATATGAGATTTTGAGAGTTTTGATCTCCTTCTCAAAATAATCTGGTCTCTTTTGTTGTAAAATAAAAGAAAGAGCGTGAAATTTTGCTAGCTCTCTAATAGCTGCTTCGGCAAAATCCAATGGCATCAAATTAAATCTATTTAGTACTTTGAAACCTTTTCGAGACAAGTTTTCTAAGATGATTACATGAGAATTGCAATCGTAGCAGTGGGCTTTCCTTAGCCGTTCACTGTTTGGAATACCAGCCTCATTGTAAAGCTCGTCGAAAATATTCTGTAATTCAGCATACATGAAAGTTTCCCTCTTGTAACAAGCATCAACATTGACCATTCCTTCAATTACTCCTGTTTCTGGGACAATATGTTTGACAAATATGTTTAGCTCCTTCACACCATCTTTAGTTTTACCTTTTATGTCAACCTCTGTCAAATCACCCAAAAAATTACCACCATTTGTCGAGATTGGGTAGTGGCAAATTTGAAAAGATATGTAATTTTCTTTTTTGATAACATTTTCGATTGACTGTTCCATTATTCGGCATATACGTATTTCCTCGCCAGTATTGCTATACGTTTTAGTTTCGTTTGCAAAACAAACACATGTTCTCTGCTCAAACTCCATTTTGAAAAGACTACTTGAAGTTCTATGATATCAATTTTTTCGTTACGCGAATTTATATAGTCTAGCGCAAATATTATACTCTCCTTGATTTAATAAACATAACGCATGCTTTACACTGTTTTACCGACGAAATAATACTCATTTTATAACATAATAGATACGAAAATCGTTTCACAATTTTTTTCACAAAAAACTGTAATAAGTCATTTGAAAAAAAAAAAGATTTTATTAATCAAAAACATACATGTCAATAAAAATATATTTAATAAAGAAATTTACTGTGACTTTTGTGTGTGTGTGTTTAATGACGACCCGTTTGGCTCAGTTTGTAGTGACCCTACTTGCTGTGCCAGCGGTCGCGGGTTCGAGTCCCGCTGGGGGCATTCATTTGTGTGATGAGCACGGATGTTTGTACTCCAGTCATAGGTGTTTATATTTATAATATGTATGTATTTAAAGTTATATATGTGTAATGTATCAACTTATCTACTCAAGCCTCGTAGCTTACCATGGAACTGTGTGTTAATATTCCAACATATTTATTTATTATTATTATTTATTTATTTTATCTTAATAAATAATTTAACTATAACCTACCCACAAATAACAAAATGATGCTGTGAATGCTGTCTGTAACAACTATACCTTCGAGACATGTAACACCTCAGTCTCTCCCGTGACCATGATTGCTGTAAAGCATTCGAAACGTCGGGAACCAAAAATCAAAATAAATCCACGAAATAATCCGATATATGTGTAGTGTATCAACTTATCTTGTATCCATAACACAAGCCTCGTAGCTTACCATGGAACTAGATGGTGTTGTGTGTTAATGTCCCAACATATTTATTATTATTATTACTGGAGACATTTTGACTTGTACAAGCATTTTTGAATGTCCACTTTAATTTAAATATCAGCAGTGTGGTCTCTCCGTGACGAAGCTACTAACGACATGGAAGGCAGTTCTGCTGAGAAGATAACATATAAATAAGAATTGAATTATAAATATAAAGAAGGTGTCTTTATATTGTTTTTAATAATAATTTAGAAAGTGTCAAGATAGACGCGCCTTATTAGTTAAGGTAAACATGATGCAATAAAATGAAAAATGAGTTTGCTTTGCTTAACAAAACAACAGTTGTAACATTTGGCATTTACAATCAAATATTTGAAGATTTTTATCAAGATAATGAAACAAAAAAAGTAAAAAATATTTTTTATTATTATTTAGGTATGTATATATTATTTTTATTTTTTGAGGCAGTGGTAGCTCAGTGATTACACGCTCGCTTGGGAAACCGAGTGAAGCGAGTTCAAATCCAGGGTCTTGCACCTCTGATATTTTCATGTGCGAATCATTTTCCAATACGATTACCACTTACGGCGAAGGAAAACTTCGTGAGGAAACCTGCATGCTGAGAGAACCTAACAAGTTTTCAAACCTATTCGAAAGACATGTGCAGTCCGTCAACCCGCACTTGGCCAGCGTGGTGGAGTATGGCCTGATCCTCCTTGTATTTAATATGCCCAGCAGTGGAACGTTAAAAAGGGCTGAATATATATATAATTTTTACATATCAAAACTTAAAAAGAAACCGACTTCCATGCACTAAAATGTAAAAAATAACTAAGTGGGGGTTTTTATTTAGAATAGACACCTAATCAGATATTTTCAAAGTCGGTGGCAGCTAAGTTTTTATTTTTTCATTTTTAGGGTTGACGTAATGAGCAGGTAACTTGTAAGAAGAAAGTTTTTTAATAGCATATTTGATTAAAGAATTTATTTAAAAAAAAAATTATTTTTGATTTTTTTAAAAACCGCTCGACCGATAAAATGTATATGGAGCCACCAGGGAAGTATACCCTTTGAAACAAATAAAAAAAAGATTCCGACGAATTGAGAACCTCCTCCTTTTTAGAAGTCGGTTAACAAGGTGATGTGACTTAGTCTAGAAATACAAACATTCTTTTTGTTTTACTTTGCAAAGTACTTTTCTTATAAAAACTTTTTGTTATGATTTTGAAGTCGGTTAACATTAGCGGTATACGGAAACGGAATATCCTGTTATTATATTCTCTTCGTCGATTACATTGTTTTAAACAATAATGATACAATACAAATAGATAAATAAATAAATATGTTGGGACATTAACACACAGCAC
The DNA here is from genome assembly GCA_947093115.1 of Brenthis daphne. Classification (NCBI taxonomy): domain Eukaryota; kingdom Metazoa; phylum Arthropoda; class Insecta; order Lepidoptera; family Nymphalidae; genus Brenthis; species Brenthis daphne. The sequence goes on along the minus strand of OX352483.1, from coordinate 1,800,543 downwards.
CATCTAGTTCCATGGTAAGCTACGAGGCTTGTGTTATGCATACTAGATAGTTGATACACTACATACACATATATATATAACTTTAAATACATACATATTATAAATATAAGCACCCATGATTGGAGTACAAACATTCGTGCTCATCACACAAATGAATGCCCCAGCGGGACACGAACCCGCAACCACTGGCACAACAAGTAGGGTTACTACACACTGAGCCAAACGTGTCGTCTTGATGTTCGTTATATATCAATAGTAAATAATAATGTCTCCGATACCGCTTTCGAAATGGCGGATTACATATTTTTTCATAATTCCCTCAATAAGGGGATCAAATGAAAGGGCTTGACTAGTAGAATACTACACTATGATAAATTTCAAATCCAAGATGGCCGCCACCACAAAATGGCGAAATACATGTTGTTTTTTTTTTTAATTTTTAATTTAATTTAGTTATTATTTCAGTAATAAATACATAGAACGCTCATATAACTTATTAAATTATAGCAAGCGAAATAATACTAACGTTTTAGAAAAGCAAAGAAAATGAGTATTTGTTTTATATCGCATCGCTTAGATACATAATAGTAGCCTGCGTGCTACTCCAAGTCATGGACTATCTACGTACTAAATTATATTCAAATCTGTCTAGCCTTTTCAACTTGAAGTAATAGCAAACATACACAAATACAAATTTTGACATTTATAATGTCCAATGGTCACGGGAACTTATATATATATATCTTGGTGTATGTTTGTGTATTATTGTGTGTGTGTGTGCGTGCGTGTGCGTGCGTGCGTGTGTGCGTGTATATATATATATATATATATATATATATACGTGTACGTTTCGCAATTAAATGATGAGAAAACAATTGTGTGGTAAGCGCGGGGATCAAGGGTATCATATGTCCAATCCCAAGTCCTAGCTAAATTTTATCGAAATATGCTCAAAGGCTTAACAGTGTGAAGGTTACAGGTAGAGTTACTTTCACATTTACAATATTAGTATGGATTCATTAATATATGTTACTTATTTATTATATCTAAAAGCAAGCTCAATTTAATATGAGATTCTAACACGAGTAAATATCTTTTGTTTGAGAATAGTGAAGCTATATACACTAATACAACCACGAGACAATAGACCAACCCCATTTGTAAAGTGGGCCGACTTTACACAGAATTGTAATGTTGCAATTTTGTATTATCATTTGTATTTACAAATTTTGGAACTTTAATTCTTGCACATATTAAATGAAAGTATATGCTTATAAAAGAATAAACTACATACGTGTATTCGTTGTAGGGTTTTTTATTACTTTATTAAAAAAAAATGAAAATAAATGGTGCATGTACGGCTGTCAATCCACAAGTCCTAGGTTCAAACCCGAGTGTATTATTTAGTTTTTGATTTTATTGTCATGAAATTTAAAGTAATAGTATCGAAAATTATCGGGGAGTATCCGGTGTCTCAGAGTAAAGTCGTCAATCCTGCGCGTGCGCCTTCCAAAGGTCGCCAATTTGTGTTTGTGCGTATTCTTGTGCACCACAGTATCTCTTGTGTACACGGCAAATCATAAAGGCTGCCTTGGCATAAACCGGTCAGGGAAACATTTTATTATCAATGTCAACACCACGAGTTGAGATCACGTAAATGTGAAATATAAACTATATACAATTTTAATTATTTGAAGATTTAAGTAAAAGCATTACAATACTATAGCACAAACTGTTTCTACTATATTATACTCAGTACCGAATGGAAATAATCAAGAGTACGAAAATATTTGTAATAAATTTAAATATTATGATAAAATCTATCCTATCCTATAAATATGATAAAGATTGCCGTAGATTGCTTCCCTCATTACTGAGATTGTGTGATAAGTTACCATTTAAAATCTTGCATTTCAAAAGAAAACCAAGAACTAACTACTTAATAGCAAAAGAAAATCAAGAATTAGTAGTTGACAAATTTAAATATTTGTCCTCTCAGAGTGAGAGACTGTCTCTCCCGTGACCATGATAGCTGTAAAGGATTCAAAACGTCGGGAACCAAAAATCAAAATAAATTCACGTAAAAATCCGAAAAGATAATTTATTTAAAGTCAAATATTCACGTAAATATGAGAAATAATTAAATTTAAATGTTGTTACGCATACGGTGTGATGGTCAGACGGCTTATTCGCATCGGTGTGACCTTGACTCAATCGACCCGTTTCACGAACATTCCGACGACATTTCACCGTTTAATCCAATACCGTCTTTCAACCTGCCCTTTAGGACCTTATCTGATAAAGATGATAGAAAATTAGAATCAACCTTTTGAAATTTTTAGGCTCACAGATAACAGGTTTTCTGCAGAAATGTTCAAAATTTCCAGCGAATTGATTGAATTAATGGAAAGCTTTTGTTCATGTAGCTTTCAAAATATATAAGAAAATAAATAGCAAAAACTAAATTAGTGGTATTGCGCCACTGAAGAGTACCTAAAACTGTTTTTTTTAATAGTTTTTATTTATTATGATGTATATTATATGGCTAGCCTCGATGAAATGGGCCTTCGTGTACGAAATCGGTCAGAACTTTTTATATTATAAATATATGTATGTGCTTTTAGATAGTTTATTGATTGGAAAATTATAACCTCTAAGCGATCTACAATCAGGTCAGCCCCGGTACTAACATAGGTCTATTTATCAGTGCCTTCCGTAATAAATTGGCAATTACCGAAGAGATCCTGGAAATGTTCCTTTATTTTGTAAAGTCATGATGATATAAGTTTAAATTATTGTAAATAGTATATATTATCTATGTACAATGTAAATATTATATCATAAAGTTGAAATTCATACATCTGATTACTGAGTTATCTAATACTATCTTGTTTCAGTCTTTAGATCAAAATAATTTATTATATGTTTCTTTGAAGCCATACTACTATCATTGGTAGATATAAAAAATGTATGTATAGATGACGGTGCACCTAATCAAACAATATATGTTTTTCTTATAAAAATTACAAAAAACTATATTTTTACTCATTTTTTATTTTGACGACACGTTTAGCTCAGTTTGTAGTGACCCTACTTGCTGTGCCAGCGGTCGCGGGTTCGAGCCCCGCTGGGGGCATTCATTTGTGTGATGAGCACGAATGTTCGTACTCCATTCATGGATGTTTATATTTATGATATATGTATTTAAAGTTATATATGTGTAGTGTATCAACTATCTGGTATCCGTAACATAAGCCTCGTAGCTTACCATGGAACTGTGTGTTAATATCCCAACATATTTATTTATTATTATTATTTATTTATCTTATCTTAATAAATAAATTATTTAACTACATTTAATAACTATTAGTCCACATAATACTTTCTTAGATTTACGCGAATGTTTGACATTATTAAATAAAACTATCTTTTCGGATTATTTCTCCTCTCCTCAGTCTCTCCCGTGACCATGGATGCTGTAAAGCATTCGAAACGTCGGGAACCAAAAATCAAAATAAATCCGCGAAATAATCCGAAAAGATAGTTTTATTTAATAACTATTAGTCCATTGAAAAGGTACATTTGTTAAAATTTGTATTGTTTTTATTATTTACTAGCGACTCACCATCCCTTTGCTCGGGTTCGTCCCTAGCTTGATTCCTCATACAAGCATTCATACCCATTTTCATCCCCTTGAAGGATGATTTCCGGGATAAAAAGTATTCTATTTCCTTCTCAGGATCTTAAACTATCGTCTCACCAAATTTTAACTAAATCGGTTCAGTAGATCCATAAATTAGCCTCTACAACGTCACAAACTCACAATTCACAAACTTTACCTCTTTATAATATTAGTATAGATAACCGACTTGCCCTTACTTTACCCGAGTACCTCTCTGGGTGCCCTTTTATATTTTTGTAATATTATATACAGGCAGCGTCACCTTTTAACAAATTCTGTTATTAATAGTACCTATATGTTAAGAAAATTATTACTTACTATTTTACGTTAGTTATTTTCCATATGATTTATATATGATTTTTTTATACCATCTTATAACTTTTGAATTATTTTCCATAGTTCTTCCGACTAAGTGTCATTTTTTGAATATAGCAAATAAAATGGTTGATGATACACTGCTTGTACAGATATCATTTTACGTTCATTTGTTTTTATTTAAAAGTTTTTCTGTCTCTTCGGCTCTTCTCAGCAGAACTGAATTCCAAATCGGTGGTAGATTCCTCACGGACTTATTTACTGACATTTTATTTACATTTTAATAATGTAAGAAGTGTCAAGTGACAATTCAAAAGTGTTTGTAAAAGTCTATCGGGTATATTTTGATATGATTGTTTATTGTTGTTTTATAAGTCTGTACTGGTCTTCGGTCAACAGTAGTATTGTTGATCGAAGGTACGAGTATATTATGTTAGATATAAATAGTAATTCTATTCTAATGATAGATTTAAACTTATTTTCAATGGGCGCATAGCAAAGACAAATAAAGATTTCAAAGGCTCCTTTATTGGAGAAATGCTAAAAATTTTCGAATAACCTCGAATGGTTCTAGCACGTAAAATTCCTGTAATATCCATTAATTGAATTCTTCAATAAAACAAGATGCCGGAAATGCGAGTTGCTGTCACAAAAACTATTTTTGTGATCAGAATCATGAGAACTTCCTTAGTAAAGTAGTGAACAAAGTACGTACCTATTAATCAAACTGTGACTTTTGGTACAAAAGAAGGTGTGCTTGGACATGAGATCTCTAGAAGATATTATATTTCTTTTTCCAAAATCTAAATTGTAACTACTCATATCTGTTTGTTTGTATGTATTCAGCCCTTTTTAACGTCCCACTGCTGGGCACGGGCCTCCCTTCAATACGAGGGGGAATGTTTGTTTACACTTAGTATTATATTATAGAGAAGCACAAACAGATCTACTCTACGGGAACCGTTCATTTTTCAGTTTAAAAAATGTTCAATATGATTCTTTAAATTGACATAACTTTTTTGCTTATGAACCGATTGACATGAAACAAACATTAAAGTTAAGTGAAGCTTATCACAATATATTACTGAAAACCACATCTAAATCGGATAAGCTGTTTCTAAGATTAGCGTGCACAAACACACAGACAAACAGATAAACAGACAGCAAACAAAAATCCTAACAATCATTGTTTTGGGTGTTATTTCCGTTGATAAAAGACCCAATAATATTTTTTCTCATATATCTTCCATGTACAGACAGCGCGTTTTAAAAAAACTATAATATTTAGTAAAATACTTGCGAAAAAAAAATATCAAGACTTCTTTTATTGTAGATCGCGTAAAAAGAAAATTACGGTAACCAAAGTTTTTCTTATTTTTGAAACAGGTTTTGTGTCATACAAAGATGATATATAGACGCATTCATCATTGCGACGAGAAGGCAAACTTGGGTTAAATTATATCAAACTTCTAGTTACATTTTGAGTACGTTGATTAAGGTTGACACTTTACTTAATGTTGACAATTTAATTTATTGATATATGGAAAACTTCTATACATGAATATGAAAAATATGGCTTTTTAAATAAAAGTTGGTATGAATGCTAATAAAACATAATAATAGAGGCAATACATAGCGTTATTTTGTAATAAAATTGTACGATCAAAGTTGTATCGTAAATATTTTAGGATTTGTGTTAGAGGAATGTTTGAAAAAATCATAAAAGTAAAATTTACAGTTTTCATCTGTTGAACGATGAACAAATAGTTCAATCGAAAAATATGAGAGAACGGTCGAATTGATATCAATAGAACTTTTTTACAGGTCCGTAGTTTTTTTTTACATTTATACACAGCACCATCTAGTTCCATGGTAAGCTATAAGGCTTGTGTTATGGATACCAGATCGTTGATACACTACATATATATATAACTTTAAATACATATATATTATAAATATAAACAGACAAAAAATAAAAATATTTTTATTGCACCTTCTAAACGGTAAAGTTCTAGCATCTGGCCAAGCTTAAATGAGTAAGAGCCACTTCCTACACCCCTCCACCCCTCCCCCTCCACTGGTCACGCGCTTTCTTTTGCTAATTCTGGACTATTACCGTTTAGAAGGAGCAATAAAAATATTTTTATTTTGTAAAATTTAAGAAATATTTTTTTTCTTACAGATGTTGTTGTTATGATGTAAACAGTATATCCCCAAAAGGTTTTCAGTAAATTAAAAATGACCCTGTATATCAAACTAACGCATGTAATGTTATTTACAGGTAAATAACAGAAACTGAATCCACTACCTCCAAAAAACATTTAATAACAACCATAAACGCCAGTTCTCATCGCAATAAATTCATAATATCTAAGTAGACTAAGGTCTTAAAAACACGAATTGTAAGAAAGTTATTCAAAAACTCAGCAAAGTTTTTTAACGCGAGCTAATAGGCTCTGACATTAATAATGATGACTGCATAAACTTGATCTCGTATTTCTCGCATAAAAATATGAAAATGAAACTTTTGAATAAACTTGAGTAATTTACAAATGTCGGCCAAAATTAATAACAATATATATTCTTCGTTTTCTTGACTTCCTAGAGCTAGAAAGACAGAAAGTAAAAAAATAAGAAAAAATTATACTGTCAGAAAAATTCAGTATAAAATTTATAAAGCAAATACATGAAAATATGTGTCATCTATACATATAATAAAATTGTAACTAAGTCGAATCTGTACATTAAATATTTTTTGCAAAATCTTATTGAAATAGACATTATAATCGATACAGAGAACAAATCTATAGTTTCTAGAATTTTTGTCTGTCCGTCTGCCTGTCGGTCTATCTGGGATTGCATCCGCATCCGCGTCACAGAAAAACTACTTAAGGGATTTTGATATAATTTGGTATATTGATAGCTGATTGTCCGGGTCAACATATAGGATACTTTTTACCGCGGGAAAATATCTCATTTTTGGGAAAAAATACAAAAACTGCAATGTAAGAGTATACTAGTATGTGAAACCTAAGAATTTGGTTTTTGGTCATCTGAACGCGGGCGGAACCGCGAGCAATGCGAGTTTAGTATAAAATTTATAAAGCAAATACATGAAAATATGTGTCATATAGGTATAAAACAAATGCAAAATAGAATAGGAAAATTTTATACAGCAAAGAATTTAACAAGAAACATTAATGATCTTTGCAATGGGTGCGAAATATGTATAAAGAATAAGATAAGAGGACAAGTTAAATGTGGTTTAATGTCGCACTTAGGCCCCGCTTCGAAACCGTATGTAGTTAATTGTATTAAATATTTTTTTGTGGAAGGCCTGAGATAATCGAAGGACGAGCTACAAAGACATGTATTTAGACAATGACCGTCGCATCCCATATTACGCATGGACTTTTTTGTTGGTAGCTGCTAGTTCGATTATCGCACGATTTAATTTTGTGAGCTGAAAGAATAGAATATAACTACATATTTATAACTATCACAAATTCTAAATATGAGCCAAATATATTACAATTTTATTATTTACATTATCATGAATGGTTTAGAGACGGATAGAGAACAAACGTTCAAAGAAAGTTTTTTTTTGTACGAGGAACTTTTGCAGACTTTTGCATAATAATTCATCAAAGTTTCCTTGGATGAATATACATATAAAGAAATGCAAGCCTATTTTCACTTGTAACTAATCTTCCTTCACTACTAACAAATTCTGTTACCACCACTGTTATATGAAAACAGATCAAGATGTTCAACCCTGACAAGTAAGTATTTTTTTCCCGAGAGAAATGATCACTAAAACTAAACTAAACTTTCATATAAAATGACTATGATCTTTTTGGCTGATGTCTCTATCCCAATATCCGCAAATGTAAGTTTAGTTAAAACCGGTCTAGTTGTTCTAGATAAAGTTTAGGGGATAAAAACAGATAGACAAAAGTTGCGATTATAATTATAATGCAACAAATAAATATTTAAGACTAAAATCCACTAAATGTATTAAAATCACCAATTATTTTCTCAAAACAAGCTTAATCCTTTGGACAGAAAATGGGTTAGCTGCAAAAGCATGCCAATACCCAATCTTTTAGCGTTCCGTCCCAAAAATATTTTTTCATCTTCAAAAACATGTTTGCGTAAACAATCTGATTGATGTTATTGCTTCAGATTAAAGTGCCATAAAGCAGAATTCATAACATAATTCCTAGCTTAGAGTGTAGGAGGGTTGAAGTAAAGAGATGCTTATTGCTTATAACTTTTCATCTTATTACTCTTCTTAACTTTTTAATGAAGTTATAAATCAATATTTTTTTTACATTAAAATTGGTATATCGAATATGATTGTATAGATTGTATTCAGGCCTTTTAACGTCCCACTGCTGAGCACGGGCCTCCCTTCAATACGAGGGGAATCAGGCCATAGTCCACCACGCTGGCCAAGTGCGGGTTGGTGGACTTCACATGTCTTTCGAAAACTTGCTAGGTTCTCTCAGACAAAGGATTCGCACATGAAAATATCAGAATTACGAGACCCGGGATATGAACCCGCTTCACCGGGTTTCCCAAGCGAGCGCGTTACTACTGGGCTACCACTGCCTAATCGAATATAATACCCAAATTATTTTTAAAAAAGTGTAGAAAAATCTGGAAATACGAATAGATATAAGCTATTATAGATTATAATTAAATACTTTAGCTACATGACCCTAAATATAAAACATGTGAAGAATAAATTTAATCCGTATTTATACTATTTATCTGTATAAATATTATAAATGTTAAAATTTATGAGTATGGATGTTTATTACTCTTTCACGTCAGAACGGCTGAACGGATCTGGATGAAATTTGGCACAGAGATAGATTATGGTCTAGAAGTCATAGGCTACTTTTTATCTCGGAAAAATGAACCATGGGATAGGTTTGTTTTTGATTTCCTAGAGGTGAACTCGAACGAAGCAAGTGTGAGCTGCTAGTGTATTATATCCTATATAAATAAAGGGTTTTCTCAATACAAAACAGTAATAAGACATTTTTTTGTGTGAAAAAATTTGAAGTACAAAAGCTCGAGTTATAATTAATGTATACAAAACAAAACATCTTTAAAGCTCGTCCAATTTAAAGAATGGATAAAAATACGATTTGAATGAATATTTTGTTAAAACACGTGTTTCATGTAAATATGTAAATATTATGCAAACGAGACTCTTTAGCGGTCTTTTTGAGGAGTGCTCTCGAAATTTACATTTTGATTTGCAAATGCATTTCACTGACGGGAGATGTACATAAATATAACGTACATTTAAATGGAACAAATAAATATCGATATGATTTCTTTTATAATTTAGTAAGTTTTTGAATTTTGATTCCACCAGCATTTATGGCATGATATGTAAGTAAAGAATGGCGAATTTTAACATTAAGCTTATTGTCATAACACGACCAAAGTTCAGAACAAATACATTTATAGTGCGTAATTAAACCCTGATCTCCTGGCAGTTACGATAACATCTATTCGAAGAAGTAGTATATTGGAGAATGCCCCGAGTTTCTATATTCTGATCTACTTAAGGAGATATTAGGCGGGTGATAGGCGGAATTAAGCCTTCGTTATCTTTATATAATTATATAAATAATCATTAATAGGTTTTATGTTAGTTTATTTAAATTTTTTTACAACAAAAATATGTAAGCTTTAAACAATCTACTTCTTTCCAGGTTACAATGGATGAGCGCAAACACCGAGAGTCTTTTTACGATGATATAAACACAATATGACTAATACAAATGTGATGCCCACGCAGAAGCAATGCCAAGCCATTCTGACCAAACGCTTCAAAAATCCGACCAAATTCAAAATGAACAGATCGCTCATTACCATAATAACAGTGATCATCCTCGCTTTACTGCCTTATAGCGCAACTCTTAGCTTACCCATTGGAGATCCTGCTCCCGGAAGATCTCCTGGTCCACCTACCTTCAAGAATGTCGATATTGATAAACTAGAGACTAATTTGGAAGTGCCAGCTGAAACAGTTTACGACGAAGTGACGACGAATGATGAAATCTCCTCAACTGTGAGTGAGTCAAGTGTAAGTGAACCTACGGTGGGCGACGCGTGTTCGTTCGCGAGCATCCCAAGTGACAGCCACGGTATTGTGACGCTCAGTGAACGAAATAGTGACATCAATGTGACAATCAGTCATTCGGTCTTCGAAACGGATGAGCTGGTGAAGGGAGTGATATATGATGGTAAGTGTGTATTTATTTTATCGCACTTTAAAAAATGAGTGTAACAAAAATAATGCATATTATAATGCGTAGAAATTATGCGAATAGGGCTTCTTTATACATAAATTCTATAAATGATATATATAAATTGGGTTTGAAATATTATTATTACAATTAATTGATGATTGTGAGCTTAATATTTATTTAATACTAGCGACTCACCCTCGCTTCGCTCGGGTTTGTCCCTAGGTACGTTTTAGTTTTTTGAGCGGAACCCTAATTCTTTTTCTAGAATAAAAGTAGAGTAAAATAATTCTTATAACACCAGTTATCTGCCAGTGAAAGTCCCGTCAAAATCAGTCCAGCCGTTTCGGAGTTTAGCCGGAACAAACAGACATAGAGACAAAAATTATAAAAAATGAGTTTTTCTTATAAGTACCGTATATAATTTCATATGTATTTAGTAAAAAGCTATTATTTTGACATTACAAACAGACACTTCAATTTTAATTATCTGTATAGATAACAGATTTCTTACAATTTTTGGTTATCCATCTATTTATTTGTGTCTGCATCTCTCGAGAACGTCTAGACTGGCTTTAATAGAACCTTTCTTTATTATAAGGTTAAAGGTTTGTTTTAATTGCATAGCTTTATTTTATTAGTTGAATGAAGCAATCGGCAAATCGGAGAACAAAAATGAAAATATTTATCTGTGCAAAACCAAAAATTCCAGTTTTTTTACTGAATTCTTTAAAAATTTTATATATTATGTTTTTACATGAAGATTTTTGTGCAACTAATTTTTTATAACTCGCCAATAAACGGGAGCGCATTACATTCTCAATTGTTCAAACTGATAGCTACGATAATTGGTACTACACGTTATAGGTTATTTTAGTACGTAGAATATTTTCTCGTTATCATTTTATTTTTTTGTAAGCATTATTGTAGCAATAGTAGCTCAGTTGTAAAGGACTTGCTTGGAAAACCAAGTGAAGCGGGTTCAAATCTCGGGTCTCGCACCTCTGATATTTTCATGTGGGAATCATTTCCAACATGATTGCCCTTGCTAATGAGGTGAAGGAAAACATCGTTAGGAAACCTGTTTAACTAAGAGAATCTAGTAAGTTTTCGAAAGCATGTGGAGTTCTTGAGCCTACCTTAGCGTGGTGGACTCTGACTTGATCCTTCATATTGAAGGAAGGTCCGTGCCCAGCAGTGGGACGTTTAAAATGGCTAAATATATACATGATATGTACATCATTACGCTAACAAAGCTGACCTCCAAGGCCAGTTTACAATGAAATTTACAATAAAGTACGATAAAAACTTAAAAATAATAAAATAGCGTTATTGTAAAATAGAACAGGTTTTTGTAAATTATGACAACGTTCTATCAAAATATTTTCATGCTTGTTACTGAAACTGATTAATATTGGAGTTAACCTGACGTTCATCTCGTATATTGCCTCTACTACATTTTCAGAAACATTCTTTTTGCATTTTTTTGGATTTTATAAATTTACCAAAATATTTAATAAAAAAATTAATATTACCTACTTATAATAAAATAATAATAAATGTGTATTATAAAAAACTTTAAATATATTTTTATTTTTTCATTTATATTTTTATTTCTGTTAACAATAATTTTTTTTTTGATCTTGCAATCAGTCTTCTTGACTATGAGCAGATGTGATGTAAGAATGTCAGTAAATGAATCTGTTATCAATAATGTGGTCAGTATAAGTGTAATTTTTAACCAAGTTCAAAAATAGTAATTTTTTTATTCTATTGTCTATTGCATCCTAAAAGTGTCTCAAGATAAGTATCCCTTTAAGGCAGTGGTAGCCCAGTGGTAACGCGCTCGCTTGGGAAACCGAGTGAAGCGGGTTCAAATCTCGGGTCTCGCACCTCTGATATTTTCATGTTCTAATCATTTCCAACATCATTGCCACTTGTATAGGAAACTTGCATGTCTGAGAGAACCTAGCGAGTTGTCAAAAGACATGTGCCTTCCGCTAACCCGCTCTTGGCCTGCGTGGTGTACTATGACCTGGTCCCCCTCGTACTGAAGGGAGGCCCGTGGTCAACAGTGGGACGTTAAAAGGGCTGAATACAAGTATCCCTTACTTTTTTACGTATTAACACATTTGAACCATAAACCACTCTAGTTAGCTCCAAAAACACTTTAATTAACTCATTTAAATATATTTAAATCTGGCAACTTACACTCGCTTCGCTCGGTGCGTCCCTTTTAGGTACGCGGATTGTTCACAATTCCATGAGTTTTTCTTGCGTGTAACCTATTTTTTTTTTCTAAAATAACATCAGCTATCTGTCAAAACAAACAGACAGACAGACAAAAAATTAAAAAAAAGTTTTTTTCTTTTAACCGTACATACATACAACACACATTTTATACAAAAAAACTCGTATTTCGACATTACAAACAGACACTTCTATTTTATTTATATGTATAGGTAATGACGTAAATGTTATTTGTAAGGGTCTAAAATATATATTTTGGTAAAAAGTCTATTCAATTTGAGAATTAATTAAAAGTTTGTGATTACCTCGTTATATTACTTGAGTTTAACTTGAAGAAGTTAAATATATTCTAATAGCAACTTTGAAATTAAATTTTTATTAATATTATGACAAATATTGAGTATCGAATAGTCTTTACCTAACTCTGAATTAAAAAGGCAGTGGTAGCCCGCCCAGTGGTAACGCGCTTGCTAGGGAAACCAAATTAAGAGGGTTTAAATATCGGGTCTTGCGCCATTTTCTAATTGGACCCAGTTATGCAAAAAACAGCCATGTGCGTAAAAGTATCAACAGAGTTATAAGCATTTTATTATAAAAAAATTAATAATTATAAAAAATAAACAATACTTATATAAATATTGTTCAATTTTAAAATAACCAGAAAAACAAAACATAACCCAACAGAAAAATGCTTATAACTCCGTTGGTACTTTTACGCACATGGCTGTTTTTTGCATAACTGAGTCCAATTATTATTACTTGCCTTACGGTAAAGGAAACCTGCATATCTGAGGGGACATAACATGTTTTCGAAAAATATATAAAAGTCTGCCAAGCCACACTTGACCACCGTGGTTTGAATATGACTTGATCCCTCTTGTATTGGAGCTAGGCCTGTACCCAGCAATGACACGTTGAAAAATGGTTGATTACAATATATACAAGTTTGTATTGGCATAATAGGGATCTATCCCTATTATGCCAATATGCAATGTAAGAGTATACTAATATATAAAACCTAAGAATTTGGTTTTTGGTCATCTGAACGCGGGCGGAGCCGCGGGCAATGCTAGTGACCCATATTTTTATATGGTAAAAATATATTTTACTATCGGACCAAGGGAACGTTTTCATTGACGAATATATTACGTGGAACATTAAAAAAACACGCACGAATTAAGCACTTCCGCCGTTTTGAAGTCGGTCAAAATAGAAAAAAAAAGGCAAATGGTAGGGTGATAATTTACGCAAATTTCACGCGGACTTGCCGGTAATGAGGTATTGTTACGAAAGGGTTTAGTTCTGTAAGAGCGAGTCATTAATATGAATACCTGCCTTATAATAGAAGTCATGCTCGTTTATTCGCTTTCAAATTCAAATGTAATTTTGTTATTTACTCTATACTAGTTATTGCCCGCAGCTTTGTTTGTATTATAAATGGGGTGGGGATGAAACTCGTATATCCGTCCCCAGGATGCAATTTAATATATCCTTGTACAAATTGTATCAAAATCTGTTCAGCGGTGTAAGCGTGAAAGGTAATACACAAAGTTACTTTTATATTATATTATATACCCTCGTGTGTAAGTGCCTTACCCTTGCTTTGCTCGGGTTTGTCTCTAGGTTTATTGTCCATACAAACTTTCATCCCCATTTTCACCTTAAGGGAAGATTTCCGGGATAAAACTATTCTATGTCCTTCCCAGGGTCTCAAACTATTTCTTACCAAATTTCATCTAAATCGGTTCCAACAAACAAAAATAGTATAGATAAATATACCAGAATATATGTAGGTACATATAACACATCTTAATGATCCTATTAGCAAAACATTCTCACTATCATCGTTGCGATAAAAAGTAGAATATTTTCCGCTCTAAGGTCCCATCCACTGATCTAGGTACTATACCAAAATTTTACAAAGTTGGTTTAAGCGTTAAAGCGTAACAGACAGACAAAGTAAGTTTCACATTATAATATAAGTCTTAGTATTAGTGGTAAAGGTTTTTGTCAAATTTTATACCCAAGGATCCTCTTCATAATGGAAGACATCGAACGATATTTTGAATGCTTTATAGAAAACATGGTCCTGGGAGTAATTACACTTTTGAAGTCTCAAAGTTTATTACAAACGGTAACTCTTCACACAAATTATACAACAACTTGGAAGAAAAGAGACATCAAATCGGAGCACCACATAATATTAAAAAGCTTAATAAATAATTATAATTTGAGTTTTACAATTAAGTTAAATAGTTATACAGCTTAATTCTTTTACTACAAAATTCATATATAGCCCCGCTAATTTCTCACCTTCGGGCTATTTTAAGAAATTTTTAACCGAAAAAACAAACAATATATATAAATGGCACGACTCACTCGAATACAGGACCAAGAAACAGGCAATTTTATATCTAGATAGTTATTGGGTTCGATAGTCACATAGGTGTACTATATCAAAACACTACCAATGCCCGCGGCTCCGCCCGCGTTCAGATGACCAAAAACCAAATTCTTAAGTTTTGCATATTAGTATACTCTAATACTCTTACATTACAGTTTTTGTATTTTTTCTCAGAAATGAGACATTTTTCCGCGGTAAAAAGTTTTCCTATATGTTGACCCGGATAACCAGCTATCACTATACCAAATTATATCAAAATCCCTCCAGTGGTTTTTCTGTGATGTGGTAACAGACAGACAGACTGACAAAAATTCTAAAAAATATAGATTCGACGTCTGTGTCGATAA
This sequence comes from Brenthis daphne, assembly GCA_947093115.1. Taxonomy (NCBI): domain Eukaryota; kingdom Metazoa; phylum Arthropoda; class Insecta; order Lepidoptera; family Nymphalidae; genus Brenthis; species Brenthis daphne. Next base: position 1,785,273 of record OX352483.1, on the reverse strand, counting down.
TAATGTTTATTTCAATAAGATTTTCCAAAAAATATTTAATGTACAGATTCGACTTAGTTAGAATTTTATTATACCTATGTATAGATTTAATTTCCACAAATACATTGGCGATAATTTCAAATTAAATGCGTTGAACATTATTCCAATCATCACTCATTGCATATTAAACAGCTGTCAACTAAACTACAAAGAGAATTAATTATATATTAATTTACCTCAAACCCCACGAGAGTAGTAATAGGATTCTACCGCACCAATATTCATGTCTAAGGATACATATAATAATTACCGTAGTTCTAAGTTTACTTTGAAGTCGGTTAATATTAGACCGACTTCAAAATGGAGGAGAATTCAATTTGATTATATATTTGATGTGTTTTATGTTCGCTAATTGTAAATATTTGTTAATTATAATTGTTTTTTAATGAATTCATACATAAATTATAATAAAATTCTAATTGAGTCGAATCTATATATTAAATATTATTTTTGGAAAATCTTATTGAAATAATCTTTATTATCAATACAGAGGTCAAATACAGTTTTTAGAATTTTTGTCTGTCTGTCTGGAAACACATCACGAGAAAACCACTAGACTTTCATGAAATTTGGTAAGATGATAGCTGGTTAACCGGATCAACATATACTATAGGTACTTTTATTAAATATCTCATCTCTGAGAAATCTATATATACTAAACGTTAAAATATAACTAAGGAAGAACCCGAGTGGAGACAGAGTGAATCGGTAGTCATATTATAAATGTAAAGTAGCTCCCATCTGTTATCTTTTTAATTTTATTATGTATAGGTACATCTTTTCACTGTTAAACCTTTGAACGGATTGCGATAACATTTGGTAAGGACATTTGCCTCCTGGGGATTGACGTTGGCTACCTTTGATCTTGACGACGTCCAAATTAATTGAAAGTTAAAAAAAAATATAAAACATCGACCTTTTTACAACTTACTAGAAACCGTATTCTAAATCCGTAAAAAAGTCCAAAAACAGACAGACAGGCATAGCGACTTCATTTTCTAATATATACATAGGGTATAAAGATAGAAACTACATCCAGTAATTTAATAGAATCAAGAAAGTTTCTTTAATACAAGTAATGGACAAAGGGAGAGGCTATCTCTAAATAGCTTATCTGGATAAAAATGAGGGACTTAAAGTACTTGTTGTTTTATAATTGCTTCGGTGGTCTAGTGGCTCGCATATACGGCTGCAAATGCGTAGGTCCTGGATTCAAACCCTAGGTCGAGCCAAATATGTTGATTGGGATTTTCTGTCAAGAAATTATCAATAAGATCCCAGAGTTGGGAAGTTGGAGATATTTTACTAAACCTGTCTAATTATCGTTCCACTGGAGTTTGAGAGTAAATAAAATAGAAACTGCAAGTCATGTACTTGTATATTACGAGTATATCTCCTGCGCAGATAGTCTTACTGAGATTTGCTGGTGTGGCCAAAACGATCAGGAGGGCATTTAAATTGCATTTAGTTGGAACAAGCAGACAGACAGACAAAATTTTTAAAAGTTATGTTTTTTATCGTAGTTCCCGGAATAAGTACTACCGTATATAATTTCATATGCATTTAGAAAAGGCGTTATTTTTACATTACAAACTAACATTTCAATTTTATTTATCTGTATATCTATTTATGTGTATAGATTAAAAAATCTCTTTAATCTATACACCACCATTTAAGACCAACAATTAATTGGCTGTCATACCCTGATTCTAATCGCTTCGAAAGACTTTCTCACGTCAGCCATCTCACCCATTTAACCCCTATTACCCCACATCCTTATCCAACTATCTTATAATCTTTAGAGGGCAATAAATTGAGCTTGATTTCGCATGTTTCCAACCCTAAAGGGCTCTTTTGAAAGCAATGGTACGTGAAATTAAAGGAAAAGATAAAATATTTTGGTCTTATATGTTAAATTAAATTATTTCTGCATAATAGATATATGTATTTCATTAGTAAAAGTAATTAATTTTTTCGCATCTCGTACATAGGATATGATGAAGCTTTCTGCTTTAACCAAAAATGTTGTATGATATTGTTTCAATCTTTTAAATCTTAATATATATGGAAAGGTTGATGTCAGGCAGGCGGCATGGCAGGTCGTAAATCTTTTGCCAAATCCTATCAGTCGCACGGAAGATGTACTGCGCCGACCCTAAGGGATTGGGAAATGGGCAGGGGGATGATGATGTATGTATCGGGAAGCTGACATTCTATACCAAAAATGCATCAACCAAACAAAGAAGACCTGAGAGCGCAACACTAACTTGCTCCACTGCTGTTAAAGATCCAAACAGTAGCTATTTCTCAAGACTCATCTAGCCTAATCTAAAATTTCATTGCCATTTTAATTTAAAACCTTTATGATTAAATTAAAAAAAAAGTAAAATCATAAAAATTAAAACTAAAGCTCGTAAAATGGCACGGACAAATACATGTTGTGTTCGCACACTAACCTATTAAAAAAATTGTAATATGTAACTGGTTGAACATTTTACTTTGCATTGTAAAGGAGTATAATCTAAAAAAATGAAATCTATCTATACTAATATTAAAAATGCGAAAGTTTGTGAGGATGTTTGGACGTACGGATGTCTGGATATCTGGACGTGTAGATGTATGGATGTTTATTACTCTTTCACGCAAAAACTGTTGAATGGATTTTAATGAAACTTTACAATAATATAGCTCATACTTCAGAATAACACATAGGCTACTTTTCATCCCGGAAAAATGCACGGTTCCCGTGGGATAGATTTGTTTTTGTTTTTCTAGAGAAAACCCGAGCGTAGCAAAGATGATCCGCTAGTAAGTAAGTAAATCGGTAAATAACGGTAAATGCTTAATTTTAAGTCTTTTTGAGTTTAGTGATAATACTATACTCGTAACTTAGGTACCTTTTTATTTTGTTGAACATAGATATGCAGTGTATTAAAAATTTACTCAAATTTATTCAAAGCCATGATCATTTCCAACCACCGAGCGTACCAATATTCTGACATAAAATGATATACTTTACATGTTTTGTTATTTATAAGACATCAGCAATACACAGTCTTCTTCATACAAAATCTGATATTATTAGAAAACGTTTGTTCTTACGATATTTTCACCAAATTTTCCCATTTGTTTTAGGTTGGCTTACTCAAGATTATCCTATTATGCCTTGATTGGCTCTCAGCGTTTTATTATTTATTCGCCCCACGTAACTTTATTTCCGCACGATTTCTTGTTTTATATAGATGATTGTTAGATCATAAATGAGTACACTGACTTTGAGTCTCAGGTTTACGTGGAAACCTAATTATTATATTTTAGAAACTGTATAGGTCTAATAATATTTTCTTAGATTTACCCGAATATTTGACATTTCAAATAACCTTTGGACCTTCGGAGAATCTATTTGGGTCTTTTTTCATAGATTGAAAATCTAAAAAGTGTAAAATTGAATGTAGTTTTTATAGGAAATTGAATTTCTTTCCTATGAACGTCTGCAAAAAAATATAGGCACACTATTAAATTGTGATGCTAGTTCGATACTTGTTTACAATAAAAGCTTTTTATCTATTTCAAAGAGTATCCTTTCGGTTTTTTTCGCGGATTTATTTTGATCCTTGGTTCCAATCGCTTAGAAAGCTTTACACCAATCATGCTCACGGGAGAGACTCTCCACGAAAAAATCCGAAAAGATAGTTTTATTTAAAATTTCAAATATATGCGTAAATCCTACTAAGTATTGTGTTCTAAAGAGTTTTATCTTAGTCTACTTGAGACAAAACGTAAATAACTTTCAACTTCATATTACGCTATAACTTATACATTTTTTTATTTGCATGTTATCTTATAAAAAATATCAAATTCATTTATAATTTAACAACGAAAATAAAAAAAAAACATTTTCATAAAATTCCATTAGAATTTTAACAACACGAGTTGATAAAACAGAACGAGTCACGTGATCGTTAACAAAACTAATATTCTTTTGTTATTGCAGTGGTTATTAAAAGCTTTTTTAAAAGCAATAAGTTTTTTAAGCTCAGACTGTGATGTATAGATTAAAGCTCTCTAACGGTGGGTTTGAGTTTCGCTGGGTTCTTTGATTATAATGAGTATGTGGTTATACAACATGTTATATATCAAACTAGCATTGCCCGCAGCTCCGCCCGCGTTCAGATGACAAAAAACCAAATTCTTAGGTTTTACATATTAGTATACTCTTACATTGCAGTTTTTGTTTTTTTTCTCAAAAATGAGATATTTTCCCGCGGTAAAAAGTATCCTATATGTTGACCCGGACAATTAGCTATCACTATACCAAATTATATCAAAATCCCTTAAGTAGTTTTTCTGTGATGCGGATGCATTCCCAGATAGACCGACAGGCAGACGGACAGACTAAAATTCTAGAAACTATAGATTTGGCCTCTGTATCGATTATAATGTCTATTTCAATAAGATTTTCCAAAAAAAATATTTAATGTACAGATTCGGCTTGGTTACAATTGTATTATATGTGTAGATAAGAGTCAAAATTTCATTTTCATATTACATATATTTAAAGTAGACTTTGATTGTTCACAGAATAAAGTGGTTTAGGGGTGAAATATTTTCTTGGAATTCATAATATGGTATAATGTATTATTTAAAACACACAAAAGCAAAAAAACGATGCTATCAAATTTAGTAGTTTTTATGGACTTTTTAGGACTTTTTGTTATTTTGTATGTCATTTTGTATGGTTTTTATGGCCGAGCGATGCAAGATTAAGTCGCTAGTTAGTTTTATTTCACAGCACGCCACAGTCTTGTTATTTGAGAAAATTGATTTAAAATGAACCTCGCCATGGCATATTCTCTACGTTGTTGTGACACGCACGTTATATAATTACACACACAAAGCTCGTATTTAAAGCGATTCTAAATTTTAATACGACGTGAACGCGACAGTTAAATTATGTTATTATGGAAATGAAATTAAGATTTTGCTTATGAAAATGTTGAAAATTATTTATATAATAAATACGAAGTATGTTTGTTAAAGACAAATTTTCTTATTTTTTTTAATGGATACACAATCTACAATAATGTTTACACAATCTTTCTTGAATATATAGGGTTACCATATTTATTTATTACACCGTTAAAGGTGAAACGACTTTTAAAGTGATTTGAAATCGGGCTACCTTTACAAAAGTGATAATAGCAGTGTTTCATGCCTGAAGAGTCGCCTAGGATTTTACGTGATATAGTGTAAAGGTACAGACAGACAAGTGAGATGTAATTATGCATATGGATATGTACATTATTATGTATGTACGTATTTTGCGGTGTTTCACCCCTGTGCTTCGGAGAGCACGTAAAGCCGTCGGTCCTGCGCCTTAACTCTCACCGGTCGTGTCGAGTGGTCGTCCCACCGGAGTATGAGAGTGACAGGAATAGAGAGTGCACGTTGTGTCTGCGCGTACACTTGTGTACTATAATATCTCCTGCGCAGTTGGCTAGTCTCAATGAGATTGGCCGCCGTGGCCGGAATCGGTCAGAAGAACATCACGTATTGAAGGCCCGTGCCCATTGCCCAGCAGTGGGAAGTTAAGGGCGCACCGAGGTAGCGAAACGTTATTACGAAATAATTACGTTCATTTGATCCCTTACTGTGTTGTTAACAACATACATAAAAAAAGATTCCGACGAATTGAGAACCTCCTCCTTTTTGGAAGTCGGTAAAATTTCAGAGGTAATGTAGATACAAGCTGACACTTTTTAATATCGCTACTTTCGCTATCGTAAAGCGCAAAACAAAACGAGAGAGCAGTATTTGTAATAAAAGCTATTTTATGGATGTTTTTGTGGTTTTATTTAAATTTTTTGATTTTCAGAGCAAAAAAGTCATTAAAATAGTTTTTATTATAATGTCAAATATTCACGTAAAATTATAAATAGAAAGTATTAGACCAGTAATTTTACGCTTGTGTAAAAAAATAAAAAAATGTTACATTACGTATAAGGGATAATCTGTATCGGGCCGCAGGCGAACAAAAACTCTGGTGTATTTTTTTTTTCAATTATAATTCTTCCTTCTCATACAAACTCATTTCTGTAATAAAAATATGCGAATTGAGATATAAATCTATATTCTGATATATCATTTCTATAAACTTTCGTTTTCTATTAGCGATAGCGTTTGTTCAGTAGAATCTTCTCTTAGCCCGCTCGTAACTCACTCGTACACCCGAGCGACGTTTCCAATGTCCATCGTCACTATTATGATAATTAGCACTAAGTAATTAGTAGACGCTCGTTTTCTTATTATCACAAATTTAGTCTGAGTTTTTATTACGTAGTTTCAAAACTATATTACTCGTTACCCGCGGCTCTGCTCGCGTTTTAAAACAACGGATTCCATACTGACTCCCATCCCATTTTTACCCTATTTAGGGTCGAATGTCCATAAATCTTGTCTTAACGGATACTTTACTCTATAACGAATACCTGCCAAATTTTAATCTTGTAGCATGTAGCGTGATACCACTCAGTGATTAATCACGATTTGATTTTTATACCCATACTAGCATTGCCCGCGGCCCCACCCGTTTTACATTTTAGTATACTCTTACAATGCAGTTTTTGTACTTTTTCACAGAAATGAGATATTTTTCCGCGGTAAAAAGTATCCCATATGTTGACCCGGATAACCAGCTATCACCATACCAAATTTCATCAAAATCCCTCCAGTGGTTTTTCTGTGATGCAGTAAGAGGCAGACAGACAAAAATTCTATAAATTACAGATTCAGCCTCTGTATCGATAATAATGTCTTTTTAAATTAGATTTTTCAAAAAATATTTAATGTACAGATTCGAGTTAGTTAGAATTTTATTATATGTATAGATTAAATGGATTGCAAAGTACTCGCTTCGCTAAATTTACCTTTTCATGCTTATGAATATGTTCAAGAAAATGAATTTAAAATACATGCGTGGAGATAAATTAATTTTTACGCGTCTCCCCTCTACAATAGGTGCTTTTACTTGAAAAGCTCGTGTCACAGGATAATTAAGTTACTTGTGCTGTGCCTTAATTGTACTATACTTGTATGTTAATCCAGAAAAAGCTTTTTCTAATTTCACACCATTCAGTTGATTTTTTACAGAATGAAGACCTAACAAACATATTCACTCACTCAGAATATTATATACTATCCATGCCCATAGGTGACTTTTTTGTTTACGCTGAGGAAACTCATCATTTTTTGTAAGTATTGGATCAGTAGTTTTAGAGATATGTAGGGACATACAAACCAACAAACTTTACCTCTATAATATTACAGTATATTGCAGTTATAATGCTAAAATATGCTAAATAAAATTTAGCATTTTTCTACGATTTTATGAAACTAGTTCATGATAAAAAGTTATGGTTAAAATTAATTTGTGCGCTCTGCAAAGGGAAACCGGTTATTTCAAACAGTATGGTATTTGCAATTCTCGTGGTAATAAAAAAATTCAAAAACCTACGCCATTAAACCGTAATATATATAGAATATCATTAATGTCCGTCGTGCGTAACCTATGTTGTAGACTGTACATATTAAGTAGTATGTAGGTAATCGTGGGTTTAAAAATATATATATTTAAAGTTTTTTTTCTCGTCACAATTTTCCGTCGTGAGTTTTTACATTTGTAATTTATGATTTATTTGTGGCTTTTTTTTAAATTTAAATTTGAATAGTAAATGCAATACATTTAATTAAATAAAATAACTATTTTGGACAAAAGGTGTAAACTGTAGCGCCACTGGCGATCTGTAATATTATAAAACTTAGCTAAAACATGCTCAGGAATGAGACTTATACAAAGCAAAAAACCGTTTCAAAATCGGCCTAGCCGTTTCGGAGAAACATAGCAACAGACACACATACCTATTACCCCAAACGCATGTACCGTCTCCGTGGCCAGTAAAAGAAGGTAATTTTCAATGCTTTCATAGATGTATAGACTACTTTTTGTCGGGCTGCAAAAGTTTGGTATTTTGTATCTTTCATCGTCTTTGAATAATAGATAAAAGCTTGTAAAAAAGAATATACCAACTAGTTCATTGGCAAAGATATAAGGTAATATACGAATAATTACAAATACACATTACATTATCTATTTATATATATAATAAAATTCTAGCTGAGTCGAATCTGTACATTAAATATTTTTTGGAAAATCTTATTGAAATAGTCATTATTATATACAGAGGACGAATCTATAGTTTTTAGATTTTTTTCTCTCTGTCTTTCTATCTGTCTGGGAACGTATCACGAGAAAACCACTGGACAGATTATAATGAAATTTGGTATGATGATAGCTGATTATCCGGGTCAATATTTAGGATACTTTTTACTGCGGGAAAATAATCTCTGAGAGATCTATACTAACCGTACCAAGGGATGAATCCGAGGGTAGCGAAGGTGAGTCGCCAGTATATTAATAAATACAAAAATCATACACCTGAATTGAACACATCATCTGTTTTTAGGTCGGTAAAAAATGGCACGCACAAACATTCTAATATTTTAATTAAAACGTTTTAACCTCTTTCGTTAGGTATAACTCTTTATACCGCATTCATTTTTTGGACAAATTCATGAAATTGTTTCGTTACGCAAGAGTCGTATATATCATGGGGTGATCTAAATTACATAAGTATTAAATAAAACTGTCTTTTCGGACTTTTTCATGGATTTATTTTGGTTTTTGGTGTCCGACGTATCGAATGCTTTACAGCAAATATTGTAGTTGGAGAGACTAGCATTAAACTAGTAAAATCCGAAAAGATAGTTTTATTTCAATATTCTCGAAAATCTAAGAAGAAATTACGTGATGTATTAACTGTTGAGAATTTACGAGTACTTATTTTGGAAATGTATTATATGAATTAGACAGTGATAGCCTAGTGCTAGCATGCTGGTTAGGGAAACCAAGTGAAACTGGTTCAAATCCCGGCGGTGCCGCCTGAGATATTCAATTGCGAATCATTTTCAACATGATCACTACTTGCATTTTGTGAAAAAAATACTAGCCAAAAGCTCATTTATCATCCAAAGTCCATACTTTGGATGATAAATGAGCTGAATTATTATCTAATATTAAGTGCATTAGCAGACCGATAGGACTCGCCGATGATTGGGCACTAGATGTGACTGCACACAAGCGAGTAATCACCCTCAAGTATCGGGGAGAAACTATTTGTCTATACTAATATTATAAACAGGTAAAGTTTATGAGATTGTGAGCTTGTGAGTTTGTGAGGTTGTAGGGGGTAATCTCTGGATCTACTGAACCGATTTAGATGAAATTTAGTAAGAAGGTAGTTTGAGACCCTGGAAAGGACATAGGATATTTTTTATCCCTGAAGGGGGTGAAAATGGGGATGAAAGTTTGTATTTGGAATCAAGCTCGAGACGAACCCGAGCGAAGCGAAGCTGAGTCGCTAGTTATATATAAATATGTTTTATTATTAAATTGAATTCTGTTCATAAATGTAAGCAACTATTTACTATGGATAATTGATCTAAATTAATACTTGTCATAATAATAATTATTATATAATAGGCAAAGACAAAACATTTCAGTACCTTTTATCCTCTGTGTGTCAACTGTTTTTGTTTTGCTTAGGAGATATTGACGAGCTGTGGAAACAGTTTTTATGGAAGTTTGATGTAAATCTTTACACTGACCATCTTATTATAAAGTTACTGAACTTTTTCTTCACTTTCTGTTATAATAAATATACAACCAGACGATTAAATATTTATATGATCACAATATGTGAATGTTGTATTGAATTTCTACCCAGTCCAATATCTAATAGAAGGTCAACCTATTTTTGCATAAGTGTGAAAACTCAACGTATATATGAAATATCCAGCTTTAATGGAACATTTTTTTGCGGCAGGATACCCACGAAACCTTTAGCTTATCTTATATATTAATCAGACCTTTCTTATGTAAGTGCTGACCCACTTCCCGGCGGGCTGTTTGCTATACGTTTGACTATATGCTTATTCTGTTTCTTTCTTTCGGTTTGTATATCTCACTCACTTTGGCACGCGATTTTGTTTACGTAATGTATATAATCTGTATATATACGTAAATAGGCTAAGACAAACACTACCTTTTTCTTCTCTGTTTGTCATTTAATTTGCCTATCAATAAAAAAAGTAACGGTTTTAAAAAAAATATGGATACTCGTCAAAATTACTAAACAAAAAAATATGAAAATCTGTTGATATCTGTCTGTTTGTCATTCGCTTTATTTGTCTTTTAAACAGAGCTATCTCAGTTACTCTCACTTCGTTTGGTGGGTTTCTAGGTACAGTAGTACCTTAGATAGCAGTGTTACTCCAGTCATGGTCTATCAGCGCATTTAATTTTATCCAAATCCGTCCAGCCAAGACAGCGTGAAGGACTAATAAACATACACACATACTTTCGTATTTATAATTATACTAGCGACTCACCCTCGCAAAAACAAAACAAAACTATCCCACGGCAACCATAAATTTTTCCGGGATGATTTATAGCTTTTTCTGTTAACAAGCTATCTACTACAAAAATAACTTTTCAAATCGGATTAGTAGTTCCTGAGATTAGCGCGTTCAACCAAACAAACAAACAAACTCTTCACCTTTATAATATTATTTATAGATTATAATAGTCTAAATTAAAGACATGATATATAGATTTAATTTTTGTCTTCTTAAGTATCTACCAGAGTGAACTTGAGCTGAGAGAAGAAAAAAGAGAATATGAAGTCGAAATAAAATATATACGTACACGGACAAAATCGCAGGCATATAAAAGAGAATTCTTAATTTAAACAAGTATTTCTATAGAAAAGAAAAGGTAAGCTTGGCATATATTAATAATGTAAGTAGGTAGGCTAGCAGTAAATAACAATTGGTTCCAATACTAGTATTGTCGGTCACCAATCTTGGGTCACTTGAAATATATGTACATATTCTATCCACGAGAAAGAAATGTTACTGGCAAAAATCCTTTTTTATTTGTGTTTGTAAGTTTTACTTAATAGTTTCTTAGATTTACGCGTATATTTGACATTTTAAATAAAGCTTTCTTTTTGAGGTTTTTTTGCGGATTTATTTTGATTTTTGGTTCTTGACGTTTCGAATGTTACATAAATCATGGTCACGGGAGAGACTAAGGTTTTACGTCTCAAAGAATATTTATTCCAGACTATTATCTATCTTTGAGCCAAATTTCATCTAGATACGTTCAGCCGTTCTGGCGTGATTGAGTAACAAACATCCAAACATCCATCTAAACTTTCACATTTATAATATTAGTTAGATGCAGTTTTACAGACGTTGGAAAACAAAAACCAAAATAAATATGCGAAAAAATTTGGAAAGATAATTTATTTAAAAAGTCTTTGTTGAATTAGATGCCCAAAAAGTAAGTACCTACAGATCACGTTAAAATCAATCTCAAAATACGAGTCATTAGTGAAGTCTCTCATGAATTATTTATTTCTTAGACGATTGATTCAAAATGTTATTATATGTGGTAAATTGCTTTCAGATTGTGGTAAAAATAGATATTTAGGTTGTTTATAGCTTTTAGAACTAGTTGTTAACGTCACCAATTTAATTAACTTCTTCTTCTATAACAGTTTGACTTTCTACAATCGATATCGCTAAAACAAATTAGAAAATAAGGCTATTTGTAGATTAGTTTAGTGTTTGGATATGTTTTCTTAATAATTAATAACCAAACATTTTTATGGACTAGTAACAAATTATAGAAAGAAACAATAAAAATTTGGGAATTTTTCACACATTTAATAAAATCTCTTTGGGTCTTCTTCATTCTACGTACATTGGAAACATTAACAAGAAAATTGAATTGAATTGAATTGAACTGACTATTTAATTGAATAGTGAAGAAATTAGCTGTTAGTAAATATATATTATACCACTGATACTAGTATTATACTGTTTGAGTATTATCTGCGATTCATATTCATTGGAGTATCTTTTTGTTCTGTGGTTTTGTTTCTGGTTTAAGGCTACGAACGCATAAATGTATAGGAATTATACATATATTAGTGCGTTGTTCTTCTTTATTTGTTCAATGATTTATCTTTTTTTTGTATGGTGGCTATTGACAAACTTGGTGTTATCAATAAAAAATTGGAAACAGTAATTTTTTTATAGATTAGATTTTTATAGAAAATTCTATTCATATATTATGACTAGAATTGAATTCCGACCACTATGCGAAAACGTATAAAATAAAATAACAATTACTTTTATTTGTAATACTAGGGACTCACCCTCGCTCCGCTCGGGTTCGTCCCTAGTTACGTTTAACGTTTACAATAGATTTCTCAGAGATGAGATATTTTCCTGCAGTAAAAAGTATCCTATATTTTGACCCGGAGAACCAGCTATCATCATACCAAATTTTATCAAAATATGTCCAGTGGTTTTCTCGTGATGCAATCCCAGATAGACCGACAGGCAGACGGACAGGCAAAAATTCTAAAAGCTATAGATTCGGCTTCTGTATCGATAAAAATGACAATTTCAATTTTCCAAAAAATATTAAATGTACAGATTCGACTCAGAATTTTATTATAATATGTATAGATTATTATTTTTACTTTTGGGCCGATAATCGAATGCTAGCAGAAGTAAATGAGAGAATAAAATATATTGAGCAAGTAATTCGATTGATCATTACAACTAAGGGCTCAATAATATGCTCGACATCGTGAAAGGAATTCAATGACATTCATACCGTACAAGGGTATGGTAATTTTGTGACATCAATAATATAGGTGGCGATGACACGGAAACGCGATTACCATACGAAATGTACCATTCAAATGACAAATTTTACGTGTCACGTTAAAAGCTAAAACAAAAATCTTTTTTTTTTCAATAGTACCATCTACCATAAAAGTAATTATTATTAACCGACTTCCAAAAAGGAGGAGGTTCTCAATTCGTCTGTTTTTTTATGTATGTTCACCGATTATTCGAAGACGCTTGAACTGATTTGGAATTTTTTTTGTTTCAAATGGTATATCATTCTTAGGTCGAGCGGTTTTTAAAAAAATGAACAATAAATTTTTTTTTAAATAAATAGTTTAATCGAATATGTTATTAAAAAACTTTCTTCTTACAAATTACCTGCTTATTACGTCTACACTAAAAATAGAAAAATAAAAACTAAAAATAACATCTTCCAGGCACTAAAATGTAAAAATAACTAAACGGTGGTTTTCATTTAGAATAGATACTTAATCAGATATTTTCGAAGTCGGTGCCAGTCTACAATATTTTAAGATATGAATATCTAATAGGTAAATATGTATTTTACGTATCGAAATATATTAGATTTTCTTTGCATCGGCTGACACCGACTAACAGAATAACATAGGCTACTTTTTCTCCCGGAAAAATGTACGGTCCTCGTGGGATAGGTTTGTTTTTCTTTTCCTAGAGGCGAACCCGAGCGTAGCGAAGGTGAGCCGCTAGTAGTTTATATATTTTATGAAGGACAAATAAACACTCTGTTTGTATAAACCCATTTGTTTTTTACTGTATCATTATGTTCTATTGGAAATCCTCAAAATGTACACTCATGTGGAAAGTTTTAATATAAAAGTTGTATTCACTTAAAGAACAATATTTCTTTACAAATCTTCGGCTTGAAACTTTGTAACGAGTTCTTAACATTGTTTTAAATACATGAATCTATACATATAATAAAATTCTAACTAAGCCGAATCTGTACATTAAATATTTTTTGGAAAATCTTATTGAAATGAACATTATTATCGATACAGAGGCCGAATCTATAGTTTTTAGAATTTTTGTATGTCTGTCTGTTACCGTATCACGGAAAAGCCACTGGAGGGATTTTGATGAAATTTGGTATGTTGATAGATGGTTATACGGGTCAACATATAGAATACTTTTTACCGCGAGAAAATGTCTCATTTCTGAGAATAAATGCAAAAACTGCAATGTAAGAGTATATGTAAATGCGTAAAAAAAGTCTGATATGTAAAACCTAAGAATTTGGTTTTTGATCCTCTGAACGCGGGAGGAGCCGCGGGCAATGCTAGCATATTATATTATTGAATATTTAGATAAAACACTAATAATGCCTATCGGTCCCTGTTGTTCGTAGGATTCTCTCTAAGTCACTGAAAATTAGCATTGAATGTGTTCAACTTGACCTGTGATCTTCCTTTTGGTGACGGTACACTGCTTTACAGATATCACTTTCTGATCATTTGTTTTAATTTTAATGTTTGTTATTTTTTCGTTTATTGTTGTATAATGTGTCAGAAACAGTGTGTGGCATTTAAAAATTAATTCTACATATGTATTCTATCTTAAAAATATAATAAATATAATACGCAGTAGATTCTTGTTATAAGTTTTACGTACCTAGAATATGTAATTCTAGAATTATATACCTAAATTATTATACGTAAAAATCTAAGAAAGTATTACCTACACTTATTATGTACTAATTATTCAGATCTAATGATCTGAATCAGATAATCTGATTATTCAATTAAACAATTGAATTGAATTGAACAAAGTAGACTAATTAATAGTTGTATATATAATAGAAAGTGATGTTCTCCTAGCCGATTCCGGCTATGGCGGCCAATCTCATTGAGACTTTTTTTTTACCGTTGGGAAATGCATTTACGCACGAGGTGTGGGACTCACCGGCGTAATAAAGCCAGTACTACCCACTAAAACCCAACAAAACCTTCCCACGTCTTAATAGGGCGTCGCAGGATCGCTTACGCATTCAACCACGACGCCCCGACGGCAGGTCTGCCGAAGCAGACCACCACAACCATGGGGTTGCTCCAAGGTCCACTCTGCTATCAGAGAAGTACCAGGAGCAACCCGCATGGTACACCGTCCACCGAAAAGGGCCACCTCCCACCGCCCACCGAAGTGGGCCACCTCCCTGTGTGTTTCTTGGCTTCGCGTCCAGTTGGGTTGCCGGGCACTACTGAGCCCCCCCCACCACGACAAGGTGAACGCACGTTGGGGGGGAATCTCATTGAGACTAGCCAACTGCGCAGGAGATATTATAGTGCACAAGTGTACGCGCAGACACAACTTTCATACTCTGGTGGGATGATTGCTCGACACGACCAGTGAGAGTTAAGGCGCAGGACCGACGGCTTTACGTGCTCTCCGAGGCACGGGGGTGAAACACCGCCAACTTCCCAACTCCGGGCTGTTACTGAGACTTACTAGACAGAAAGATTTAATAACTAAACTTGGCCCGACCTGGGACTCGAACCCAGGACCTCCGAGTGTACAGCCGTACATGTTAGCCACTACACCACCGAGGCAGTTAATAGAAAGTATTATAGTACTTAATCGTGAATCATAAAAATGTAAGATCTTTTATACACTCCACAGTGCAACAACATAAATCAAAGCTTCATAAAATCTTTACTAAGAATAACATTTATTTCATTTAAAACTTAATTATACCAGTACTTAATAATTAAGCAATAAAATCCAACGAGGTCATGAAAAAGGCAGAAATAGTACGCTAGTTAAAAACTTCACTCTTAAGACTCTTGTAGTTGCTTGTTTTTAATTTCAAAAGAATTGACTTTGCCCGAGGTAAGGAAATTTTGTACAAAAATATAATTAGAAAATATCAAGATATCTAGATGGTAAGTGCTTAAATATATTTGTAAATTGGCTTCAAGTGTATACAGCGACGGCAAAAGTAGTTTAAATAGTAAAAAGACGTACTTTCAATAAATGAAATAAGCTTAAAATCTGAAATCATACTAGGCACCAAAAAAGAGGTTCACTATCCAACTTCGCTGATCTTATTGATGCAGTAACAGTACGAATAATTTATTATTAATAATACAATTACTGTACGACTAATATTATTGTTATTAGTCCGGCTATTGCTTATTAAATATTTTTTTTTAATATTTTTACTTAACAATGAGAGGATATGCAAAAAGGTATGGGTATTTACAAATCTAGGACCGCCATCTTTAATTTAGAGCCTTCGAAAGAGATACAAAATATATAGGTATATTTATGTTGTTCTCATCCTTTCAAAAATTAGAACGTGTCGTCAAAAAAATACATTTAACACTTCCAATTCTTTTGATACTGTCCGAAATCTTAATTTTTGACCCGAAACTGTCACCAAATTTTAAATATCAAAAAGCAATTATAAAATAAAATAAAGACCTAACGAGAAGGCTAAGGCGGGAGCTACGCTACGCTTCGTTCCCGCCTTACCCCTTTCAACGTCGACGACGTAAAAGTCGGGCCTGTCACATAATCGAAAACTAAAAGTTACAAATAAAGTAGCTGGACAAATAACTATATATTAGTCGTACAGTAACTGGATTAATAGTCACTGCCATCCAACTTTTGGTTCCATTTATTGGTTAAACTCAGTAGTATCTATCACATTATTTATATCGTTCAGCCGTTTCTAATATTAATTTAAATAATAATCAGACAACTCTCTAGCTAGATTGGAATTTCTTGATTCCAAAAATTTCAACTATTGACGATACGTTTGGCTCAGTTTGTAGTGACTCTACTTGCTGTGCCAGCGGTCGCGGGTTTGAGTCCCGCTGGGGGCATTCATTTGTGTGAAAAGCACGTATGTTTGTACTCCAGTCATGGGTGTTTATATTTGTAATATGTATGTGTTTAAAATTATATATGTCAAGTGTATCAACTGTCTGGCATCCATAACACAAGCCTCATGGCTTACCATGAAACCAGATGGTGATGTGTGTTAATGCCCAAATATATTAAAAAAATATATTATTCATGATGAATAAGAGATATTTCAAAACTGAAAACAAAAAAAGAAATGGCAAAGAAGGTTGTTATAATAACAAATATTCGAATTCAAAAAACATACATTCCATTTATCTTCAACAAATTGGCTAACGTCCAGACATCGATCGAGATTATGATATACTTTACGAGTCCATGCCCTCTTTGTACCCATTTCAGTAATTCACCCTTGATTTAGTCCGGTAATGGTGAAATTATAATGACTTGGACATTACAGTGTTGATATCACAAAAAACTTCTATATTAAGTCAAAAGTTACTTTCCTTAAAATAAAATACAAGAACTGACTATGTGTAACTTCTATACAGACTATATAGTATATACTTCTAAAATATATACTATATAGTCTGTATTACGTATAGTATTATTATTACTATATAGTGTGTAATTTCTTAGATTTACGTGTACATTTGAAATATTAAATAAAATTGTTTTATGTATCATAAAGTCATGATCGCAGTAGGGGGGGGGATAGCTGTAAAGCATTCGAAACTTTGTAAAAAAAAAAATCCGCGAAAAAATTCCAAAAGATAATTTCATTTATTTACTCCTATTTTACCATTTTTACGTTAGGAAATACTGATATTTAGGTGCCAAAGCCATCCAATGATACTTTCACTGTCATGTCTCAGCCAAGTGCTGTGATTTTCCGTCCAACCTTTACATTCTGGCAACATTAGCAAGCGCCAATTCAAGTGTCACCGGCGTTGTATATGTGATCAGAATATTTTTAATTAGGTTTTCTTCCTTTCCTTCATGTAATCCACTTTATTCTACAAAGAAGTATGTATGTACATATATATGTATTAAGAGCAACTCGCATGGCATACTTTCTAACTAAAACCACGGTGGTGTGCCTCCCAGCGATTTCTTCGAGGTTATTTTGCTTCCTATCCAAGGCCTATAGGCTTCTACTTGTCGGTCACCTTGGTTGAGCTTAGATCATTGACACATCGTCCGCTGGGGGGCTGTAGCGTGTGCACAAGCGATCCTGTAATGCCCCATTGCACTGTGGCGACGGGTTCCGCTGTGTGTTTTAGTGAGTAGGAGTCTCACAGTACCCTGCTCGTAGACGGCCGGTAAGCCGGGTCCTAAATAAATAAGTTTAATGTCTTTACAAACATACTGGTTGTTCGTTTTCTGGCCGTGCGTGGCGCTTGTGTTCTCTTTAATGTCATCGGTAAAAAAGTAATTTTGTGTTCCGTAAGTGAAATAAATATATATTTAAAATATAAGAAGTCTTACTAAATTTTATTGAAATGTTGCTATAATCCAATAGTCCCTGATGGGTTTCCCCAGCGTTCAAAAAACAGATCAATGACACATATGCCAAACGAACAAACATAAGACCGTGATAAATTCTCATACTACCATTTTTTTTTTGTTAAACGATACACACTTTACATTTATAAACCTAAAAAGTAATTATGAAATATAATATGTGTACTCCTTCATTTATAGGAGACTACAGCTTGCTCATTTATATACTAAGTAAAAAGATAAAATTTAGGTAGGTATACATTTATTTATTTATTATTATTTATTAGGAAAACAAACAATGAGATGGTACTTATGATGGTAAGATACAAAAATACGTACATCAGCTAAGTTTACACTGATAGTAATTACATAAACTCTAATTGTTAATACAAAGACAAAGCTAATATAATTCAACATAGGTACCATAAAAGCAGATAGTTTTTTTTTATTTTTATAAATGTATATATATATATATATCGCCTATCCCTATTAACATTGTCGGATATGCAAATTTGTCATTTTCTTTTTATTTCACTAATCACTCTTTATATATATATATATATATATATATATAAATTAAAAAAAAAGAATAAACTCAAAGCTAATGTTAAATAAGATATGATAATTTTAACAACATATAAAAACGGATATTATATATATACATATATATATATATATATATATATATATATATATATATATATATATATATATATATATATATATATAAATTAAAAAAAAACAAACTCAAAGCTAATGTTAAATAAGATATGATAACTTTAACAACATAAAAAAACGGATTAGGGCATAAGAACTAATGTGGCTACAGTGACATACATAAAACAAACAAGAAAAACAAAGAAGAATATGGTTAAAGGGTAAAAATTATACCTTATTTATATATATATATATATATATATATATATATATATAATATAGTATTTGTATTATGTTCATTAATTCTTAATCGCAATAGTCAACCATTATCCGTTTTGTACTGGACTGCGTAATCAACAGAGCTCGAGCTTCCAATCTACGTATCCGATAGTAATTGAACTAATTAAGTGTAAAATTCTGATGAATTTTAAATGAACTTACAGAAACTCGTAACGAATATATATTTTCTGCAAGAGAACTGACAGATAATCTGTACTTTCATCCGTTCCGAACTGTGGCAGTTCGAAATGGATAACGACATATTCCAATAACCTATATATCTATGGCATTTTTTTAAGAGCGATAAAGATTTGAAATAATTTATTTTAATTTATATTAAAATAATTTATTTTAATTATATCAAATTTCTAACTCTTATAGAAAACCAATAATATACGAATACATTGATTTTTATAAGGCAGTGATAGCCCAGTGGTAACGCGCTCCCTTGGAAAACCGAGTGGGTTCAAATCCCGGGTCTCGCACCTCTGATATTTTCATGTGCGAATCATTTCCAACACGATTACCACTTGTCTTACGGTGAAGGAAAACATCGTGAGGAAACCTACATATATGTTGGAGAGAACTTAGCATGTATTCTAAAGACGTGAAATCTGCGTAACCGCACTTAACGAGCGTGGTCGACTAAAATGGCATGATTTCTAGCGTTAAAGGGCGGTTAAAGGGACTGAATCTAGTGTAGTTTTCTTAGAAATTTGTTTTCATTATATTTTTCAAATTAATAAAATATTATGATAATGACATCAATATTAATTACTATCTATATATATATATATATATATATATATATATATATAATAAAATTGTAACGAAGCTGAATCTGTACATTAGATATTTTTTGGAAAATCTTATTGAAATAAACATTATTATCGATACAGAGGCCGAATCTATAGTTTTTAGAAATTTTGTCTGTCTGTCTGTCTGTTATCGCATCACAGAAAAACCACTGGAGGGATTTTGATGAAATTTGGTATGGTGATATATTATCTGGGTCAACATATACGAGTGAGTATGTATCCTATTACCGGGGGAAAATATCTCATTTTTGAGAAAAAATATAAAAACTGCAATGTAATAGTATACTAATATGTAAAACTTACTGCCTCGGTGGTGTAGTGGCTAGCATGTACGGCTGCACACCCGGAGGTCCTGGGTTCGAGTCCCGGGTCGGGCCAAGTTTAGTTATTGAGTCTTCCTGTATAGTAAGTCTCAGTAACAGCCCGGAGTTGGGAACTTGGCGGTGTTTCACCCCCGTGCCTCGGAGAGCACGTAAAGCCGTCGGTCCTGCGCCTTAACTCTCACTGGTCGTGTCGAGTGGTCGTCCCACCGGAGTATGAGAGTGATAGGAATAGAGAGTGCACTTGTGTCTGCGCGTACACTTGAGCACTATAATATCTCCTGCGCAGTTGGCTAATCTCATTGAGATTGGCCGCCGTGGCCGAAATCGACTAGGAGAACATCATCATCATCATCATCATGTAAAACCTAAGAATTTGGTTTTTGGTCGTCTGAACGCGGGCGGATCCGCGGGCAATGCTAGTTTTAAATAAATATATAAAATTATACTCCATTAAATTCATTTTCAAAGCTCATTTTTTTTTAACTTTTCTCACTTCACACACAAAGAAAATGTAAGCAGTCGTTGAACTTTTGTTCCGGCGGATTAGAGAATACATTTAGGCACTGGTGTGACCTAGATAAAAGTTTTGGGCTTTTTGACCTAGTAATTTATATAATACACTTTATTTAACAAGTCTTTTTGTAGGTGTTAGATACGTTTATTTATAAACTATCTACTATACGTTCAGTTCTATTTCTAACATTATACATATGTATGTATGTATATATATGCAAGTTTGTATGTTTGTACATCACGCTGAAATTGTAAGACGATATTGGATAAAATTTAGTACATAGATATAATATAACCTGGAATAACACGTAGGTTACTCGAGAAATCGGTGAACATACATCAAATAAAATATATATACAGAAAGACAAAGATAGAACCACCTCCTTTTTTGAAGTCGGTTAAAAATAACCATAAATCTATAAAACACTATAAATAGACACATGATATAGTCCTAAATATTAAAAAAGTTGGAAGCAGGTATACTTTACAGGTGAGGGGTTAACGAACTGCAGTCGATACGAGTGCAATGAACTAGCACTAGGTGACGGGGCGATATAGTATCGGCTATGAAGGCCTTCAGGGATTCAGTATTACAGAAGCACTTTAGTTTTATCGCAACACGTTATAATACAATTCAAAAAAAATGTATGATCAGAATTACTTGAAATTTGGTGTAAATGCTCAGCAATACAATTAATTAAATACGTATTTTAGCATTTGCCGAAATTCATCCCAAAAGGGGGTAAAATAGCGGACGAAAGTTTGTATGAAACCTGCCATTTTAGTGCTGCTAGTGCTTAATAATAAGATGTAGGTACTCTACGAATAAATAATATTATTTATTCTCAGGATATAACTTCACAATTTTAGACTTTTTTATTTTACTTATAAACCGAATAAAGTTTTTGAGAATTCACTAATGTTAATTATAAAGTCTTTAACTTTCTTATTTTACTATCAGTAAAAAATGCGGAATACAGTGAATGTTTTTTGTTTATCTGCTTGTTACGCTATTATTGTTAAATCAGTGAATGTTTTTTGTTTATTGCTTCCACAAAGTTAGTAATTATTTATCTATTTTAATAGTTTTATAGTAATATAAATGCGTGCTTATATTTAAAAACCCTAATCGACATATAGACTTTGTTCCACTTTGTCCTTTACTGCACTCTATTATACAACGAAACTTCAAATTCTCCATCCCGTATGAATCAGTTCCTTTCCCGGTATCTAAAATTATGCTTAAGCCTCTGTCACTTTTGATTGATTATTCTATCTTACAATATAAGTCCGGTTAATGTTTATTAAGCTGAGTTTTCAACCCTCAAGTAGGTACCTTTTATCTTTCACGACATAGAAACAAGCTCATATTCTTCTTATCTAAGCCATCGCGCTAAAGAAAGTATTATAAAAATTATGATTTTATTTGACCAATTTTGTGGTTATTCGATACAACCAAACAGACAGATAAAAAACTAACTCAAAAGCAATGTGTTATAACCGGCATCTGTTTTGAAATAACAGACCAACAGATTTTTTATAGGTCCTAATTTATTGATTCAGACTACTAATGTAAATGTGACAGTTTATATGTGTGTTTGTTTGTTACTTTTTTAACCCTAAAATGGCTGGATAAATTTGGGTGAATTTTAGTACAGAGATAGTCCATGATTTCGAGTAATACGTGGGATACTATTAGATAGGTACCTAAAAAGTATGCACCCGAGCGAAGCGAGTGTAAATCCCCAGTATGTATATATAATGTATATAATTACTAAAACTAGCTGTATTTGTCTAGGAAGACAAAAGCAAACCTATATCACGGTAACCATACATTTTTCCCGGATAAAAAGTGCTATAATCTATCTCTGTGCTAAATTTCATCCAGATCCGTTCAGCCGTTCTGGCGTGATTGCGTAACGAACACCCATACATACTCACAAACTTTCACATTTATAATATTAGTATGAATTAAAGGATGAATCTAGTAACTATATGTCTTGAAAAAAGCAAGGGCTAGTGAATTCGTGAGACTGACGTCATCAGCTTTTAAAAGTTGGCGTCGTCCCAAAAGTTATGAAACTATACGAGTATATTATGCGTAATCAGTATACATTAAATACGTAAGTAATACATATTTCGTTTGAATTGTCTTTTCCATTTTAGTTCAACTTATACACAATTCTTTTTAATAGTATGTAAAAGAAACTATAAAAATGATATCTCTATATAGTAAGTAGGCAGTGGTAGCCCAGTGGTAACGCGCTTTCTTGGGAAACCGAGTGAAGCGGGTTCAAATCCCGGGTCTCGTACCTCTGATATTTTCATGTGCGAATCATTTCTAACATGATTACCACTTGCCTTACGGTGAAGGAAAAACATCGTGAGGAAACCTGCATGTCTCAGAGAACCTAGCAAGTTTTCGAAAGACATGTGAAGTCCGCCAACCCGCACTTGGCCAGCGTGGTGGACTATGGCCTGATCCCCCTCGTATTGAAGGGAGGCCCGTGCCCAGCAGTGGGACGTTAAAAAGGGCTGAATACATACATATAGTAAGTACCTATATTTTGCAAAATGATGCGCGAAACGAAATATTGCGGTATTGTGAGATAGCGTGAGAAATTACAATAGTGTACAAATGTGTGCATTTACATAAATACTCCCCATTACTTTCTCTCACAATCCAACCAACACGAAAATCATTACAGTTTCCAAATCCAGGCTACTGAGAGTTTTTTGTCTGAAAACCTACATATATATGGCTTAAGCCGGGACTCGAACCCCAGAAAGCGAGATCTGCTTTCGGTGATGTAGCCACTAAATCAATATGGCTAGTTTACTTATAATATTAAATAGTATTAATTTTTTTTTATTTTTTTTATGTTATTTTATTATTAAATAGTATTATGTCATCCTACGATCATAACTATTTTTCCTACATTATTATAATTTTCGACGTTCGAACAATCTCTTTCTCTTTTTTCTATATGAATAAATGGCAAAATGGACAACTTTATTCCACTAAAATTTAACCTTACGGTGAAATTATTCAGTCCGATGACTTCGGGTCGAGATTGTAAAAATCTTTCACGATTTATTTTGTTTCGAAATTGTGAGGATGAAAGAAAATTATAGCGTATTTAAATAAGTTAGTATAAGAATTTTGTCCTTTTTCTGTGTTGCTTGTTTCAAACAATTAAGCGTGTAAATGCTGTAACTTGTTTATTTGCTGAAAAATATTTTGTTTCAAGAACTTGTTAAGAAAACACCAAATAAGCAAACATTTAGTTTATAGTTTCTGTTAGTAAAAAAAATTATTTTTTGTAAATTGTACACAAGATGTACAGTACAGTCAAACAAGAAAGATACGTGGATAAATAATTTATTGTACACACAAAAGTAGAATACAGAAGATGATATGCAAAAGCGGTTTTTTGCTATTAGCGATATGTTCCAGACAACCTTTTTTGAACGGTAATAATGATCATATTTCTTAACAGAAAACCCAATAATTATTGGTCTGACCCATGACTCGAACCCACGAACTTCAGAAACGCAGCCTTATATATTAGCCACTAGACCAACAAGTTAAATAATTAGTAAGCATGAAATCATACAGAACACTTTCTTAACCGTAAAAATTGTGATGTTACCATCAATATTATAGGAATCTTATATAAGTCAATTCATAACATTCTATTGCTGTGATTTCCGACAAATCAATTCTTCTTCGGCTAGTTGTAAGAGAAATATTTTCGTATCTTATTGTTTTATGTTGGAACCGCTCTAAAAGCCATTGTTAGCGTTGGCATTGAAGTATTGTGTTCCTAAGAATGGACAGTTGGTGGGTGTTCTATGTAGAAACTTTTCCATACGTTGAATGCCTGTTACAGTCCGAGTCTTTCAGGGTCACTTACGCTTTAAGAGAAATGTTATTATTATCTACTAGCGATTTGCCTCGCTTCGCTCGAATGCGTCCCTTGGTACATTTTAAATAGATATGAATAGTTATTGCGAGTGTACTTTAGGAGATAGACATATCCTACTGCAGATTTTTCTATAGGCCTTATTAGGACCTACAATTTTTTAGTCTATTATTTTGTTATATCTCTTAAGGTTTAGCCAGCGTTAGCCATATAAGCTAAGACGACTTGATAGAACCAGTCATTGTGTTTTTTCGTAGGAATGTTATTTTTCTGTAGTATAAAATATCCAAAATGTTGGCCCGAGTAATAAGTTATCACTACAGAAACTTTTGTCAAATTCGTTCCAGTACTTTTTGCGTGAAACGCGAACACAAACAGGCATACAGACAAACAGACAAAAAATTTAACAACTATTGCTTTGGGGTCTATTTTCGATGCACAAAACGTTACGGTCATTGTTTTTTCAACCGACTTCAAAAAGGAGGAGGTTCTCAATTCGACTGTATTTTTTTTTGTTTTTTTTTTATGTTTGTTACCTCAGAACTTCGTCATTTATTAACCGATTTGGACAATTTTTATTTTGTTTGATAGGGTATACTTCCAGATTGGTTCCATTTAAATTTCAAAAAAAAAAAATACCACCCCTAAGGGTGGAAAAATAGCTAATGATGGATTTAGCCTACTTCTAATTATCATATTGACTTGAAACGTTGCAAGTGTTTCTATTTCCGTTGATAGTACAGTGGTTCGGTATTGTTGACCTGATCTGATGGTAAGGCCAAAAGGTGGATAGGTGGAACTCTTCAACGGCTAATAGTAGATACTTTGAGTTTGGGATTATTTTGTTTGATTTGACAAGCCTAACACGTTAGAATTCTTACTTTGCTACTACTGTCTACACTAAAAAGGGAAAAATTAAAACTTTTTAATAAAAAAATTAAAACCGACTTCAAACAAAAGCACTAAAAAGTAAAAAATAACTGATTGGTAGTTTTCATTTACTATATTTTAATATTTAATCAAATATTTTCGAAATCGGTGCCAGCCCATACAAAGCAAAGCACACCGACTTTTAGATAGATAGATTTTTTTTGACTGGTACATATTAATTTCTAAATAATATGAGTAATGTCGCTATCTACGTCGGTATGTTTCTTCGCTAGAGTGTTCTAAAACACCTAAGAGATCTTAATACGCTTTTCAATGTCACAGAATATTTCTTCCGGATGGTCTGTTATATAAAAATTATATTCATATATATGAACTAGTGACTCACCTTCGCTTCGCTCGGGTTCATCCCTAGGTTGATTCCCCATACACAATTTCATCCCCATTTTCATCCCTTTAATGGATAATTTCCGGGATAAAAACTATCCTATGTCCTTCCTAGGGTCTCAAAATATCTTCTTACCAAATTTCATCTAATTCGGTTCAGTAGTTTCG
The DNA here is from genome assembly GCA_947093115.1 of Brenthis daphne. Classification (NCBI taxonomy): domain Eukaryota; kingdom Metazoa; phylum Arthropoda; class Insecta; order Lepidoptera; family Nymphalidae; genus Brenthis; species Brenthis daphne. The sequence continues at coordinate 1,759,107 of OX352483.1, read as the reverse complement.
GAGCCTATTCGGTACAAACAAACAAACAATCTAATCTTTCCTCTTTATAATATTGGTATATATATATATAATTTTTAAAAACATATGTTTATTTGCTGAACCCTATTAGCTCGTTTTAAATATTTATTAAAAATAATAATGATTGTTAAATGCCATTTTGCTTTAAAGTGCTATGGTCTCACAATTATGTTTTATCTGCGTCACACTTCGATCGCTGTGTAACTAAACTTGGCAAGATACTCTTCGAGATAGAATGCTCTCGTATGAGCTAAAATAATATTACCCTTCACTCTCTACTATAAAAATGTAGAGAAATAAGTATGTATGTATGAAATATAAATTAAAGTATGTAATTTTTTTTTAGATTTAGGTGAATATTTGTAATTTTAAATAAAATTATTTTTCGTATTGTTTCGCGGATTTATTTTGATTTTTGGTTTCCAACGTTTCTTTGAACGCTTTACATCAATCATGGTGTACGAGAGAGACTAAGGTTTTACGTCTCCAAAGTTTTTATATATGTAGTTGTTACAGACAGTACCTACCCACAAAATTATACGTCAATTCACATGTTCTGACGTTATGATTGAAGAAAAAATTAATTATTAAGTAAAAATACATTAATTTCTTGCTGAAATCGAACCTAATATACGTATCGACAATATAACATGAGCATGAATTTTTGTACTCCAGTCATGGGTGTTTATATTTATAATATGTATGTATTTAAAGTTATATATGTGTAGTGTATCAACTATCTGGTATCCATAACACAAAGCTCGTAGATTACCATGGAACTAGATGGTGCTGTGTGTTAATGTCCCAACACAGTTTTTATTTAACATATATTATGTACATATGTACACATACTCAGGCAGCAGGCCTCCGATTCGTGACCTAATCTCAGACAGATATCCCTACGATAATTGGCTGTTAAAAATAAAACATAACTATCACTATATAACGCAGAATATATTTGCTGCTTAACCGTGTTTGCTTATAGATTTGGGGACAAGGTAAATATTTGTTTAGAGAGGAATTTAATTAAATTACGTGTTTTCACCCATATTGAGTTAGATTTTGTTACGTGCACATACAACGTTTATTGTTCGTGTGTGGTTTTAGTTACCAGTTACCAGATTTCGTCTAACAAATTTGGGTACAAGCCCATAAGGCAAGTTTACGTTTACGCTACGATTGAAGTGAACATTAACTAAATAAACATAGTAAAAATATGGTTGAGTAAGAAAGAGACTGAAAATTTGTTTATTTAGTAAAGTTTGTTAGTGTATGTGAGTATGTTATATAAAAAAAATATTTAAATCAAATCATGAAATAATAATTAAGTATAATCGGTTAAAAGCAAACACAACTTGCATATTCCTGTATTCGGTTTCACAATAATTAAAATTTCAAAAATATAGTAATCTATTATATATTATAAAAAGGTAACGTTTGTGAGTTAGTGACGTTGTAGGGGGTAATCTCTGAATCTACTGAACAGGGTACTTTTTATCCCGGAAATCATCCCTTAAGGGTATAAAAATGGGGATGAAAGTTTGTATCGGGAAGCAAGCTAGTGACGAACTCGAGCGATGCGAGGGTGAATCCCTAGTAAATATTATAAACTAGTGACATCCTCGCTTCGTTCGGGTGCGTCTCTAGGCTAAGGTACGTTTTACATAGATAAAAAACTTTTGTGAGTGTACCTTAGGAGATTATACACTTGCTATTATAGAATTTTCTATACATATTTTAAGACCTTATATAAATTTCATGTAGAGATTTAGTTTTTTTTACTCTTTCATCACTGTATACCTATAGATGTCTTTTAATTCTTAAAAGAATTATCTTAGGAAAAAAATACATCTATACATATAATGATGTATACTAAACGTATACCTAGATATTTTATGATGTTATGAAAACATGCAACAGAACTGTCAAACTGAACGTCATATTCTATAGCATTGAGATTTTCATGGAAAAATACCATCCTTACTGAATTTTCCATTTGATTTTTCAAAAAATATATATCTTACAAACCTTCTCCTGACAATTACAGAAACAGCAAAAAAGAGCCAAAATGGAATGAGCCAAATAGGTGCAGCCGTTCTCGAGTTTTGCGCTTCGCAACAAAAACCATCTATTTTTATTTACGTAATATTTAACATTAAAATAATTTAAATATAAATAGAACAACAATATCAGTTTTCACGCGATAATTAAATATATGAATATGTATAGTTCATAATATATATAAATTATAATAATCAACGTAATGGTGATTAAAAAGTAATTAGTGCAACGTTGGACAGAACAAAATTTGATCACTATATTATGATTGATTAATTAGATGGATATGATTCGATTATCTCTCAAGATGGTATATAAAAACCATAATAACTTAGTTTATTAGTGTCATGTTACCATTAAAATAATGTTTTGCCCCTATTTGCCAAATAAATGGATTAAATAAATATAAATAAATAAATATGTTGAGACATTAACACACAGCACCATCTAGTTCCATGGTAAGCTACGAGGCCTGTGTTATGGATACCAGATAGTTGATACACTACACATATAACTTTAAATACATACATATTATAAATATAAACGCCCATGACTGGAATATAAACATTTGCGTGCATCATCGGTCACGGGTTCAATCAAATCCACCGGGATTTGATGAACCCATGACCGCTGGCACAGCAAGTGGAGTGACCCTCCATACTGAGCCAAACGTATCTTCATCCCCCGTTCAGATAAAGAATGGGATTAGAAATGACTCATTCAACCAACACTCAAAGCAAGGCAACGCCACAAATTTCAATGTTTTTTTGAAAGTAAAATTATAGTTAAAATTAATTAAGTCGCGTGTGTATTTTTTTTAGGAATAAAAATGATAAGCGTCTAATTTTAGTGTAGTTTATTATAAATCATCTTAAAAATATCAACTTCAATCACTAGTTTCTGTAATTCACAGCTTCCTTTACGACGTAAATGCAATAAAAACATACATACATGTCCGTTCTATTAGAATTGATAATAATAATTTGCCGCTGTCAACTAACAACTTATAGTGTACATCCATACTAATATTATAAAAATCAAAATAACTCTGTTCGTTATCTTCTCACGCTTAATCCGCTGAACAGATTTTGATAAAATTTGGCAAAGACATAGATTGCATCCTGGAATCGCTCGCTCCGTTTATCACACGAGCGAAGCCGGGGACACAAACTATTACTTCATACTTTGAATATAAGCCAACTAACATTAACATAGCATGTTTTATGGCACGTTAAATTTAACTGAGATCCAAAATTACAAGTACGAGTACTTCCGAAGCACTGCAGTAAAATCGTAGCACGTCGCTACGAAGGTCTACGATAAGCTTACAGCTGTATACTGTTATCGACATGGTATGTCTTTTAGTCATCACTAAAAGCTGGTTTATACGATGTCAGCTTCTGTTATCTTTTGCATGCTGTAATATTTTAATACAATAAATAACATGTATTGAAAGAATTGGAGCTGTGATATATATTAAAAATTAGATAAGCAAAATCTCGTTGTCGTAGCATGAAAAATTAAAATAAGTTTATAATCGCAAAAAAAATGTGCTGTAACTATTTCGAGTTTTCCCTTTATTTGTTTTATAGAAATTAATTCTTGCCAAAATTTCATGATTCTAGGTCAACGGGAAGTCCCCTATATGTTTTGATTCCCTTATCAAAATATACGGTGTTTTTTGCGTTGATTGCGTTCACTAAGTACTAAGTTTGATGTTTTCACAGCTCCAAGGGATTGCAGACCTGAATATCTGATAATAATTTCAGTTTGACAATCTCCATGAGTAAAAAGGTCTTGACAGACACACAGACAGACCGACGACCTATTCATCTATTCAGAACGCAGTGATATAAGGGTTCCTTTTTTTCTTTCGAGGTACGGATCCCTAAAAATTAATTAAATCACATATTACTAAAACATCGTGGCATAAACTTCAAAAGAAAATGAAATATTTAAGAATAGTAGAGTATCTCTTGCTTTTTATTCTTTAAACGCATCACCCAAGTGCAGTTTATGTTATTTTGTGTTATTTTTGTTGGAAGCAAGCATAAATATTTATTTTTGTCAGGTTTCTGCTTCCGGGTCAAGGCGTTCTATTATTGAAGTAAGGTTGGGACTTTTGCATAGTATACATTTTATACTATTACGTTCAAATTCCAGTCATCCATAACAACAATAATGTAAATGTCAAATGTTTTTGCCCTCTTTATATGTTAAAAGCTTTTTTATAAATCTTATAGAAGGAAAAGTGTGTGATGGATTGTTGGTTGGCTTATTAGTTTTTTTCATGCCCTTAATTTTACCGAATTTTAATACCGTTTTTTTTTATATAGAGGTAGTTTATGGACGGAAAATTGATATTAGATTGTTAACAAACATTTTTTTCTCAATTAAGTGCATTTTAAGATAATATAACACAGGTAGTCTACCGGTCGGTTCAGACGATTTTTTTGTTTTTATTTTGTCGGTGGAAAACCGAATCTATAGTTTTTAGAATTTTTGTCTGTTTGTCTGTCCGGGAACGTATCATGAGAAAACCACTGGACAGATTTTGATGAAATTTGGTATGATGATAGCTGGTTATCCGGGTCAACATATAGAATAGTTTTTACTGTAGGAAAATATCTTACCTCTGAGAAATCTATTCTAAGCCTTAAAAAGTAAACGCTGGTATTCTTATAAAATCCTTTAAAAATAACATTTTGTACTGATTAATTAAAAATCTTTATGTTAAGGAAGCAGTTAAATAAGCTTGTTTAACTCGTCAAAAGAAATCAATGCGGTCCACCAACAGGTGTAGCCAAAAGTAGGTCAGGGCATTAATTTAGCAGCAAAGTGTTCCCTTCTTTAAATATGTATTTAATTTTCTCCAATAGAATAAAACAAAAGTCTTGGTAAATTGCTTTGAGATTGGCTCGATATTTAATCGTAAAAATCTTGCGAAGCCCCCAGGTATGGAAAAATTGGTTACTTGGGTACGTTGTCGTAAAATATGTCAATGGTGTTTTGTTATTATAATATACTAGCAGAATCCGCGGCTACGCCCGCATTCAATCTACAAAAAAACTCTTTAGGTTTGTGTATCTTTATTCTCTATACTTACTATGTATTTATATAATATTATTCATACAAAAATACTAAAATCGTGATTAAAAAAATGGTAAGAAAATTTTTTAATACAGATGGTAATCACTCAAAAATAATTCGCACATAATATTCGGTTTGCGAGACCTGGAATTTGAACCCGCTTTACTTAGTTTTACAACCAAGCGCTTTACCCCTGAGCTACAACTAACGCTTATCAAGAGTACGCATTTTAAATCATAAATTAATAAATAGAAAATAAAATGCTGTCTATGGAAATTCGATGGAACAATATCTATCTAGGTATGTTTATTTATTTTTTCTGCTTCAGGTAAGTAACGAGTGAATCAATTGCCACAAGCATTCGTAGGTATCTCTGTGTTCCATATACGAGTATGAGGTAATGACTATTACATAAATAAAAAAGAAATAAATAAAATAAAAATAGCATTTATTTCCTCTGACCTTTCTATATACATAGAAATTTAAAGATACTTAAACTACATTTTTTTAACTAATTTATTCTTAGCTTGATTCCCCATACAAACTTTCATCCCCATTTTCACCCCCTTAAGGGATGATTTCCGGGATAAAAAGTATCCTATGTTCTACCCAGGGTCTCAAACTATGAAGAAATTCTAATGAAACTATCAGAAAAAATATGTTTAAGTTATCATTAGCATCAAGGCAACGTTGGATAAAAAAAAATATGAACTTGCCACTCTACCACTTAATTTTGCGACCATTGTATCATGTTTAGGACTAATGGACTCTCGCATTGACTGATAAAGAATATCTTATTTTCTTCAATTACGAATTACTTTACGAAATTAATATTTTACGAAGGACATGATATCAATTACCTAAAAACCTCAACTTATAAAGAAAGGTATTAGATTTTTTTTCTTCATTACACGAAATCTATCTGGCAATATTACATATTAGAAAACTACATTAGACAAAGACTAAATCGGACAAGTGTGGTTCTGACTCGCAAGCCGAGGGTTCCGTTGCCTGAAACATTAAAATTGTAAAACTAAAAAAAAAAAGATTTTTGTTTTGTAAAAATTTACGGTTTTCGGATTTTTCTCTTTACTTGTGCTATTTATATTGCTTCTTGCCATATTTCATGATTCTAGGTCTACGGGACGTACCCTATAGGTTTAGAGCTCCTTGCGAGTATTAAAATATCCGGCATAGAGGGCCTTATCTTTTGATTACGTTGACAAAAAAGTTTGTCGACGTAATCAAAAGGAAAATTGGTGGAACCAAAAATCAAAATAAATCCGCGAAAAAATTCGCAAACATAATTTTATTTAAAATGTCAAGTATTCGTTTAAATCTAAGAAAGTATTATATAAAAAAGTTTGACTTTTGTCACAGCTCCATGGGATTGCAGACCTGAGTATTTGATATTAATTTCAACCTAATCCATGTATTCTTGAGAAAAAGCGTCTTGACAGGCAGACGGACGGATAACGAAGTGATACTGAACGGGTCACTTTTTTCCTTTTGAGGTACGGAACCCTAAAAAGACATTAGGCAAAAAGTTATCTTTAAAAGTATCTCTTTCAATCAACCTAAATATTATAGATAATGTTAAAATATAAATGTAGAGTATATAAATAGAGAGTTAATTATATCTAATATTAAAGTTAAAATATATAAATATAAAAAATAAAGTAGGCTATTTATCACAGTCGTAGAGCTCTCGCTTTTCTTTGATTAATTATAAGGCATAAAAGTCTTTAACTAGGTACCGTGTTGCAATCAATCACCTAACGTTCCGAGCATGAAAATAATTAAAACAATGACTGAGAAATAAATTGAATTACGTTTGTTACAAAATATCGTAAATCATTTCTTATTGTTATGAATAGTTTACCTAAAAGAATATTACTAGCGTTTTCCTTCAAAAGTGGTTCAGTTATGTATATCTTTAACTGCCTCGGTGGTCTAGTGGCTAGCCGCAGATTCAAAGGTCCTTGGTTCGAGTTCAAAGTCGGACCAATTTCAGTTATTAAGTATTTCTGTCAAGTAATTCTATTAACAGTCCGAATTTGGGAAGTTAGCTGTGGTAAATCTGGTCGTGGAAGTAGTCGTCCCACCGGAGTGTGAGAGTGACAGGAAAAGAGAGTTGTGTCTGCGCGCACGCACACGCACTGCACTATAATATCTCCTGCGTAGATGGGTAATCTCAATGAGATTGGCTGTCATGGCCAAAATCGGTCGGAATGATATTATTGTCTGTATATTTATATACAAGCCTATGTGCTACTCTGGTATATAAGTTTTATTACCGTAAAGTTTGTTCAAAATCCGTTCAGTACTTTTTTGCGTGAAAAAGTAACAAACATCCATTGTGGACCATGACCTGGAGTAACACATACCAGCACCTAGAGTGCGTATATAGTGAAGTCCGAGTGAAGCGAAAATAAAAAGCTCGTATATTTTTAGAAGTTGCTAAAATAATGGAAAATATAAGAAAAAAAATATTAAGAAAAAGCAAGTAATCAAGCATTCTTTATAGCAGATAAGGTTTATTCAGACTATTACTTGGACTAACATAAAAACAAACAAATGAAAGCCGTTAAGCTATTCTCTAGAGACGCGCGCGCAAAGATCGTAGATAGGCCGAAAACTCATAAAACTCTTGATTTCGTTTTTACTACATTGAAAATAAACAAACATAAGTTGGTATGTACGATTTTGTCTTCATATATAAAATAATATATTATAAAGGTTTTTTTTCAGCTGTTAGTGTCCCACTGATGGACAAAGATTGGGCTCTTTTCCCTTACCACCTTATTCTATTTCTGCGAGGAGCTGCCAGTTTTTTTATAGGCAGGCTTCCAGGTCGTCCTTTCATCTGCATCTAGGTCTACCGCGATGGCTTTTGACGTTTTTGGGAGTCCAAAACGTAGTGTACTTAGCCCACATTTCGCCAGACATGCGGCAGACCTGTCCAGCTCAGTCCTATTTTAATTGAGATCGGCATTGAGGGACTTACCCTCAGAATCTTACGCTTCATAACTCGCTGGCAGATCTCAAGAACGGACCTTTGCTGAACTGTCAATGACCAAGTCTGTGCTCCTTAAGTATGGATGGGAAACATGTTCATATCCACGAATTTATTATCCTATCCACTATGCATTTTGTACAACTATGATATTGTTTTATCTTAAATCATATCTTATTTTCCTTTCAACTAGTCTATCAGTTGATTTATCTTTTTAATAATTAAATATAGAATCACATCTAACACCATAGATTCTCTCATGACCATGGTTTCTGTAAAACATCTAAAATGGGAATCAAAATATCTAAATTAAACGCGAATACACCAGAACAATAGTCTAATTACAGTAATACATATATAAATAATTATATTGTTACGAGCATACAGTGGTAGTCTACTGGTGACTCGCTCGGACTGACTGACAACTCGGAATACCGAGTGAAGAGGGTTCAAACCCCGGGTCCCGCACCTCTGATATTTTCATTTGTGAATCATTTCTAACATGATAACCACTTGTCTTACGGTGAAGGAGAACATCGTGAGAAAACCTGCATATCTGAGAGAACCTAGCAAGTTTTCGAAAGACATGTGCAGACCGCGAACGCGTACTTGGCCAGCGTTGTAGACAGTAGACTATAGCCTGATCCCCCTCGTATTGAAGGGAGGCCCGTGCCCAGCAGTGGGACGTTAAGAAAGGCTACTGAACATACGAGTACACACAAACAAACATTCATTTATAGATACATTCACAAAAATATATCTTTTTATTCAAAATGATAATAATTTAATCAATACGATAAATTACTTTTAACTTTAAATTTTTCCTTTAGACATTTCCTACCTCAGCTGCAGGAAGAGCCTCTGGAGCGTATTTACTTTTAATTAACGAATGGACAGCGGCTGAAAGCTTATTTGTGTTTGAAACTTGAAACAGGACGTTACAGTCGCAGAAGTGACATTTACGGAGAACAATTGATATCAATAGGTCTACTATTATACGTATATGGGAAAGTTTGTACTTTTGTGTGTACACATAGATTATCAGTTAAAATAACACATAAAATTCCTTTAAGCACCCATGGAGATCCCAGCATGTATACTGTATACCTAAGCGTAGCGAGAACAAATCACTAACACCTCCAGGTAAATTTCTAAGAAATTAATTAAAATTCAAGAAATTTATTAAAATTCAAGAAATTAATTAAAATTCAAGAAATCTATTATCGCGTGTCCGCGGTCGTGGAGGGAATAATAATATGTATGTAGGATCCTGGGATACAAATAAAATAATTTAACAACCCACCGAATATTTATTTCTATTAAAATTACAGAAAAAAACACAACCCATTCAGCATTCTTCTTTTATTTTTTTCATCTTTCATTCCATTTTATTTATTTTTTTACTTCAAAATATCATTTCACACATACTTATAATCTCGCAAATCCCATATTTATGAGTAATAATTTTTATGTCTTTATAAAACAGTTCAGTACATTTTTCTCCACTGTTTATCAACTTTTTTTTTTGTTTAGTAGCTATTTCTACTGAGGTTTCTTCTTTCTGAACTGGTAGTAGACTCATGACGTTCAGTACACAATTGTAATAATTCAATGCTGAATTTTATTCAATTTTAAATTTTAAAAATTAATTTTAATTTTTTTTTGAATTAACGAACTTTAGGCTCTGTACATATTACAGTGCCAATCACGATTTGTTCGCGGTCACATACCGGTTTGATAAAGTATTTTTATACAGGAAATAATGAGTGCATTCACACTATCAGTTAAATTCAAGTTCCGGTCGAGTAACACTCCAGCATAGTTTCTTGTATAAAACTACTTTACTAGACCGATATCGGAACGAGATCGGCGATATAGTGTGAATGGGCCCTTAGTATTATTAATTACAAAATAGTTATGATCGAACGTAGACCACTAGTTGAACACTAATATATAAAATTACATACAGACGAATGAGTGAACTATCTGCTCTTCAAGTCGGTCAAAAATATTACTAGTTGTAAAAATATTGTACTATCAACATTTTCCACTTTATGAGAATAAAATTATTTTTAATTGAGAATATTTAAATATTCGAACCCTCTATTCTATTCTAGACTCTGTGGTTTCAAAGGTATTTCACTCGGGCCGAAGTTTTGAATTAGTTTCAGCCTGACACGGCCAGATATTTTTGCCAGATATAGATAGTAAACGAGATATGAATGTAACTTTATTTTTTTCTGTTTTAAATGCATAATATATTTTTAGTTTAAATAAGTTTTTAATCGATTTCCAATTCCAAAAAGGAGGAGGTTCTCAATTCGTCGGAATCTTTTTTTTATGTATGTTCACCGATTACTCGAGAACGCCTGAACCGATTTGGATTTTTTTGTTTCAAAGGGTGTCATATCAACAGTAGTATTGTTGATCGAAGTATTATGTGCAATATATGTGATAAATATATAAAAAAACCTAATAGGCTCATAATTTGGTCTAAAATAATTAAAATTCGAGAACATTATTTCTACTACAACGTTTGAAGAATGTAAGTGAAGTAAGATTAGAGTGCTTAAAGTTTAAAGTAATTTCTTAATAACTCTCCTTTGAGTAAATACTCATGACGGTACGGTCTATCAAAGTATGCACCAAGTGAAAACTTCGTAAATTCTTTGCGTGTTTGTGGTTAGAATCCTTAGAGTTTTACGTTGGTCATTTCGAGATGTAAATATTTATACATTCTTTCATATAAATATCTGTTAAATTAAAGTATTTTTTTCATAATTTTATTTAGATTAGCTTTTGCCCGAGGGTCCGCTCGAGTAGTTTTGTGCCTAACGATATAGCCTAAGTTATGGACACAAAGAAAAGTGAAAAAAAGTGAAAGGAACAGAAGAAAGAGCACTTGGTTCTGCGCGTACACAGTCTTGTGCACTATGATATCTCCAACGTAGGCTAGTCTCAGTGAGATTGGCCGCCGTGGCCGAAATCTACTCCCGAATCTACTACACTAACACGAACCTAAAACTAAAAACCGACATCTAACTCGTAATCATCACAGATAATATTTAAATATCTGTTTAACAATTTTTTTTATAGTTGTATTGATACTAGCATTTCCCTGTGGCATTTATGTACAATGTGGTCTGCTTCTAAGTTTCATATAATCCCATATTTTTCATATAAGATGCACTGCCTTACAATTTAAATTAGAATAGTTGACATTTTTAACTAGAAAGACATTTCAAACTAGTTTTTGTCCGCGACTTCGCTCGTGTGGTAACTGGGATAGGGATACAATGTAGCCCATATCCATCCTCAGGATACAATCTATATCTTAACAAAATGTTATTGAAACCAGTTTAATGGATTAAGCGTGAAAAAGTAACAGACAGAGTTACTTACATACACATAATATTAGTATGGAATTTGAGCACTGTCCCATTGAAAATAATAGATTATCATAAAAAGCTAACCTTTTTTTAAGGCACTAGGGGTTAAATTCTAAAAAAAACCTTGTTTTACTTACTCCATACCTACTTCTTATAAAGAATCCAAAGTGGTTCAAGTTAGCAGCATTTAGACTTTCTAAGATATCATAATTTATGAGTGAGAGGATTTCGATTTTATATTGAAAGGTAAATTCTTTTATTACTATTCTCCAACGTTTATTTAATTTTAAGTGATTTTATCAGGTCTTTTGTTTTATCTCAGCATTGAGAATGATTTATGGCTGAATTCTTAAATAATTTAGCTGGCACTAAAGAAAGTAGTGGTAATCTTAAAGTACTTAAGTCGACGATCTGTCATATTATGTCAAACGAGTATTTAATCATACAGTAGATATATCGAATAGAACTGTTTTGGTGGTCTAGTACCTAGCATCATGAACGAATTAACCACTTCGTTCATGGCTATCATGTACATATGTCTGTAAGTCCGAAGTATCTGGGTTTGAGTCCTGCGTCGGACCAAGTTTAGTTATCGAGTTTTTCTGTTAAGAAATTCTCAGTAAATAGAAAAAACGGAGTTGAGGAATTGGCGGTGTTTGACTCCCGTGTCTTGGAGAGCACGTAAAGCCATCAGTAATGCGCCTTAACTGTCGCCGGTTATGTTGAAATATTATTATAGAAAAATTATAAAAAAATAAAAAGAATAGAGAGTGCATTTACATACCTATGTCTACATTTACACATATGCTCTAAAATCTTCTGCGCAGATGGCTAGTCTTGGTAAGATTGGCCTCCGTGGCCGAAATTCATCCGGAAAACATTATTAGATACATACATCAAGTAGCTTACAAGCAGTTGCTGGTGGTAGTGGGTTAGATCCCTAGATAAAATTGATATTTGTATGGATAATACAAATATTAGTTTTTTTTTTAAGTTAACCTGTTCTTAGAAATCGACATTTGATATATAGTTACTAATAGTATCTAATATATTTTATTACTATAAAGTAGAGTAGGAACGAAGTATTAGAGAACGTAATCATTCCGGCAGCACCAGTTGGCGCCACTGGCGAGCAAAATCCTATCGCTGTCGTTAAAAAAGTATTTGTTAGTGCGGTAGGGCCAATAGATTTAATATAATAATAATTGTTAGCGCGACACCTGTTTATCTGAATTTTGTTTCAAATATTTAATATAAATTATAATATAAGAACCAAATAGATAAAAAATTGGCTTTTTCTTAGCTCTTCTTTTAAAGCAATAACATTAATCAGGAATTGCGGGATGTTTACAAAAATCATGAATAACTAGTGAAATTCCACGATGAAAAGCTCGCAAACAGTAAACATTTCGTGTCAAATGACGTTTCTAGAGACCTCACTCTACACTAGCGCCTCTCGCGGCGAATTCAAGCGCAGCAGCCCTCATTCTTTGGATATTTAAACAAAAATTTAATGACCCTTGTAGAGCCATGTTTAGTATATTAAGCAGTTGATCTATTTATTGTAAGATATTAAAATTTTAACTTCCAAAATAGTAGAAATATTCTTAGACATATTATTAATGTAATAATATTATGATTGACGACACGTTTGGCTCAGTTTGTAGTGACCCTACTTGCTGCGCCAGCGGTCGCGGGCTCGAGTCCCGCTGGGGGCATTCGTTTGTGTGATGAGCACGAATGTTTGTGCTCCTGTCATGGGTGTTTATATTTATAATATGTATGTATTTAAAGTTATATATGTATAATGTATCAACTATCTGGTATCCATAACACAAGCCTCGTAGCTTACCATTGAACTAGATGGTGTTGTGTGTTAATGTCCTGACATATTTATTTATTATTACGTCATAAATTAGTTTTCGTCCAAAAGTTTAAAAAGAGATGGTGTTTGATAAATACTTTTTTAAAAGAGCGTATAACATTTAGAGATTATGTTGCTTTTTATAAGTATTTTTTATAAGTAAAAGAATGTTTAGAATCACTTAAGAATTTTAGGGATTCATAAGATTGTTTGGGATTTAACAAAGAAAAATTCTGTTTTCATTTCATTTGTTTGTTTCAAATGTTTCGAGGTCTAATGATGTTGACTGTGAGCTTATGTAAGTTAAACGTTCGGACAGTAAGTAACAATTATAAATAAGGCTGGATATGTTTTAATTTTATTTTAATAATTAAAACAATAATAACAGTGCTATTTTAACACCGCCATTTTTAAAAAAATATAAAAATGATAAGCTATGCCCATGTCTTAGTTTTAGTGAGCTGTAAACTGAACATTTTTTTCTCTTTTAACACTACACTCATTCTCAATAGCTGCGAGCAAAAAGAAAAAATTACAAATACACGTTATTATTCATTAAATTACTAAAAATCGTCATGTAATTATGTAATGGCAACTACAGCCATAAATTAATGTATCTATAGTTGTGCCACTACTCATCTTGTACAATTTGAGTCCATTTGTGTAATGCATTTGCCAGTTGATGTTACTTTACAAAAGTATGTTAAAATAGTTTTGGCCTAGATTTTTTGACGAAATGTAACCTATGACTGTTTCTATGATACACCTTATTGTGCGATTTTTTTTAACATTAGAATTTGCCTTACGGTGAAGAGAAACATCGTGAGAAAATCAGCATGTTTGAGAGAACTTAGAAGTCATTACGTTTTTTTAAGTCCACCTATCCGCACTTTCCAGTGCATTATGGCTTGATCAGTCTCGTATTGAAGGGAGGCCCAGCAGTGGGACGTTAAACAAAGTAATATATTCCAATAAATATAAATATTCTATTTCTCTAATTTATAAAGTGAGCTTATACTTGTGTAAGAATGAACCTAGATATAATTGTTTCATTTTCGCAATCCTCCCAAACCAATAGTCGAGCAGAATCTGACTGAGACATTCTAATTAAATTATCTCTACATTTAGACAGCAAAAGGAAACCTTTATTCATTTAGATATTAGCGATAATATAAAGTGGCTTAAAATTTGGTCCTTAATGTAAAGAAAACTTGTTAAGTTTCTATATGACGTGGTTTAGCTTTGGATTTAAAACCGGTTCTCAAAAGGAAAATATAAAATAAGTAAGAATTTGATGAAGGACAGTTTAAATAAAATTATTTTTTTCGGAGATACCTCTCTCCCGTGACCATGATTGCTTTAAAACATTCGGAATGCCAGGAAACAAAAATCAAAATAAATCTGCGAAAAAATCCGAAAAGGTATTAGTTTTATTTTAATAAGTAATTTGATTAAGATTTGAAAGTTAAATTTGGGCAATGTGTCGTCTCCGTGCCTCGAAAATCACACAGGATTTTGTCTTTGTTACATATCCCGGAAAACTTGTGAGGCTTCCTGACAATCCTTTATCGTACCTTTCTTCAATCTAGCCGCTATATATATATATATATATATATATATATATATATATATATATATATATATAGGATTCGGGGTAAGATAGAAATGAAACAAACAGTTCGCTTGTAATTTCGCACATTCTACGTTTTTTTTCCATTATAATAATTCCCGCGTAGGGACTGAGATATAAATGAGGCTAAAAATTTTAGTAAAGCCACAAGTAAGAACTTCGCTCACGGGGAGGTTATTATTGGTGTTGTCAAAATTGGTTGACATAATTTGCATCACAGAATTTCATTTTTCTCTCTCACCTTTTTAGGTAAGTGAATTTATCCACACTTAATATTATTTACCAGCGACACTCCCTTGCTCCGCTCGGGTTCGTCTCTAATACGTACGTTTTAACGGTTAGTATAGATTTCTCAGAAATGAAATATTTTCCTGCAGTAGAAAGTACACTATATTTGTCCAGTGGTTTTCTCGTGATGCGTTGCCAGACAAGACAGGCAGAGGAAAATTCTAAAAACTTTAAATTCGGCCTCTGTATCGATAATAATGGCTATTTCAATAAGATTTTCTAAAAAATATTTAATGTACAGATTCGACTCGGAATCTTATTATATGTATAAATGTGAAAGTAACATTGTCTATTGCCTTTTCACGCATAAACTGATGAACAGATTTTGATAAAATTTAGCAAGGACAAACTGCATCCTGGGAACGGACATAGACTACCTTTCCCTGACCCAGTTACCCCACGAGTGAAGCCACGGGCGAAAACTAATTTGTTATATTTAGTTTATATTGTGATCAGCGTAGCATATTCATTAGCGATCAAAATCCCTAATTTGAAGTAGCCCAATAACTAACTAGCTAAATAAATAAATATGTTGGGACATTCATACACAGCACCATCTTGTTCCATAGTAAGCTACGAGACTTGTGTTATGGATACCAGATAGTTGATACACTACATATATATAACTTTTAATACATACATATTATAAATATAAACACT
The DNA here is from genome assembly GCA_947093115.1 of Brenthis daphne. Lineage (NCBI taxonomy): Eukaryota > Metazoa > Arthropoda > Insecta > Lepidoptera > Nymphalidae > Brenthis > Brenthis daphne. The sequence continues at coordinate 1,743,094 of OX352483.1, read as the reverse complement.
AATGACTGGAGTACAAACATTCGTGCTCATTACACAAATGAATGCCCCCAGCGGGACTCGAATCCGCGACCGCTGGTTCAATAAATAGGGTCACTACAAACTGAGCCAAACGTGTCGTCAAGATACACTGTTACTTAACCGCACATAAAAATCAGTATCCAGTATTTTGGAGCCATTCCAATACTTTGTCGAGTCGCTAGTTAGTCGTAGTAGTTTTATTGAAGTTGAGCCAATCACACAAAATTTATAGATATGTTACTTATTTTGTCTTTCTACTGTCAGCTCAAGTAGCCAACTATATTTCTTAAATAAACAACTAAGAACTTGACGGAAGTTTAGAGTCAGGTAATATGAAATACTAGCATTGCCCGCGGCTCCGCTTGCGTTCAGATGACCAAAAACCTAATTCTTAGGTTTTACATATTAGTATACTACTATACTCTTACATTGCAATTTTTGTATTTTTTCTCAGAAATGAGATATTTTCCCGCGATAAAAAGTATCCTATATGTTGACCCGGATAACCAAATATCATCATACCAAATTTCATCAAAATCCGTCCAGTGGTATTTTCGTGATGCGGTAACAGACAGACAGACAGACAAAATTTCTAAAAACTATTGATACGGCCGGCCTCTGTATCGATAATGATGTCTATTGCAATAAGATTTTCCAAAAATAAATAATATACAGATTCGGCTTAGTTAGAATTTTATTATATGTATAGATTTTAAATTGTAATATAAATAGGTAATATTAAACATTACCTATAAAATTTCCTACTACAAAATAGTATCAGATTTCTGAACCCTTCATTTATAGGTAATTCCTCATGCCTATATGTTAATTCTTTGGTGAAGGTAGCAAATTCAATTTTAGTTAAAGTATACTTTAGTTAATATTGTAAATACTATAACGTGATTGTTGCTACGTCCATCTTTATACAGGAGCCCGGTAATCTTATTTTTCACACACCTTTGTATGCCGGAGAGTTAAATAGGCTATTTTTTAACGTAATAATGGTTTATAATTTGAGAAGTTTTATAATAACTAGCGGCTCACCCTCGCTTCGCTTGTGTGAGTCCATAGAAGTAAATGGTTTATGCATGTAAAGAGATGGAGAGAGATATATAAAAACATCCAAAACAAATTTGTTTTTTTTTCTGCCAAGAACCTTCCTGGGAATAAGCAGAACTCCTCGATCTTAATTTTATGTGTTTCATTGATCAATATCGGTGATCTAAATTTTTGTGGTTATCGGATCTATAATTATTAAGGCATGGAAGAAAAACTAAATTATACTTACTACTATTCTTTGCAAAGCCAAAGCAAAATAAATTTTAATGGTATATAATGATTACTTATATATATTTCTTTTCATTTATCATCCACTTTTATTATTAATTTGTTTTTAGAAAATAATAATAAACTATCCATCCATGTATTTTTTTTTCGTATAAGTATGATTCAGAATCGACTACTTAATATGAGAAATTTCACAATTATAAACAATTAAGGATTACAAAATTCAGCCAGTTCAAAGAGGGGAATGTTTTTCGCTGACTGTGGCGAATCCCAAAGAAGGGTTATGATTGTGTTTGATCTGTATGTCTGTATGTCCGACTCTATGTTCACTCATAATTCGAATTTGAATAAATACTAAGCAGTTTAACGATTTTAATGTTTTTTACGTTAATACATTTATCTTGATAGCGTGAGTGTCATAGAGTAGGTATATACTATATTATGAAAATTTAACATAGCGGAATTCAAGCGCCACTTCCTGTGCCTTGATGAAAAAAAATCTTTCTAACTATTGAAGTGATGTTATCGAAGTTTTAAAGAGTCACTTTAAAAAATATACGATTGATTGCATTTTTACGTAGTTCGCTATAAAACGCAGTCGGTTTTGTTTTTTATTTTCTAGTCTTCGCCAATTATAAAGTGATTTTCATGATTCTTTTTTAACGAATAAACCATACCTTAAGGGTTTAAATTAGAATCCCAGAAATAAAAATAAAACAAAATCTAAGCATGATTCTGTTGATCATTTGATAAATGTATTATAATTTTATTTAGTATAACCCTACTTTGAAATAATTGAAATTCCTTTACTAACTAACAAAAGACCTAACATAATTACACGGTTCATTGCAAAGCTAATAGCAATTTCATCTACGCAGGCTTAGATGACATTTTAATTTAACAATTTTGCATAGCTGGATGCACGTAGCCATACAATGTGTTTCTTTACATTGATTCAACGCCTCTCCTATATGGTTCTTCATTTGCGAACTAACCAAAAACATACCGTCATATTTATAATTTTTTTCACTATAATTTGCTGTGATGGTAAAATTATTCGTGTGCAGAATTTAGATTTTAAATTCAATGGGAATCCTTCAAGCTTAAAACTGAGAGGTAACGTTGATGATAACTCTGAAAAAGATTTGAATATTGATAAAATTAAATGTGATATTAAACAAAATATTAATGAAAATATAACACCAAATATTGGAAGCGAGATAGAAACAAGAAGAAAAGGTGCTAAGTATGAAGTCATGACAATTGAAGATAAAATAAAAAATATTCAAAGAGAAATAAATAGGAACAAACCTTTCACTAGGACAATTGAATCTCTCAAAAGACTAACGAAAATTAGATTATTGTTGGAGGACATAAAGGTATTGTTGAAAATGGAGACGGAAAAGTATAAATATAAAGATGAATTTAAAGAATATGTACCTTTTAGCGATGATATAAGTCATGCAGATTTTATTGCGCAGAAAAAAGCCGAAGTTATGAAGGATGGCTTAGCGTTAATACCAGGACTGTAATGTATCGTTGTTTATTCATCATCATCATCTAATGTACGTGAAAATGATATATGGTTGTAAAAATTCTATTGATTTTTAAAATTTGTAGACATAATATTATTAAAGTTATAATAACATATTAGAGAAATTTATTATAAAACGTTATGTTTCTCCAAAACCATTTTGATAAATTATGGTTCAAAATGAAATTATATAATAATTAAAAAATTTAATTGGGGGTGAAAATAAAAAATAGACTATATAGCATGCATACATAATATGTATGCCTCCATGATCCAATTTATGTTCTTCACAAGTTTCATCAAAATCTGCTCAGCGGTTCAAGGGGAAAAGAAGAAATTCTACCAAAATTGAACATAAAATATTTCCTTTATTCTTAATTAGTATACCAGAGATATTACTACATATTACGAACACCTAAGATTGGTAATGAATATTATAATTTTATTTTTATTTTATTTATTAGGAAGCCTATGTTATATACTAAGAATACATTTCGTAACTTAATATACACATAACAAAGTGTTACAAAGTATATCACAATAACAGGCTAACTTAACATGTAAATAATAATTTTTGAACTAAGAAAAAGGTTGTTGCTCACTTATGTTCAAAAAAAAAAGAAATGAAATAACTCTAACATTTAAATAACAAAATATCTGTGTAAAAAAAAAAGTTTTACCAAAAAATATAACTAAATTTTGACATTACATAAATGTAATATAATATCATTACATAAATGTATTATATGTAAATAATTGTATAAAGAATATAATATTTTATTATAATTTTAGATGTATTTATTTCTTCAAATAAAAGGAATATTTTAATATGTAAAAAGATTCATGTTTTAGTCACAAGTCTTAAAATTTCATAATTATTGCTTCATCTAAAATATCTTCCAAACTAAAGAGACTTTCAGTTTTGTACTAAATAATTTATTAGCCAAGTAAGTGAGCCAACAGTTAACTACTGCGAAAATCAAAACACAATTCTTGTTTGGGATAGCCTTCTTTGTCGATGCGTCAATCACTGCTTAGTGAGTAGTGACCAAGGCTAAGTATTTCGCTAGGTGATTGATAACTAAAACACCCCGACTCATAAACTATCGAAAAATTAGCCCCACCGGTAGCTGTGTAACAAAGGATCAACGTCCTCGGTGGTCTAGTGACTAGCTTGTGCGGCTGTAAACCTGGAGGTCCTTGGTTCGAGTCCCAGGTCGGCTTAAGTTTAGTTATTGATTTTTTCTGATAAGAAATTTTCAGTAAAGCGCGAAGTTAGGAAACTGGCGTTGTTTCACCCCCGCGGTGTCAGCGGGTCAACGGACATGTGAACATATATATATATATATATATATATATATAGCGCAGATGGCATAATACTATACTAGTACATATAGTATCTCTCTGAAGACTTATAATCTCATTTATATGATAAAAACATTTAAAATAAACGATTTTTTTTCACAACTTAGGAACTTTATTGTTACAACGTTAGATAAAACAAAAATTTAATTCCATCAAATAATTAGCCGTTGTAATAGTGAACATTTATCGTATTAAAAAGAAACTGGCTTGTTTGAGTTTCGTTGAATTATACGTAGTAAGTGATGACACAAAATTGTTTTTGTCGAAAACTTTTACTTATTTACTTTTTACTTTTCCTGTTTATTATCTAATTAGAGACATATCCGTCCTTCGCTCAGCTGCTTCCCAAAGTGCCTAATAGTAATAAATGTATTACTCCAGGTCATATAATATCTTATATCTTTGCATTAAATTTCATTCAAATCCGTTCAGCCTTTTCAGTGTAAAAGAGTTACGAACTTATAATTATAAACGTTCGCATTTACAATCTATACATATAATAAAATTGTAACAAATCCGAATCTGTACATTAAATATTTTTTGGAAAATCTTATTGAAATAAACATTATTATCGATACAGAGGCGGAATCTATAGTTTTTAGAATTTTTGTCTGTCTGTCTGTCTGTTACCGCATCACGGAAAAACTATTTCATTAAGCAAGTAGAGCTATTTGACAATCAAACTACATTAATTGTTTTGGATCATTACTTTACAAGCCATAAAGTGCGCCCAAAAGCTTGTTAAATATGTATAGGCAAATGAGAACGCTAAACGTATGTTAAACTATGAATTTAAATCAAATATTTACAGTATAGAGCTCGATGATGGTAAATAATAAGTAATAAAGAATTTGTAATTAAAATATATATATATAGATAAGAAATATATATATAAATATAGAACATATTCATTTAAAAATTAATTTTTCTTCCAAAACTACATAAGAAATACTCGTACATCTGAATTGAATAATTTTTCTATTTTTGAAGTTTTAATGATAATCGAGCTAACATCATTCATGGCTAGATGTGGTTGTGTATTTTTGGTGTACTACTGAATTATTGTTTATTTCATTTATTGGCCGCAAAAGTGCCTATTTACCTGTGGTCGAGATAACAAACCATTAAATCACGTTATCATTGTCCATATAACGGTTATATCTACGTAAATAAGATGTTTATTTGATATGTTGACGACACGTTTGGCTCAGTTTTTAGTGACCCTACTTGCTGTGCCAGCGGTTGCGGGTTCGAGTCCCGATGGGGGCATTCATTTGTGTGATGAACACGAATGTTTATATTTATATATTTAAAGTTACATATCGTTGGCTCACAATTACAAGGTTCTATGTTACAATTTTAGTACTTATTTAGTTATTAATGTTACAAGGTTTTATGTGTCATTAGCTACAGTTTTGCAAAAACAAACCACTAGATAGCGGCACTTTAACTACAAAATATTCAATTTTACATAGTTCTATGTTGTTTTTTTTTACGGTAACAAAATAACGAAGTTCTATGTAAAAAATACTAAACTTTATTAAAATTAACATAGAACCTTGTAATAGTGAGCCAACGAATTATGTGTAGTGTATCAACTATCTGGTATCCATAACACAAGCCTCGTAACTTACCATGGAACTAGATGGTGTTGTGTTAATGTCCCAACATATTTATTTAGGTATAATTATTATTTCTACTTTGTGAGGGCAACACACAGTACAAAGTAGGCTATAGGCAGGTATTCGTAATCAGAAACGTATTCAAATAACTTTACAAGGTTAATTAAATGTAAATACTTATCGTGTTATTCGCTAATGGAGCCGCAATCAACCCACCTTGACGATTAATTACGCTTTTAAAGCGAGTCAATTTGAAACGAAACCATGGTTGTGTGGTTTCTTAGTACCTAATATCACATGTAGGTTATCGTGAGTTAGACTGTGTCGAAATTTAAAACCTTTTATTATACTGAGGAGCTGTATGTATGAAAAAATTGTTTGGTCTATTAATTATAAATATATATAAATATATATGTCGTGTTATCCATATACTACGAACATCATCTTGTGGGCTTTAGCAGGGCTCAAATATTAAAGTATTCAGTGCTCAATACACAATTTAATCAGGGAAGTCACAATGTTATAAACTTGAAACGGTAATTCTAATGATTTAGAGCTAGCGGGTTCACAGTCACCGATCATCGACTTCCAACTGCAATATCAAACATAACTCTTTATGATCCACAATGATCAACCAACGTTACTAAGCCGCGTATCTGCTAAGAATGTCGTGATGGCGTCTCGACCCCGCTCGAGACTAAATCTCTGCTCTAAATTCAAAATCAATTTAAAAGCAATAAAAAGTAAATTAAAGAACATAGTGACTTTAAACAATAATAAGGTTTCATAACAGAAAAAGGTAACTAAATCCTCCTCCGTCTTATATATATATATATTTTTTTGAAAAATCTTATTGTAATAGACATTATTATCGATACAGAGGCCGAATCTATACTTTTTAGAACTTTTGTCTGTCTGTCTATCTGTCTGTCTGTCTGTTACCGCATCACAGAAAAACCACTGGACGGATTTTGATGAAATTTTGTATGGTCGTAACTGGTTATCCGGGTCAATATATAGGATACTTTTTACCGCGGGAAAATAATCTCATTTCTGAGAAAAATATAAGTATATTAATATGTAAAACCTAAGAATTGGCTTTTTGGGCATCTGAACGCGGGCGGAGCCGCGGGCAATGTTAGTATATATATATATATATATATATATATATATATATATATATATATATAGCGGTCTATTTGTGCGTATTCGCATTCATCATCATAATTTACCTGCCAATTTCCCAAATTACTTTAGATCGACGCAATAAGTCTTCCTCTTCAACTCTCCCCTATTACTTGTCAGTTGTCACCTCATCATTTACCACATTCTCTTTTATGTCTTGTCTCTAACAATCTATATATCTTATACGTATTCGCGTTATAATATAATAATTTCAACTACAGTTTTAAAGGCAGTACTGTTTTTAAAGATTATAACAAAAACGAGGTTTAGCCTTTTTAATGTATGGAATGGGTTCAAGACACAAGAAAAGACTTTTACGGGAGAAATGGTTAATAAATATTACTTATAATTAAATTATTAAAATATCTAGAATTAAAACCAACAAATATTATAAGGTACTTTTGAATTTTTGAAATCATTTTGTAAAATTGTTAGTAGGCATTGTCTGTAACAAGTATATAATGCCTTTGAAATGTCTAAAACCTTAGTCTCTCCCGTGACCATGATTGTTGTAAAGCATTCGAAATGTCAGGAACTAAAAATCAAAAGAAATCCGCGAAATAATCCGAAAAGATAGTTTTATTTAAAATGTCAAATATTCGCGTAAATCTAAGAAAGTATTAATCACCAATAAACACTTTCACTGCTCACTTCCACCCATCAAATCGACTCCATCATCACGTTTCATGAATCAAAAAAAAAATTTCATCATCAATTTGACGATACCAAACTATTTCATTGTCATCCTTATATTTTGAATTTGAAAAGTCAACTAAAATTTACTTCCAAAATGATATTTATTACAACTGAAACAATCCAAAGCATGTTAAAAATATAATTTTAAATTTACCTATCTATACATTTAATAAAATTCTGAGTCGAATCTGTCCATTAAATCAAAATTAAAATCTTTTTCTTTTATCCAAATATGATGCATATTTATAATATAAGTTGTTGATATTGTTGAAGCACTCGCATGACATATAAATAGTTGTAAATTCAATTGTGATAGCGGAACGACTATCACCTAAAATACAGGCTCTGGCTTAGTAGCTTGCTTTACTTACTTTAACCCCTTATATTGTCTCTTTATGTATAGTATAATAAATAAATTATTATTAAAAAAAAAGAAGTTAAATATGTTTATTGAATTTGTCATTATTATCGATACAGAGGCCGAATTTATAGTTTTTTAAAAAAATTGTCTGTCTGTCTGTGACCGCATCACAAGAAAACCACTGGACAGATTTTAGTGAAATTTGGTATGATAATGGCTGGTTATCCGAGTCAACATATAGGATATAGTTTTTATTACAACAGATTTTTTTATTACACGCAATGATAGAATTTGGTTAATTTTTTTGTCTTTTTTATTAATTTTTTTTTTTAATTTTATATGATACTTCAAAGGAAACATAAAAATAATAGAGATCAAAGCTTTTAAAATTAAAAAAAAAATCATATGGAAATGGTAGATTCATTTAGACGAAATTTACATATTATATTCAAAAGCCTAACACTGGATGACGAAAATTTTTATCTCAATATAATAAAAATTCGAATGGAGGAACAAAACGTGTTTTGAAAATTAATGGGAGACGGCTCGCCACTATGTTGCAGTAAAAACTAAAACAAAGGCATAGTGTTAGATAACTAGGCAATTTGTAGCTATTTTATTGAATTTGGAGTGACGCCAGAGCGTAGATGCCAAGTGCATCTCATGTAATTACTTGTGATTGTTAAGTGAAGGGAAATAAAACGAAAAATTGTTACGTAAATTTAAAAAATTGTTTGTATACGTGTGATTTTCACTTTCATCACTCATTTATAAATGCGAAGTTATATAAATCATCAAATAAATCGGAATGGGGATAGCTGATGTGGTCGTTTATGTCGGTGGACATTTTTCTTAATTAGCCTGTCTGTCTACTTTCGAGTCAATCTTTCTATCCATATTGAAATTGAAATCGAAAATCGAATCGAAATTGGAATCCTCAAAATTGCATCTGATTTTGGTTTAAAGTACAATTTTGAAGAAGCTACATATATCATAGATTTTCATGAAAATTGGCTTAATTTTTACATTTGTGTGTAAAAGATTCCTGTGAGATAAGCTATCAATGACAAATCAATAAATATTGGCAGTATGCAAAAAAATATTTAAGTACTTTTTTTTTAATCTTTAAGGACTTATTAACCCCCCTTCCCTTCGGACCGCGAAAGCGTTTAGACGTGCATCCCGTACAAGTTTTACTGCTAACGATAGAACACTAATATTGTAATTAGTTGACATAGTAATACCACAGATCACATAATACATAGTATATGAAAACATATTTCACGGTTCATAAATATATTGTTAAATATCCAAAGCGGAACGGGGCTGTTACTCCTTAATACAGATTATATTTATAACCTAGCAAGGAGTACAGTACTTCACCCAACTGTATGAAATTGAATTGTACAAGCCTTTACTGTAAAAATTACTATGTTCTATGACCAATTTCCTTATCTATACATATAATAAAATTGTAACTAAGCCGAATCTGTACATTAGATATTTTTTGGAAAATCTTATTGAAATAGACATTATTATCGATACAGAGGCCGAATCTTTACTTTTTAGAATTTTTGTCTGTCTGTTTGTTACCGCATCACAGAAAAACCACTGGAGGGATTTTGATGAAATGTGGTATGATGATAGCTAATTATCCGGGTCAACATATAGGATACTTTTTACCGCGGGAAAATATCTCATTTCTGAGAAAACATACAAAAATTGCAAAGTATATGTAAAACCTAAGAATTGGGTTTTTGGTCATCTGAACGCGGGCGGAGCCGCGGGCAATGCTAGTTCATGAATAAAGTTATTATTATTATTATTACTTATGTCAAGAAATTTAGGATTTGGGAAGTTTCAGAGTCAGGAAAAGTGATTCACCCAAGTGTCTCGGAGAGCACGGAAAGCTGTCGGTACTGTGCCTTATCTCTTACCAGTCGTGTTGAATGGTTGTCCCAACGGAGTTTGAGAGTGAAAGGAATAGAGAGTGTACTTGTGTCTGCACAAATTGCTTCTCTCAGTTATAGTTGCCGCTGTGACTGAAAACGGTATTGAGAAAATTATTATTATTATAATAAATACATTCAACTCATTTCTCTCAATATATTATGACTCATTTTGAATGTTGAATTTTATTTGAATTAATAAAACATACCTATGTTAGCATGCTCTATAGCAGAGTGTAGTATAAAAAATATTCTTACGGAAGTTTGTACTGCACCAAATTATTTTTTAATTTGGCCTCTACCTCTATATGTATCATATAAAAGCAGATATACATATATTATATAGGCAGATTTTCCTGAACTTCGAAACTTTAGGCCGCACCCTTCTAAATATTTTTTTGCAAAAGTTAGTGTAGTGTTGTTTTAGTAATTTATCGAGTTAAAAGTAATTTTAGATGTATTTCAAAACAAATATGCTATAGAAGCATCGTTAATTGATTTAAGGGCTTCAGCGAGCGTGAATCATACTATATTTACTCAGTTAACTGAATTTAATGTGTATTATATAGGCATTTTGTCATAGTGGAACCAATTTTATTTAGCACTAGCGACTCACCCTCGCTTCGCGTGGGTTTATGCCTAGCTAGGTACGTTTTACGGTTAATTATTACATTTATTTAAACCACCCCTGACACATCCCCAAGAAAACAAAAAAAGAATTATTCAAATCGGTCCAGCCATTTTTGAGCTTTATCGAGACTAACGAACGGGCAATTGATTTTTATATATATGGATTAGATTTAACGTGATCGAACGGAAAAAAGCTTTTAGTTTCAAAAATTTATTGAACGATATTATTTTTATTGCAAGATGAGATTTTTTTTAAGGAAACCGGAAACTTGGTGGGAAACAGGCATAGGTAATTATATTTTTGCCTTATAAATTATAGAATCATATTAAGTGGCGTTTTAAAATTTTAAAAGTGATTAAAGTCGGTTAAGAGTACTAAAGAATCTAGCAAAAGATGAGAATCTTCTTAGAGTAAAAATTTTCTCATTTCATTTAGTAATAGGTTGAGAATCATACATTTGTAGACAACAGTTTTACTAAATACAGAAAAAATTGCTTAAATATTTCGTTCATTAGTAAACAATTAAGGATTGGTGCTAATGAACCCCACCTTTGGGTCTGCTGTAGGTATACTTATATATGTATGAAGGCGCGGTGATAGTAGCGGTTAATTGAATTGGTTATGAATATTTGCGAATTGATATTCTGAGTACCTAGCATATATGTATAATACCCTCCTGACCGAGTTGCGGTCACGACGATAAGTCTCTGAGACTATCTACGTGATTCCTGTTATTGTGCGGAACAACAGTAACAGAACGGTAGGGGTAGTATACAGGGTAATTTTTAATTTACTGAAAACCTTTTGGGAATACCTTTTATTTTCATACAAAAATAAAAATATTTTTATTGCCCCTTCTAAACGGTAAAGTTCTAGCATCTGGCCAAGTTTAAATGAGTAAGAGCCACTTCCTACACCCCTCCACCCCTCCCCCTCCATCGGTCACACGCTTTCTTTTGCTAATTGCTGGACTATTACCGTTTAGAAGGAGCAATAAAAATAATTTTATCTTTGTAAAATTTAAGATTTTTTTTTCTTACAGATGTTGTTGTTGTGATGTAAACAGTATATTCCCAAAAGGTTTTCAGTAAATTAAAAATGACCCTGTATTGTACACCCACAGGGAAAAGGGCACCTCCTACATGAAAGTATGGGGTACAGGAAGAACGCACTCTCTCTTCCCTCACTGACCCTTTCCCGTGTAGTGTTAAGTTGACGCCGTAAATTTTCAAATTTCTTTGAATTCCTTTGAACCTTTTATTTCTATTGGTTCAATCCCGAAATCGAACACAGGGCCATGAGGTCTTCAATTTTAAATTAATTATAAAAACAAATTATATTTTCTATAAAGTTCTAATGTCAATTATTAGATCTTAGAAGGAACTTGAGAATCTCGACTCTACAGTTTAGTTAATTTAGAATGTTTATTTTTACAATATTTTTTACAGACGACATGAAAAAAACCTCCGATAACAAACACTGGCCAAAACGCAATGGTATTAAAAAACTGGATACATATTGAAAGATAAACATTAATAACTAGGTCTGATATAAACCTGTATTTAATACGATGAAATCGCAATTTTGCGAATCATGTAATTTAAAACATATTGATGGAGGCATGAACAGGTGTTTTTAAATATTTTTCACGCGTCGTGTAATATAAAAGCGTGTGGTACATTGATTGTGTATTGGGCTTTTGCTTGTCAGATAAAAATCTTTTTAAATAAATACTTTTCTATACAATAATCGTCTACACATTTATAATAAACTTTTAGCAAAGTCAAAGTTTCTAGGAAGTTCCGAAATAAGTATTGGTAGGTTTTTTTTTTAATTTAACGCTTATAATGACTAATTTGGAATTATTGAGTCTTTATAGTTGCAACTTAGAAAGCTAAGATAAGCCATAAAGTCGTGTGCTTGATTAATTGATCTAGTGGGGTAAATGTACATTGTACGGCTGTATAATCTATACTGGGTTCGAGTCACGGACCGGACCAAGTATAGTTATTTACATTGGGTTATTTCTGTTTAAAATTCTTAGTAGAAGCCTCGTGAGCAATTTGCAATGTTTTACCCTCGTGGCTCCAAGACTACATACAACCTTGCATCTGATCTCTCATTTTTTGTGTCGAATTGCTATCCCAGTAGATTGAAAGAATAGAGAGTACACTATCGAGCACTACAATATTCCCCGCACAGTTGGCTAGACTCAGTAAGATTTGCTGCGTGGCCAAAATCAGTTAGGAGGTTTACTCAGTGGCACGCCTAACAAATTCAAAATGTAAGGTAAATAAGGGATGAAGTGGACAGTTAATTTTCAATAATGCACACATTAAATTTAAAACTAGTAAAGTAAAAAAAAATATATCTGTCTTAACTACCTTCGTTCAGCTCTATACAGAAAATGGTACGCTCGTTTAAGTTTAAAGTCAGTAATCTGATAAGTGCTAGGTTAGATGGGCGGGCGTGCACTTTCGTTTTAACTCCTAAGGAAATAGAGTGGACGCAATAGCTACGCTTTCAAATTAAATCCTTGATGCAACGGATTTTTATAAGACTAGTATATTTATTGTACTTATAAAACAAAATATTGAAATTGCATATTAAACTGAAGACTTTGTGAATTTCTATCCAATATGGATGATGGAAGATGCAAGCTTACTGATTTAAAACTATTTTAGAATCTTATTTTAATAAAACACAAGCGACTCACCTTCGCTTCGTTTGTGTTCGTCCCTAGATACGTTTTAGCGGTTAGTATGGAATAGATAGACTATGTATATAACATACTAGCAACTCACCCTCGCTCTGCTCGGGTTACGTTTAAGCAGAGAAGAGATATTTTCCCGCTGTAAAAAGTATCCTATATGTCGACCCGGGAAACCAGCTATCATCATACAAAATTTCATCAAAATCTGTCCAGTGGTTATCTCGTGATGCTGTCAAAGACAGGCAAAAATACGTATCTAAAGCCGTTGGTCCTTAGCTTGATCCCTCATCGGTCATGTTAAATTGTTTCGTTTCATAGAGCTTTACTGGATTAAATTTTCCACGTTGACGAGTCTGCAGTGAAATTGGTGGTCATAACCTAAATTCGGTATTCAAATTATATGTAGAATTGTTTACTTTCCTGTTATTATAAATTAGTTAATTATTAATTAGGCACTAAGTTGAAACTCAGATACGGTTTTTCCAATTCGATTTAAAAAAGGGTTTGGCTAGTATGATGATGATGACGACACGTTTGGCTCAGTTTGTAGTGACCCTACTTGCTGCGCCTGCGGTCGCGGGTTCGAGTCCTGCTGTGGGCATTCATTTGTGTGATGAACACGAATGTTTGTACTCCAGTCATGGGTGTTTATATTTATAATATGTATGTATTTAAAGTTATATATTATGTATAATGTATCAACTATCTAGTATCCATAACACAAGCCTCCATAGCTTACCATGGAACTAGATGGTGTTGTGTGTTAATGTCCTGACATATTTATTTATTTATAAGTATCTATTACTTGCTGGCTAAGAGTTATATGCTAAAGCAAAAATAAAGATAGACCAAAGCGGTAACTTTTAATTTTCTTACTTATTCGTCTCAGCTGAAGACGTCTACTATTGGACATAGGTCCCCTCAAAGATTTTCACGACATCTTCGGCCCACCTTGCGAGAGGCTTTTCCAGTTTTGCCTTTAACGGCCGATACGTGGTGAACACTTTAAAAACAATCCGCTCCCATTTTTCTTGTTCATTATTTTTGTATTATTTTTAGAATATTCGCCGAAATACTACTTAAACAATGGGTGTTACTATTTAAAATAAAAGCCATAAAGAGGAATGCACGGGGAAATAACAAAATTAGTAATCGGTTTGTGATCGACTTTCTTTTTGATTGTAACAGGACACTTGAACCCTTGGAAAAATCATCCTGAATGTGGATGTGAAATTTTAATATATAATGTACAGCTGAAGCTCCTATAGTATTCATCCCTTTTTTTAATGGCCCACTGCTGGGCATGGGATTTCCTTTATTACAAGGTGGGTCAAGTCAGGTCTTAGTCTACCACGCAAGTCATGTGCAAGTTGGCGGATTTCACATATCTTTTAAAAACTTGCTCTCTCAGGCATGCAGATTTCTTCACGATGTTTTCCTTCACCTTAAGACAAGTTATAATTGTATTTTGAAGCTACTTCTATAACAAATTCAAATATAAAGACCACCATAGGATTTAGAAGTTGATAGGAGACTAATTGGTAACTAAGCTACTTAGAGACTAAGAGGAAAAGAGGCTAAAAGGCAAGGAAAATGATGAGTAGGCGCAAAAGGTGAGTAAGCGATGAAGGGTGCAAGAACACTTGTAACATTTCCTACTACTATGTTTTGTGAATTTAGTTTGACATCCTAAAATTTCTATATATAAAAATATAAATTGGCCATATAATATGAATATAAATTTCTACCCTAAAATTTCTATATATATATATATATATATATATATATATAGTATCAACAATAATCCAAATTATACGTCTGTTAATGTGTCCTAATTTTTATTACGTTTTTCTTTTATTGATTGGTAGTTATTCGGTTGAAATTGCCAGCATAAGGAAATATTTATTCGGCCAAATATATTCAGTTTGACGAATATCACAAGTTTTCAAGGATCCAACATGAAATTTATTGCCAGCGTTCACAACTTTCTTATTTATGTCTTTTGGAATGTAAAAATTATACAGAATTAGTGTCAATTTTGTTGAAACGTTGATGATTGTTCTTGATTAATTCTCAAGCGCTTGTTTGCATATTAAAATATTATTTGAAATTGTTCCTGTCTTTGAAGACTGGAATATTAATTTGATTTGGTATTATGAGAAGCTCGAAATATGCGTTTATTTAAATAGGCTTTTATACACACTTTTGAATTGTTAAATTTCACATTTACTCTAAACTAACTTTTGCCTGCGGCTTTGTTGTATTGAATAAGGAAGTGTATATCTATACAGATAAATAAATGTAAAATGTCTGTTTTTAACGTCAAAATAACTGGTTTTCACTAAAGGCATATGAAATTATATACGGCACTTAGAAGGAAAACATAATTTTTAAAATCTTCTCTATCTGTCTATTTGTTTCGGCAAATCTCCAAAACGGCTGGATTGATTTTGACGAGACTTTCACTGGCAGAGAGATGATGCTGTAAGGAGTAACTTAGGCAACTTTTATTATAGAATTAGGGTTCAGCTCAAAAAAGCCCACATAGGAACGCTCCCGAGCGAAGCCAGTTTAAGTCGCTAGTAATCACTATAAATAAAATTATTTCGTTTTTACTTTATTAGATGTCAATAAAATCTATGAGAAAGCTTCCTTCACTTTCGAATACGGTTTCACTCGGAGAAGAAGTATAATTTTTCGATTCAAATAACTGAATCTGTAATATCTTTCTTTTATCTCGCGAGGAACATTCATTTTCTGGAATAAAAATAATTTTGACGAATGAAACATGTAGGTATGAATTTTACTAATCATGTCTTGTTCTACAAATAGCGTAGGTTTCAATAAAACCCATTTATTTCATATCGTTTTATCTCAAAAATATTAAAAATAACGCTAGATTTAGTTTTAAATAACTTAATTACTGAGAAGGCATCAAACCTGACTACTTATAATAGAAACTATATTTAGGTAAAAATTTCGATTTCATATGCCTTTTTTCAACATTTACAAATGCCTTCAAGTATGCCATCTGTACTACTTTACCCACTAAAAGCTGACGGAACCTTCCCATCATAATAGAGCGTCGCAGGGTCGCTCGCACTCAACTACGACGTCCCGACGGCTGGCCTACCGATGCAGACCATAACAACCGAGGGCTTGCTACCACTTAGCTATCAGAGAAGTAGAAGAACACCCACAGAAGTGGGCTGCTTCCCAAGAGCGTTTCTTAGCATCACGTCCTGCTGGATTGCCAGACGCTAATGAGCCCCTACGACAAACACACATAGCAGGTGTAATTACCAAATCTAAGTATCACAATGCTTTATACAAAAAATAAACACAGTTTTGGTTACATGCAGGTAGTCACGCTACACGCACTTTTGTTTAAATGGGTAATGGTACACATTTACCTCCAATTATATATTCTTGTTGTTACAGTTGTTGATTTTCAGAAAGGATTTTACTGACTTTGAATTAACTTTCTAATACAACTTTACTCTTTGTTGTATTTAGACCAATAATACGGCACTTAAGTTGATGGTACTCTGTGTAAAACGTTGGTAGAATGTCAATACAAGAATTTGTCATACTCATCGCACTCGCAATCGAATGGAATATTTAGTTTGTGTTTGTTGATGACTTTATCCTTAGATATGTCATTGCAACACATTTTATTGTTTTGTTAAAAGTAATTTTTGCTCGCCTTGTTTGCTCGACTTGGCGGGGCACTGCCGTGCCCCCCGATGATTGTAAAATGTCATTCTGATGGCGCGTAGGATTTGTAGTCTAAACTATATATCTAATAGTTCTTAAACAATTAAATAAAAAGTTGGTTGTTCTAAATGTGCACTACCTTTAAAATCTCTTAAAAATTTGTTCTTTTAATTCTATTAAAATACGCAAAAGATTTACTATTGCTTGTAAGCGTCCGCTATAGTGTAAAAAAAATATTATTTCAATTCAAACTTATTGTTTTTCTATCAAATTGAATTATTTACCAAATTAAAGTAACTTTAAACCCAAAATGTATTATATATATATATATATATATATATATATATATATATAACACTATAGTAGGTTTTTCCAAGACAATTAGCAAGTAGCCTCCACTTCTAAAGAAAATACCCTTATCGTGAAAGATGATAATAACAAGTTCCAATACAATAAGCGATGCAAAAAATCATTTCCGAGACTCATATGAAGTATAAATGCTTACAAGAACAAAGTGAAAATAACGAGATTAATAGAACGAGGAGAAATAGCTTCCTTTAATTGGAGCCATACATCATTCCCTAGATTAATGGGCTGATTAGAGGATATGAAACAAACACGGCCCATGGTAATATATCGGCAGAATAAAAGATTAATGACTTTATTATACAAGTTCATGCAAATGTCTGTCCAGCTATTATTAAAGTATCTGTATTCGATTCCTGGTTCAAGCAATCGCTCTTTCTACGCTGTGACGCGTCCCCATAGATTTCTTCTCATCTATACATATAAACCTGTAACTAAGCCGAATCTGTACATTAGATATTTTTTGGAAAATCTTATTGAAATAAACATTATTATAGATACAGAGGCCGAATCTATAGTTTTTAGATTTTTTGTTTGTCTGAATAGAATTTTTGATAATATAATAATAGAATAGTATATAATAATAGAATTTTTGTGTGAAACGTATCTAAAATGCTGACCGAAGATATAAGGTACCACCATGCAAAATTTCATATAAATCGGTCCAACAGTTTCGGAAATTAGCCCGTACAAACAGACAAACTGACAAACAGACAGAGAAACAAAAAAATTGAAAAAAACCTGAATTTGTTCTATTTCTCTTCTTACATCCCCCTGACTTGGTTTTTAGCATTTTGTTTCTATGTACATACATTCGACCTCTACAGTTTTATTATATGTATAGATTTTAAAAACCGTGTCCGGAAATACACTACGGACTCAAAATATTTTTAACCCTCAGTTACATGTACGCAGTGCCATGCTTATTTTTATTTTTCGTAATCTGACTACAGTATCGTCTAACGGTCCACATGATACACGTATCTCATGATACCAGCGAGTAATCTCCAATAGTATCCGAGTAGCAGATGGACATAATGATACTGTTTATTATATGTATACCTATTTATAATGATAATTGTTTCGGTTTCGCCTTCTCATTACGGAACCGTAAAAAAATTATCGAATGGATTCATATATAACCGAAAATATCGTGTAATATGCACAAAAAATATAGACGATTAAAAAATCGGTCAAAAGTAAAATCAGCCAACCATTCATTCCCAAAGTCACAAATTTCAATACGGTTACGGATTACACGATACGTTAAACAGCACAAAACTTTTCTCCAAAGCCCATTTACATACAATTTCCGGGTAACTCTTAATAGCCAAAACACGGAACCGAAACCTTCTAGTAATTCTTATTTAACAGGAGTCATCCAATAAACGCACACGCCATTTAATGTCTTTGCAACCGTAAATTCGTGAAACACCGCCATAACTTTTCCTCAACAAAACTACGAAACAACGTGGATATTTATCACCTGATATTATTTTACCTTTCATAGCCACGAATAGCTGGTGTCATCTTATGCTTGGCTTAAATTTTATGAGCTTCAAGTTTTTGTTTAGAATTTAGATGTAAGAGCAACTTCGTTTTAAAATTATTATAGCATGACTTTAATCTTTGATTTATTTATGTTATAATATTTGGAAGAAAAACTTTTAAAAGCAGAAAGCATTCATGGATGTACGAGTATATTACTCTTTTTGTATATGCTACGGAATATCCTGGATATTATAAATTCCAAAAAAAAACAAGTCTACGTTTATGAATTCGATCAATGTTTTTAGTCTATACATATAATAAAATTCTAACCGAGTCAAATCTGTACATTAAATATTTTTTGGAAAATTAACATTATTATGGATACAGAGGAATCTATAGTTTTTAGAATTTTTGTCTGTCTGTCTGTTAGCGCATCACAGAAAAACTACTGGACGGATTTTGATGAAATTTGGTACGGTCATAGCTGATTATCCGGGTCAACATATAGGATAATTTTTACCGCGGAAAAATATCTCATTTCTGAGAAAAAATACAAAAACTGTAATGTGTACGAGTATATTAATATGAAAAACCAAGAAATTGGTGTTTGGTCATCTGAACGCGGGCGGAGCCGTGGCGTAAAAAGTATCCTATATGTTGACCTGGATAACCAGCAATCACCATACCAAATTTCATAAAAGTCTCCAGTGGTTTTTCTGTGATGCGGTAACACACAGACATACAGACAGACAGACAAAAATTCTAAAAATTATAGATTGGGTCTCTGTATCGAAAATAATGTTTATTTCAATAAGATGTTCCAAAAAATATTTAATGTACAGATTCGCCTTAGTTACAATTTTATTGTATGTATAGATTTGAAAAAATGCCATTTTTATTACGTGACATATTAAATGAAAAGGCCATTAGATACGTCACCGGTTTTTTTTAATTCATTTGTTTAAACTATACGTGAGTCTTTGAATCTCCGAACTCTGAATAATATTTAAAAAAGTTTAAACTTTTTAAGTTTAATAGATACCCATAAAATAATCTGTCATAGACAGACAGACATACGAGTTCTTATAAGGATTCGGTTTTTACTATGAGGTATTCTAAAATTTATGTTATGACCATTATCATAGTAACCGTTTATAAAATATAAATAAAAAAATCACAATAATCATTTTTCAATCATAGATTGAAAATAAGCTGAAATGCTGCAGAAAACGATTATTAAACGCATAACCGATGCCACATTTGGAATGTTGCCAGCTACCAACTAAATAAATGCGAGAAAAATATTTGTTATAGAGCTATTGTCCGATGTTTTTTCCGGCGTTGCCTTCGTTTTTGTCCATAACAAAATAGATACAACTTTCAATCGCTCAATACATAAGGTTCAGACGAGTGGGCGAGCTATAAACTATAGGCATGAACTATTTCTTAATAATATACATATTATAATAAATATATATATATATATATATATATATATATATATATATATATATATATATATATATATATATATATATATATATATATATATATATATATGTTGGGACATTAACACACAGCACCATCTAGCTCCATGGTGAGCTACGAGGTTTGTGTTACGGATACGAGATAGTTGATACACTACATATATATAACTTTAAATATATACATATTATAAATATACACCCATGACTGGAGTCCAAAAATTCGTGCTCATCACACAAATGAATGTCCCTAGCGGGACTCGAACCCTCGACCGCTGGCACAGCAAATAGGGTCACTACAAACTTAGCCAAACGTGTCGTCAATGCTGTATTTCTTTGCGGTGCTTAACCTAACCGTAACCTATGCGTTACTTCAGGAAATAGTCTATCTATGTATTTCCAAATCCGTTCAGCCGTTTCGGTGTGAAAGAGCAACAAACTCGTACAATACAAATCACATTAAATTGAAAAAATTTAAACATTCAAAAGTACTTGTAATAAGTCTAATTGAATAAAGTTTATTTCATTTCATTAATAATAATAGTCCAATTTCGCCTGTCTCATTGGTTAGCATGTACGGCTGCAAATCTGGAGGTCCTGTGTTCGAGTCCTGAGTCGGGTCAAGTTGATTGGCGTTGTTATACAACTGTGCCATAAAGTGAGAGTGAGAACACATTACACATTGCTCGTCATCGCACCGGATGTTAAGAGTGAAAAGAATAGAGAGTGCATATGTGTTTGCGCATACATCTACACAGGCACGATAATATAAACATCAAACACTATAATATTTCCCGCGAAGAAGATAGTCTAAGTGAGATTTGTTATTTCACATCTCCAGAACCGTAATAATTTTAGTAGCTGTGGAATTTTAATTCGGTGTTATAATTTATTACATACTCGTAATTCTTAAAAGATAATATAGGTACATTCTCTTTTAAGAATATTTTTCATTTACAAAGGACCAGACAAACAGAAAATTAGTGTTTTTTTTTCTTCAATCTTCAATATGTTCTAAAAATATATCTTAAAAAATATTAAATGTACAGTATAAGGTAAGAATTTCAATAGTATTACTCTAAGACCGGACAGATCATCCACCTGATATGTGAATCTTATAAAAAAGAAATCTGAGATTAATTTCCTTTGTCTCGAAGTAGAGTTAATATTTTGGTACAAAATATTTGTGTATAAATATTGTGGTTTATATTAAACCCGTCATAAAGCGAGATTAGTTTGGATCTTCCCTTTCATCGGCTTGCAACAATGCGGCACGATCTATCTTTGTTAGATTTTACAACGTTTACAATATGCTGAGAGCGCTATAAAATTTAAGTCAAGCTGTAAAAATGCAGGTTGCTACATTTCAAAACACATTTTACTATTAAAATTCTATATATTCTAAAAAATTAAGTATTAAAATTTGCGACGCAGTAGCCGTCTATTATCTATAAATATAATAAAATTGTAACTAAGCCGAATCTATAGTTTTTAGAATTTATGTTTGTTTGTCTGTCTGTCTGTCTGTCTGTCTGTCTGTCTGTCCGTCCGTCCGTCCGTCCGTCCGTCCGTCCGTCCGTCCGTCCGTCCGTCCGTCCGTCCGTCCGTCCGTCCGTCCGTCCGTCCGTGCGTGCGTCCGTCCGTCTGTCTGTCTGTCTGTTACCGCATCACAAAAAATCCAGTGGAGGGATTTTTATGAAATTTGGTATAGTGATAGCTGGTTATCCGAGTCATCATATAGGATACTTTTTATCGCGGGAAAATATCACATTTTTGAGAAAAAATACAAAAACTGCAATGCAAGAATGTATTAATATGTAGAACTTAAGAATTTGGTTTTTGGTCATCTGAACGTGGGCGGAGCTGCGGGCAATGCTAGTAACATATAAGATTATACGAAACATTTGCAGCCACCTTTGACATCTATAAATATAAACACATAAATATATAAACACATGAAATTTGGTTCATTTAGATTAAATACAATTCCAAATTTCATAAATACAGCTCAAACTGTTATTAAGATATTCATGTCTATAAATCGGCATTTTTATCACTGTCTGATTATATTTAGCAATTTTAATTAGTTTTGTAATTATAAAATACAATAGTGGGTAGAGTAAAAAATAAATTATCCTTTATTTGTAAACTTAGCATCAGATTCTGTTTGTCTAACTTTATCTAAATGCATGATATATTTCATTAAATCTTTTACATCCACATCCAATTTCACGACTTTTTCATATAACTTTATAATTGCGTACAACACTAGAAAACGCTCTTGATAATTCTTCATAGTAGTAAATATGACCATTTGCTGCCGTTTTAAATTTCTTAGAAGAGCAAAACAGTAACCTATTCGATATCGCAAATTTTTGTTGTACTTCTTTCGCAATAATTGAGCATAAGGTAACTGGTATCTTATTTGGTATACAAATTGTGCCATCAGCTGTACAATTCTATTCTTTCTATGATTAACAGTAGCTCCACTCATAGACATATAATGACCTCTCAAATTAGTATCGTTAGAAGAATTCTGAATATTATTAAATCTTCTCGTTTGTATACTTATTTGGTCCTCATCATCAAAATTGGGTAGACCACTCACATGAGATTCAAGCAAAGTTTTAATATCCAATTTAGTTTTCCTCAAATGAAGTTCTTCTAATGTAAGATTTTGTCCATACATTTTGGGTGCATTTTTCGTTACAACGGTAGCTGTCCTCTCAGTCATATCGGATGCTGAAATTTTTGTAGTACTTTTGTAAGTTGGGACGCTTAGTTGAAACTTTCCCTTATGTACATTCTTAAGCATTATATCCATGAGTTCATCTGCTTGCATTTCATATATTTCTTTCATATGTATAACAGATATAGATTTTGTAAACAAATCTAGGGGAAAATTATATTTTATATTATTTACTTTAAATCTAACCTTTGCTTTACTAGGATATGTCCCTAAATATCTAACAGTAGTCTATCATGTACTCCAGACCATACTATCTATATACTAAATTTCATTGAAATCTGATCAACCGTTTCAGAGTGTAAGTTGGAGTCATATAAAATTCGAACTATAACACCTAGTATGATAATTCGCTTATTTTTTCTTTTATGTCTATAATTTATCATCAAAAAATATAATTTGTAAATGGACACTGTTAAATTATATATTAATAGATATGTTAATATAATATGTAGTGAAAATTTCTACAAGATTTTGGCAAGGAAGATATACTACTGCCCATTTCTATCTCTATACATATACTTCTATGCCACAGATATCAAAAGAAGCTATTACAAAATTTGTAGACCACTCAATTCTCTACAAGATGGAGTTACATTTGGTGTTATGCGAGTTGGGATATAATTTTTAAAGACTAAGTTAGAAACAAAGTAAATTACTGTCAAAGGTCTAAAAGGTCTCAGAAAAAAATATTTTAATAATCAAAACTTACGTATAATAAAGAAACTATAAACCCATTTAATCATTTCCAAAACCAACATAAATTATTACAATTTGCGCCATTCCGTTGATAATAATCTATAATTTGTTTATTGTCCGCAAATACATTGCGATATAATCAGTGAATAATGAGAATTTTATTACTGTATTACTGATTAAAATCGAATGTGCAGTTAAATTTAAACTATGATTTATTCATATAATGGTACTACATCAGGAACTAACGACTTACCCTCGCTTTGCTCAGGTGCGAGCGATAAGCGAATTTTCTTCACAATTCGGCGACACGTTTGGCTCAGTTTGTAGTGACCCTACTTGCTGCGCCAGCGGTCGCGAATTCGAGTCCCGCTGGGGGCATCATTCATTTGTGTGATGAGCATGAATGTTTGTACTTCAGTCATGGGTGTTTATATTTATAAGTATTTAAAGTTATATATGTATAATGTATCAACTATCTGGTATCCATAACACAAGCGTCGTAGCTTACCATGGAACTAGGTGGTGATGTGTGTTAATGTCCTGAAAAAAAAAAGTCATAGATTTAATTTTTTTGCGCGGTACCCTTGAAAATATAAATAGCCTCAGTTGCTCCTTCTAACATCAGTTATATCTGCCGGTGGAAATTCCGTCAAAATTAGTTCAGGACTTTCGGAGATTAGCCGGAACAAATAGACAGACAAACAGACAAAAAAATTAAAATTATTTTTTTCTTATAAGTACCGTATACAAATTTATATGGATTTAATAACAAGCTGTTATTGTGACATTACAAACAGACACATAAATTTAATTTATATGTATAGATTTAGTTTAGTAGAGGGTAAGTCGCTAGTCAAAAATATTTTCGTAATACTTAAATAATAACCTATAACGAAGAACGCCTCTTGTTTCAACTGAAGCCTTTTTTATTCGTACATGCATAGAACTCTCCTTTTTTGCGACTGGTTCTTAAACTTTAATTTGTAAGGTATAAAGTATTTCTCGTTTCCGTTTATTTATTAATTATTAATAACTTACAAAATCATTTGTAAATAACTAGTTTGAAGTAAAAGTAATAAAGTTTAAATGGAGATAAAGACTAAATAAACGGTAAACCGATTACCAAATAATTCGATTTCGTTTCCGTCGAGGCGAGATTATAAGCTAAGTTAAAACCTCTCCAAGACCACACGTGGTGGGCTGAAATTCCATCCTCACACGGTACTAGCTATACCGTCACGTTCCAAGAGGCTTGGCAGCTCCTACGTGTGCCCCACTATTGGAAAATGGAATTCATTACCGACTCACGTGTTTCCCTCCTCATATAATCCTGGATCTTTCAAACGGAGCATGAAAAGGCATATGTGTAGGTGGATGAGGTGAGGTTGATCATTACCTAGATTTTGTCTCAGAACTGATGGATCTCATTTCTGGATTCCACTGTCGCTTAACATCAGGCGACATAGAGTCAATTTGTCGAGCTGTTATAAAAAAAAGAAAATATAAAAATAAGATTATTTTAATATAAAAATATGCAAATAACATTTTACAAGATAAATTTTAAGAAAACCAAACAAAGCTTTAAGATAAGGCAATATTAATCAAGTCGGAAATAACGATTTATTAACAAGGACGATATTTTAAGGCAAAGAGAACTCATTACTGCGGTTTTTCGGCCATTCATCACCGCTAAAAAGGTTTTTGTTTACACCATTATCCTAGATAAATAAATTATGTCTTATTATTAAAATATAGCAACTCATAGCTATCCCGCGCTTACAGTATTGGTATCCCATGGGAATTACTTTTTCCGGGGCATAAAGTAGCCTATCTTTCTGATTCTTTAAACAATTTTCTAAGATTTCCAAAACTTGACATCGACCTTTTGCTATGTTCTTGCATGTAACAAGGACGCACTTAGCACACTTTTAATTTTCAAACATTCTAGTTAAACGTGCATGATTTAAAAAAAAACTTTTTTTTAAGTAGTATGCGAACACCTCAGACATTTTTCGTGCCTGTTTTTGGGTTTTGGTTTTATTTTGTTGTGATTTTTTTTATAAGGTTATGTAATCTTGCGACCGGAAATAGTTCATGCCAGCTTTTAGAGTAGTTATTATGCTGTGCTGATGATGTGCTCTCAAGTCTTCTTCGTCTTTTGTGTTCATAATTCCATCTTTTGGAAGGTGGATTCTTAACGAAATTAAAGACAAGATTTAAGAAAACTTAATATAAAGCAAATTATACACAGGAATTCTTCAAACATTGTAAAATGATGTCTCGTTTAAACCCTTGATATTTCTAAAAACATGTTTGTAGAGGTGTTAAATAAATAGACGAGAACTGAAAAAACATTTTTGAACATTTATCTCTTAAAGGGGTTAAGTTTTTTAACTTCGTTATGATTAAAGTTAGATATAATGAGAAAATCAGGGCTTGTATAAAGCGAGAGCAGTCCTCCTCAACGTCCCACTGCTGGGCACTAGTCTCCTTTCAATAGCCGTGCCAGTTGGCGGACGTCGCATATCTTTCAAAAATTTGCTGGGAGTTCTCAGACAAGCAAGATTCCTCACGATGTTTTCTTTCATCGTAAAACAAAATGTATGTAGAAAATTGATTAAATGATGGATCGGGGCCTAAACTTTTATTAATGTACTGCTTTTAAATTTTTTTTTTTAATAGTAACAACTTATTTATATACTAATATTATAAAGAGGCAAACTTCGTTTGTTTGTTTGAACGCGCTAATCTCAGGAACTACTAATCCGATTTGAAAAATTCTTTTTGCATTAGATATCCCGTTTACTGAGGAAAGCTAGAGACTATATATGATCAATTATTATACTACTACCCAAGGGAGCGGGACAATAATCATAAATGTCGACAAATCGGACAAACTTCACAGTAAGAGGACGGGACAGAAACAAGAGTTTTTTTTGTATTTTGAACGCGGGCGAAGCCGCGGTTCTACTAGTAACATATATAACTATTGATAGCGAAAGTAAAACCTAGTTAGTGTACGAAACATGGTCTCTAATTAATTATACTCTGTATTCTATTGAAATGTTAGTACCTCTTATAATTCACTGCTCGAGCTCTTTTAAATACCCAACCGCTTTCATAAAATAATGGACGTTTGAATTATACCCTCTTCCATTTTTATCTCTATGCCATACCTATGTAATTATATTCTATTTTTGTATTTGTATTTAATAACGTTGACCTACTTTTGGCGATATATATTTTTAAACATGAATTTTAAATGTACAAAATAGTATAAAAATAGTTCCAATAAATATAAATGAATATGCTGGGGCATTAACCCCAGCACCATCTAGTTTCATGGTAAGCTACGAGGCTTGTGTTATGGATATCAGATAGTTGATACACTACATATATATATATATATATATATATATATATATATATATATATATATATATATATATATATATATATATATATATATATAACTTTATATACATACATATTATAAATATAAACACTCATGACTGGAGAATAAACATTCGTGCTAATCACACAAATGAATGCCCTCAGCAGGACTCGAACCCGCGACCGCTGGCACAGCATGTAGGGTCGCTACAAACTGAGCCAAACGTGTCTTCAAAAATAGTGATTTAAAAAACTTCATCAAATGAAACTAACAAGGCATTTGGTATGTGTCGTGGACTGTGGTCTGATCCCATACCCATAGCCATGAAAAAAAAGTTCGTGCTGAATGCCTCAAGCTCTATATCTTAATAATTTAACTCCATAATTGTTTACAGTTTATCTGATATATTCAATTCTCTCAAATACAATTTAATCAAAATATACATAAAGTTAATACTTTCTTATTTTTTTATATAAACAGACGTTTAAAGTGATAGAAATTAACATTATTAAGTAAAAATTATCTATTGTTAGCATTCAAAGAAAAATATACAGGATTTTTTTAGCCGTTAACGTCCCAATGGTAACCAAAGACCTCTCTTTTCTCCTTTCTCTCTGCTCTATTTCTGGCGATGATCTGCTGCCATATTGTTTAACGTTTTGTGGAGTCCAAAACGTGATGGACTTAGCCCACATTTCGGCAGACACGCAGCAGTTTGCAGTCCAGTCCCACTTCAATTGAGATCTAAAAATGCAAAAATAAAATAATTCAAATGACTAAGTTACGTAACTTGAAATGATCTAGCTGTGAGTGTTAAATCGATTGTAGGTCACCGACACTGTGACGTCATACAGAAACTCGGTTACGGAATGAATAAATAAAGAGATGTCGCCTCGCCAACGCTAGGGTTGCTTTGGCAAAAGGGCAAATTTTATAATAAAATAATTTATACATGATTTTACTTGTTATATACTTGGATGTATGTGTGTTTGTTAGACTTTCGCTCTAACGGCTGGAGGGAATTGGATGAATCTATACTAATACAGTTAATATTATAAAGAGGCAGAGTTTGTTTGTTTGAAAGTCCTAATCTCAGAAACAACTAATCCGATTTGAAAAATTCTTTATGCATTAGATAGCCTGTATATTAAGGAAGGCTATAGGTTATATATTATCTCGGAAAAATGTACGGTTCCCGTGGGATAGATTTGTTTTTGTCTATAGATTAGTTTTATTGTATAGACTACGGCTTAAAGTAACGCATAGGCTTCTGTTAGGGAGGGAATAGACACGAAAAAAGCCTACCAAAATGAGGCTAAGCCGCTAGTAAGATATAAATTAATGCTAAAATTTATAGCATTTCTAAATTGGCTTAACTGGTAAATATTGCCTCAGGCATCATGTCCGTCGAAATTAGTAGGGCGTAGGTGAATTTAAGGGCAAGGGAATTACATAACTCGAAAATGACGTTATAATTATATGATTTTTGCTTATTTAATTGTGTTTTAATTTACATTTCCATATTATATTTCAATATTTACATAAAACAAACCATTGAATAAAATATTTTTTCTATTATTATAAATGGGCACAATTTCGCTTTACTCAGCCCTTAATACTATTTATAATGTTAATAACTTTATTGTAAATGCTTCTATATATTATGTATCGACGTTATATGACAACGACAATATATTAATTTATTAAATGACTAGAAAACTTATGTCATCTCTGGGTGTCTAGCAGTAGTCTATATGTTACTACCGTACAAAATCTATTTGTGTGCTAAGTTTCATCTAAATCCGTTCAGCCGTTTAAACGTAAATTGATACAATTTTTTTATAAGATTTTAATAATTATTTTTTGCAACCTTAATTATAATCAATGCATTCACAAAAGCATCTAAAAAGTATATGGACGTCTCAGACAATAATAAATTATAAGCATTCTTATATTTACTGCAGAAGCTTTGACATTTATTGCGAAAATAACTAACAGTCGTAAATATAGTAGAAAGACTTGATTTACGTAATATTTTATGGTCAGTTTATTTTAAAATTAATAGGAAATGTCAATATTTCTTTTTTATTAGTTTATTCCGTTTACAATATTTATTGAAATTGTAACATGACGAAAGCTCTCGAAAAAGCTCTTTCTTTTCTTAATTCACAAATATCATAATACCAGCTAATTTATAAAATTGTTAATAATAAAGCCTATAACTTTGCTAGAGCCTAGGCTGAAGGCGGATTGTCTTACTATTTCTAAAAGCCTTATGAAAATTGGTAAGATCCTTTCAGAGATTAGCCCAAAGAAATACAAATGCAGTGCGGTGGGATCTTTAATTTGTAATCGTGACTATTTAAATATTTCAATTTTTGGAGTATTTTTATAAGGTTCTGGACATAATTTAACTTTTGTACAAAGTTCTAGAATAAATTCGATTTCAATTATTTTTATACTGTGAAGATGGTAAATATGTGAATGGTCTAGTCTAGATAAGAAGTAGCTACATACGTCATACAAGTATTTACTTGCATCACTCGCACTTTACCACTTGTGAAGCAAATATTTGCAATGCAAATAATTATAACTTTTTCACAGTTTTATTTTTTTCGTTCCCAACATGGTCATGACAGGGACTAAAGTCTTTAAAGCCTCAAAAATTTACAGTTCTTACTGATAGTGTCTTCTCGTAAAGTACACAATAATTTGAAAGAAAAGACAAATAAAATACAAAAAAACTTAGAATAAATCAAAATTTGCTGTGTTCCTATTTATGCCATCCCTACAGTTTTTTTTTCTATAAACTTCAATTTACCAGTAGGCAAATCGCACATCTCGATCATAGATCATTTAGTGCAAATCTAATCATTCATTATTGCATAAAATAGGTTAACTTAGATGTTTATACTAAAATACACGAGTTATACGGCTCATTAGTCAGGGGATAAGGGATTAAAATATTCAGGTGCTGTTTTGCTTTATTTTGTTTGCAAACGGAAACAGTTTAACCAGGTCTGGATTTAAAAATTGAGTTGAGGCCCCTAAGAATATGGCAAAGATTTTTTCGCGGATTTGATTCGATTTTTGGTTACGGCTTTACAGTAATCATGGTCAATGGTCACGGAAGTCTCTCCTGAAAAAATCCACACAGTTTTACTTAAATTTTCAAATATTTATGTATCTTTAAGAAAGAATTAATATTACAAAGAAATTTTTAGCAGTCCTTTTATTTTTGGTTTCTCAAATTTACCATATTTTTCACATAAAAATTGATCTTTGAACAGGTAGTCTCTAATATGGGGACCCGGAGAAATGCCAGATGCCCTCCATCAAATCCCGCTCTGGGTTTAACAAGTTTCTTAATTAAATCGTGTTGGGATTATGAGGTTTCCAGTCAAGCTAAAACAATTTATCAGATTCTTCTAACAAGAGGGTCTTATAATAAACTAAAACTTGGAAAGGTGGTAATGGTACATCACTATGTGTATAACGTTGAATGAATAGAAAAGGTCTATGCACACTTGTGCACTATAATATCTCATGTGCAGTTAAATGGTGTTAGAAATGAAAATACTACTCGTTGATGACACTCGTATATTTTAACTCAACTTAAACTCTAATGACACATCTTTCAATTGCCATAAACGAGTATATAACGACCAGAAACTTTAGACAGCGCGATTCAGAAAACTACACCTACAATGACAGTGCCATCTATTGCATTAATATTAAATTAAAACTATTATACATTCTACACAAATGGGTACTCTTAATGAAAATGCCTGCAGTGATTGAGAATCGATTATACTATCGATGTTACCCCTACGATTAGCTAAACTAATAGATTGAGCTTTGTATGAATACGATTTATGCTATGGAATATTTTCTATCGATCAACAATCTTCGGTGAAGTCAGGTTCATGGTGTCAACATAATATGTCATCATTGTTTATTTGAACGCGCTAATCTCAGGAACTACTAATCCAATTTGTTTTTTTTTTGCATTATATAGCCCGTTTATTAAGGAAGGCTTTAGGCTATATATCATCATGCTACTACCCAACGGAGTGGAGCAGTAATATAATATCTTGTCTAACTATTCCATACTGACAGTTAAAACGTTCCTAGGGACGAACGAATTTTCGGAATCGAGATCAGGTCCCGGAACCGATGGATCTCATTCCGGATTCCACTGTCGCTTACCATCAGGCGTCATGGAGTCATCTTGTCGAGCGACAATAAAAAAAAAAGAACCAGAGCGAAGCAAGGGTGAGTTGCTAGTTATGTATAAGTTTTAATATATTACTAGCAAATGAATTTATTATAAACCACCTACACAAAAGATACAATATTTTTCGATATGATTTCTCATAACAATGCATAAAAATATTGCATTATCAATGTAAAAATTGAGTTATATCCTATAGCAAAGATTGACTGGTAATAAACCGAAAAAGGTAAATCTAAATTTTATATGAAAACTTCGGAAATACTCGTTGAAGTCACTGGCAAAGAGCGAGTAAATTATGCGATCCATTAATCATGACCAAGGGGCTAAAATATTCGTGAAAGTGGGTGGTTTCTAATGTTTTTGTAGGTATAAGTTCCAAGCGTATTTAATGTTATAAATAGCACATTTACATCATGTGCTTATTCCCGTGGGATTAGATAATTTATGTTTTCATTTCTTTTATTCCATACTCTTTTTTTTATTCGTCCTCCTTTGTTTGTTACTCCTTTAATTGAAAAATATATAACATACATATATCAGAACTTCTGAATTCATTTTAAATTACGAATAAAAAACAAGTTACCAATTTTTTTAAACATTTTACCCTGACTAATTTCAGTTTTGGTGGCCTATCTCTTTGAGACTAGCCATCGGTGTAGTGTATTCGTATTATTTATTTATGCAAAAGTATGTGCGTAGGTTAAGTTAATACTTTCTATTCCTATACTCTCAAAATCCAGTGGGACGATATTTCGAAACAACCAGTGAGGGATCAGGCACAGGATCCTCGGTTTTAGATGCTATATAATACGGGATTTTAAAACCGTCAACTTCTGCTTGTTACTGAGAATTCAATGCCTGAAAAACCCAATAAATATACTCAACTCGTCCCGGGACTCGAACCCAGGAACTGCGCATCTATAATAGCCGTACACGTTCACTAATAACTAGATAAACAATTTGCCTGATTCGAATTTATGTAACAAGTAGCTAAAAAAAATGAGACAAATAGACACTGAAATCGTTATTATACAAACAATACAAACCGTATTTCACATCTGCTGGATTTTACAAAAACACATTATAAATAGCTAATTACTTACATGACACAAGTATTTCAAAATTTAAAATAACTAATGTGGTAAATAAGTACGAGTAAACAAGCAAAAAACTTCGGGGTTAGATACAGATAAAATATTCATAGACAGAAATTAAATAAAACCACCAAAAAAGACATTTCCAATTCATTCAGTCCAAACAACGTAAAAGAAATCGACGCATTTATTTTTTAATAATTCAAAAATTATACTATAAAAGAAATTTATTCTTCTTATTTATTAGTAATTCTATTTCAAACAATGAATTGTTTGAGCTAAATGATTAATGTTGTCATCGGACCTCTGTCGAAACTTCGAATGGTAGGAACAGCTTAAATATACTGGCAACATTACGAATTGGCGGGAAATGAAATGTCATCTGAACAAAATGGCGCGTCCCTTTTTTGCGTCCACTTCGTTTGTGCTTATTTTTGATCGTATTTAACTAATCTGTGGGATAATTTATTGCACCTCTTAGTCATGAATAATGGAAAATAATATACTACGATAAAAACGTTTCAAAGACGTGATTAATTACGCACTGCGGTGTTTTTATACAGAAACTCTCTCAGAGATTTTATTATGAACACTAACAAAAGCCATTTGATGAATGATCCATACATTTATATTACACATTCAATTTTCTATAATGCGCGTGTTATTATACAAAATTTTACTGTAAAAAATAAAAATTGTAAATTTCCACCTAAATAAAATATTTATTAGTTATCTCTAAATAGGCTGTGCAATATGTAAATATGATTTAAAAAATTATTCATAAAACGAAACACTTCAGTACCGACTTTAGTTTATTAATTTTGATAAAGTTTTTTTTTGTTTATTAATTAATAAACAAAAAAAAACTTTATCAAAACTTTACCTATTTTATACAAAATTTCCATAATAGGGCGGCGTTTTTCACTGAACAGAGACGGCACTAAGGTTGAATCCGGCACTGAACGCAGGCTAATTATTATTTATATTTATTTAAAATGTATCTAGAAACAAACCCGAGTGAAGCGAGTATATCTAATAATAACAATATATGTTGGGACATTAACACACAGCACCATCTAGTTACATGGTAAGCTACGAGGCTTGTGTTATGGATACCGGATACACTACACATATACAATTTTAAATACATACATATTATAAATATAAACACCCATGACTGGAGTACAAACATTCGTGCTCATCACACAAAAGAATGCCCCCAGCGGGACTCGAACCCGCGACCGCCGGCACAGCGAGTAGCGTCACTACAAACTGAGCCAAACGTGTCGTCAAAATAGTACATATTAAATTACAGGCGAAAAAGATATAAATATGCATCGAAATAGTAATATTTCATTATTATTAGCTTAAGGAAATGAGTATTACGTTTCTTATTAAGGAAGGCAATGATTTATGTCAAGGACTCTTAGGTCGTTGTGATGAGTATCACAAAGGTAAGCTCATGTTTATTGGATATCAACTTGAAATTATATTAATTAAATTTTACCTACTTAAAATATATAGCTTTCTTCAAGATTTTATATACATACTAGCATTGCCCGCGGCTCCGCCCGCGTTCAGATGACCAAAAACCACAAAAACCAGATTCTTAGGTTTTACATATTAATATACTCTTACAATGCAGTTTTTGTATGTTTTCTCAGAAATGAGATATTTTCCCGCGGTAAAAAGTATCCTATATGTTGACCGGGATAACCAGCTATCATCATACCAAATTTCATCAAAATCTGTCCAGTGGTTTTCTCGTGATGCGGTAACAGACAGATAGATAGACAGACAAACAGACAAAAATTCTAAAAACTATAGATTCGGACTCTGTATCGATAATGTTTATTTCAATTAGATTTACCAAAAAATATTTAATGTACAGATTCGACTTAGTTATAATTTTACTATGTGTGTAGATATGCATTTATAATATATTTTATATTACCGTTAGTTACTTAAAGCTTAAAACTTAAATTACCAATAAATACCCTTTTTGTTAACATGAAAACACGTATATATAATATATAATATATATATATATATATATATATATTATATATATATATATATATATACGACTTACATAATATCCATATCCAAGGTCAGTACTTCGTTAAACTAGGATTATAGTGAGATGAGATGGTGTACCTTTTCGAACTTTATTCTTTTGCCCTTTATAAAGCCCTTATTAGTACTCAAGAAAATAAGGAAGGTCTGTTGTTATAGTAAATTCAGTTTATTTGTATACGGTGTTGTAAAAGAATATCACTAACACGCATTAAATTAATCTATATCTATATAAACATCTATATTCATATTATAAAGAGGTAAAGTTTGTGAGTTTGTGACGTTGTAGGGGGTAATCTCTGGATCTACTGAACCGATTTAGATGAAATTTGGCAAGAAGATAGTTTGAGACCCTGGGGAAGAACATAGGATACCTTTTATCCCGGAAATCATCCTTTAAGGGGGTGAAAAAATGCTACAACACGTATTTATTTATTTTACTGAAGAGCATTAATACCAAGTTTCAAGTAATGCTGATCATAAATATTTTTGTATTGTATTTTAACGTGTTTTTCCGTGGGAATTAGATAATCTACTGCGGTAAAAAGTCACTCTCCAGCCCTCCAACTATCTCCACACAAAAAATGACTCCAATCCTTCACTCCGTTTCGATGTGAAAGAAGGACAGACAAACAAACAAACAAACAAACAAACAAAACTACAAACAAACAAACAAACAAACAAGCAAGCAATCAAACAAAGAAACAAACGAACAAACAAACAAACAAACAAACAAACAAACAAACAAACAAGCAAGCAAGCGAGCGAACGAACGAACGAACGAACGAACGAACGAACGAACGAACGAACGAACGAACAAACAAACAAACAAACAAACAAACAAACAAACAAACAAACAAACAAACAAACAAACAAACAAACACAAACAGACAGACAGACAGACACACTTTCACATTTATAATATTAGTATGCATGTAAAATTGACGAATTAAAAGTGCTTGTAAAAGTCTATTTGAATAAAGACTGTTCGCGATAAACTCAAAAACTACTACACTGATTTTCATTTTGTTTTCATTAATGGATAGAGTGGTTCTCGAGGAAGGTTTTAGTATATAATTTGTTAAGTGTTTGTATACATTGGCTAAAATATAAAAATATTTGTTGGAGGTGTCGGAAAAAAATAAGTCGTCTGAGAGCTTTCAACGAAAACGCTGCCTAACCCCTTGCAGATATAACAAAATAATATATCGTGGGAATGTGTGTCTTATATAGGTTACAAAGAGTTTGCGATGGCATATGTCTATCTCTTAAGGATAATCCTATATGTCATAAAGTCTACTGTATAGTAACCGTTAAAAAGTACCTAATATATCGATAATATGTATATAATAAATCGACAGCTAATTAAAGCAAAAAATTAGTTTCTTTAAATAAAAATTCTTTTTCTATCTGTTCTCACGCTGACAATTTCATATAGCACCATCTCGTAAATATTTGTGGTACTTGCATTGTTGCCAATGGATGATACAAGTACTACTGACCTACTAAATAAGCGCCTACGCCAGCCAGCAAAGCTCGGTCGCCCAGGTACTTACTAATTACAAAAACAGATTTAATTTACAAGAATTATCTAAGCAATTCTAACATTTTTTTTGATCTTACATCAAAAATAAAGTTAAAAGTTATATATTTTGTCATGTATGTCATTCGGAAATTGCCGTCTCGATCGGACGTTTTCAGGGCACACCTCCATTTCCTGTACCTATGACCCTGTATTTTCTAGCAAGATATTTGTTTTGTATTCTAACCGGGTCATCTTTACAATTTTCAACAAATTACAGTTCGGCTTTGTTCAGTTGTATAGAATGTCGAAAAGAGAATTAGGTTAGAAACAACATTCGAGAAAATTTCCTTTTATTATAAACACATTATTCAAATAACTTTGGATAAAATAGACCAAAATTTATTATAATTACTAAAATAATAAATAAAAGTGATATTTTCGAAAACCACTCGACTTTTTAAATTTATTTACCTACTTTAAAATTATACATGTAAACGTCTATCATTACAAACTATTCCAGATAAAAGCTTTTTTTTTAAATAAACGACTTCTAGGCACTAAAAAGTAAAAACTAAAAAAAACCGACCTCCAGGCACTAAAAAGTACTAAAAAACAACTGAACGGGAATTTTCATTTACTATAGATATCTAATCAGATACTTTCGAAGTCGTTATATAACTAATAATAAATATTCCACTCATTTCCGGTACAACTGACGAAGTAAAGAATTAAAGAAAATATTGTATATGTTTTTATTATTATTATTATCGATTGTGCCTATAAAGTTCCTAATACAACTACATTAACTCAAAAGACTTACGGCCGATTTCACCAACGTCACCTAAGTTTAAGGGATCCCCTAAGTATAGTTAGGGGGCTGTTAGGGGACAGTTTCTGTTTCACCGACAGTTAAGGGTCGCCTAAATGTTAAAATGCCACTTAAATATAGGTACTAGAAATACGGGCTCTGACGATGGTAAAACGAAATTTAACTTAGGGGCTAGTTTAGGGGACTTTTAAGCTAGGGATCCCATACGTAGGTGGTACCTTATGGGTAGTTGGTGAAATCGGGCATAAAATTCTTAAAAATTACAAGTTTGCTCCAAAAAAGAGTCCAATCTCCCAACAATATTTATTCCCAACCACCTCATAAAGCAGTCTGAAAGATTTATAATACACTTGCTTTTACAGCAACGGCGCGAAACATCTTACACTTGGCATTTAGTACTAGTTTATGTCTTAAAAGAGTGAAATACATAAGATATATCTTTTTAGATGAATTTTATGGTAAACAGGAAGTTTCCATCAAACAGATCTTTTGACATTTTGTATTTCCTGTGTAATAAAATATTATAAACTAGCGACTTACCATCGCTTTGCTCAGATGCGTCCGTACATTTCGATTTTTTGAACGGAAACCTATTTCTTTTATTAAATTAAAAGTAGCCTAATTAACTCCTTATAACATCACCTGCCAATGAAATTCCCGTCAAAATCGGTCTAGCCGTTTCGAAGATTAGCCAGAACAAACAGACGGACAGACTGATAGAAATTAAAATTATAGTTTTTCTCATAAGCGCCGTAATTCTATATGCATATAGTAAAAAGCTGTTATTTTACAAACAGGCACTTCAATTATATTTATCTGTATATCAATTAATAAATACATATAAAATTTGTCTTATCTGTACGTATACATTCATATTTTTATATTCTTAATAAATTATTTTAGGTAATGTAATATAAGAAAACGACAGAAGCTGTGTGTAAGATTTTATTAATAGTCTACACTGATCAAAAATCGGAGTGAGAATGAAAAAAATATTCACATATTATCTGCTGCCGTCATCGAGTCGGGTCTATCGTAAATACCCTCACTCCGTCACAAAAACAATATAGTGTCCATATTGATTATCTCTTAAAAATAAAGTCAATAAAACAACTTCTATTAACTGAAATGTTCATACTTAGCATAAATAATTATATAAATATTAATAAATAACAATGCTTAATAATCTAACAATAATTAATTATCTAACAGTAATAAATAATAACTTACATATCAAAAAATAAAAACCGACTTCCAGGCACTAAAATGTAAAAAAATAACTAAACGGAGGCTTTCATTTAGAATAGATACCTAATCAGATATTTTCGAAGTGTGAACATACATAAAAAAAAGACCCCGACGAATTGAGAACCTCCTCCTTTTTGGAATTGGGAGTCGATTAAAAAGAAAGATAATAAAAATAGCCAAATAAAGTTTTTTATCAACCCTTATTACTGCTTTAC
This sequence comes from Brenthis daphne, assembly GCA_947093115.1. Taxonomy (NCBI): domain Eukaryota; kingdom Metazoa; phylum Arthropoda; class Insecta; order Lepidoptera; family Nymphalidae; genus Brenthis; species Brenthis daphne. Next base: position 1,704,612 of record OX352483.1, on the reverse strand, counting down.
TTCAATCGAGAATCAATGCAGCAAACATTGGTTATAAATATATAAAACAAAGGAGTCTTACCATTTTATAACCAGCTATTATCATACCAAAATTTTATTAAAACCTGTGTAGTGGTTTTCTCGTGATACGATCACAGATAGACAGCAGACAGAAAGACAAATATTCTAAAAATTATAGATTCGGCTTCTGTATCGATAATAATGACTATTTTAATAAGATTTTTCAAAAGCTCAAAAAATTGATTAACAGTGGAAAAAAGTACTAGTTTATCTTGTACTTGTAATTAAATTTATTTTCCACTAGCAGCTCACCCTCGCTTCGCTCTGGTTCGCTTCTAGACAAACAAAACCAAGTCTATCCCACGGGAACCATACATTTTTCCGGAATAAAAAGTAGCCCTAGAGTATAAGGATACGTTGTTAATTAATTAATCAACATGTATTAAGCTTTTCCATTATTGTATTTTACTAATGGAAGCCATTCATAACCTGTATCAATCACCAGCTGCCCAACGGCCTCTTAATGAGAAGTGCTCTCAGTTTTTTCTTAAGTACTTTTCATATTAAGAACTCTTATACCAACGATGCTTTTAAATAATAAAGCTCAAATAGTATGAAAAATCAATTCATTCTGGGGTTTACATTTCATTTAAATCACATAAACTAAGTATGATAAATCTAAACATATAATAAAATTCTAACCGAGTCGAATCTGTACATTAAATATTTTTTGGATAATCTTATTGAAATAGTCATTATTATCGATACAGACGCCAAATCTGTAGTTTTTAGAATTTTTGTCTGTCTGTCTGGTAACGCATCACGAGAAAACTATATAACAGATTTTGAAGAAATTTGGTATGATGATAGCTGGTTATCCGGGTCAACATATAGGATACTTTTTACTGCGGTAAAATGTCTCATCTCTAAGAAATCTATACTAAACGTAAAACGTAACTAGGGAAGAACCCGAGCGGAGCGAGGGTGATTCACTAGTTGTAAATAAAATATAGATAATAACCTCATTATGTGATTAGACGAAATGAACAGAATAGATAATATTTTGAGAACATGTTACAAATTATAAGAAACTTTTTATTTATCCACTTATATTACACTTTTTTATGGCTTTTAGGTAATTTAACAGAGTGGCGTATTCGTCTTATTCGAAATATGATCAAACAAACATCAACAATGTACAGGTAGCGGCTTGACACCATTTAAATAGGTGTTCCATCTCTTCAGGAATCTTGTTTTTTACTATTTTAAATAAAACTATCTTTTCGGATTTTTTCGCGAATTTATTTTGATTTTTGGTTCCCGACGTTTCGAATGCTTTACAGCAATCATGGTCACGGGAGAGACTGAGGTGTTAGATGTCTCTAAGGTATTATATAGTTGGTACAGACAGCCTACCTACAATTAACAAAATGATTTTAAAAATTGCCATTTTTCAATTTTTTTTTCAATAGAAAAGATAGTTTTATTTAAAATGTCATGTATTCGCGTAAATCTAAGAAAGTTTTACTATTTTGTTTAACTCAATATTAAAATATATTTTTTTCTTTACAGTTCACCTCCAATTTGATGAACCATCATTACGGGACTATGTGCTTTATTCCATAGTTGGAAGCTTCATTCGAGGAAACTTCACTCCAACGAGCTTTGCTGAACGACCTTGCAGAGATGAAGAACCAATCCCGTATTTCGTGCCCAAGCATTTGAGACCTGTTAGATCGAAACACATCAAAACGTGGAACGAAGACTTCAGCTACAGGACAAAAAGTGAAAGTGACTTAGATGTGTATTACTTCAGACCCAAATTTCGTAGTTATTCGCGAGTGGAACGATCAACTTACAGAAAGGGTTTGAGATATAGATTCGTGCCAGCCATGATAGTGAGTGGGCCTTTAGAAGGTCGAACCGGTGTAGTGCTCCAATGGTCTCTAATGGATGCTTCGCATTTAGAAAATGAGGAAACTAGTGTTGTTTTTAGGTAAGTTTTAGAATAATTTATTTTTTCTTAAATTAAGTACTATTTAAGATATTATTTCATAATTGACTTGTTTAAGTTATTATAAATTTACTAATTTAAGTCATTAAAATGCTTTCATTAAAACCAAACCCTTTAAGGAATAAAAAAAACAACTATGATGAGATGGAAAAATGTCTCCCCTATATCTGGGAAATATCAATCAATGGAAATGGCTAGTAAATATCGAAAAGAATAAAAAAGCTATAAACTAGCTGTACATAAGAATCCATTCAGTTCAATTCAATCTCTTAATTTATAGCTTAAACGCGAGCCAGTAGAGCACAATCGATCGTAAACCATATTATTCAATCAATAATTTGTTTTGTAAGTAATTAAGATAGAAGACCTAATAATTTAGATGAATATTATACAAGAAAATATTTATAGCAACAAATAATATTCAAAAAAGGAAAAAGTAGTGAGATTGAGCCGTTCGAGGAAATGTTATACTGTAATGGTATTATTATATCTCCAATTTGCCTACCTACACCCAAGGCGCCACGGCGTCTACTAAAAATATTTTACCTCCGTCCGTCGACATACAATTTTACCTGTTCATATATAGAGAATGAAATTCATAGTTGAAAGTCGACAAGTATGCTAATTTTGGCTTTAAAAGGGTTAATCGCCCGACACTAACGATTTGAATGCATCATTTACCTCATTCAGTAAGTAAACAATTCATAGCTTGATGAAGACAAATGAATGGTTTCGAGCTAAAGCTACTTATGGTATTAAAGGCATTATATATTTGCATCATTGCATACTGTTTATTTAATAGGTATAGGTTTATTCCCGATACAAACTTTCATCCCAATTTTCACCCCCTTAAGGGATGATTTCATTATTTTAAAATTTAAAAAGTATCCTATATCCTTCCCAGAGTCTCAAACTATCTTCTTACCAAATTTCATCTAAATCGGTTCAGTAGATCCAGAGATTACCCCATACAACGTCACAAACTCACAATTTACACACTTTACCTCTTTATTTTACTCGTATTAGTACAGATTAAAAAGCTCGCTAAAATGATTGAATGAGTATATATATAAAAAACCGCGCTCAGTTTTCTCAGTTCTCAATAACTATTAAACTGCTGTTAAATGTACAAGTTAAGGATTTATGTTAGAATAAAGATAAAAAGAAGTCTAAGCGAAACACGATAATTTGAATTTAGTAAGCAAGGGAGTAGCCGTAATAGAATATTGACTTCATCATCTCGACCAGCTAATATAGCAATTGAATATGTTATCCATGATTGAAAATTCTTCATTTTATTGTTTATCCTACGAAGGTTCTTTCTGTTTTCTTGGATAAAAGTAGCATATGTTCTTCTCTAAATGTTGTATTTTTCAGGAAAAGTTTCCTTAAAATCGGTCAAGCCATTCAAAATATAATGGATAAAGACACAGATGATTTTTATTTAAGTTTCTGTCAAATATATCTCTCGTATAAAATGAAGATCGTCCAGGAGGGGATCGATTACAGTAATTAGTATTCCATTTCGTTCAGCATTCTGGGAGGCGTCCAGAATAAAAATTACAGAAAGAAAGAATATTGGTATTCAAAAAGCTTCACGATGTTGAACCGATGTTAATGAGCGGCAGCTTGAGAACTTCGTTTATCAGAACGTAAATAAAAAGTACAAACTACGACCGAAGTTTGGTCTGGAAAACTATATTTTTAGTATTATATTTTCTAAGTTCGATTTTGGGATTGTGAAAGTTTTTAATTGATTTAAAACCATAAAAGTGCCTAATTTTCAATATGGTCTCCATTTTTTCCATATGGCGGAAATGTATATATAAAAAAAAGAATTTACGTGTGTTTATTGTTCTAATAACAGAAGTTCGTCCTCTTTTTAGACAGCAATAGGTGGACATAGTTTTTACTACTTCGACTTACCATCGCTTCGCTCGGGTCCGGAACGCTTTAGGTGTTTAACAGTAGCATATGTTATATTTACTCCAGGTAGCCTATTTGTGTGCATCTGTATCCAGCCCTTTCAGCGTGAAAGACTAACAAACATACACGCATTTAAAGACAATTGTATGTACGAAACTTTGTAGTTTAGTTCAATTAAGGGAAAAACTCTCTAAAAAATATTCCATCAGAATTGAGTACTTTCTCTTTTATTGGAGTTGTTCGAACACCAAAATACAGCACCACAACAAATATGGGAGTAAAATAATTAAATCATATATGTATACTAGTACAGTAAATGAAGAATAAGAAACATTCTTGTTATCTAAATACTGCTGCTCATTACAAAAAAGGGCAGTGGTAGTAGCAGCGGTAACGCGTTTGTTTGAGAAACCAAGTGACGTAGGTTCAAACCCGGTCGTGCCTTTGACATTATCATGTGCTAATTATTTTCAATAAGATTACCATTGTTACGGTAAAAATATGATGAGGATATGTGAAGTTCGTCAACCCGCTATTGGCCAGCGTGCTGGACTATGGCCTGATCTCCCTCGTATTGAAGGAAGGCCCGTGCTCGATAATGGGACGACAAAAAGTAAATGAATAGATTTTTTTTATACATGCGTCATACAAAAAAGCAATGGCGTATTTAGAGTAAAGTATACTCTAACATTGTATCTCTCGTATTAATTCATGCGAGAAAAGTCCCAGGTAATGTTCAACCCTTTTATGCCCTACAATATATATTACACCAAAATAACCCTTAGAATAAATTGTCAATACATTGAAAAGAAAAGAACAAAGTAAGCTTTTCGCGAGTTCTGATCAGTTGTTTCCTCAACAAAACAATTTAAGATGAATGAATCTCTGGTGAATGCAATTTAAATCTTTATCAAAGGGGAATAAGGTGTACTATTGGCTAGTTAAATAAAAGACTTAATCTTACAGTTATAATATGAAGAGGAAAATTTTCCTTTGAACTTCTAAAAAGTTTGTAAATCCTTTTTTATGATGGGAAAAATTATGGTATTGAAGTTAATGTAAAGTGAAAATAGGTCGAGCGTGACATTTATCCCTTTGGTATAGTTATGTTGACGACACGTCTGGTTCAGTTTGTAGTGACCATATTTGCTGTGCCAGCGGTCGCGGGTTCAAATCCCGTTGGGGGCATTCATATGTGTGATGAACACGAATGTTTGTAGACATACATATATTCGTGATAAAACAAACAGGAAAACGGGAAAATTTATGATGACTTGATGTATTTTCTATGAAATCCCAAATATCCTACCATCCAACATCCACAAAAACAACTGAATTAAAACTTTGATCCTGATATAATATTGCTCAGATAGTTAGTAAACTATTTAGAACTTTTAATAAGCTTAAACAAAACCATTTATTTAAACTTCATCTGAAATCCATTACATAGCATTCTATATAATTAACTTTAAGCGTCCACTCACGCTAACACCTTCAATCAATAACCGCAATGTACCTGTATTATTTCGTGCCTCGTTTACATTCTTGGCTTGTAAACTATAGTAGTCACGGGTCGCCCAGTGGTCGGACCCTAATTATCGAAAAGAATAAAACATATGAATAGAATTATCTTGATAAAAATGTATTTTTTGATTGATGACTAAGGTTCGTCTATAGCTTCTTACTAAACAAAAAAAGTTCGTGTGTAATCACACATGGTAGAAGTGAAACTTAATCTATACATATAATAAAATTGTAACTAAGCCGAATCTGTACATTAAATATTTTTTAGAAAATCTTATTGAAATCTACATTATTATCGATATAGATGCCGAATCTATAGTTTTTAGAATTTTTGTCCGTTTGTCTGTCTGTCTGTCTGTTACCGCATCACAGAAAAACTACTCAAGAGATTTTCATGAAATTTGGTATGGTGATAGCAGGTTATCCGGATCAACATAAAGGATACTTTTTACCGCGGGAAAATGTCTCATTTCTGAGAAAAAAATACAAAAACTGCATTGTAAGAGTATACTTATATGTAAAACCTAAGAATTTGGTTTTTGGTCACCTGAACGCGGGCCAAGCCGCGGGCAATGCTAGTATTGTATATTTGTCAGATGATAACAACAGGTACTATGGCAACATGGCCATATATTCTTTCTCATTCCCTCGCCGGCTTAATTCTATATATTTATGTGTTTGTCTCTTTTTAGTGTCGCATTTCCGTTTTATCGAGTTTCAAATCACAACGATTTAAAAAAAGTTCACTTCAAAAAAGATAATGGTTTGACAAACAGACGAGAAAAATGTGCTAAACTATTTTGATTACATGATATAATAATGATATATGTTAATATTAATTAGATATGTCAAATCATATATTTTTCTAAGATTTTTATTCTTCAACGATGTAGAAAGATATCTGCTCTAGTCCCCAGTATAGGCACTATGTCTATATCGCGTCACGTCGGTCACAATACCATCTCATGCCTACAATAAAGAAGTTCGAACTCAAAGCTCGAAAAATACGATGCATGTCTATAAATATAGAATTATAAATTACAGCATTTCTCAAATTTAACCTCAAAATCCATATTTTTATTTAGAACTAACGACTCACCCTCGTAAAAAGTATCCTATGTGTTGACCCGGATAACCAGCTATCATCATACCAAATGTTATCACAATCTGTCTAGTGATTTTCTCGTGATGCACGTCTGATCAAACAAACAAACCAAAAAAAAAAAATTTACGTTCTAGCACATAGGTACTAAAGACATCTCTAATATTAATTTCAAAAATTGTATTCATCTTCTTAACACATTTCTTCCAGTAATGCCCAAACGCACTTTAATTTACAATTCTGCTTCTGTTCAAAATAAACTGAAACTCTGTTCTTTGATTTCAACCAAAAGTCCAAGTACTGACTTATTTTATTCCTCTAGGGCATTTGAGAAAAACGTTTTAATATATAATATATTCTATTTAGTGTTAACGGAATATATAAATGTATTGCAAGGTTTCAAACCCTTAGGGAATTTATTTCATATGAACCTTCTTTAGGTAGTTTCGAAGTTAAATAACTTTTTACCTTACTCTTATATTCTTGATAGTATTTTCTTAAATCTGTATTGATTCTCACAAGAAATGTAAAAGGTATTGACTGAATCCTTTTTAGGGTTCCTTAGCCAAATTCGTTTATTTTGTACCTACTAGATGAATACGATTGAAAAATAGCCCACAAATAAGTAAAGCGCAAAACGTCTGAAAATCATCATCATCTCCCTGCCCATTTCCCAATCACTTGCTGTTAGCCTTGTAAATTTCCAAGAACGACTCGATAGAACCAGTTATTGTGTTTTCTCACGGGAATGAAAAAAATTCCTGTACTAAAAGGTATCCTAAATGTTGACCCGAATAATAAGTTATCACTACACAAAATTTTCGATTTCGACCATTTACTGTTTTATTAAACATATGTATAAATTATTATTTTCGAAAGATAAAATGTATTAATAGTACGATAGAGTCTCTCTTAATTAAATTGTTTAAGCAAATCTATAAATCCCATACAAAATTGGTTCGAGCGACAGCCAAAAGCAATATGAAAAATCTATATATAAATACTAGCATTGCCCGCGGCTCCACCCGCGTTCAGATGACCAAAAACCAAATTCTTAGATTTTACATATTAGTATACTCTTACATTGCAGTTTTTGTATTTTTTCTCAGAAATGAGACATTTTCTCGCAGTTAAAAGTATCCTATATATTGACCCGAATAACCAGCTATCATCATACCAAATTTCATCAAAATCCCTCGAGTGGTTTTTTGTGATACGGAAACAGACAGATAGACAAAAATTCTAAAAACTATGGATTCGGCCTCTGTATCGATAATAATGTCTATGTCAATAAGATTTTCCAAAAAATATTTAATGTACAGATTCGGCTTAGTTACAATTTACTTAATTTTTAATAACTAAGGTCGAATTAAAACATGCCAAAATTGACCTACTTTGACTTCCTAAAATATACAAAAATAAAACACCCATAAAATATACATTTACATAAATAATAAAGGTAATATTTAAATAACATAATTCAATGTTGTTTTAAAATTACAACTTAACCTGTACTCCATAATGATCTCTCATGTACACATACTTGTTGCGGCGCGGTACAAATACGCTGCTAATTACACACCGAAATATGCAAAACAGTCAAGTTTGGGATTTCAAATATTCAGAATTTTTTCTGTCTTTTTTCAAATATTACTTTTTGAAAATATACTTCATTATTCGATTTTAAAAGGGAGACACGAATTTCGAGAAATTATCTGTGATTATTATGATCGTAGTGTCGTCCAGTGGTTGACAATCATTATCAAAATCATTACTGGATGTTATCAACAATATATATATATATATATATATATATATATATATATATATATATATAGTTGATAACACTAAAGTTCGTCAATAGCTACTAAACATAAAAAAGAAACGTTTTGAAGTCGATGTACATTTTTTTTAAATATGTTTTATTTTGACTACTCCATAGTTTTCTTAGTTTCTGTAAACAAACTAGTATTATAAATATAAAATTTGACTGTTGATTTGTTACAGTTAAATTATTTGTAATGAAATTTCAAATGAGAATTTATTAAATCCTAAAGTAATGAAATACTAGTATACATTAAATATTTTTTGGAAAATCTTATTGAAATAAACATTATTGTCGATACAGAGGCCGAATCTATAGTTTCTAGAATTTTTGTCTGCCTGTCTGTGTGTCTGTTACCGCATCACGGAAAAACCACTGGAGGGATTTTGATGAAATTTGGTATGATTATAGCTGGTTATCCTGGTCGACATATAGGATACTTTTTACCGCAGAAAAATATCTCATTTCTGAGAAAAAATACAAAAACTGCATTGTAAGAGTATACTAATATGTAAAACCTAAGTATTTGGTTTTTGGTCGTCTGAACGCGGGCGGAGCCGCGGGCAATGCAGGTTAGTATTTAAAATATAACAAACTCATATCTATATTAATATTATAAAATTGTAAATAATAAAATATAAATAATCAACATCAAATTAATATTATAAAATATAAAATTATAACAAACAAAATATGAAGAATCAATTATATAAATAATGAATAATAATAATCAATTGAAACACTATAATTAAAAATAATCAATTGAGCAACCATAACTAACAATACATAACTATCAAACAATAAAAAATCCAAATAAATCGGCGAAAAAATGCGAAAAGATAGTTTTATTTAAAACGTGTGTAAAACATGAAAGAAGGACAAATAAAAAAACTTTCACATTTATAATATTAGTATGGATGACTTGAATATTCCCAACGAAAACTTTAGCGAGTGAGAGAGAAAGTAAATGAATGAGAGAGTGTATGAGTCAGAGAGTTCTCTGTCTCTCTCTATCTCTTTTTCTCTCTTTCACTCACTTATTCATGTAATACAAGTACCTTCGCTGTAACTTTGTATGAAATTAGAAAATATGTAGTTTAGATATTTTACAAAATTTTAAATTTACACATTTTATCGACATATCTTGCAAATGAAACCGAAGGCAGTAACTAGTGAGAATATTTTAATAAGTGGTACTAATACAAACAAAGTTTTAGTTATATGTTAAAGCGTGTCATGTAGGCCCGACCGCAATACAGAACCCGCTCTGAAGATAACCTCCCAACTTGATTACAAACTGCTGCCTTCCTCAATTATTGAGTCGTAAAGTTAGTGTGAGAGTATAAAAAATGCTTCACAAAGCATTAATGTCAATTAATTCAATTACGAAAAGTACTGCATGTGTATGAAAAAAAATTTTTTTTTTGAGATTTTCCATATTATTTATATACATTATGACCATTTTTTTACGTCTCAATGTTGGGCACGGGCCTTTCGTAAATATGAGAGGAGTTATTGCATTATTGCATATAGTGGTGGACCACACTGCCGTAATGCGGTTTGGCGGACTTCACGTCATTCGAAACATGTTAGGTTCTCTCAGACACGCAGGTTTCCTCACGATGCTTTCCTTCACCGTAAGACAAGTAGTAATCATGTTGGAAATCATTTCCATACGAAAATATCAGAGGCGTGAGGATCGGGATTTGAACCCGCTTCACTTGGTTTCCCAAACAAGCGTGTTACCACTGGGCTACCACTGTCACATTATTTATATAAATTCATGCAATAATATTCAAAACGTGCCTCAGATAGAAAATCTAGCCGTTGTCCTGCGCCTGATCATCGGCCGTATCGAATTGTCGTCCTGTCGGAATTTGAGTATGAAGGAAACTTCCTTCCACTTGTAAATGCAGGATATACGTTATAGTGCACATATTCGTGCGCTATCATATTATATGTAAATAGGCACGTTTTAACAGTTAGTATAGATTTCTCAGAGATGAGATATTTTGCCGCAATAAAAAGTATTCTACATGTTGACCCGGATAACCAGCTATCATCATACCAAATTTCATCAAAAACTGGCCAATTGTTTTTTCTTGATGCGTTATCAGACAGACAGATAGACAAAAATTCTAAAAATTATAGATTCGGCCTCTGTTTCGATAATAATGATTATTTCAATAAGATTTTCCTAAAAATATTTAATGTACATATTCGACTCAGAATTTTATTATAATACTAGCGGCTCACCCTCGCTTCGCTCGGGTTCGTCGCTAGGTACGTTTTAAATAGATATAAATAGTTATTGGCCAGCGTTAGCCATATACATTTTAATTTTTTTTGTTAATAATATTGACATTAATATTTATACGATACTAACGTCACTCAATTGTTTTGCCCTCCCGGAACCTCTCCTCCAAGTATTATTACGAACCTCTTGTATGGGAGTATAGAAAAGTGTTGTTTTTAGCCTTTTTAGGCATTTTTTTAAAATTTTTCTCTCCGTAAGAACCATCCTCGTACTTCAAGGAATATTCTAAAAAAAGAATTAGCGAAATCGGTTCCGCTGCTCTGGAGATTGGCACTTAGTAACACATTTAGCGATTCATTTTTATATATTAATGTATAGATAGATTATGTATTCCATATTGGTCTTAATAAAATTGACCGCCGTTACCGAAATCGGTCAAGAATACATTCTTTTATTATTAATTCAAATATGGATTATAATACTAGCGACTTACCCTCGTTTCGCTCGGGTTCGTCTCTAGGTACATTTTAATTTTTCTGAGCGGAACCCTAATTCTTTTACTGAAATAAAAGTAGCCTAAGTTACTCCTTATAACATCAACTACCTGTCAATGAAATTCCCGTCAAAATCAGTCCAGCCGTTTCAGAGATTAGCCGGAACAAACAGACAGACAGACAGACAGACAAAAAAAATTAAAATTGTGTTTTTCCTATAAATACCGTATATAATTTCCATAATATGCATTTAGTAAAAAGTTGTTATTTTGACATTACAAAACAGACACTTCAATTTTATTTTTCTATATAGATTTTTTTCATTATAACATTTTTATTTTAAAAGTCATAATCGGACTGTGTGGAGCCGCGATAAAACGGTTTCAATAGCTATTTCCTTTTACACTATTATGATGTTTTACTATAGAAACTGTATCGTCTTATGCTGCATGTTAGCTAAAACGTGCGGATGCATCACTTTTGAATCTAAAGCGACGACAGTAGAGAGATATTGAATGTTTGGTTACAAGCTTATCATAATAGCTTGTTTTTATAAGTAGAGTGCTAAGAGCCTTATAATAATTAAATTTAATAAAAATACGTGGTGTATGTAGTAAATATTATATTACATAATAAAAAAGGTGTTAGGACATTAACACACAACACCATCTAGTTCCATTGTAAGCTACGAGGCTTGTGTTATGGATACCAGATAGTTGATACACTACACATATATAACTTTTATACATACATATTATTTATTTATTTATTTATTTACTAGCGACTCACCCTCGCTCCGCTCGGGCTCGTCCCTAGTGAAAATTTAGGTTTGTATGTATTTTTTAATGCCGAATTACATTTTTTTTTGGGTGGACCACCCTTATCACTTAGGGGTATGGAAGATAGATAGTAGCCGATTCTCAGACCTACTGAATACGCATATAAAATTTGGTAATAATCGGTGAAGCCGTTTCGGAGGAGTACGGTAACTAACATTGTGACATGGAAATTTTATATATTAGAAGATTAGAATTAGGAACAAAAGTTACATTAAATGACATATTAAAAATTTCGTTATTAAAAACATGATATACAAACATTCGTGCTTATCACACAAATGAATGCCCCCAGCGGGACTCGAACCCGCGACCGCTGGCACAGCAAGTAGGATCACTACAAACTGAACTAAACGTGTCAAACATATTTCAAGTTTCCAGTAGTTTTGGTAACATGGCTCTAATAGGTCACGCTGGAGTGTTAAAATGGTTGATAAATGAAGCATCGTTATAACGAGACCGTCGCAAATTTGTCCATTTACACCTTATATATTTCTACTTAGATAAATGTTAACACAATTCTATAAACACTATTTAACTTAAAATAAAAATTAAAAAAAAACATAAAAATACTATCTTTGTTTTGTAAAAAATATTTATGGTGTTTTATTAATATTATTTTACAGCGTTGAAAAAGATAGGTTTCCCATCGACAATATAAAGAGAAGCTCTGAACAACAATTTTCGAATTTTTTACTCAGAAAATGACTATCCAAACAAATTATTTAACTTATTTAACTATTTTAGGGAATAAATTAAAAAAAAATGGGGAATTAATGTCGTCTCACTGAAGATGTCAGAACCATGGTTTTTTTTCCACTTTATAAGGCAACACCATGGTGTTGCCTTATAAAGCAAGAACTACTAAATTAGACAGTTCCAGAAGTCAGTGCATTCAAAGAAACAAGCATATCCTTTATCTTCATACATTAAATATAGTTTTTTGACTTTTCATCTTTCTGCCTGTATGTTTTTGCACTTAAGTATGGCTCGATAAATTTCTGAATTAAAAACATAGTTAAATTGGTACAAAGTACTAGCCTTGGTTCATATATTATTTTATTTTGGACTCTGAATTTTATATGCGAGTGGAGTCACTTCCTATAATATAGCTAGATCTATAAAAGCTCTAAAGTTTACTGTAAAATATACATCTTTGTATCCTCAACAGAGAAGGCATTGAGAGCTTTGTGACGCATCAAAAAGTTTTTTCTTTGTTTTTACTAACTTATCCATTTAAAATTCAATACCTATTTTGTATTTAAAAGTTTATTTTTCTTATTGCAGGTTACGGTATAGAAAAACAACGAGTGCCACCATATATCAAGTGTTCTTTATTAAAACTTTAAGACTAGGTAAGTTCACTTTGTTGTATTTTGATATTTTTAAAACATTGTTTTTTTTATAATACTTTCTTAGATTTACGCGAATATTTGACAATCACGGGAGAGAACATAATGCTGTAAAGCATTCGAAACGTCAGGAACCAAAAATCAAAATAAATCCGCGAAAAAATCCGAAAAGATAGTTTTATTTAAAATTGTTTTTTTTTTAATTTTTAACTTTCATTTAGTTTTTTAAGAATTTTTAGTATTTTCTTTTAGATTTATCTACCAATCGTAATTTCAATTATCGATTGTTTTATCGACGTGGACCATATAATTTTATTGATTTGTTAAAACGAGATTTAGAATTAGTGATATCCAGTATAATCTATAATACTGATAATCTTGATAATCTATACTATTATTATAAAGAGGCAGAGTTTGTTCGAACTCGCTAATCTCAGGAACTACTAATCTAATTTGAAAAATTGTATAGATGATAAGGAAATAATAAGGAAGGCTATATATCATCATGCTACTACCCAAGAGAGCGGAGCAGTAATCATAAATGTCAACAAATCGGGCAGACTTCCATACATTATTGTTAAACTATATTATATATTATTATAAAATACATAGGGACGAACCCGAGGGAAGCGAGAATGAGTAGCTAGTTTTAGTAGTTTTTTTTTTGTAATCGATGAAGTCTGAAAGTTCTGAATCGATTTTACTATATTTTATTAATTAAATTCACATTTTGTTTCAGTACAAAAAGGTTTTCAGTCTAAAATATCTCCTAGGGTTATGTTATATAATTAAAAAAAATGTTGTAAAAAAAATATATTAAATTATGTAGTTAGTCACTAAAATATTTTTATTACCACGCAAAAGATATAGCGTAGTTAAAATATATTTGCATTATGTTGTTTTAGGCCAAGATGAAGGAAGGAATTAATTAAGACGATAGCCTAAATTAAGGACTGGTGATTTTAGCAGCATCTTACTTCGTTTTGGACTTTGTCGTAGAAATTGTTAAGCAAACATAATAAATAGTAATTTTAAAATTTTAAAGGTGAATAACGTATAAGAGTATAGCTCAATGCAAAATATTAAATTTTTCCAAGAAATTTCTTTCCAAAAATTGATGTACCATCCCAAAAAGTTTCAATTTTGACTTCAAAACATCCAATCTGATAACAATAGTCGCACAGATTTCCAATCGTTGAAAATAGAAAATATGTATTCGATTTTCTGGTTTATAATAAAAAAGTTTACCTGGCCGGAAATTCGCTATAGCGGTATAGCGGAAGTTACGCAAAATTCACTGAGCAGTGGCCAGCTACTGTACGTGAACACGTACCCGTGTCAGTGTGACATCAGGGACGGGCAATAAATTTGCCCGACAGATTGACGCAATTCTAAATACGTCCGGGGCAGAATTTATTTTAAGCTACATTTAAGCATCATTTTTTTGACACTGCCTGAAAAAATCCAAAAATCTAGTTTTATTTAAAATAACTTTTTTTTAAAATTGTATTTACCCAAACATTGAATACCTCCTTTTATGATGTCAGTTAAATATGTTAAAATTGGCTTGTATTAGGTACTTCTCAAATATCCTACAAACATAAAACTTTCGTTACATTATTCTCGTTAAAATATACTATACAGGAGGATTGGAACCGCGACCAACCTTTTACTAATGCACTGAATATACTGCCACTATACCACACGATTCTTATATATTAACTGTACAGCTAATGGAAAAAACGTGTTATTGTTCCTTCGTTGCTTTAGAAATAAAATATTGCTTCTACATATTATTATTACCGCTGTCATATGTCGTGATATTTTGGGTTGAATTTTTCTTGGACGATATTTAATCATAGAATTTTCAGTTTTATATTTAAGTATCAAAACATTCACAGTTCGTAAAAATTATAAGTGCATCTCTCTGTTTGTATGTTTGTTGTCTTTAACGCCTAAACTACTGTTTGGTAAAGCATATATCGCATCACGTAATTATGGTAGCTTAATTAATTAACCCCGCCCAGCTTTCCATTCGAGTGAGTACAAAGGCTTTGATTGTTTATAATATTAAGGGAGAATCAAGATCCAAAAAATTCGTATGATATATGAAAATCTAGTAGAACGGGAAACGTATATCTCATTATCTAATTAATAGATTTTAATTAAATCTAAATCTTTAACCTTCTTTTCTTTCTTTCATATCTACGTACTATTTTTTTATCTACAAAGATTAAATTGTAATAACTCAGGACAAAATATCCAATTTTCAAATAGATTTTAAAAATACTGTCCTCCAACGTGTTGTTTTTGAACGTGAAAGCTTTTTTAAATAAAATTAAAAATGACAACGAATACCTTCTATAGGTTTTACTTACAAAAGTAAATAAAATATAAAATAAAATCACATTCTAACAAAAATAGATTAAAGAGTAATAAAAAATTATATTGTAACATAATTGAGAGTGTGGAACGTTTTTAAATCAATTCAATTTTCTTGTTAATGGCTTTTAAGCGTGCCAGTTGAGTAGACAAACTATTTCGCCAATGTCACGTAGAATGGAGATTGGTCGGTGTTTTTACATAAAATTAGCACGCCTGAACCATGCCTAATAATAGATGTCAAAACAGCTGTCAACTTATGACAATCCACGACAAGAATAGCTAATGTTAAATTTCCATGAGTGGGAAAGAGACAGAAAAGTTGAAAGACAAAGAAATTTAATCTTCTTATTCTAGAATGTTCTTTGCTTATTATGGAAATAAAACGGAGAGCAATATGTCGAGTGATCAGTAGAATTTCGAAATATTATAATAAAAAAATTAGAAATGCAAAGTATTGAAAATGTGAAGTAAAGTATAATGATAGTGCAAGTGAAATCAGTACAGAAAAATTGTGCTCGGTGATTTAATTAAAATCATAACCTATACCGCTTCTATAAGTGAATCGGTATATACGAGTCTTATGAAGCAAAAACATTTTTTTTTTAATTTTTGTACTTTTAATATATGAATATTTAAATGCTATGTACACTTATAATTGACGTACATATAAGGTATATTATTATTACATTAATTAATTAATAATGTTTCATATGTATGTTGTAAGTGTGCTTTTTACAAATAAATAAATAAATAAATAAATAAAATAAAAAAACCAATAAAACATTTATAGAGTAGCTGTTATTGTGCATTATTTTCCAATTCCAGAACCCTCCTAGCTCGTAATATTTATCACTGGAGGCTTATCCTCACTTCGCTTTAAGTACCGTTAGGCTTCTACGGACGTACCTTGACACTAAGTAGTTTATTAGTCTTCTATATGTGTACTTAATTTGATCCAACCCTTTCCAGCCATTTTAGCGTGAAAGAATAACAAACATACACACATACAAACTTTCGCATTTATAAAAACTCGGGACGAAATATCCAATTTTCTAATACATTTTAAAACTGTCCTCCAACGTGTTGTTTTTGAACGTAAAGGTTTTTTAATAAAATTAAATGTGAATGTGTGTTTGTTTGTTTGTCCTTCATTCATGTCAAAATAGAGTGACGGATTGGCATGATTTTTTGTGTGGAGATAGTTGGAGGGCTGGAGAGTGACATAGGCTACTTTTTATTGCAGGAGATTACCTCATTCCCAGGGGAAAATACGTTATAATACAACCCAAAAAAAATATTTAAGATCAGAATTACTTGATACTTGGTATTATGCTCTCAATACAATTAAATAAATACGTGTTTTAGTATTTTTTAATAATAATAGTAGTATGATCAATAATTCGGTAAAATTAAGTTTCTTCTGTTTTTTTTTAAATAATTTAAGACATTAAAAGATTTGTTTTGTTGTTGCAAAGGCCATTTTGTGACGTTGATAGATGGGAGCTTAAGCTGGGTCCACACGTAGCAAGCTAATCCCGGATGTCTTATCTGTCAAGACATAAAAGAACGCTAAATAATGGTCACAGTCATTTTAAAAAAGGATAAAAATGACACTTCGTAGATAGATATTTCTAAAAATTGTTTTATTTTTTATTGTTTTAACTTAAAATACAATTCAACATTCTTGAGCAACGCATCTATTGAAGAAAATAATATGTTGTTAAAATAATATTAAAGGTACAACTAAAATTCGTAAATAATCAAAACATTAGATTGACTAAAGCTCTTATTAACAGGCAGTGGTAGCTCAGTATCTTGCTGTTTTGGATACATTAACCTATAAAAAATATATCAGCTTCAAATCCGTTTCACTCGCTTTAAAGTGAAATTATGTTTTTAGATTTATATATCACCTAGAAAGTAAAAAAATCTTATTTTTAGGGTTCCATAGCCAAATGAACCCTTATAATTTCGACAAGTCCGTCTATAAGATTACGAAGACTTTAAGAATTACATTGCTATTATTTTGTATGTACATAGAGTGTCTCATATAAACCACTAGAAAATTTTGTAGGCATAGGCACTCTATAAATATAACTGAAGGGGATACAAATGAAATACAAACATACTTACGTCGTCAATAAAATAAATATCATAGATTGGTACCTACATATTTTACTTTTAATGTAAAACAATAGTATACTAAAGCAATACATTCTAAGAAACCCTCAGTGTGTGAGTCATACTCGCACTTTTCTGATTATTTTAACTTTTTAAGCGATATTACATGATGCAATGGAACAGCGTAAAGGAGGTCTACTAGTTTCAAGTTAATATATTATTTTAAGTACTCACAACCTTTAAAAATATCGCTAAGTCTATGCTTGGAGATATGTACATTGTACACACAAAAACCCACCTAATTAAAAACCTCGTCATTTTTAAACTCAGTAAAAACAAATAAAAGTATCATTATAAGTCACAAAATCTAAGGCATACAGTTTCTTTACTTCAAGTGAGACTTCCAAAAACGATAAAGGGTAAAAAATATTCCAATTTGCAAATTGCATGCCTAGAGGTTGCCGATTGAAAGTCAACGAGGCACGATACTCATAGCTTCTAGCTATACACTATACAGCCTACATTTACAGAGGTCAGTAGCAATAAAATGAAAGAACGTATTTAATTGAAAAGTAGTGCGTTCGATGTTAGATCTTGAAAATTTTTTTTACATAACATATCTCTTAGTTCTTTTAATAAAACTATTTAATCTTATCGGATATTTTTGACATTTCGCTTTTTGACGTTTGCTTTGCAGATGTCACGGTCACAGGTCACTTTTTATTTAAAATGTCTGTATGTTTAAGAATGATGTTAGTATTTTTATCTATAGAAAAGCTATATAATATTTGAATTAAAATTACCGATTAAAGTTATCTTAACAGAAAAAGCATTTTAAATGAAATTATCTTTTCGGATTTTTCGAGGATTTATTTTGATTTTGTGTTCCTGACGTTTCGAATGCTTTATAGCAATCTTGGTCACGGGAGAGACTAAGGTTTTAGATGTCTCAAAGGCATTATGTAGTTATTACAGACAGCCTACCCACGAAATTACAAAATGAATTCAAAAATGCCACCAAAATACCTTACAATATTTGTTAATTTTAATTTTAAACATTCTAACGTAAAAACTGTCTGGTATACAAAAATAAATACTTATCTTTGATTTTAATTATGTATCTAATTACTTTTGAAATAAGTATCATTATAGTAGAAATTAATATTGCTTTAAGCACAAACATTAACTTTTAAAGACAATTTTGCGTGTCACAAATGCCAAGAGTCAACTTTTTTATAAATATTTTTTACCTTATTTCATTCCTGCAAGATAGCTTTATTTAAAATATTGGATATATTTTTTTTTAAACTAAGAGGCGTTTATACCAACTAGTGTTCGCCTAGTGCCTAGTGACGATACGTTTAGTTCGGTTTCTAGTGTCCCTACTTGCAAGGTTTTAACGATAGATTTCTCAGAGATGAGATACTTTCTCGCAGTAAAAATTATTGTATATGTTGACCCGGATAACCAGCTATCATCATATCAAATTTCATCAAAATCCCTCCAGTGGTTTTTCCGTGATGCAATCACAGACAGACAGACAGACAGACAGACAGACAGACGGACAAAAATTCTAAAAACTATAGATTCGGCCTCTTATCGATAATAATGACTATTTCAATAAGATTTTCCAAAAAATATTTCATCTACAGATTCGACTCAGAATTTTATTATCTGTATAGATTTCAGAGTAATGGAGTTCGAACTTACTACCCTTATAATAGATTTCATCACTACGCTATAGTGGTATATTATTTCAATGAAATAATTAATGTTAAGCTAATGGACATTCGTCATAAAATTTTACAGCCCTAGCTTTTATGATGATGAAAACAAAGCTTGTAACTTTAATTAACTTACACCAGCCTGTACTAATTTGGGTAAAAATATTAATTCAACTAGTTATGTTTTATGAGAAAAATTTAAATATTAAATTATTAAAATTTAAGTATTGCCATTATTTTAATGGCAATACTTTTGAGTTTCCGATATTTCAGCGCTGTTACAAGCGCCATGATGGTCTCATGTATACTCATTCGTACCCGTGACCATGGCGTTTGTAAAATTCAAAATTCAAATTCAAAATATTTTATTCAGCATTAAACTATTAATCTTTTTAATTGTAAGTCATGAGTCTACTACCAGTTCGGAAAGAAGAAGCCTCAGACCTCAGAACAACTGACGATATACATATAATACTGTATGTGTGTTTGTAAGTTAGTTACTTATTCACACTAAAACATTGTAACTCGACGAATTTATATATAATATAGTATACAAATAGACCGGGGTTCATAAAATAAGAAGACAAATTCATTCATTTTCATATATTATCCTATTCTACAGGGGATCAAAATTTGATATCCGGACGGGTGGGTGGATTTTTCTAGAAACTTACACTTTTATATTGTATTGCTTTTGTGTTACATAATATACATTAAGAAAAAGAAAATATAAAAAATTGGTTCTCATAATTTTGCCAATTGTGAACTGATTTTCATAATTTAAGTCGTTACTCATCTGGTAACATTTGTATGATATAAAATGAGATTTTTATCATATAGTTTACTTATTTTATATTAGTATAATCGTGACCATGACGCTTGCAACAGTGGCGTAGCTATGCTAATGCAACCAATGCGGTCGCATGGGGCCCCTTATTCAAGGAGGCCCCAGCGGGCCTCAAACGATATATACTATTCTTTATTGCACTTATATGTAAAATACAGAGAGTAACAAACAATAAAATTAGTTAGCAAAGGTGGACTTATCTCTAGAAGAGATCTCTTCCAGTCAACCTAAGTGAGTTAGAGAGATAGTATTAAAATGCAGGCTAAAGTGCAGTAACTCAAATGTAAATACTTAAATAAATATATATTTTATATACATATAACAAAACATTATACATATTATATACCATAACATATGTACATACTACTACATACACAGATTATTTATTTCAAAACCTTTTTTCGAAGCCGGCCCTCATACAAGTTTTAAAAAAAACCAAGAAAAAAGTGCTCTAAATTTCCAAATATTATTTTATATGATGACCACGAGGAATGTGATCGTACCTATGTTCTATAAAACGATGAACGGTCCTCCAAGCTCAGCTTTTTTACTAAATCTTACGCCACCCGTTCTTCCGTGAGAGTGGTTTGAAAAATTGGGGATTTCAAAAACTGTGTTTGTCATATACATATTCAAGTATATAAGAGTGCGACAGGCTTTTTTTTATATTTGATGTCGAGTCCCTACCGTGGATCTTGATAGTAGGTTGAACTATATTTTATTGATCTTCTAAATAATAAAACCCAGCTTTCAAGTGTCTACTGCCGACTAACCGACTTCTCGTTTAACGCTCGACACTCCACATTCGTTTTCGTAATAGGCAACAGGTACTTTTTTTGCATTGGAGCCCAAAAAGGCTATTTACGCCATGGCTTATAACATTTAATTCATTAAATTTGTAATAACAAAAATGAATACAAATATACTCCTTAATCTAATAACAATTTTGACGACACGTTTGGCTCAGTTTGTAGTGACCCTACTTGCTGCGCCAGCGGTTACGGGTTCGAGTCCCGCTGGGGGCATTCATTTGTGTGATGAACACGAATGTTTGTACTCCAGTCATGGGTGTTTATATTTATAATATGTACGTATTTAAAGTTATATATGTGTAGTGTATCAACTATCTCGTCGTGTCCATAACACAAGCCTCGTAGCTTACCATGGAACTAGATGGCGCTGTGTGTTAATGTCCCAACAAATTTATTAAAATAAAATATCAGGAACTTAACATAAACTTAAAGTAAGTGAATAGCATGGTAAATAACGCCTTTTACATCATAAAAATATTATCAGTGACCATGAAACCTTAAAAACGTATATAATGAAAATCAGTTCGCAATTGACGAAGGTATTACTGTATACATCCATTTTAAATACTTCTTTCTTTTAAAGTCGGTTAAAAAATAATAATAAATATAGGCCAGCACAAACAGTATTATAAGAATATTAAATATACACGAACATGCTGCTACTATAGTGAAGTTAGACGTTCAATATGTTCGTTGAAATTTATGGAATATTGCGTGAACTGTATCGTTCATGATAAACACCAATTTATGTAATAAATTCAGTAAAATGCTATATAAAATAGAAAAAGAAAGTATATTATAAACTATAAATATTATTACGCATGAGAATTTTGACAATCTAATAATTTCTGAGTGTGATATTTGAAGTACTGGGATAGAATTTACTCTATGGCAATCTTAGACCCATATATTATATTTATACTAATCACATTAATCTGAAACTTCAAAGCAAGGAAAAATAACAAGTAAGCCAATAAACGTTCTTTCGCTATAAAATAGACTATGTATGTATGTATTCAGCCCTTTTTAACTTCCCACTGCTGGGGGTGGGCCTCCCTTCAATACGAGGGGGATCAGGCGATAGTCCACCACGTAGACCAAGTACGAGTTGGTGGACTTCAC
This sequence comes from Brenthis daphne, assembly GCA_947093115.1. Classification (NCBI taxonomy): domain Eukaryota; kingdom Metazoa; phylum Arthropoda; class Insecta; order Lepidoptera; family Nymphalidae; genus Brenthis; species Brenthis daphne. The sequence continues at coordinate 1,682,271 of OX352483.1, read as the reverse complement.
GTGTCTTTCAAAAACTTGCTACGTTCTCTCAAACATGCGTGTTTTCTAACAATGTTTTCTTTCATCGTAAGACTGGTAATCATGTTGGAAATGATTCGCAATAGAAATATTATGGCGAGACTGTATTTGGGCCCGCTTTACTCGGTTTCCCACCGACCGTTCATCGTTCATGGTTTCCCAAGTAATCACGTTACCATATGACTACCACTGGCTCAAAATAGGCTATACATTGCGTAAATTTTCATCATAATATCTATTGTTTTGGAGTAACAACCAGCACTATATTCTCGAACGTATGCAAGAGTAGCATTGAATTTGAATCAGACGGTTTCGCATGTCATCTAACGTAATCTACTCCAGTTAGTATAAATTTCCCCGTAAAGCCGATGCAGTACTTCGACGGCTTTCAAATAAACAAATTATGTATTTCCAACTAGCGTCTAACAAAAACAAATCTATCTCACGGGAACCGTATATTTTTCGGGAATAAAAAGTAGTCTATGTGTTATTCTGATGTATGAGCTATATTATTGTAAAGTTTCATCAAAATCCATTCAGTAGTTTTTGCGTGAAAGAGTAACAAACATACATCCATACATACATTCTTACAAACTTTCACGTTTATAATATTAGTAGGATTTGTAAAGAACTCTTGAGTAGCATTGTAAAGGGCTGTTATTTGGAGGAGTTTGAAAGCAGCCATTGCTTAGATCTAGCTTGTCACCACGAGATGTCGAGATGTGCAATATGCCAAGGTCGAACTTACAGGATGAAAGGAGGCTTAACCTATTATTGTTAGATTTTTCAAAGCCATGTTTTCGGACGATATTGTTCCAGATGATAAAATGACTACTAAAACAAGCTTTAAGCCCCCAACAGAATAATCTTATCGTATTTTGAAATACTTATTTGTTACTAGATTTTGCTCGCGGCTCTGCTCGCGAAATTTATTTATGGGTGTGTACCCGCTCTGTTCTTCGAATCCGAAACGTGATGTGAGGTTAGGTAATATAACCTACATCAATGAACGAATTAAAGACTTTTTTCAAATTAAAGTGTTAGTTCAAAACAAAAATTTAAAAAGAAAAATAAAAAAAGTACTATCTTCAGCTTTTAAAATATTAGTATACATTTTGTATTTTCATTTCACTTGCTTTGTGTATTGTTATTTATATAGTGAAACTTAATTTAAAATTAACTACACTTGATTTGGCCATAAAAAAACTAAAATGTGTAAAAGCTTACTTGACAGGAATTTGTGTTAATAACTCTTATAACACTAACTCTCTATGTGACAACGTGATTTTAAGAAGTTACGACCGTTGTGGGAATAGTTGAAGGCTAAGTAACGAAACAAAAGGCTCTCTAAGGAAGAACCTTATGTGTGTTCGTCGATTCTATTAGACTTTATATACCTAATATTTTCAGACAAAACACTATTTCTCATACATGATCTGGATGTAAAAGAAAGTTATTTTAAATTCAATTTTAAATATTATAATTCTAGCAATTCGTCCTAGCTTAGTTCAGGTTCCTAGAGAAAAACAAAAACAAATCTATCCCACGGGAACCGTATTTTTTCTGGGACAAAAGTAACCTATGTGCTATATCAGACTATAATCTATCTCTGTGCCAAATTTCATTAAATCCGTTTAGCTGTTATCTTAATTGAGTAACAAACATCCATCCAAACTTTGCATCTATAATATTAATGGGATAGGGCATGTAGTGGCAAGAATTTTAAATGCCAAAGTTTAGCTATCTTGTCACCATTAGAGACATTAACCCGAGGTGTTATGTATTTTAAGTAATTTTGATCCCTGATCATGGGTACAAAATTATAATTTATATTAAACTAGCAGAACCCGCGGCTTCGCTTGCACTAAAACTGCAAAAAATCTCTAAATAGGTAACTACCTTTCATACAAACTTTCATCCCATATTTAACCCTCTTATACGATGAATTTCGAAAAATGCTAAAAAACGTATTTATTTAATTTTATTGAAGAGCATTAATACTAAGTTTCAAGTAATTATAATCATAAATATTATTTGTGGATTGTATTATAACGTGTTTTCCCGTGGGAATTAGATAATCTCCCCCTCGATAAAAATTAGCCTATGTCACTCCAGCCCTCCAACTATTTTCACACAAAAAATCACGCCAAGCTTTCAATCCGTTTCGACGTGAAAGACGGACAAAAAAACAAACACACTTTCAAATTTATAATATTAGTATGGATATATTTTGTACTTTGTGTTGATGAAACATATAAAATTAAAAATTGGGATGATTCTTTTCAATGTTCGAGCATGCTGGACGTTCTGCGCTCCGTTAAGCGACGCTTTATGGTCACATTCGCTTTCTCTCTTTCTAGAAAGTGGTCAATTTCATGAGAGCATTGCTCACTCCATTCTCTAGGTGTTTGAGCTGATCGAATACAAATTAACATCGTAGACGTTCTAATATTTAAGGAATGTCATTAAACCTGTGGTCTCGGATAAAGACGTAGAGCTCGCTGCTTTGAGAAAAGCCCGACAAAGGTGCAATACAGGCTAGTGTATTCTATACTAATATTGAGAATTTAATAATAAAATAGATATTACGTGGTGTTTTTTTCCTAATTTTATAAAGGTACTAGCGAATCACCCTAGCTCCGCTCGGGTTTGCCCTTAGTTACGTTTTAATGTTTAGTATAGATTGCTCAGAGATGAGATATTTTAATATAATAAAATAATAAATAAATTTAATTTAATATTATGTATGTATAGATTATATATTTTGTTATGTTAACGTAAGTAAAGTGTAAATTCGAAAAGAGAGTTTTGTTTTAAATATCAAATATTAGAGTAAATCTATAAAAGTATTAGAGATGAAGTACTCAATTTGTTCATATGTTTCTTTCTGTAAGGACTTACAAAAAAAAAACATATAAGATATGTGTAAATTGAGAATTGAGAGAGATGAAAGAGGGTGCTTAAAATTAATTAATAAACAGGTCTTAATTATACCTCAAGATTCTATACGATTTTCAAAAAATAACCTTATCTGAGGGTAGAGTAATTACTTTTAAGGTGAATGTGAAGTACCTTTTTATTGAAAAATAATTATTTTTATTTCAAAAGTAAATGCATATAATATAAGAAAAAAAATATACTAAATTATAAAACACAGTTTCATTTTAAATTCTTTCATATTCTCAGAATAATTTAATCTTTCTTATTAGTTTTTCACAGAATTTTTCTCTACATTTTTGTTCAAATATTTATTATTGAGAGCAAAACTTAAGTATAATTAAAGGACATTCTTAATTTTTTTTTTTGATTTATTTACAGAATTACTATATAATTGTTTAGAACATACCTTTATCCGGGATCCATTTTTGTTTCAGATTGTGCAATACATGTGCGTGCTACGCGTACAGGTCGCGTCCACTCAGGGTATCTACCTCGGACACACGGCTGCCGACTGCTCTTCCCTGTACCATCCCCAAGAAACGCTTATCTTGTTGATCTCCACAAATTAAACGTACCATGCTCTAGTGGGTTTTTAAAATTTGCCCAAAACTCGCCAATTCTATGTGGCAAACTGGAACAAATACCAGCACCAAATAGAAGATATTTGTATCTATCTACGTCAAGTAAACTAGAAATAGAAATCCACGGTCGACCCACGTTCGCCGCGACATACCGCCTAGTGGACCATTGTCATGACGTTCTGCTGACGGGAAGAAACGGCTCGTTCGAAGTCGGACCAACGATCAAATTATTCTGTTCCTATAAAATTCACTTGCCTTATGGCAATCGAGTGGCATTGCGGCTTCAAATGGGCACCGGGTCTATGAGTAAAAAATATTCAGAAAATTCCAATATTATTCATGAGGATGTTCACACGTTTTGCAAAGGCATGGAGCTGAATTTAATAGATGGAGAATCTAGGTGGAAGCATTGTTCTCAACCTGGTGACCCTTTGCGGAGTGTACAAATTATTTCCGAAAGAAATTCTGTAAGGTTAAATATAAGTATTTTGGCGAAGAAAAATTCATCTGCTATGTGGTTAAAAGTATGGTGGATGGATAAACCTATTGAAGAAGTAATAGGGCATTGCGAGTATGGATGGGTGGTATCTGGAGATTTTTGTATAACAGCAGTGAGAGAAAACAAGAAGACATGGAGACAGGCGGAGCTGGAATGTACAAGAACTGGTGGTCATCTCGCAAGTGTGTTAAATGAACGGCAACAACAAATCATGGACCAACTCTTGATTCATGCGTAAGCTTTTTCTTATTTTATACCACTATTTATCTATAAGTTAATTAATATAAATTTATTTATATGTAAGACACATAACTATAATACAAAGGTAGAATATTATAAAGCTTTTATTTCAATATTATTTTAAAACAATTTAATTTGGTAAGGTAAGTCAATTTAAATCAGAATTTATTTAGGATTTAAATATAACACATGCAAATCTAACATATTAAAGCTTTATACAAATTTAATTTAATTCATTCAATTGTTGTGGATGAACAAAAGCATTCATATATTAGATAATCTTTTGTTCTAAACCCAGCAGAATTATAACATATTCCTAAAAATATACGTAATATTGGTATTCAAAACAATATCTTTAGGTGCATATAATAAAGTAATAACAAAGCGAAATTTTTACATAAAATATATTTTTATATTATAATATAAATATATATAATATATTTTTTTAAACAATAACCGTTACATGTTACTGTACAGAAGATAGACTCCAAAAGAATATTTATTGAAATTTTTGTCTGTTTATCTGTATATGTGTACATTGCACGTAAAAAGTACTGAAGTGATTTTAATTAAATTTTGTGTAGTGATAGGTAGACTTCTTTCTTCTTCTAATCTTCTTTAGGGATACATTAAAATCTTTAGGAATGCATTAAAATAATGTATTAGAGAATAATACTTCTTAAAAACGCCCATAGAAAAATCTGGAAAAGTATATTTCTATATCCTAAAGTACACTCACCATAACTATAATATTTATCTATTTAAAACATACCTAGAGACGCATCCCGAGTAAAGTGAGAATAAGCCGCTAGTATTAAAATAAAAATATGATTGATGTATATTTTATAGAATTTCCTTTAATGTTTTTATATTTGTATGCAGGCCCGGAGCTGGTATCGACGATGTATACTGGATAGGAGCAACAGATGCTGTGCACGAAGGCGAATTCCGCTGGTCAGATGGATTACCCTTCTCCTATGCACGTAAGTTTTAGCTTAGTTCTTTTATCTTATTGTATTTTAGCCGAAATACGATTCGTGCAAATCTAGGTCAGAAAATTCTTTTTAATTTCAAATTGTCTAAAAAAAATTTCATCTTTACTATCTTATTTTTATACAAGCTTTTGCTCATAACTTTGGTTGACACATAATGATTTGTCGAACTCGTTGATGTTAACAAACTTCAAGTTGGACCTATAAACTACTGGAATAGTTATTATTATAGTTAACTTAGACTATGCATTTAACAATCAAAATCCATCAAATTGATCTCTAATAATACGTGATCAAACATAAACAAGACAATTTCTTTGATGAAGTAGTAAAATCATGACCATAATATATGTAATATGGCATGTAGTTAATGATGCTGTACCGAATTTGATTGCGTTTGTAATGGTATTTTGATAATACATATATTATAAATAGTAAGATTTTAATATGCTATATTTAAATTAGATAAAATATTCAGTCAAAAAAATATGTTGTTATATTTTTTAAAGGTAATGCTAACGTCTAAGTCACAATAACTGAAAATCAGAAAGAATCGCATATTTTAATTTAGACTTTTTTATATGAAAATTCAATTGATAAACGTTACAAAGAGCTTTAGACCGATGACAGGATAATGAAATACACGTTGTATTTAGCGACCGTCAAAGCTGGTGAGTCTATAGAGACCCTATAAATCCCGAGTCGCCGGTCGGTCTAGACAAGGCCTTTGTGATAAAATATGATCAATTTACCTAATTGCGTGGTATTCGAAATAGCGTATTGTGTTTTATCATTTGTAATAGCTTTAGTGGAGATTGTAGATAAATATATGTTTAATTGGTTAATTATCGATGAAGCCTACATGAAAATGTTATGTTTTAGATCGATTTAATAGATTGTCAATACAGGGTGACAATACTGCCTTATGTTAGATCAGAAAATAAAACTATCTTTTCGGACTTTTTCGAATGCTTTACAGCAATAATGGTCACTACTTATTAAAATTATCAAAATAAATCAAACGAGGTTATCAAAATAAAGTATCCTAATTACTCCTTATTACATCAGTTATCTGCCAGAGAAAGTTCCGTCAAAATCGGTCCAGCCATTTCAGAGATTAGCCGGAACAAACAGACAGACAGACAAAAATTGTAAAAAATGTTATTTTGGTATATGTACCGTGTATACATCCATATGCATTTAGTAAAAAGCTGTTATATTGACATTACAAATAGACACTTCAATTTTATTTATCTGTATATAGATATCAAATATTCGCGTAAATCTAAGAAATTATTAGATCTGAAAATCAAATTGTACCTACATATCTATGAAGTCTAGTCTGACTAAAATATTTTTACTATGGATCTATACATGTTGTCTTCATACATTAAGAGTTACTGTGATCTCACTGTAAGCTGTTTGTGTCGGATAAACTAATTTCTACATACATATGTGCATAATTCTAATGCCCTCCTGACCGATTTTCGGCCCCGGCGGCCATATCACTGAGGTTACCCATCTGTACACTGTTAGAAGCAGATGCACTTTATACTCGTATAATATTCACGTTCATAAACTAGCAACAAAGCAATCCGATACAACTGGAGAGAATCAGGTGAATGACCAACGGTTTACATGTTCTCTGAAGCATTATCGTACTTACTTGATAGATAAATCTAAAATTAAAAGTTTAAAAAATCCGCAACATAATAATCTATTTATTGACGCTATTTTAATGAGCCTAAACACGATATGTCTGTAGTATTATAGGGAAGAGTTGAGCATCTTGCAGATCCTAGGTGACGCAGTACCATCAGGCCTTTTTTTTTTTATTGTCGGAAAACGCATTTACGCATACCACCTGATCCCCCAGGTGGTGATGTGGGGCTCACCGGCTAGAAGATCCGGTACTACCCACTAAAACCCGACATCCCTTCCTCCCGCCTTAGTGGGACGCTGCAGGATCGCTTGCGAAAGTACCATCAGGCCTAGGTTAAATAAATAAATATGTTGGGACATTAACACAGCGCCATCTAGTTCCATGGTAAGCTACGAGGCTTGTGTTATGGATACCAGATAGTTGATACACTACACATTTATAACTTTAAATACATTCATATTATAAATATAAACACCCATGACTGGAGTACAAACATTCGTGCTCATCACACAAATGAATGCCCCCAGCGGGACTCGAACCCGCGACCTCTGGCACAGCAAGTAGAGCCAGACAGATAGACAGACAAAAATTCAAAAAACCATAGATTTAGCCTCTGTATCGATATTAAAAAAAAAATCAATAAGATTTTCCAAAAAATATCTAATGTACAGATTCGGCTTAGTTACAATTTTATTATATGTATAGATGTATAGATAGATAGACAGTAACATTTTAACATACCATACCTCAGCGCAATCTGCATAGCAAATGTCATTCGTTTAAAATTCTAGCAGTATGTTATGCTAATAGTTTTAATGAACTTGTTATGCATTATGAGTCTTTCTTTCATTTGCTTAATACAAAAACCAAGTGGACTCGTAAAATATATACACCTGTTACTTTCTCCTTCAAATAAAGCTTGTAGAACAGATCATATAATACTATACTAGTACTTGTAGAAAAACTTATTCCCTAAAGAATAAATATTTGAACAATAATCATAAGTATGTCTGCTACTGCTCCACGCTATGAAGAAACACATATGTCTCTGTTAGTAATAAAATTTGTCGAAACACGCAGTTGGCTGTTAATTATACTACTTTTTATCCCGGAAAAATGTAAGGTTCCCGTGGGATAGATTAGTATTCACTTTTCTAAAGGCAAACCTGAGCGATGAAAGGGTGAGCCGCTAGTAATATTATAAATACAAAAGCTACTTAAAGATTCAATCCAATGAAGCAAAAATTTATTCTCTTCAAATACTCGTAGAATATCAAATTAAAAATAGCTACGAACATTATATATATCAAAAAATCAATAAAATGTCTAAAAATGATATAGGTTAGCTAAAATATATAATAAATAGGTGATTCTTATCCATTTTCTTTACCTACAAACCTATTACTTGGCACCAACAACTTGTTTACATCTCGTCGAAGTGAGATTAGGATTACCCTATCAGTTTCAGACGCCACCTGAGTCAATATAGCGTCCATTTAGTGAAAGATTTATGTACACTATATGGTATATATATACAGTGTCTACAGGGTTTATAATAGGTTTCATTTTGCCACTAGTTATTAACGATGGTTTCGTCCGCTTAAATATTTTTTTCGTCAATAAATCAATACATATATCTATTCTTATGGCAAAATATCATACTTGCGTAAATCCCATGGAAGCCCTTCTATTTCCTGGACGTAAATAACGCTTTGTTCTATGTTCTTAATAGTTACAGTCATATGTAGATCAGTGGCATTAAAATAATAATAAAAGGCAGTGGTAGCCCAGTGGTAACGCGCTCGCTTGGGAAACGGAGTGAAGCGGGGTCAAATCCCGGGTCTCGCACCCTCTGATATTTTCATGTGTGAATCATTTCTAACATGATTACCACTTGCCTTACGGAGAAGGAAAACATCGTGAGGAAACCTGCATGTCTGAGAGAACCTAGCAAGTTTTCAAAAGACTTGTGAAGTCCGTCAACACGCACTTGGTCAGCGTGGTGGACTATAGCCTGATCCCCCTCGTATTGAAGGGAGGCCCACCCCCAGCAGTGGGACGTTAAAAAATACTGAATACATACACTATATGTATGTAGATCAGTAGATCCTAGTAAAATAACGAGAATCTATATGAGATGACCCAAAAAAAAAGTTTGTAGCGCAAATCATATACATCCAGTAAATGCGATTAACGAAACAAGATCGGTATCATATTGAGCAAAGTAGAATGGCTTATATTGAATTTGCACTAAATTTAATAATACTATAACATGTAAGTCTCTATGTAGGTTAAAGACCGCAGCCGCGTCGCGAGTTCAAGACATTCTTGTTAAAGGAATTCAGGGCTGTAAAGTGTAAGGAAATATATGCTTAAATAGAATTTAATATACATAGCCGAGCTCTTTTGCTTAATTATAACATTTTTTTTAATCAAAAATAAAGTAAATTAAAACAGTAACAAGTTTTATTAATTTTTTTCAATACCATACAGCTACACCCATACGGGTGTAGCAATAGCTAGTTTATATATGAAGTTTTTATTTTTAACGTTATTTTTTCAACTGATATTGATTTTTTTTAATTTAAAGTTATATTATTATAATCGGCTCTATATTTATAAATCTTATTATAGAAAATGTATAATGTGCCTAAAGGATATATTATATTATAATATAATAAATAAATAAGCGACAGCCCTGGTATAAATTTCTCTGCGGCTATAATCTCGCTAAGAGCAATTCTTCTCTAATTTCCCGTTGCACTAGCTTCTTGCAAAGTTGGTTTTAACTTTATATATATATATATATATATATATATATATATATATATATATATATAATCCAATAAACATTATTTTTTTATCGAAAGATTTCATATAACTTCAAAAGCACTTATAGAAAAAATTACATAAAACTAAACATGAGTTGTAAGTTATTTAAAATTACTTTAAAATCAGCGAAGAAAACACTTAACAAACATGATCATTTTCAAATCAAACCCGCGATTGCAAAATCTTAGAATTAGACTAAAGTGCCTACAGCATGCTAATTGTAAAAAGTTAAAGTTGAATAACTAAATAATTCAATTTCCATGTAATAGGTTTCAAAACATGCCAATTAAGCACATAGATGACTAAATAATAATATGTTAGATAACGAAATCAAGAAACTAGTGAACTGTAACTTGTAATTTGACCCAACTCTAACCAACAATCAAAAGCTAATAGGTTCATGTCAATCAACAGACTCTGCTGAAATTTAAATATGAATGTTGAAGATTAAAACAAATACACATATTTGTAAAATTGTAATTGAAAACTGCTATATTTATAATAAAATTTGCGTGTTACAAAATTGAATATTTTTTTGCTAAACTTGCTTTCTAATTATAAAGACGTAAATTGATTAGAAGGCAGTGGTAGCCCAGTGGTAATGCGCTCGCTTGGGTAACCGACTGAAGCGGGTTCAAATCCAGGGTCTCGCACGTCTGATATTTACATGTGCGAATCATTTCCAACATGATTACCACTTGTCTTACGGGGAAGGAAAACATGTAAGGAAACCTGCATGTCTGAGATAGCCTAACAAGTCTGCGAAAGACATACAGTCCGCCAACCCGCACTTGGCCAGCGTGGTGGACTATGGCCTGATTCCCCTCGTATTGAAGACCCGTGCCCAACAGTGGGACATCAAAAAGGGCTGAACCTATACATACATACATACATACAAATTGATTATTATTTATCAAGCTTGTATCTGAGTTATGGGCGACCCAAATATGAACCGCTATCTCTAATAGTTTATACCGAGAGGATCAAATCACCTATATCCTATACAAAAGAGTTTCTTCATTGGAGTAAATTTCAAATATACGTTTTGATTTTGAGCTAATTTTGATGATTATTTTTTATTAAAATAGGTTTGCCCAACTCAATTTTTTGACCATACTTTATTGACATTTATAATATAAATATGAAACAAAGTCGGGTTTGTTACAACACTTAAAACTCGAGAATGGCTGGACCGATTTTAACGCTCTTTGATTTGTTGGATTTGTCTCCGCTCCGAATAGCAGAGTAATTATTAAACATAGAAAAAAATAACAACTTTTTTTTTAATTTACACGGCTACTAACGCCACTGGCTAATAACTATATATATATCCATTTAAAATGTACCTAGGGACGAGCCCGAGCGATGCGACGACGAGCCGCTAGTTTTAAATAAAACTATCTTTTCGGGTTTTTTTCGCGAATTTATTTTTAACAGTTAATTAATTATAATCTTGAAAATTGAACCTGGGATCTTTGCGCCAATGTTCTAAGCTCTATGGTATTCTGATATATCTGTATGAACATATTAACGATTTAATTATAACCCTATAGAAAATTTGTTTAGCCCTACAACAACTTTGATAATTATTCCTACAAACTTGCCCTTTTCAAAGTTTAACTTCGTAGACATGACTTAGTCGAATTCAATTTGCTTAGCTAACAGAAGGTGAGACTAGAGTACGAGTATATATATATATATATATATATATATATATATATATATATATATATATATATATATATATACACATAGATAAACTGTCGAGATAACGGAAGTTAGAGATCATTGTTTTATGGTCACGACACGTTTGGCTCAGTTTGTAGTAACCCTACTTGCTGTGCCAGCGGTCGCGGGTTCGAGTCCCACTGGGGGCATTCATTTGTATGATGAGCACGAATGCTTGTACTCAAATCATGGGTGTTTATATTTATAATATGTATGTATTTAAAAGTTATATATGTATGGTGTATCAACTATCTGGTATCCATAATAGACCAGGGTCGATAATTTTTGAAACCAAAAATATAATAGTAGGATGAATCCCATTAGAAAAGAAAGAGAATATAACAAAAATGAAAGGAAAAATAATTTACGGGCGATCTGAGGTCGGGAAGTGGGAGAGGGTGAGTTTTTAAGGGTAAAAAACGGTTTATCTCGATTTCCGGCAAAACTACAAGTCCTATGGGAAAAATACAAATGTCAAAGTTGTAGGTAATAAAAAGATATACAACTATTGTATTTACACTTTTTTCACATACCCTCAAAATTTATGTGAAAAATTCAAATAACCAAGTTTTTGGTTTTTTATTTTTATCTTTTACAAAAAAAATTCTTTACACGAAATTTGTGAAAACTTGCCTTTTTACGTCCCAAACATACTGTAATTTTTTTGATTTAAAATAATTATTTTTCCACCTTATTTTGACTTAATATCGAAAAAGCACCCTAATTTTCAATAGAAAATTCTCGCGTCAAAATATCTGCTTTTTTAAAAAAATCGGTGGGCTTTTTGTTCATTGAAATCTCTACTTTCTGACACACCATCAAAAAATATACATTACTATGATAAATTTTCTCAGAAAATGCAAATAATAAAGTTAATATTTAATAAGTCATCTACAATATTTTGAGAAAGTTGTAGAATCTTCTTTAAATTATATGAGTGACCTACGGAAAATTTTAGCCCTTCAAAAGGTATTTCATTGAGAAGTAGGAAAGGGACTAGGAGGGTCTGGCCTATACTTTTTGCATTTTTTGAGAAAATTTACCATATAATTTTAAAGCTTTTTTTAATATGTTATTCCTCAAAAATAGTCCTTTAAAAGTTTCAAGAAATAATGACATCCCATAAGCTGGATTTAAATTTTCTGTCATTTTGAAGTGCTTTTCAGTTGAAAAGTAGTCTCGGTGGTGTAGTGGCTAGCATGTACGGCTGCACACCCGGAGGTCCTGGGTTCGAGTCCCGGGTCGGGCCAAGTTTAGTTATTGAGTCTTTCTGTATAGTAAGTCTCAGTAACAGCCCGGAGTTGGGAAGTTGGCGGTGTTTCACCCCCGTGCCTCGGAGAGCACGTAAAGCCGTCGGTCCTGCGCCTTAACTCTCACTGGTCGTGTCGAGTGGTCGTCCTACCGGAGTATGAGAGTGACAGGAATAGAGAGTGCACCTGTGTCTGCGCGTACACTTGTGCTCTATAATATCTCCTGCGCAGTTGGCTAGTCTCAATGAGATTGGCCGCCGTGGCCGGAATCGGACAGCAGAACATCATCATTAATATTATTGCTCTAACTTGAAGCATTTTATGGAGAAAATTACTCTCCAAAGCTGTCTTCTTTTCTCGACTCAGTTAAACACGAGTGATTGCAAAACTTAAGGAAATCTCAGTAATTTGTAGCTAATTTTCTTACTTGAGAAACTCTAACCAGGAAGTACTGAAGCACTTTGCTGGCCTCCATTCTTATATTGCAAATTTAATTTGTATAAGCTTGAGCTCAATTCCTTATTATATAATTGAATATTATCGTATTAAATAACAGTAATTAAACATTCTTTCATAAAGTCGCGGATTTTGATGTACTAGAAATAATTAAGAAATCTGTTTGTAAAAGCAGTGATTTAATAAAATATAAGCCATAATTTTAACTCCATTTATTTACATCTATTGTAAATATTAAAGACTAGCGACTTACCCTCGCTCCGCTCGAGTTCGTCCGTAGGTACCTACCCTAGGTTTTGTATAGATCAGTATAGATTTCTCAGAGAGTAGTAAAAAGTATCCTAAATATTGACTCGGATACCCAGATATCATCATACCAAATTTCATCAAAATCTATCCAATACTTTTCTCGTGATGCGTTCCCAGATTAACAGACAGACAAAAATTCTAAATACTATAGATTCGGCCTCTGTACCGATAATAATGACTTTTTCAATAACATCTTCCAAAAAAATATTTTATATCCAGATTCGACACAGAATCTTATTATACGTAGATATATAGATATATAGAAAAATCGATTTTAATACGCATTTTCTCAACAAGTTTTCGACTAATGTATACCCTAGAGTCCTGACCCTAGCAATACCTTCGTGCGGTCAGAAACTTGTTAAACGAAACCTTTCACTAATTTCTCGACCGCATGTTACAAACTTGGCTCGTTCAAGTAGCGGCACCAGCACTTGAAAATTGTAATGTTGAATGTTTCATTGTTCGTAATATTTTTAAGTTGTGCTTTCACAATTATCACGGTTGTTAGAAGATTAAATTGTACTGAAGTTAAATATTTTTCTAGTGTGTTCATATTATGTGCTTATGTACTTATCTTATATAAAATAACCTTAACTCCTCTGAAAGTGTTCGATTTTTTTTAATATTTTTTTTTTAAATTGTTTTATAATTTTGTGGGTTGCATGTCTGTAATAACTATCTATATAATTAACTTTAAAACGCCTAAAACCTTATTCTCCGTCGTGACCATGATTGATGTTAAGCATTCGAAACGTCGAGAAAAGATTTAAAATTAAAAATAAACTCTATGGTGGAATTCTTTCTAAATATTTATAAAGCTATACTATACAATTTTAGTTTATAATTATATTTCTCCAGCTAAAATTGGATCCACGGCCCTTCCTTAAATTTAAATACAAAATTCTACCCAAGCGCTAAATAATCTGTAGTAAATTATTAAAATTCGCTTGTCATGTTTTATACAGAGCCTCGTAACAGCGGTCTCGAACTTGTTGAATGTCCCAAAACCCGGCCCTTTGTTTTGTTACAGTTTAACCTACGATTTATTTCGACTTGGGTTAATTTTATAAAGTTGTTAGCATTGAATTCTCAATGTTATATTTTTTTTGGTACTTCTAGTCTTAGTGGTTATAATAAACTAATCTTTACCTGCAGCTCTGTTTGCGTTAGAGAAAGTATGGTTTGTACTTTTTAGCTACTTTGGCCAATATCACTGAGATAATTATAAATTTAAAATTTAAAAAACCCCGTACGCAAATTAATTGTCATTTAACGATTACACTGGCACGCGTGAAGCACTTAATCGAGTAATCATACGCCAAAATGCTTGACATCATTTCGGAAAAGAGCTGATACTCTTACACTGCTGGACCAATATTAACCAAACATAGCTAAGAACCACCGCAAGGAAACTGGCTTTTAAATAAAAAAAAACGCATCGAAATCGGTCCATCCGTTTGAGAGCTACGATACCACAGACAGACCCCTCTTTTTACGTCGGGGATTAAAAAGAGCTATCTGCACAGATAGCACGCACTAGTGTGTGCGCGCACACACAAGCGCACTCTCTTTTTTCACATTCATTTGACCTCATTTCGACCGATAAGAGATAAGCTGTAGAACAGATGGCTATATAATATACGTGCTCTCTGAGGTATGGGTGTGTACCGTCAACTTTCTAACTTCGAGGTGTCACTGAATTTCTTGACAGAACACCCCAATGGTACTTGGCCCAACACTCGCAAATACGCAAAAATATTATGTTAGACACTGTTTCATTTGTCTCTCTTTTTTATCATGGCGACTTCCATGTGGATGCCTACATTCTAAACAATGTACGAATTACCAAATATGGTAGCCTTTCTTGAAAATACGCAAGACTAATTTGAATTTGATCTGTGATTCTTAATTTTTTTAAACGTTTTAGAGTAATATAAGCTACCAAAACCTCTCTTTTGACTGACAGCAAAAAATACTCAGTACTACAGATGTGCTCAATTGTTGTGTTATTTTTTATTTTTTTTTTTGTGTGTTTCTTACGTGGTATCTTGTGAATTGTAAGCCAATGAGCCTTTTTAAATGAATAGGTGATAAAAAAGAGGTCAAAGATTCATTCAATCATTCATTTATTTATTCATTCATTCACTTATTCATTCATTCATTCAATTATTCATTCAAAGTCAAAGTTCAAAGGTGGTCACATAAATTTCAAAACATTCTAGTCATTTTCAGTGAGTTTGAAGTCAACGTATCTTTTAAGATCAAATATAAAAAACGATAGTATTACTTAAATGATAAAATTATAATCATTTGAAGATAATCTAATGTTAATTAAACGCCATATTGGATTATAAAGATATCTAATTTCTTGTTTCATGTTACAGGGCGTTAACATTAATCAATGTCCGACGCCTTCTGTTCTTACTGAGATATTAAATTAAAATATTACGTTAATACTCCAACGGTAACAACCTTTTATTCAGAATTTATATTTTAATAAACTAAACAATGGCCATAGTTGCTGATGCTATTTATTAAAATTAATTATATAAATTACTCAAAACAAAACCCCCGGACTGTTTAAAACGCGAACTAAAACGATGAGAACAAGTTGATGAAGGTACATAGTATTCGGAGACATTATAAATATTCGACTCTTTTTAACGTCCCACTGCTGGGCATAGGCCTCCCTTCATTATAAGTGGGATCAGGCCATAGCCCACCACGCTGGCCAAGTGCAGGCGGACTGCACATGCCTTTCGAAAACTTGCTAGGTTCTCTCAGATATGCCGATTTTCTTACGAAGTTTTACTTCACCATAAGACAAGTAGTAATCAATGTATTAAGATAGCCATGGCTGTGTTATCTAATATAGCTTTATTTATATAGAAATAGATTTTTTGCAAAACCTTTTCCTTTTACAGATTGGTTCCCTGGATGGAGGAAACACGCTGGTCAGCCTAATGACGACGGTACCTCAGGACAAGACTGCGTTGAGGCTCGAAGAGAACTTCCCCCAAGACCTGCACACCCAACCTTCATGTGGAACGATCGGAGTTGCCGAGAACATAATTACTACGTGTGTGAACGACCTGGGATTGAAGGTAATACTAGTATTTATTTTATTTCAAACGAACGACTTACGCTCGCTACTCTCTGGTGAGTTTCTAGATACGTGGACTTTGTTCACTATTTCGTAGATTTAATTTTTTAGCGCTGAACTCTAATTCTTGTTCTAAATTAAAAACCAAAGTTACTCCTTATAACATCAACTATCTGCCAGTGAAAGTCCCTTCAAAATAGGTTCAGTCGTTTCGGAGATTAACTGAAACAAACAGACAGACAAACAAAAATTTCATAAAGAAAAATAATCTTATATGTTCCGTATATACTTTCTTAGCTAAACAGCTGTTATTATGACATTACAAGCAGACACTTCAATAATATTATCTGTATAGATTAATTTTTTAACATGGAAATATAATTGAATTGGCTCAAAGAATTTTTGATTATTAAAAACGTGCCATCTATTTATTATATGGCCATACCTTATCTATCTTTTAAACTTTTTTAAGGCTTACAACCCTTTTCTCAAAATGAGTGACAATTTATATGTAACCTCAATTAATCTCATACTAGCCATAGTAGACAGATTCACGGCTAAGTGAAGACTATCCGTGATCAATATAATAAACTTATCCAACAATTTTGATTTTCTGAACCATTTTTACATACTAAAACAGAAAAAAATTGGGCCAAAAGCTCGTTTGAAATAGAATTCAAAAATATGAAAAGCTTACGGTACGCGCTGTGTTGATTTCGTTTATTTTATATTTTTTATTTCAATTCGACTTAGCGATTGGTATAGTGTATATGGCGATAGTTACAAACGATTGGTTTCATATCCATACTAATATTATAAATGTGAAAGTGTGTTTGGTTGTTTGTCATTCTTTCACGGCGAAACAGGGAGACGGATTGGCGTGATTTTTTGGTAGAGATAGCTGGAGAGCTGGAGGGTTACAAAGGCTACCACGAGAGATTATCTTATTCCCACGGAAAAACATGTTATAATCCAATCCAAAAAATATTTATGATCAGTATTACTTGAAACTTGATATTAATCTTCAATAAAATTAAATAAATACGTGTTTTAGTTTTACGTCATTCGAAATTCATTCTATAAGGGGGTAAAATAGGGGATAAAAGTTTGTATGAAACTACCTTTTTGATATTTTTTGTAGTTTTAGCGTGAGCGAAGCCGCGGGTTCTGCTAGTCTACATATAAAATGATTGTTACGAGTTTTTCACAGAAACAAACATCAATAAAATAAAGTCGCTATTTTTGACTTCTTGTAAAAAATCTGAACAGGCTGACTTATACCATTCTGTATTGCACCTAAATGAAATACACACATTATTATTAACATACAATGTAATTGTGGGCATGGTAGCCAAGTGGTAATGATCTCACTTGGGAAACCGAGTGAAGCGGGTTCAAATTCCAGATCTGGCATCTCTAATATTTTCATGTGCGAATAATTTCTAACATGATTACCAACCTACCAAGTTTTCGGAAGACATGTGAGGCCAGTGGTGGACTATATTTTTTTTATTTATTTATTTATTGGGTCTACCAGCAATTTTACATTACATAGGTTTCTTAAAGTTTATACATTACATGCACAGGGTATGTAAAATCATTTTTCAATCTTCTTTCGAAAACTTGTAAAGATTTTTCAGACATGCATGATGCAGGTTTCCTCGCGATGTTTTCTTTCACCGTAAGACAAGTGGTAATCATGTTGGGAATTATTCATACATTAAAATAACACAGGTGCGAAACCCGGAATCTGAACCCGCTTCACTCGGTGTACCAAGCGAGCGCATTACAACTAGGCTATCACTGCCTATCCGATCATAATATCGATTTACAATAATAAAGCAGTGAATGTTGAACAGCACACCAGATATTCACAAACAAACAAACAAACAAACAAACAAACAAACAAACAAACAAACAAAGAAACAAACCATTCGCCCCAAAATACTGAAATACATTTCCTCCATATTGTTCTTATACCCTATAGTGTATTCAAATAAATAAAACAACAGAAAATAAGAATTTCTAGTACAGATTGTTTATGTTATTATTGTCCATCAAAAGTCTTTATCGACTGTATTTCTTCGATATATTTTCTTCTTATATTTTCAATAGATCGTCGTTTTGTTCGGAATTCTCGGACCGAATTATTTGGTCAAACGAAATAACAATCTGTACAAGCTACTAAGAAACACCATAAAGTAAGTGGTTTAGGAGCAATTGCTTATACTATATTACATTTTGCGGATTTACTCAATATATTTTCTTTATTAAAATTTGTGTCCTTATAGGAAAAATATTAGCCATACATAAATTATTTTTGGGTCTGTTAATGTTACGATACCAACTAAACTAACTTTTCTAAGTCCAATTCCAGAAAGAATTTAGCAGAAAAATATCATTTACTGAACTTTCTTGGTAGTAATAATAATAATAATAATTTGCTACATTCTCTCCGCATTTTCATAAGTATGCAAAAACCCACTATTCTGAACAAATGTCGCATAGTCCGAAAGATTCTGCAAGACGATTCCCCTAATCATCAAACAATAACTAACGATGATTGTCACTTGGCATAAGCCCGTGAGATTCATAACACCGAAATTTTATATTTCAAAAAAAATTAAATATAAAACTGTACGAGTATATTACAAATTTTATTTAACATTCTACTTGGATTCAAATAAACCTCAAAATTTATATGACACTGCAACAAGCATTCAACAATAAGAAATAAACCTGATATCCTACAAATATTATAAGAATTTGTAAGGATGGGTGGATGGTTGTTATACTTTCATGCAAAAAGTACAGAACGGATTTTGATGAAACTTACAGTTATTTAAAAGTAACACATGGGCTCTATTTTATAAAGATTTTGCAGTAAATAAAATATAATTAAACTACGCATGTGGAGCAGCGGAAAACGCTAGTGATAAATAATTGAGTAATCTCATATATTCAATAAAATGATACCTACATGAGCATAGTCATACCTCATACCTTTGTAAAGCATGAGAGACCCATGTTCATCCATTAACCACATTGCTCACTAAAATACCACCTCATATGTAAACATGATAATACAGGTATTAACCAACAAATATATTATTTAACTAGCGACTTGCCCCCGCCTCGCTCGTGTTCGTCCCTAGATACGTTTTAATCGTTAGTACAGATTTCTCAGAGATGAGATAATTTCCCGCAGTAAAAGTATTCTATATGTTGACCCGGATAACCAGCTATCATCATACCAAATTTCATCAAATTCTGTCCAGTAGTTTTCTCGTGATGCGTTCCCAGACAAACAGACAGACATACAGACAAAAATTCTAAAAACTATAGTTTCGGCCTTTGTGTCGATAATAATGACTATTTCAATTAGATTTAGCAAAAAATATCTAATGTACAGATTCGGCTCAGTTATAATTTTATTATATGTGTAGATATTCTCATTAAACAAACCGCCCTCAACCGCTATACATAAAAATTATATGGAATATTTCTGTAAATTTTAACACCTTTAAACCTTTCAAATTATGACATAATAAGGACATGTCGACACGTTTCAGGGGCATCATCAAATGAGCCATCAAGAGCGCACTCGCTATCACCACTGTCAAAGGACTGACCACTTAAATTGACTTCACGTACTTCGTACGTGAGCTGTGTACCATGTACATGTCCATTGAAAATTCCACTTTACCACATTGACTTAAGGATCATAATTCCGTTCACATATAATCAAATACCGATACGTGGTACTGATGTAATAAAAGTTCTAGAGCCTTGAAATAGGGTTCTGAATTGAATAATCTGGAAGATTGACCCTTGTCTTCCTTAAGTTGGACCGTGCTTAACATATCTCAGTTAACAAGTGACCAGTTATCTTCAACAAGCTAAACAAGATTTACTCAATTTAAAATTCAATTACTAAGAAGCTGTGAGGTCTTTCAATGTAATAATGTGATTTTGTGTCATAAAGAATGTGCTTCGTCGAAATTGACCAAATTTCTCGATTTACTCTCGTAATCGATGTATCGTGATATACTTAGAAGAAATGGTGATAGTTTGAAAGTGTCCCGTAGAGAAATGCCTCTATTTTTCAAATTAAAATCGAAGGTTACGAATATGCTCGATTTCAGAAGACCTTTCAAAAATCTTTCTTTGACCAGTTGGTTAACTCAATGTCCATCTCGTCTTTGATATCCCTACGAATTTTGTCTAATGCCCCAGAATTTTCACCTTCTGAGTCCCCGTATCTTAGAAGAAAAACAAAATAGTCATTTCTCAGAACGTCCTTTTGTTTCTGCACCTAAACAATAAAGAATTAAATACTATATAATAGTACTATAACTAACACGCTCAAAAAAAGTCTGATGCACGCAAAGTATGAAAATCCTAAATATACTTAACTAGCGACTTCTCCTTACTTCGCTGGGATGCGTTCCTAGGTGTGTCTAACAATAGCCAAGTGCAAAATAAATAACTGTGCTATTTTCTCTACATTTAACATGTAGAATGTCACGCCGGACTTTCACAAACTTAGCTTTAATGTTAAACGTGTAATTGTTGTAGGGCGTCGATTTGACCTAAATGTGTTAAGTAAATGTGGCCCTGATGAAACAGACTCTTGTCAGTAGTTATATAGCTTCAAACATAACTACCTCAGTGGTGTAGTGGCTAGCATGTACGGCTGCACACCCGGAGGTCCTGTGTTCGAGTCCCGGGTCGGGCCAAGTTTAGTTATTGAGTCTTTCTGTATAGTAAGTCTCAGTAACAGCCCGGAGTTGGGAAGTTGGCGGTGTTTCACCGCCGTCGGTTCTACACCTTAACTCTCACCGGTCGTGTCGAGCGGTCGTCCCACCGGAGTATGAGAGTGATAGGAATAGAGAGTGCACTTGTGTCTGCGCGTACACTTGTGCACTATAATATCTCCTGCGCAGTTGGCTAATATCAATGAGATTGGCCGCCGTAGCCGGAATCGGCTAGGAGAACATCAGCTGGAAACATGCTCTATAGAACTCTTAGGTATATGTTTTGTTGTTTTCCTACTGGTATTTTACCCTAAATATGTTAAACACCAATGGGTAAATAACGATAAAGGAATCTTTATCTAGTAATTTCATATAATAACTCGTTCATGAATAATGTAAAAAACACATTTGATCGTATATTTTTATGAACGAAATACTCAGTAAATTCTGTATGATGTGGCTGTGATGTATTTTTTATTGCAATCATTCGATTTACATTATAGATAGATTTAACGATACATGTTAATAAAAAATACCCTCTAGATTACTGTTGCACTTCTGTTCTGTGCTTTAATTTTGTTGAGTTTTTATAATCTGAACGCACGCAACTTTTGGATTTATAATATAAATGTGAAAAGTATTGTTTACGTTTAAAAATATCATTATTAATCTATACATATAATAAAATTGTAACTATGCCGAATCTGTACATTAGATATTTTTTGGAAAATCTTATTGAAATAGACATTATTATCGATACAGAGGCCGAATCTATAGTTTTTAGAATTTTTGTCTGTCTGTCTGTCGGTCTGTCTGTCTGTTACCGCATCACTGAAAAACCACTAGAGGGATTTTAATGCAATTTGATATGGTCATAGCTGGTTATCCGGGTTAACATATAGGATACTTTTTACCCCGGGAATATATCTCATTTATGAGAAAAATACAAAAACTGTAATGTAAGAGTATACTAATATGTAAAACCTAAAAATTTGGTTTTTGGTCATCTGAACGCGGGCGGAGCCGCGGGCAATGCTAGTATATAATATACTTTTAAGTCATCCATCCATAATTAGGCAAAGACAAAACACTTCAGTACCTTGACTTCCTCCGTTTGTTAACCGATTTTCTTTTTTTATTTGTTTGTTTGGTAACTATTTACGAACTTTAGTATTGTTATAAGAACAATATGATCGAATTTCTACCACTGGGCGGACACTAGTTATTACTCGTATAATCAGACACACAAAATTCAGTCTGATTATATATATTATTCTGCTCTTATATTTATAATCCAACGTGTTTTTATGCAGTAGTTATAATTACTTAGCATTAGAGTATATATATATATATATATATATATATATATATATATATATATAGAGAGAGAGAGAGAGAGAGAGAGAGAGTACTACTCGTATCATTGCAATCTAAAATAAAGCATTATATTATACTGTTATTTGTTATTATGCTATTTCCGTTACTCAATTTAAATTGTTTTTGCTGTTAAAAATACAAAACCTTCACGATTTCAATTATTCGTTTGTAGCCATGTTTACTCGAGTCGATTCCCAGGTAAATATAAACAGTGCTCAATTTATCATGTGCGAAAGTAAACAGGTAAAATGAACAAATTTGTTCGTTGACTTACTGAATAGACTCCCGTGATATTCCGCATTGATTTTATTTGTAAGACTATTTAAAATTGCCTGCATTGGGTTGTGGTTGTGTTGTTATTTGTTGAGTTTGTGTAGGTTTGTGTATGGTTGTTGTTGTTTGTTGAGTTTGTGTATTGCATATAAGTGAAACAATTATTATCATGGATATAAAATTCTTTTCCGACCGATTTATATTTAAACTCTAGTAATAGACATTTTTTATATTTGCTGCGAGTCTTACTTCTACATTATTAACAATTGATACTTTGACAATATTCTTAGGTTTTACATATTAATATACTGTTACAATAGTTTTAGTATTTTTTCTCAAAAACGAGATATTTTCCCGCAGTAAAAAGTATCCTATATGTTCACCCGGATAACCAGCTATCATCATACCAAATTTCATCAAAATTCAGGGGTTTTTCTGTGATGCGGTAATAGACAGACAGACAAAAATTCTAAAAACTATGGATTCGGCCTCTGTATCGATAATAATGTTTGTTTCAATAAGATTTTCTAAAACATATTTAATGTACAGATTCGACTTAGTTACAATTATATTATATGTATAGATAATAAATATAGTATATATAATAATATGTTAATTTAATAATAATTTATTCATCACAATTTATCCTGATACGTCTAGATTACATTGTTGTAGCGAATTTGTATCGTACATAAAACGCAAATAAACCCTTTATTAATTAAGTCAACTGTCGAAAAAAATATATTATGTATTTACAAAAATCTAACCGAGTTTTTGTTTGATTTAAGCATTTTTTTCGGTTAGTAAATTAATTCGGAAGCCAAACTTTTAGTGTCCAAATAGTCAAACTTATGTGGGTTTTTGAATGCCTCCTCGAACGCCTGTTTCACGTTGCGGCGAAGGGGGGTGGGTGGTTCAAAATATAGCGACCGCTAGGTGTATTCGTTACGAAGGGTGACAATGATTTAATAAAACAAAATTGAGAATTAAATTTAATTTTAATTTTTTATGGTATTATGGCTAATTTATTGCCGAGTTAATTTTGATATTGATCGTACTACAAAGTTATGCTTTAAGGCTTCACATACGTTTTGTCCAATAAATTGTTAAGAAATATCGATGAAATTATTAACGATGTGGCTGAAGGGGTAAAAAAATCATTTTTCTCTGCCAAAAATTTAATGTAACCCTATAGTTTTTAAAACTTTTTAGACTTTAATTTAACCAATAAAAATAAATACATTAATGGCAAATTCGTGTCGAAATGTCGTAACTTTAGGACACCGGAGATCATGGCTTTAAATTCCTTCCAGGTTATAGGCTAGAATTTACATATTCACCATACAATACCTTAGCTAAAAAATAAATACCTTAGCTATAAAATAAATACCTTAGTTATAAACGATTTTCTATATTCTGCCGCATAAGTAAAAATGCGAGAAACAAACAAAATTGATATTCGCCCAGGAGTGGAGCATTATTGTATCGTATTACTTGGTGCTATGCCAAATTCTCATTAAGAGTTATATTGGACTAAGAGCATTATAAGGGTAATAAATCTACTGTACTAAAGTTTTACTAAAGAAGAAACTAAAATATTGATGCATTACTTTCGCTGTATTTATTACACTAACGACCCGTTTTTCCTTATGTGAAACTGTAACAGCAATAAGTCCTTCTCTAACTTGTCAAAATATATTACAACATATTATTCAGAAAAATATTACATTACATAAAATATTTAAAAATTGCGATATATTTACAGGTAAATAAAATTGAAATGTCTGTTTGTAATGTCAAAATAACAGCCTTTTACTAAATGCATATGAAATTATATACGGTACATGAAATAAAAACACAATTTTAAATTTTTTGCTGTCTCACTGTTCCGGATAAACTCCGAAACGGTTGGACTGATTCTGACGGGACTTTCACTGACAGATAGCTGATGTTATAAAGCGTAACTTAATCTACTTTTATTTGAAAAAGTATTAGGATTTCGCTCAAAAATTTAAAACGCACCTATTAAAGCACCCGAGCTTCGCTAGCCAATATATAAAAAGCACACAAATCAGATCAAACTTCTGACAAATTCTATCGAAGCCGCGTGCATAATACTTTAACTACGAAACTTTTACATATCAAGAATTATTCTAAGAGAAGTTTCCAGTGCGAGATCTAGTGCAGATATATAGCTGCATTGCACCACACTCAATTACTATTTGCCATGACTTGCCAAGTTTTAGTGTAAATTGTAGTATTACATTTAGAAAATGTAGGTTGTTGGCCACGACTGTAAGTTCATTGACCTTTCTGACCGACTTCACAACAGAGATATTTATTTAATTTGAATATATTATGTATGTTTTTATGATAATCATTTTCGTGAATAGAATTTAGCTTAAGGATTGTCCCATATAAAGTTAAAAAAGAGTTCATCTCAATGATAGAATAATAAGTTTTAAAATGACTTTGAATTTAGCCAACCTTTTTAGTTAAAAGTAATTACTTTTGATGATAAATAACTTATTAACTAAAATTAATAAAATTTAAAGATACTATATACATATATGTACTATATATTAATTACTTGCGTAAAAATTTCCATACATTTTTCAATCTTTTAATACACGTTTTAGTATCCATTTTAAAAAATATTTTGCTCCATGCGGTCTTACGTACTAAGTAACAAAACCTACTATCCTTAAAGTAACAATAATCTTGTTACGGCTCTTGGCGTCTCTCAGTAATAATATAAAAATAATGATTATTTTGTAAACCTGTTTACCGAAATCATGGTTACCATAGCTGACTGACCCAATTATGCTGCATAAAGGAGCGGGTTACACGGAACCATGCGAGTATTGTCATGCAGCAAATTGCCACATAAGCTCTGTTAGGTTTAATCTTTGTATACGCATTATATTTTATAAGTTATCAGTGAAAGTACCAATTTTCTATGGGTATTAATAGTAATTAGTTCGTAGTTTATTATATGTAAAGGATGTATGAATATGTATAAAAAAATTATCTATACATACCTATTTGTAAATTATAACTAAGCCTAATATGTACATTAAATATTTATTGGAAAATCTTATTGAACTAGACATTGTATAATATCGGTATAAAGACGGAATCTATAGTTTTTAGAATTTTTGTTTGTCTGTCTGTAACCGCATCACGGAAAACCAGAGAAGAGATTTTGATAAAATTCGATATGATGATAGCTGGTTATCCAGGTCAACGTTTGGGATACTTTTTACTACGGGAAAATATCTAATCTCTGAGAAATCTATTATAACTGTCAAAACGTATCTAGGGATGAACCCGAGCGTAGCGAGGGTAAGTCGTTAGTATCACAATAATATTACACAGAGTTATTGGTTAACACAACACCATTGGTTTATTTTGTTTAACATTTATTTTCTTTACCTAATAAGATTACTCAAATTATCTAACATTACTTTTTTTACTGATAACAGGTAATAGTTTTAAAATAATCATAAAGAGCCCGATTATATGAGTTAAAAAAATATATTTTATATATTTTTTCACAAAGTTATCGTTTACAGAAAATATTTGTGAAAGTGTGACATTAAAATATTTTAAAGTACGAAAAAAATAAGTTTAATAAGTCGTAATAGTATTCTTTAGCGGTCCACTGCTAGGTACGGGCCTCTCTTCAAGGCAAAGGAGATTAATTAGGCTATAGTCCACACACTGCCTTTCGAAAACTCACAATGTTTTACTTCAACGTAAGGCAAGTGCTGAAAATGATTCGCACATAAAAATATAAGAGGTGTAAGACCTAAGATTTGAACCCGCTTCACTTGGTTTCCCAAGCGAGCGCGTCACCACTGGTCTATCACTGCCTTAGTAATACATCTAAGTAATATATTTTAAAAATATTTAATAAATAGTATATAATAGACAGATACTAAAAAAAATATTTCTACCCTAATTCCTCTAATGCCATGGTCACCCCAATGACCTAGTTAAGGGCACAAAACGGAACGCACTCAACACGGTACCACAGTCAGTCGTCATTCGCCAAATGGCTGAATATGCCTTTCTATTGATATTAATGATGTACACTACAACGATATGTTTTTTTTCTCTCCATATACTATACTTTTTATTTTAAAATAATACTATCTATTCGGATTTTTTGTGGATTTATTTTGATTTTTGGTTTCCGACGTTTCAAATGTTTTACAGCAATCATGGTCACTGGAGTGACTATGGTTTTAGACGTCTCAAAGGTTATTATATAGTTTTTAGAGACAGTGCCTACCAACAAAATTACAAAATGATTTTAAAAATACAAAAATGGCACCAAAATTCCTTACAATATTTGTTAACTTTAATTGAAACTGTTAAGCATAACTTTGAAAAGAAAATATAAGTATAATATAAAACCTCTAATATGCCTATAATCTATGGTAATTCTTAACGTAAAACCAATTATCTCTTGAGCATTTTTTCATACGAAAGGACTATTTGCCTTTAAATATCAATAATATTATTCGTGTAAATACACCAGTTCAAGAAATCAAAGAGGTAAGCCAAGTTAATATAACATTACATATACATTACACATGTCTAATGGCAATCGTAAATAAAGTTTGCTTAAAATTCTATGGATATTAAGTTAAAAGTCACATCTCACATACTTTCTCTCTCCCTCAGCTCCACCCCCCCCCCCCTCACTTTAACTCTCTCTCTCCTACTTAATCTCTCTTTCCACTCACAAATTTTCTCTTTTATAATATTAGTTTATTAGCGATAACACTTATAAAATCTGTGGCTTAGTTCGCTGATAAGAACATTGATAACAGAAAAAAACGTGTTCACTCAAATTCGCTAAAGTAAATAAATACCTAAAATAAATGTATAGAAGAAACAAGCAGACATTCATTTAATACGACAAAAAAATCGCATTTGCGTAATAATAAGATATTTTGACGAAAGCCAGCAATTAAGTAATAATAATTTTTTTTTTTTTTTAAATCTTTATTTATAAAGCCATACACCTATATAAGGTTAAGTCAGCTTATTGTTACATAATTACAAATTATACATTCAGACAGAGATCAGTTGTTTCCTTAATTCTAGAGAGTGTATATAAAACCAAATTATGTGTTTACTATTATTGCTAGCGAATTTAGAACTAAGTACAAAGTGAAACAGGAACATAATATCTTGTCTTGGACATTGGGTATCTGTTAATAGCTTAATTCTAAGTGACTCATTAATTTTACATTCTATCAAAAGGTGCATTAGGTCCTCCTTCGTATTACACACAACACAATTGGGACTTTCTGTTTTACTCATGAGATAGCCAAAATTGTTCAACGGAACATGTCCTGACCGAAGTCTAAAACAAGCAACCAGTTCTTTATATGTCATCCTAGTATTACTGAACCAAGGAATTTGTGGAGGCTCAGCAGTAAGGGATTTGTACCAAATGCCTTTTTCGCAAGAGATCACATTATAATGTGTCTTCCACTGATCATAGCAAAGCTTTTTTACAATTGGGATATAATCTGAAGACTGTAGCGATACACGAAGAGGAATTCCATCAGATTGGGCTACTTTGGCGAGCTCATCAGCGACTTCATTACCAAAAACTCCCACATGGGAGGGTACCCATTGTAGGTAGACGTTAATCCCATTACGTATCATTGTTTGGATACTTTCAATAATAAGATAAGCCTCCTTTCTTCCTAACTTTCCTCTGTTGCATGCAAGAAGGTGATATAAACTACTTTTAGAATCAGTGAATATGACTATTTTTGTATAGTTAGTTGACGTTAAATAATGTAGGGCCTCAGCAATAGCCAAAAGTTCCAAGCACATGATGTTAACATTTGGATCATCTACGTTGAATTTGGCCGCCACCAGGGCGACTGGATCATAAAATGAGCATCCATTGTGGTTCCCAGTCTTGGATCCGTCTGTATAAATTTGAACAAAATCTGCGTAATTTACTTGTATCATTGACACTGTGGCATCTTTAAGTTCTTTAATTGACAGTTTTGCTTTTGAAGACGTTATGTTTTTGATATCAATCTTTATTATACTTGTCAAATCAATTTTATAAATAATGAAAGGAAGTTGGTGGGATGGCCAGTTCTGGAATTTATAAATGTTTAAATTTTGATATTGACGGTGACTTGACTGCAACAGAGGAAGTTGGTTTTTTCGCCAGTAAGGTACATTAGACTTTATCAGATTTTCAAAAACAGCTAATCGTTCATGACAGTAATCATTTTGTCTAGAGGATATTTTAAGAAAGTATTTGTGGCTCAAGTAATTTCTACGTATAAAAAGAGGAGGTATACACATCTCAGTTTGCATGACATGAGTGGGTGTAGAACGGATGAAACCTCCACAAATTCTTAAACACTGGTTCTGTATGACATCGAGCTTCTGAAGTAACCTCGGGCTCGCGTTCCCGAAAAGAAAACATCCATAATCGAGTCTACTTCTTACTGTACTTATGTATAATCGTCGTAGATGTGTCGGATGAATACCAAAGGACAAGCCACTAACACAACTCAATATGTTAATGAAGGGTATACATTTTTGAGTTAATTCATTGATATGCTTTGTCCATTTAAAGCGACTGTCTATCCACATACCCAAAAACTTAATACATTGTACGACCTCAATGTCACAGTTATTAATATTTATGGAAATAAGTGGTAATTTGTATTTCCTTGATATAACGCACAGCTTGGTCTTAGAAGGTGAGATACTGAGTCCTATTGGTGTAATAAGTTCACAAAAGTTATGCAGTACATTACGGATAACGTCAGTACACATGTGGATACTGTCGTGTGAATAGTAAAAGGAAAGTCATCTGCATACTGTGATATTTTAACGTCATATCTTATATCTCTACAGGCTTTTATTGTGACAATATTGAATAAAATAGGAGACATAGGGTCCCCCTGTGCCAAACCCTGACGAGTGGTTCTAACCAATTCACTGCCGTTGCTGAGTTTATATACAATATGACGCTCCTTCAGAAACTCGTGTATATACCCACATATGTACCGATCCACCTTGAAATGAACTAGAGCTTCTATAAGAGATCTAATTAAAACATTATTATACGCATCGGTAACATCTACAAAACTGCAGAGTGTAAACTCTTTTTTAGTGAGCGCTATTTCCGAGTCTACAATAAAACGAGATAAATTATCGTGACAAGAGTAGCCTCGACGGAAACCCAGGGTCCCCTCATGAAAAAACTTATTCTTTTCAAAAAAATAATCCAACCGTCTTGCTACAACACTATTGAATATTTTACACATGCAACTTATTAAAGAAATGGGTCTATATTTTTTTGGTATTATTGTCTCTTTTCGGAATTGCAATTACTTTGATTTTTCGCCATGGTATTGGACTTATACCAGTTTTATAAATGGAATTATAAATCTGTAGTAGAATTTCCATAGCTTTCTGAGGTAAATTATAAATCATTGAGTATACGATATTATCAAGCCCGGCTGAAGTATCCTTCCTTTTTAGAATATTTATTATTTCCGCCATCGAAAATAATTCAGGAGATGTAAGAGATTGACCCAGAGTACACGGTGGTAAGGTGACACTGTCCGGGGCTAATTTCGTTATAAATTCACTCGCTTCACTTTCAAGTAAGAGACCCGATGTACTATATTTACCTTTCATCCATCCAAGCTTTCGCCACATTTCAAAACTAGAAGTTGAAACATCCACACTGTCACAAAATTCCTGCCACGATTTTCTTTTCGCTTGCTTTATTAATTTCCTAGCTATAACTACCTTTTCTCTGTATACCTGATAGGACTCTGTGTTCCGATTCCTTCGAAAAAACTTAAGAGCCAGTCTTCTCTCCGCGACTGCTTTGGATAAACTTGGATTCCACCAGGGCTTGGGTTTAAATTTTGAACACATTTTAAAGTTAGGTTTTATATATGGAATGCTTAAATGTGCTGAATCATTAATTATACGTAAAAAATTATCATAATTTTCTTGAATATTATTGGTATTAAAACTAAAATCATTACATTTGGTTTCTATTTCAATCCTATATTTATTCCAATCAGCTTTCTTTAAATTTCTCTTATGATATAAGTGAACCATTTGCGATTGATGTAATTTAATACTTAACAATAGATGATCACTCCCTAATGTTTCATTAGTAGTCGACCATTCACAATCTAATACCAAGTCTGAGCTAACGAAAGTGACATCAGGTGACGTACAGACTGTATTCATATCTACCTGAGCTATGCGCGTCGGCGAGCCGTCGTTTAGGTAAACAAACCCATAGTCACAGCTACTCTCGGCTAACAGGCGACCGCGCGTATCTGTGTGATAAGACCAGTGTATGTGATGGGCATCGAAGTCACCGGCTATTAAAGTTTTATTATTAAATTGACTAAATAACGTATCGCAATCTGTTCTATTTAAATGCATACTTTGAGGACAATATATACCAACGACATACTGAAGTTTATTATTATTAATTAGTTCTATACACAAATATTCAAATGAGTTAAATTGGAATGAAGTGTCTTTTATACGCGATGATAATGTTTTATGAACTAATATCGCGAGCCCACCGTAACTGTCGCTTCGGTCCTTTCTAAAAATCCGGTAACCAGAAAAGTACACATTCTTATCTTCAGACAGCCAAGTCTCCGATAGTATGCAAATATGAACATTACTACCTATTAAATAAGACTCCAGTTCATGTCGTTTATTATATAAACTGCGGCAGTTCCATTGAACAATATTAAGTCCTATACATTCACTCATAGGATGATTCAAGGTCATGCCGATTATGTGTTTAGAATACCTGTTTATTTATTTATATTTATGTGATTGTGACAATTGAATAATAATTAAAAAAATAATAATAACAAACGGTGTAATTATGAAGTTGAGAATTCTAGTTTTAGTTACGTTTTTATATTTACTGTTTTTAACTTAACAATTAAACGAGTAACACTATTTTTAAGTCTTCGATTAGTAATCAATGGTATGATGTCCTTTAACATATCTATGAGTGTATGTATGTTTTCTGTATAAGTAAGTGTAATTTCTTTAATGTTGGTGACACCGAAAGTACTTTCTAAATATTCCTTGAGTTCAATTGAGGTCAGGGGGTACATTTTCTGAGAATGCTGAATATGCTCTTCGATCGCATGCCAGCTGGATGAATGTATATCAATTGTTGGTGATTTACGCAGTTTTTTGGAACTATTTCTTTTCTCATAAACTATACTGGAGCTAGATTAGGAAGCCTCACTCTCGTCGATATTTTCGTCACCTATAAGTGAGGCCCTGTCGTCACAGCGCTGAACCGGGGGGTTTGCGGCAGTAACGGCGGGGATGGCGGCGGCGCCGACGTCAAAAGAAGCGGCGGCATCGATGTCAGCAGAAGTAACGTCACTGAAGGCAATCGACTGAGAGTAGTTCTCGCTGGTTGACTCTGTCGGGGGGTGAGGCCTTTTGAAGTAAGGTAGAACAGCGCCATCATCTTCATATGCTTGAGAGCTGTCGATGTCAACCTGAGGTGGGGCTTGAGGGCACTTTTGTGCTACATGTCCTTCCTTTTTACACAAAAAACAGGTCATTGTGTCTGACGATAGGTATATCCAATAATTGGTTTCATCAAATTTAACCTGTATACGCTCTGGTAGGTGGTTGAAGTCTTCCGGGGAAACATAAACTTGCCGTCTGAAGCTTAAGATATGGTTGTAGCCAGGATCATTCAGTCCTGCACGTAGAAATGTTATTGGAGACACAGGAGTAATATTCATTTCTTTTAGTTTAGATTCAATCACTGTGTGTGGGATAATCGGGCACACATTGGATAAGATAACTCGTCTGTTTCTACTAATCAATGGCCGTATAGTTAATTTTGTTCCAGCGATAGTTATCTGTGTCCTATTATCGACCAGGTCATTAACTATGGATTTTGTTGCTAAAAAAATACATATACGGTTATTTGAAATACGCGACAAGAATCTAATCATTTTCGGGTCAATAACTTTTCCTAAGGCTTGAGCATAGTCTTTATTTTGGACATTGTCGATGGCATCTATCACAATGGCTTGGTCCTTTGAAGGAAACATTGGATTTTGTGTGACATTTGCATAGCTTTTCGTCGAATTATTCGTTGTAGTGGTCATTTTGTCCCCGTAGTCAGAGACAAAACGTTATCTTGGAACAAAAGATCAGATGTTTTTATAACATGCTAGCACAAGCTTACAACGCGAGCAGGAAATATAACAATAACGATTTAATTTATTGCACTCGTACGTAACTAAGATAGTAAACGCGTTAAGCGTGCGCTCTCATCGAATGCGCAAATGCAACTGAAGTAATAATAATAATAATAATAAATATGTCAGGACATTAACACACAACGCCATCTAGTTCCATGGTAAGCTACGAGGCTTGTGTTATGGATACTAGATAGTTGATACATTATACATATATAACGTAAAATACATACATATTATAAATATAAACACCCATGACTGGAGAACAAACATTCGTGCTCATCACACAAACGAATACCCCCAGCGGGACTCCGACCCGCGACCGCCGGCGCAGCAAGTAGGGTCACTACAAACTGAGCCAAACATGTCGTCGAGTAAAACGATGCAGCCTTGAAACTTGAACTTGAAGTCCATCTAATAAAATAGTAACTCACTTCATTTACGTTTAAGTGAAAACCACTCAACGATTTCAGACTTTAAAAGTAATATGAAATATATTTTCTGAAGCCAGCTATAGATTTTATTTAAAACTTATATATTACTATACATAATAACATATTATATATAACTATACCAATATTTGAAATGTGAATATACATATGTCTCTCGGTATGTATGTCTGTTATCTTCAGGCTTAAACCGCTGGACTTATTTAGATAAAATTTAGCAAGAATAAAGATTACATTGTAGGGATGAACAGGCTTTTTATCTCTGAACCCTTCGAAATCGGTGCCAGCCGACGCATCATCTATAAAAATATTATAAAGAAGCAGAATTTGTATTTTTGTTTGAACGCGCTAATCTCAGGAACTACTAATCAGATTTGAAAAATTCTTTTTGCATTAGATAGCCCGTTTATTGAAGAAGACTATAGGCTATATATCATTTAATATATGGTCTATCTATACCATTCTAACCGTTAAAACTAACCTAGACAGGAACCAGAATAAATTGTGCTAACTTGACGAACGGCTAAATTTTGTTGTAAACGAACTTTTTTTTATTTATTTTACCAATATTTATCGCCACTTATGTAAAAACAAAATAAATAATGGCTGAGCGCCTGTAAAATTACCACGAAACGATACAGTAGATTGCATCAAAAACTTTACAACTTTGTGCATTCATTTGGCACTAAAATGATTTTGTTTATTGAAGTGAATGATCGATTTTTTGTTCACTTTATTATATGTTAAATTTGTTTTTAAAATATCGGTTTTTGTTATAACGTTTATATAAAGAACTATGTATCACAATTATTTAACTATCGGACTAGAATAATTATATATTCGAAACCTTTTAAATTATTATTATTATACGAACACACACACACACACATACAGTCTCTATGTGTGTGTGTGTATGTGTGTAAATGACTTTTTCTGTTTTAGTTAGATAATAATATATGGTAGTCTTTACTAATATTATAAAGAGGCAAAGTTTGTTCGTTGCTTTGAACGCACTAATCTCAGGAACTACTAATCCGATTTGAAAAATTCTTTTTGCATTAGATAACCCATTTATTGAGGAAGGCTATAGGCTATATATTATATAATATATAGTCTATCTATTATAGATATCTATTATAGATATATTATTATAGTTATCTGCCTCGGTGGTGTAGTGGCTAGCATGTACGGCTGCACACTCAGGAACCTGGGTTCGAGTCTCGGGTCGGGCCAAGTTTAGTTATTGAGTCTTCCTGTATAGTAAGTCTCAGTAACAGCCCGGAGTTGGGAAGTTAGCGGTGTTTCACCCCCGTGCCTCGGAGAGCACGTAAAGCCGTCGGTCCTGCACCTTAACTCTCACTGGTCGTGTCGAGTAGTCGTCCCACCGGAGTATGAGAGTGGCAAGAATAGAGAGTGCACTTGTGTCTGCGCGTATACTTGTGCACTATAATATCTACTGCGCAGTTGGCCAGTCTCAATGAGATTGACCGCCGTAGCCGGAATCGGCTAGGAGAACATCATCAGTTTATCTATTCCATACTAACTGTTAAAACGTATCTAGTGATAAACCCGAGAAAAGCGATAGTGAGTCGCTAGTATGTAATTTATGCTAATAGTCGATTCAAAGTTCAATTTATTTCCAAAGTAACCAAAAATGACTGCACTGTCTTTCTAAAGTAAAATAAGCGTTCAACAAGATTGTGAAACATTTCTTAAGCCAAAATTAAAAAGTCATAAAGTGTAAATGCGATCTATGACATCTGACGACACGTTTGGCTCAGTTGGTAGTGGTACTTTCTGTGTCAACGGTCGCGGGTTCGAGTCCCGCGGGGGGCATTCTTTGTGGGATGAGCACGAATGTTTGTACTCCAGTCATGGGTGTTTATATTTATAATATTTATGTATTTAAAAAGTTATATATGTGTAGTGTATCAACTATCTAGTATCCATAACACAAACCTCGTAGCTTACCATGGAACTAGATGGCGCTGTGTGTTAATGTCCCAACATTTATTATTATTATTATTATGAATCTTGCCCTTAAAACGGAATACTTATGAACCCTAAAATTCGATAATCTTTATAGTGAGTTTACGTCTACATTACAACTTACGAGTATATCGCACCGTGACCAAATTCATCCATTCGTTGGAGTGCTCTAATAAAAATGATTGACACTTATTTAGGTAACCGACGATAAAGTGGAATATTTATTACAAAATATGTCCAAACTCGTTAAATTTTATAAGGTGATTGTAATAAAAATACAAATCCACCGTTTTAGAGTTTGGTTTTAGATCATACTGAAGTAGAATATATATTATACAAATAATAATATATCACGTGATCGATGTCGGTCATGGCAGCCATAACAATGAGTATACCCATCTGCTCAGGAGAAAACTCAATACCAAATAGTTATAACTTCAGAATTTAGAGTTAAATTCAATACGAGACTCGAACCCAGGACTTCCAGAGCAGCCATATACGTTTTCGATAGACTAACAAGTATTAACTATATCTGATATAGATATATGTAATCTACGTTTTCTAATGTAAATTAAAGGAAATATGAAGTTTTTAATTCTTTAATCCAAAACATTGTTAAGCAAAAATAAATATGAAACCGCGAATAATTATTTTTATTTTAAATATTAAAAAAACGCGTAAATCTGAAAGAAAAATTGGTCAGTCTCTTCCGTGACCATATGTGCTGTATCATTCGAAATGTCGAAAACCAAAAAGCAAACTAAACTAGCGAGAAAGTCCGAAGAAATACTTTTATTTAAATTTCAAATATTCACTTAAATCTAAGATATACTAAAGTGATTAACTAACATGATTTGCTACCGTAGAGCTAATTACTAGTTCAACGAGTCTGTTATCATATATTATGTATGAGACCACAGCTGCGTAGTTCGACGCGCGCTATTCCCTTGTGCTTCGTAGTGTACTGATAACAGTTTCACAATGTTGCAGCGCCACTTATATATTCTAGCCATGTTGATAATCTTGAAGATATGCTAAAATTCCTAAAATTGTCTTAGATTTACCATTTTAAGTTAAAATTTTAATCATATTACTAAGTATAAATAAATATAAATAAGTTGCAACATTAACACATAGCACCATCTATTTCCATGGTAAGCTACGAGGCTTGTGTTATGGATACTAGATAGTTGATACACTACATATATACAACTTTAAAAACATACACATTATAAATATAAACACATTATAAAAAAGCCGTCGGTCCTGCGCCTTAACTCTCACCGGTCGTGTCGAGTGGTCGTCCCACCGGAGTATGAGAGTGATAGGAATAGAGAGTGCACGTTGTGTCTGCGCGTACACTTGTGCACTATAATATCTCCTGCGCAGTTGGCTAATCTCAATGAGATTGGCCGCCGTAGCCGGAATCGGCTAGGAGAACATCATCATTAGTATGGAAGTATGAATATAGATATAAATATATATGTATATATAGTCTATCTTTTCCATACTAACCGTTAAAACGTACCTAGGGATGAACCCGAGCGAGGCGAGGGTCAGACGCTAGTATTTCATAAGTATGTATGAATATGATAATTTTTATGAATAATTTATAATCGATGCATTTTCCTAATAACAGTTTAACATCACATACTTATGTACATAAGAGTAGTCCTGGACTCTCTTTTACGCCACACGATTGGTTTACGACCATTTTACTACGTTTTTATGACGTATTGCATACTTAACGACTTCTGAAGCGTCGTAATAGTCTCATAAAATGTGTTTTGAATATTGTGCTCTATTTTAGTTTGCACTCTAAAACTATATGAAGAAATTTTTAGTAGGATCAGATAAGTACAGAAAATGTAAATATTGTTAGATTTGTATGTTTGTGTGCAAGCAAAGCAAGTCGATGACGGCTTTATTTCTCGAATATTGGCAACCCAAATAAATGGCGGTATATCCGATATCTCCGTTCCTTTACTTATCTATCTATTATTACTTATAATAAAATTCGAACTGAGTCGAATCTGTACATGAAATATTTTTTGGACGATCTTATTGAAATAATTATTATTATCGATACAGTGGCCGAATCTATAGTTTTTAGATTTTTCTATCTGTCTGTATGGGAATGTATCACGAGAAAATTACTGGACAGATTTTGATAAAATTTGACATGATGATAGCTCGTTATCTGAGTCAAGGATACTTTTTGCTGCGGGAAAGTCTTTCCTCTCTGACAAATCTATACTAAGCGTTAAAACGTAACTAGGGACGAACAATAAATATGTTGGAACATTAACACCATCTAGATCCATAATAAGCTACGAGGCTTGTGTTATGGATACCAGATAGTTTATATACTACACATATATAACTTTAAATACATACATATTATAAATATAAACACCCATGACTGGAGTACAAACATTCATGCTCATCACACAAGTGAATGCCCCCAGCGGGACACGAACCCGCGACAGCTGGCACAGCGAGTAGGGTTACTACAAACTGAGCCAAACGTGTCGTCAGAGAACTATATACTAATACATATCATAAAATACAATCTCCTAGTGTGTCTGCCACAGTTCGCTTATATTAAACCACTGGCACGATTCACACGATGATTTTTTTTTATATACGAATGTGACAAATCTAGTCACAACAACAAAGGTAACCTAAGATATTAATTAGTACTAAGAAAATGCAAAAGCTTAAAAGATGTAGTGACAGAACGACGTATTTACCTAACGATGCGATTAATCATAAGTTGTTTAATATTCTTTTTTGTGTGTGCGTGTGTGTGTGTGTGTGTGTGTGTGTGTGTGCATGTGTGCGTGCGTGCGTGCGTGCGTGCGTGCGTGCGTGCGTGCTATTACGGGATTTTAATTAAAGCCCTTTTTAAAAAAAAAAAATTTTTATTAATTATAATTAATTACAAATTAATTGTGGGCAAGTGTCGCCGAACGCGGTTGGAATAGAACTAATTAGAAAAACAAAAGGGTAACCCTATTAATGTAATTGTGCTGACTATGCAGCGTCTTTTACAATTTACATTATACATATATAACAGTGCGTGCGTGCGTGCGTGCGTGTGGGTGCGTGTATGTAAGTGATTGAATATGTTTAAATAAAACTATTCCAAATGCTTTACAGCAATCATAATCACAGGCTGTTTGTTATTTCTTCACAGAATAGAAGCTGTTATGATTTCACGAATTTTTATATATATATATATGTACATCTAGTACTAATATTGTGTGGAACATGTTACATGACACACAAACCATTTTCACATCGTCATTTTCTTTTCAAATCATACAAAATAACATCTTTAGCTCTGACCTCTAACTTTCAAGGCTTACTTGAAAATATAACTCATTATTTATCAACAATTGCTATACAAAAATAATATGAAATAGCACATATCATTATTTATTACATAATGTCTACATACCAGGCAGTGGTAGCTCAGTGACAACGCGCTCGCTTGGACCGAGTGAAGCGGGTTCAAATTCCGGGTCTCGCACCTCTGATTATAAATAAATTCATGTGCGAATCATTTCTAACATGATATTACCACTTACCTTACGGTGAAAGAAAATATTGTGAGGAAACCTGCATGTCTGAGAGAACTTAGCAAGTTTTCGAAAGACATGTGAAGTCCGCCAACCCGCACTTGGCCAGCGTGGTGGACTATGGCCTGATCCTCCTCGTATTGAAGGGAGGCCCGTGCTCAGCTGTGGGACGTTAAAAAAGTCTGAATACGTCTCTACATTCTTCTACTATACAAGAATGAGTTGAGTTTGTACATTATATTTATATTTTTACGAAAATCGTGTATCAGGGGTACATTGCTATCATGATCGAAACAAATCATTAATTGTACTGTAGTCAAAAAATTAAAGTTTAACCGTATTTATTACAGCAAAATCGTCTTTAGAATCATTTTTCCGTTATAGAGAAACAAAACAACTTGTAGTAGGAAACTCATATGGTTTATGAGCAAAAATGGATTTGAAATCTAAATCCCGTATATAAATAAAGCTATTAATTTGTAATCTATCATATTAACAAAATTTATTTTCGATTAATCAGGCTCAGTTGTTTTATCGTATAATCCTGTTAAAAGGTTATTGGGTCCTAAAGATGTGAAATCGAATTTCCCATCTATATAATACTAGCGACGCACCCGCGCTTAGCTTGAGTTCGTACGTAAACGTGAGCATACCTTTATCACTTCTAGGCGATCTCCATACAGAACATCATAGCAAACGAAATTCCCATACATGAATTTAAAAAATATATTATAACTTGTTTTCCCGTGGGAGTAACAAATTGTAGTAACTGGAAAGAAGAAGAACAACACTTTTACTTTATAATTTATAAGCGACTTACCCTTGCTTCGCTCGGTTTAGTCCCTAGGTTGATTCCCCATACAAACTATCATCCCCATTTTTACCTTCTTAAGGGATGACTTCCGGCATACTATCCTATGTCCTTCCCAGAGTAATTTTTTATTTCAAACCCAGAACCCCTGTTATAATTAGTGTTCTATGTTAATTTAAAATTCGAAGATAGATCTGACTCATTATTTGAGGATCATTTTGGCACTTGGAAGTGACATTTTGACATTTCCAAGTGTTAAAAGAGTACTAATGTCATAATAATGTATGGAAATGTTGTAACTTTAAGTCTCAATAACTTTTGACTCTTTCGTTTCCTCAAAATAAATTTTATATATTTGGACTCACTATTGCCTTCCCTATCCAAAAATACCACCCACTCCTCCAGGGGCCGCGTCCCATATAATAAACTGCAGCCCAGACAGACAGACAGACAGGAGGTACTTTCGCATTTATAATATTAGTATGGATTTAAGACAATATACACTATTTAAGATAAACACAACAAAGCAGATTGAGAAATGTTAATCGATTTAGATTTAATAACAGTTTGGTTACCAAGTTAATCTTTAATTTGTTATTCTGCACAGCCCTAGGATTCACTGTGCTTACACGAGTCTAATCTATGAAGTATATATACATACATGTATATTGTACAATGTACTGTACTAAAGCGTAATAATATCGATAACTTACGCACTTCTTCGTTCGGGTGCGTCCCTAGATGCCCAAAATCTGTCCTTGTTCTAAAATTCATCCAAATTTGTCCAGCTAGCTCAAATAGTTCAGCTTAAAACAGTAACAAACATATGTACACACAAATTTTTATATTTATAGGCAAATAACTACGTACTCCACTCATATTAGCGTACATTCGTATAACATATAAACCATTTGTAGAGTTATACCACAGACTATAGAATTATATAGACAGCCAGAAAAAAATTTAAATTCAAAATAGTAGCGCGATTTTCTGTTTATGCTATTCTTAATTTTGCCATACATACAGATGCTTTACTTTCTTTAAACAATAAGGGAACTATTATAAGGTATTAGAATCACGAAATTTGGCAAAAAGCAAGGTTTTAAAGCACAAATAAAAGGAAAATTACAAAAAATAAGAAAAAGTTGAAATTTAAAATTAAACAAATTTCCTACAAATTTATACGGAACCCTCGATGGGCGAGTCCGACTCGTATTTGTCCGGATTTTTTTCTATTGATAGTTATATTCTGTTTTAAAACATTGTATTTAATGTTATATATGTGTAGTGTATCAACTATCTGGTATCCATAACACAAGCCTCGTAGCTTACCATGGAACTAGATGGTGCTGTGTGTTAATATCCCGGCATATTCATATTTATCACACATCCGAGTATAAATATTTATATATAAGTAGCATATACAGATATGTGGATATCTATATATAACTACCATATTTTAAATGCGATAACACATATATAATTATTATATTATACTGAACATATATCTAACTAGCAGTGCCCGCAGCTCCGCCCGCGTTCAGATGACCAAAAACCAAATTCTTAGGTTTTACATATTAGTATATATACTCTTTTTTCTATTACATTGCAGTTTTTGTATTTTTTCTCAAAAATGAGATATTTTCCCGCGGTAAAAAGTCTATATGTTGACCCAGATAACAAACTATCACCATGCCAAATTTCATCAAAATCCCTTCAGTGGTTTTTCTGTGATGCGGTAACAGACAGACAGACAGACAAAAATTCTAAAAACTATGGATTCAGCCTCTGTATCGATAATAATGTTTATTTCAATAAGATTTTCCAAAAAATATTTAATGTACAGATTCGGCTTAGTTACAATTTTATTATATGTATAGATTATGGTTTGATTTTTATTTTTATTTTTTGTTCCCGGCCTTAT
This sequence comes from Brenthis daphne, assembly GCA_947093115.1. Classification (NCBI taxonomy): domain Eukaryota; kingdom Metazoa; phylum Arthropoda; class Insecta; order Lepidoptera; family Nymphalidae; genus Brenthis; species Brenthis daphne. Next base: position 1,640,207 of record OX352483.1, on the reverse strand, counting down.
AAATTCTTTATAGGAAACATGGTCCCGGGAGAGAGTTAATTTTTTTACGTCTCAAAAAGTCGTAGTTATTGCAGACGGAATCTACGCATAAAATTATTTATAATAATTTTGAAGAAAACCAATAGAGTATATAATTTAAAAACATTTAGTTTTTGTCATTTACTGTGATCATTACTAATTTAAAAGAACAATTCTTTACAGATCCCTACAAAGCATCAAAAGTGCAGTGCAACGAGTCAATAACCCTGTCGCACACCCATCCACACGCAACCATATCAAGCCCGGGCTTTCCCCGCCCGTACCCGGACGATGTGAACTGCGTTACAGAAGTACGAGCCCCCCCAGCGCACACCATACGTCTTCATTTCGAAGAGCTTCTCACAGAACACGAACCGCAGTAAGTAATTTTTTTAATCCTTTAATTATTTAGCAACTTTAGTCTACGTTAGACCAAGTAGACAAGATAAGGCAAAATTATATGATTAAATACTTCTTTCTAAGAACAAGAAATAAATTTAAATTACTATATAAGTAACTAGCATTGCCCGCGGCTCCGCCCGCGTTCAGATGACCATAAACCAAATACTTAGGTTTTACACTCTTACATTTCAGTTTTTGTATTTTTTCTCAGAAATGAGACATTTTGCGGTAACAGACAGACAAACAGACAAAAATTCTAAAAACTATAGATTCATTTCAATAAGATTTTCCAAAAAATATTAAATGTACAGATTCGGCTTAGTTACAATTTTATTATATGTATAGATATAGTATATTACTTAATTATAGTATAGTATACAAATGTATTACATTCAACCTTTTTTAACGTCCCACTGCTGACCACGGGTCTGCCTTCAATACGAATGGATCAGGTCATAGTCCACCACGCTAGGCAAATGCAAGTTGGCGTATTTTACATATCTTTCAAAAACTTGCTACGTTCTCTCAGACATGCAGAATGTACGTTTAATTATTGCTGTAAAGAGAAAGAGAGAGATATTTTGTTATTAAATTATAACATATTTACTAAAATTAATTAAATCCTGAACAAACTTAGTAAACTATTCATGAACGTAATAAACTAACTTTCAGTTCGCAAACAAATTATCTGCATGTCAAAGTTGAAGGGACAATGGCTTACATAGGGTCGCACGTGCAACATCCACTCAAAAGGAATTGTAGGTCATGCGAGTGAATTAAATTCATGTCATATTGAAGCACTGAATTCTAATTTTACTGGTTGTTGTCATTTTGCAATAAACCAGTGGGAACTATTTGATGTATGTATCTAGATTAAAGTATACAATAGATATCTATGTAGAATCCAGTCAATAGACAATACAAGATATTATGACACGTTAATCTAAATACTAGCGACTCATCCTCGCTTCGCTCGGGTTCGTCCCTAGGTTGTTTCACGATACAAACTTTCATCCCCATTTTCACCGCCAAAAAGAATGATTTTCGGGATAAAAAGTATCCTATATCTTTTGCAGGGTCTCAAACTATCTATCTACTATATATCTAATATAGATAGACTATATACATATATTACTTTTTTCTAACTTAAATGGGTTTTTCCTCAAATTTTTTTATATTTAAACCATCCCTGATATACCTCCAACAAAACAAAAAAAGTATTATTCAAATCGGTTCAGCCGTTTTTGGGTTTTAGCGAGACTAACGAACAGCAATTGATTTTTATATATATAGATGAAGAAGACTGGCGGCCTCGTTGATTGAGTGGTGGACCCAAATGTCTTGGGTTCAAGTCTCGAGTCGGGCTAATTATTATTGGATCTTTCTATCAAAAAGTATTTTGAAAAGAGCCAGATTTACTGGTTATTGATTTATTAATGATGGCAGCCTGAACCTAGTAAAGTGAGTCTTCATATAAAATACAAGAGTATACACAGGCTTAAACCAGTCATAACAGTGTCTAACTATCCATGGCATTATTTTACTTTATCATTACAAAAACAAAATTTTTCAATAAAATTATGTAAACACTAGCGGCTCACCCTCGCTTCGCTCGGGTCCGCCTCTAAGAAAACACTAATAGAGATCTATTATTTCCCACGGGAACTGTTCATTTTTCCCGGATGAAAAGTAACCTGTTGTTTGACCGGCAATATAAAGTATCAGAATGTTAAATTTTACTAAATTGGTGCATAATTTATTATAGTTTTTTAACTATCCCACGGGAACTATTTAATTTTCCGGGATAAAAAGTATCTAAGATGTTGCCCGGGGATATAAGGTACTACCATGCAAAATTTCATTTAAATCGGTCCAATAGGTTTGGAGATTAGCCCGTACAAACAGACAAACAGACAGAAAAACAAAAAATTTGAAAAAAATCTAGATTTGTTCTATTTGTCTTCTTACGCCCCCCTGACTCGGTTTTTAGCATTTTTTTGCTATGTACAGACATTCGACCTCTACTGTTTTATTATAGTAATAGATTAACTTGGTCCCTCGTATACGAAATACTTTACAATTTAAATGCAGCTATTAAGGAACAAAGATTTGAAGTCGAAACAATTTTAAAATTAGCTTATTCAAATCAGCATTTGGAGGAATTAAAATTCATTCCCTTATATTAACATAAAGATTTTTTTACCAGTTTAACTTAAAAATCTGATTGTGCATTATTTGTACAAGGAACTGGAGGGTTTCAAACCAAGTACAAATGTAATTTTGTAGACGCGTTTGGCTCAGTTTGTAATGACCCTACTCGCTGTGCCAGCGGTCTCGGATTCAAGTCCCACTGGGGGCATTCATTTGTGTGAAGAGCACGAATGTTTGTACTCCATTCATGAGTGTTTATATTTATAATATGTATGTATTTAAATTTATATATGTGTAGTGTATCAACTATCTGGTATCCATAACACAGGCAGTAGCTTTCCATGGGACTAGATGGTGCTGTGTGTTAATGTCCCAACAAAAATTTGCTTTACAACTCGCATTTGTTTTGTTTTATATTAAATTTATAAATTAATTTTAATACAATTATGGCTATAATTGAGAATATGGTTATATTCTATAGTCACTAGGTCCAATATATGTATGTATGTATGATCAACACAAACTTGTGTTGTGCTATCGACGTCACTCCTTTATATGATTTGACAACTTGACAGACTGTTATTCCATTGAAATTGCCTCCATAAAATTGGAATTAATACATATAATATGAAGTGTACACAAAAAACACGAAGCAATTTTTAAATCTTTCATAACAATGTAACTTATAATGCAGCATAACATTATGCTAATACAAAACATGAGCCAAGTGGTAGAAATATTATAATCTACATTCTACAAGGAGCTAGCGTGACCGTAATGTTGTAGAGAAAAGAACACTATGGCTTTTTGATTTTGAAATTATGTTATACTAGCATTACCCGCGGCTCCGCCCGCGTGCAGATGACCAAAAACGAAATTCTTAGGTTTTACATATTAGTATACTCTTAAATTGCAGTTTTTGTATTTTTTCTTAAAAATGAGATTTTTCCCGCGGTAAAAAGTATCCTATATGTTGACCCGGATAACCAGCTATACCATACCTTTCATCAAAATCCCTTTAGTGGTTTTTCGGTGATGCGGTAACAGACAGACAGACAAAAATTCTAAAAATTATAAATTCGGCCGCTGTATCGATAATAATGTTTATTTCAATAAGATTTTCCAAAAAATATTTAATGTACAGATTCGAAGAGATATGTAAAATATTTATTACTTACCTATTAGATATTCATATCTTAAGATATTGTCGGCTGGCACCGACTTCGAAAATATCTGATTAGGTATCTTTTCGAAATGAAAACCCCCGTTTAGTTATTTTTTACATTTTAATGCCTGGAATTCGATTTTTTTTTAAGTTTTAATTTTTCCATTTTTAGTGTAGACGTAATAAGCAGGTAATTTGTAAGATGGAAATGTTTAATAACATATTCGATTAAACAATTTATTTAAAAAATCATTCATTTTTGACTTTTTAAAAAACCACTCGACCGAGTTCGATAAAATTTATATGGGACCACCAGGGAAGTATTATAATACCCTATGAAAAAAAATCCAAATCCGTTCAGGCGTCTTCGAGTAATCGGTGAACAAAAAACAAGATTCCGACGAATTGAGAACCTCCTCCTTTTTGGAAGTCGGTTAAAAATACTCATGTAGTAAGGTAATCGATACAATTTTGCCTTAAACACTAATCTAATCGGCAACCTGTTATTTACACACCACAAAATTCGTTTTCGCTAGTGATTAAAGTAAATTATAATAACTTAAATATTCAATGATAGTACAAATAACAATTCAAATATTTTCAAGCACGTTTCGACTAATGAAGTAATTCGAATGCACTAACAATCCATGTAAATGGAACAAACAATTTTGTGCTTTATTTTACATGAATAAGCGTTAATTTTCAACAAACAACAGCGTATTGGGAATATACATATTCATAGCTTTAAATTAGCTGCATTTTACAAAATATCAGCGGGCGTTGTATTAAATGTAAAGTTTATATTCTATATCTCCATTTTAAAGCACTAAAATTTCGGATTACGTTTCATTTCTAATAATCTATAGCATCAAGTTGTCTAATTTAGACTTGATTCTAAAACCGTTATCGATTAGATTAAGATATACATGGAAATTTATTATTGAAAATTTGAGGAAAAAGGAATTCACAAGCTTTCACTAAAGCTAACACTAAAGCTCGTCATAGCTATTACACAAAAAAAAAGAAAATCGGTTGACAAACACAAAAAAAAAGTCCTAGCCTGTTCTGTCTTTGGTTATTTATCTACAAATTTTTGTGGGAACTATGAATACTCACGCATTGGTTATAATCTGCACTTATATTATAAAGAGGTAAAGTTTGTGAGTTTGTGACGTTGTACCCGTGTACGGGGTAACCTCTGAATCTACTGAACCAATTTAGATGGAATTTGGTAAGAAGATAATTTGAGACTCTGCAAAAGATATAGGATACTTTTTATACCGAAAATCATCCTTTAAGGCGGTGAAAATGGGGATTAAAGTTTGTATCGGAAAGCAACCTAGGGACGAACCCGAGCGGAGTGAGGGTGAGTCGCTAGTAACAATATAAAATATTACTCGACCAAATCGCTGTCTCTCATGACTTAGCCACGGGATTGACAAAACCGACTAACAATTGGAGTACAAATGACATGATTTGATGGAATTATACAATTGAATTATAAGCGCGAACGTGACTCGGTCACCGCGACACATGTCGGCCATAAATTATTTATATTAAAGAAAGTTGTAATTTTTTATTACGTTTATTTAAGCGGATTTTTTTTCATAAAAGAGAGTTGAATAAATACGAAATACTAGCAATTTACTTCAATCGTGCCTATTTGCATAACGGTAGACTATATGGTATTCCAGATCATAGCTTATTTGTGTTCTAAATTTCATCTAAATTTGACCAGCCGTTTTAGAGTGAAGGCGTGACAAACATACACACACGCACATACAAATTTTCGCATTTTATAATAGTCTGACTTAAATACGTATTTTTTTCTTATAATCACAACATCGCCCATTTAATTTATGATTTTCTGTTCTGCTCTTAGTTTACTACTATACTAGCGACCTTAGTTACGTTTTAACGTTTAGTATAGATTTCTCAGAAATAAGATATTTTACCGTAGTAAAAAGTATCTAAGCTATCATCATACTAAATTTCATCAAAATCCCTCCAGTGGTTTTCTCGTGATGCGGTCACAGACAGACAGACAGATAGACAAGCAAAAAATTCTAAAAACTATAGATTCGGCCTCTGTATCGATAATAATGACTATTTCAATAAGATTTTCCAAAAAATATTTAATGTACAGATTCGACTCAGTTATAATTTTATTACATCTATAGATTATAGTATCTAGTATACTGACATACTGTATTCTCTAATGGAATCAACACGTGTCCTTAAAGTCCCTTTAAAGTCAAGACCGATGAAAAGCGACGAAGCGATTAGTAGTAAAGTTTATACAACCTTTCAAACTATATAGGAGATAACGTGTACGGTAACCATTAATAAATTGACTAGCACTAGTACTACTAATAAATAAAGTTTAGTTTGTTTATTTGAACGCACTAATCTCTGGTTGTATAGCATATTAGATATAATTCAATATGAATGTATAAAAAATATAGTAAATTAGATATCTTTCATTATAATATAATAGTTATAAAAAGGTTATTGTAAAAATAAATTTTTAATAGGTAGTTTTGCTATAGAATGTATGTATATTGTTACTTTTAACAACATAATTACTTATTTATTTTTATGTGGTACCATTTAGTTATTTTTATATTCAAAATTTTATATATGTATTATCATATCATACTGGTAAGCTTTTGTTATGTATTGGATATCTGTGGGAACTTGGTTGGTTTTAGGATTACTTTTATATGTTTTATATTGTAATTATTTATTAACTGTTTGTTTCCCTTAAAAAGCTAATAAATAAATAAATATTTGTTGCGGAAGGTTTATAGGCAAAAGGTTCATACATTCCACTACGACCTACGAGAGTGGAGAAATTCTATTAAATTAAAAGACGCGGATGGAGCCGCAAGAAAACGCTAGTTCTATAATAAGAGTTAAACCTGTAAAGTCATGTTAAAATTTGCAGAAAACATGGTTTATTTTTACGCCCGCCACTCGCCAATTCGACTAGAAACTCGCTTTTTGATGTTAAAAGCTTCGAAGATAAAGACCGACTCGTTTATCAGTCCGTCAAGATGCTTGTCTCCGGATTTTGTTACAAATAAATGGCTTTAGGGCAATAAATAATCTGTAAAGGGGAGCTAAGTTAGAACAAATGAAATATTCTTTGGATATCTTTGATGTTTTTATAAGTTGAGTTAAAAAGAAAAATATATAAAAAAATCATCGATTTCAAAATCGCTTTGAAGCTATTACTGTACTTTTAGAAATGCCCCCCATTTTTTGAGAATTAATATTTAGGTTATTGTATTAGTTACGTATTAAAAATTAACTGTAATTTTAACACCACCGACATACTTGTACATAAGTTTATGTTTGCTTGGACTTATCTCAGAAACTATTGTACTGATTTTGTTACGACTTTCACTAATAGATAGAGAGATTATTTTAGAAAAGCAAAAAAAATATGCTAAAATGAACGGCCGGTAAGATGATATTTCTGAATTAAGTAGGAAAATTTCATGTTCTTCAGAGGCGCACAGGCGAAGCCAAGCTAAGCCAATAAATAGTAAAGAAATAATTATAAAATACCAGCGACTCATTCTCCCTTCCCTCCGGTTCGTTTCTAGTGAAAGACAAAAACAAATCTATCACACGGTCACCGTATATTTTTTCGGAATAAAAAGTAACCTATATGCTATTCCAGACTATAATCTATCTCTGTGCCAAATTTCATCCATATCCGTTCAGCCTTGGTTAAGTAACAAACATCCATCCAAACTTTCGCATTTATAATATTAATAGGATGAATTAACAATTGACATACGAATAAATCTACCTTATAATTGTAAATTACATAATTTCAGTCAATAGTCAATCATTATGATGCAAAACGTCCCAACGAAATTGGTATAACTACGTAGCACTTACGTAGCAACACGTGTACTGACGTAGTTCGTAGCACGTAGCTAAGATTGCTTTAAACAATTGTTCCTAGCCTTTAAGTTTGCTTTTAATCAATATATAATTACTTATTTTTATTTATATCTTTGTAAAAAAATCACCAACGATAAACTCGTTTTAGTTTTATTTATTGAGGTATTTATTTGAGGAATATTCAGGATTCATTAAAGATATAATGGATAAAATAATAAATAAAGTAACTCAATTCAGTTTTTATCCGTCAACGACCGCGTTCACACCGGTGTGTCAGTTAACAATTAATTTCTTAGAAATTAACAGGTTTTTCTTAGAAATTAACCTGGAGGAGTTTAGTGATCAAATTAAAAATATATGGCCCAACTTCACTCACTTCTACGAGCTTTCTTCACACGAAACTTTCTGTAAAAGAAAAGCTCCAATTTAACTGCAAGCACAAGACTCTCCGCTAAAAAGTTGTAATGTTAAGAGACACGTGACCATATTATGTTCGTTATTTTCTTCTCATTATCTTTGTTATATAAAACCAACGATTTAACTTAATTTTATACTTATGTACTCAAATATTATGCAGTAGTTTTTAACCACGGCTTCGTTTGCGTGGTATCTAGGACGAGAATCAAAAATAGCCATGTCCATTCCCAGAATGCAATCTATATTCTTGCGAAATTTTATCGAAATCTGTTCAGTGGTTTTAATGTGAAAAGATAACAGACAGAGTTACTTATAATATTAATTATTTATAATATTAGTATATTTCTTATACTCGTAGTTTAAAATACACTTTATTTAATTTATGAATAATATTTTGTATTCAAAACTTGAAGTTAAGGTTCGATTAAAAGCCATCAAGGGCTACAAAATACCGTTCTGCTGAGAACAGTTAATGAAAAACTCAACATTATTCTCACCCTTTTAAAATTGTTAAATATCATTCATTATTTATTATGTCCTTATATATTAGCGATCTTATATTCCACGCATCATTCTTGTGCTGATATTCTTAAATAGATATTTTCTTAATAATTGTTCTGTATACTTATTAGTATACAATACTCATATTTATTAATCTACCATCTATATATTTTGTTTAAGAATTATCTATACATATAATAAAACTGTAGAGGTAGACTGTCTGTACATAGAGAATTTTTTTTTCAATTTTTTTATTTCTCTGTCTGTTTGTCTGTTTGTACGGACTAATCTCCGAAATTGTTGGACCGATTTAAATGAAATTTTGCATGATGGTAACTTATATACCCGGTCAACATTTTCGATACTTTTCATCCTGGAAAAGTGGAATAGTTAAAAAACTATAGTAACTTATACAGCTTAGTATACAAAAACTACTGATTGGATTTTAATGAAACTTTACAATAATATAGTTCATACATCAGAATAACATATACGCTACATTTTATCCCAGAAAACTGTACGGTTCCCGTGGGATACATTTGTTTTGGTTTGTCTAGAGGCGAACCCGAGTGAAGCGGTGGTGAGCCGCTAGTTTAATAATAAATTTGAAGAAAGTGAGTCTTCTGTCTTGTGACTGTCTGTCTCACTCCTTTCTGCTTTCTTTATTTAAAAAAAATATTTATTGTTGATATTTTTTTAAAACTGCTCGACCGCTTTCGATAAAATTTATATGAGAACCTGATATAGCCGACAATATTTTAAGATATGAATATCTAATAGGTAAATATGTATTTTACGTATCGAAATATATTAGATTTGCTTTGCGTCGGTTGGCACCGATTTCGAAAATATCTGATAAGGTATCTATTCTAAATTAAAACCCCTGATTAGTTTTTTTTTGCATTTTAGTACCTGGAAGTCGGTTTTTTTTAAGTTTTCTATTTTTAACATTTGCTCTATTTGTATGCCCGTTGTTAGGAAATCGCCTGAAATCAGGAAAACATTTTGACCTACTTAAAAAGCTTATAGTTTGCTTTCATTATATTTTTAAATAAAAACTTTTTAACAAAAAAATAAAAACCGACTTCAAAAAAAAGCACTAAAAAGTAAAAAATAACTGATTGGGTAGTTTTCATTTACTATACATACCTAATCAAATATTTTCGAAGTCGGTGTGCTTTGCTTTGTATGGGCTGGCACCGATTTCGAAAATATTTGATTAGGTATGTATTTAATTTAATAGGTAGGCTTTAATTACTTAGCCAAAGCACACCGACTTCGAAAATATTTGATTAGGTATGTATAGTAAATGAAAACTACCAATCAGTTATTTTTTACTTTTTAGTGCTTTTTTTTGAAGTCGGTTTTTATTTTTTTGTTAAAAAGTTTTTATTTTTCCCTTTTCATTGTAGACAGTAGTAGCAAAGTAAGGATTCTAACGTGTTAGGCTTGTCAAATCAAACAAAATAAGCCCAAACTCAAAGTATCTACTATTAGCCGTTTAAGAGTTCCACCTATCCACCTTCTGGCCTTGCCATCAGATCAGGTCAACAACACCGAACCACTGTACTATCAACGGAAATAGAAATACTTGCAAAGTTTCAAGTCAATATGACAATTAGAAGTAGGTTAAATTCATCATTAGTTGTTTTTCCACCCTTAGGGGTGGTATTTTTTTTGAAATTTAAATGGGACCAATCTGGAAGTATACCCTTTCAAACAAAACAAAAATTGTCCAAATCGGTTAATAAATGACGGAGTTCTGAGGTAACAAACATAAAAAAAAAAAAAAAAAAAAACATACAGTCGAATTGAGAACCTCCTCCTTTTTGAAGTCGGTTGAAAATAGATTTTAACTCACGATATGGTATCTACCATAAAATATAAATTCAAGAATAATTCAACAACACCGAGTCATTAATTACTTTTTAATTGCCTTTGAAGTCCTATTTGGTTATGTACCTTTTTAATTTGTTTGTAACATTTTCTGGCTGATTTACTCCCTAAAAAACATTATCAATCCTTGTATTCTAGTCGCATTATTTGTGTTTGCGATTGAAATAATGTTTCGAATTGATATAAATGGCAGTATTACTATATATCGGGTTCATCCCTAGGGTATATATACTCGTACAACTTCCCTATTTGAATCGGATATTATTAAATTCTTCATTGATTTTAAATTTTTTTCGTAGGATTTTTTTTTCTAAAATAAAAGCAGCCTAAGTCACTCCTCATTACAACAGCTATCTACCAGTAAAAGTCCCGTCAAAATCGGTCCAGCCATTTCAGAGATTAGCCGGAACGAACAGACAGACAGACAAAAATTGTAAAAAATGTTGTTTTGATATATGTACCGTGTATACATCCATATGCATTTAGTAAAAAGCTGTTATTTTGACATACAAACGAGACTTCAATTTTATTTATCTGTATAGATAATTAAATAAATGTAGAAGAACAACTGGAAAGCTTTTAGAAAAACTGGAGATTTTCTAAAAGCTCCGTTTCACTAGTGGAAAACTAATCTAATTTCGTATATATATTTATTTAGAATATTTGTATATGTTTGTTACCTCTTTAGCTATGGCTTGACGGTTTTGATTGAAACGTACACACGCAGGTAAACTACGACCTGGAGTAACGCATAAGCTACTTATTGTCAGTCAACCACCCGAACGAAGCTCGGATATAATCGATATTCTTACGTACGTGTGTATGTCACTGACTTCCTCCTAAACGACTGGACCGATTTTGATGTTTTTTTTGTATATGTTTGAGTGGGTTCTTCGATGGTTTGAATTTATAATTGGACTTCGTAGGTGGAGATGTAGTCGGGTTCTAAGATTTTTGTAAAAGCTCTATTCAGGCAGGACAACGTCTGTCGGATCCGCTAGTACAGAATAAATAAAATAGGAAGTATAGTAAGAGTTTTTTTTTTTCAATTTAATAGAAAATCGCGTCTGTACAAACGTAATATCATTATAGATATGCGGATAAATTATCGATACCTGCGCCAAATTTTTCCATTTGGCACTCTACAGTCGTTCGTGACCAACTCTCCCAAATTTATTTACAATGTCGTTGGCAAAGAAATCGTATTCTTACACCACTTCACCGATTCGGACACCGATTTCTGGATACCCAATGTAAATAAATGCTCATTTAATATGGGTTAAATCGCTTATATAATATTTGACCAACTTAAAAAGAAGGAAGTACTCAATTCAGATGTATGTTTTTCTTTGTGTAAGTTACGCGTTAACTTCAACACTTTCTTATTGATCGCTTATATGATACCTCAATAATAGTTCCAAATAAATTCTCAGAAAAATCCACGCGTAAAAGTAAAATAATAATAATTTTTGAAAAGATTGTTTTCAATCTTGTACGTGAATATAGAATAACATTAATAAAAACAAAATTGTAACTAAGTCGAATCTGAATATTAAATATTTTTTGATCTATCTTACAATCAAAACCAGGAAAATCTAATTGATATAGACATTATTATAGATACAGAGTCCGAATCTATAGTTTTAGAATTTTTGTCTGTCTGTCTGTCTGTTACCGCATCACGAGAAAACCACTGGGCATATTTTGATGAAATTTGGTATGATGATAGCTGGTTATCCGGGTCAACATAATACGGGGAAAATATCTCATTTCTCAGAAAAAATACAAAAACTGCATTATAAGAGTATACTAATATGTAAAACCTAAGAATTTGGTTTTTGGTCATCTGAACGCAGACGGAGCCGCGGGCAATGCTAGTATTTAATAAATTCAATTATACTTAACAAAACACGCCTATAAGCTTTTTCTTGCTTATTTATTAATTAAGGATTGGGCTATGACTGGCAGTAATCCGGCACCCTCTCGTCTAATTCGTTTATCTCTTATTACGTTCCAGTCAAAATGTGGTTGATTTAAACGATCGATAATAGTCGTATATGAAACAAAAATTTAAATACATAATATACAAAACTTTTCGTGGCTTTTGTATTTAAAATTGATAAATTTTCATATTTCTACTTCGGTAAGCAATATATAATGTATGGGACATAAAAGCATTGTCAGTCTAAAGTTATATATTGACCCGGATAACAAGTTATCATCATACAAAATTTCATCAAAATCTGTCCAGTGGTTTTCTTGTGATACGGTCACAGACAGACAGACAAACACACAAAAATTTTAAAAAATAGAGATTCGGCCGCTGTATCGATAATAATGGCTATTACAATAAGATTTTGAAAAAAATTTTTAATGTAAATATTCATGATTCATTGATGAGTCAATTTTGATACGATTTTCACATGCATTCATCAACCATCATGCAGCGAATAAATCAAACTTGTTTCATGATTACAATGTATAAGTGCTTGGGAACAAGATTCTATACCAAAGGTTTTAATTATTATTATAACTAGCGTCCAGCCCTCGCTGTTATAAATATTATGATTATTATCTATATATAAATAGGCAAAGACAAAACAGTTCAGCTTTTTCCCGTCTGTTTGTTCACTGATTTTTTTCTTTTTTTTTTTGCTTAGTACCTCGTTATAGCTTTGGTGTTAGCAATAAAAAAAATGATCATATTCATACATATACGATTTTCTTAAAATTTCAATAATAATTATAATCGAACTTGCCCGCGGCTCCGCCCGCGTTCAGATGACCAAAAAGCAAATTCTTAGGTTTTACATATTAGTATACTCTTACAATGCAGTTTTTGTATTTTTTCTCAGAAATGAGATATTTTCCCGCGGTAAAAAATATCCTATATGTTGACCCGGATAACCAGCTATCACCATACCAAATTTCATCAAAATCCCTCCAGTGGTTTTTCCGTTATGCGGTAACAGACAAACAGACAAAAATTCTCAAAACTATAGATTCGGCCTCTGTATCGATAATAATGTCTATTTCAATAAAATTTTCCAAAAAATATTTAATGTACAGATTCGGCTTAGTTACAATTTTATTATCTAATATATAAAATTCTCGTGTCACAGTTTTCGTTGCCATACTCCTCCGAAACGGCTTGACCGACTTTGATGAAATTTTATATGCGTATTCAGTAGGTCTGAGAATCGGCTACTATCTATTTTTCATACCCCTAAGTGATAAGGATAAGGGTGGTCCTCCCAGATCCCACCCCAGGGACGAACCCGAGCGGAGCGAGGGTGAGTCGCTAGTATATATATAGATTTCGATCACTGGACGCTTATTATTATTAGCTATACCTCAGAAGACACATATTACGCGCTATATTTGATCGATTTTAATAGAAATGACAAACAAACTAACTTTCTCATTAATAGTGTTATAATGAATATTAAAATCAAACTAGGATGATGCTCATCACAAAATCAATTGAAACTTCGATCAACTCAGACAATATCTCGGTGAAATAGACTCATCGGTTCTTAAAGCGATTACATCAATACGCCGCGAGCCGACGGTAATAAATCTGCTATCTATACATCCGGAACTGTGGATGGGTTTATCGAGAACTGTAGCACCCGACGTTTTATTTTTTGCCCGTTTTTCTAGTCTCCATCTAGATATTATAGTTTTACTGTAACTATAAAAAGAAAGTTTACGTAAGCTTAAAAGCTATTTTAACATGTTATAATTAGTTTTTCGTAACTTACACGTGTAAGAAGTTTATCTTCTTTTTCTTATATTAAGAGAATTTTTTTTTTAATCATTTGGAAACTTTATATATGAATTTATACCATTGGGATTACAATACCATAATTTCGTGTCATCAGATGATAAGACATGCAAGTGTCTTTACAATATTTTCTTTGGCCGTATCAGCAAATGATAGGATCACGATGAAAATGATTCGCATATGAAATTGTCAGAGTTGCGAAACCCGGGATTGAACCCGTATCTTTAAGTTTTTAAAGTGAACGCCGTACCACTGGACTACCACTACTGTTTTTTTTTTATTTATATAATTAGCACAACCCGTGGCTATGATCGCGTCCAATTTACAAAAAAAAACTCCTTGGCTTTATGTTATACAGCGACCCACCCTCACATCGCTTGTATTCGTCGTTCTCATACCTACCAAATATACAAATTTTATTAAAATCAGTCGAGCCGTTTCACAGGAGTGCAACCACGAACACCGTGGCACGAGATATTAATATATTAAATAACCAAATTTATTTACTCTAAGTACACACAATATAGCAGTAGCATTTTCCAGTATATTTCTTACTCTTATGTAGATACAAATATAGAATGTGAAATACGGTTTTGAAATATTAATGCTACCGCGAGTAACTCCAGTAAAATATTATAGAGCATTCATCCAAAGCGTGTTCACTTACACGAGAGCTTTTACAAGTTGCTAACTTGTATCGCGAACAACGGTACGCTCTCACATGAGTTAAGCTCTTCTTGCTCTAAAGCGATTTAAAAGCTTGGAAATTTTATACCTTTCGCAAAATATAGTAATGTCCTTCGCATATTATATCATTGGGATATATTTTCTTATGTATTTTAAAAATAGTGTTATATAAGTATCGCTAATAATTTTTATATAAAACAATTTTTTTGGTTTTTTGCCCGTTAATCTCAAAAAGTATTATATCTAATAATGTTTTACTCAACGTCGTATATCTGTACGTTTGCAAATTAAAAGTATTTCATTATCAATTTAAACGCTGGGCACAGACCTGCCTTTAATATAAGGGGCGACAGATCATACCCCCACCACACTGGCCAAGTGTGAGTTGGCGGACTGCACATGTCTTTCAAGAACTTCTTAGATTCTGTCAGACATGCAGGTTTTTTCACGATGTTTTCTTTCACAGTAAATCAAGTGGTCACCATGTTAGAAAATGATTCATACATGATATATCAGAGGTGCGAAACCCGGGATTTGAACTCGATTCACTCGGTTTCCCAAGCGAGCGCGTTACCACTGGGCTGACACTGCCTACAACAAAAACATTAGGACACCTTTATTTTATGAAAATATATTTAGACTTTCGTATATAATAAATCCTATCTAATTTTATCATCACTTATAATGTACCATACACTATATTTATAAAACAAAGTCGAGTTTGTTACAACACTTATAACTCGAGAACTGCTGGACCGATTTTTATGATCTCTATTTTGTTGGATTTATATTCACCCCGAATAGCAGAATAACTTTAACACATCGGAAAAATCACGAAAAAAATTGAACAAAAACTACTCCTTACTAAGCTTCATAACGTACCTAGGAACGTACCTGAGCGAAGAAAGGGTGAGTGCTAGTCTATACTAATATTATAAAGCAGTAAAGTTTGCGAGTTTGTGTTTGTGAGTTTCTGATTTTGTATGGGGTATCTCTGGATCTACGAAACCGATTTGGATGAAATTTGGTAAAAAGATAGTTTGTGACCCTGGGAAGGGCACAGAATACTTTTTATTCCGGAAATCATTCCTTAAGGGGGTGAAAATGGGGATGAAAAGTTGTATTGGGTAGCAAGCTCCCTAGGAATATTATAAATATGAAAGTAAAGAAAAAAGCTAACAAATAGACAGATTTGTTACCTTTTCGTACTTAAATCAGTTAAAATATTTTGTTAAAGTTTGAAAAGGACACAGATTGCATCCTGGGATCGAATATAGTCTACCCTTGAACCCAGTTACGATTATAACGCAAGCAAAGCCGCCGGCATAAAGTAGTTATGAATACAGCAGCTTATTTTTTATATTTTGTCTGTCGATCACGCAGCAAGGTTGCATTGCAACTGGTATAGGTAAAAAATACGCTAAGTTGTTCAGGCGTAATTAATTTAAAGATATAATTATAAATTAAAAATTGAAAAAACCCCCTACGCAAATTGTCATTTAACGATTACACTGGCACGCATGAAGCACTTAATCGAGTAATCATACGCCAAAATTACGCCTTACATCATTTAGGAAAAGAGCTGATACTCTTACACTGCTGGACCGATATTAACCAAACATAGCTAAGAACCACCGCAAGGAAACTGCCAATCAAATGAAAAAAACAGCATCGAAATTTGTCCATCCGTTTGAGAGCTACGATGCCACAGACAGACACACACAGACAGACATCGACGTCAAACTTATAACACCCCTCTTTTTGCGTTGAGGGTTAAAAAATAGTAATTAAAACAGCTTAAAGCACAAATAACATAAAACAATAATAACTTGATAAGACACTATATCATGTTAGCCATTACAAAACCCCCACTTGGCCGGAGTTCTTGGCAGACACGATGGCTGAAACGTCGAGTTAGTAATGCTGTATCACGTAACGCATCGGTGACTCAACATAAATATACTTGTAGCATTGGACGTTTACTAGATGAGACTTTCAATATTATAAAATGAAACAATATTATATTTGTAAGGAAGAAAATAGGTGGTTATTTATTATTTACCTGCTAGTGTTCGTCCAGTGCTCGAAATTAGACCATATTTGTTCAATATTGTAAATAAATCCATACAGATAAATAAAATTGATGTGTCTGTTAGTAACGTCAAAATAACAGCTTTTTATTAAATGCATATGAAATTTTATACGGTACTTATATTATAAGAAAAAAAAACATTTTTTTTTTCATTTTTGTCTGTCTGTTTGTTCTGGCTAATCTCCGAAACGGCTGTTCTGATTTTGACAGGTCTTTTACTGGCAGATAGCTGATGTTATAAGAAGTATAGTAGGCTACTTTTATTTAAAAAAATTAAAACGTACTAGGGACGTACCCAAGCGAAGCGAGGGCGAGTAGCTATTTTTCTATAAGAAAAATTTACTTTCCCGAACAACATAAAATCTAATTCAGTCATAAAAATAGAATAAAACTAGCACTGCCCGCGGCTCCGCCCGCGTTCAGAACACCAAAAACCAAATTCATAGGTTTTACATATTATAAGTATAATCTTACATTGTAGTTTTTGTATTTTTTCTCAGAAATGGGATATTTCCCGCGATAAAAAGTATCCTATATGTCGACCTGGATAACCAGCTATCATCATACCAAATTTCATCAAAATCTGTCTAGTGGCTTTCTCGTGATGCGGTAACAGACAGACAGACAGACAGACAGGCAGATAGACAAAAATTCTAAAAGCTATAGATTCGGACTCTGTATCGTTAATAATGTCTATTTCGATTAGATTTCCCAAAAAATATTTAATGTACAGATTCGACTTAGTTACAATTTTATTATATGTATAGAAAACAATCCCAGCACACTTCCAGTGTCTTTGTGGGTACAGGATACACTGTCCATTAGATGGCAAGGCCACAGATGTCTACGAAAAATGACTGCTATTACATCCCACTACGTATCTTTACCGAAGAAAGATTTTATCTTTAAAGCCAGTTTCCGAATCCCCATTTTTTCAACGTTCATGCCTTAAATGCTTACGTTTCAAGATCTTTTTACGCCACGTTTAAAACTTTGGCAAGTTTAGTATTGTGAAAGTTCTAATTTATGTTCTTAAGCTGTTAGAGATTTGGGTATTCGCAATTGTTTGGATGTGATCTATGAGGATTTTATTTTTATAGTCTATTGTTTTTATTTTGATTGTGAATTATGAAAAAAAAATATAAAAATAAAAAACCCGACTGCGTAAAAAGATGACAAACTAAAAAGATGAGTACAAGTTGACGAAGCAACATAGACATATGTACATATTTTCTAATAGCTGTGTGTGTGTTTGTACTCGTACATATGTACCAAGACTCGCAGTCAGTATAAACCTTGTATGTCTCCGACTGCATAATACTATGTTCCTTCGGCAACTTATACTCATCTTTTTAGTTGGCTTTTTACGCAGTCGGGTTTTTTATGTTAGTAAATTATTTTTTTACTTACAACTTTTTAATTTTGTTCAGTTAGATATTTTTAATTTTATTTAACGACTTCTTATCCTAAATTATTTTTAAACATAAAAGCTTGATATATTTTTGTAATTGCCTTTTAAAACCCTGTATTTTGATATCCCACTCAATGGATTCGAACGAATAAAAATTTTTCAAGACACAAATTGGCGCCAAATATCGGCTATTTAGATTTTATTAAAACGTCTATCAAAGGATGCTTGGGGTTTTGAGACTAACGATACTTTAATTATCGCAATCCATCCAGCCGTTTGGAAGATACGAGGTAATAAAGATTTACGAACGTACATACAAGATACGCGCGAAAAACATAACTCTGCCGTGGCTCGAACGTCGGCTTGATTTTTTCCGATATCTTCAACAATCATTATCATATTTCAGCTAATATACACAAAACCTTAATGAATTAAACTTAAACACTTAAACCTTACTCATGAATCACTCCATCCATTGGTGAAAACCATATGAATCCGTTCAGTAGTTTTTGAGTTTATCGCATTCAGACAGACAGACAAACAGACGCAGCGGGGGACTTTATTTTATAAAATATTTAGTGATTTGTAAGATATAGAAAAATGGCATTAAAGTACCTTATACCCCTTATACCCATATTGCTGTTATTTAAAAAAAATATTAACCAACACTATTTCTATACGTAAACTAGCGACTTACCCACGCTCCGTTCGGGTTCGTTCTCAGGTACATTTTATCGTTCAGTATAGATTTCACAGAGATGAAAAATTTTCCTGTAGTAAAAAGTATTCTTTACGTTGACCCGGATAACCAGCTTTCATCATACCAAACATCAAAATCTGTCCAGGAGTTTTCTCATGACGCGTTTCCAGAAAAACAACGACAAAAAAATTAAAAACTATGATTTGGCCTCTATATCGATAATAATATATTTAATGTACTGATTTGAATCAGAATTTTACTATATGTATAGATTAAGAATTTAATTAAAACAAAATAATGTTATTAATATATTTTGATGTACATAGTAAGAACTAACATATCTTCTAGTTTAGAATTATGTTTGATACAAAATCCTTACGACTTAAGACTCAGATTTCATACAACGCTCGCCAAATAGAAGGTGAAAGATGTGTAGAAAGTAAATGTGAGTACACCTGCTTGTTCTTTGAACGTAACGTGGCGGGAACAAATGAAATAACAAAATTATGTTATTTATCTAGCTTTATTCTAATTTTTACTATAAATATTTTTTTTTTAAATATTACTAAATATTTCTTTTTTGTATTCACATTTTATTTTATACTAGCAGAACCTGCGGCTTCGCTCGCGCTAAAATTACAAAAAAAACTCTAAAAGGTAGGTTTCATACAAACTTTCATCCCGTATTTTACCCCCTTATGGGATGAATTTCGAAAAATGCTAAAACACGTATTTACTTTAATTGTATTGAAGATTATTAATACCAAGTTTTAAGTAATTCTAATCATGAATAATTTTTGGGTTGTATTATAACGTGTTTTCCCGTGGGAATGAGATGATCTCCCGCGATAAAAGGTAGCCTATGTCACTCTTCAGCCATCTAATTCTTTCCACACAATATATCACGCCAATCCGTCATGTTATTTCGACGTGGAACAAACAAACACACTTTTACATTTAGGTATAATATTAGTATGGATTCTTCGAATATTGTAGTTTGACATCTCATCTAAGCCCAAACGTTCTAGTTTTATGTAATAATAAAAATATATAAAACTAGAACGACATAAGTGATTATTATATCTTTGACAATCTGATATATTATTAAACAAACATAATGAATTCATGACAATACTTTAGTAAGGATTTTATGGGTCTGCGGAGTGAAAAAGGAAGCAATGTTGCTGGAGTGTAATAAAATATTCATGTTATCCATCAAACCGTCTTACGTAACATCCTTGTTGTATTTCCCCAGTCATTGTAACGCTATTTTTCAACCGACTTCAAAAAGGAGGAGGTTCTCAATTCGACTGTATTTTTTTTTTCTTGTTTTAATAAGAATGTTACATAGAAAACATTGTATACTTATCGCTTTAATGTACCTTGTAATATAGTGTAATGAAAACCACCAGTGGATACTTCAAACGTATAATAATTATTGATTCACATATAAGAATTACACCACACTTAACGTTAATGTTACTAACATTACCATGCTACATATATCCCTTTTTTTAATGTTGGGAAATGCATTTACGCACGAAGTGTGGGACTCACCGGCGAAGCCAGTACTACCCACTAAAACCCAACAAAACTACGACGCCCCGACGGCAGGTCTGCCGAAGCAGACCACAATAACCACAGGGTTGCTCCACGGTCCACTCTGCTATCAGAGAAGTACCAAGAGCAACCCACATAGTACACCGCCCACCGAAGAGGGCCACCTCCCACCGCCCACCGAAGTGGGCCACCTCCCTGTGCGTTTCTTGGCTTCGCGCCCAGCTGGATTGCCGGGCACTACTGAGCCTCCCCACCACGACAAGGTGAACGCACGTTGGGGGGGGCGGGGTACATATATCCCTGCTTTTACTAAAATAACACAACACTGTGTCAGCGTAACTTTACCGTAACTCTTACTAAATTAAATACTAAATAAAAATCACTCCTTATATAATAATTTTAATTTCGATCAACCCACCTTTTTAATAATTTTAATGGAACTTCAACTACTTCCGGCGTAATCTCTAAATCATAATAATTCTATTATGTATTTAATTTATAAGAGCAAACTTAAAATATAAAATATAATTTCATTGAAAATTCAGTTAATTACAATAAATATGCTTACTTTGAATATATCAAACAATAAAAAAATATAACAAATGAATCACAACAATAGGTTAATAATTCAGCTCTTGATACGTCCCACTGCTGGGCACGTGTTGTCTCTTAATGCAGGAGGAAGAAAGGCCATGGTCTTTTAAAAAAAATGTTAGGTACTCTCAGATATGTCAGTTTCCTGGCTTTGTTTTCTTTTACCGTTTAAACAAGTGGTAATTATGTTGAAAAAAAAAACATTTTTTTAAATCAGACCATGGTTTGAAACTGTTGAACTCAACGTATACGCATCAATGGGCTACCTCGCTTTAAATTACCTACTCTTGCCTCTGCCTTATAAATGCGAGATCAAAATATTTATATCATAACTATCTTAAGCCAATTAACTGAAAACTCATTAAAATTAAAAAAACACAGTAAAAGTATTTAAATGCTTCATAACGTGTGTTTCTCAAAATAGCTATTCCTGAGTATTTTTATTAAATTAATATTTCAACTCTACTCAAAGCTCTAGATATTATTTTTCAAAGAATTTCATTTTTACAGTTTTTACTGTGGTTCGCTAGATAGAATAAACAATGAAAATTTTATTTTAGGATATATTAATCCTAAAAATCTATATATATAATAAAATTGTAACTAAGCCGAATCTGTAAATTAAATATTTTTTGGAAAATCTTATTGAAATAAACATTATTATCGACGCCGAATCTATAGTTTTTAGAATTTTTGTCTGTCTGTCTGTCTGTCTGTTACCGCATCACAGAAAAACCGCTGAAGGGAATTTGATGAAATTTGGTATGGTGATAGCTGGTTATCTGGGTCAACATATAGGATACTTTTTACCGCGGGAAAATGTCTCATTTCTGAGAAAAAATACAAAACCTGCATTGTAAGAGTATACTAATATGTAAAACCTAAGAATTTGATTTTTGGTCATCTGAACGCGGGCGGAGCCGCGAGCAATACTAGTGAAACAATAAAATCTATCAAAGTGTGGTGACATTGACCTACGAGTATATCAGTAAACTATGTATAAAGAAACATCAGTCAGGTAGTATACGGAATGTGTTTACTATTGTGTTCACTACATACTTTAGTGAAAAAACTTGGGTCAAAACATGAATAAGCCATCTCCATATCAATTTTTTTTAGTCTTTTTTTGTAAATTTGAGATTATAGCAAAAAAAGTGGAAACTAACTTTTTTCCGACTATAAAAAAAGAGGAGGATTTTTACTAGTTTATTCTCAGAGTTTTTTTTAATGAATAGGTTATGCCTGTGCCGACCTTAAATAAAAAAAATTACTTAAAAAGTACCTAAATATTTGTTGCATAAAATCTTAATAGAGTAGCTATATAAAAAATCTAGAAAAATACATTTTTTATTTTTCGATATTACAACTTTTCTATATAAAGCACCTCCCAACCAAACAATATTATGCTTTGCTAAAACTTTTTATCCCATATGAACTAGAGCAGTGTTTTATTTTGTGCACGTTTTCTGGCAAAGTTTAATAAAATTTTGTTTAGTACATTGTAAATATGAATTTAGTTGAGCCAAACTATTTCAACTCCAACTGAGCGAAGAAATAAATTGTTTTAGTATCTTTTGTTTCTTTTTAAAAACTACGTACGAATCATGACTTTGCACGACATTTTATTTAATGTAAAAGGATAAAATTAATTAAAACCACGGCTTGATATTTTATAAATACTATTTTTCTTCCGGTTCCACTCCTATGTAAGCACTAAGCAAGTCAATAAAAAGTAGCCTAAGTCTATCATCCCATGTGTCTGTCTGCCTTTCATTGAAAACTGTTCAGAGAATCAACCATGTAGTTGAAGCTTAAAAAGAATTTACTTTTACATTTACAATATTAGTAAGCTTTAAATGGCTCAGTAGATTACGAAATAAAAATCAGAAAGTGAGTCTGACCGCGCACTGAGGACTCTAAGATCAAAATTTTTTGTTACATTTTAACTTATAAAAGAAATAATTATATATAAACATTTGTAGTTATATTTAGTACTTTTTAACCTAAATTAATTAATAAACATATCAGCTGTATATATTTTTGATACCTCACTTAAATGGTTTGGAAGAATTTTTTTGAGACACACAAATTGGCGCCTGAAATCCGTCATTATAATTATTAACTATTTTTATATAGCCTATAGCACTCGCGTTATCAATACGAATCTAACGACATATGTATCATCAAAATCGGCTCACGAGTTTGGCCTCTAGAACGCCACATAAGAACAAACATACATACATAGACAGACTGGTAAACACATTATATTATAAAAAGGCAACATACAGACTATCAAGCAAACAGACACAGGAATAATCTACGGAACTCTAAAAATTATAAATTTAATTAAACTTGCTAGAATTTTAGGAATTTCTAAAGCGTCGAGTAAATGTAATTAAATTTTGTAAATTCAAATATTCATTGTGGATATATGATATTGTGAGAGCTCGTTGCGACACTGTTGCCTTCGCGTGCAGAATCTTCATATCTAGCGCATAACATTTTAAGTGTAATTTCCATATTATATTTCAGTAAAGAAGTTTTATGTTTTTTTTGTAAATCATGATGTGTATATTTATAAATTTATTTTTATTTTATTCGTACTACTATAATGTTATAAATGCGAAATTTTACGTGTTTTTGTGTGTCTGTGTGTCTTTATTACTTCACGCTGACTTTAGCGTGGCAACTAAACACCCAAGTCCATATGTCCATATGGTTTAGTACAGCCTGTGCAATAAAATTGTGCAGTGTAAGCAATATAATTTTCATTATTCATGCAAAAGGTACATAGGGACGCTCCCGAGCGAAGCGTAGGTAATTCGCTTGTATAAAATAATATAAGAATGTATAAAATAATATAATATGAGTTTAGAAAGATTATAAAGATATTATAATATCTATATTTTCGATGTGATTTTACAAATATAACGATCTCTATTGAACCGACCAACTACATTGTATAAATAAAAATGAATCACCGAAATGTATGTACACGCATAACTTCCGATCGACTGCACCAAATTGGATAATTGTTTTTTTTTTTTTTTTGTATTTGTTATTGTTAAAACAAGTTTTGTATAGAAGAATTAAAAGATTTTTTTTTACTAGAATAAGATTTTTTTTAAATCTCGTGATATGAAAAGTGAGTAAGTGAAATAGTTTTTATCCCGGAAATCATGCCTTAAGGGGGTGAGAATGGGGATGAAAGTTCGTATGGGGAAGCAAGCTAGAGACGAACCCGAGCAAAGCGAGGGTGAGTCGCTAGTATGTATATAATTTTTTTTATTAATTTTCCTACTCTCTAAAATTTATTTTTTCGAACGTTTTTGCCAGTTTATTCTAAAATTTTTTGGTTAACATTTGTATGTGTATTCAGCCCTTTTTAACATCCCACTGCTGGGTATGGACCTCCCTTCAGTACGAGGGGAATCAGGCCATAGTCCACCATGCTGGCCAAGTGCGGGTTGGCGGACTTCACATGTCTGTTAAAAACTTGCTAGGTTCTCTCAGACATGCAGGTTTCCTCACGACGTTTTCCTTCACCGTTAAGACAAGTGGTACCTTCACCGATAAGACAAGTGGTCATGTTGGAAATGATTCGCACATGAAAATATCAGAGGTGCGAGACCCGGGATTTGAACTCGCTTCACTCGGTTTCCTAAGCGAGCGCGTTACCACTGGGCTACCACTGTCATTTTAACATTTGTATGCTTTGCAACAAATATGGCCGTGGGAGTGACTAATGTTAGACTAAGATTTATTTTCCCAATACGAAAGTTTTATTTTCTAAGTAACACAAAATCATTAAAACAATATATTGCAAATGTAATTTATATTTCTTCAACAGTTGCACCTACGACTACCTCGAGATCATCGAGTCGGGCTTGGACAACCTTACTGAGTATGGAGAGGACTGGGTCGCACATGATCACCACAGCTTTGCATCTGAAAATGAGGTTACTATTATTATACTTCTTTTGCTTTATTTTCGATTAAAACAGACATAGCAATATGATCAAAGTTTTAGAACAATTGTCATTCAACTATTTTAAAACGTTGATGTATTCTAATAAAATGTTATTTATCTAGAATTATTCTAGGATTTTCTAAAATTGTAACTTTCTTTCTTTCTCTGAGTTTTAAAACCTCAGTACTTATCCTTGAGTAATTATATTTTCATTTTTTTCTATAATTTATTATTTATATAGAAAAATATGTAGAAGTATGCAATGTGAATGCCATAAATATTATAAATGCAAAAGTTTTGATATAATCTGGAATAGCACATAAGTTACTTGTTATCCCGGAAAAATTTGCGATTCCCGTGGGACAGATTTGTTTTTGTTTTTCTTGTGAGTCGCAAGTAGAAAATAAATAAAAGTATACACACTTAATTCTGCAATATAACAAAATATCAAAATGACAGAGTACTATTAATGAGAAATGGCTGGACAGATTCTAATGAAATTTAGTACACATATACAGACTATAACCTGGAGTAGCACGGAGGCTGTAAGTACTCTAGGGACGCACCAAAGCGAAGCGCAACTCAGTCGCTAGTAATCCATACTAATATTATAAATGTGAAAGTGTGTTTGTTTGTTTGTTTGTTTGTTTGTCCTTCTTTCACGTGGAAACGGAATAAAAGATTGGTTTGATATTTTGTGTGGAGACAGTTGGAGGGCTAGAGAATTTTTTCCACGGGAGGTAATCTCATTCCCACGGGAAAGCACGTTATAATACAAACCAAAAATCATATTTATGATCAGAATTACTTGAAACTTGGCATTAATGCTCTTCAATATAATTAAATAAATACGTGTTTTAGCATTTTTCGAAATTTATCCCATCAAGGAGTAAAATAGGGCATATATGTTTATATAAAACCTACCTATTAGAGTTTTTCGTAGTTTTAGCGGGTTCTGCTAGTATCTACTATATAAATTATTCCTAACAGGTCTGGGAGGAACTAGAAACCTTACTCCCTGAGTCCGACGCAGTCAGCGCGGGTTGGTCGCGCGACTCGCACTCTGCCCGCGCGAGGCGACTGTGCGGCGACTGGAGTGGCAAGCTGAAGCTACTGCGCTACCAGTCGCGCGGCCACGTGTTGAAACTACGTTTCAGATCGGACCACTCGCGACATTTTGCTGGATATCGAGCTAAACTGACACTAACTGATAGTAAGTAGCTTTATTATAATATTACCTTTTGAATGAGAGAAAATATTTGTAAAATTAGCCCTTTAAACGTCTCTTTGCTAGACACTGGCTTTCCTTAAACGCTTGGCTATATGCGAGTTATTGGACTTCATACGTCTTTGAAGACGAGTTAGGTCCTCTAAAACGTATTTCGTCACGTATTAGCAATTGGTATATTGAAAATGGTTTGGTCCGGCATTTCAACTCGCTTCATTTAGTTCTCCAAGCAAACACGTTACCACTAGGCTAGTATTACTTAAATGTATGTAATTACATATAAACAAATAAAGATTTTTAGGCTTGATGAAGTTGCTATTTTAAAATTAAAAATAGATATTTTAAATTTTATTTATATATATATATATATATATATATATATATATATATATATATATATATATATATATATATATAATTTATACCAGTTGACTTTCCTAAACCAACATTTAACAAAATAGCGATAAATTTAGCCAATAAAGCTAGTATCGGTAAATCACTGCGACAACTATTCCCATTACGCAATTTCCGAAATCCCCTAACAAGTATATTATAACGTGACATAACTTATGTTCGATATCAACCCCTCTAGCTTTGGGCTGATGACGCTTCCCAAAGGAAATGAAACAAACAGAAAACTTCTAATATTATAAGAACCATATTAAATAAAACTATTTTTTCAAGGGTTTATTTTTATAATACTTTCTTAGATTTATGCGAATATTTGACATCTATACTAATATTATAAATATGAAAAATTGTGAGTATGGATTTTTGTTACTCTTTCACACCAGAACGGCTCAACGAATCTGGATGAAATTTTGCACAGAGATAGATTATGGTCTGAAATAACATATAGGCTACTTTTTATATGGGTTTTTTATATCATGGGTTTGTTTTTGTCTCAAGAGGTCCCCAGAGGCGAACCCGAGCGAAGCGAGTGTGAGCTACTAGTCTTAAATAAAACTATATTTACGGATTTTTTTGCGGATTTATTTATTTATTACTAGCGACTCACCCTCGCTCCGCTCGGGTTCGTACCTTGTTACGTTTTAACGTTTAGTATAGATTTCTCAGTCTCCTATATATTGACCCGAACAATCAACTATCTCCATACCAAATTTCATCAAAATCCCTCCAGTGGGTTTTCCGTGATGCGGTGACAGACAGATAAACTCTAAACAAACACAGAAAGATAAATTCTAAACACTATAGATTTGGCCTTTAAACTATAGATTTTCCAAAAAAATTTTAATGTACAGATTCGACTTAGAATTTTATTATATGTATAGACTATCGTTTTATTTTTATTTTGATTTTTTGTTTCCGGTCTTATAAATTCTTTATAGGAAACATGGCCGCGGGAGAGAGTTAATTTTTTTACGTCTCAAAAAGTCGTAGTTATTACAGACGAAATCTACGCATAAACTTATACAATAATTTTGAACAGAAAACAATAGAGTGAGTACCTATATGATTTAAAAATATTTAGTTTTTCTTATTTACTGTGATCATTACTAATTTAAAAGACAGATACAGATTTGATATATAAGGTTCACAATCTCGCCACCTTTGCACGATCATCCATTTAATTAATTCACAATTTATTTCAAAAGAAAAGCTTCTTCAAATCGCCTTTAATTTTTATACTCTAATATTAATGTTACGGCTTAAGTCGAATCGTAGAATAAGCCGATGAAATCGTTTTACATTTAACTAAAGACTCATCGTCTGGAATAAAAAATGGCCAGATCTTTTTTAAATTTTATGGAAGCCGACATTTATAATTATAGTATTATAGGTACTACTATACTATAGTAATTTAGCTTCTATATATAGTCACAATTGGTACATAAATATAACTTACTAGTATTGCCCGCGGCTCCGCCCGCGTGCAGATTACCAAAAACCAAATTCTTGGGTTTTACATATTATTATACTCTTACATTGCAGTTTTTGTATTTTTTCTCATAAATGAGATATTTTCCCGCAGTAAAAAGTATCCTATATGTTGGCCCGGATAACCAGCTATCACCATACCAAATTTCATCAAAATCCCTCCAGTGGTTTTTCTGTGATGCGGTAACAGACAGACAGACAGACAAAAATTCTAAAAACTATATATTCGGCCTCTGTATCGATAATAATGACTATATCATTACATAGTTAGATTTTCCAAAAAAATATTTTATGTAAAGATTCGACTCAGAATTTTATTATATTTATAGAAAAAAATTGGATTTCTGGTTAGAATAATTGTGAACGCTGTTTGTGTTTAGCTTCCTGCTCTATCTCTTGCAGTTAAAAAGAGAGAACATACTGAAGCATGACTCAGGTTTCCGGTTTAACTGTAACAACAAAGAAACCAATGCATTTATAACACCTGTTGTTCAAATATGAATTTCGCCTCATATCGAAAGTTTTGTAAAGAACAATGTTTTTCATTTCCAACTTGCTTCTGCTTCCGTTTCAACTTTTCAATAGAAATACGAACGTCGCGTCCACTACACGCCACTGCCAACTTTACCTTACAATATAGAGCTTTAATTTGCTTGTCTCTTACTTTTAACTTTCTAAACTTTTGTTGTAAACTCTACTTCATAATTAGTAGTATTATTTACCACTCGATGATCGCTAGCGAATGCGTCAATCTACATTAATTTTATATGTCAATTAAAGTATATGAGTTTCATTGCATATAGTTACAATTTCGATAGTTCTCGCACAATCGAGAAGCTATATTAGCCTGCAAACATGAGATGTGTAATATGAGAAATTTGATTTTTTTGCGCACATCGGTGTTCAATCGTTATATCTATACATATAAGAAAATTCTGAGTCGAATCTGTACATTAAATATTTTTTTGGAAAATCTTATTGAAATAGACATTATTATCGATACAGAGGCCGAATCTATAGTTTTTAGAATATTTGTCTGTCTGTCTGTCTGGGAATATATAACGAGAAAACCACTGGACAGATTTTGATGAAATATGGTATGATGATAACTGATTATCCGGGTCAACCTGTACGATTACATTGTACTGCGGAATAATATCTCATCTCTAAGATATATACTAACCGTCAAAACATATCTAGAGACGGACCCAAACAGAGCATGGGTGAGCCACTAGTATATTATAAAATTTAAATTAAAAATTAAATAATAAAAGTAAAATAAATCGCTTATTTGGTTTTTTAACAAGATAAAGAAAGGTTTTCTAAAGATATAGCTCTAATTAGTCTATTAGTCCGGGTGTTCCATTTTATTGAACACAGGATACGTTAACGACTGTAGTAAAGTAATACTCGTGCAAAATAATAGTATACAATTTCACCAGTTTCCAACAACTAATTGAAACTACAAGCATTTGCTGTAGAATGGAGCAGAATATCGTATACGAGCTCGATCGATGCAAAACGATGCTTTCAATTAACTTTTTGCGTTCCTCGTGATTTTTAATGATGCAATATAATAGGCTTGTTAACGCCCGATTTGTTCGCATTATTTGAATTCGCAGCACTTGGACAAAGAGTATTTAAACTGGGACGTTTCTTTACTTAATTTAGATAGTAGTTTGCAGCTAGTATAGTTTGCTTTCAACTGCCTTGTTGGTGTAGTGTCCTGGGTTCGAGTCCCGGGTCAGGCCAAATTTAGCTATTTAGTCTGTATGTTCATTAAGGCTCAGTAACGGAGATGGGAAGCTAGCGGTGTTTCACCCTGTGCTTCAGAGAGCACTTAACGGTCCTGCGTATAGTTGCGGTCGATTACGCATCGGTATGGATAATAATGACTGTTTCAATAAGATTTTTCAAAAAATATTTAATTTACAGATTCTACTCAGTTAAAATTTTATTATATGAATAAAATAAATAAACATAAATATGTTGGGACACTAACACATAGCACCATCTAGTTCCATGGTAAGCTATGAAGTTTGTGTTATGGATACCAGACAGTTGATACACTACACACATATAACTTTAAATACATACATACTTTAAATATAAAGTGCTCATCACACAAATGAAAGCCCTCAGCGGGATTTGAACCCGCGACCGCTGGCACAGCAAGTATAGCGTCACTACAAACAGACAAACGCGTCGTCTCGTGTGTGAAAGAAGTCGATGGCAAAATCTTGTCATACGTATTACCCATGGACGAATTAGAGACTGGACCTGACATAAAATACAAATGTATGAAAACTAGTTCAACCAAGTGACGCATAACGCACACAAAGATTTTATTACATTATTATAAACACTGATACACAATACAATATTTCTAGTGCTTGAACGTAATCGATAAAATACATATATCGATGAACCAATGAATGACATTTTAGACATTGGTTAGCATAGTCATCATATTTTACATCTTTTAATTTAAAATATCTGTATTTATTATAATAAATTAAAATAAATGAATTAAAGAGGCAATAATAATGTGTCAAATAATAATTACTTTTTAATTTGATTTATATAAATACGATGGCATTGATGGCAACATTCTGTTGGCCTATAATAATGTTAATAAACAAATGAATATCGGTTGTATATTCCATTAATATATAATAAATATTATTTTGTAAAGATAAAAAAAAAATATGAAGCTAATTTAATTAAATAAAGTGATTTTGTTGATTCTGTTATTGAACTATTTTAATTGGCAATTGATTGTCTCGGGTAGTTATAAAAATGTGACACTGTCCTAATATTGCTCAGTTCTTAATAAACATTTGTGAAATTAGGAAAAAGAAAAAGTGATTGCAAATTGTGAAAAAGTGAGTGTTGGATCGTGAAAGTAAAATAATTAATGCAAGTGGTAAAGTGTTCTA
The DNA here is from genome assembly GCA_947093115.1 of Brenthis daphne. Classification (NCBI taxonomy): domain Eukaryota; kingdom Metazoa; phylum Arthropoda; class Insecta; order Lepidoptera; family Nymphalidae; genus Brenthis; species Brenthis daphne. The sequence goes on along the minus strand of OX352483.1, from coordinate 1,608,872 downwards.
TTACAAATCGCCAACCCAGAAGTTTAGTGCTAAAACATTATTGTTTGATTTTGTGTAATTTATGTGTTGAAATAAAATGATCTTTATTATTATTACAATGAAATAATATTACAAAGCATATAAATGTGGTATAAAATAAAAATTAAGTACACATACTAATATAATTTTTGCATTTATATTTTTATTTGATTTAGAAAATATTTTTATAAATTTATTGTCATCAGATTGTGGGATACTGTGACAAAAGTATTTTATGTTACTGTACTGTACAAATAACACAATTCGTTCAAGTATTTCGTCAAATATCGATATATTTTTCGACATTGTCAAGCACTAGTCGATGTCAAATGGACTCACTCGACAGTTTTGTCATTTGTTCTGAATGGTATAATCCAGCCCGCTTATGATGGTTGTCAGATGTCAACAATACATAGAAATATCGACTATATTTAACATAGTTGGATAATATGACATTTTATTTTACATTTAATTAAATTTTGTGATAAATAACAATAAATGTAATAAAATAATGTATTTACAAGTGAAAAGAAATAGTGCTGCTTCCGCCGTTATAGTTTTTACACCAATTAACAGAACATTTAGTCATTTTTGGGAGATGTTTTGTTGACAAGTAAGTGCTTGAGACTGACACAAAAAACAAACGACCTAGGCTAAAATTCCCTGGTTACTGACATGACCGTTAAAGGTACGTCCGCTTATATGTCTGGTCCAGTGGTTAATTCGTTCATGGTATTACCATATCACATCTAATAAAGTAGCATAAAACCGACAGTCAATGTGTCTAGAAAGTGTATCGCATAAGTTATTATAAACTAAATAAATTTCCTTCCGGTAAATATATTAAAATTTAAGTGCGCATTTTTTGCGCAAAATTAATCTTTGAAAGAATTTTCTTTCAAATTTTACTTACATTTTTTTCATAAATATCATACCGGTATCTTATTTACGTAATGTTTATACATGATGTGATTAAATAAAAATACACGGAATTTTAAACTCAAAAACGGATATATATTAAAGAAAAATGGAAAACTAAACAGTGTTACCAACTATTTACTGGAATTATATTGCCATTTTATAACAATAAATAATAGTAATATAATAATTACACTACAAAACTTAAGCTCGTGAATTCGTTAGTGGCTATATACCTTATTCCCGAAGTTTCGACTGGGTTGCAGCAGCCGTAGTCGCGGACAGACTGGTACGGTGTACGGTGTACGGCATATATATATTATATATATATATATATATATATATATATATATATATATATAATATATTATATATATATATAATTTTTAAGACTTTTCTAGATAATCGTCTTTCTATTGGTGAAACCGTAAAAAAAACCATACATTATTTTGAGAGTTTAGCTCAAAGAAATATAAAGTGAGTCCCGGGTCGGGCCAAGTTTAGCTATTGTGTCTTTCTGTATAGTAAGTCTCAGTAACAGCCCGGAGTTGGGAAGTTGGCGATGTTTCACCCCCGTGCCTCGGAGAGCACGTAAAGCCGTCGGTCCTGCGCCGCCACTCTCACTGGTCGTGTCGAGTGGTCGTCCCACCGGAGTATGAGAGTGATAGGAATAGAGAGTGCACGTTGTGTCTGCGCGTATACTTGTGCACTATAATATCTCCTGCGCAGTTGGCTAATCTCAATGAGATTGACCGCCGTAGCCGGAATCGGCTAGGGGAACATCATCATCATACTAGCGACTCAGTCTCACTCCGCTCGAGTTCATCCTCAGTTACGTTTTAACGTTTAGTGTACATTTCTCAAAGATAATATATTTTCCTGTATCATTTTTCATCAAAATCTGTTCAGTGGTCCAGTTTTTCGTGATGCGTTCCCAGATGAACAGACAGACAAGCAAAAATTCTAAAAACTATAGATTCGACCTCTGTATCGATGATAATGACTATTTCAATAAGATTTTCCAAAAAATATTTAATGTGCATACAGATTCGATTCAGAATTTTACTACATATATGTATAGATTAACTACAAAGAGCGCTTTAAGTACGAATATATTTGCTGTGTTCATAAAATGGTGTATGATAAATCATATACCTAAGCACGATATAAAATTAAGTCAGTTTTTGATAAATTATCTTGACTAAATAAATCTAAAAAATATTATATTACTTAGATTAGTATAGAATTATTATATAATCTGTGATTAATTAAAGTTTTATATACATATATTTTATATCAATAAAAAATGCTTAGCAAAAATCTTTAAACCCTCGTTATCTCTACTCAGAGACGGTTGAATTGAAAAAAATCCTATTTTTTCCACGTGTACTACAATTTAGCGTTAAAGCGCTGCATCTGTTATTAAATAACTTAAGTTGCGCTGTACATCGCTGTAATACTTTAAATTAGTCTCTTAATACTTTAAAACATTTTAATTGGAAAAACCTAGGCTTACTACAATACGTTACGGATTTACACTATTTTTTTAAATGTATTTAAAAAATATAACATAGGTTTTATTTATAACGAATTTCGCTTAAGCGTGTTCCTAGATGCTTTTTCTATTTATAATATACACTCTAAAAATATACAGGTAGCGCCATCTTTTAGCAAAATTTATTACTAACAGTGGCTATATGTTATTCCATTCTAAATAACATGGTTATCCAGATCTATACAGTGTATTTTAACCAAATCCGTCCAGTTGTTGTTTGTTGTACACTTTCAATATTACTTTAGAACCATTGCTTTTTAAAAACGTATATACACATTTCCTAACAAATAGGTATCGATTCAAAATGTGGCGTCGATATGTGACGTTAAGTCAAACCAAATAATAGAATTCAAAAATCGAAAGTTCTAATTGTCTAAACACAAATTCTAACTTATACACACCACATAAAGTACTTTTTTAAACGAAACATAGGCGTATTGATTTTTTAAATCAATGAACGAAAGAGATACAGAGAAAAACTGCACAATTTCGAACTGTGTACTCCTTTTTGAGGTAACTTTTGAGACGCTTATTGTGTTCTTGAGTTTTTATATACCAATGACCAGTGACTCACCCTCGCTTCGCTCGGGTTCATCCCTAACTTGATTCCCCATACAAACTTTCATCGCCATTTTCATATAATAATATTTCATAGAATAGGATAAAAATCCTATCCTATGTCCTTCCCAGAGTTTCAAACTATCTTCTTACCAAATTTCGTCTAAATCGGTCCAGCAGTTTTGAAGCATATTCGGTACAAACAAACAAACAAAAAATCTTTCCTCTTTATAATATTAGTATAGATTAGAACAATGTCTTTTGCAAGAACAATAAAGAACAGTACTTGTGATACATAATAATAATATTTTATCGCACGAGTGCTACAACGATGTGACAAACGTAGAGCTCTCTAACTGAAGTCCTTGATGACACACTTGAGAGGTCCTTAACTTCGCGACATTTATTTCCAAGACGTGACCAATTTCTTTTAAATGATATATGGGGATATCTTTTTATTACGACTGGACTTTAAGTTACATTATTATAAATTATAATATATTACAATATAAGTATAGATTTACACTTATATCTAATATATATAAAATTCTCGTGTCAGTGTTTGTAAAAAAAAACTCCTCCGAAACGGCTGGACCGATTCTTATGAAATTTTGTGTGTATATTCAATAGGTCTGAGAATAGGACGTAAGCTATTTTTCATATCCCTAAGTAATAAAGGTGGTCCACCCAAATTTTTTTTTTTGGAAAATTTCTTTTTTTAAATTCTTTTATGATTCGGCATTAAAAATACATACAAACCTAAATTTTTACTAGGGACAAACCCGAGCGAAGCGAGGGTGAGTAATATTATAAAAAATGAGTAAATTATAATCATCATGTGAATATCAATTTTTCTTTGTTGAACGCTTGTAATTCAGTAACCCCCGAGTCTTCCCAAAACAAAAGCATTTGCATTCATGTTATTATGATAATGCTCGTAAGCCGTCGGATTGTTGTTTTCAACGTATTTACTTCGAGATAAGAAGCTGGAGTTATTTTGGTTGCCTCTAAGTAATATTTACATACTTTATATTTTAACATATCATTGTTTTGTCTTCCTTCTATTTATAGTAGCGGAGCCCAAGAGGGGATTTTTAGAGTTACTCGTACATAAACTTTATTGTCGATTTTTGCCTCTTCGGCTTGTGCAAATTAGCAGATTATTGAATTGCGCACTTTTCAAGATGTAATTAGCCAACCATACCTTAATCTGACGGTTTCAAGTATTTCTACCTTATCAAAATATTTTTTAAATATTACGATCGGCTGCCCTTGACGCGCGCCCTTCCTTATATAGAGGACATATATTATGGTGAAGGTACTCAACAGAGCGCAAGGTATCCCCTTTATGTTAATCTGCCGCGGCTTGAGTAACTCCAAAAATCCTCTTTTGGGCTACCCTACTATTATTGAAGTTCCAACTGAGTGTCACCCGACATATATTGTCCTTTCCAAATCACAATAAGTTTATTAGTAAACTTTGATAATACAAATAACCTATAAAAAAGAAGATTAAATAAAAAGCAAAACCTTTATCTAAACATAAATTTTGATCAAAATCGTTAGCCGTTTCCAAGATACAGGAAATGAAATATATAAATATACAAGAATTGCTCTTATAATATTATAAGAAATTGTTTAGAATTTTTATCTCGAATACGAGCAGACACCGGACAGTTCCATAGTAACGTCAGGCTATTTGTTTTCTTATCTTGCAGTAAAAAAAAAGGTCAAACTCTGGTATGAAAAATGAATATTTGTCACAGAGGATTAGGTTATGAATCGAGTAGGTAATCGTGTTGTAATGATCTTCAGGGATAAGGAATAACTAAGAGCTTTTTTTATGTTTAGTAAGTTTTTAGTTACCAAAGCTTTTAGCTTTTCAAATATAGTTTGGATATTCAAAATTTTACATACACGGGATTCCTTTGAAAACATTTTAAGTTCGATAAATTATTTTGAAATGGTAACATTTTGAGTGAGTGGGTGTTCTTGTTTCTTTTTCACGCAATAATGGCTTAACAAACTTGTCTAAAGTTCAGAATGGAGATCTATATGCTGGTAGTGACTAGCATTCGAGCAGAGCTGCGAAAGAGCTTTTGATTCTATTTTTAGACTTCCGTACCTCAAAAGGTAACAAAGGAACCCTTATAAGATCACTCTCTTGTCTGTCTGTCTGTCCGTGTGTCACCATCGATTTCCTCAGGAACGGGTGCACCTAGCAAGTCGAAATTTATACCAGATATTGAAGTCTATAGTCCCTATTAGCTCTATAAAAATCAAGGTCCTGAGTTAACACGATAAAAAGTTATGGGCAAATTTAGATTTTCGCCAAAACTTGTAAGTACCAAAATTTACCTTAATTTTCATCTTTTTTATTTTTCGGAATTTTCCCTTTACTTGTGCTGTAAGATCTTGCTTTTAACTATCGCTGACCTTAAAAAAATTGTTAGTGTGGCAGAGCCATTTTAATATAATAATTTTTAACGCATCGCCAGCTTATCAGGATTTTATTTTACATAATTTATACAAAATAACCAAATAGATAAAATATTAACTTGTTCTTAGCTCTTCTTTTAAAGCAATAACATGTGTTGAGCCGTACTTTGTCTGCCATAATTAATCAGGAATGTCACTATGTTTCCAATAATCTATACATATAATAAAATTGTAACTAAGTCGAATCTGTACATTAAATATTTTTTGGAAAATCTTATTGAAATAGACATTATTATCGATACAGAGTCCGAATCTATAGTTTTTAGAATTTTTGTCTGTCTGTCTGTTTGTTACCGCATCACGAAAAACCAATGGACAGATTTTAATGAAATTTGGTATGATGATAGCTGGTTATCCGGGTCAACATAAAGGATACTTTCTACCGCGGGAAAATATCTCATTTCTGAGAAAAAATACAACACTGCATTGTAAAAGTATACTAATATGTAAAACCTAAGGATTTGGTTTTGGTCATCTGAGCGCGGGCGGAGCCGCGAGCAATGCTAGTCATGAATGATTTTTGAAGATCCGCGATAAAAAGCTCGCAAACAATTATACATTCAGAGTAATTTGACATTTCTATAGACCTCACTCTACACTAGCGCCTCTCGCGGCGAATTCAAGCGCAGCAGCCATCATTGTCCTTTTTTTTGTCAACCGACTTCAAAAAGGAGGAGGTTCTCAATTCGACTGTATGTTTTTTTTTTTTTTATGTTTGTTACCTCAGAACTCCGTCATTTATTAACCGATTTGGACAATTTTTGTTTTGTTTGAAAGGGTATACTTCCAGATTGGTCCCATTTAAATTTCAAAAAAAAATACCACCCGTAAGGGTGGAAAAACAACTAATGATTAATTTAACCTACTTCTAATTGTCATATTGACTTGAAACTTTGCAAGTATTCCTATTTCCGTTGATAGTACAGTAGTTCGGTGTTGTTCACCTGATCTGATGGCAAGGCCAGAAGTTGGATAGGTGGAACTCTTCAACGGCTAATAGTAGATACTTTGAGTTTGGGCTTATTTTCTTTGATTTGACAAGCCTAACACGTTAGAATCCTTACTTTGCTACTACTGTCTACACTAAAAAGGGAAAAATAAAAACTTTTTAACAAAAAAATAAAAACCGACTTCAAACAAAAGCACTAAAAAGTAAAAAATAACTGATTGGTAGTTTTCATTTACTATACATACCTAATCAAATATTTTCGAAGTCGGTGTGCTTTGGCTAAGTAATTAAAGCCTACCTATTAAATACATATCTAATAAAATATTTTCGAAATCGGTGCCAGCCCATACAAAGCAAAGCACACCGACTTCGAAAATATTTGATTAGGTATGTATAGTAAATGAAAACTACCAATCAGTTATTTTTTACTTTTTAGTGCTTTTATACTATAGCATTGTCATAATTAATAGGTTATACCATGTACATATGTATGTATTTGTGTGTGCGTGTGTGTGTATGTGTGTGTGCGTGTGTGTGTGTGTGTTTGTGTGTGTTTGTATTTTTTACTCCTTTCCGAACGGCTAAACGAATAATATCAATGAAATTTATTACATCATGTCGCTAGTACACGATTAAACTTCGCTGAGGCATTCAACATTAGCATTTTGATATACTATTGATATATTAGCTTAGTTCGTCATTTGTTACAGTTATTCAGACTTATCTCGATTTTTCAACGTCAAATTGAAATATGATCCAACAAGCGTTCACGCATCATCGACGGATCGGTAAATATCTCTGCTCCATTAGCTTCGGTTCACATTAAATATCTATCGCTTTATGACTGAGTCATGACTTGTTTGACAAATAACTGTAATAGTTAACCTATTTTGACTGACGTCAAAGGAAAAAAACTTAATTTTGTATGTATTTTTATGAATGCGATATCCTTCATCACTCCTATAAATCTAAATGTATAATAAAATATTGTCTGTTTGTCTCTTTATTTGTCTTTACTAATTAAATCTTTTATAGTGATAAGTTATTATTGGGATCAACATTTAGGCTATCTTTTACTACAGAAAAATCTTTCATTCCCACGCGAAAACACAATAATTAATTGGTTCAGTAGAGTTGTTCTTCATAAAAAAATATATGATTTATAACACAAAAACTATTAAGCTAGTTAAAAATAAAACCACAATTATAACTTAAAAATTACTTACTGCTTTCTTAAAACATTTTTAAAAAGGTACACTTTATATTTTAAAAGAAATTATTCTAATTTTAAGTCACGTCTTCGAATAAAAATTACTATCGGTAGATCATAATCTTGTTATTACAAACTTGCCATTGACTTTTTAGTATCAAATATTATTTTTCCTCAACATACTAGTAACTTTATAAAGAAGAGCGTGAACAGAGTGCACAAGCGTTGTTTTTTATATTCATCGGAACAATAAAAATAAACTATTATACTATGTAGACATACAATACATATACATATATGGGAGCCATCATATGTTATTAATAAAAAAGACATACAATATCCTATCAGCAGTGCAGAAGATGTACTGCGCCGATCCTAAGTGATTGGGAAATGGGCAGCTAGAAGAAGAATAATAAAAATAAACTATTAACTATATTTTAGAAAAAAAATTACGATCAGAAATTAAAATGCACGTTATGTATAATTAAACAGACAAACATACAAAAACAATATCAACACACGCAGGGCACACTATAATAACTCAGTTTTAAGATATTTTAAAAAATACAAGCGCATTTCTTATTTTAAAATTCAGATTTAATATTGCTGTAAGTCTCAGTTATAGTATTACTAGCAAAACCCGCGGCTTCGCTCGCGCTAAAACTACAAAAATAATTCTAAAAAGGTAGTTTCATACAAAGTTTCATCCCGTATTTCAGCCCCTTAAAGGATGAATTTTGCTAAAACACGTATTTATTTAATTTTATTGAAGACCATTAATACCAAGTGTCAAGTAATTCTGACCACATTTTTTTTGAATTGTATTATAACGTGCTTTCCCGTGGGAATCAGATAATCTGCCGCGATAAAAAGTAGCCTATGTCACTCTCCAGCCCTCCAACTATCTCCACACAAAAAATCACGCCAATCTGTCATTCCGTTTCGACGTGAAAGAAGGACAAACAAACATACAAATAAACAAACAAACAAACAAACAAACAAACAAACAAACAAACAAACAAACAAACAAACAAACAAACAAACAAATAAACAAACAAACACTTTCACATTTATAATATTAATATTTCTTGCAGCGTCGATTTACGAGCAGAGAAACAGCAATAATGTCGGCAATTACCATTTTAATTCAGTCCAAACAAATAGCCGATGTTCCATACTTTACAATACATTTTCGTATCATCATCATTACATAATTCAGCAAATATTAAAATAGCAGTCGCATTCGGAAACAACATCTCAGCTTATATTGGTTATGAGGAAAAACAGGTCGATAACACATTTCCATATTTATATTACAGAAGACCTGCTGTTTTGTGTTTATCTTCTTCCCGATATGCAATATCGAACAGTAATAACTTTCGCAAGTTGCATGAAAAGTGTCCAATAACTTTTATGTAACCAAGTCATATTTTTATCTTTACATAAAATGTTTGTGTAAATATCACAAAGTTCTTCATATTTAAGCTTAAGATTGTATTTAAATAAATAACTAAATACATACTATATCTATACATATAATAAAATTCTAACTCAGTCGAATCTGTCTGTCTGTCTGAGAACACATCACGAGAAAATCACTTGACAGATTTGATGAAATTTGATTAATGACAGCTGGGTATCCAGGTCAACAACATATAGGTTACTTTTTACTGCGGGAAAATATCTCATCTCTGAAAAATCTATAGTAACCGTTAAAATGTATCGCTAGTATATAAATTAACCACTATATAAATATAATTTATATAAAAATATATATATTCTATACATATTTATATAAAAAAAAACTGTCTTCAAAATATTTCACAGATAACAATAAAGATCGTTCGATAGATTACATTTTACCGACCGATTTTATTTAATCTATAGTATATAATAAAATTCTGAGTCGAATCTGTACATTAAATATTTTTTGGAAAATCTTATTGAAATAGTCGTTATTATCAATGCCGAGGCCGAATCTATAGTTTTTAGAATTTTTGTCTATCTGTCTGTCTGTTAACGCATCACAGAAAAACCACTGGAGAGATTTTGATGAAATTTGGTATGGTGATAGCTGGTTATCCGGGTCAACATATAGGATACTTTTTACCGCCGGAAAATATCTCATTTCTGAGAAAAAATACAAAAACTGCAAAATAAGAGTATACTAATATGTAAAACCTAGATTTTGGTTTTTGGCCATCTGAACGCGGGCGGAGTAGCGGGCAGTGCTAGTTTTCAATAAATTGCACAAGCTATGATACATCTCGCTACCAAACAGCTGTATGGTACCAATGGGCAACGGACTTTGATTGACAGACGGACATAAAAAAAATGTAAAGGTTCTGCGTTTAAATTTTGGCTCGGAAACTCTAGAAATGATGGCATAGGAATAACATTTTACAAATACCAAGTAAAAACAAACAGTTCAGCAAATCACAGCTGCCATTGCCAGTTTTTGCTAAACCTAGCGTTACTATAAATTTTATTTTTACTATATGTGAAGACTTGGTTGGTTGATATATTATTTTGACATTTTGTATTTGTTTATTTGGAAACTATTCGTTTCAAAACAAATATATAAAGAAACTTTGCATTAGTTGTCTATACATATAATAAAACTGTAACTAAGCCGAATCTGTACATTAAATATTTTTTAAATAATCTTATTGAAATAGTCATTATTATCGACACAGAGGTCGAATCTATAGTTTTTAGAATTTTGTCTGATTGTCTGTCTGTCTGTTTGTGACCGCATCACGGAAAAACCACTGGAGGGATTTTGATGAAATTTGGTATTATGATAGCTGTCCGGGTCAACATATAGAATAATTTACTTGCGGGAAAATATGTCATCTTTGAGAAATCTATAATAAACATTAAATCATAAGTAGAAACGAATCGGAACGGAACGAGGTTGAGTCGCTAGTTATATATATTTCTAAAATGCCAACGTCCATAAATATACTATAGCTGAGCAACATCGAGTTAATGCTTGGATATGCTTGTTTGAAAGACGTATAAAAGGCGCCTCGTTCGCAGAACGTTTTATTCATAAGTAACACGGCCACGCTTATGGTTTTAGTTGAGACAAAGTTTTTACTAATGTCATATTAACACTGTTGCTAACTAGCTAGCTTGGCAGACGATATACCAAGTAGCAAAATAGCCATAGTAATATATAAGAACAAAAGCTTTAGAAAAGGTTTATAAGTGTCCTGATTAAGAAGGGATCTTTTATAGAGGCATGTATAAAGGTGTTTTGAACTATAAGAACATATAAACTTATAGTGAAAGCTTACAGATATATATATAAGAACTCCTTGTAAAGTACATATAAGAACAAAAGTTATAAAAGTACAGTTTGTAAGACTAATCACTCTTGTTGATTTTTTACACTCAGTACAGGCAATTTATAAGATTGTTTGCTCTTATAACTAACTGCCTTGGGTGAGTGTAATATAAGAGCACTGCTGTTACTAAAGCATGATATACAACTGTTGAATAACCTAAAAATTGTAAGTGTAATTTGTCTTAGGCAGTGCGTTTTAAAGAGAGCAGCATGTAGGAAGATGTTTTATAGGAACACTTGAACTCACAAACGTTATAAGCATGCTTTATAAAGTATATTAACGACCTAACCTTTATAATTTTCCTCAGTGACTGTTATATGGATAAATGTTTATTTATAAATATAATATATATATTTTTTTGCAATCAGTGAAAATCCACTTCATTTTTAGGTATATATGTGGGAGATAAAAAGCCATCTAACTTAGAAGCGACGTTAAGTAGATTATAAGGTGAAAAAAATATTTATTAAATATAAATGAATTTTACGAAAACTCCAAGCAAAATAGGAAGAAAAAAACTTTGGGAGTTGTTTCGTAGAGATACTTAATTACATAATCAATAATAATAATAAATATGTTGTGATATTAACGTTATTAAGTAAACATTGTGATTTTTGGTTCTTCTTTTTTACTAAGGAACCCTAAACATTATGAAAAATGGCCGGCGACAATTGTTTAGGCTAGTGTTTATTTAAGAGCTTTTCTTAAAACGTACTTAACTATCCTTAAATAAAAATATTAAGTCTTACAGTGGATTTAACTAAGAGCGATTGATCTTTTAAATGTTCTCATAAAGTAACCTGTAAGTCAGATTTGTAATAATGTTAAAAAATGGCGATATTTTCTTTTATTTCACATTTTATTAATTTAGCAACTATTATTTAAAATACATTTTAGAAATGGCCCGAGGGTGTAATGTTATTTATATTAAAATTCCTTCGAATAAATCGACTCCGCAGGTAGATCAACATTATGATAAATACTTACTCGTAGAAGCAGCTAATAAGTATATTGGTATTACATTAATATCAAGTAAATACTTCCATTTTTAATATTATATTATTAAACAAAAAACACAACTTAGGTTTCTCATGATTTTTGACACAAAAATACTCTTAAATTGGGATCATAAAAGAAACAAATAAGACGAATTACACTTAGAACGACATTAACACCATGCCAATGTAAAACACTTGTAAGACTTATTTGCTTTTACAACAGCATTAGGCAGATCACTGTAAGTTTGAAAACCCTCTTCATATGACCATAATACAATAACAGTAAGGGTAAGTAACTTACTAAGTAAATTTTGCTAGTTGGGAATTTGGGATATTCAGCCGTATTCTGAATACATTTTTTTTTTACCAGCGACACTTGATTGTAATTTATCTGTTACTCCAGATCATAATCAAACCCAAATCATAACCAAATCATAGTTTGTAATCCATGCAAATCCGACCAGCCGTTACGGCGTGAAGGAATAACAAACATACAAACATACGCATTTGTATTAGTAGTCGGGTTTTACCATTGTATAAATATAGATATTACTAGTAATTAGAAACTTCCTAATATCATAACATAGCTGTGAGACATCTACAAATTTTTATTAGCTGTATTACCTCAATCGATCATAACGTTCAAAGTTACACGACCACTTAAGAGGTGATAGGTACGTGTAAGAACGCGAACTTGTGGCTCGAGGAACTGTATCGCGCATGTGTCACCCTATGTATGAAAACTTTAAAACTTCGCAGAAGGTCGTCAGCCATCCAACCAGTTCGAAATTATGATTATTTTGCTAAGCTTTTTTTAAGTTGGAAAATGCATTTACGCGTACTATCTGCATACATACAGTTATATGGGACTCGCCGACCAGAAAAGCCAGTACTATTCACTAAAACCAAACCGTATTGCGGTGATTTGTGTTGGCGGTGATTTTGACGGCTATGAACTCTCTGCCGTAATCCACTTTGATACACGTTTAATTTTTTTTAAGAAAAATAAAAATATTTAGAAAAAAAAACAAAAAAGACGAATATGTAGGCAGCAAATTAAATCAAAATGGATATCGTAAATACATTTATCAACATTGTAAAGCAATCGGTAAAGAAATTGCAGAGAGTGTCTGAAGATTTTGTACAAACAAACATTTATATTTTATTTATATAGAAAATATATCCATTATATACATATTATATACTTTACAATATATTCAATTTATATATGTTTTTATTTACATATAATAAAGATTTAACAAATCCGAATCTGTGCATTAAATATTTTTTAGAAAATCTTATTGAAATAGTCATTATTATCGATACAGAGGCCGACTCTACAATTTTTAGAACTGTCTGTCTGTCTGGGAACGCATCACGAGAGAACCACTGGATAGATTTTCATGAAATTTAGTACAATGATAGGTGATTATCCGGGTCAACATATAGGAAACTTTCTACTGCAGCAAAATAATTCATCTCTGAGAAGTCTATACTAAACTTTAAAACATAACTTGGGACAAATCCGAGCGGAGCGAGGGTGAGACGCTAATTTTAAATAAGAATTGAACTCACGACCTCTTTTGCCAACCCACTGCCAGTAAAATACAATAGAAGATAGCCATAGCCATCCTACAGTATTATATTAAAATCAAAAGGCTGTTTTATATCTTTATACGTACTTTATTTTAATTTGAACAATAATGAAAGCTTTAATTTCGGTGTTCCGCTTTGAAATATATAGCATGGTCATATTATTCATGAGAAAACGTTTTTAGTGCTCTCCAGTGGGAAGCCCGCTTCAAGAATCAACATTTGGTTTTAATGTTATCTTAAATGATAAAATATATTCGAGCTCTTTTATCATATAGAGACTTTTTCTATAAATATAAAACTTGCTTTTTAAGTTTTATTTAATACTAGCGGGTCACCTTTGCCGTTCTCTAGAAAAACAAAGACAAATCTATCCCACGGGATCCATACATGTTTTCTGAAGTAAAAAGTAGCCTATGTGCTGTTCCAGACTATAACGTATTTCTATGCCAGATTTTATCTAGATCCGTTCAGCCGTTCTGGCGTGATTGAGTAACAAATATTCATCCAAACTCCAAAAATCTTTCTTCTAACATTTAAACTTTTAGTAAGATTGTTCTGTATTCAAACCTTATTATTGTATTATAACACCTCCCGGTGGTATATATATATAATATTATAAATATAAAAGTACAGTCTTATAATAGAAAGTACATATGGATTCTTTTCTTCAACAGCGCAGTCATGTATGGATGTGAAGCAGATACTTTTCAACGGCTACTGCTACCTCTTCTCTGGCTACCCCCAAGCATCATGGACCACAGCCAAACAGGTGAGCTACTTATCGAAGGCTAAATTTCAATACGTATACTCATATAATTTATACAAAAAGATAACTTTTAGACAAAATGCCTTATAACGGTTTTTCTATTTTAAACTACCTTTACTGACAGTCGTCGTCCTGTCCAAATTTCATTTTTATTTGTAATCCTTACGTTGGTGTAAATATTCTATGGACTTTTTTCCAGAAATTTCCTATTTTCTGAGCAATTTTTCCTTCTTTTTCAACAAAAAATCTAAAAATATATATAATGTTCAGTACCTATTTGAATTAAATACCTCCAGTATCTAAATTCAGGGTAATTTGCACTAATATTATAATGAGCCATTAATTATAATATTAATGTTACCATCACTAAAATACCATTTATTGGAAAATTAATCATAAAATATTTTAATATTTCGTCAAATTAATAAAAACCCATAATTTTTGTGGGCATTACGATTAGAAGTTTGGATTGGACTTTGGATTGGAGAGACTTTACAAGAGGATGGTCTCTTATATAAATAAAACGAAAAACACAAAAATCATCAAAATCGGTCAAGCTGTCGAGGAGAGTAAGATTACGAACTAACGTACACCGGAATTGTATATATAAACATGAGTAAAAGCACGACTAATTACGCTATACAAAAAATGATACTCTTTTCTCCGGATAAAACTTATAAGTTGTATAAAAATTGTTATGATTTTCTAAAACTAAAATGTACATAATTAAAATTTTTAAAACCCCCCAACACAATAACCTATTCATTGAAGCAATTTCTATGAGTTTTAATACGATACCTCTATAGTATTGTAGCGAGGAGTTGAGTATCTTGCAGCAGGTAACGCTGCAGCATCAGGCTAAAATTACCATATCGGTGCAAAGTCGCTGATAGCCTGCAAACAACTGACCGGATTTTCTTGATTTATAGCTAAGAACATTCTCCATTAAATTACCTTTCAAACAAAAAAAACTAAATCGAAATCGGTTCAGCCGTTTGGGCGCTACGATGCCACAGACAGATACACAGATACACACGTTAAACTTTTAACACGCTTCTGTTTCTGTCGGGGTTAAAATATGTCAGCTTGTGATAATATCCGCTAGAGATTCAGTGAAAAGTTACAAAAACAAATAGAATATGTAACGAGCTAATACTGATGGCGCCTTTGTCATTGTGTTGAAAGCTTAATTCTCAATGATCGACTTCAAAATGATATTTTTGTCCTTTTTAGGTCTTACTCCATTTTGAAGTAATTTTAATTTTTTTTTTTTCAATAATAGGGTACATAGCTCGTCTCAAATGGTATACATATTTACATTTCAAGAGGGAATAATTACTATGATAGTGTTGTACATATATTGAATAAAATAAAATAGATAAAAAAATATGTAACAACATTTTTATAATTTGTTTTACATGTCTAATGACCAAAATAGATATTTACTATATATATGTATAGATATTCTGTTATTTAATCTGCAATTAACAAAACTTTCTTATTATTATATATTTATTATATATATACTATATATAATAACTACCATTATATACATACATATATACCTAAGTGGGTATACTTTTTTACAATAATTTTTTATAGTCAGGCTGTAATTTGCAGTTCCACATCTTCTGCTACGCTACATAAATTGCATCGTACTTAAGTTTACTAAAGTAATAAATCTTAAGCTTAGAACTTTCAGCTAACGCAAAATGTTTAAAATTATGTATATAGTTCGTCTAACTAATGTATTACCCAACTATCCCGGAGGAGGGTAATGATTTGATTGTGCATTTTGTATGTTTATATGAATTGTTTTGTTGTCGTTTAACTTGTTATTTCATATAATGCATAACTATGATGTTTATTATATATATATATATATATATATATATATATATTTTAAGTGATAATATTATACTATTACACTTCAGCTTCATTTTCAGTTCTATAATATATTAGCGACTTATCTGACTTCCCTTGGGTACTTCCCTATACTCGAACGTTTTAAGAGACAAACGTCCAAAGTTTTTTTTTTACACCAGGGACCTTCCAAGGTGTATATAGAAAAACTCACCAGAGTTTCATCACATTCATGGGGACAATGACTTAGGAAACGCACAGAGGACAAACATGCGAACATTCATTTTAATTTTATGAAGGAGATTATTCATTCTACATTTCATAAAAACTTATATTAACATAATGAGACCAATTTGGGTAACGGACATATTATGTCCAGAAGTAAAGTAGCCTATGAAACTGAGACATTCATATACATACATCTATACATATAATAAAATTGTAACTAAGCCGAATCTGTACATTACATATTTTTTAGAAAATCTTACTGAAATAAACATTATTATCGATACATAGGCCGAATCTATAGTTTTTAGATTTTTTGTCTGTCTGTCTGTTACCGCATCACGGAAAAACCACTGGAGGGATTTTGATGAAATTTGGTATGGTGATAGCTGGTTATCTGGGTCAACATATAGGATACTTTTTACCGCGAGAAAATGTCTCATTTCTGAGAAAAAATACAAAAATTGCATTCTAAGAAAGAGTATACTAATATGCAAACCTAAGAATTTGGTTTTTGGTCATCTGAACGCGGGCTCAAAATAAATCCGCGAAACAATCCGAAAGATAGTTTTATTTAAAATGTCAAATATTCGCGTAAATCTAAGAAAGTAGAATTTTATTATATGTATAGATGATTCAAACTTAGCAAATTGTAATTCTATACAATTTAAATGTCTCAAACAACCTGTTATGCAGCTTCTCGACGAAATCGCCTCAAAAGATTCTGTTCCAAGATGCAAATGATGAACAAGATGACTCTATCTCAGTAACGTATTGTACGCGGCTCTCTTTATTCAGTTAAAACGACATACTTGAATATCTTTTGTATAAGAAACGCTTTTGGATTCCTTTGAATAAATCGTCATGCTTTTTACTAAAGGAACTGTGGAACCAAGTAATTTTAATTAATGAGCCTAATTAGTTGGAAGCGTCTATTGCCCAATTTCACCAACAATCCATAAGCTACCACCTACGTATGGGATCCCTAGCTTAAAAGTCAAATAAACTAGCCCCTAAATTAAATTTCGTTGTACGATCGTCTTTAAGCCCATATTTCGAGCAACTAAATTTAGGGGGCCTTTTAATATTTAGGTGACCCCTAACTGTCGGTGAAACAGAAACTGTCCCCTAACAGCCCCCTAATCATGCTTAGGGGATCCCTTAAACTTAGGTGACGTTGGTGAAATTGGGCATATATCTATCATAGTGAGGTAGAACATAAGTGTAGCCCTAACATAACTAGGTTACTTACTAATATTATAATTATGAAAATACGTCTGTTTACTTCTCTTCAGAAATCTATGGGATATACACAAAGTGTTTTTTTCCATTGAGACAGTTTAGGAGCTGTAGAGTAACAGAAGAAACCACACTTACTTCTATACTCTACTAGTTTTTGCCCACAGCTTCTCACGTGCGTTTTGGAGCAGAGATCGAAGTGAACTTATATCCGTCCCCATACCTAAGTCATCCTTGCCAGACTTATCGAAATCTGTAGTGTTAAATCTAATTTAATGGTGGCTCATGAATTGGTGGGTTGAGATTCAAAATTTATAAAATTAGGTACCATACATTTTTATATATTAAAACAAACAATAAATATAAGGTTTTTTTTATGTAAAACAAATACTATACATATTCTTGTCTCATGCTATATTATACCATATATATTAATACGAGTAGTGACGATCGCTATACTGACGACAAAACAACTCACTTCGAGTTATCTTTTGTACATAAAATGCCTTTGGGGGTTTCCTTTGAACAGAGTTTGAAAGCGAGATCCCGGTAAATCTTTATTGAAACTATTAAATAACCATGAGTGATAGTCACATCAAAAGAATTTTTATTTTAAAAATAACGTTTCAACATTATTGTATCTGCTGTACAGAAGGTTGCGGATTTGATTATAGTTAAAGGTAAAAAAATATCCTTCTTCTCTTGTTTTTAGAGTACCTAATAATGTAGACAGGCAGTGGTAGCCCAGTGGAAACGCGCTTGCTTGGGAAACCGAGTGACGCGAGTTCAAATCCCGGATCTCGCACTTCTAATATTTTCATCGGTGAATCATTTCCAATATCATTCTCACTTGTCTTACGATAAAGGAAAATATCGTGATGAAACCTGCATGTCTGAGAGAACCAAGCAAGTTTTCAAAAGACGTGTGAAGTCCGCCAACCCGCACTTGGCCAGCGTGGTGGAGTATGACCTGATCCGCCTTGTATTGAAGGGAGGCCAGTGCCCAGCAGTGGGACGTAAAAATGGGCTGAATAATATTATATAGTACCTGGGTGACCAAATTTTGCTTGGCGTTTTTCGGTAAAGATATTAAAATTGCGTTATTACAGAAAAGACACCTATATAGATAGATATACTTAAAAAGCAAAACTTATTCTAAATACAAAATATTTTTTATATATCCAAAAAATATCTCATTTAATAATAATTATAAGATAGTAAAAGTTTTATCTATTCTGGCTATTGAACTTGCCTCTCTGACTCATTTTCCACTTAATTTACAACTTAATGGTTCAATTAGTATCAATATGAAAGAGCAATCCCACCCCTTGCCAACCGATCTCGAATGTTTTGACCACCCCCATAGGTATACTTTACCTATGTAGGCGTTAGGGGTTTAGCACCAAAATTTAAAGCAGCAATCGGCATGACGTGAGTACATAATACAATTGCAAGTAACAAAATACCGTCTTTTAAATATAAATTTCATTCTTCGAACCCTTCGTCATATAGGAAAGAAGGAGTTAATATTTGTGACTAAAATTAAGAACCTTCCCATCTTTGAATTTGGTCAAGATTTCAAATAGGTTTTGTATTTTTACAATAATCACTGACATTACTATATTTATATCTAAGATGATAAAAAAAAACATTATTTTAACTACTACTAAGTATGTACATGTAAGAAAATCACTGTATTTCTAGTTATTATTCGCAGCTTCGTAACTTCTTCTCACATGGTTTTGTAAGACACATAGTTTAGCATGGATCCTGGGATCAGACACAAGCCCCTAGAACTCCGACCCGCTTATCAGGCAAGAGAATCTGCGGACAAAAACTAGTATCGACATTTTTTTTTTAAATAATACCAAGAGAAAGATTTTTATATTATATAGACATTTATTACAATATAAATAGTTCCCTTGATGTTTCTATTGTAAAAAATGAATTAGAAATCTAGGCAAAGCAAGGATAAGTAACTGTGTTAAAATGAAAAAATATAAAGAGGAAGTATTAAAAATTAGATTAAATATTATAACAAAGTTCTCAAATGCAACAACGTAATATTACAGCATATTTGACATAACGATGGAAGTGTGGAGAAAATTCAAAAGTATTTCCAATGTAAATGGAGAACGCTGGCATATACTCGTAGCAAAGCGATACGGTATTTATGACTCAACTGTCTCTTGTACGACACTTCTGAAATTTTATAATATTCATTGAAAATACGACGTTTGAGCTTCATATTTTATACAATACAATTCCATTCTTCATTTTTAATATCTATTTATGTACATTGTACATAAATATATGTAAAAGTAATATTGGAGTGTCTTTTTATTACTTTGATATTTTGAAGTGCGAGTTCTTTGTAGCTTAAATCAACTTTTATTAGCTACTGCTTGTGGCTTCACTTTCATCTATATTTTGGACGACACGTTTGGCTCAGTTGGTAGTGACCCTACTTGATGTGCCAGCGGTCGCGGGTTCGAGTCCCGCTGGGGGCATTCATTTGTGTGATGAGCACGAATGTTTGTACTCCAGTCATGGGTGTTTATATTTATAATATGTATGTATTTAAAGTTATATATATGTAGTGTATCAACTACCTGGTGTCCATAACACAAGCCTCGTAGCTTACCATGGAACTAGATGGTGCTGTGTGTTAATGTCCCAACATTTATTTATTTATTATAGATTATCCCGCTTCGTTCGAGGTGCCTTTTTGTATTTATAATCTTGTTCACATTTAGCGCCAACATTTGGCAAAATTAAGTACCAACAGTAGCCTATATATGTTTCTCCAGGTTATAATCTATCTGTGTACTATATTTTATCCAAATTCGTCCAGCTATTTCAGGGTAAAGGAGTAACAAATATACACACATACAAACATTAGCATTTTCAAATAATAACAGCGTGATTACTTTATGATGCCTTTCTTATAAAAGTGACAATAAGTTTTATCATAAATATAAACAAATTCTTGATGATTATAAACAATTTGTTTAGCTATATTCAAGTTACATGTTATAAAACAGACATAATTCAACATCTGTCAAATTCAGAATACTTACATATTTTTTAGATATGGTATTTCCAAACATTTTGTTCGTTGCTTTTAGCGATAACGCTTGTGAAATGTGTCTTATCTAAGCCTCATCAATTTGAACGCTATTGAAATTCTTTCGTCAGAGCCTTTCTCAATAGGTTATAAAATGCAAAAAGATTTTATCAAATCCGACTCGATTCCAGAGATTACCATATGCCAACAAACAAAGAGAGTGGAGCCGCGGACAAAAAGCGAGTTTTAGCTTTCTACTATCCTTCTCCATATTAATTTTAACTACATCATCACTCATACTCCATCGTTTTTTTAAAGGGGTCTAAAATTTTCTCTTCACGTATAAATAGATAGACTATTAAAGTTTATATTTTATAATGTTTCCAGGTTTGCGAAGGTCTAAACATGCATCTATCATCCGTCCACACTCCTGAAGAAGAACGCTTCCTAGTAACTGGCATTAGGCAAAGCAGCGATTATAGCGCTGGATCGATATATTGGTTGGGTGGTCGTCTGGACGATAGCGCTGAACTCAGCTGGATTGATGGGACCACCTTAGATTACCACGCCTGGCCACCATATAATGATACTGAGGAAGTTGATGGAACATGCTTAGGTGTACAAGTAAGAATACTTGTTTTAATATTTTATTAAATGTAGGTATGTTTGTTTGTTTATCTTTCTTTCACGCAGCAATGAAATGACGAGTAGATCTTCTTTAGACTTATAGGTTATTACCAGAACCCGCGGCTTCACTCACGCTGAAATTATCTAAAAATTTAGTTTCATAAAAACTTTCGAAAAATGCTACAACACGTATTTAATTAATTGTATTGAAGAGCATTAATACCAAGTTTCAAGTAATTCTAATCATACATATTTTTTTGGATTGTATTATAACGTGTTTTCCCGTGGTAAGTAGCCTATGTCATTCTCCAGCCTCCCAACTATCTCCACACAAAAAATCACACTAATACGCCAAGCCGTTTCGACATGAAAGAAAGACAAACAAACAAACAAACAAACAAACAAACAAACAAACAAACAAACAAACAAACACACTTTCACATTTATAATATTAAGTATGGATTTTCATCCTACAGGATATAAGTAGCCTCAAGGAATATGGAAAAAGGGCGATTTAACGGGTTGTAGTTGGGACCTAAGATAGCAATTAGCAATATTTATGTTTATATTTTTATATTGTTTTAAGTAATCACCATTATTAGTTGTACTAAAATATTTATTACGATAAAATATATACGTACTCAACTTTTACAATCGATTTATTTAACGTTTATAATGAATTTCATTCAAATCAAAATAACATAAATAAAGCCAATTTATAATCAAATACATTTTAAATAAAACTATCTTTTCGGATTTTTTCGCGAATTTATTTTGATTTTTGTTTCCCGATGTTTCGAATGCTTTACAGCATCCATGGTCACGGGAAAGACTGAGGTGTTAGATGTCTCTAAGGTATTATATAGTTGTTACAGACAGCCTACCCACAATTAACAAAATGAATTCAAAAAATTGAAAAATGGCACTAAAGTACCTTACAATATTTTAACTTTTAACTTTAAACATTTTTTATAATTTCATATAATTTTTATATAATTTTTATATAATCAAATACATGTTTAAAATTATACTAAATTAATGACTCGTTTCATAGTGGAAAACCTCGCCAGTCCCATCTCAACCGAGCGGTCTTTACTGGACGATGCACAAGTGCTCAGCCACTGGGGGCTACGTGTGTAAACGACGGCTTGCTTCGGAACACGTTCTTAGAAACACAACTGTTGAAGGAAATTCTGGTAATAAAACGTTTAGTCAAGACTGAAATTAAGATAAAAACGAGTAAACAATTGTTCTGATTTAAAATTTACCTTATCAAGGCTAAAACGAAAAAATAATTTCTTTTAAAAGTTTACGCTCCATTAGTGACACCCTGAAATATTTAAAAAGTAATGGCGGAATCTAAACACGTCCTGAAAATTTTGTGGTAAAGAAACCAGTAACTTTTTTTAAACGAATCCGGAATTCGAAACCCAGAACTTTCATACTAGAGATAACAGGTTTGAGGTAGAGTTGGTAAGTTAGCGGTGTTTCTATACCGTGCCTAGGAAAGTACGTAAAGTCGTCGGTTCTGCACCTGATCTCTCACCGGTCGTATCGAAGTATCAATCCATCGAACTTTGAGAGTGACAGGAATAGAGAGTGCACGTTGTGTCTGCGCGTACACTTGTGCACTATAATATTTTCTGCGTATCTGGCTCGTCTCACTGAAATTAGCCGCCGAAGCCGAAATCGGTCAAGAGGACATTATAATAGCATACCCACTGTTGTTTTTAAAACACAAAAATATTTTCTATTTATTTATTTGTGGTTTTTTTTTCAGGAATATTAAAGAGTCCAAATTATCCAGGTATCTATGACAACGATCTGGACTATTGGGTCCATGTGAAGGGTCCACCGTACACTCGCCTCATATTTGTCTTTCAAACGATTGATTTGGAATACCAAAATGACTGCCTCTATGATTTTATTGAGGTAAGCAAAAGTTTAAGTTTTTGTTTATATGAAATATTTGCTGGTTCTTCTCACCAGAACTACATCTCGAGCATGACTTGCTAGTTATATACTCGTATAACGATCTTGACTTACTGAATATCTGTTAACGAATATTGAAAATGATTTTAGTTACGGGATCGTAAAACAAGTTCAAAATCATCAAGATATTGTGGATCACTGGGAGAAACCAGATGGGTGGCGACTGGTGACGAGGCTATATTACATTTTCATTCTGATTACAAGTATGTATTAAAAAAAGTATTCTTATTGCCTTCCTCTTTCTATAGCTACAAATAATGATAGGGAAGTATTCATTGGAATTGAATGAAAAAGCCGGATTGCTTTGTAGAATTTAAGAATATAAGTATTTGAGGAGTAATAAAAGTGTATTTATCATCCTACAGGGATAATGGATTCGGCCATTGAAATATACCTTAATGAAAAAAATTACTTTATTCTTTATTCCCCAGTGCCCAAGGTTCGGGGTTTTTAGTGAATTGGAGAGCAGTGGAACTGTCCGGATGTCCGTCGCAAACGTTCACATCGAAGGAAGGTGCGCTACACAGTCCAAACTACCCGTACTTCCTTCTGCCGGACTTGGATTGTACTATTGATATTTTTGCGCCTACAGGTAAATATTATTCTAAAAAATAACTACTTTACAATATAATAATAGAATTGTTTTTCGGATTTTTTCACAGTTTTAAATATTAAAATATACATTTTATTTTGTAATCTAATGTTTATTTATATTTCTTTAGCCATTTTACTAACATGTTCTAAAATTACCTTTTAAAATTAACCCTATTATTCTACACGTAAAGTAAAAAAAAATACATTTCAATAGGAAAGCGAGTGTTCCTAAACATCAGTTTCTTCGACTTTGGCTACGGAATATTCCAAAATGGCGTCCCCATCAACATGACGGAGCCGATACCTGAAGATAATTACTTAGAAGTACAAGTAGATACGGAAAGTGAACCTATTCGACCATTTTTAAGTTCAAAAGTTTTAACAAACAGCCTTTTTGTGTCCAAATCTGAGGTTATGAGACTGAGACTCAAGACCGGCGAGAATGTTACAGGCTTGGGATTTTCTGCGCATTTTAAAACTGGTGAGTAGGCTTGAAATTCCAACACTAAATTTTCCATTCCATACTTAGCTTTTATTATATAGTATTATAGTACCAAATTGTATGAAAATATTGTAGAAATTATAGGTAGTGTAAATGAAATCCCTATATTTAGTTAAAACCTTCCACAACTGTTCAAGGTTCATGAAAGTGCATTGTTATATAATTAACATCGAAATCTACTTTTTTTTTTGGTAACAAAATATAAAGATACATTTACCTATATTTATTGTAACAATTAACTTCATATTTCAACATAAGACGAAAATAGAGTAATATGATTCAAATTAAATCAAAAGAAAGACAACATAAGCAAAAGTCAGTTAAAACTTAAATTGTGTCCTGTTGATGGCATTTAACGTAATAGTACTAGAATAGTATTATATGATCTGTGGTAATAGTATAACTCAATTTACTACTAAGATAAGAAGAAAAAGGCAAAATTATAATAACATTTTTCTAGTATGGCATGTGAACATATCACATACAATTGAGCTGAACGCTGCGGCACGTGGGAAGCTCACGGCAGCCAACTGGCCCGGCGCCGCGCCGCTGCACGCCGCACTCGTCACCAGGATAGTCGCCCCGCACGGACACACGCTGTCCGCCGCCTTCGAGCACACTATACTTGTGCCCAATCAGGAGTATCCGTGTGGAGAGGGGAATGGGTGGATAGAGGTATACTAATGGAGATTATTATCTATACTTAATATTGTCAAAAGAAAAAATGTGTTTTTGTTTCTAATAGATAAACTAAAAATCCGCTGAATCGATTTTGATGGAATTTAGTATGGATATAGTTTGAGACTTTGGGGAGGACTAGAATAGTTTTTATTCCGGAAATCATCCCTTAAGGGCCTGAAAGGTTGTATGGGGAATTATTTCTCAAAAAGGATATAATACTCTTCATACCTATGTATATGTACATAATATATACTATAATACTAATACACAGTATATCGATTCCATTTCCTAACCGTTGAAACGTACCTAGGGATGAACCCGAGCAAAGCGGGGGTGACCGCTAGTATATGAATGTGGATTACAATAAGCATTGCTTACCAGAATACCTAACGTTTCTCTCACCTGTCTAGAAAAATGAGTTATCTGTTCATTTGATATAATTAAGACCTAATCTTAATTAAACAATTGGAAAATGGATGTCGGAGGATATATTTTTTGAAATATCTTCTAATTATTGATATTAATTATCCAATGGGAATTATCTTTCATTTATGACAGTGCCGATCATTAGAAAGTTATGTTCCAGGTAAGAGACAGTTATACGGATAACAACGGCACCCTGTGGACACTGTGCGACATATCAGAGGATGGTGGAGGGAATTTGGAGGAAGTTGATGGTACTAGTGGTGGTAGTGGTGGTGGTGGTGGTGGTGCTGGGGGTGTTGGGGCTCCTCTCGTTGTGCGCTCATATCTATACTCGTTGTTGGTGACGCAGCGAGCTGCTGAGCGTGCCCCACGACTTGATGTTGCGCTCGCGGTCAATGTAGGCAAGTATCTATTAAGCTCGTCCTATTTTGTTTTATGATTGTTTTAAGCATTCCAGATGCAACAGTAATATAAGGAAATAATATAAGAAACCTCTCAGCCTATTTATCAGTGAAATGGTTTGGTCCATAAAAATATGAATCTATTACCGTTAAAACATGTTAGTATTCTATTTATTTAATAAAATATATGATTCTATTATATTTTTAATTATTAATAATAAATAGTACCTATTACGTATTATAATTATTATGGAAATAAAAAACTTAAAAAACTCGTGAATACCAATCATATGAGCCCAAATTCGTGGAACTTAATAGTAGGCACTGAAGAGTTCCACTATTCACCTTCTGGCTTCATCATCAGATCATCTTCAAGATACCAAATTATAGCACTGTCATCCGAACTACATATGTATATATACGAGGTTTTATTTCAATACGACAATTACAAGTAGGTTAAAATTGGCTTCTTAAGATTTTATTATATTCTTTATTGCACTAAACAAGTAATAAAAAAAAATACATGGAAAGTGACGTGGACAAAGGTGGACTTATATAAGAGATCTCTTCCAGTCAACCCATGCATGTGGGAAATAGTGTCAAGTAGCGGGACAGAAAGAGAAAGTGCAGAGAAACGATAAGAAAATATATAAGAATAATCATAAGTAAAACAAAATAAATACAATATATACATAAACATACATATATACATAATCATACATATATACATAAACATACATTTTATTATATTGCTTGATAGTTACTTACGAGTACAAGTGAGGCTAATAATACCGTGTTAATATTAAGTAAGATTATCTTATGAGGAATTCTCGATAACAATTTTGTTATATTTTATATGATTTTCCATATTCCAGATGCGGATTACCGCAGCAAAGTATTGCTTCTTCCCGACGAGACCACTTTAGAGTCGTGTTACCCGGACCCCTGTCTACACGGAGGGAGATGCACTACTGATGATTCCAGAAACTTCTGTCAGTGCACTGGTTATTACACCGGTGAGAATTTTTTTTGTATTAAAATTGTTTTTTGTAATAAAGACTGTACATATATGTATGTATGTACTTAATTTGGATATACATTTTTTTGTGTCTTGTTCTTTTCTTATTTATACTTCAAGTATATTATTATTAGGGTTTTTTTCGTGTAATTTATATTACAGCACTTATATTGATTAAAAGAAGAATTCCAATCCTACGGATAAAATAATTTTTAATTAAAAATTATCAATTATTTCTATGATGATGAAAAACTTTACTATGAAAGTGTTACCAGAATATCGTAAAGTTCTTTTTTTTTTAAATAACAATACATAAACCAGCAAATGTAACATACTTATGTTCGATTTACGATATTTAGATTTCTGAACTCGATTTTTCTGTATCCTAACACTTTATCCTGTACTGTCGCAAGTTTCTTTGCGCAATTTAAATCCGCTTAGAAGTTTTAGGGCTAAACTTCTACCAGGCGGCCAGTCACAAACCAAATCACCTCATTAAATCGGTTAAGTTAGAATAACTTACGAATAATTCTGATGATATGAAATATTTATGTACATATATGACCTATTTCATCTATTTTTATTTATTTCTTTATTCTTGATTGCACACACAGTAAAAAAGACAACAAACTCATAGTTTTCAAAAAAAATAAAAGGTATGCCAAGGCGGTCTAAATGCTTAAAGCAATTTCTACCAAGCAACCTTTGGTGAAAAGATTTACTAAGACGTAAACGGGCTATTAAACTAAATACCTATAAGTAAAGAATGACAAAAAATATATACATATATCAAATAGATAAATATACATTTTATTTTTTTATTTGTCCATGTGGATAACAGAAACTAACTGTTATTTAACCTGTCTTTTATAAGACTTCTTCAAAAATCATGCTTATTATAGTAGGGGAGCCCAAGAGGGAATTTTCTGTAGTTACTCGAGCGCGGCAGATTAACATAAAAGAGGTTACCTTGCACTCTATTGAGTACTTTCACCATAATATAAGTCTTCTATATAAAGGGGCGCGTCTAGGGAAGCCGATTAAAATCGACTATAAAGTTTATGATGATTTTTGCCTCTTAGGCTTGTGCAAATCGGCAGATTATTAAATTGGACACTTTTCAGGATGTGACTAGCCTACCACACCTTAATCTGACGGTTTCAAGTATTTTTACCTTATCAAAACATTTTTTAAATATTTTAATCGGCTTCCCTAGACGCGCCCCTTTATATAGAAGACTTATATTGTGGTGAAAGTACTCAATAGAGTGCAAGGTAACCTCTTTTATGTTAATCTGCCGCGCTCGAGTAACTACAGAAAATCCACTCTTGGGCTCCCCTACTATTATTAAATGTCACGAGTGGCACATTTATCATATAAATTATATGATAAATGTGCCACTCTGACACTTAATTGTAACTTTGGTAGCAATATCTACGATGCACAGTCATCTGTATCGTCTATTAGAACAGCATCTGTAATACCAGTATCAACCTTTAAATTGCAAATTAACTTTTCAACTAACACTTCAGGAGCTTTCTGCTTGCTGACTGCTTGCGAGCGCTCTCCCTGTGTGTTCGGCAACTGTTCCCTGGGCGGTAGCGAGGGTGCAGGGGGTGGGGCAGGGTACACATGCGCATGCGCTCGTGGATGGCGAGGCCGTCGATGTGCAGAGCGAGTGCGTCCTTGTGCTTCCCGACCATGTAACAATCGAGGCGCTTGTGTTGAAAGAGATGGCGGCTTTTTATGTCAATGCAATCCGTCGTGGAAAGGGAAAAGGTTTGATTTGCCTTATAATTTTTTTATATGGATAGATGGAGAAATATTGCTATTTTTGTACAATTTTATGCAAAGCACGACACGTGAGAGAGGCATCTATCAACATTATTTTGATTAAAGCATTACACTAGCTTTCCCTGTGTCAGTAACACTATATTTGGCAAGTTAAATAAAAATTATAATTTATAAAAGAATATAATTATTTACAATAGAAGTTAATAATTTCAGGTGTGAAACCCCAAATCCAACTCCCAACATCGTAGGGTTAGGGACGCGTATGATGCAGGAGCCATTTTGGCTTGGTCTATTCGCAGTGTTTGTAGTGTTGGGAATGATTGGGTTGGTGTGGTGCGCAAAAAGGCATTTTCCAGAGAAAATCGAGAAACTACTCGCCGAAGAAGCGGACCGATGTGCCAGACGTAAGTCCACATTCAATGTATACCAAAACTTGGAGGGCAAATCTTTAGGCTTGAAATGAACACGGAAAGAAATTAGAAATTACGATTACAATATTAAAGCACACTTACAGCTTTTTCACTTAAAACACGATGGGTTGTTCTCGATTTATCATCACCGTTCTCGTACATCGCTTTGAGATTATTTCCGCACTGTCTGGGGTAAGACATGTCTTGTTGTTACTTCTTGTCTTATTTCTTTCTATGTTATTTGTCGTTGGCAGAAACTCTCATATCTTTTGACAAACTATTCTATATTAAGGGAATACTTATTTGGGTGATATATTTATTATAATTTTCATGTTGCTTTAGAAATGTCTAATTTTGTTATATTAATAATTTTACTATTCTTATTTCTATACTGTGCTTAAAATATACAAATTCATCTTGACTTTCGTTTTAGGAGTTTCTGGCAGTCGCAATGTACACAATTATTTTAGCTTGCCTTTTAAGATAGTATATGTAATTACATATAATAATATATAAAATGTTGTGCTTTAATGGAAAATTATATAATCAAACATAATAAAATATAAATAAATAAAAATATATTATTAGTATATATAGCATTGTTTATTGGGTGTTTGTAGAATTCATCAGATTTTCAATATATGTATATGATTTTTTGTTTAGTTCAATAAATAATACAACTCAAGATAAAACAATTGTGTGAATTAGCTTTAACATGGCTTGTTTAAAGGCCGGGATATACGTCATGTATGTATGTCTTTTGCTCGAAGAATTCTCTCATGTTTTTTATTCATAATTTCCCTTTTAATGAAATGTTTCTTATATATTTATGACTTGATAGAGACTAATATGAATCTAACTTTTCTTCATGAATGAATAAAATTTCCTATCGTGAGAGGCCAGAATTTGCGGACGTTTGTTATACATTCTATTTTAATTTTCGCAATGCAAATAAATAAATAGCTTAGTGACTAAAACTTGTTATCAAATAAATTCAGTTCCGTGATATACACATACATATATCAATATCCACATCTCGTGGAAATAAATTTGAATTACAATATTCCAGCTTCTCACGATAAGAACTGTAGATGAAAACACTATAATATTGTTTGATGATTTAGATCACTTAAAGTGATAAACATTCGCATTAGCGATAAACAGCGCATTAATCCGACATATCCCGGCTTGATGTGTATACTAGCGCTGCGCGTGGGGGGCGGTCGGCAGCGGGGGCGAAGGCCTGGGTACACGGCCGTGCCGGTAGCGGAGCCCCACGGCACTCACGTCGCGTTTGTCCACAGCGAGGCCGGAGCACCGCACGCTGCTCACGCGCCTGGGTATCCGAAAGGCGTCGGTGACGGGGGCCGCCCAACCGCGGACCGCACGCACCTTTAGTTTGGACGATCTCTTAAAGCCAACCGGACGTAAGGAGTGGAGCGCTAGAACCCGTGCACTCCGCGATCAAATCCATTCGATTTATCATTTTTGTTCAGTTAAAGCTTTTTTGTTTTTGTTTTATCTTAACTGAAGAGAAATACAAGGTTATCTCAAGCAAAATTTCAAGCTTTTTGATGTGATGTTAATTTTTTGGTTTGCGGTTGCTTTATTATGTCGATTTGATATTTTATATTATGTATGCATGCATTTCTTCATGAATATTTAACTTACTATTCTCTATTTACTATATTATATGTAATATGTATGTATACATTTGAATATATTTTTATATATTGAATAGTACGAGATATTTTTCTAGATTGAGTCCTTATTTATATATGTAATATGTATCTAATATATATAGTTATTATACTTTAGTGCAGTTTTTTCCATTTTTCTTCCTTCACTGCAATTAGAATCTGAAAATTTAAACAGTCTTGTAATTACAAAAATTTCTTGTCATTCATCAATATTATAATTTGATCATCAATCAATCAATCAGTCACTTTCAACATCACATCAATCATTGATTAATTATCATTGATCATCATTGATCAACCGCAGCGGAGCGCGCGGCGTATCTCAGCTAATTGTTGGATGTACGCTATCTGAATGACTTGGTGTGGAATGCTCTCCCTAACGATACCGATACATCGATGTATGCACCCTTAATAATGCATTGACACCTAAAGCTCTTGTGTAGACGCTCCTTCCTTCCTTCGTTAGCACCTTTTTAGATCGTCCAAATTTCTTTACCAAGTTTTTTATCATCAATACTCTTTTATCTATCAAATATTTTGTATATTTTCTGAATATACGGTATAATATATTGACGATATAAAACTTGAGTTTTTAACAGAACTGAATGTTGCTTAAGCATGCTCCGGACATTGTTCTGTGCTAATTCTGTTCTCGATGTGTTTCTTTCTATTATTTTCGTAATTGTTGTATACATACTATTCGTTCAATGTTTTACGTGGTGCCAGTATTATTGATATTATTCATGTCACATAACTGTGTCCTATAAGATTGTATAGCTATTTTTCTTAATCTTCTGTAAGTTTTGAACACCCTTTCTATTAAAATTTAATATTTTTGCATGAAAGATCACAATAACTATACAATTACTAAATCATTTCCATTTGTAACTAAATTCACCGACAAAACTAAACACTTAACAAAATTTAAAACGAAAAATTGGCACGATGTTGTACTTTCTTAAATTTAATAGCACTGACCCTAAAGAATTGGCTTCCATTAGATGCACTTACTCCTTGGTAATATTATCTAAAATTTAAAGGCATGATAGTTTAACAAGCCTTACAAAATTACTCTTTTTGTTCCTAAAGTTTTTGATAATTCATTCAATATTGTATAGTAAAGGTCATTACATTAATGTCGTAGATTCGTAGCAGCTTTGACTCCCAGAGTATATATGACATTTGTAGTATTTCGCGCAGGGTCTCCGTCGCCTCGTAAAAAACGTAATAATTCAACGCCAACCAAGAAGAATGCTGCAGAAAAAAAACAAATCCTACAACAACTTATAAGCCCGGCTCCAGCTAACGAGCATTCTAAGAAAATAACCATGGGTGAACTGATACAGATGTCGGAGAAAAGAACATTAAGTACTGTAGAAAGTGCACCTGCCTTTGTAGAATACGGTGTAGATAATAAAGATACATCATTCGCTAGTGAAGGCTCATCGCCATCAACTTCTCCATCGATGAGGCAAATATCCGATCCGAAACTGGAAAAAAAAGTTACATTTGCCCGATTACTTAATAAAGTTTCTGCAGAGATGAGTTCTAGTTCTGATGTAGATATGGTAAATACAATAGCGATACCAATGGCAGTAATAGCTAATAGAACGATCAAAGCCAAAGCCTCAAGTACTCCGCCATCACCCGGCGTTGAAGTCAGATCTCCTCATAGTACTTCCAGCAATCAAGGTAGTGATTCAATGTCTAGTCTCGATTTGACGCTAGCGAACGCAACTTTAAAAAAGTATTCTAGGTAAGTCTAAATCGGTATTTTTTCGTTTCGGTAATTTTATAATATTATTTGTCTTATTCTTTTGGACTAAAAGTAAAAGGTTAAATATTGCGATAGTTATTTAAGTATGGTATATTTGTAGTCAATAATGACAATTGTAAAGCAAATGATGAACATTTTGCACGAAAACTTTGTAAAACCTGTGTTTTTATACTTCTTATTCATATTTTAGAACACCGAAAATTTCAAGTGCTGATTCAATATTAGCGATGTTTCGGAATTTCTCATCATCGGCTCTTACAAGAGGATCATCAGGCGGTATCTCCGCTTCCAGCACTCCTACAGCCTCGTCGCCGCAAGACGATACCGCAGATGCGGATGACTTGTCCCTCGCGTCTACTTATATCCCCTCTCTTGCACCGGACTCGCCTATTAGACCAAACAATACTATAGAAATTCAGGTGTGTGTTTATTATACTAGTGTTCGCCTAGTGGACGATTTTCGGCCATGATCATTATTGAAAATTTGAGGAAAACTTATATAAATAGAATTTACCTACGTATACAAAAAAAACTGTTTTCAATTATTATTTTTATTGATAATACTAAAGCTAATCAAGCTACTAAACAAAAAAAATCGGTGGCAGAAGAGAAAAAGATGCGGAACTGTCTTATCTTTTTATATATAGATTTTAAATTGTCTGTTACTAATTTTCACATTAACCGGTATTATCTTCCCATGTCTAATTTTATTAACAGAGTAATTTTATTACTTGCAGGTTGTAGACCCCCTTAGTTCACATAAACCTTCTCCATCAGGTAACCTCCTTCATCCACCCTCAATCCTTCTCGAAGTACCGAGTAGTATCAATAAATGTCTCTCCCCTATCCGCGAGTTGCCCACTCCACTACCTACTCCGCTACCAACTCCCTTGCCAACTCCCTTACCAACTCCATTACCGTCACCAAGGATGCCTCGAGCCAAAATAGAATCAGATATGAAAAGTGACTCGACTGGTACGTGTATATCGCCTAGTGAGGACGAACTGGATGAAAAAGATCGACCAACAATAGGGCTTAGGTTAAAGGTAGGTATTGAAATACATTTAACTATATTCAACACTTGATATAGACAAGCGGACAGAATTAATAAGATATATTTTTTTTAATTAATTATCATTTAAATTTTTGCAGTTACGTCAGCCAGTGTTAAGCACAGATACACCAACACCGTCCACGCAAGTGACTGACTCTCCAAGCCCTAGTTTCACCCATAGCCAGGATTCTGAAAGAGAGCTGTCTTCACCTTCTCCAGCCCCACCCTCTCTTAGAGTTCCAGTTTTAACCATAGAACGACCGTCTCCAGGATCTCCTCCTCCTCGACGAACACCTCCCCACTTAGACTACCAACCTCCCCCTCTAATAACAGTAACATATAATGCAAGCGAAGAATCAGACGAGCCAATGTCACCTCGACCTCCCCCACCCACTGCTAATATGTGTTACTTAAGTCCATTTTCAATGTCTGCGAGAGGCGAAAGAGCCCCATCAGAATCCAATCTGTCATCATCTGGATATAGTTCGATGGCTAGTCCCGGTCCATCTAGATGCGGATCTAGCAATCCTCTATGTCCTTCTGAAATGGAGGATCCAGGGTCTGGTGGTGGACCGTCTTGTTTTCAAACCAGAAGGCGGCCTCTAATGAAAACCAATTCTAGTCCAGCAACATCTAATGACAATGCGAATGAAAGAAGACGAGGTCGATCCGATTCAGAAACTTTATCCGATGATCCCTTGTTAGAATCAAATGATGAGGGAATAGGAACAGACGAAAGAGTTGACGACGTACCGTCTAGTGCTAAGGAATTGGAAAATTTATCTGTTTTAAAAGAAACTTTAGATATACCTCCCTTGTGTTCACCGAGTGGAGTAACAAAATGTACAATAGTTAAGTGTATAAGTGTTGAGCGAGGCTTGGATGAGAAAGCGAGTCTCAAGCCTCCAATTTTATTCTCAGACTGTAGTCGCCCGTTAAGTCCCGTAAGTTCGAGAAGTGAAAGTCCTTTGAGTGATAAAACAGGCTTGGGCAGATTTTCGCCACAATTTTATGGTCGACAACTTCCATTTACCGATTCAGATGGCCTTTACGATTTTCCAAGTTCTGAGTGTGTTAAGGGAGGTAGCTGTAAAGGAAGCAGCACGGCTCACAGAAAAGCGGGAAGACGAAGAGATAGAAGATCATCACGGACGACGTCTCATGAAGTTGCGGGAACAACAAAATCTACGTTACCTCATATGCCGCACTCAATGCATAATTTGTTAGAAGTAAGTAAATGTAAAATATTATTGAATTCAATAATTATTTTTAATAGTCAACAATCAAAATTTCACTCACTTTTGAAATATCATAGTATCAAAATCGCCTAAAGTAGATAAATCAAATCTTAGCCAAAAAATACATTAAAAAAACATCTGTTACTTCACTTTTTAAGGTGCCTTGTTGCGTAAATCGAGGCAGGAAAGGCGGCAGACGTAGATCAAGATCCCAAGCTCCTGCACTAGCGACATCTTCTTCCTCAGAGGAGTCGGTATCTAATGCATCAGTCGCGTCCGTCGCTTCTGCTCGCGAGTTAAGGCTGCCCGACTTCGATATGCAGGTATGAATATTGCAGAATTTATATATATTTTTTGGAATTTTATCCAATTTTGCTGTTGTCTGCACTATTCAATTTTATGATTAATTCCTAATTTTTGTCGTCTTTGATTGAAATTTTGGACTTGTTAGTGGAAATATTAACGCAAAGCCTTGGTCTATTAAGGTTTTCTTTCTTTTAATTCAGAATTCCATCTTAAATTAATTCTTTATTTAACCAAATATATTTGCTTAAACATACACATTGAGAATAGAAACTGATCAAAAAAACATTTTTTATTTTCATTAAAAGTCCTTTTAAATATTGAAAATATTGTTTAAATATTATTAAATTAAAAAAATATTTCTTATATTGTAAAAAAAGTAAAATATTTAGTACTCCAAATATTCTTTATTTATGTATGGATTTTCTTCATCAATAAAAAAATCAGGCCGTAAAAAATAAAAATAGTGACTGTGTACCTTTTTGCATTTTCAGCTGATTCGATTACGAGTTCAGGATACATCTCTGATTATAAAACGAATTAAAATTATAAAAATGTTTAAAGTTAAAAAATATTGCAAGGTAATTTTTGCAATTTTCATTTTGTTAATTGTGGGTAGGCTGTCTGTAACAACTATACCTCCAAGACATGTAACACCTCAGTCTCTCCCGTGACCATGGATGCTGTAAAGCATTCGAAACGTCGGGAACCAAAAATCTACTTAATCTTATTTTTAAAAATTAAATAATGTTTCCTTTGAGTGAAACTATATATTTTCAGTGTTTAACACTTTTCTTCCATGTTTTGTGCGTTTTTTCCACGACATTAGAGTCGATATGTAGAATTTGTAAGATTTTATCCTTACCATAGACCCTATCGATTAATTCGATAAAATAGTGATGGTGGCCTTTTTTGCATTTTTATTTGGTTCGATTCCCGGTTCAGGTAAGCTTTTTAAAAAAAAAATGAATGTATTTATTATTATTTTTAAAAATAAAGAAATGTTTCCTTTGAGTAAATCTTAATAACTTCAATATTTAAGGTATTTTTCTTCCATGTCCCATCGATTTGTTCCACCCTATGTATAAATAATGATAAATCAGTTATATTTTGTTAGTTTGTAGGACAGTCATTTCACACAACAATGGAGTAACAATTCAATGTATTTTTGTGCATAGAGCAAATTCGGAACTGGCAGTTATATATGCTAAAATTATCGTAGTATCGATCATTCGTCGTCGTCTCCGTCGGAAATCACTTGGTTGAAAGATCATTCAGGTCGTGGTGAGGGGACTCATTAGCATCTGGCAATGCAGCTGGGCGTGAAGCCAAGAAGCGCATTGGGTGGCGGCCCACCTCGGTGGGTGGTATGACATGCGGGTTGCTCCCGATACTTCTCTGATAGCAGAGTACTCAGTCGGAGCAACCCCATGCTTGTTTTGGTCTACTTCGACGGGCCTGCTGTCGGGGTATCGTGGTGGGTTGGGTTTTAGTTGGTATTACTTACTTTGCCGGTGAGTCCCATATAACCATCCGTATGCATGCAGGTGGTATGCCTAAATGTATTTCCCACCGTTAAAAAAAGTAATACAATGAAATAATGATTGATGAAGAAACTCGATACTTCCCAAAAATATACTTTTAGCTTATGCGCTTTAGCTTTAATATAAAAAAGTACCTAATATACAATAACTACTAACAATAAAAATGAGATCGTCTAAGCACAAAATGTTCTACGTTTCGATGTCGTTATCACTATTATTGTGTTATAGCTTGCACTTCAAATTATTTTAAGGAAAATTAAGGCAAAGTTTTGATATATTTTGAAAAAGTGTCCTTTATGAGATAATTATGCATAAATATGTATATGAATATTGATATTTCATTTCTATGTTTCTAATATTAATTTCATTCGCTAACTTTGCCTATATTTTCCCTATAAGCAATGGTTTAGCTTGTTACGTTCAGTTCGCCACGTGTAGTGTGTTCGCAGCCAGAGACCACGCGGCCCAAGAAGCCGCTCCGACGACAGAAGTGCAGGAGCTCTGAGGTGATTGGCTTTATCTGACCATTGTACTGGCTACCATTATATTTTCATCTATTACTTTACAAGCAATGTTATATTTCATATTAGTGCGTCTGTAAATGCCTATTGTATCTATATTTTTTTAACGCCTTGCTCTCGCTTCTCTTGGGTGCCGTTTCCTAGATGCCGAACTTTAGCTCACGTATTGCTCCACTTCATAGTCTGTCTATATACATATAAATTCATCGAGCCATTTAAGTTTGAAGGAGTCATATTTTCCTTTTAATCCTCTTGATTTGCCCTGTTAACTTGGTCTTTATATTAAAATAACTTAATACTTTAAAAAATAAAGCAATAAAATATGTCGCTTTATAATAATTGTAGCCAGTGTAATGCGTGTTATATATCTGCATTTTAGTTATTTTTTATATATTTTCTTTAATTTTCACACTATTTAAATAAAATTAATCTAAAAAATTACGATAAATTGTTATAATTTTAATTATTAAGCATTATAATATGTTACATTTTTCTAATAAAATTAAAAGAAAATATTTTAGACCAAATCTGATAGAAATTCGGTATATACTTAGTTGAAAATCAATATCTTGAAATTAAATGAAAGTTTGACCATTGAGCTGTAATCTAGCCGTTAAATAATCACGAAAATCGGTTCACAGCTGTGCAAAGAAATTGCCTGACATGCAGAGATAAACATACACCCAAATTGAATTTTTGCATCTTTTTTAAAGTCCATTCAAAAAGTATCGCGTACTGCAACTACTTACTATTTGCTTATCGAAGTCACTGTTAACTATTAATAGAAACTTACATGTTCTTTTGTCTTACATAGAGAGTTCAAAGATGAAAAATTATAGATTTCGTATTAAATATCGATTCTTTTTATATTCTTCTTTATATTCTATCGTTATTAGGTATATTTTTAAAGCCAGAAATTCTCTCCATCAAACTAAGTATTTTGTTTCGAGACTAGTGGTAGAAGCTTTTAGAGTTTTATACTGTAAGTTATACCAAGTAGAGTGATGGTTATATTACAGGACACCTCGTCAAAAATATCTTCGAGCTTGGACCTTACAGAGGACTCGCGGAAGCCAGCCAAAGTGAACAAGCTACGGACTATCGGAAACCAAATCAGGTTTAATGTTTACTATTATTATTATCATTATAATATAATTCTTTTACTTTAGACATCTAGATAGACTTTCAATATCTTCTTTTTAGTAGATATTAGATTTTTAACGCAATTTGCTTGCATTAATTAAAATAAAAGTAGCGTACTTGTATCTAGTATGTTTAATAAGTAACATATCTTTTGTTCTTCTTAAAAATGTTTACTATAATATTTTATCAGAGAAATATTTATGGAATCCTATAGTTTATTTAAATTTTAAACAACTGCGTGATACAATAGCCGGTGATTATGGGTTCGATTTTGACAATAAGTACGCCATAAATTGGCGGATAGTAAACAAGTATTATTCAACCATTATTATAATCAATTTAAAAAACAATAATTAAAATAATAATTTACTATTACCATAGATCAAAAAAGTATTAGATACACAATCCCATGCAAAAGTTCTCTTAAAACTGTTAACAATTGTGCTTAGATTATTATTCTAATTGAAATAAATATACAACAACGTAAATTGCGCTTTAAATGCAAAGTTTAAAGTTTTCTTTACAAAAAAAATTAAATCAAAAACGCGCTCAAATGTTCAAATGAGCGCTCATTCGGTGAGGACATTTTTTGCCACTGATTATGTATCTAGTACATTTTTGATCGATGACTATTTCTCACAAAACCAACATGATGTACGTTCAAATAGAAACATTTCCACAGATTCCTTCGTCGTTTAGAGCGAAGTTTAAAAATGAAAGAAAGCTACCCCGCGATATCAGACGACGAAGGCGACGAGTCGTCCAGTGTGACGTCACCATTGCTTCAGGGGAGAAAGGAGCTCAATAGAACAGGTCACGCCATATCCGCACCACTTCTTACTGCCCGACCAAAGATAACTAGACAGAGGAGATACGACAAGTCTCTATGTAATGAAGAAACTAGGACGTTAAGTGCTGCACCGGGACATGATAATTCTGATTAAATTGTATTTGTAAGAAATAAATACTATAATGGTTATTGGTAACATTTAAAGGTTTTCATCGTCAAAAGTTTTTTAAAAAGTAAAGATAAAAGGAATTCTTTCCGATGTTGTCTAGATTGTCTAAATTTGGGGTGAATTGATGAAAAAATACATCGAATGAAATGGGGAAAAACTAAAAGTGGGAGGCAAAATTTATGGGTAAGGCTAAAAATTGAGAAAAACTCATATTATATTTACCATGTTTTCATACAAGATTCTAATCTAATGTGATATAATGTAATATGACGCGTAGAATTGTTGTTACTGTAGCCATATTTATTCTTGCGTTTCAATTTCGTTACGTTTTGATGTCTTCGATTTTCGATGGTAAGTTTTGTAAATAAATTTCCGATAGCAATAACTTATTTAAGTGTGTGTGTTTTATTAGAATTAGCGGGTAAGGCTGTCTGCACACTGCCGTTTCTGAATGCGATTATTCAAATACGTTCTGATGTTGAATTCTCTAATCTGAATATTCTAAAAAAAAACTCTGTAATTGAAGAAATATTTTCAATTAATATAACTTTAAAAAAGTTGTTAAACATTAGGCAATATTTACACTACCTTTTTCGCTTTCAGCAAGGTTGTAGATAAAAAACTCTTTTTTAAGAAAATGTCAACTTTAAACACTCTTTATTTGAAATTTCGAACTTAACGAACATCTGAATCAATTCAAATCGCTATTTGAATTTAGAACACTGATTTGGAAAACGGAAGTGTGCTAGCAACATCATAATATCTTATGAATTAACATAGTTACGTTCATTTAGCAAACTCAGACGAATTCGTGTGTATTTCTTTGAACGCACTATTATTTCTTGTTATAAATAAATAATTGTATAAAGATGTTTTTGTAAATATTTTTAAAAGTATTGCTCAAATGGATATTTTGTGAGTTGTCTTTTGTGCACTATTTGCTATTGTACATATATTGTTTGATATGTACATACCGGATACGAGAGAACTTTTCTTTCTTTATAAGTACCTATATGCTATATATAAAAGACTTGTAAGTTGTTAGTTCGTAAGATTAAAAACAAATCGAAAGGCCCAAAAAAATTGGTATACCAAATGCACAATTACTATTTACTCTTATACTAATATATATTGTGTAAAATAAGCACATATATTATGCTAGTAGGTCTTGAAACCTAACTATTCACCGACGCACTATTTCTATTTATTTTTTTCTTCATAATATACTTCTAATATCTTTCGTAAGTCTGACAATTAAAAAAAATGTCTTTTAAAATGACGTTTATGAAAAAAGATGTTGGAAAAAAAATAAAAGAATTCACCCAGCAATAATAACATGTGATTGAATCGTTCTAAGACTGACTTGTGTGTGTGTCAGCAGTTTAAAATATATTTTAAAATTTCAGTAATTGCGTAATTCGTTACATATTATTTCTTAGATCAACTTGGATATAATCTAAGAAATTTAACTTAATTTGTACATATTTTGAAAATAAAAAATAAAAAGATTCAACCACTTTATCGGCAGATTGATATAAAATTTCTATATCACCTTTGTTTATTTTCTCATTAAAAAATAATATTTCTTTCAATTGTTTAGAAATTGTCATGAGTTAAGATTTTAATTAGTTTTACAATAAACATTTAAAATAATGGCCTGTTTGTTGAGACTGATTTTCTAAAACATATTCTAAAATTCTATTTTTGTTTTGCACTATTTTTGTACCAAATTATGTTTTTCCTCCATAGATTGTAAATTCATTTTTTTTCAAATTTCTAATTTAAGCTTTATACGACAAACATCACTTTTCCTCTAGTACTATCTTTTGTAGCCATTTAACCTCCTAAACTAAGATTATTGTGCAAAATAACCTTTTATTGTAGACGGTATATCGACTTTTTTGATATTATTTTCGATTTTTTATTAATATTTACTCTTATCTGTTAACTTATACCTACGTTAATTTCAATTTATGACAAAACTTTATATATACCCAAAAATGAGCACCTCTTAATCTAAATCTTATAAGCAATATTATAAGTTAAGTATCCTTAAAAATATTCTTAATAATTATTCTTAATGTAAAACGCTGTGGCCTGTGATGGATTCGCGTAGATGTAGTCCTATGTCAATGATGAAAATATTGATGTTCAGATTTTTTATCTGTCCTTGACCTTAAATACTTCTTTCTAGTTATTGTTTTAAAGTAAAAGAAACTGTTGTTTATTATTTAAGTATAAATTCTTTAAATCTTTATGTATTTTTAAATGCTATCCTCGAATTTACGGTTACCATAATAGTCATGTTGTAGGACCATTGATGATAAGAATAATTCACTTAAAATAAGAATAAAGTGCACCTTTGTAGGTTAAGAAGTCGCTAACATATTAACTTATCTTTAAAAATCATTAAATAGTATTTGAGAAAATCGATATTTTGATTTTTCATCTGTTAAGAGTTTTAAAATCGATGTGCGTATGGTTTTTTTTTATTTTTAACTTAAAATGTTAATCGTAATTAATTTATAATTTAGAA
The DNA here is from genome assembly GCA_947093115.1 of Brenthis daphne. Lineage (NCBI taxonomy): Eukaryota > Metazoa > Arthropoda > Insecta > Lepidoptera > Nymphalidae > Brenthis > Brenthis daphne. The sequence continues at coordinate 1,566,838 of OX352483.1, read as the reverse complement.
TTTTATATTTTATGCAAGTAGATGTGTGAACGAGGATGTAAATAAGTGCGATTTTACACTATACGCATATTTGTTAAGATATATAATCATAATTACCATCTTATTCACGATGTAAAAACAAAGTAAATTAAATTTTGCTTGTTATTAATTCCAAGTGTTTTATTTTCTTCCACAATATATTTTACAAATACAAAATAAACATAGTAAAACCTATAAAATTGGTATAATCTATATTATAGATACATATTATATTATACAAATTATAAAACTAAGTCCAAAATCTTATTGAAATATGTAGTTATTATTATCGATACAGAGGCCGAATCTATAGTTTTTAGAATTTTTGTTTGTCTGTCTGTTACCGCATCACAGAAAAACCACTGGAGGGATTTTGATGAAATTTGGTATGATGAGAGCTATATCCGGGTGAACATATAGGATACTTTTTATTGGGGGAAAATATCTCATCTCTAAGATATCTATACTAAACCTTAAAACGTAAATACATAAATTAATAAATACATCACTTCCTGTATTAATATTGTCCTGACCGATTTCGGTCAAGGCGGCCTATCTTAGTAAGCCATGTGCGCAGGAGAGATATAGTGTACGTATTATTCCTTTTACTATCAAAGTCCGATGAGACGAAACTTCAACGCCGATAGCTTTACGTGCCTGCACAAGGATGTCCTGCCAACTTTTTAACTCCGGACTGCTACTGAGAATTTCTGAACAAAAAGACCGGAAGGGCGGAAAAACACGCTGAAACAGTGTATTAAAGTATGTAAATTCGTTGCTTCTGAAGTTATAAAATATATGAAAATTAAATAATTATGCGTTTGTTTAATTATACTGCTGATTAGAAATGATTTCGGGCACATTGCTTGTAATAAAAACAATATTGTCATTATTTTTTTTATTAATAATTAAAAAAAATACAGCACAATTTACAGATTTACAACTTAAAATAGTTAGGTACTTATTCACTGGGATTAAAGACTGATAGAAGTTAATAGACAAAGCGCACAGAACCATAGAGATAATACACATAGAGTAGGCAAGCCGGTCAAAAGTGTGACGATAGAAAGGGACAAAGAATAACCAGATCCCTTTCTATCTCTTTTTATTTTATACCTTTAAAACACGAAAGTGATAAATTAAATGACTTAAAATATAGAATTGGAATGTACTATAATAAATTAACCATTTATGGCGGTCAATAAGAATTGTGCGTTAAACATTACACACACAACTACACAACTACAGTACATAAAAGATTTAAGTTATATTAAGCGTATTAAAAACGAAATAAAATTTAATTTCATAAAAAAACTAAGATTTTAAGTTATTACAAAAATTAAGATATTATTTTATAAAAAAATAATTTTTCATTACTCATTGTGCATTTTAATTAGAGTTATGCGCCATAAAGTCTACTACTGCGCATGCGTCATGAAACAAAGATAGAAACTAGGCAGATATCTTCTATCTTTTTTTCTCCACGCCTCACCGTCACATATAGTACTGAATGGCAGTTGCCTATTCCATGTATACTATCTATATGCGAAAACCACAATAAGTTTATATTTAAGTCCAAAAATACTTATATTTTATAGTATTAAGTTTTAAACAGCATATTTTATTTAGAAGTCCATTGGCTACAAATTCGTGCATTTGTACATAATACAAAGTCAACTGGTACTTGGTTGTCCCGATAGGAAAACGAAAACTCCTGCCCAGAAGATGAAAATTTATTATTAGATTTGTTTTTCAATGAGAAACCAAAAAGAAAATTTTTCTCTTCCCCTCGGACCGCGAAAGCACGGTAATGTAATGCATATATATTACCACGGTAATGTAATGCATAATATTACCGTGATATTACCGTGGCGAAAGCGTTTAGTTAAGACGTGTGAGCGTACGATATTTAATAATTTATAATAATTAAATATATCTTGTTCCGCACAATTTTGTGAAGTACCAGGCGCACATAACGCGCAAGAAGTCAACTACGGGTGAAAAGGATAACAACAGTGAACGAAACAGTTTCGTGAGCTACGCTACATAGTGCGTACGCGACGACGCGATGCTGGAACAAAGCTTTCCGTGAGTCATATTACTTAGTCGCTTAGTGCAACTCAAAGGCGGAAGCGGTAGCGGGACAAAATATAAGGGTCTGGCCCAAGAACATATTCATATTCAATTCTGTGTTTTCTTAATAAGTGATTTTATAAGATGCCAAAAGTACAACGAACTCCTCTGGTCACAAAGTGTTTCTGAGCCAAACGTTGACAAGATGGAACTTTTCACAGAGTTTTTCGGTGACAATGAGCCGCCGAGCTATGTTCAACAACGACAAAAAAGGGCTAGAGATCATGGAATTGAGGATGAATTATTGAGTTTTAAAAAAGGTCACAAAAATCATCTAAATCGGTCAAGCCGTAGGAAGATAACACGAACACATGGACACGAGAATAAAGAAAAACTAATAATTTTTGAAAGACAATAGAATTTTATTTACAAAACTTATTTCTAAATATCACAAATCACAATATTCACTTAGGTCGGCATTCAAACATATTTTTTTAATCTATTGATTTGATTTTTTTAATCTATTGTTATACATTTAATATATTGTGTAAAAATTATATTCGGAAAATATTTAGGTGCAATATTTACTCGTGTTATACATATAAAAAAAAATCGCGAAGAAAATCGAAAAGATAATTTTATTTAAAATGTCATTTTTAGGACGCCGTACCCGAAGGATGCCAACGGAACCCTATTACTAAGCCTCCGCTGTCCGTCCGTCTGTCAGAGGGCTGTATCTCATGAACCGTAATAGGTACAAAGCTGAAATTTTCACAGAGCATGTATTTCTAGTGCCGCTATAACAACAAATAATAAAAATAAACAAAAATAACAAACTAAAAATACAAGAAACATTTTTTAACGGTCGTAATCGATCATCGAAGTTATTATTATTATTTACTTATTTAATTCTTTTCATTCGTCAAAAATTACTGAATTATTAACGTATGTATATTATTAATGTAGGGTGAACTCAATTTCCGCACTTAAACTAATACTATACGGGACTTGACTTAAACAAGGGATCTCTTTACAATACTCGAAGAAAACCAGGCAAAAATATCTCGTAACATAATTCGTTGGCTTACTATTACAAGGTTCTTTGTTAATTTTAATGAAGTTTAGTAATTTTTACAGTGGTTTTGGTTTTGCAGTGGTAGCCCAGTGGTGACGCGCTTGCTTGGGTAACCGAGTGAAGCGGGTTCAAATCCCGGGTCTCGCACCTCTGATATTTTCATGTGCGAATCATTTTCAACATGATTACCACTGGCCTTACAGTGAAGGAAAACATCGTGAGGAAACCTGCATGTCTGAGAGAACCTAGCAAGTTTTCGAAAGACATGTGAAGTCTGCCAACCCGCACTTGACCAGCGTGGTGGACTATGGCCTGATCCCCCCTCATATTGAAGGGAGGCCCGTGCTCAGCAGTGGGACGTTAAGAAGGGCTGAATACAATTTTTACATAGAACTTCGTTATTTTGTTATCGTAAAAAAACAACATAGAACTATGTAAAATTGAATATTTTGTAGTTAAAGTGCCGCTATCTAGTGGTTTGTTTTTGCAAAACTGTAGCTAATGACACATAGAACCTTGTAGCATTAATAACTAAATAAGTACTAAAATTGTAACATAGAACCTTGTAATAGTGAGTCAACGATATGTAGGTACAAAAAAACCACAATTGAATATGTCTTTTAAATGAAGATATAAATTAATTATAATTTATATAAGAACATTTTTATTCTATTGATAGTTTTTTTTTTCTAATCTCATTTATTTTACTGCCTTACCTTCTTGCTTTAGATAAAATAAAATAAATTAAGTATACAGATTGAAAATATTTCAAATTATAAAATATTAATTACATAGTAGATATTATAATACCTAAAGCCATTTACCATCAATCAAAAAAGTACTAGATACACAATCCCATGCAAAAGTTCTCTTAAAACTGTCACCAATTGTGTTTAGGTAATTATCCTAGTTGAAATAAATATACAACAATGTAAATTAAACCTTAAATACAATGCTTGATTGAAGTTGTTTTCACAAAAAAAAATTAAAAGCGCGCTCAAATGTTCAAATGAGCGCCCATTTTTTTTTATTGTGTATCTAGTACTTTCTGATCGATGCCATTTACAATAAAAAATGTACGATCATGCATTATTATAGAAAATACATTACAAGCTTTTTTTTATATTAAATTATTTAATATTTCGGACATTAAAAATCAATAATTTAAGCAAATATAAAAATAAAAAAAATAATCTGTTTTATTATGCATTATATTATCACAATACTATGACTGGCAAATATTAACCAATTGTACTTATTATTATTATTTTAAATTATACGTATATAATACAAATTAAATACTTAATATTTTATAAATTATTTAGAAATTACAAAATCATGTACTAACATTACAAAAAAAATTTTCCATAAATTATCACTTGGGCATTATTTAAAAAAAGCACAACCATACAAAAAATACGTAAAGATAATTTACAAGAAAAATGTGTGTAGTCTAGACATACCATTAAAAAAATCAAAAAATCACTCTTCTTTTTTTTTAAAAAAAACAACATTTTTACAACCACAAAAAATCCAACCGCAAGTCACAACCCATTCCTAACCAAAAAAAAAAACTTATTAAAACATACCATCATGTATCCCAATCGGTACTAAGATGGCCAAAAATATGGCGAAATTCCTCAAAACCAACTTCCAATCATCGGGCACCGCATACGGAAGAATAATACTAGTTAACTTATGTATTTCATGAGCGGTGAAAATAAATATATAGGATGTTAAAATAAGATTTAAAATGGGAGCTCCAGGTATCAAAACTAGAACACCATGTGTATCTGCCGCTAACCATATATGGGATTGACTTGCGAACAGTTCTAAAGTGATAGTCCCAAACCAGGCGAAGAGACTGGAATGCTTAGTTCTGAGAGCACCCGACACATTTCTTAGGAGAATATAACTTATAATAGGAAGAAAAGCCACGTAACTATGTATTTCGTTGCAATCGAATGTGTTTGAACAGAAAAATGTAAAAGTGATGTAGCTGCCTAAACCTATGAAGGCTAGAAACGTGGCACTAAGAGAAAGTCCGGGAGTAAATAAATTGCTGTGGTTGTTATCGTCTAGGAAATTGTATCTTTGTGCTAGAAGATACGCGGTTGCGAATATTATGCCGTACGCCATTGAGTACCTGTTAAATATAAATGATGTTAGAAAAACGTTAAGATATAAAATTAAAATATGTTATATACTTTTTAACATTCTTATGGACCTCTTGGTATACAAACTTCAAAATAACTTAAGAAATAATTATTTAATGTCAGCCAATCAGATGTAAACTATTTATTTATTATTTTATATAAATATATCCACAAAAAAAGACGATTTGAGTACTTTTTTTTATTATTTTAGAAGTCACTCAAATATGAGCAAATATATTTTTTTTGCCTACTATTAATAGTATTGCATTAATAAAAAAATGTGTAATATTAAGATGAAATCGGATCTACATTCTCTAAAAATAATAATATCCTGGTACCAAAAATATTTTTTTTAATTCACACAATATAAAAACACTCACCTATCCTGCTTCCAATCCAACCACCACTGGTGTATATCATCATCGGCATTCACAAACAAAGCTTTCCATGGTCTCATCACGAATATCTTCTGGAAGAACACTTCACTCATGTACAGGACCGTGACTATCGAGAGGAGGCCTAGAACCTTGAGCGCTATGTAGAGATACTGATAGGGCTTCGTCTCTATCGTGTGGGCAGAGGACTGTGTTATGTGCGGGGGCAGAGCGAAGATTGCGAACATCTGTTGAAAGGTTTTTTTAATGAAAAAATTGGACAAGTGCGAATCTGACTCGCACATGAGGGTTCCGTAGCATTGAAATATGTATTAAAATAAGTTTATAATCGCATTTTTTTTGGGATGTCACAACTAATTTTCGTTTTTTTCCCTTTACTTGTGCTATAAGGAAGTAGATTTGATTTTAATTTTCTTGCGAGTGTCAAAATATGTGGCATAAACGTCCATATCTTTTGATTGCATTGACATAGAAGTTTGTTCTTTTACAGCTCTAAGGGATTGCAGAGCTTCAGCTCATATTCATATTTGATATTGACTTGATACCTTCAAGCGTTTCTGAGAAAAAGGATCTTGACAGACATACAGACGGCCAACGAAGTGATTCTATAAGAGTTCCTTTTTCCTTTTGACGTTACGGAACCCTAAATAATCAACAAAATATCAACAAAACCACTTGTTGGAAAAATATACTTCTTGCTTCTCCTGGGCAAACTCGCTAGATCATAGACCTTATCTATGCCTTCAAACTAAGATGAAGGTCAAGAGTGAGCCCATTTTTAATTAAAAAAAATATATATATACTCATTAAAAAAACACTTACCAAAGTATACCAAAAGGACACCAACGGTATAAAACTGTAGAACTGATACGGTCTATTCATAGTTAGGCAAAGCACAATCGTTAGAAAATTCAATCTGAATATCACTCTGAAATATCTCACAAGGCCCGTGTCCCCGGTTTTCCATGTATAATAGAAATGGCCATATCCAGTTAAGAATAGATAGGCAGAGACGAGTGCCCTAACTAGCATGTATATGGGAAGGACTTTACTCGCACCGGTCACTTGGTACACTAAAATAACTAATTGCATCCAGCCTTTCCATTCGTTTGTTTGTTCACGATGGAGAACTCTTGAATGGCTGAAAAAAAAATTACCAACTTTAAAGAAGGAAGGTTTTCTATTTAGCAGTATTTTTTGTTACGTAAGCAATGATTTCGCGTTTTACAAAGTGATTTTAATAATATATTTTTTTAATTATTAGGTGTTTTTAAAATTCAAAGAATTAAACATCACAATAATGATGTTATAATTTTGAATTAATAAATATTTTTTAATTAGTTAACTTGAATTAATACAATTTATTTTAAATGTATTTACCAAAAAAACAAATAATTTTAAAACAAATGGTATAGGCATTTTAGTTCATTTAGAAATCCAAAAGTTCGCATTTTATTCAAATGACGATTTTTTTTCTACAACAGAGAATATTATTTAATTTTATCTGTAAACGTTATGCATTGAATATATACACGTATGTTTGAAGATGTATCAAACCAATATTTGTTAAGGTAAAAGAGATACTTTTAAGTCTGCCTTTTTGTTAGTCCGTCATTCAAAAAAGGTTAGATGTATTTAAATAAATCTATACCAATTTACATATATAAAAAAAATAAACAAAAAACAACTTACCTACTAGACCTCGATTCATCTGTGAAGAACAGTCCCAAAGCAAACACATACCCGACCGGCAACCAAAAACTCCATTCCGAGTAATATTTATTTTCCTTCATAAAAAAATTAGTTCTATCGCACAGATAAAAGTACGCCATAATCATTCCAAGCTTGGCGATGGCGTTTATGGCAGATGGGGGTTCGATGACCTTTTGGTTGACGAGGGCATACCCTTCCATACGTTGTTTTATATTCTGTGACCAACGCCATATGTACCGGATGCCGGCTAACACTGCGCTAGAAAAATATTATTGGACTATTGAGTATTCATTTAAAATAAAATATTAATGTATAGTAATATTATAAAGAGGTAGAGTTTGTGAGTTTGTGACGTTGTAGGGGGTAATCTCTGGATCTACTGAACAGTATAGTATAGTACAATAATATTTATTTGAACATGATTTGAACTTTGCTCTACAAAAATAATTTATCGACTCCACATCTTGCACAACAACAAACCTAACTGTAACTCGATAATTTTGAATCAACTAGAAATATATGAAAAATTAAAGTGTTATTGTTTTATTTTATGCATAATGAAAAATGAAGTAAACAAATCATCTAAAAAAAACTTTTACCACATAAAATGTCATTTATATTGTTTTACAGAGTTTCAATTCTAATAACAATATATTTTTTTTTAAATTAAATCTTACACTGACTCAAACCGTCAATAAAAAATCGCACCCACAAACAACAAACTTCATTAAAAAAAAAAAAATACTCACCACAACAGGAAGAGCGCGAACGTGACCACCTGTATCTGTGTGCAGGGCTCCGGCGTGGCGCAGCAGGTGCCGTCGTTGAAGTTCATGTGGTCGTTGCAGAACATGTTCAGTAGTATCTGGGCCGAGTGGCGAAGCGCCGGGCCGCTCGCGGCGCCGTCCGTCGGCCGCGGGGAGTTCCACAGCTTCGTGTCGCTGTGTTGTAGTATCTGGTAATGTTTTCTTTTTGTATTCATTGTTTTAATTATATTTGTATTATATTAAATGAAACTATCTTTTGTAATTTTTATTGCGGATTTATTTTGATTTGGGATCCGCGACGTTTCGAATGCTTTACACCAATCATGATCACGGGAGAAACTAAGGTGTTAGACGTCTCAAAGATCAATATACAGTTGATACAGATATCTGTGTACTAAATTTTTATCCAAATCCGTTTAGCGTTTTCAGTTAAGTAGTGGACAAACATATTTCATTATGGCTCATTTAGAGAATAAAGAAGCGACACCATGAAGCATTTCATATATTATATATTATTTTATAAAGCATGCATAAATACATAGGTTAATTTGTATTTATGGACTTAATATACAGCTGAGTTTATTTAGATATGTAACCCATATCATCATCATCAGTTTAAAAGGCCTTTATTTATTAGGATGTTGATATTACAAATGCGACTTGATGACAGTCAAATGGATTTAAATGAAACTTGACACATCGAACTTTTCCATAGATGGCGCTGTTCAAGAACATATAAAAAAAAAGAACAGAACATATTTTATATTGGTTGGGTTCATTCAAGTATTACGCTAGCAGAATTTTAGTAAATATCAACCCCTCCCTCCCCCTTATCAGTAAAGTAAGCAAACTTCTTATTCTTCCGTCCTGCATGTAATCATTATATTGTATCAAAATAACAGCTGTTTACTAAATTCATATGAAATTATATACTTACAATACTTATAAGAAAAACACATTTTATTTTTAAAAAATCTGTCTGTTCTGGCTAATCTCCGAAAGTCCAGCCGACTAATTATGACGGGACTTTCATTGGCAGATAGTTATTGTTATAAATAGTAATTTAGAATTAGGATTACGATCATAAAAACTAAAGAGCGAAACGAGTTTAAGTCACTAGTCAATAATAAGCAAAGCAAAGACCCCCCGCCACCCTTTGATGTTTTTACGTAATGCTTCATTGGCCACTTTAAATTAAATCTAACCTCAACAGCAGCTCTATTATACGCGTCGATATCACTGTTACTAATTTTCACATCATTTTTCATCTTAGAAGTGTCAACAGATTCCAGAATCTTCCATAGAACTTGAGTCCCTCTTGCAGATAAAGCGTCTATCGGTTGGACAAGTTGAGTTAAATTTCTTTTATATTCTTCTAATACTTGCTGTGTTGTGTTTCTATTTTTTATTAACTGTAATCCGGTACTGGCCACTATTACTGAGGGAGGTCGGTCTGAATATTGCCTATAAAATTAAAGTTCAAAAATTCAATTAAATAGTTCATAGCATTCATTCCAACAATTATATTGGGTTCGAATCGGCAAAACTTACACAAAAGGGCCTCTGTATAACCAGACTACAAGAAATATATTCTCAGGAAGATTAAAACTGAGAGAGTGAAAGTTGGGTAAAAAATGACTAAATTCGTCAATTATTGAAGGTTTTCAAAGATGATCAGTCGAAAAAAAAAACCATTCAAACCAAAAATTTAATTTAATTATTTAAAAAAACAGTGGGCCACCTAAAAAGGTCAAGAATTTTTGTTCTTTATTTCAAAAACTTTGTTTTTTATAGGTGATAAATTTTACCCCCAAGCTAAGAAAAATACATATATCCACCTCAACTCTAATACATATATCCTATTTTACTATACAAAATAGTTAAAAAATTATTAAGCAACATAAATTTAATTTGCAGTTAGTATAAGAAAAAATATATATAAAATACCATGTTCTAAACTGGTCCACCATCGTTCTAGAAACATCATCACTCCATATAAATGTGACAGACAGTTTCAGCTTGTTATCCACATAAGTATAATTGGGCATTCTATGATCTATAGTTGAATAAGATGAATCCATATCTAAACGAGTTTTGAGTACACCTGATGAATTTCACCGCATGTTCATTAATTAGTAACTAAGAAATGAGCTTCAGCTTCGCTCAATGTTTTTCAGAAAAGATATGAAAATTTTGCTTTTTCGGAAAAGATGCATATAGATTAACTTAACTTAAAGCCGTTTCTGAGATACACAAAATAATTGTATATATATACAAGAATTACTTACTTAATATTATAAGATAACATAAACTTTAATGTTAAATTAAATATAAATTATTTAAGGCTCTTTTTAGTTGTTAGCTACTCGTAGTTGATAATTTTCAATTAAAAAAATGATATTGTACAGCTGAGTGACTTTACCTTGCTTTGCTTGGTACATCCCTAGATGTAAATTTTACTTATGAACCGATTGAAACAAAACAAATACTAAATGATATGTGAAACTTACCACAATACATTAGCGATAACCACACCCAAATTGGTTAAGCTGTTTCTGAGATTAGTGCAACAAACCCACAGACAAACAGACGAAAATTCTAAAAATCATTGTTTTGGGTTCTTTTGCGTTAATAAAGACCCCAATAATAGTTTTTTTTTTTCAAAAATCTTCCATGTAGAGACAGCACTAAGTTACAATTTAATTATATGTGAAATAATAATCTATGTGCAAAAGCAAAAAATAATAATTGAATATTAAATTGTTACAATTTTTTACCTAGCGTCATGATACTATAACCAGTTCAGAAATAAAATTTTATCTAAATCCAATTGTTACAGTCAAGGAATAACAAACACAAATAAAAACTATTGCATATATAATCATTGTTCAGATAATTATACAAATATTGGACTCACCAATAAAGTACTCATATAACTGTTCTACCCTCGAGTCACCTATAAAAGCAAAACTGTTGTATTTGCCCCAAAATGCTAAATATCTTAAACATCTTCTGGCATCACTATAATCAAAAAATAAAATTATATATTTATATATGTTGTATTAAAGTCAAATAATTTAATTAAAGAACACTTTCTAAGAAATTATTTTAATGGAATCAAAAGGAAGAAAGAAAAAAAGGACGAAAAATAAATATTCCATAACTAGAAATATTTATTTTACTTCATTTAAAATCAATTGTTCCTGTAGGAATATAAATTTGAAGACTTACGTTTTAGAATATTTGTGCAACATACACCCATATGGCTGCCATTCGTGGTCACCCTTATATCGACCAGAAGATAATAACCAAGTGCATGAATCAGGACCTGAAATTTGACAATGTGACCATTTTTATTTTAAATTACTAAAGAAAACATTCCCATACATATTTGATGACATCTTTGGCTCAATTTGTAGTGACCCTACTTGCTGTGCCAGCGGTCGCGGGTTCGAGTCCCGCTGAGGGCAATCACTTGTTGTGATGAGCACAAATGTTTTCTAGTCATAGGTGTTTGTTTATATTTATAATATGTATATATTTAAAGTTATATATGTATAGTGTATCAACTATTTTGTATCCTTATCACAAGCCTCGTTAGCTTACCATGGAACTAGATAGTGCTGTGTGTTAATGTCCCAACATATTTATTTATTATTTATACTACGTGTGTGAAAACATAGCTTACCATATCGTAAATGCAGTATTCCATGATATCCAATAAATCCTATAACTAGAACAAAGGCCAAGAGTTTTGCATTATCCACATTTAATTGGTCGATAAACCATTCGGCAGAACTCTTTTTTGAATAGGAACCCATAACTATTGTAGGTTCGCAACATGAATTAAAACCTTTTTTACCGAATGATACAATGACACATTTGCGAACTTAAACAAGTCTTTTTAAATAAATATCTTATTTTACATGTCATACATTTCTTAGAAATGGATACAATATAGACATGCGTAGGTCCGGATTGAAATAGTTCCCGGAACTATGTCCTAGGCCGGAATGATATCGTTCCAATCCGCGATGTCAATTGAAACAGGTTCACAGTTCCATATAGTTCCACATGTGCAGGAGTGAGATGGAGCGAGTAAACGAATATATTGGACCGATCACCGGAGCGACTGACTGAACTGAACGTAACCGACTCCTGCCGAACCTACCCGAGCTGTATATTAATTTTAAGGTGCTTCCTCACAAGAGTTTAGTAAACATCTGTTAAGCCGCGTCCACATGCTGGGCGCTTGCCACAAGCACCGAGAATCTTAAACACGTGCCAAACACCGAACACAAACTAAATACATTAAATAAATAAATTAAAATAAAAAAGCCTTTCATTTCTTGCGCTTACTGTAAATGCTATTAAAACAATTTAAGAAAGTAGGTATTTATTAATTATTAATAAAACCCTTTCATATTCAGTTATATTACAATAATAGTATTAGATCTAATGTTATATTAATTATTATGTATATAAAGAATGTTTATTAATTTAAACTTTTTTCTTAATTTTTACAATACCTAATATGAATTAGAATTTATAATTAATAAAAATAATTACAATAAATAATTAAAAATTAAGATCAATATATATAATAAAATAATTCATAAGTTAAACAATCATTTACAATATTTTTATTTATTTGAAGTAGTTTTTTTTAAGTTTTTATTTTCCATTTTTAGTGTAGATATAGTAGGTACCTAGTACCAAAGTAAGAAGAGGTCAAACAATAAAAAAATATATTTATACGTGTCGAATTGAGAACCTTCTCCTTTTTTTCGTGGATTTAAAATGATTTCATGTTAAAAAATGTTAGGTATGTGATGTTATCTGCTGCACTGCTGTGTGGAAGCGCCATTATATCGCGTAGGTACTGTGTGTAAACTACTGTAGTGACTAGTGCGTGTGCGAGTATTCGCAATAATTATAATGTCATCTCTTACTATGCTATTACAATTAATAATGTGCCAACTTCACTGTGCGTTAAAGTCGATAATTCATTGATTAAATCTGATTTTCGTTTTGAACTTTTAAAACATTAATAATATATTTTTAAATTATAATATTCTTTCACTTTTGACACAATATTTTTGTACTTTGTGGCGTTCGTCTAGATTCACATTGCGCGCGAAAGCACCGTAGTTTTTTGAAGTTGGTTTAATTTTTTTTAAAACCTTTTTTATTTCGTAATTTTTAGTTTTAAGTAAAAACTGAAATAGTTTTTGTAAAAAGTAATAATTACAAAAAGTACACTTTTTTATCCATATCTTCAAAACCACTGATCCGATTTTGATGAAATTCTTACTATTCCCTAAGTTAAAATAAATGTAAGCAAATAAAAAGGCATCATCACGTCGGTCGGAATAGTAGTTTCGGCGAAATGCGTGGACAAACATACATACACACAAACAAACAAACAAACATACATACATACATACATACATACATCTATACACCTATAAAATTTTGTATATTTGCTTCGAAGCCCTAATATATCATATTATGTTAATATCTTGCAGTTCTAATAATATTATATACATACGTGTCGAATTCATAACCTCCTTTTTTTTGAAATCGGTCAATTAAAACTATATCTCCCGCTATGCTGTCCTCGAGAACCGATGACAGTGATAACCTGTTAAAATCGGAACGATCGGATCGGATGAACTATCGGAACTAGATAGTTCCGCGAACATGTTTCGTGAACATAGTTCCTTTATGGAAAGGAACTATTCCATGTTCAATCCACTCCAGGACCTAGTTTGCGCATCTCTGATACAATAATAATATTGAAATTCCATTTTACAAAGTTATCTTTAGTGAAAACTGAAAATCGTAGGATTTGACAGTTAATATGACATTGACATTGTAGTTTACACAACTCACAAGCCGGTAGGTCCTAATATGGTAGAACTAAGGAGAACTATCTCTCGTATAAATAGTGACCAGAGACAAACATCAAATTGGTGGCGCCACAGAAAACAAGTAGATGAATTTAAAACAGCGCCAAAAGCATTAAAAGTAAGATGGTGAATTAAACAAGGAAAGAAAGATTTCCGCTTGGTTGTGACGCACATTTCAAAATAGTTCTAACATAGGCAAACACCGATAGAGAATTACATGTTGTTTTCAAGTAATAATAATTCAGCACATATCACTCCATTTAAAACTGCTAACTTCACATCATATCTACTTGCTACGCCACCGCTATATCTGTGAGTTTCTGAATTATAATTGTTGATTGTTATAGAGTTGGTTCTCCTTAGTTCAACCCTCCATAGTACTCGTCAGTAATAATGGGTACGGATTTTATAATTTATTTATCGTCTATGGTATGTAGGGTAGAGGTAAGAAGAACTTTCTCTGTGTATAAAAAGCCACTGACAAGCGGAATCAAATGAAATGGGGAAGATTTTCGAAAGGAGGGCGCCATACGTATGGCTCCTATTTATATTGAGGTTAAGCAATTTATTGTGATACCTCTTTTGTACTTGCTTTTTTGCTTCTATTGTGTTTGCATCTTACCTATAATCTTTCAAGACATATTTTTTATATTATGTAGGCATCCGATAAGAAAGGATTTATTTGAAATTCATCTTCTAAGCGGGTAAAATAGGGGATTAAAGATTGTATGAAACTCTGTCGTTCTTAATGTCACAGAAAGTGGTGTTAAGCTTTAAGATAAACATAAGAAATATATTTATCAGATTTTATTCGAAATTCATCCCTTAAAGACGCAAAAGGGGATAATAAAGTTTATATAGGCAAAGAATTATTTGTGATCAAAATTACTTGAAACTTATTATTAATGTTCTTCAGTACAATTTCGTCAGTTTTTGTCTTTTGGTAACAAATCACATACATTTTCTTTGGATCCTAGCACTGCACGATTTTTCATTTTAATTAAAGCTAATATATTTAAATGAGCAATTCTTGTGTGTATATAAACGACTCCAACGTAAAAACAAACGGCTAACCAAACAAACAACAACGTAAAAGGAAACAGCTCCAACGATTTTTATGAAATTTAGTATACAAGGGGTTTCGAGGCGATAAATTGATCAAGATTAGTCTTATGTCTGAGAAAACGCGTGTTTTCGAATTTTCATGCGATTTTCTTTTGCATTATTCCACGCAAAATATTATGTTCGATAATTTCACACGCTCGGATATAAGCATCATGGTCAAGCGGCCAAGGCGCAAGATTGAAAAAGCATCTGGGTTCGAATCCCGGTCGTATACATTGGTATAATATATTTTTGTTTTTTTATTTGTATTTAAGTTTTTAGCTTTTTTTTTAAGAAAATTGTACTTTTAAACCAAAAACTTCGAGCGAAGCTCAGTGGCCCAGGTGCTTTTAAATGAAATGAAAAATTTTCATCCATGCTATAGAGCTTTACAATATACTGAGGGCCATAGTGATCGCGATATCTGGCGAGAGAAAAAGACAAAATTCTTTCCCATTGGAATATATTTTCGTACTTTAACGTTACACAGTACACACACACGACAAACGCGATTTGACAGCATCTAACGAATGTTGAACGTACGTTAATAAGGCGTTGCATTGTAATAAGCCCTTAATTTTATTTAAAAAAAAACAAGAACATTAATTTTAAAAATATACGATATGCTATTTATTTGTGTAAGTAAATGAATATCATTTTTTTGAAACTGTGCAATATCTAATTATTTTAGCATTAATAAAAATAAAATATCATTGCACATGTGAGCCCTTGATATAAATTTTTAATGGCAACATTATACGTCTAAATTGGTACAATGGCGGCTATGTCTCCGTCGGAGGTTTGTAAAGTTAATTAAAATATTACGATTAATACTGTGTATCTAAAATTATATATATACCGATTGAAAATAGTCTATATACGTATTTTTATTAAAATGTAGAACTTAAAAATATAATTATTCTACAAATTAGTTATACGTAACTGTTGTGACAGTTTTCCTAGTAGATTTCTTGTCAGGATTTCTATTGTTGTTGTCGAAATATGTTTGTTTTGGAAAAGCCTATGAAGGTAGGAAATTTGTTATTAATTTATTCTTTTGTTACAGAGACGTTTGCAAAAGGAACTTATGTCTTTAATGAAAGAGCCTCCACCGGGTGTTACCGTGGACGGAGACCAGGCTAGCCAAAATCTGACACTGTAAGTGACCTATTTACTTTATGGCTCCGATATTCCAGAAATATCTGTAAATGCAAGTATTTGCACTGCTCATGTATTAACATGCGACATCCTGTTCCGTATTATATATCACATTTGCCGCCTTCATTAAAGATCTAATAAATACTGAAATCACTTAATTACTCGAAATTTAAAATAAATCTTTAATGATTTGTTTAATAAATAAAACCTTCCAATATATATTTTTATATTATTATAATAGAACACTTTCAAAAATATTATTGTTTATTAAAGAAAAAAAATCTAAAGGTCAATGTCATATTTAAGTTATTAATAATCAATGTATGAAATTTAAGTTATTATATGACCAAAATGAATAATTTAAAATACTTCAAGCACTACAAACTGTGCTTTGCAGAATACACGCATGGAGTGGCATATTTCATAAGAAATCCCTCACCATAATAATTTTTGAACAACGAAAGTTTCTCTTGTTGTGGATAGAGCAGATCTTACCTGCACTTGATTTCCATTTGAACATGATGTATATAAATACTGGTTGGAAGTACTCCTTGTATTTCACTAAACAATCACTAATGGTTTTATATAAAATATGATTTTTTATATAATACTTTCTTAGATTTCCATGATTCCTTATAGATCCATGCCCATGATTTCTGTAAAACATTTGTCGGGTGTGTCGGAATGACAAATGTTGTAAACCCATAATCAAAATAATTCCATGAAAAAAACCTAAAAAATAATTTGATATATCAAGATATGTTTTAAATAATCTTTCAATTTGCTTGCATAATTTGATTTTTATAACACTTAATGTGCACATTAATTTTAAATATGTGCATGTATATTTGCATCTATTAAGTTTTAATATATACAGATTATTATTTTTATGAGTCACCGTCAGTCATTTACATCTTGAGAAGTTGATGTTTGTGTATGTACTTTAATTTTAATGTTATTAATGTTAAAATATAATCCACTTAATCAATACATATAGTAAAAGTGTAACTAATTGCTGTCTGTACACGAAAGATATTTAAAAAAAACTATTATTAGGGATCTATATTAACGTAATAAAACCCAAAACAATGATTTTTTTTATTTTTTCTCTATTTGTCTGTGCGTTTGTGCATGCTAATCTCAGAAACAGCTTAACCGATTTGGGTGCGGTTATCACTAATGTATTGTGGTAAGCTTCACTTAATATTTAGTATTTGTTTTACTTCAATCATTTCATAAATAAAAAAGTTTATCAATTTAAAGAATCACCTATTTGTAACTCCGATAGTTCTTTATTAATAAAAATAATAATACATCATTTAATAAACCAAATTGATAATAATAGTTTGTTAGTTTGATTCTAATGAGACTTAGTACATCTCCCCATTCATTCTACAAAGTCTGTTAAATATGCAAATTATAATATACTACTATATCTTGTGGATCTGCTTGCATATTACCACAATAGTTAATTATTCATTAAAATAAAAAATATGCCTCATTTTACACCATTTAAAAGCATAAACCACTTTTTAATATATATATGTGATTTCCGAGTTATAACCTATTCATTAAAAAGGAATTATGAATATCTCACAATATGAATTATTCACAATTGATGAAGATATAAAAAAATGGATGCAAAATTTTCATAGTTTGGCCCCTCCCTCCTCCTTGGTGAGATTTGGTGCTATATTACACACCCACCCACCTCACGTGAGATTAAGCTACAGTTCTTAAAATTCCAAAAAAAATTTTATTCAGACTTTTTTTTATTTTTCCTTTTTCAATATATGAGTACTCTGTTGTCTAATACATATACTATTATATCTAATAGAGTTATCTAATTTTGGCCATATTTATTAATAACTTTGTGCTCTAACTGTACATATTTCAACAATTTTGTAACGCTGTAAGATTACCAAGAAATAAATAAATAAATAAAATAATAGAACCTTTAGGTACTCTCAAAATAAATGTTTTATAATAGCCATGAGATTTTTTCAGTGGGCAAAATAGGACACTTACAAAGGAAACGAAAGGATTTTTTTTTAAGTAAACGATGTTTATGGCAAAATTGAGAATGGTAGCAGAAACAGCAAAATTACGCTAGTATTTTTGACTTCGATATTTTTTTGGCGGACTCCGTCTATATAATTCTTTAATATTGATTGCTTAATATGCGCCCTTCTATTCACTTGTACCAATTGGCAATTGTACTAAATTATTTGTTAAAGCGGACTTAAGTTTTTTTTGTTGAAAACTTGCTACGTTCTCTCAGACATGCAGCTTGGCGGACTATGGCCTGATCCCCCTCGTATTGAAGGGAAGCCTGTGCCCATTAGTAGGACGTTAAAAAGGGCTGAATACATACATACGCATTTCTCAACGAACGTAAATAGTATGAATGATATATAAATAAGACAATATTTACTACGAGCAAGAGCGGATTTGTACGACAAATATTGGCATAGTGTAAATATTGGTTTTATTTTTGGCTACTAGTTTGTTAACAGCATGTTTTTAATATGGCGTCTATAGCTAAAAATAATTTATAATCTGTTATAAGACTCTATTCTTATTGAAGACGATGCTAATTATGCTCTAGAAGACATAGTTTCTTGTATGTTTTTATTACAATAAGCGGAGAAATGGAGAAGTCACTATTTTCTCTGTCAATTCACCAAAAAAGCCCAACATTCGGGATATTAGACTATATGTCTGATAAAAACGGTCTAAGCGTGCGGTTTTTAATACTGTAAAATTACTGCATAAGACGAAATGAAATAACCATATAATATTATATACATAGTTAATAATAGTTTTTGTCTAGATAAGGCGACATTGTATTTTTTAGTGTTACAACATACAAAACAGACGACAAATTTTCTTCTTGGTCCAACTCAAGATTCGACTAAGCCACTAAACCATGAGGGCAGTCTCCCAATATAGGCTACAAATCAATAGCTAAATCGTTCGAGGGTTTTGTGACCCGAATAAATCACCGGTTGTCACATACACGAAAGTCCCCGAATGTGTTTCGCATCACTTGTCACATTCTCTGTCGAAATCACCAATAGGCAATGTAATGAATTTAGATTGAGTTTCTAGATTAAGATTTAAAAAAATAAACTAAGTAAACTACATATATATTTAGTCCTCAAAAAGCCATTTGCATTTATAATATTAACAGCGATTTACCATCTTAGGTCCCTAGGTTAGTTTTAAATAAATAAAAAAATAGTTATCGTGAGTGTACCTACTTTAGGTCGTTGGATTCAAATACAAACTTTCAAACTATTTTACTCTCTTCAAGTTTAATTTTCAGGATAAAAAGTAGCCAATATACTTGTCCAAGGTCCCATCTATCTCTATACGAAAATTTATCAAAATTGGTGCAACGGTTTAGGTGTAAAATTGTAACAGTCAAACAGTAGTTTGGAAGTCGGTATGGAAGCCTTCAAAAATGGAGTACGTTGTTCAACATAATTCATAAATATCATCATACTAACAGATTATTTTCGCAAAATGTTTTTAAATTGTAGCATATTCTTCCTAGTTAATTCCTCTTTTTATTAATGAAAACCATATCAAAATCCCTACAGTAGTTTCTGAAATAAGCACTAACCAACACACACTCAGCGCGGCACGAGACTTTACAATATGCAGTGACCTTATTTTTTATTTATCTATACATATAATAAAATTCTAAGTCGAATCTGTACATTTAATATTTTTTTGGAAAATTTTATTGAAACAGTCATTATAATAATGACTGTTTCAATAAAATACTTAGGCCGAATCTAAGGTTTTTTGAAATTTTTGTGTCTGTAAACATGAGAAAACCACTGGACAGATGTTGATGAAATTTAATATGATGATAGCTGGTTATCCGGGTCAACATATAGGATAGTTTTTACTGCGGGAAAATATCTCATCTCTGAGAAAACTACAAAACTCGAGCGAAGCGAGGGTGAGTCGCAAGTAATTACTATAAATAATGTGAAAGTGTATCTTAGCAAGTGCTTTCACGCACAACGAAGCATCCAATACATCTATTGATAGTATTTACGACTCGCACGTGTTATACACGATGATGTGTCATGTTAGGTGTTTCTGGACAAAATAATTTATACATAACTAGCATTGCCCGCGGCTCCGCCCGCCTTCACATGACCAAAAACCAAATTCTTAGGTTTTACAAATTAGTATACTCTTACATGTACAGTTTTGTATTTTTTTAGATATTTTCAGTTATTATCCTATATGTTGACCCGGATAATCTATCACCATACCAAATTTCATCAAAATCCCTCCAATTTTATTTCTGTGATGCTGTAACAGACAGACAGACAAAAATTCTAATAACTATAGATTCGGCATCTGCATCGATAATAATGTATATTTCAATAAGATTTTCCAAAAAATATTTTATGTACAGATTCAGCTTAGTTACAATTTTATTATATGTATAGATTGTAGCCATGGAAAATACATACATAGCTTTATAGCTTTTGTTGTGGGTGACGGCTTGTAAGTTGTAGGCAATATAAAATGAAAAGAATTTTCTAAATCTAACCGGTAGATCCAGAGATTAGACAGTTCAAAACAAACTCTACTGTATTATGTAAAGATTATGAGTAAAGTAAAAACGGACATCGTCTTCTAACGTTTCTAAAAATCATCTTTTCATTTATCTATTTTGGATTTAAACGTTTTTTTGGACCTTTACTGTAAAAAGACTAAGAATTTGACATGAAAAAAAATCATTCAATAATTGTAATCTATAAATTTTAAGAAGATAAATGTTATTTCGGTTTCCAGATGGACAGTACACATGGAAGGAGTGCCTGGCACTCTGTATGAGGGCGAAAAATTCGTGTTGCAGTTTAAATTTACAAATAAATATCCTTTCGACTCTCCAGAGGTAAGTTTTTAAAACCTTTACGTACTACGTAGTAATAAATATGTTATAGTGGTTGTGAAGATTGATCATTTCCTTCTAATTTTAATTTTGGGATAGCTTTTTTGGCACATTAGTCTGCTGTCTGTGTGTATTCCCTAACAACTTTTATGTAAATCGACAGCTGAATTCGCAAGATTTCTTTATACAGTTGTTAATAATCACGGATTCAGCTATCGTGTTACATAAAAATTCATGTAGAATAACACTACTGTTCTGTTTTCTTATGTATTTATGTAAACTATGTGATTTAATAAGTATATAAACGACATGTTCTGTTCTATATAATGTCGATTTATAAAGAACGAATCTCACTTCCCTTATTCCTTAACTACACCTTGCACTTCTTTCAGTAGCCATTTTTTGCCACAGGGGAAAAACATATGGCGGTACGAAAAGTAACATTATTATATATATATATATATATATATATATATATATATATATATATATATAAATATGCGTTCAAAATAAGTACATATTATGTATTAAGAAAAAACTTTTGTCGTATTCGAAAATATAACCATTCAAGCATTAAGCCTTTAATTTAAGCTTTCATACATTTATTGCGTTTTAATAGGGTTAATTACTAATTAGTATTCATTTAGTCGTATAGTGAGTATTATAATATAAATGATAATGTAATCGGTTAGTTAATACGTTAGTAGTTTATGTTTTTGCGAATATATTATGGACATAGAATATGTGACAAAATTACAAAGCCGGATTTAGCGGAGGATAAACGGGGCTTCGGACAAATAGTAGGTGTTCTAAATTATTATAATTTTTTTGTCAAAGTAATAAAAATAATGGGAAAGTCAAAAAGATGCTTGCTTGTCTTTGTAAGTCTGAAATTTTGTAAAATAACAAAAGATTCTCATAAGAAATTCTTTAATTTTTGTGGAATATTATTAGATTCTATCAATGGGTGAATATCCAGAAGTAATGAACTACCCTGTGTCCGGTCTTCTCCATATTTTTAAATTCGATCTGAAAATTTATATTGTACCTACCACGTCACTGTTTATTTGAGCGTAAATTAACATTGTTAAAAAAGTGATTTTTAAGTTAAATATGTTGGGATATTAACATACAGTACCATCTAGTCCCATGGAAAGCTACGAGGCCTGTGTTATGGATACCAGATAGTTGATGCACTACACATATATAACAATATTATTAAATACATACATATTATAAATATAAACACCCATGACTGAAGTACAAACATTCGTGCTCATCACACAAATGAATCCTCCCAGCGGGACTCGAACCCGCAACCGCTGGCACAACAAGTAAAGTCACTATAAACTGATCCAAACGTTTCGTCTAAATTATACATTTTTTTTATCTTATCAGATATCATATAAATAAAATTGGAAAGTGTGTCATCTAGATCCATCTTGTGCCATACGATATATCGCCTATCCCTATTAACATTGTCGGATGTGAAAATCGGCAACTTTATAGGAGAGCGCGTCAAAGTTTGAATTGTTGATATTTTTTTAAATGTACAAGTTAGGTTAACAAAAATTACTTGTGGCTATTTTAAAAACTACTCGTAAAAAATATTTTTTTGTTGCAGCTACTAAAAGAAGAGACTTTTTAAGAGTGATTAGTGAAATAAAAAGAAAATGACAAATTTGCATATCCGACAATGTTAATAGGGATAGGCGATATTACGTTGGCTCACTATTACAAGGTTCTATGTTACAATTTTAGTACTTATTTAGTTATTAATGCTACAAGGTTCTATGTGTCATTAGCTACAGTTTTGCAAAAACAAACCACTAGATAGCGGCACTTTAACTACAAAATATTCAATTTTACATAGTTCTATGTTGTTTTTTTACGATAACAAAATAACTAAGTTCTATGTAAAAATTACTAAATTTCATTAAAATTTACATAGAACCTTGTAATAGTGAGCCAACGAATTTATTATTATTATTTATTATTAACCAGCAAAAAGCGTTTATTTAAACGTTTCTATTAGTTTCACTTGTACGCAGTGGCGGCCTTAGGGGGTGGCGAGCAGGGCAACCGCCCGGGGCCTCGCGCTTTCAGGGGCCTCGCGCCTTCGCACATTAACCGAAGTGTATTAGAATCTCGTGCCTTACGCCGTACATTACAAGACCCACAACGTGCAAGTACAAGCACATATCAAATATCTTTCAATTAACCTTTATTAATATTAAATCATGCACTATTAAGTATAAGTAGTAATAGCAAAGAGTGAATTAGTAAAAAAACTGCGTAAAACTGCTTGTAATTTTTTTATTAATTTTATGTGAAAAAAAGATTTTCAAACTAAGTTTGGCCGCTTGTGTTGCCAGTAGAAAAAATTAGTTCGATAGTTCAAAAAGGCCACAAGCTATCAAAAGAAAGCATTTAGAGAATATCTTTATGTGTATATGTATAAATATATAAAAGACAATGGTCAAGAAGCTTCTAAGTCCTTGAGACTCTTTAGTGACTGAAAGTGACATGTTATTGCATTGTAACCCTAACCCAGCTGAAATAATTTTTTCAACAACAACTGAGTAAGCAACATCATTGTTACTCCACTGCCGCCAATACGTATCTAAATCTATGTCTACATCCAGTGGCGGAATTGAAAATCTGAATCCTTGAAATGACCCAGATTTATGGCCGTCAATAATTACTGATGCAGACCAAACTAAGATTTCATTGAAAGGTCCAATACGTTCTAAGACAGAATTTCTTTCAAACGATAGTAGACGGTGATTCATTGATGATGATGATAATGTTCTTTCTCTTGGCCGATTCTCGTTACGGCGGCCAATCTCATTGAGTCTAGCCAACTGCGCAGGAAATATTATAGTGTACGCGCAGACACAAGTGCACTCTCTATTCCTGTCACTCTCATACTCCGGTGGGACGACTGCTTGACACGACCAGTGAGAGTTAAGTTGCAGGACCAACGTCTTTACGTGCTCTCCGAGGCACGGGGGTGAAACACCGCCAACTTCTCAACTCCGGGCTGTTACTGAGACTTACTATACAGAAAGACTCACTCATTGAATAGGTATCATTACAATAAAATATAAGCTAATGGCGAAAAACTAGACGGGCACTGGATGATTTATTCACAAACAAAATATGCCATTTACTGCATTCTCTGTCGTTTGTTCAGAATAGAATAAAAAAATTGGGTCCAGTGCAGAGTTTTCAATTGGAAAAACTTGGATAAATATTTAAAGTTTCATTAATCTAGTCGACTGCAACAAGATCGTATGTTAAAATGGTTAAATTTAGGGAACGGGTGTGAACGGATGGTTAAATTTAGAGT
The DNA here is from genome assembly GCA_947093115.1 of Brenthis daphne. NCBI lineage: Eukaryota > Metazoa > Arthropoda > Insecta > Lepidoptera > Nymphalidae > Brenthis > Brenthis daphne. The sequence goes on along the minus strand of OX352483.1, from coordinate 1,542,191 downwards.
CTGGCTTAAAAAAGCTGTACATCTCCTGACTCTTTAGCCCAGAGTCTTTGGCTCTCCAGAATGGAGCGGAAGAGCCAAGTGCTTGAAAGAGTAGAAGTGCTCAATGTGCAAAATAACGAGGAAACCCGCTCACGAGCATTTGCGATGGTGAAACCGGTGCACATTTCACTACACCTTTAGCCGACCACGCTGATGCTGTGCCCGAGACATTATACCGCAAATGGGAGGCGAGTAACCAAATATTGAATCTGAGACTGTTGAGAAGGCGGACGCCCTATAATCTTATCCAACAGCTCAGTTTTGTAGCCTATCCAAACTCCATTTCATAGACCCTATTAGTTTTTTATATTTTCCATAGTCCCTACGCATTATCCGGACCATATTTGAGCAATTCCTTATGGGTTACTCAGAGATGGATTCCGACTGATGCTTCATGTTAAACGCTTAAATCTCAGGGGTCTCTACATGTTGAACCTGAGAAACACAAGCCTTCCAAGTGGCCGGGCTCCTCCGAGCCCGTGAATTCTAAAGAGATACAAATAATGTCCACATCTCGGAAAAAAATATCCAAAATGAGCTTATAGAATTAATGGCAAGTCACGCAAAGACTAAAAATGTTAACAAAACAATTTTATCTTCTTTGTGCTTGTTAACTTTTCTGAATTTCCAATATACAATCTTAAAACTCCAAATTTATTTATTTATATATAATTTCTCGTCAAGCATCATCATTAAAAATATTTTCAATTCACATAAATTCCATAGAGGACAAGGGCCTCGCAAAGATCTACTGCCCGGGGCCTCGCAATGGCTAAGGCCGCCCCTGCTTGTACGTAACACGGTAGTCTTCAGTATGTAAACAAATGCAAGATGTCTATTTAAACATAAGTACCTAGTTCTAGATGTCGACTTGATTTGAATATTACACGTGTATGACAACGTAATAAATTAGTATTATCGAGCTCGTTTGGTGATAATGGAAATAGGAAGTGGTAGCAGAACGCCGTCGTATCAAATTAAAAAATAATAATAATGTTGGGACACTAACACACAGCACCATCTAGTTCCATGGTAAGCTACGAGGCTTGTGTTATGGATACCAGATAGTTGATACACTACACATATATACCTTTAAATATATATAAATATAAACACCCATGAATGGAGTACAAACATTCGTGCTCATCACACAAATTAATGCCCTCAGTGAGACTCGAACCCACGACCGCTGGCACAGTAAGTAGGGTCACTAAAAACTGAGCCAAACGTGATGTCGATTTAAAACTTTTTATGTATATGTATTTCGGATGACAGTACTATAATTTGGTATCTTGGCGATGATCTGATGATGCAGCCAGGAGATGAACAGTGGTACTCTTCAGTGGCTACTAGTGAACCCCTCGAGCTTGGACTCGTATGATTCGTCTTCACGAGTCCTAGACATACTATTTCATCAAAAGCGTGTATTTTGTTTTTTTTTAAAACTATAATTATTTAAACATATTTTATCTGACTAGACAAAACTTGCTAACGAGTCTGCTTTTCATGTGTAATTGGCGTGCCTAATGGTAACTTTAATATTTCTTGTTGCGTTTAATTTCTAAGCTTATTACTACCGTCTTAAAAAGTCGAAGGTTCTCCATTCGGCTACATTGAACTGAATGAATGTATTGAAATGAATGAATGAACCCAGTCTATATATATTGAGAGTAGGTACTATATCAAAAACAACCCCAGAAATGACACCGAAGGTTGTCTTGAAGCCTAAGCCATTGCCATATAAGACCAGTCTAGGCAAAGGTTATCATCGTGAGTCTATGCATTACACTTGCGATTATGTCATACTAGCCGCTCACCCTCACTTTGCTCGGTTCGACGCTAGGTACGTTTCAAATAAATATAAATAGTTATTAGCCAGCGTTAGCCATATAAATTATATATTTTTTTCGTTAATTTTTCTTTTTTTTTTTTCTTTATTAAAACCTTCCGTGGACCTTAAGGAACATACGAAAAAAAAACATTCTTGAGTTATGCGCTTACCAACATTCATGTTGTTCTGTGCACGGCAGGTGCTACGGCTAAGTGGCGATAAATATTTTGATACATACTCATACAGTAAATTTATATTCAAAGTTGGTTAGCTTAGCGAACTTACTTTATTTTTCTAAGCCCTCAAGGTGTATTAAGAGCTAAACGTCTTGTTGGTCTTTTGCAAGCTATTACTGCTGCTTTGCGGCATTCTTATCCTAGAGGTCGTGGATTTGATTCCTACGTCGGTAATATATAGTTATCGAGTTTTTGTATTAAGAAATTATCAGTTACATCCCGGGAAGTTGGTTCTGTTTGAAGTCTCGAAAACCACATTAAGCCGTCGGTCCTATGCCTGAACTCTCACTGGTCGTGACGAATTGTCGTCGTAATAATGGGGTTTTAGAGTGAATGCAGTGATTATTTGTATGGAAGTGGTCAAAAAGGACATTATTATTAGTTCTAAGGCTGTACATGTACATACATACACAGGTAGTTGATAAAGTAGGGTTCATTTTTTATTAACACCTCCAGGTAAATTTCTAAGAAATTAATTTAATCTCTAAGAAATCTATTGTTAACTGTAAATTGTAACGCCGGCGTGTCCGCGGTCGTGGAGGGATTTATGAGTAGGTATGTAACACACCACAAACATTGTCCGTGCCTTATTTTGAGCTTTTTATTTATATAACCGTGTTTATTAAATATGTAAACAGCTACTCTTGTACTCTTGCATCCTGGTTAAGATTTTAAATTGATAGTGAGGATATTAAAAAAAAGTGCGTGTTTGCAATTGGTACACACCACACACACCCACACCCACATTGTAGATTTGAAATTAAACATTATTCCTATTATAAATGTCAGACAATAAAAACGGTTACCATGGCAATATGACAGTGTATTCTATCTCATTCTCTCGCCGGCTTAAACCTATATATATATATATATATATATATATATATATATATATATATATATATATATATATATATATGTTTAAGTACATATATATGTGTGTTTGTCTCTTTCTCGTGCCGCATTTCCGTTTCATCGAGTTTCAAATCACAACGATTCTAAAGAAGTTTGACTTCAAAAAGTAGTTTTTGTATTTAATTTAGCTGGAAAAAGTAAATTCGATTTCTGTATAAAACTATTCTAAAGAATTAATTAAAGGATAGCTTGAAGCTTGAACTTAGTGGAATGGTACACAGAATAGTTTTGTTAAACAAATGGAGACAAGGTGCTTTAAAACGTTTGAGACTTGTTTGGAATCAGTTATTTTTTTGTTCTGTACGTTTACAATAAAGCGACCTCATATATAAGTATGTACAATATACATACGTGTATTAATCGTAACTACTTACAATAGCTGACTAATATCCAATTGCTTTTTGAGTCATGCTTTTAATTTGTTTTTTTCCATTCTTATCTAATCACCGAAATAAAAATATCACTAGGGAATTCTCTATATACAAAATCGATCACGTCGATCAACTGCTTTAACTCTGCGTAAAGGATAGGCCAACAAACAAACATTCGCTAATTATGTAGTAAACAAGCGATTTACCCTCGCTTCGCTCTGGTGCGTCCCTAGGTATTTTTTTGAGCGGAACCCTAATTCTTTTTCTAAAATAAAAATAGCCTAACTTATTCCTTATAACATCAGCTATCTGCCAGTGAAAGTCCCGTCGAAATCAGTCCAGCCGTTTCGGATTAGCTGTAACGAACAGACACACAGACAAAAAAAAATCAAAAATTGTGTTTTTCATACAAGTATCGTATATAATTTCATATACATTTTGTTATAAGCTGTTGTTTTGACAGTTTTATTGTAGCTAACAGAGTGTACAGGAATAAAACATGTCGAATGAGTGCGACTGAGAAAATCACCATTTAAATTGTAGAACAATGTGCCTATTAAATAATGCATACATTAATTAGGTAGCAGTAAAAAATCTACTTGTTTTATGGTTTCGTCATTGGTAGGTACATAATTGGTTATGAGGTATACTTTTGTCTTATCTGCCTCGGTGGTGTAGTGGCTAGCATGTACGGCTGCACACTCGGAGGTCCTGGGTTCGAGTCCCGGGTCGGGCCAAGTTTAGTTATTGAGTCTTTCTGTCCAGTAAGTCTCAGTAACAGCCCGGAGTTGGGAAGTTGGCGGTGTTTCACCCCCGTGCCTCGGAGAGCACGTAAAACCGTTGGTCCTGCGCCCTAACTCTCACCGGTCGTGTCGAGTGGTCGTCCCACCGGAGTATGAGAGTGACAGAAATAGAGAGTGCACTTGTGTCTGCGCATACACTTGAGCACTATAATATCTAATGGCTAATCTCAATGAGATTTGCCGCCATGGCCGGAATCGGCTAGGAGAATATCACACTTTTGTCGTAGTTTAATATCGGTTGCGTAGGTACTACACCTATGCAACCGATAGGAAATATTTAAAAATGGCTCAGCGATTTCTGACTACCTATTTATTACGGTTGTTACCTACGTAAGAAATCTTTCCATAGATCTAAAATGAAAGTGTCTACATATATACATATGTATGTATGTATGTACGTGTGCACATGTTTATGTAGGCTGCACTCGCGTTGTAGGGGATTACGTCATACTTTTATCCTATTACCGTAGTTTTGCACTCAACGAGCGTTAAGTGGTGATACGGCGACTTAGCAATTTTGCTGCTCTACCGGCGTGCAATTTAGTTTGCTTTAATTATTTTCAAATATAATTTACAACGTTATACCCGCGGGTCTACTCGCGTATTTTATTTAAATGTTACTAGCATGTTATCCCGACGTCGCTCTACAATTTGAACATCTGTGTACTGAATTTCATTCAAATCCGTCCAGCCATTTCCAAGTAACAAACATACAACAAACAAATTTTGGCATTTATATTAGTGATTCGATTGCCGCGCTCCTAAGGAGCATGATGATAGCCTTCCTAAATAAACAAACGAAGCATTCTTTTCGAAGTGAAAATTCTATACACAGGTTTGAATGGGGGGGGGGGGGTTAAATTCATGTAAGTCGTCATCGACATGGTCACGTGACGTGTTAACGCTAACACTCAGAGCGCCGATAGGTGTCAAAACCAGATAAATTTAACAGTTTTAATTTAAGATCAAACAATTAATTTGAATATCCAAAAATAAGAACTGTTTGTTTATAGTTTTAAATTTTTACTTCTGTCCGCAGTCATCGCGCGCGCAATAAAAATTCTACAGGTTATTAATTTAGCAAAGATTACTCTCGATTTGCGTTTTAAGATTTTTTTGTGGTAATTTCTACCGATTGCTACCAATTATTGCAAATTACATCGTAGATAGAGAGACTACGTACTACGACGTAGTGCCATGTGTATGTGGGCTTACGTGATTCACGACTGTGTTGCATCTTAATCCTATTACCAACTCTTAATGTTGCTAAATAGAGCCGGGAAGAGAATTGTTTTGCATGTATGATACAAAACTGATACAAATATGTTGGGACATTAACACACAGCACCATCTGGTTCCATGGTAAGCTACGAGGCTTGTGTTATGGATACCAGATAGTTGACACACTACACATATATGACTTTAAGTACATACATGTCTATACATATAATAAAATTCTAAGCCGAATCTGTACATTAAATATTTTTTGGAAAATCTTATTAAAATAGACATTATTTTCGATACAAAGGCCGAATCAATAGTTTTTGGAATTTTTGTCTGTCTGTCTGTGTGTCTATCTGTTACCGCATCACGGAAAAACCACTGGAGGGATTTTGATGAAATGGTGATAGCTGGTTATCCGGGTCAACATATAGGGTACTTTTTACCGCGGGAAAATATGTCATTTCTGAAAAGAAATACAAAAACTGCAATGTAAGAATTTATTAATAGGTATGTAAAACGTAAGAATTTAGTTTCAGTACATCTGAACGCGGCGAAGCCGCGAGTAATGCTAGTTATAAATATATATGATATACGTACCTATCTTCATTTTTCACAATATTGTAACGCCACACCACATTATACAGCCGAGCCTTATGATGCCACGCCATAGCCAAGTTAAGCCAAAGCCAAAGCCATCCGGTTCGTTAACTGTCTGCCGGTTGTGAGTGACGTCACATCCAATCGCCAAATGAAGAGGGTATAAATGCCCAGATAGCTAATTTCTCTGATTATTCTTGTGTTAGCATCGAAATAAGTAGAAACTCTGCCAGTTTGTACAGTGATCGTTAATAAACTAATAGTTGCATAAAGTGCGTACGTGTTTGTTTTACCTGTGTCGTTTTATTCAGAAGTGGCATAATGAAACGTAATCGCCCTAATGAAACCGGCAACGGAGTCCGTCCGCCTGGATGGAGCGAACAAGAACAATATCATAGCAGCGAAGATGAAGAATATCCGTCACCACCCGCGAGAAAATTACTAAAGTCCTTGCTAGAGAATGAAGTTGAGAGGGCCATACACGAACTTAATGAAGAAACCGTACCGCTGCGTCATTTTAAAGGCCATCATGCAGCGTCCCTCATACCAGAGTTTGACCCCGATGGAGAAGATTGCACAGTATCAACATGGTTGAAGAAGATTGACCAGTTGGGTGACATAGATGGCTGGGACGGTAAAGTAAAAGCCTTTCACCTACAAGACAAACTTCGCGGGCAAGCTCGAAAGTGGTACAACAGACTCGATGAATATAACTATACCTGGGATCAGTGGAAACACTTGTTGGTACGAGCTTTTCCCAAACATCGTGATTATAGTGCTTTATTAGACGAAATGATGCATAGGAAGAAATTGCCGAACGAGACAATGACGAAATATTATCAAGATAAAATCGCTATGTGTTTTCGCTGCAATCTATCTGACGCTGCCAGTGTCTCGTGCATAATCAGAGGATTACCGATTTCATTACAACCGAATGCACGTGCTTTCCAATGCCAGCGTCCGGATGAACTATATGAGGCCTTTCTATGCGCCCTCGATGATTATCGTTCACCAATATTCGAAGGACGCACACCAATCAAGGATACTAAGCAAATGACCACCCCAGATAAAAAAGTTAACCCTGAAATCGATCCCTGTCCGCGTTGCAAGAAGACGGGTCACATTTTACGAAATTGTACACTACCTGATCAACGAGTTTGTTTCAAGTGCGATCTTCAAGGTCATATTGCCACCCGCTGTTCAAGTATATTAACTTCACATGCCAAATCTACCCTTGAATCCTCGAATAGCAATACAAAGGAAATCAAAATAGTGCAAAATTATAACGAAATCTATAAAAAGGTTGTGAAGGTTAACGGGATTTTTCTCAAGTCATATATTGATACGGGAAGTCAAGTGAATGTTATAAATTCTCAAATTGTTTCTCTTTTGTCACTAAAAGTGTCGCCTACTAAAACTATCCTAAAAGGTTTTTCTGGTGGTTTACTTACTAGCCGCGGGGAAGTACAATTTGATCTAGAAATCGATAACATTTCGGTACAATGTACTGCACATGTTACTGAAATGGATATGCAAGATATTCATTTATTAATTGGACAACCAATTATAAACGCTAACCATGTATCACTTGTGGTGACAAACGGAACAGCTACGCTAAGAGCGGATCCTGATCCTTTAACTGGATTTGATATAGTGGAAGAGGTTACCAAGTTTAAAGTGGTGACTTCAAGCAAGGAATCTCTACCACCCGGTGCCTCAATCATCAAAGTTAGAGTGCTGGGTAATACGTCCGCAAACGATGTTTGTACAGCACCACGCCACTATGAACTGCAAGGCGTGTCCTACATGTTACCAGCGACCTTACTCCGAGGTGGCGAGGGCTACATTAAGGTTGTCAACACTGGAGCCGTCAATGTTGACTGGGAAGCCGGCGAGATTTTAGCTCGAGCCGAGAGCTGTGACAAAATAGCCAGCCAGCCTAGCCAGGTGAGTCAAGCCAAGCCATTATTATTCAACCTAATACTTCGCCAAATAATAAAAATTGCTTAATGACTACTACTTACAATACACATAATGTAAATTCGTCTGCCTCCATCTTTACGGTGAACCAAATGCATAGTATCCACATAGGCGGTGTACCTATTTACGAAATTAGTATAGGAAGTTTAAATGAAAACGAGCGTAATAGTTTAATAAATTTATTGATACAATATAAACATACTTTTGCAAATAATACAAAAGATCTTGGTTGCACAAACTTATTACAAATGAAAATAAAACTTACTACGCAGCAACCTGTATATCGTCAACCCTATAGGTTATCGCACACTGAACAACAAATAGTTAGTTCCAAAATCAATGAATTGTTAGACGCCGGTATTATAAAAGAATCCGAGTCAAATTATGCCTCTCCGGTTATCTTAGTCAAGAAAAAGAATGGTGATAGTCGATTATGTATTGATTATCGTGCTCTTAACGCTGTCACTATAAAAGACAGATATCCATTGCCTAACATTGACGATCACATTTCTAAATTAGCCGGTAAGAAATATTTTACTAGTGTTGATATGGCCCAAAGTTATCATCAGTTATTAATTGCACCAGAGGACACTCACAAAACTGCTTTTATTACACCTCAGGCCCAGTACGAATATTTACGTGTTCCATTTGGCTTAGCAAATGCACCATCTGTTTTTATGCGTTTGGTTAGCAAAATTGTTAGTTCGATCCGTTGTACACAGAGTGACAGTTCACGTCATGAGATTCTCGCCTTTTTAGATGATTTACTTCTACCTTCAATCGACTTTATTTCGGGTTTAAAAATGTTAGAAGCGGTATTACAAAAATTTCAATCGGAAAATTTAAAATTAAATATGAGAAAGTGTTCTTTTTTACAAGATAAAGTAACTTATTTAGGACATGAAATTTCTGAACACGGGATTAAACCTGCAGAGCCAAAGTTGATTGCGGTTTCACATTTTCCTATACCTAAGAATGTATATGAAATACGTCAATTTATAGGTCTTTGTAGCTATTTTCGAAAATTTATTAATAAGTTCGCAATTATTGCCCGCCCTTTAACAGAACTAACTAAGAAAAATGCACCGTGGGTATGGGGTGATAAACAAATTGGAAGTTTTAATGAATTAAAGAAATGTTTGTGCTCTAAACCGGTTTTAGCCTTATATGATTCTACGTTAAATATAGAAATACATACCGATGCGTGTAAATTAGGCATAGCGGGTATATTATTACAGCTGCAGCTTGACGGTACCCTACGTCCGGTTATGTATTTTAGCCGAGTAACGTCTAGAGAGGAAACTATGTATCATAGCTATGAGTTAGAGACGCTAGCGGTCGTGGAATCTTTGCGTAAATTCAGAGTGTACGTTATAGGTAAACACGTAAAAATAATTACCGACTGTACTGCCGTCCGTGCCACTCTTACAAAACGAGATATTATTCCGCGTATCGCTAGGTGGTGGTTGTTAATACAAGAGTACGATATTAGTGTAGAATATAGACCCGGAGAACGAATGAAGCATGTCGACGCGTTAAGTAGAAATCCTATTGATGCAGTAAATATTAATCGCCTCGAAATCGCGGATTGGTTTAATACGATTCAGTATCAGGATGATAAATTGAAAAGCATAATCGATCAACTAAACGCTAAGTCAGCTGGGCCCGATATAGTGAATAATTATGTAATATTAGATAACAGATTGTATAGAAAAACGCTCAATGGCAATCGCCTCGTAGTTCCCGCGGCGGCTAGGTGGAAAATTGTTCAAATGCATCACGATGAAATAGGGCACGTAGGATTAAAACGTTGTACAGATCTAATTAAAAATGAATTTTGGTTTCCTAAAATGACACGGTTTATTCGAAAGTATGTAACATCTTGTTTGCATTGTGCTTACGGTAAGGGGGAATATGGTAAAAAGGAAGGTATGTTACACTCGATTCCCAAGCCAAAAGAACCTTTTAGAATGATCCATATCGACCATTTAGGCCCTTTCTGTAGGACTAAGAAAGGTCATGAATATATGTTGGTTATAACGGATGCATTTTCGAAATTTGTAATCGCAGAATCTATTAGGACAGTCAATTCGGTAGAAACATTAAGAGTACTCAAAAGAATATTTTCATTATTTGGTTATCCAGATAGAGTAGTAACGGATCATGGTAAGGCTTTTACCAGTAGGTATTTTAAAAAGTTCGCGTTAGACAAACAGTTTAAACATACATTAAATTCAATTTCGTGTCCGCGTGCTAATGGACAAGTTGAGCGCACTAATCGAACTATACTAAATGCACTGCGCGCAACTGACCCTAGCGAAGCAGCTAATAACTGGTCTAACTGCCTCCCCGACGTTATTTGGGGTATAAATAATACCGTAAATGATACTACTGGTTTTAAGCCTTATGATTTGATGTTTGCACGTGATGGTAGGCCAGTGTGTGATGTAACTATTCCAGGTCAGGTATCAGAGTCAATTCAATCCAAGCGCGAAAAGGCCAGTGCGCGTATTGATAAGGCCACCGCTAAGATGAAGCGAAACTTTGACAAACGCCGCAAAAAGTGTCATATTTATAAAAAGGGGGACTTGGTTCTATGGAGGCAGGCGCCTACAAGTAGTGCTGCTAAGGTTAACACTGAACTAGATGACTTATATTCAGGCCCCTATATTGTAACTAAAGTCGTCGGCAACGATAGGTATAACATTAGGAGCATAAAAGGATTAAGGGGCTATAAAAACTTTACTGGGCTGGTTTCCGCCGACTCTTTGCGACCCTATCGTAGTGTAGCTCTACTGTCAGATAGCGCGAGCAGCTCTGACGACCAACTAGAAACTGAAGACCTTATTGACCTTCTAGAAAGCTAATCAACAACGTCTTCCCATTGCGGGAGCAATTGTTTCAGGATGGCCGACTGTAACGCCACACCACATTATACAGCCGAGCCTTATGATGCCACGCCATAGCCAAGTTAAGCCAAAGCCAAAGCCATCCGGTTCGTTAACTGTCTGCCGGTTGTGAGTGACGTCACATCCAATCGCCAAATGAAGAGGGTATAAATGCCCAGATAGCTAATTTCTCTGATTATTCTTGTGTTAGCATCGAAATAAGTAGAAACTCTGCCAGTTTGTACAGTGATCGTTAATAAACTAATAGTTGCATAAAGTGCGTACGTGTTTGTTTTACCTGTGTCGTTTTAATATGATTGTTTTGAAAAGTTATTCTATTTAAATTAAATGAAAAAAAAAAGTAAACTAAGGACATATTCTTGATTCGCTCGGGTGCCTAACAGTACTGACATAGGCTATGTGTTGCTCCAGGTCATAATTTATCTGTATACATCTAAAACCTTCTAGCCGTTTCTATCTTTAAAATTAACTCATTAATTATAGTATACTAACGATTCACCCTCGCTCTTCTGCTCGGGTTCGTCTATAGTTACGTTTAAACGTTTCGTATAGATTTCTCAGAGATGATATATTTTCCCGCAGTAAAAATTTCCAGTATCCTATATGATGACCCATATAACCAGATATCATCATACCAAACTTCATCAAAATCTGTCCAGTGGTTTGTTCGTGATGCGATAACAGACAGACACAAACATTCTAAAAACTATAGATTCGACCTCGGTAACGATAATAATGACGATTTCGATAAGATTTTCCAAAAAATATTATTGTACAGATTAGTCTCGGAACTTTATTATATGTACATCTGTACGTATAATTAAATAAATAATAGGGCAATATTAAATTCTTTCATATTGCCTTATTATGTTCGTGTAGATACATCAAAAAGACAGATGCTAACTGTGACAAACATTACTCACTTTTGATCTGATTTCTATGATTTATTATTAGTGCAAATGTTCCAATTCTAAGATATGCACGCGCTAAGCGGTGATTAATTGTTAGTTTAACAACGATTGTGCAGGATTTCTTCGCAGCCGATTAGCCTTATTCGGTATTCGTGGCGCATTTCATTATGTCATCAATCGTATTGAACGTGTCAATTAAAAATCGTTTAGATAAGACCTTTTAGTTCCTTGTTTAGTCAACAAGTCCGTCTACGTACTAGTTTCTCTCGTTTTTTCTTTCTTTTCAAAATAGATAATTTGATTATTTAATAAAGTTTCTTTATAGTTATTTAGGCAAATTGTTTTGCTTATTATTAGGGATGTCAAATAAATATTTCGTAAGCACTCGTAACAACAACACAATGTTATTGTGTTTGTTAGAGTTGTCGCTAATCAAAAGGAAATCATCTGTTTTGTGTTTGTACAAAATTTAGTTCGATTATACCGTACCATTAAAATCTCGGCTCACTCTCGCTTCGCTCGGGTTCGGCTCTAGAAAAACTAAAATCTATCCCACGGGAACCATACATTTCTTCGGGATAAAAAGTGCTATTCCAGACTTTAACCTCTGCCAAATTTCATCCAGTTCCGTTTAGCCGTTCTGGCGTGATTAAATAACAAACATTCAAACATCCATCTAAACTTTCACACTTTTAATATTAGTTACATTTAATTATAAAATAATTGAATATTTTTAATCCTTTTTATATTATCTTATAATTATTTATCCGCCTACAATAGAATTACGGATGATTACGGTTTATCGTGTTAACCCTTATTGACCTTGCGAAATTACATGCAGTATTTACCTACTTGTTACATAGTAGCATGTTGTGAAACACCCGAGAGATTTTTTTTTAATAATAAGCCTTTGTTGCCAATTTACTCGACACAAAAATTCAGTTGACTCCATTATTTTTGCGCTGTGAATACAGAAACAAATTTGTGGCATCCATTTGTGAATGTAACAATATTCAGCCATTTTTAACGTCCCACTGTTGGGCACTGACCTCCCTTCAATACAAGGAGGATCAGGTCCTAGTCCACCACACTGGTCAAGTGCGGGTTTTTTCGAAAACTTGCTAGGTTCTCTCAGACATGCAGGGTTCCTCACGATGTTTTCCTTCACCGTAAGATAAGTGGTAATCATGTTAGAAATAATTCGCACATGAAAATATGAGAGGTGCGAGACCCGGGATTTGAACCCGCTTCACTCGGTTTCCCAAGCGCTCGCGTTACCACTGGGCTACCACTGCCTTAAAATTGTAGATGTAAAAAAAATATAATTATTTCGTGGAATTTATAGAGTTATGAAATTATATCACATTTTTTTATACTCTAAGATTGGTGCAAGTCGTTAGGATATACATAAATATTAATAATTTTGGTCTCAGTGCTTTCGTAATTCTTTTCATATTATGAAGATGAAAGGGCATTAATCAAACTACTGAAGACCTCGACCGACAGGAGTACCTAAAGCGTGATCATATTTACATAATGTTTTATGTATTATGATTAAATGTCCATATATAAATAAAAAAGAACAAAATGCGGAATATAAACATTGCATGTTTTATCTGTGTTCGGACCGTACTTAACTGTTAAACGACCAGAATCACACAAATAGGATAATAATAATAATAAAATTCTAAGCGATTTTGACGGAACCTTCAATGGCAGTAGCTGATGTTATAAAAGAGTAACTTAGGCTACTTTTATTTTAGAAAAAGAATCGAGGTTCCGCGCATAAAAATTAAAACCCATGAAATTGTGAACAAAATCTTAAGTCGCTAGCATACAATAAAAACATACACAAATAACTCCATATACAGCTTGACCCCCTTACATTTTTTAATACGCATAGATTATAGTTTAATCATACTTATAGAAGTTAAAATGTACGGATTGAAGCTGTTTTATGTTATTTTATCTATTAGTGCCTAGACGATCGAGTTTCGTTTGGCGTTTTTCGTAACCAAATCGTTAGACCCATTTCCGAGGTACACGAAATTTTATACTTGAAAGGCACGAAGATTCATAGGGTACTCCATATGATACTGATACGTACTGGTATCTGTCAAGTCAGGGTGTTTGTAATTTCAACTCCCAAAAGGATGAGAATAGGGTTGAATATTTATATGGAAATAAGTTTAAACTGCGTGCGTGCAAAGCCGCGGTCCAATGCTAGTTCATTGACAACCAATACCAAGTTTACTTAATGCTAACCTCTTCTACGGTAAACTAACCAAAATAGAACTATCAATGCTTAATGACGAGATCAGTTTGCTGTGCAAGCGGTAGCTGGTTCGAGTCCCGCTGGGGGCATACATTTGTGTGATGAGTACGAATGTTTGTAGGGTGTTTATATTTATAAAATATATCTATGTATTTAAAGTTATATATATATATATCTATATATATAAAAGAAAGTCGTGTTAGTTACTTCGCTTATAACTCAAGAACGGCTGAACCGATTTAGCTGAAAATTGGCAGGGAGGTAGTTTAGAGCCAGGAGAAGGACATAGGATACTTTTTATCCCGTTCGACCGCGTTCCAATTTTTATGATATTTTAATTTTTGGATTTCTCTTAGTCCGGAATAGGTAAGTATTAAAACATATAATTAAAATGTGAGAAAGAAAGATTTTTTCTTTTTATATCTATTTAAAACGTACCTAGCGACGAACCCGAGCGAAGCGAGGGTGAGCCGCTAGTATATATATATATATATATATATATATATATATATATATATATATATATATATATATGTGTAGTGTATCAATATCTGGTATCCATAACACAAGCCTCGTAGTTAACCATGGAACTAGATGGTGCTGGGTGTTAATGTCCTAACATATTTATATTTATTTATTTAACGCGATTAACAATAATCGACGCGAAGACATGCCACTGTGTGACAGTAATTAGCACTTATGTGTACAGTGCACACTATCTCAAGGTTCCAGGGGTGTACGAAGTGCTGTTAGAATAAAATCGTTTGATGTGGGGAAATATGGATTTGTGTAGTAGGTATATGAAAATGGGGGACTTTTTTTAGAAAACAATTATCAAAAATATCTTTTTCTTCATACATACTGGTGGCCGTGTGGGCCTCACCGACTAGATAAGCCGGTACTACTCTCTAAAACCCAATGGAACCTCCCCCATCTTAAGGGGGAGTCGCGGGATCGCTTACGCACTCAACCACGACGCCCCGACGGCAGATCTGCAGACTACAACAACCATGTTTACACACACCACAGTTTACTCTGCTATCAGAGAAGTAGCAAGAGCATTCCGCGTGGCACACCGTCCACCGCCGTTGACCACCTCAGAGTGCGTTTCTTTTAAAATATCACAAAAACGTTTGAAAAATCCTTTTTGGAACAAAAAGAATTTAGCAAACACAAATCTATTGTATTGCTCTAATTTTGAGTTTACAGCGTTAAGAAGTAATAAACACATGGACTCACTCACAACATTAGCATTTGTAACAGTGTGATAAACCTTATAGCCTAACCTTATTGGATATTTTATTTTATTTTTCTTTTTAATAAATAGGTATTTACTAAATATTTCTCTTTTTTTTTAATATGTAAAACTTGAACAACAAGACCTAGCTAGCGGTTACAGGCGATTACTAAAGTATTTTTAGTTATCTACGATACTAACGTCGATATCTGCGTCTCTTGCTCACTCTATTGTTCAAGTACCAGCTTGATAAGAATCTTAATTTTATGTCTATCAATTCAAGGCTTTAACCTAACAGACGACACGTAAATAACAGTTCAATTAAATATAATATGAATAACTGAAAACATGCTAATTCTTATGACGTCATTTAATTGAAAATTTAAAAATTACAAGTGACTCAAGGCTATAAAACGTTGTAATTTTTATTTTGTAACACGTTTTAACACGTCTGTATAAGTTTTAAATAAAAAAAAAATTGGGACTTTAACACAGCACCATCTAGTTCCATGGTAAGCTACGAGGCTTGTATTATGGATACCGGATAGTTGATACACTACACATATACATATAAGTTTAAATACATACATATTATAAATATAAACATCTATGACTGGAGTACAAACATTCGTGCTCATCACACAAATGGATGTCCCCAGTTGGACTCGAACCCACGACCGCTGGTACAGCAAGTAGGGTCACTACAAACTGAGGCAAACGTGTCGTCAAAAGTTAAATTGTGACTAACAATGTTATCAAGTTAAATCGATTTTAACCTACTTCTAATTGTCATATTATCGACTTGAAGCTTTTTAAGTAAATACATGGAATCCTGATGACAATTTTTAATAGGTATTTAAAAGCCTTTTTAACAGGTATTTATACGTTTGTCTGAATTTGTTATGGTAATCGATTCGCTCGGCATTCTAGCAGTTTAGAAACGTATGTAAATTCGAATTTTGCGTAATTTTATGGGTTTTCTATTTCCGCGCTGAAACCCTAAATATTTCCGGTATAAAGCATTTTTATATTTTTTTTTATAAAATAAAAAAATTATAAATATGTTTAAAGTAAAAAAATATTGTAAGGATGACCAATTATAGTGCAATTTTCATTTTATTAATTGTGGGTAGGCTGTCTGTAACAACTATACCTTCGAGACATCTAACACCTCAGTCTCTCCCGTGACCATGATTGCTGTAAAGCATTCGAAACGTCGGGAACCAAAAATCCAAATAAATCCGCAAAAAAATCCGAAAAGATAGTTTTATTTAAAATAACTGAATATACTTAAGAAAATATCGTTATTTTGAAATCACAGACAGACACTTCAATTTTATTTATATGTGTAGATGTAAACATAGTACGTACTCGTACATACATACCTACCTAAATTTGTGATGTACATATATAAAATTAAAAGTTATTCAGTCAACGTTATTACACGTGTAGTATTTTGGTATAGTTCACAAGTCACAACCTCTAAACGTGACCCCTTCTTTTCATGTTACCACATAGTGCGGAAAAGACAAATTCTAGCAATAGATATATTTAAATCGACTTTTGTTTGTATTAAAATTTAACTTGGTGTTTTAAGTCAAAAAATAAACATTGCAATGCGATACTTTCTTACATTTTCGCAAATGTTTAACATCTTTCTATACATATAATAAAATTGTAACCAAGCCGAATCTGTACATTAATTATTTTTTGGAAAACCTTATTGAAATAAACATTATTATCGATACAGAGGCCGAATCTATAGTTTTTAGAATTTTTGTCTGTCTGTCTGTTACCGCATCACAGAAAAACCACTGGAGGGATTTTGGTGAAATTTGGTATATGATAGCTGGTCATCCGGGTCAACATATAGGATACTTTTTACCACGGGAAAATATCTCATTTCTAAGAAAAATACGAAAATTGCAATGTAAGAGTATACTAATATGTAAAAACTAAGAATTTGGCTTTTGGTCTTCTGAACGTGGGCGGAGCCGCGGGCAATGCTAGTTTTAAATAAAACTATCTTTTCGATTATTCCGCGGACTTATTTGACGAGATTATTATTGAGACGTGTAAAACCTTAGTCTCTCTCGTGACAATGATCGCTGTAAAGCATTCGAAACGTCGGGAACCAAAAATCAAAATAAATCCGCGAAATAATTCGAAAAAATAGTTTTATTTAAAATTGCAATGCAAATTTATTGTGAAATCTATACGCCAGTTTTCACGTGATACGTGAAATTAATTTTTTTTCCTGATAAGGAGATACTATGTAATCTGCTCGTGAAACCTTCAATTTA
Organism: Brenthis daphne; assembly: GCA_947093115.1. NCBI lineage: Eukaryota > Metazoa > Arthropoda > Insecta > Lepidoptera > Nymphalidae > Brenthis > Brenthis daphne. The sequence goes on along the minus strand of OX352483.1, from coordinate 1,524,560 downwards.
AATATGGCCATGCACCAAAATGTTGCTGTTTAGTCTTAAATAACTATTTTTGTCACGACTTGTTTGTTCCTATGGCGCAGAAGTGCAGTACTTGCTTACGTAATATTTTGCATAAAGACAGTTTGAGAGAGAGTAACATTATATATCCTTCATATTTCGGCAAAGAAAATGGCTGCCTAGATATCAGTTTCTTGCAAAAGTTACCTTAATACTCATAATATGTAGCTATTACCTACTATATACTTTATTATTTCCAATTAGACGTTAGTTGTGCCTTGGTCATTACAAAAATGAAAATGTGGAGAGATAAAAATATTAATACTAGGGTGGACTACCCTTATCACTTAGGTGTATGAAAAATAGTTTACGTCCTATTCTCAGACCTATTGAATATACACACACAAAATTTCATAAGAATCGGTAAAGCCGTTTAGGAGGAGTTTTGTTACAAACACTGTGACACGAGAATTTTATATATTAGATATAGCACAATATAGCCTTATATAAGTACTTATGTAGTCTCTGCTTAGGTGTAGTCCAAATTGGTATAATAATAATAATTAATCAACTTAAAAGTAAATTAATGAAATTTCGATATTTATTGATTACTTTTCTCTTATCCTATTGAAAGTTTATGGGTATGTAAAAATGTGATACGTCCATCTCGTACCAACTATCATCCACCATCAAGAACTAAGACATGAAGTTGGAATACAAACAAATCTAAGGAAATGTAAAACAAACAATTTTTATTTTTCCATTTATATTATCAGTATTGTTTTTTTTTCAGGTAACATTCATAGGCAACAATATACCAGTACACCCCCACGTGTACTCTAACGGTCACATCTGCCTTTCGATTCTTACAGACGACTGGTCACCCGCACTGTCGGTCCAGTCCGTGTGCCTATCTATAGTCTCTATGCTTAGTAGCTGTAAAGAGAAGGTATGTATCTAGTTTCTGTGTTTAGTATCTATAAATAGAAGTTTATTGTTGTTTTTTATTATTTGTTTATTATTGATGTGAAACATCTATTGGCGCGCCTTGACAGTAAAACCGATTCGTATGCCGTGACAGCAAACGGCGTGACGCTGTCATGCCATCATGCCTCTTCTACGCCACCGCTCTCCACTCCCTTGTGTGTGCGCGCGCCTATACTATACACGCTCCATTGTAAAACAGTCTATCTTTATTTCACTTCATATTTCATTATAGGTTGTTATAAACTATATTATTGTTCTGATTATGTGCTTTTTAGGCTTTATTTTTATTAAAATTTTTCGACGATTTTACACGAACTTCTGGAAGCTAAAAAAGGGTACCTCTCTCAGCCTCAATGAGTAAAATTTTTGTGACCAAACTCGATTGGGATTATTAGGGTTCTATAACAAGCTATATCTCTTTTAACTGGCACTGTCTTCGCAAAAAGTCGCTGGTTCTAAACTCGGAACTAAAGAACTTGTATGATAATTTCAGTTTATTGAAAAAAAACGTGTGTGTGTGTACTTATGTACGCACGTAAGAAGTTATACTTCTTTGGCGTAACATAACAAAAATAGCTAGGGATATCATCCCGTATGTCACGTCACAACTCTCTGTTTGTTGTCGCTTTTTTGGCTGTCGGTGTGCGCGCGCATCGTAAGAATTTTACTCTCATATTTTTTTCCAAACGTGCCAAAAGAAGTATAATTTCAAAAATGTTTTATGCCTGACTAATGACTTGCTTATTTTTAAACATACGTATGTTATATTGACACGCATAGCGTGTATGCTTAATATGATATTGCCATTACAATACGTAATTAGCGATATCACGTTTTAATTTTCATAAAATGTTCTATACCTACGCTCATTCGTTTTGTTTACCAGTTTTAACACACCCTCATATCAATTCGCTTCCACATATTTTTTGTTTAATTCAAAGCAGTTTTTAATATTTTTAATTATCATTGTATTATATAAATTAATCATTTAAAAATCAGATTTTGGCTATATATGATGCTGATTAATTATTTTAAATATTATTATTGTTTTTCAGAAGCGGCCGCCAGATAATTCATTTTATGTAAAGACATGCAATAAAAATCCTAAAAAAACAAAATGGTGGTATCACGGTATGTAATATTCATATCTTTTATCTTAAATTTACATAAAAATGTCATTGCAAATTTGATATCGCAAAACACTGATAACGGGTAAACATGATAATAGTGTATTAGATTTATATTGATATGACAAATTCGAATTTTTTTTATGTGCGCATGTGTATCTATTTATAACAACTTAACATATTTAGATGATATTCAGCACGAAGAGTTTGTCCAGGATTTGAAACTATAATTATATAGGTATATTTATCTACCTTTTGGATAGAATCTTGAAAAACTAGTCTAAACATATAATAAAATTGTAAGTAAGCCGAATCTGTACATTAAATATTTTTCGGAAAATCTTATTGAAATAAACATTATTATCGATACAGAGGCTGAAATCTATAGTTTTAGAATTTTTATCTGTCTGTCTGTTTCCGAATCACGGGAAAACCACGTGATAGATTTTTATGGAATTTAGTATGATGATAGCTGGTTATCCGGATCAACATATAGGATGGTTTTTACTGTAGGAATTAGGAAAATATCTCGTCATTGAGAAATCTATACTAAATGTTAAAACGTACGTTGGGACGAACCCGAGCGGAGCGAGGGTGAGTCGCTAGTGTTGTATCATTCGATACATGAATCTTTCTGTGTAGACGACTTGCTTAAAACTCGACAACCATGAGTTTGAGTTACATTAGTTTTTTACTATGAAAACATGTTTCACGGCCACGGTCTGCACTATATTAGTGAAATGTGGCGCCGATAAATTTTTTTTTTTATACAAACAATTTAATCGAATTGTTAATGTATATTTAACGTCAAATAATAATTTTTTTTTCCTCTTATATTTCAGATGATTCAGTCTAACAAAACATCGTGGCTGTATCGAGCACGGACGATAAATCTGATTTGTGATAAGTGTTATATCGATATCGATACATTATAACATGTATATACGAGTGAGTGCCGGCTTAGACAATGGTGCGAAATTGAGTGTTATCTGTGCTAAAGTGCTGTCCCTGTCATAAGTTATCTGTGAAAGTTGTCATTTGGTTGTCATTTGTCATTTCGCGGGTTTTTGTTTTAGTTGGGTGATTATAAAAAGTGAATGAAGATCGGCAATGAAATGTACGTAAGTTGAAATAAAATTATATATCCGACTTATTGTTAATAGTTTTATCGGTATTAACTAAACTGTGTATTTCTTTTCGTAAAATATTAATATCTTATTCTGTAATAAACTTAACTAAATGTTGGAGAATATAATTATATTTTAATCACAAAATTGCTGTTTATTTACATTACTCGCAAATAAAATAATATATTTTAACATAATAAAAGTATCTTAAATTCATTAATTTTAAGTATCGTCACCTTACTATAAAACTTAATGCTCTGTTCAATGAGATTTTAAAATGTGTACTTTAAAGGACCTTAGCAATTAGCATATGTATTCTTAGGAATTTGAATGGTTTATACTTTATATAATAATAATAATTTTTTATTATGCAAAATTATCAATTTCGCTAAATAGCAAAGCCAGGCCGTGTAGTTATATAGTATATTGATAGGATATCAAATTGGAAAATATGTGAATAAAATATTGGTCCCCATTCATGAATTTCATGGGCTTGTTTAACCATTTTTCTATATACAGATTACTGAACAGCTGAAAATGTATAAGTAACGAATGTTAAGACTAGTCATTGAATATGAAACGGTTTTTGAAGATATAATGTTGAAACAAGCTTTTGTATTTAAAACGTAATGTCGTTTATTATTACCTTATTTTCAATGTATTCTTTGTTCTGTGAAATAATTGAATTGTACAATTACTTATTATTTTGTAATCTTTGGTTTTTTTTTTTTACATTTTATCTGTACTTCTTGACAAACATTATGATGGCTAGTAATTTATTTTATATTAACATTTAAATGTTTATTTTCTTATAGAATGTTTGCATTTTTGTGTTTTCATAGCATGGAGGCTAACAGTCTAAGAAACACTGTCATTTTTAACTTAAAATTAATTTAAACTATAATATAGTTTAAACTAAATGAAATCACAGAAATGTAAACTTGTTTTGGGTGTTATCTACACAAGCATGAAACATACATACAATATAATAAGTACAACAATTATTAAGTACCAATAAATATAAATTGTCGTTGAGAGGAAACTTGCAATTCATTCTCGATAGTATGATGAAATGCATATTTTACTGTATTCATAATAACATAATTTTCACTTTTAGGTATATTATTTCCTATCTTTTATTTGAAACTGCTCATATGTGTCGGTAAAAAACTATATAAAATATTATGTAATAAGTATTATACGCTACATTTAGGTGCGTTTCGTTGCAAAGCCAAAACTCATCCTGCTACAGTTACTTGTGATACTATGTACCTTCGTTGTAAATGCTATATTTTTAAATTTATATATATAAAAAATTGTCATGATGTCTGAATGTTTGCAATTTGTTTGCTTAGTGATTTTATTTGAAATTCCACATATGTGTGATATAATAAACAATGCAATATTCTGGGATGGACTGTCAATTAAACAATGTATATGTAATGCTTAAAGAGATATAAAATGCAATTTACAATAATAACGCTTTTGAATCACCTAAGTTATTTAATATTACAATAAACAATATGAAACTTATTTTACTTATTAATCACACACATTTGACACCTTTTTAAACTAAATAATAAATATGAATGTACGGAAATCACAAAGGACAAAAATACATAAATTAGAAAGATCAAACTTCCATAATCGTAAGTAGATATTTAAATTAGCACTTTGTTTTACCCAATAGTTTGTTTCTATTTATATTTTACTCTGGACTAGTGTGGAGTGTGAAGTTTTTACTTGGATCTGCAATCTTTTTCAACAACAGATTAACAAAGGACAATGAATAATACAATAGGGTCTTGGACTGTAGTAAGAAAATGATGTGATGTTTTGTATAGTGGTAGTTTATGGTGCTAGAATTCATTATTAAAAGGAATAATTAAATAAAAGTCATCATTTTTGCTTATTTTTAACATAATCAATTTTTATTTTAATATCAAAATCACGTGACTACAAACGCCAATTACGGTGTGTAACGTCACTTATCATTGTCATAAGTGTCAAGTATAGTATTATATGATCTGTGCTAGTTTGTTGTATACACAGTTGACAGTGTAGTTTCGAAAACTCTGTAATCTCAAAGTTTTAATCGTTTAAGTAAAGTAATATTTAAATTTACTTACGTTCCTGGTCAATACCATGGCGAACATACTTATTCGAGCTGACAACTCAAATCACGTATCGATATCAAGATTGTGACGGAATTTTTCGCTAAAAACCCTGATTTTATCTCTGCGGAATTCAGAAATATAATAACTGTCATATTGTAAGTACTAGGTATTAGACAAATTAAAAGGTGTAAAAATCTGATTAGTCTTAAACAATCGAAGAAACGTAAATAATCTCTAAGCATAACGTCATAACAAAATACAGATTAATAGCATACCTACAGCAGTGACCAGCGTCGCACTCGCGTCTAGCAATATGTAAGTATAGTTCAATGAATATTTTATACTGTAATGCATACTTACATCAAAATTATCTTCACAGACACACATGACTGGAGTACAAACATTCGTGATCATCACACAAAAAAATGTCCCCAGCGGGACTCGAACTCGCGACCGCTGGCACAGCAAGTAGGGTTACTACAAACTATCAATACATTTTAAGGGACACATTTATATAGTCAAACACATACTTCATTTGGAATTGGCTGCAGTCGGGTAAAAATACCCAAATTAATTAGAGCCTGACTGACGGCATTGAATTTTTTTGTTGTATTTTCAGGATGTTTCGTGTTTAAGCAAAAAAAATAGTTATTGCGTTTAAGCAAAAAATTACTTTTGCAGAGGTATGTTTAATTTTTTTGGAATAATTTCAAATAATATTTACTTGACCTCGAAATCCCAGAGTCCGAAAATGAAAAAGCAGCAATTCATATTTTTTTTTTATTTACAAGTCAAAATTATTACGAAAAGTTACAATAGAAGAAAAACTATCGCATATTGCATTAGATGATTCTTCATAGCATAAATCGAAATTGAAAAAAAAAAACAAAAATAACAAACATTATAGATACAAAAAATGTAAAAAAAAAGTTGTAATTCCTATGCAATATGCGGTAGCTAACACCAGTCTAAAACATTCAAAATTTTTACAACCTATCCCTATCCTTTCGTTTTATGCTATGCACATATTCAAAAATAATAATTTTTATTAGATAACGTTTTAACGTTTGCAATATATATGAATAAAAACTAACAAAGATATTTCGAAAAGAAACAGATCTTATTTATAATGTTCTTTCTAATAAAATAATGCGACACTAATTAATTTTATTATGTTTTTGATTAGTAGCAGTTACAGTAGTTCATTGATGTGAAACATCTGCCGTAACGGCAAACGGCATGACGCTGTCATGCCTTCATACAACAATTCTACACCACTGCTCTCGACTCCCTTATGTGTGCGCTCGCTTAAACTATACACGCTCCATTGTAAAACACTATTAAGAATAAAATAAACGTGTATGTGTACTTATGTACGCACGTAAAAAGTTATAAGATACTTCTTTGGCACAACAGACCAAAAACAGCTAAAGATTCATCCGTATGTCACAATTCTCTGTCTGTAAAAATTTTACTCTCATATTTTTTCCAAACATCCCAACAGAAGTATTACTTCAATAAATTGATTTTATTAACGAAACTATTTTTTCTTTATTTTACTCCGTATTTCATTATAGGTTTATATTATTATAATATTAACATAGATGTTTCACATCTGCCGGGCATTCCGTGACGGGCAATTTTTTGTTGCTGTCTCTTAAACAAAGCGTGTTGGATAATATTTTAATTAGCTCTTTATTTTTGTCAGGGTTTCCCAAAGTTGGGTATATCAACTAATGTAAGTCAAACATGGAATTGGTGCCCGAAAGGCCGCTAAGGTGTCGCGCGTTCTTCTATTTGTCGCCATTACAACAGATCCAGAGAAGAAATATTTATGTATAATGTACATTGTACGTACATATGTACATAATATACGTATTATTAGGTAAAGGTAAAAATATTTTACATAAATTAAAATATATTTTTAAAATAAAAACACTTCATTATACAAACCTCAATGACTCTAGGATTTGTATTCTACACATTATTTAAAATACAACAAAGTACATGTTGTTATTCTATTTATAAATACACAGTAATATTTAATATTATGCGATTATTTTTAACTTCAAGCTATTTATTGTATCTTTAAAAATATATGATAATTTAGAATAGGTGACTTTGATGTACTTAAAACTATATTTTCCTTGCCCAATAAAAAAAATGTTAGAATAAACAATAATTGACTTTTTTACAAGATACCAAAAATATTGAGAAATTAAAAAAAGGAAAGAATTATTATTTTTGTTTCATGACAAACTAAGTATCTCATGCAATTGATAACACATCAAACTATAATAAATAAAGTATTTATATAATGTAAACGATTTATCATCAAAACTTAATTTAAAAAAAACATATTAGACTAAATAAAAAAAAACAACCAATAGTTTCTAATTTTAAACATGAACATATGTGTTCAGTGTTGTATTATTCACTCCCCACCCTCTAAGGCCACCGCTGAGTTTAAATTAACGTACTGTAGAATATTCAGAATATATACATAGTGAATGCAAGTTATTATGGGAACAGATCTGATAGTGTCGTGAATTGATATGCAAGATTAAATAAAGATATTTTAGAATCTGTTACAACAATCAAAAAATTACTAGATACACAATCCCATGCAAAAGTACTCTTAAAATTGTGACCAAATGTGTTTAGGTAATTATCCTAGTTGAAATAAATATACTACAATGTAAATTGAACCTTAAATGCAATGCTTGATTGAAGTTGTTTTCACAAAAAAAAATTAAAAGCGCGCTCACACGTTCAAATGAGCGCTCATTAGGTGAGTACATTTTTTCATGCTGATTGTGTATCTAGTACTTTTTTGATCTATGATCTTTTATGACTTCCCTAAATCCCAGAAAACAACCTATATTATTAATTGGCATAAATGATACTTTACTTATATAATAAAATTGAATGGATTATATTATACCAAAAAAACGCGTGTGTGTGCAATTCACGCATGGTAGAAGTAAAACTTCAGAAAAGTAAACTACGAGAGAATGAGATGAATATAGAGTATCAGAAGTAGGATAATTGTAAGGTTTATTTTTTTTATAATAATGTTACCAACTTCAAAAGTTATTTTACATTTTATTTGACATAAATATACATTACATATTATTCAGTATTTAATTTATTATTTCTCACTTCCTATGTAATGTATTCTATCTCAAATAACAACGGTTACCATGGCAACATGGCAATGTATTCTATCTCATCCTCTCGCCGGCTGAATCCTATATATTTATGTTTGTCTCTTTTTCGTGTCGGATTTTTGTTTCATCGAGTTTCAAATCACAATGATTCTAAAGAAGTTTCACTTCCAAAAAGCAAAACCATTCGCTTTTCACCGAACATTATCCCGACCAATATTATAAATACAAAAGTATATCAATCCATTCTTTTTCCCATTTCCTTTAGTCACAAAAGTATACTAAGCAGGTTCCACTTGATAACTCTATTCTGATATCTCAACAAAACTTTTAAGTTGCCGGCATAGATTTAGGCAATTTACTCAAATAGTAATCATGATCATATCTCGTTACTAAGATACCATCCGTTACTTTAACATTACCATCTGCTGAATAATCAATGTCCTGCCCTTTTAATGTGGTCATTTTTCCTTCAACAGATTTTATAATTGCATTACCTGCACAGAGATCCCATTTTTTTATGGCAGTTGCATGAAGGTACACATCAAATGTACCATTGACAACTCCCATAACTTTATCCCCAGCTCCAGCTGCTAATGTAATAGTTGTCTTTGGACCGAATGCTTCTTTTGCTATATCAGCAACTTTGCCCGGGTGAGATCTGGATATGACAATTCTTGGGTGTTCTTTGTTCTCTTCTCTCTGAAATACAAGTTGTATAATTACAGTTTTACTTAGATTCTAAGAATTCCTATTAAAAAAAAATTGTGTTGGTTTCTTTAGTTTTATCTATACTACTATTATAAAGAGGCAGTTTGTTTGTTTGTTCGTTTGAATGTGCTAATCTCAGGAACTACTAAACAGATTTGCAAAATTCTTTATGCATTAGATAGTCCATTTATTGAGGAAGGCTATATATTATCATCATGCTACTACCCAAGCGAGCAGATTAGTAATGTCAACAAATCTGGCATACTTCTATACATTATGATAAAACTATAACATAATAATATTATATTATTACAGAAATATAAAGTGAGGGTGAGTCGCTTTATAACATAAAGCCAAAGTTTTTTTGTAGATTGATTGCGGATGAAGCCACAGGTTCTACTAGTTAAATTATATTTAAAAAGAAAATTTTATACTATTATATTTTCTGACTTAATTCACAAATATCATGACACTGGTAGCTTATTTGCATAATATGTGATACAATTCATAGCCCATATCTTAATAGTCTTCTTATCTATTGGTCAAAATTGTAAGAAAATCTTTAAAGTCGTTTCTGAGATTAACCTGCACAAACACAGGTCAGTTCAGTGTCACTTGCAGTCATACTTTATAATATGTAGTGATATATGGACAGTTACATATACCAAAATTCATATCTTTAAACAATTTTAAATAAAACTATCTTTTCGGATTTTGTCGCGGATTTATTTTCATTTTTTGTTTCCCGACGTTTCGAATGCTTTACAGCAATCATGGTCACGGGAGAGACCATGATTGCTGTAAAGCATTCGAAACGAATTCACGGGAGAGAGGTTATTAATATAATAAAATCTAATAATAAATCTAAACATAACAGACAGGTAGATGTAGTAAGTTCTTACTGTGTAGATCAAAATGATAGATAGCATTTCTGATTAATAATAGTTTTCACTTTTTCATTTGTAAATGTATGTAGTAATGTGTTGCTTAATAATTTGTTTTTTAAATAATAGCAAATTTAAATTAAAATTATTATTTTTAATTAATCTTAACTTTTGCAAATTACACATAGATCAATTGTGGCTTAAATAATTAATATATTATGATTTTTTCTTTATGGTTATAAATATAATAATGGCAACACTAAAAATGTAGATTAATAATTAATATTTTTAAAATTGTAATAATTATAATAATAACAGCGCAAATTAAATAAATAATATTCTATATTCAATTATAAAGCTATTTAAAATTTTTAAAGTTAAAAGTTAAAATATTGTAAGGTACTTTAGTGCCATTTTTCAATTTTTTGAATTCATTTTGTTAATTGTGGGTAGGCTGTCTGTAACAACTATATAATACCTTAGAGACATCTAACACCTCAGTCTCTCCCGTGACCATGATTGCTGCAAAGCATTCAAAACGTCGGTAAACAAAAATGAAAATAAATCCGCGACAAAATCCGAAAAGATAAACAATTTTAAATGTACACCAGCAGTACTTGTTAATATTATAAATTGCACTTACATGTTGGATAGTAGGTATGTTGTGAGATGTTTTCTTAGTATACCAACCCCAGAATGTGCGCGGTGGAAATGGATAGTGTATGACACCAACAATTGGCACTCCATTAATAGCAACACAGACCATCGTTGTCACATAGTGATAGAGACCCTCTAAAAATTAGAAAAATACATTATTAAAGATTGTGTGTATTGATTTATTTTCAAAAAATACATAATTTTCAATTTTAATATTCTGTAATAAAACGTACAAATATAAATGAAATTATGTTATAATTTACACAGAAGAATAATGGGGTATTAATGTTTAATCAGTGAAGCTACCCTTTAAATAAAACATAATATAAATTACACATTTACTACAATATTAAACACTTATCCTCTTAATTAAGTTATTGCTATAGTATTTGAATTTTCACCTGTATATTCCTGTGTAGCATCAAGAGGATCAATCCAAACGGTCACATCCTTCACAAATACATGTTCGTCATTCATATAATCAATTGTTCTGTGGTCTGTTGGAGTTGATTCAAAGTCTATCACTTCTTGATTTTGGCAGCTAGATTCATATTTTGAATGTTCTTCAGAAATTATATTTAACTTTGGAAATGTTTTTTTAAGACCGTAATACATAACACAGTGAGAAGCGTAGTCAGCATCGGTCACAGGATCGTTTGCACCCTCCAGAGTTTTCCCTTTACTTTTTATATTTAACTCATGATTTTTACCTTCGATCACTTTTCTTCCGCCTCCCTCTGCTGCATATATAGCTGCTTTTAGTAGTGATTTTATGTTTATTAAGTCATTTTTGTCTGTAGGATATCCTGAACCACCAGACCGCCAATAAATTATTAGAAACAAGATAAATATTAAAGTGAAACATGCAAATTTGTTGACTCGTAAAGTGCCACCGAAATTCATAGTGTATTTTCTACCAATTCAGCTTTATTTTAATGTGACTTTAGAATAATTTCATTTTCAAATCCAGTTTGGTGAATTATTTGTGTCGGACAAGTGACATTACATTATTTTGACTTTTGACATACCTAATAAAACAGAAAAGTTCATGAATTGTAGATTCATTACAAACTTCAAAAATTAAAGTTGAAATCTATGAAAAGTATTCAGAAAATATGTTTATCTTGCATTAATTTAATGAATGTTCATAACACTTTATTGATATTATTGATAAATCTAATAATATTTCAATTCAATGGGGAAGATTTGTCGAAAGGAGAGCGCCACACGTATAGCCTATTTACATTCAGTCTAACGTTATACAATTTATTATAACATCTCTTTTGTACCTGCTTTCAAGAAATCTTCCCCATGGCTTCAAAGCGTGCCAGTTGCGCACAGATTCTTTTGTTAATGGCTTCAAAGCTAATAATATTTCAATGTTCTTTGTTCTGTGGCTTATATAGGTAATAGGCGTGCTATTTGGGTACAATTTACTTCGCCAATGTCGTGTAGAATGGAGAAGACACGGTTGACGGTAGAGATTGAGATTTGAGAATTCTGAACTGTACAAGACACAATGACAATAGTGACATTTGACTTTAACACCTATCAAGTGTTGTCCTATTGACAGCTGATAAATCGATTGTTCGCCGTTCCCGGCATCATAGAGTATATTGCTACATATATAAATTCGGCATTGAGCCGGTGATTTATTCCAATGATTTATTTGCTGACCGCTGTTTGAAGTCTGAACATAGTGATTATTGAAAACTATCTACATATTTTTAAACTCTCAATCTTTATAAAAGGTTCGGTCTATTAAGACGTCAATAATTAATAGCAGCAATGATTTTAAAAGCCATGATTGATCCTGTAAGTAATTTTAACATGAATGAAAGGTTACGTTCTTTACAAGTTCCTATAATTATTTATATATACTGTTTACTATTTTTTTAGATGATTTGGTTGAAGATGCTCATCGTATTCCAAGTCGTTGTCGGCTCTGCATATTTTTATTTACGGATGAGAAAACCTAAAAAACCTGAGGATAGATTAACCAAGAAAAAGTTATTGGAATGGAAACCTTTACCATTAGTAGACCCCAATGTGGAAGTAGACAAGCCACCTTTAATGGGGAAAATAGATGATAAAGTTCTTAATGTAGGTGCTACAAGTTTTTTGTGCTTTGATAAGGAGCCAATAATAACGGAAAAAGCTATTACATCTCTTCATAAATATGGAGTTGGTTCATGTGGACCAAGAGGTTTCTATGGCACTATTGATGTTCACTTAGAGTTGGAAGAGAGATTAGCAAAGTTCTTACAAGTTGAGGAAACTTGTGTCTATTCATATGGATTTTCAACAGTTGCAAGTGCTATACCAGCCTATGCCAAGAAAAATGATATTATATTCGCGTAAGTATTTTGTTATTAATTTAAAAAAAATATTATAAACTATTTGTAGTTTGATTAAGAATATTTTTTCCATACAAACTTCACTACCGGATTCTTTCAGAATCCTTTCTTTAAAGCATATTCTGGAAAGGAATGAGCTGTAAATTTTTTATTACATTTTTTCTGGGCATTGATGAATCAATCAGGAAAAGCCACTTTATATATTTTATAGTAGATCATTATATTTGGCAGTGGTTTATGTATGTGTATGAATCTTATGGTTTTCCTTTCAAAACAGGAAATTATATAATATATTATATACTATTAAATTATGTAGGACTATTTTAATATTTATATTATATATTATTATGATAAATATGATACATACTAACTATAATAATTTATCTCATAACCCATTAACATAATCAAATTAAATTGAATAAAAAAAATATTCTAAACATACAAATAATACATAATGAAGAATGCATAAAAAAATTTACAAACATTTTTTTATATATATTTATTTTTATTATTTTGGTGAATAATTTGCATGTTGTTTTCTCACATAGATCTCATATGTTTTAATAGCATAATATTATAAGAGAAATCCAAAAATAAAATCATAAAAATTGGAACCGGTCGATCATATCAGATCACTATACTAGTACAGTTAGTGCATCCCATAAAAAATATTCATAACCATAGATCTCATTTTGGTTAATAGCATAATATTATAAATAAAAAACTGAATAAAATTAATATAACCACAGATCATATCAGATCACTATACTAGTACAGTTAGTGCATCCCATAAAAAATATTCAGGCATAGCTAATTCAGGCTACTGAGTGGGTTTTTTTTTCTTAAAATGAATAATAGATGGTGTAAATTAAAATTGAAAAAAAGGCAACATCTAGTACCTCTAGTTGTAAATGTTCTAAATGATAGATGTTGATAAAAGCCAAGGTGTCTGTCTCCGAGCTGCCGTTGCTCAATGTTGTATTTACCTATGTAAGGCCTCCCAAGGCCACTATGGCAATAACAAATTATATTTTGAAAATATTGTCTTTGAGTGGTACAAAAAATGTATAACTATGCGCTTTATCTTTGTATAACGGCCAGCGAGTATTGGAATTATTTCCAAAAAAATTATGTTTGTTGCCTTTGTAGGTACAATTCCTTTATTTTACGATTTAGAATAGTATTATTGGATGAAATTATTATGGATTTTTTTTTAATTTACGTTTTAGTCATACATTTAATTCTTTTACCAATTTTTTTGTAGCTCGTAAAGAATCTAATCTTTGATCTTTATAAAACAAATAAGACAAAAAAAGTATAAGTTAAAATATACAATAGGTACTCCACTTAAATAAAATTAACAGTAAGCACCTATATAATTATTAATTACATAGTTGCTCTATTTTATATTTAATTTATCCTCATAACTATATAAGGTTACTCATTTTGAATAATTATTGTTGATTGTAATGATTTTTTATAATAATCATGAATTTTAACTTCTAATATTTTTTTTCATTAAATAATTAATTAGTAATTTAGACTGTAGTAATGAGGTATTAAGTTAAATTTATATAGTTGTTTTTATAATAAAATTCCAACTTAAACATAATTATTAGTTGATTTGAGTGTTATTAGAATATTTTATTTATTTATACTGTATTTTATTTAAATTGTAGCAGTAGTTTAAGGTAATTTTAGTTTATCCTTTACAAAGAAACATACAAAAAATTTTTTTTTCTTTATAATATTATTATAGACTAGTGATTCAGCCTCGCTCCGCTCGGGATCGTGCCTAGTTACGTTTTAACGTTTAGTATAGATTTCTCAGAGATGAGATATTTTCCCGCAGTAAAACTCGGGTAACTAGCTATCATCATATCAAATTTAATCAAAATCTGTCCAGTGGTTTTATCGTGATGCGGTCACAGACAGACAGACAAAAATTCTAAAAACTATAGTTTCAGCGTCCGTACCGATAATGTCTATTTCAATAAGATTTTCCAAAAAATATTTAATTTACAGATTCGGCTTAGAATCTTGTTATACATATGTATAGATTATAGTTAGAGGTTTATTGCAGGGATGAAAGAGTTTGGTTTGCAATCCAGAAAGGGATTGATGCGGCTCGAAGTACTGTGAGATACTTCAAACACAACGACATGAGTGATCTTGAGCGTTTACTTGAACAAGCATTACAAAAGAAAGAATTAAATCCCAAGAGAAGGGCGTTCTTGATTGCTGAAGCTATATATTTCAATACTGGAAAAATGTGCCCTTTGAGAAAGCTTGTTGAATTGGCAAGGAGATATAAATTGAGGATTATGTTAGACGAAAGTTTGACTATTGGAGTAAGTAATGTTTTAATTATATATTGTTTTGTGTAAAATATATTAATTTAGGTCTGTATTAACGGTTAGTATGGAATAGATAGACCATACTTACATTATATGTACATGTGTATGATGAGTTGTTGTGGGTTGTACTATAACATGTTTTCCCGTGGGTATGAGATAATCTCCCGCGGCAAAAAGTAGCCTATGTCACTCTCCAGCCTTGCAACTATCTCCACACAAATAATCACGCCAATCCATCACTGTGTTTCGACGTGAAAGAAGGACAAACATACACACGCTTTCATATGTATAATATTAGTATGGATAGTAATTTACACGACATTGGGCTAGAATGTTAAATAATAACGTGTTCAATTGCATCTGACGTAATGCTTCCACCAACAATTAATTAGCATCCATAAAAGCAATGAAAAAGAGAGTTAAGCTGCTTTTCAATGTAAATTATATAATAAAAATGTCTTTTTATAATAACAAAAACATAATGTGCGATCGAATTTTTAAAACAACATTTAGTAAACAAGGATATACTTATAGTATATACACTAGCGAATAGATCTCGCTTCGCTCGGGTGCGTCCCTAGGTCCGTTTTTTTTAATGGAAACCCTAATTCTTTACCTAAAATAAAAGTAGCCTTAGTTACTTATAACATCAGCTATCTGCCAGTGAAAGTCCCGTCAAAATCAGTCCAGCCGTTTCGGAGAGTAACCGGAACAGACGGACAGAAAAAAAAGTGTTTTTCATAAGAAAAGCATCGTATATAATTTCATATGCATTTAGTAAAAAGCTGTTATTTTAACATTACAAACAGACACTTCAATTTTATTTATCTGTATGTATAATGTTGGTCACACTATTTGACTAAGAAGAAGAAGAGAAGTGCAAAAACTTAATGCATATTTATAATCTCATTTTACAATTTGCTTTGGTTTTTATTACCAAATATGTTAAACCTTTTTTCATACTAAAAACTCTTGCAATAGTACCAATTAATATATTTAATAAATTTTCAAAGGTAATCGGTAAGCATGGCCGTGGTATAACAGAACATCTAAACGTGCCTCGAGACGAAATCGACCTGATTGTGGGCTCTCTAGAACATTCCTTCGCAACTATTGGTGGATTTTGCGCGGGAACCCATTTCATTGTGGAACATCAAAGATTATCTGGATTAGGTATGTTGATAAATTTTTTTTCTAGTATTATTATAATATTATATTAAACTAGCGGTTTAACCTCTCTTTTACTAAATCCTTTTCTTAAATAAAAGTAGCCAAGTTAATCCTTATAACATCAGTGAAAGTCTCATCATAATCGGTCAAGCCGTACACGTTACATCCTTGCCGCGATATGTACATCATTATATATGTATGTATACAGCACGATATTATATTCCTTCGTAAACTTGTTTTCATCTTTTTAGTTAGCTTTTATGCAGTCGGGTTTTTTATTTTTATATTTTAACTAGCATTGCCCGCGGCTCCGCCCGCGTTCAGATGACCAAAAACCAAATTATTAGGTTGTACATATTAGTATACTCTTACATTGCAGTTTTTGTATTTTTTCTCAGTTATGAGATATTTTCCCGCGGTAAAAAGTATCCTTTATGTTGACTCGGATAACCAGCTATCATCTTACCATATTTCATCAAAATCCCTCCAGTGGTTTTTCTGTGATGCGGTAACAGACAGACAGACAGACAAAAATTCTTAAAACTATAGATTCGGCCTCTGTATCGATAATAATGTCTATTTCAATTAGATTTTCCAAAAAATATTTAATGTACAGATTCGACTTGGTTACAATTTTATTATATGTATAGATTTTTTTATCTGCAATATCTAATGCTATTCTATAGGAATTTCCCCCTACATTATAAACTATTTGTGCAGTTTTTTTTGTTTAATTTTCCTTACATTATATTTTGGTGTTTGTTTATCATTTGAAATAACCCAAGAGTTTCCATTTTACGTAATAAGGAATAACATATTGAAAATTGTTGACTTATTATTTGTTATGTTGTCCATCTTTGATAATTGTATAAGGATAATTTGTGGAGGAAATATTAAATTGCTTTAAAACTAAGGTTGAAACGTCTGGTTATATATTATTTTGTACTGATGTTTTTAATTTATACTAATACTAGCATTGCCCGCGGCTCCGCCCGCGTTCAAATGAGAAAAACCTAATTCTTAGGTTTTACATATTAGTATACTCTTAAAATGCAGTTTTTGTATTTTTTCTCAGAAATGAGATATTTTCCCGCGGTAAAAAGTATCCTATATGTTGACCCGGATAACCAGCTACAATCATACCAAATTTCATCAAAATCTGTCCAGTGGTTTTCTCGTGATGCGGTATCAGACAGACAGACAAAAATTCTAAAAACTATAGATTCAGACTCTGTATCGATAATAATGTTTATTTCAATTAGATTTTACAAAAAATATTTAATGTACAGATTCGACTTAGTTACAATTTTATTATATGTATAGATAATCCCATCCCATTAATATTATAAATGCGGAAGTTTGGATGGATGGATGTTTGTTACTCACGCTAGATAAAATCTTGAACGGATCTGTATGAAATTTGTAGACATGGGTAACTCAATGAATTTTTATGAGCTGCAGGTCAGCTCATGAGTCATATGCTTGAACCGGAGCTGTGAACCGGCTCACAGTTCAGCTCAATTGATGTTATATGGGTACTTATAACTATAGATTTACAGCTAATTTATGACTCTGTTCAAACAAATGACATGTATGATGTACCTAAATTAAATTTGTATGTAATAAAGCAGCATTTCGAAAAAAGTTATTATAGTCATATTTTTTCGTTCTTACACAACTATAGGGTAATGCTAATTTCATGCAATTATATCTTTACGTCGCAAAGAGTATAATAATATAGATTATAGACTATAGTACAGGTCCGTCGGCTCGGGTCCATCAAAATAGCTGACGTTAGGTGGCGCTAAAGTGATGCACGGAGCCATATTAAGTAATATTGAGCTGTGAACCGTTTATCTAGCAACTGAGCCGCAGCTCAACGGCTCTAGCTACTGTGAACTGAATATTTGAACCGGCTCTGAGCTGAGTTACACATAGTGAGAAATTTGGCACAGAGATAGATTATAGTCTGGAATAGCACATAGGTTAGTTTTTATCCCGGAAAAATGTACGGTTCCCGTGGAGTAGTTTTGTTTTTGTTTTTCACTAGGGAAAAACCCGAGCGTAACGAAACTTACGACTTACTACCTATAAAACTAAGAATTGTCAAAACCACAAAATTTAGTCTCGTATGAAACCTTTCACACAAAAAAATCACAAAAATATTTAATTCTTGATAATTTTAATAAGTCATTAATTAGCAATGTTTTAACGATTATTACAAAGCTCTTGTATTTCATCGGCTTTGGCTAAAGCCCTAGGTTTTGTATACTCATTTCCACTAAGTATTTTCTTTTATACTTGCATGTTACAAGTAACAAATTCTTATCTATGGTACTACGGGAATTGATATCGAGGTTCCAAATATTCAGGTTTGTATGTATATATATATATATATATATATGGTTCATGGGTTCACAAATGATAAAGATTAACATGCTCCTCCTTTTTGAGGTCGGTCAAAAAGATAGAGAAATATATAGAGTAATGAATAACAATTTACGAAAAAGTGACAATATTTTGACATTGCACCTACAGATATAACTACCTACTGATCTGCCTGTATCTATAGATATAAATATTTGCTAGTCTGTCTGTTACAAATTATTTTTATTATCATCGAGAATGCATATTATTATCAATAAAATATTTTATTTTAATTTTCTTTTAAGTAACACAATGATAATTTCAGGGTACTGCTTCAGCGCCTCGTTGCCTCCCATGTTGACACAAGCCGCCATCACCGCACTTGATATATTAGAGGCAAAGCCCTCCCTTATTAGCGAATTGGATAAAATCTCTAGGAAATTGAACATGTGAGTATTTTATTAATATTGTAAAAACAAAAGTTTGGGAGTATCACTCAGTTTTACACAAATTTCAATGGAATCCCTACCTCAAAAACCTCATTCGGAATATAAAGAACATTTTAAAAAACAAATAAGCAGGGCCATGCCTCATACTTTTAGATAATGCTTCATACCCCTAGAACTAGATAATTTTCATTAGGGTTCCGCAGCTCAAAGGCAAAAACAAAATCCTTATAATTTGTCCGTCCGTCTGTTCATATGTCACAGTAATATTACTTAGATTCTATTGGAGCTATATTACTGAAATGTAGGTTTATCATGTCAATTGCTAGAAAATTCTGTGAAATTATTATAAGAAGGGGTCCTTCAGGAAAGTTTGAGTACATATGAGTTGAGCATGAGAGTGTGGGGTATTTGTAGCTCTAAATGCCCTTCTTTGTGCCGCCTCTTTGCCTCATAGCACCGCACGGCCTTGCAAATAAGCCAAATCGGTTGCAATTCTCAAGTAGTGTGCTTATCAAGAAACAGCATTCCATTTTTATTAATATAGAAGAAAATAACTTTTGAAGTCACCGATCAAAAAAGTACTAGATACACAGTCAGCGACAAAAAAATATCCACACCGAATGAACGCTCATTTGAACATTTGAACACTTTTAATTTAAAAAAAAATATTTCAAGGTTCAATTTATATTGTTATATATTTATTTCAACTAGAATAATTATCTAAACACAATTGTTGATAGTTTTAAGAGAACTTTTGTATGGGACTGTGTATCTAGTAGGTACTTTTTTGATCGATGTTTGAAGTTATCTTGTACTAAAAATATGTTATTCTTTATTTCAGAGCTCTAGCCAACCTAAAGCATTACACATTCAGTGGTGACGAACTGTCACCTGTCAAACACATATACGTCAAAAACTCAGATTTAACCAACAGTCAAAAACAAACATATCTCAAAAACATCACAAAATATATCTTAGAAAAAGGCATTGCTATGACAGTAGCAGCGTATGTGAGAGATGCAGAAGTCAACTGTCCGGAGCCATCCATCAGATTGGCCTCAAGTATAAAATTGAGTGATGAAATTATATATCAAATATGTTGTTTATTGGACGAGGCATATGAGAAAGTTGGTCCTCAAACTGATTTGAAAGCTTTATAAACAATTAATCTACATTCGTTAGTTAATTTTGATATTTTATTCAAAGAGTTAGCTTGTTTTAACTAAAAATTATCTAAAAAAAATTATTCTTATTTATCACATGCTGGGTGCCAAATAAAAAAAAATATAGTAAATTAATTGTCCCTTAGATTTACGCGAATATTTGACATTTTAAATTAAACTATCTTTTCGGATTTTTTCCGCGGATTTTGCTGTAAAGCATTCGAAACGTCGGGAATCAAAAATCAAAATAAATCCGCGAAAAAATCCGAAAAGATAGTTTTATTTAAAATATTCCTTCAACTTCAAATTTCATACATTAATTACGTCAGCAGTTTTTCTGTCAATTTAGAATACGGGGTGTATTCCCTAGATGAGATAAAGTGAGATTTGGTAAGACCCCCTCCACACTCCTCCTTCCCCGTGGTCTATTTTCATATAGCATAAAAATAATACAACGTTCAATTACTCTCGAAATATGTTTTTAATAATATAGCCATTAGATTTTTCAGCGTGTAGAATGGGGCACTTCAAAGGAACTGAAAGAATAATTAAATATGTTTTTATTATCTGTATGGAAATACCTATAGATTCTTTTAGAGTCGACCGAGACGTGACATTTTCAATTATCTCAATTTAAGTATCTCAGCTTAAATGTAATTTGATGAGATTTTATATGAACCAACCCCTCCCCCCTCACCCCCACCCCTCCTATAAGCTTAAGTAATTAATATATAACCCCACTTACTGAAAACAAAATCAAACCTATCCCACGGGTACCGTACATTTTTCCGGGATAAAAAGTAGCCTATGTGTTATTCCAGACTATAATCTATGTCTGTGTCAAATTTCATCCAGATCCGTTCAGCCGTTCTGGCGTGAAAAAGTAACAAACATCCATACTCACAAACTTTCATATTTATAATATTAATACGGATGCATAAGCTAAAGTAGCTTATAAGTAGCATACTAAGTATTATACTTATATTTCAAAAAGTACCATATTAATAAGAAATGGGGATAAATAATTCGTAGTAACCATCATTCCTTTATTTTTTTATTTATTTAATATAATTAAGTTAATTATTTTGTAAGTGCACAAATATTGTGTCTCAAATTATTATATAGAAATATAATTATTATGTATTAAATACGTGAAGGTTTTAAATACATATATGTAACAAAAATATAAAATTATTAACTATTTTAAGCTTTTTACTATTCAAAGTTATACTGAAAAGGAAAATCTCTCTTTAAAACTCAATGCTTAAACCATAGATCAAAAAAGTACTAGATACACAATCCCATTCAAACGTTCTCTGAAAACTGTCACTATTTGTGTTTAGATAATTATTCCAGTTGAAATAAATATACAACAATGTAAATTGAACCTTAAATGCAATATTTAAAGTTGTTTTTACATAAAAAAATGAAAACCGCGCTCAAATGTTTAAATGAGCGCTCATTCGGTGAGGACATATTTTATGGCTGATCTAGTAAGTACTTTTTTGAGCGATGGTTTAAACTGATAAATGCATTGCTTTTAATGCTTATGTTTTATTCGAAATGTAATTAAAAATACTTTCTTAGATTTACGCGAATATTTGACATTTTAAATAAAACTATTTTTTTGGATTGCTGTAAAGCATTCGAAACGTCAGAAACCAAAAATCTTATTATGATTTTTGGGTGGAAAAAATCTCAAAAGATAGTTTTGTTTAAAATATAATTAATAACTCTGATAAAGCACCCCATATGCGTTTAGATTTTTATTTTCTTTCTTCATATATATATAAAGAAATGTCAAATATTTATAATTAAAAAATTGTTATGGCTTTACATAATTTTTCAATTTGTATATTATATACTCATATAATGAACAATAAACAATACAATAAGTATTTATATTTTATAATTGATTTTTGCAGGTATTTATTTTAATTTTATTTAGTATATAGACAATTTATAAATAAAATGCACTTATATTGTTGGTGGTGTCTAGAGATATAATTCCATGAAAGATGATAAATATATAATTATAATATAATGAAGTGTTGTTTTATTTAGTCATAAATACTACAAAAGTGAACACATTATTTTGAGTTTATTTTTACTTAATATTTTACTTAGATAATGGTGGTCTAAGTTTAATAGTAACTTTAATATAAAATTCTACATATTCAAAGGCATCTTCTGTGCGAGCTGTGCTTAAATAATATACACACTAAAAATACACACCTACTAATGCTACTTAAGGCTAATGTAATATTCTATTTGTCCTAAAGTGGACTCGAACCCGCGACTTGTCTAAACTATATACCAGTCGCAGTCGTATAGTCTATATTATAAGTATATTTTTTTATATAAGATGTAGAATAAATTATTTTTGTAATCTCTTAAAAGTTTATATTTTGATACCCCACTCGATTGATTCGGACGAAATGTTTTTTTTCATAACATAACGTAATATTGTCATTTTAATTTTTAGTAATAAAAAATATTTTTACGATGAATGAATCATCAAAATCGATTAAGCCGTTTAGTAATTACGAAGGAATATAGAATCACACATACATACATATAGGTCTACACACATAACCCACCTTTGGGCTTCGCCGATGTCGGGTAAAAGAACTTATTTTTAATCTGTTACCAATTCATCACTCATATGGCAATACCCGACGTTCCTTTTAAATTCAGTATCGTCTTCTTTATGCAGTGGTTTGCGTATTTCTATCAAACGACGATCAGTTTCTAGTGCTTGGTTTTTGTACTCCAAGTCCTTCGTCACTCGTTGATGGTGGTTGTAAAGGCCGTGGTAAGTAGCCCTAAAAATATATTAAAGGAATATATTGCCGGTTACTACAAGCAGATTCTCTAGCTGCAATTAAGAGACCTAACTTTGATCTTAAAAATTAAAATACTACCTTATATGTAGTATTTAAATAACATTCATAAAAGTACAAATAAAATATAAATAAATATGTTGGGACATTAACACACAGCGCCATCTAGTTCCAGGGTAAGCTACGAGGCTTGTGTTATGGATACCAAATGATACCCTACACTTGTATATAACTTTAAATACATACATATTATAAATAAGAGTACAAAAATTCATGCTTATCACACAAATAAATGACCCCAGCGGGGCTCGAATCTGCGATCGCTGGCACAGCAAATAGGGTACTACAAACTGAGCCAAATGTGTTGACCAAAGATGATAAAATTAAAATTATTAAAAATCCCTAAGTAGGATTGTAAACTGTTGTCGTTAGGTCCAAAAACCCCACTAGGGCAAATCCAACCGGCAACCACCACTTGCAGTTATTTTTGACCGAATTCAAAATGTACTCAAACTTGAAAAATTTTTTTTAGAAAAACATGTACTTACATTGCGTCTTCTAACTTCTTTTCCAGTAAGTTAGAACTAGTATGGACTCTCTCGTACTCTTCTATCAAGCCACGCATTGGTTTATCCTAAAACGCATAACTCCATTGTAGGTGCCATAATACAATATAGATCTAATATAATTATCATTAGCAATGGTAGCCCAGTGGTAACGCGTTCGTTCGAGAAACCAAGTGAAGCGGGTTCAGATCCCGGGTCTCGCACCTCTGATATTTTCACTTGCGAATCATTTCCAACATGATTACCACTTGCCTTGTCTTGCGTGAGGAAATCTGTATCTCTGAGAGAATCTAGCATGTTTTCGAAAGACATGTGCAGTCTGCCAACCCGCACTTGGCCATCGTGGTGGACTGTGGCCCGATCTCCCTCGTATTGAAGGAAGGCCCGTGCCCAGCAGTGAGACGTTAAAAAGGGCTTAATACATGATTTTATCTGTCTTGTAATTATTTTTAACTATCGAAATTATATAGTGTGAAATGGTGCAGGAGTAACAGTATCAAATCGCGAGTCGCATAGCGTCTGTAAACATTTCTAGTACGCTCAGAAAGCTTTCGGGTGTTTTCATAATAAATAAGTCCCAAAAGTTTTATTAGTATATTTAATATTACAATGAAATGAACAAGCATATTTCTTCGCTCTGGCTATATTCCTTCTTTGGGCACCCTAAATTAGAAGTTCCTTTTTTTTATTAATTATAAAAATTTAAGTGAAATATAGCCACAACATGAAAGAATTATTAAAATATTTCAACAAATGAAAAAGTTATGAAACTTTAAAGTTGCGGTTGCTGAATAATTTCGTGACGTGACCCGACCTGATCGACCGAAATTCATATTAACTTCTCAGTCATTTATAGATTGATTCCAAAAAAAAACACTGATTTATTAGTTTTGATCTTTATTTTAATTCCATTGCGTTAAATATGATATTATCAACATCATGAAACTTCTCCAGTTGTTGAGTGTTAGGCAACTAATAGGCGGGACTAAAAACAACCACACACTCACTTTTGAATTCTTAATTTTATTAGGGTTGATAATTTGTTTAATTTTAATAATATTCTCATATATGTTGTTGTTAGTTTAAGTTTTCATATATCCCGCCATTTTCGAAATTCTAATTTTCCGAAGAACGGAACAGAATACAGATTATCACTATGTGTAACTCAGCTCAGAGCCGGTTCAAATATTCAGTTCACAGTAGCTAGAGCCGTTGAGCTGCGGCTCAGTTGCTAGATAATCGGTTCACAGCTCAATATTACTTAATATGGCTCCGTGCATCACTTCAGCGCCACCTAACGTCAGCTATTTCGATGGACCCGAGCCGTCAGCCGACGGATCTGTACTATAGTCTATATTATTATACTCTTTGCGACGGACGGTATGACATTTCATCGCGACGTAAAGATATAATTGCATGAAATTAGCATTCCCCTATAATTGTGTAAGAACGAAAAAATATGACTATAATAACTTTTTTCGAAATGCTGCTTTATTACATACAAATATAATTTAGGTACATCATACATGTCAATTGTTTGAACAGAGTCATAAATTAGCTGTAAATCTATAGTTATAAGTACCCATATAACATCAATTGAGCTGAACTGTGAGCCGGTTCACAGCTCCGGTTCAAGCATATGACTCATGAGCTGAACTGCAGCTCATAAAAATTCATTGAGTTACCCATGTCTAACAGATTGATACTTGCTATTTTCACAGATTATGTATAAGTTTTGAATAGTGCCAACATAAAAATAAAAGTAAGGCGTTTTATATGTATTCTAAATTCTAAAAAATACATACCTGAACTCTTTCGAGGACTGGTCTTCTAGTTCGTGTTTCAAGTCGAGTTTCTACCAATTTTGTTGGATTTATTTTATCAGCGACAGCTGCACGTAGGCTTTCAATTTCGCGATCTATTTTTTGTAAATTGCTTTCGAGCTGTAATATTAACAATATTTTGTTAAATAAAAGTCTTAGAAATTTATTCCGTAACACATTATAGAAATTTAATGACAAATTGTTTTCTACAAAAAAGAAATAAGTTTAAAATCAGTTAAAAATGTGGAATTGAAGTAGTTGAAATGAAGCGACACTTTTAGTATTATCATTGTGTCACTTGCAAATTAATAAATTAGAGTTTTACTTTATATTTTTGCCATTCCATTTCATTCCTTGCACGCTGTATATCATAAACTCGTCTCCTCATTATCATTTCTACGTGTTGACTCTGAGCATAAATTTGATTTCGTGCCTGTTCTCTCGTCTTGAACATCGTTTCACGTAACTCTTTTGATTCTCGCATTAGTTGTTCAGCAATTTTGATTGTGTTTTCTATGCAGTGAACATAGCTTTCTTCTGACATAGAACTAAATAAAAATGAATTTTAAGTAATATTTAATTTAGTATATTAAAAATATTAAAAAATGCCATGAGTTCCAAGTTTTCTGTTCATTCTGTATATTAGAAACTATTTTTATTTGAGATTAAGTGATTGGTGATGGGGTGATTGGGTGGTGATTTTTGATTCAATAAAATCATTTTAGTAGGACTACAAACGAAAGAAGAAAAAGATCTTACTCGGGAGGTATTCTTGTAGGATCTAGTTTATAAGATATATTCGAGCTTTCTCTATTTATGTCCTTTACGTGATACTCTAAAGACAAAGCATCGTCTTTATTTTGTATTTCTCGTTCTAGTCTACAAAATACATTGGTTAACTCTTTTATCTTTTCCCAGCCCATGTGACAAACGTCAGTTAAAACACGTTTACTATTCTCGATTATATGGAGTTCCTGAAATAAAAAATATATATTCATTATATATGTATATTTGGCTGGTATATTATTAGCGTAATGTAAACAAAGAAAAATATAAAATATTACTGTATTTCAAAACACCTTTTTTAATTCTTCACCAAGTTGATCTCTTGTTAACTCCGGAGGTACTCTTTGGTCCCTATTTGATAGACATTGTGATGAAACCATTAACGGTATCTGAAGTGATTCCAAGTGTAACTCAGTTGCATTTTTTTCTTCCTTTAAGGCTCTTATTTCATCTCTTACTTGCTCTCTGGTAAATCTTTGCTTCTCTCGCCATGATTGTACTTCAAATATTCTACGAAATAGATCAATTTTTATTATTTAAATATATATTTTAAAAAGTTTTATAATAAGTTACTTAATCAATTTTTTTAAAGGGTCTATTGTATAAGTTATTAATTTTGTACCTGTCTCTCATTAGCTCATTATTAGTATAGGTATC
Organism: Brenthis daphne; assembly: GCA_947093115.1. NCBI lineage: Eukaryota > Metazoa > Arthropoda > Insecta > Lepidoptera > Nymphalidae > Brenthis > Brenthis daphne. The sequence continues at coordinate 1,497,248 of OX352483.1, read as the reverse complement.
CCATCTCGTTGTCACCGATGTTTCATTACGAAGTTGGTTCGCTCTTTGTCTAAGTTCGTAAGACTCAAAACGACGTAGCCTTGCTTCATTTTGTAATCTTTGTACGTTTCTTGTCCAATCTAAAACGCTTAATCGTGGATGAGGTTTTTCAAAAACTGGTATAGATCCATCCATATTCCACACAGCCTAAGAAATTAAAGCAGCACTTATGTGTATGAACTGTGGTATTTGATCAATAATCCAAAATATCTATGTTCTAAGGCTAAGCAACCTTACATAGTATCACACATTATTTAGTACATTTTTCAAAATTAACGCTTGGCGCTAAAAATATTAATATTAATTATTACTTAAATACGTTAGATTATGATATTGGCGTCGCAGTGTATTATAGGCCTAATATACTTGTATAAACGTCATATTTTGGGAACATAAATATTTAGTATAATCTCATCTAATATTATTATTCTGTTTTGGAGTACAATTTTTATAATTACATATACACACAATAAGTAATTACTAATTATCTAATTAATTATTAGTTTCTTGACACGTCACATCAATAATATTCAGTATTGCCAACATTAAATTGAAAACATAACATGGCGGCTTTCTAACGCTTGACTATTAAAAGTGAAGCTTTGCCAAAGTATTAATTTTATAGAAATAAGAAGTTTCCTGATTAGCGTACTAAAGTTTATTTTAAAATAAGCTATAAGCAATTGTTTAAAGTCGTAACATTTGATTTAATCTACAATAATAATGTAAGTAATAATTCGCATTTGCTTTTTTTATCATTGTTTAAAGTGATTGAGTAAATTTTGTGTAATAGGTATGACGATAGACGTGGTGGCCGAGGTGGACGAGGAGGATCACGAGGACGTGGTGGTGGTCGTGGGGGAATGAGTTCCCGAGGTCGATCTAGTGATAGATCGTTAGATAGAAGCACTCGGTTTAGCGCAGGTCGAGGTCGGGACACTAGAGGTGGGCGAGGTGGAACTCGCGGGGGCCGGGATTCTCGTGATGACTTCCGAGGCAAATTTAAAAATGATCAACCAGGAGGTGCTCTACGCAAGATTCGCTGGGACAACGTCCAACTTACACCCTTTCAGAAGAACTTTTACGTACCTCATCCAAATGTGCAAAGGCGATCGATGGCTGACGTCGAAGCGTACCGTAGTGAGCATCAGATAACAGTAAAGGGTCGAGATGTACCTGCTCCTAGTATATATTTCGAGGAAGGGGGTTTCCCTGATTATGCTATGAAAGAAATTTTAAAGCAAGGATTCCCAAATCCAACTCCTATTCAAGCTCAAGGGTGGCCGATAGCCTTATCAGGACGAGACATGGTGGGAATTGCGCAGACTGGTTCAGGGAAAACACTTGCATACATTTTACCCGCTATTGTACATATCATCAATCAGCCTAGACTATTGAGAGATGAAGGACCAATAGTACTTGTATTGGCTCCAACTCGAGAATTGGCTCAGCAGATTCAACAGGTATTTGTTTGTTTTTTATATATTTCAATATCAATCATTATTTTTAGTGATATGTCAACTAATATTTTCAAAATGATTCTATTTGCATGAGTTAAAGCTCATACAGTTCTTTGTAACAGCATCTTGTGCTCATTTGCTAAATGTCAGAAACCTTTAATGATTTACCATACAACATTTAATCACATCTTTTATATAATATAGTAAATAATTTGTTTTCTATTGTGCTACCAAGGCTCTGCATTCAATGAATGGGATAACTGCAGATGTGTCAGACGGAAATCCAAACAACATGGATATAGTAAATTATTTACATACTATAGAGTAGAACCTAGTGTTTCACCTCAGGCTATGTTCGAAAACCTGTAAAAGATTTAGGGAGTAAAATTGACTTGAAAGTATTTCATAGGTTTTTAAGGTTTCTGAACGTAACCTTAAAATTAAATATGAGCACTTGTTTTTGTAATTTTTAATATATATACAGTAAATAGTTATATTAACTTTTATATACCATAGTTTTAATTAATATTAGTTGTATTATACATATTATATATTTTAGAGCTTAGTTTTTCCTAATATAGTGGTTGATCATTCCATTTTGCTTTGATATTCATTTATATAGTGGAAAATATCCGATATTTTATATGTATTATTTTTTGCTTTCATTATTTTGATTATCACTGCAATAAAAATAAGACATATAAATAATATAAAAATTCTAAATACTACTATTAAATTAGTTTTCGAAAGACATGTGCAGTCCACCAACCCCCATTTGGCCAGCACGGTGGTCTACAGTCCGATCCCCCTTGTGTTGAAAGGAGGCCCGTGCCCAGCAGTGGGACTTTAAAATGGGCTGAATGCAATGCAACTATTGAATTAATATGTATAGAACATGAATAGTCTTGTTTTTATTGTATATTTTTATAAAGTGACATATTTTTTCTATCTTAAATGTATTTTTTTACATTTATCAGGTAGCTCATGATTTCGGACAGAGTGTGCAAGTGAGAAACACTTGCATTTTCGGTGGGGCTCCGAAAGGGCCTCAGGGGAGGACACTGGAGCGAGGTGTTGAGATTGTGATAGCTACACCGGGTAGACTGATTGACTTCTTGGAAAAAGGTACATGTCATGTTATTGTATGTTGTGTTGTCATAAAAAAATTGGTATAGACTTTTATGTAATTTTTTGTTTTTTGGCCCCTTTTTAGCTTTTTTTCCTTTATTATCATTAAAACTTTTATATAATTTTTTAAATAAGTATAGCATTAACAATTACTGAGATTTATGTAATGCTACATTCTTTTGTACTAACAGGTGAATGTAACTAAAAATTGATTAAAATAAAATTAATCATAGAAATATTCATAATTTAGCCCATCTTAACCTTTAACCCCTCAAAGACCACTGACACGCCGGCGTTACAGTTAACAATAGATTTCTTAGAAATTTACCTGGAGGTGAACTAGTGACGCACCTTTGGTATGGTTCTTAGAAAAGAACTAAACTATCCCACAGGAACCGTACATTTTTCAGAGATAAAAAGTGACTTATGTGCCATTTCAGACTATGATCTATTGCTGTGCCAAATTTCATCCAGATCTATTCAGCCGCTCTGGCTTTCATATTTATAATACTAGTAGGATTTTTTGTGGTAAGTAAATGGAGAGTATAATTTATGTTACTTGGTTTCAGATACGACAAATCTTCGTCGTTGTACATACTTAGTACTGGATGAAGCAGACAGAATGTTGGATATGGGTTTTGAGCCACAGATTAGAAAAATTATTGAGCAAATTAGACCAGACAGACAAGTTAGTATATATGTATAATATTAATATTTAAATATTATCCAGTTTATTTTAAAACAATAAGTAATATTATGATGTGAATCATTGAAAAATATATACTTTGTCAAATTATTCTTTGTAGCCATAATTAAAAAAAAACTATATTTTCATATTCTTTCGCGAATTTATTTTGATTTTTATTTGGGAACCAAAAATCTAAAAATAAACGAAAATATATTCGCGTGATTCTAAGCAAGTATTAGTCATCATTTCCTTGAACAATTATTAAAAGAAAACTGTTTTTCAGGTCCTTATGTGGTCAGCGACATGGCCGAAAGAAGTTCAGAACCTAGCTGAAGAGTTCCTTCATGATTACATTCAGATCAACATTGGATCTCTGTCGCTCTCTGCCAATCACAATATCCTACAAATAGTGGATGTGTGCGAGGAGTGGGAGAAGAATGATAAACTATTGACCCTACTTACCGAGATATCCTCTGAAGAAGAAACCAAGACTATAATATTTGCCGAGACCAAGAGAAAGGTGAAATAATAACATATGTAAATCAATAATTCTATATAGGAAAACTTAATATTTCATTTACCGAATTTACAGTGCTTATAAGAAAAACACATTTTTTTTAATTTTTGTCTGTCTGTTTGTTCTGGGTAATCTCTGAAAGGACTGGACTGATTTTGACGGGACTTTCATTGGAAGATAGATAATGTTATAGAGAGTAACATAGGCTACTTTTATTTTAGAAAAAGAATTAGGGTTCTGCTAAAAAAAAAAAATGTACATAGTATAAAACAAAGTCACCATCTGTATCTTTTTCTCTCCTTACTTCTAAACCTTTCAACGGATTTTAATACTGTTTTCACAATATAGTCTATGTATTAATTTATACTAACAGTTTAAACAGACCTTGATAGTAGCTAGTTCAGATATATAATACAACTATACGTGTCAGGTGGACGATATAACGAAGACAATAAACCGCGCCGGGTGGCGCGCGCTCGCCATACACGGCGACAAGAACCAGCAGGACCGCGACTACGTGCTGCAGCAGTTCCGCCACGCGCGCTCCTCCATACTGGTCGCCACCGACGTCGCGGCGCGGGGACTCGGTAACATACCCGCCCACCACACACCATACGCCATTCATTCACCATGTACCACCACACATACATCCCCACCACACCACAACACAACACCCTTTTTTTTTAACGTTGGGAAATGCATTTAGGCACGAGGTATGGGACTCACTGGCAAAGCCAGTACTACCCACTAAAACCTAACAGAACGACGGACGAACTAAGACGAGGGGGCCTTAATGGGGCGTCGCAGAATCGTTTACGTATTCGACAACAACGCCCCAATGGCAGGTCACAACAACCATGGGGTTGCTCCACTGTCCACTCCGCTCTCAGAGAAGTACCAGTGCTCTCAGAGGAGCAACCCGCGTAACACACCACCCACCGAAGTGGGCTACCTCCCTATGCGTTTCTTAGTTTCGCGTCCGGCTGGATTGCCGGACAATATTGAGCCCCCCAACACGACGCAAGGTGGACGCACGTTGGGAGGGACAACTCGACACCCTACCACAACTCCACATCCTATCACAAGTCACCCACCACAACAACTCATCCACAACACTCAAAGGGGCCATTCAAGTATTAGTAAGCACCAAAAGGAGCAGGGGGCCTGGATGTTAATTACGTCAGCAATATTTATTTATAAAAAAAATCAATGTTTTCAGAACACACATGACAACCCTACTTGTCTATGCTCAAAAGCGAAAATCATGTTCAGGGATTCCCCGAAATAATTGAGACGTAATGTTGACATAAGCATAAGGATTTGGTGGAGTTGGCAAGAGTTTAGCTTACTTTTGTTAATATGAAAAAAATTACTGAATTTTAGTACTTACGTAATACTTGAATGATCCCAGACCATGACCCATGACGTCACTATACGGTGCATTATCACAATCTACGGTTTTTATGATGTAAATTGTCATTTTTATCATTATAGACAAGCACCTACTTTAAGTCTTGACTATATATTTCTTGTGTTTGCAAACAGTTCAAAATCTATTAGGGCTCTCTTTATTCTTGCACAAATTTCACAAAAAAAAAGTTTTTAATTAATTGCAAATATTCACTATAAATAAATTTATTTTAAGTAAAGTTGGCGCGTCGTCACAAAAAAAAACAAGTTATTTTTTTTTTACATTCATCATCTCTTATAAACAAACATGCAACATTATTTTATTTCTTATGTAAATAGTTCATATTGAACTATAGTCGTGAAATAGAATCAAAAATGTAATACTTTGTTAGATTTACGTGAATATTTGATATTTTAAATGAAACTATCTGTTCGATTTTTTATTTTGCGGATTTATATAGATTTTTGGTCCTCGACGTTTCGAATTTTTTACAGCAACCATGGTCACGGGAGAGATTACCACTCTGTTTGCTTTAAAGCATTTGAATCGTCGGGAATCAAAATATAAAATAAACCCGGAAAAAAAACCGAAAAGATAGTTTCATTTAAATAGAATCAAAAATGTATAGAATGAATATGATTTGGAATTTTGAATACTGTAATTGCCCACACGTCATCTGATGTTTGTGCCACCGTTTGTGGTGATTTTATGTCACTTTCAATATGAAATGGTTTGTTTTTATGAAATATCCGCAAACTTAATGATGATATGGTAAAAAAATATTTTAAATAATGTTAACGGTAAATTTTTCAGGATGGTATAAAGATAAAATTCTTGTTTTATTTTAAAGAGACTAATGAAAATAAAAGATATGATGTTTTACATTGATACATAATATTTTTTTGGACTCAAGAAAATTTATCTTTGTGGTAATTAATGAAATGTAGTAAAAATAACCAAGAAAATCCTATCATATACGTGTGATAGTATCACATTTCATATTTGATTCAAATTTATGAAACATATTAAAATAAATTTAGATTTTCTCATAAAAGTTTGTGAATATTTCAAAATCAAACAAAATCAATGGCACCAAGCAAAAGATGCACACAAACAGATGCGAGGTTTTTTAACTATTAGCTTAAACACCCTCGCACTGTGTCGGCGCAGTATACTGATCCATACAGTAGTCTAACTGAGGCGTCTTGAGACAATATGAACAAATGTACGGGGGAAGCATACCGACTGTCATACATACTTTTATATGTCAGTCGGGAGATGGCTTTAGGGTTGACGGGTATAACTAAATTGCAACGAGATGGTACTACAACCATCGATCAAAAATGTACGAGATACACAATCGGCGATAAAAAACGTCCTCACCGAATGAGCGCGCTTTTGATTTAATTTTTTTTTGTGAAAACAACTTTTAATTTACATTGTTGCATATTTATTTCACCTAGAATAATTACCTAAACATAATTGGTAACAGTTTTAAGAGAACTTTTGCATAGGATTGTGTATCTAGTGCTTTTTTGATCTATGACTACAACGCTTTAACATTAAAACCGCTCGCCGTGAAAATTAGCATCTGCCCTGGCAACATTTTATGTTAAAACTAATGGGGCGATCGCCTACTGTATGGGTTTTTATACTGTGATGCCGGTGTCGGGTCGGAGTCAGGAGCGTAGCCCAGGCGATGCCATTGCTTAGTGATTTGACTATGGAATGAGGGTGGAGGGGGAATACCCCCCTAGTTATATAACTACCCCCCCATAAAAATGCCAATGAAGAAAATGAAACTTTTCTGTGGATGATATGATGGATGGTAAACGTTTTAATATAGGGTTTATTAAAAAAAAATAGTAATAATTTAATGGAGGATGAATTTGGGCTTCAGATAATATTATTATTAAGGTTTTATATTTGTTGGATAGTTTTAGTTGATTTTTATAGGTGTATTGTTGTGGAAAATAATTTGAGATTTAAAAGAAAAAGTACTTAAAGTATAGATATTTTAAGATCACTATGATTTTATTATTATTTTATCCGCTAATTAAGACAAAATAACATATATTTTTTTACAAATTTTAGAGAAATGGTATATGCAATGCATGGATAGTGACAACAGTGTACATTAATAGATACAAATATTAAAAAAAAGTGAAATATATACATAAAACTCATAACAGACATTCCACAGAAAATGTTAAATATTTTTCATTCGTTGACATAAAAATATTATATGAAAAATTAGTTCCAATATTCACATTTGTATCATATTTTATTTCTTATTAGGGAGTATGTGAGTTTATTATATAATAATATGTGTTGCCATAAGGCAACACCACTTTTCTATAGTAAAACTATAAAAAATATAGTGAATATTGGAATATACAAATGAAACGAATGACACAGCAATGGCCAAATGCCACTTAGAGATGTTCTACGGCCATGGAAGAGAGTAGTACCCTATGATTATAATGAAATATTTTAGCCTTTTTAGGTTAGTTAATGTAATAGTAGATATATGTAATAACAAATAATAAATACATACATAGGGTACAAAAAAGTCCAGGCCTATACTATATAAATTTCCATGACTGACTCGGCATTATTCTCAAATGTTTTCATTTCAGAGGCGCATGCGTGCAGAGATAACGGCTAAACTTTGCGGTGTGTTGCTGACCCCGTTATTTGCGACGAATTAATGATATTAACGAGATTAATGAGATTAACGAGATTAATGATTATTAATGACGATGATAATATGATAATGATTATTAATGACAGTGCTGTCAGCGCACACTGTTTAGAGCATGCTGCCTCTATAAATGATGTGGGGGGTTTACCTTGGTCTTGAAATTTTTAATGATGAATTTTGCAAAAAATTGATAAATGTTTTATTGTAATTGGGGTTGAACGGGTTGTCTGTAGAATACCATTTTGATTGTTTTTTTGAATACTGATTTATTTTTGTCTTTTCATTTTCAAATAAATAACAGCTTTCCCGCCTTTTTCGTACGTTGTGTAAGAACGTTTTTTATTTTATTTTTCGTTAAATTGTAATATGTTATTTATAAAAAAATCGTGCGGCCGATTCCAGTAGCTTCAAAATCTTCCAAACTTAAATGTTAACAGTGTTCAATATTTCATTATAAATATTATTTTTTTCAAAATCAATTCGCAATCCGTATTCTATAGACATCCCAAAAGAAATAATTATTAAAATTAAAAAAAATAATAATTGATAAAACAAAAAGTAAGACCAAACTAGGAGCAATATTTGCTTGGTTACCTGTCATGAGAGATTTGCGAACAAAACTAAAGTGCTACGCAACTGACGGTTAGGGAAAGGCAAATGTATACGGATAATATCCATACGAAGTCAGGGACGACCCAACCAACCAACACGCGGGCATAATACAGTTATAACCAGCGACTACAACCGATAAATAAGGTAATTATTATGATCTGTGGTTTTGAGGGAATATGCCTGCTGTCATAAGTGTCAATGTCACTTTTTTTTTTGAAATGGTAGTGTTTGGCGTTTAATTTTTGATCTTTATGATCTTACAATTGGCTTATTATTTTGATATAGATGAATTATTAAAGTTAACAAAAGAAAAAAAGTTTTGCAATCTTTTTTTTTTATTTGGTTCAATAAAAGTTATGAGCAAAGGATTCTTCCCTCAATTCCTATCTGTCTATATAATGCCTTGGTGTTTTTTTGATTGTGTGCTAAATAATAAAAATAAACGGGACGAAATGTAACGAATATAATGTAATATATTAGATGTGGAAGACGTCAAGTTCGTGATCAACTACGATTATCCGAATAATTCAGAAGATTATGTGCATCGTATCGGAAGAACTGGACGCTCTCATAATACAGGCACGGCGTATACGCTTTTCACGCCCAATAATTCTGCTAAGGTAGGTCTAAATAGTATCTAGATATTGTTGTGTTAATGATGATCTACAAATTATTTTTTGGGTCAAAAGGGCACTTTAATAGAGAATATGGGTGTGATTTAAATAAAGGTGATTTTTTTAAATAATCTTTTGTTTTTGTTGCTTTTGAATTAAGCCTATATTCATATTTTTTAATGTTATTTCTTTTTGATTAAGAAAATAATTATTAAAAAGTGCAAATATAGGTGGGAAATTCAAAGTAGTTGAAATGCAACGCCATTGGTCAGACCGAATGTGACGTCAAAGTATGATATAACATAGCTGCATTGCTGACGATTTATAGGTAAAAATGACGACTTTTCTTGAGCAGAATTGTCATTTTTGCGCTAAATTGGCAGCACTGGCTCTGTTATATCATACTGTGACGTCACGAAAAGCGCGCGAAATGGCGGGCGTTTAAAGTATCCGTCTCGGTATGATATTTTTAAAGAGTTTTTTATATTAAATTTTAGCTTTTTCGAGCTGGATTTTTTTTTACAATTAGATGACGATGTAAGGTATTGTATAAAAAAAAAAATCACGCATATTCCCTATTCTTATACTTAGTTCTAAATTTTAATATTTTTTTTATTAATTAATAGTGATGTCCTCAATTGCCTTTTTTGGTTACAACAAGTGCATTTTATTTATTATGAATTAAACTTTAATAAACAAAAAAATTATTAATTTTTAACATTTATCAATAGCTTTTTTTAAATGAATGAAAAATTAAAAAATATTTACATACTAATCTCAATTAAATAGAACTTATTTTGATCTTAAATTTTAAAATAGTATTATTTAAGGTTTTGTAACACAATAATTGTTACTTGAAATCGTTAGTTTTTGTTATCAGTCAAGCATGTTTTTAGTATTAATATCCTGTTGCTTATTATATTCTTTCCTTTAGGCCAAGGATCTGCTCTCAGTCCTGCAGGAGGCTAACCAAGTGGTCAACCCTAAGTTGTTAGAGCTGGCCCAATGCGGGATGGGATTCAAGGGGAAATATGGTAAGTGCACATTGTAATTAATTACATATACATACAAACACATAAATGGATTTGTATTCGAGTGCGAATAGGTTTTATATTTTTGAATGATGGTTGAATGACGGTTTTTCATTTCATTCATTTCAGTGTGAATAGTTTTTTTAATTTTTAAGCTATTGCATAGCTTCTATCGCGGGCCTTGAGCGTGGGGACCGAATCCAGAAATTCCGTAACGAAAAAAAACCTGACACCCCCCACTCCAACCGGCACAGCGGTGATACTTTTTAGTTTTTTCATCTATCGATAAATACCAGAACTTAAATGACTTTTTGAAATATCACGCTTGTGTCTTTAGTTCAGCAACCCGCCTTTAGGTGGCATTGGTTGTATTGGAAAACTACCGTAATCAGCTGTTTGTGAGAAAGTATATAGGTGTATAGGTATTTATCATCTATGTACAACAGTGAATATCTGTACTCGTATAATTTGTGTACAAAGTGTTTTAAATATGAATAAACAAAGTGCATTTATTAATGAAGAAAGTCAAGGAAAAAAATACTGCATTAATAAAATAAATAAATAATTATAATTGCATAAGTTGATAAAAAATGCTATGCAATAGCTTTACCGCGGCAGTCTCCGAGTGCCACATTTAATTTTTATTCGAGGATTTGTTTTTGTGCCGAAAATTGAAATGCATAAGCATTTATAGATCTCGTTACATGAATTATATGAGTAAACAGGAACTAATAAATTTAATTTTGTTCATAATGTATATTAATTATTATGAGACTTGTTATATATACGAAAGTACATGTATATATATGTGTGCGTGTTTGTTTGTTTTGTGTATGTATTTAAAGTTATATATGTGTAGTGTATCAACTATCTGGTATCCATAACACAAGCCTCGTAGCTTACCATGGAACTAGATGGTGCTGTGTGTTAATGTACTAACATATTTATTATATTATTATTTATTATTATAATATATAATTAATTGTTGTCAGGTCGCGGCAGGTTCCGGGAGCGCGACGATAGCTCCAGCGGGCGCGGCCGCGGACGCGGCGCCTCGCGCTTTAGCGACCGCAGTGAGAACATACACTTTATATATCCATACATAATATTATAAATGTGAAAGTGTGTTTGTTTGTTTGTACTTCTTTCCCGTGAACGAGAATGACAGATTGGTGTGATTTTTTTGTATTTTTTGTATGGAAATAGATGGAGGGCTGGAGAGTGATGTAGGCTACTTTTTAGCGCGGGAGATTATCTCATTGCCACATGAAAACACGTTGTAATACAACCCACGACAACTGATGATATGCACCTGTCTTAATACATATATATAAAATAATGTATATAAAATTCTCGTGTCAAGATGTTGGTCAGCGATGAACTCCGAAACTACTTATTCGATCTAAATGAAAAATTGCTGATATTATTTTTTGTTAAAATCTCCTGTATTAATTCTTACCAGTATCATCAACATTGCCACTACTTAAACTAAAAATAAAAATTTAAATGGCGGTGGATTGCTAATGCTAGCTTCTGTGTTTTTTTCTATGGTTAAACACCTTTCTGACCCTTAGGTGTGTCTTAGAGGGCGCTTTAGGTTGATCTTTAAAAAAATGAGTATAATGAAAATTTTACAACAAATAAAAAAAATCAAAAAAAAAATCAAAAGGGTATGTGTATACGGTTCACTCACAGTAGAAGTGAAACTTCTTTAGAAAATATCGTAATTAAATTAAATCAATAATTAAATAAGGCGTATTAAGCATATTACAATAATATATTTGTAGATTATCATATACGGAAAGAATATAATATTATATATTTGTCAGACAATAAGAAGTTACCATGGCAACATGGCAATGTATTCTGTCTCATTCTCTCGCCGGTTTAATCCTATATATTTATGTGTTTGTCTCTATCTTGTGTCGCATTTCCGTTTCATTGAGTTTCAAATCACAACGATTCTAAAAAAAGTTTCACTTCAAAAAAATTATATAACGCATTTGTTTCTTATACAGGCTCAAGATGGGATAGCAGTTCAAATGGACAAAGCTTCGATCAAGGATCGAGTTCATCCTACAATCGTCAGGGCTTCAACAATAGGGAGGGAGGGTTCAGAGAAAGGGAGGGCAGTTTTAGAGGACGTGGGAGGGGGAGAGGGAGGGGGGGTTACAATCAAAACCAGGGTTCAACCGGTGGTTACAACCAAGGGTTCAACCAAAACAACCAAGGGTTCAACTCGGCACCCAATAGCTATTACAATATGTACTCCCAACCCCCACCCTCCAATTAAGATTAGATTTGTTTTATATATTAATGTATGTGATTATGTGTTTTTCTTTGTACTTCTGGTAATTGGAACCCTTATATGATCACTTCGATGTCTGTCCGTAACTGAATTTTCCACTAAATGTAATTTTTTTTATGTTAAGATATTAAATAAATGAATGATTTAGGGATATTTTTACTTTCTTTTATTTGATTTACATGACTTAAATGAGGTCGTCAGTCAAAAGTAGTCTAACCCACTAACAGCTTTTTTTGAGAAAATGGCTGTTAAATATTTTCATATATTTTAAAACATAGTTTTTCATTTTGAACTTACTTGAGTTTCAAAGTTTATCTTTGCGTTTTTAGTTTATATATTTTTTTGAAAACAAAAAAAATTGGGTTAAACTGTTCTTGCACTGATGGCTGATATGTGTTTTTTGTAATAATCAAACAGTACAAATTATTGTTTGCTTTGGTTATTTAAGACATTAATAATTAAGATTTTGATGCAAGTCTTTGCCCGATTTCACCAACGTCATCTAAGTTTAAGTGATCCCCTAAGGATGGTTAGGGGGCTGTTAGGGGACAGTTTCTGTTTCACCGACAGTTAGGGGTCACCTAAATATTAAAAGACCCCCTAAATTTAGGTGCTCGAAACATATTTCGAGCACCTAAATTTAGGGGGTCTTTTAATATTAGGGCTTAAGACGATCGTAAAACGAAATTTAATTTAGAGGCTAGTTTAGGGGATTTTTAAGCTAGGGGTCCCATACGTAGGTGGTAGCTTATGGGTTGTTGGTGAAATCGGGCATTAGTCGACAATGAAAATTTTCTTTTTCAACAACTTCATCCTCTTACTGGCTACTTTTATAGTGAGGAAACCCAATTGGTAATTTTGGGATTTACTTAAGCGCGGCAGATTAATATATGGTCGTTCAAAAAAGTACTAGATACACAATCAGCGACAAAAAATGACCTCACTGAATGAGCGCTCATTAGAACATTTGAGCGCGCTTTTAATTTTTTTTTAAATGTGAAAACAACTTCAAGCATTACATTTTGCAGTATTTCAGGATCAGTTTAGATTGTTGTATATTTATTTCAACTAGAATAAATACCTAAACACAATTTGTGACAGTTTTAAGAGAACTTTTGTATGGTATTGTGTATCTAGTTTACTTTTTTGACTGATGGTGGTACCTCCACCATATATGTCTTCTTTTAATATAAGAATGAATATTTAAAAAATATTTTGATAAGTTAGAAATACTCGAAACCGTCAGATTGAGGTGTGGTGGGTTAATTATCTGCCGATTTCCACAAGCCCAAGAAAGAAAACTCTTTTATTTCTAACTTAAAAAAAATCTTTTTTAAATATTCTGATCGGTTGCCCTAGACCCGACTTTAGACAAAAGATTTATATAATATGGTGAAGGTACTTAACAGAGTGCAAGGTATACCCTCTTGTGTTAATCTGCCGCGCTTAAGTAAATTCCAAAATCACCTCGTGGGCTACTGTTATGGTTTCTAGGAAATTCACATTTAAATTTTAAATGAAATTTATTAAATCTCTATGTTTAAGGCAGTACATATAATAGTAGTTATTAGGAAAAATGAATTTAAATTACGAATTACAAGATTTACTGAATTAAATATAATAACAATATGTTAGAAAATCTTTTAGAAACACTGCGAGTGTATTGAATTCATGTTTAACAATAGCACAAGTAATAGACGTTTCATAGACACGCTTTTTTTTTTATTTGAAACAGTTAACAAAAATTTTAATCCAATAATAAATTTTTTTTGGAAATTATAAAAGCTATCGAATAATTTTGTATGGGAAATACAACAATTACTCATTAATACTTAATTTGCAATAACGTAAATGATTAATTTTATATATGAAATTCAACGGTTAGTAGCTATTTAAAAACTAACATGGTTACATTTTTATTGTAATAAAAGGTATTTACAAATAGGTATTATAATCAAATAAATAAGCAGTTTGGCTACAAATTAATTTTCTTAAAGAAAAATATACAAATTGTTTTTTTTTTGAACTTAAATATTGTGTAGATCAGTAATGTTGTAAACCACTAGCAAATTGTTGATAATAGAAACCATGTTCTTTCCAGTAGAAATAATCTTACATATTGAAAATATACTAATGTATACAGGTTGCAATAGTTTGAAGAAACACTAAAGTTATGTGCAATTCACCAAATAAATAAATTTAAAACATTTTGTTTTTTATTTGATTTGTGTATGATGAAATTATCTATACATATTATAATAAAATTCGGAGTCAAATCTGTATATTCAATAAATTTTTTTTGGAAAATGTAATTGAAAGTCATTATTATCGAAATAGACGCTAAATCTATAGTTTTTAAAATTTCCATTTGTCTAGGAACGCATCACGAGAAAACCACTGGACAGATTTTGATGCAATTTGGTATGATGATAGCTGGTTATCCGGGTCAACATAGAGAAATCTATACTAAAAGTTGAAACGTAAGTAGGGACGAACCCGAGCGTAGCGAGGGTGAATCGCTAGTCTATACATATAATAAAATTTCTGAGTCAAGTCTGTACATTAAATATTTTTTGGAAAATCTTATTTTAAATAGACATTATTATCGATAGAGGCCGAATCTATAGTTTTTAGAATTTTTGTGTCTGTCTGTTACCGCATCACAGAAAAACTACTGGACGGATTTTGATGAAATTTGGTATGGTGATAGCTGATTATCCGGGTCAACATATAGGATACTTTTTACCGCGGAAAAATGTCCCATTTCTGAGTATTATATATATATATATGTAAAACTATATAAAGACAAAGACATGAATTCCAGAATATTATAGATCCTGATAGGATATTTAATCTATCTTCTCATATCAGTATGATATGAGAAGATAGATTGAAAATAAAATCAAAACTTCATACTTATTCATAAAATTGTAGGCGAAAACAAAGTGAGAAAAGGACTTGAATAATAAAAACCCAATTGGAAACATTTTACTTTATTCCTACATGATAAATTATATAGAACAATATTTCACAGATGACGCTCACAAATAAGCTTCTATAGTTCAGAATTGATAGAACTCATTGTAATCTGTTGCGACAATTTTAGTGTGAGGCATGTGCTTGTTTGTCGGGGTCGACGTAGTCAAGTTGTTCTTCTTCATTATGCGGCCAGAATGTAGGCTTGTTGATTGGATCAATGGCAAGGTCGGGATGAGCATCCTTGAAGTCTTCCATAGTCATTTGATCATATGGCAGGATCGCTTTGGTTTCTTCAATTTGTTTCTGGTATCTGTTTATCAAATGATCTATTAAGTTACTTTGTTTCTTAATATAATCCTATTAATAAATTTAACAAAATGCAACTTAAACCTTTAATAATTGTTACATTACTTTCTTATATGAAGATATTAATTAGATACAGTCTTATGTATTCATTAGTATAACACGAAAAATAGTAAGGTTGATTATAAATTATAAGAAATAATAACTTACGATGCAATGGTGGCATTAGATTGTTGAACGAAAGCATCAATGGCTTTCTTAACTTCAACCCATTGAGCTTCAACTTTAGAGGTCAATGTATCAGCTGGGTATGGGATTTTCAAGGTTTCATATTGCTTCTGGAAATTGTCGACCATTCCGGGGATGGGGACAGCCTGTTTGTATGCAGCCCAGTTGATCTTGGGTGGCTCAGCAGGGTTAGCCAACACCCTGAAGAAATAAAATATATTTTAGCACCTTATACCTATGGCTAAACTTCTATTATATTAATTTATTATAAAGAATTTACTATCTGATATTTATTATATAGGAATAACAATTTTTTAAAACTTGTTCAAAGAATCAATGATTAAATTATGTAACATTCATGTCAAAACTAACCTTCTGAGATAGCCATCGGACTTGATTTTGAAAGCAGCAAGGTTTCCTTTCTGTTCGACGGGCACCCTTTCAGCCAAAGCGGCCCAGTTTACGGAGCTCTGAGCGATCCTTTTCGCCATATTTTCGCTAATTTTTCTCTAAAAAGATGAACCTCGTCACTGACAACTTCAAGTAACCATAGACAATAATTATTTTTATTCTATTATGTATTTCAATTTTTGCTAATTCTTTAATGTTGCCATTCGCTAAAACACTGATTTTATAATACTAGATTCTTTTTTTTTATTAGATTTTTTTTTAAGTTGCATAAATTGAATGGAAAATAAATATTATTTTTTTGACAAATAATCTGATGCTATTCTACAAACAAAGGTAAAACCCGATCAATATTTAAATCAAGTTATTATAGACTGAATTTAAAAAGAAGTTTTTTATAATTATTCAGGGATGATTTGTATAAAAAACAGTTTCTGCATTATTTCTATTAATTACCCTATTTTAAAGAGGATTAACATCAATTATATTCCAGGAAATTTTAACCCATATTTTTATGATTGGGCCATTATATATTATTTAATTAATATTTATTAATTAAAGAGTAGTACACCTATAGTTTTTAGTTGAATAAAAGGTAAGTGAAAAATTCAATACTTAGCATTATTTATTATAATTATAATAGAATACTTAATTAAAAAAAAAAGTGATTAAGTTATATTTTGTTCTGTACTCTCATTACTTTTCTTCTTTTCCTTGTTTTTCTTTGGTTTCTTCTTTCTCTTTTTGTTCGGATCTTTTTTCTTATACATATCGTTATGTTTAAGCAATTTTTTGTACATTTTTAATAATCTTTTAGC